>CM044956.1:37875208-40290208 GCA_024516035.1 Bactericera cockerelli
CCAACCAATAATTGTACTTACTTAATTAACAAAAAAAATAAGTACATATTTAATTCAAACTCAAACCTAATCCTTTCTATTTTGAAGAAAGAATGAATTCATTAAATTAATTAAATATAATTATACCACGCAAGTATTTATAATTTAATTAAGATATCACATTAATGTTTGAAATATGTAATAAGGGTTCACTGTTTAAGAATGTAGTGTTTGTGAATGGAAAATAAATCTCATTATAATGAGTTTTAAAGACTATTTAAATCCACAGAAGTACTTTACACACACAAGAAATAACAATTATTTAGTATGCAAAGCTGACACTAGTTGCAAAGCTTTTCGTGGTTGTAGGTAATACTAATGATGATTAGTACCTCCTAGTGAACTTGTAATTATGTACAATTGTACATACATAATTATATATAAGTAAAAAAAATAGAGGGTTTATTCATGCAGGACATCCGAGAAGTTATTTCCTTGGTAACTAACAACACCAGGTGCAAATGAAGTCATAACCTTAAGATAAATTTTTAATTTTCGATATTAATTTATACATATAAATAAATCCTGACAACAAGACGACTGCATGACGTAAACAACTAGAGAAATTCAAATTGAAATAAATTTTAATCACCATGAAATAAATCTCACCAGAAAGTCGTAATGTTTATAAAATCAGGGACAATAATTATTTGAAAAATTGAACAATGATGATGTTCATTTCTTTTAATATTATTATTTTATTCTTTTTGTTAGGAAAAACATCGCTTTCAACTGCATGGTCATTGGTCTTATCACGACGGGAAAGGTTCCTTCATAAAAAGCACAGAAATGGGTTAATACATCATCCCAGAGAAATCTGCTAGCGACAAGACGACGTTCCAAGCACAATCTCTCACATAACTAAGAAGATAGCAGTTGCCAACGGAACAGAGATGGTGGAAATATTACCAACACAACTGGAAGGCAAACTATACGAACTGTCACGTTATTTGTCACAGGGCCCCAAGGCTTGACAGCTCAAATTAGATAATTTCAGACAATGGACGACAGAGTACTCTCAGATATAAAAGCTTACACAAGAGTTTTGCTGATGTATGAAATGAAAGAAGAATAATGTTCAAATGAGCCCGGGGGCCGAGAGAAAAGAAGAAAAGGATGAGAGGGAGAGAGAAATACCCCAGAAAGAAGGAATACAATGGATGAAAGAAAGGAAATAGTAAAAGGGTCTTTAGAAATAAAACCTGTTTGAATAAAGAAGAAAAATAGACAAAAAAGGGATGGAGAGACGGAAATTTGAAAAAAATAAAATAAAAGAAAAGAAATAGTCAAATAGGGCAAAAAGACGCAAAATGGGGCCGAAAGAAACATAAAGACCCAAAAAAGAGAGAACGAAAAAAAAAAAAAAAGAGAATTAAAAAGAAAAAAAATAACGAGAATAAGGATTGAGAAAGAGAGAGAGAGAGAGAGAGAGAGAGAAGAAAAGAGAGAGAGAAAAAAAGGAAAAAAAGAAAAAAAAATAAAAAAATTAAAAAATGGGAAAAAAAATTTTGAAAAGGAAAGAGAAAAAAACATGAAAATTATAGATGAGAGAATTAAGACTATAAAAGGATGGGAAAAACCAGAGGAGGTAAGGGAAGTAAAAAAAAAGCAAAAGAGAAAAAATAAAAAGTAGAGAAGAGATGGGAAACAAAAGGAAAGGGGAGAGAGAAAAGGGGGAAAAAAAAATAGGGAAAGGAGAAAAAGAGGAAAAATGGAGTAAGAAGAGTCCCCCTTCGTCCAGAGAAAGAGTTTAAAAAAGGAGAGAAAAATAGAAAGGAGAGAAAGATAGAAAAGGGAGAGAGAGAGAAAGGGAAGGGAGGAAAGAAGAGAGAGGAAATTAGAAAAAAAGACGCCCCTCAGAGTCCCTCTTCATCCAGAGAAAGAGATAAAAATTGTCCCCCGGGGTGAAATAAAAGGTATTTTTTATATGGCACCCTTCTCCCCCCCTGTCCTTTCTTTTTCTTCTTCTTTATTTAACAAGTCAAAAGGGAAACAAATTTTCCTTTGGGGACATTTCCCTTTCACTCAGATAAAAATTTTAAATTTACGGGGTGAAAAGGGGAGAAGAAGAGAGAAGGAGAGAGATTTTCAAAAGAAGGGAAGAGATAAAAAAGGGAAAATAAATTTGCAAGGGGTTTCATACACCTCATCTTTTATACACTATACATGAACTCAAATATATAGGTACAATTTCATACATCCCACCACTGGGATAACCCCATACAGAAAAGCACAGAAGGGGACGTTTGAAAAAAAAAATCCCCGAAATATTTTTTCCCCCCTATTTTTCATATGAAAAGTCACAAAACGGGCTGGGGAAAGGAAAATCGTCGGGAAAAAAATGATGACAATAGAAAAAATTGAAAAAAAAACCCCCTTTTCCCCCAAAAATTTGGTACGAAAAAGTTTTGGGGATAAAAGGTAGCTACAAAACTTTTGGGATGTGCAAACAAAAAGGAGGACTTTGAGAAGCATTGTGATTTTGGGCCCAAATTTTGAAAATTAAAAAAAGAATAATTTTTGGGCAATGGGAAAAAAAGGGAGGCAGCACCTTTTTAATAACGAGAGAACCATTGTGATGTTTCAATTGTGAGGTTAAAAAAAAGAATGAAAATTTTCTCACATAGGTAAAAAAAGACTGAGAGATTAAAGGTATACCCTTAAACCTTTTCCGTAAAGGGTTTGAATCCCAAACCTTAAAATACATTAAAAGGATACCCCAAATACTGATGATCCATTGAATGAATATAAAAATAAAAGATATTTTATTTAAAAACAAAATAAAATTTTTCTCCCTTTCCCCCTTAAAATATAGTTATGTATGTAAAATGTACAGATTGTACAGCTAAATTAAATTGGGGGGCTCTTTCCAAGGGTTTAGATCGTCTATGGTCGTTTATGAAAATTTGGTCGACAGTAAAGAGAAGGGGCCCATAAAGATAAAACGGTTATAAACAAAAAACTAAAACACTAATAGCCTCCAAACGGTTTTCCTTTTATCACTTAACCGGGTTTCCCGCCATTTTGATAATGATGAAACATTACTTTTCCCTTGAGAAAATTTCGCGTGGTACTTAAAAACCGTTTCACTTTTAAAAGAGATATTGTGTCTGAAGAAATTTTGTGCGAAATCTGGCACACCGGGAGTGCGCCCGGGGCCCAAATTCGGAATAAGGGAGAGGAAAATGTTTTTTTTTTAAAAAGAAGGGAATTCACAAAATTCCAGAAAAACTGAGTATAAAACAATACACATCAAAATTCATTTTTTCATTTGTTTTAAAAAAGGCCAGACTAGCGCGTTAACCACTTGACTAATAGCGCACGTTTGTATACGAGTATATGTATGGTATGTAAGACAGCTGGATATATGTACCTAAATCCATATAGAAGACAGGATAATTATCTTGTTTTGATTCAGCTGTGCTTTCCAGAACATCAGGAGAGTTCTATTTGCACTTTATTCTTAGAAAAATAACCGACCTGGCTTCTATTTACAAGGATCTTCGCTTAAGGGACGCAGCCATGTCTCACAGGATGTCAGCTATTCCAAGAGGGTAAATATGTATCTTCAAGTAGCTCTTCTAGAGAAAACGGGGGTAGTTAAAAAGGTCGCACCTTTGACCTTCACCTTAGAAGCTTGGAAGAAAAATATATTTTTTAATTTACAAAAACGAAGAACGAAGGCAAACTACTCGTAGTTGAAGAGGTTTATTTAATACTTTTTTTTTACTCAAGTGTGTCAGACTTTGTATCTCTATACGCAAATTTCATTTTACAAATTGGATAGGTATTACAAATTAGAAATTTGAAACAATAGTTCTAGAATTTTTTTTATTATGTTAAGTATCTATCCTCTAACTTTTGGTTTCACGTCTTTTCAATTGTCATTGAAATAACAACAACAACAACAAATATCGTTAAAATAAAATAATAAAAAAAATATCAGTGAGAGAACACGATGTGAAAATGAGAAGATATTTTGTCCAAATTACAAAATCATGTACATGTAACTAGGTATGTGCGAGCAAAAATATTATACCATAATTACATCATCATATTTAGTCAGATTCATTTAACATACATGAAAGGAAGTACAGCGGGAGGGATAGGGAGGGAGCTTAAGATAATTGGGAAGATAAATTGGGTCAAGGGAGATAAGATGGGAAAGCGTGGAAGGGAGAGGTAATTAGGAGGGACAGACAAGAACAAGGAAAGATTAAGAGATAGGACGAAACATAGAACAAAGAGATGTGTTCGCTTGTTGTGGGAGGGAGAAAAGAAGGAGAGGAAAGAGGTAAGGAAGGAGGTAAGAGAGAGTGTGAGAAGGAAGGTTATGGACAGAAAGGGATAGAGTGGTATGAAGAAGACAGACACAATGATGAAGGTAATAAGTGGAGTGAGATAAAAGGAAGAGGAGATAGAGTGTGTGTCAGAGACAGAGAGAGAAAGAGACGGATTTACTGTGAAAGTGTGTGTGTGAGAGAGAGAAAGAGAGAGAGAGAGAGAGAGAGAGAGAGAGAGAGAGAGAGAGAGAGAGAGAGAAAGAGAGAGAGAGAGAGATTGAGAGGGAGAGGGAGAGAGAGAGAGAAAGAGATATAGAGAGAGACAGAGTGAGAGAGAGAGAAAGAGAGAGAGAGAGAGATAGAGAGAGAAAGAGACAGAGAGAGAAAGAGACAGAGAGAGAGAGATGAAGAGGTATGAGAAAAAGGCAAGAACAAAAGAGTCAAAAAGGAGAGAGAAAACATGCGAAAATGGTTAGAAGAAAGACAGAGAGAAGGCCGAGGACATGAAAAGAGCTGATGATTAGAAAGAGAGACGGAGGGAGAAAGGAGGGGAGGAGGAAGGGGAGGAGAGAAGAGGACATGAAGAGTTGTAGGAAAATAATTGGGAGAGATTAGCTGGCTATTATGTTACAAAGAATGGAGGGTGAGGGACAGAGTAGAAGAGTAAGAAGTCAGGGAAATATGATACTGTGAGTGAAGTGTTGAGGAGGGAGAGAGAGGAAGCAGGGAAGATACTATAGGAGGGAGTGAGAAAAGAGAGGAGAAAATGTTAAAGAGATACAGGAGGAGTAGAAAAGGCGAGAGAGAGATAAAAAGAGTACTAACAAGAAGAATAGGGAATTGAGAGAGATGGAAGATGAGAGAGGAGTGACTAGAGAGAGGAAGGGAGGGAAGACAGTTAGGAGGGAGAATCCAAGTATAACTCCCTCGGTTTTCTATTTAACTGCAACATACTGATCATGAAAAGTATTTCCTCCTTTTGTGGTACTATAGAGAGATAGGTACGTCGGTTTCGTATCACATTTTACACTATTTACACAACATAAAATCGATCTTAATATAGGATCTCAGCCTATTCTCACAGCTATTCTCAGGTCTCTGGGGACAAGAGACCTTTTAACACATCACCCCAGATGTGATTCAATAAAATCCATATGCTACCCATCTTCAAAACCCATTTACTGGCACTTGGTGACAATTTATAATATCTAAGTGACTAAATAGCTATCATCATTAGAAGTTAAATCGATGCTACTAGGTAATTTTTTTCAAGGGTAAATGTTTTAAAACTGTAAATAATCGTTAAAGATCATTATCTACTGGAAGTTCTTCAAGAAGTCATATTCTTCAGGGAATTGAATAAATCGTTCAGTCGCTAACAAGGGTCGTCAGAGCTCTCAAAACACTCGGAGAGTCTTAATCATCTGCTTCTGTTTAAGGGGCATGAACATCATTTTCGTTTCCTTTTTTAACAAGAAGCATGTTTTTTTTTTTTTTTTTAAGGATTCCTCAGTTCTGAGATCCCCCAAGACCCTCAAGTGGATGGTGGAAACATAAATTCGGTGTGAGATGTGTCAAAACATGTCGTTATTTTGTCGTTTGTGATGATGTTTAGGAAGAGATAATAGGTTTCGATAGGGCTTTTTTGTTCTTCACGCCTCGATACTGTGGTTAGGATGTACCAGAACCTTAAACTGATCGGTGTGATCTGGCTGCATTCATAATCTTTCTTGTAGACATTATTTATTAACACTTTATTTTTTATACAAAACGATTAATTAAAAACAATAAATTAAAAAAAAAAATTTTTTTTGAACATTATTAATTTTTATTTAAATTGCTTTTTAATCCGGTGCGAAGTTAATGCCTTGGGCATTCTTTGCCATTTAACCCCGGATTTTTGTATATTATAAATATTTAATGTTTTCTAAAAGAGATAATTTTTCTGAGTCTACAAATTAATGAACAAGAATCCCGTTAAGTCTATGCAAAGAAAGTAATTGTTTCCTAACATGTGAAGCCATTATTTTCCCTAAAACAATTTGTACTGCAGCAGAAGACCTAAAAACTTACAATTCATAGAGTTAAACCACAGGATAATCATGCTTCCAGTTTGTGTAAAGTAGCATTTATTGTGGCTATAATACCAGTACTTCTGCAACATAATGTAAAGATACATAGGTATTAAGTATATACTATATGAAACATATACCTAATACCTATGAAATGTTTGCAGAGGAAAGCTTAGACCGCAAAGGTACATTCTCTTTATTATTTTCACTGTCAAATTATCAAGCCTCAGTTACTCTAGCGAACATTTCATTTGACCAAGGCGATGATACCCGACCAACCCCCACCCGAACTTTTCACCCGATTTCCTCCTATTTTACATTTCTCTATTTCCTCCCGCCCCGCGCCCTCTTGCCCCACATTTCCCTCCAACGGGATGCTATTTTCATTGCCCTATTTAAAGGAAGGCAACAAAAAGTTTCCAGAACCGCAAAATGTTTATCTAATTTTAATTTCCTTTTGCGAAAAACTTGACAACTATACGGAAAATTTCTTGGCAAACATTGTCTCATGTTCCCATGGTGTCTGGTAATATTATGGTAATTTTATTATTCTAGAACATGCTGTCCTGCTAGTGGAAGCTTGCAAAAGCCTAGGGATGGGTAAAGTGGGACCAGTGGGCTGCTGAGGCCAGACAAAATGTTTAATTAACTTATCTAGACAGATGCCACACTTACCTCTCTCTGAATGTTTCCCCACCAGACTACTGGTCTACACACCGTGCTTCTAGTTATCTCAAATTTTCCATTGTTTATAGACTAGCACACAGAAACAAAAACGTGGGAAATAATCAAGAAATTTGTACATTTTCGACAATCGACAGTTAAGAAAAAATCATACAGGAACAGGCAACTGGTATACAGCCGATGTAAGAGATCTGTCTCATAATAATGTGTTCTTCCAATAGAAAAGGAACTCACAAACCTAGTTTGAACAGCCTTTTCTGCCTTTTCATTCAGTTTGGATATCCTTGCTAAAGAAAGTAGTGGCTTTCCATGCCAGGGACCTCCAGTTCCGCTCTCTACCCGTTTCCGGCACCTTTTCTCTGAATATGCAAAAATCCTGAATATGCTCCGCAGGAAAAGCGAAAACTTTAAACTCTGTTTTCTGTTCTGCTTTGTTTGAAGCCGCTTGTTCCTGTCTGGAGCATTGTGTGGAGGAAAAACACATGTACTAGTAAATGTGTTGTGAGAATTTTCACTGGCCGCTTTAGACTCACAAAAAGTTATCAAATAAAAGTTAAATATAATAATTATGTAATGTAAACTAAAGTGTGTTCGATGAGCAATCATAATAGCTAAGTTGTTACCTCAGTAAATTTTGGATGAAGTGGTAACTGTTCGACTCTTTGTCAATTAAAAAAAAAAAAAAAATGGAAAAAAATGAAATATCAATAACTGCGAACCTCATTCGACATAATATCAAGTTACAACTAAAAAAAAATCGATGTATCGATAAAAAATCGAAAATATTGTGAAATAGTTCGAAAACAAAGGAGGCTCTTAGTAATGCTGCGCTACACACAAAAAATGTGAAGAGGCCTTGTGCTTGGCTTCACCCCCAAAGAATACTTAAACTTACAAATAAATATAATTAAATACCAGGATAACAACTTGAAGAACAATTCAGATTACTATCTCGAGATAATCACAAGACAATATCGGATTCATTAGACTTAGACTATTCCCCACATTCTTCAATCCTGAAGCTTTATTAGATTAAGTTTCCTAGCGGTACAAGCACGGCATCGTATATCTCGCCATATCCTCATGAATACCTAACTTGCTCGGCAGAAATATGTTCTGGAACCTCCTCTACAATGGTATCGCAGAAAGTTAATTCTTAATTGAATTTGCAATCCGTATCTTTGAATTTGCAGTCCCTATCTTTGCGATAGAGTACAAAGTAAGCGAGCTACAAGTTTATTACGCTGAAATGTAATAAGCCGGGGGAATAATTAACACGTTTGTATGCACGATAGTAGATTACCATGAGACGTGTGGAGTACTGGGTTCGACAATAGATCTTAGATAAAACCACTGGGTTTCATCTTATTCTCGAAAAATGAAAGAAAATGTTGAGAGTATAATTATGGATATAGGAAAAGGAAAAAAATAAAAAATAAGGTAAGGCAAAATAGAAAATCCAAAGTGCTGCGTATACATATTTTTACAAATAAAAAACTATCCGTCCATCAAAGTTCAGACATTAATAGTTTGACATAGACAACACACCTAATGGTGATTGGAATTTATGTTAGGCCTTTAATTTCCAGAATTTTTGTACTAAAACTTTAGACATAATTACTATGTATTAGTTAATTTGAGAAAAAAATTTCTCTTTTGAATCTTTCGGCATGAAATATTTCATCAATAAGTCCTGATCGGGGCATCGTGCACACTAGTGTACAATTGTACATGATGATGACTTTCTCTTTGTATCAAGATTCCATACTCAGGATGAAATTGTATGAATCTGATGGGGTATGATATGAACAATTGAACACCCTCTTATGAGGTTTGAACACACTTTGCGAGACGAGCTAGTTTTGGACGGTATCCGACCCTGAATATGCATATGAGATGATACGGAGTAAATAAATACATTAAAACTAATACACAAATATCATGAAGAAACACGAAGCTTCATAATTGCTAGAATATCAACTTATGAATATGAATATTAAAGTGAGAAGTGAGGACGCTACACGCTATTGGTTTTAATATATTACAGCTAATTATTATGGTAATACATCAACTTCTATTGCTATCGCCAAAGTATTTATTTTAATTTTACTGTCAACAAATCTATGGTAAAGTGGTTTAGTACAATAATTTCAGTATTATAAAACTATTAAAGTAACTATAATAGTTTTATACTATGAGTATGAATGTGGAAATAAGAGTAGGAACATATTAAAGATGTACAACTACACGTAATACGTATGAAAATAGAATAATAATGACCTTGTATAGTAGACTGCTAAAAATTCTAAGGGCCAAAATGTAGAATAGGATTACAACAAACATAAGGATCGACCGTCCCTCAAGTCGGCGTTTCAACCAATCACAGCGCATTCTAGTCTAACTTGAGGAAAACTCTGGCTTATCTTTGTTATAATCCTATTGCGCTTTCACAATTTGGACCTAAGCGATAACGCAATTGCTCATGATGACACCACCCTGTAAATGAAATTTTATTAAGGTATCTTTGTACCCTGTAATCTGTAATAGGCAACAACGACGGTCGAAAGCTCCATGATGCACAAGAATTCAATATAGACTGCACTTATCAAGAACCTATATGCACATTGCATCCACTTGAGTAACATCAGGGTGCATTCAACATTAATAAAACTTGCATTCTTGTCTGCATGATTGTGCTCGCTACTCTTTGAAGAAGATGCTTGGGGTTCGTCAAAAAGGAAATCAAGTGAAATCTGAGTTAAAATCAAATTTTAACTTATTTAATAACAAGTATAATAAATAAAGCTTTATCAAGGATGGTGATTATGCCGTTGTCATTTGAAATATTTACACAAAACTTTTAAACGGAGTATTATTTAAATTATTTATTTACAAATACACGGACGGGCCTTTGCTAAGAAAATACAAATGGCAGCCTAACCAGTTTAACAAATGAATAATTTGTCAATATCTGGAGACCATAATTAATAGCTTCCTTTACTTTTAGATACGGAATAGTTTAGATACATTATTTTCTTCATACACTGGTAATGCAGCCAATGTCCGTTACTCATACAAATACTCTTGATCATCCCCAGATATCCAGATTTCTCACGCGTGGACCCCAGATATCCAAAGTACAGAGTGTAAAATTTTATAAACAGCTGGAATTCGAACTCTGATCATCGTAATACATGCTAGACTAGAGCCCTGATCCTAGCCAGGAATAGCTCAGGTCGGAGCCCCACCTGACTATGTATTACCATACCTAGAAACACACAAACATCTTCTTCACCATGCGATAATTTCCAATGCGCCTTTCTCTGTCCTGTCTCCCTCTAGTTAATTAATTTCTTCATTATATCCATCCTTGTCCTCCTCCTCCTCTTCTTCTTCTTGTCCTTACCAATCTTGTTTTTCTTTCTCCTTTTAATTAGTGTAAATCATCGACTGCTTCTCTCTTGCATTCTCGCAGGTTGCTCGAACATGGCTTTGTTTATGATGGGAAACATCTTTCTGGGAGCCTAGTTGATGACAACGCAGCCATTGTTGAAGATATACGATGAGAACCAGAAGAACAATGAAGAAATAATGTACCGAGCCGTCAACGCAGTGGTCCGAATCGACCGAAGCGCCTCTGTTGAGCAAGCTGGTGAACTTGTACCAGATTTACCTCATAGCTCAAATACACATTTTAACAACGTATTTATTTATACATATTAATTAAAAAGAAACACCAAAGTGTGTATGTACAAATGTCAAACTGAAAGACAAATAATGAAGAAAAATAACCTTATAGGTTATCCATACTTGTTTTAATCAAAGGAGTGATGTGACAATTTCTCAAACTCGCCTTGCAGAAATTCACCTCGTACGTGAGAAACGAACCAACAACCTCTTGGTTACGATTCCACTGTCGATTGATCGATTACAAGGTCATTCAAAAATAAAAAAATAATCATTTAAAAACTCAAAGAAGACCGCCATTCATACATAAAGAACAATGATACTACAAGTATCTGATTACACCTCTGGTTGAAAACAAATAAACACGAAGATTTTTACTCCTTATACAATTTTTTATCTCGATACGACAAAACCGCAACAGAGATGAGATTACGCCCTGTTCATGAGATTACAGAAAGAAAAGAGATTACTAAGTGAATCATCTCCTATTACCAGTATCTTTCAGAGATAGCATGAACAAATATTATACGCCCGATACAGAATATTTTTATAACTCAAGAAAGTGCCTCGTTCAAGAAATGGATGATGTGGATGTAGCGAGAATGGTGTGCGGTAATAATTTGTAATTTAACACTGTCTTAATTGGAAATACCTATAGATATGCTGAGGTGCAAAAAAAAAGAATATTTTTTTCCCTTCTATATCAAGAATAATCTGTCGATTTGTGAGAACAAGAATAACATACACGTGAAAAAGATTTTAATTAAATAAAAGAGTGGCACATCAAATGTGTGTTGTATTCATCACAACACAAGAGTAATGTCGAAAAGTTGAAACTGATACCTTAGAGGGCTTAGAGATTGAACTGCTAATGCTAAGGTTGTTATGAAGTACCTAGTAAGTGTATAATTTGCGAAGTTCAACCGATCACAGTACATTTGAGGGACTGTGTGGCTTAATTAACTTGAAAGTAGTCCTGTATTATAATTTGGCCCTAATGTTGAAATATTTACATAGTTAACCTAGTTGAAATATTTATAAAGTTAACCTAGTTGAAATATTTACATAGTTATTTACATAGTATTAATATTTTAAATTAACACCTTTATGAAAATTCCACATGGCCCCTATCAAAATTGGGACAATGTTATAGACCATATAGGGTAGGATACTGTTATCTTTTTTTTTTTTTTTTTTCCTTTTTTCGTCTGCGAATTCAAGTAAAGTAAACTATTTTCTTCTTTTTTGGTTGGGAACCACAGAAAAGGGACGCGCTCCAAAGCAAAAGCTGAGACAAAATTTCAAGGTGGTATTAAGGTAAAGTTTAGTGAAAATTTCATCAAAAGTTCAAGCGGTATGGAATGCTGATCGCCTTGTCAAAAGAATGGGAAAGAAAAGAAGGTAAAGAGAGATGAGGAAAAAGAGAGAAGAAGGGAAAAAGAGCGACAGAAAAGAGAGAGAGAGAGAGAGAGAGAGGAGAGACAGCGAAGATTTATGAAGGACGGCAAAATATTTTAATAAAAGCTCTTTTAAAATCTTCCTCCTGATGATGATTTTTCTGATAGCCATGATTATAACAAGTAATATTTACATGGCTGAAGATTCTAGAGAATAGCATAACATAACTGCTAGGAATGCTAGGTAGAACAGTAGCCGAGGTTTTTTTATTGGAATACACGTGCATAGATAAATGTCACGATAGCATCTCCGCCCGGAAGAGTTATGGGAGTTTTTCTTGCCGGAATTTATAGCCGGACCAGAGTTAATGGCCGGACCGCACGCATTGTTGAGAGGAGCCGATAGAACAGAACAAGCGTACCTTGGAACATTTGATGTTCAGCTGATATATTATGTAAAAAAACAGTCCTTCAGAGTAAAAAGTAGCTGATATATTATGTAAACATTCAGATTTTAAGATGCGATATAAAAATATCTTAGGGTTATTCTAAACCAGATAGTTTGCAAAGCGCCGCCTATAGATAAATATGCAAGATCGTTAAGCTTGTTGTAAGAAAAACAATTTGAAAACATATCAGTTTAACGGAAATTTTCATGGAGATTTCATTTGAATAAATTCATTTGAAAAATGTATCAAATGTATCATTTAGGCATATTGTGGCGAAAAAGTTCTAACAATTGAGACTTTTTTATTTATTATTTTTTAAAAATGCGTGAAATTTAGGTATAGATAAAAACAAACAGTACCAACAGCCTATTCTTTAAAGAAGACATTCATAACTTCTATTATGTAAGATTTTAATACCATAACATCTTGTGGAAGAATTAGAGGAGTGCTCTAATACCCGTTCCTCAGAGATCCTTGCACACACACAGACCATATCAAAATAGCATAAATAATTTTTTAGACAAATTCTGTATTTATTTTGACTTTTTCTTGTTGAAGACTTATCTAGCCATTCATATTACAAGAAGAATAAAGTCCCAGGGTTTACGAATATGTAAATAGAGGTTCTTAAGGTTCAGTCAGAGTTTAGGATTTATTTTCTTTCTTATACGGAGGACTTTTGACATGATGTGTGTGATTAATTGCTGGATCCTGCATAGAGGTTCCTAGGAATAATTATCAAGATAGTTTTGGATCTTGGAATAACTATAGCTATCAAGACGGATCTATGGAATAACTATAACGTGTTTTTGTTTTTCTATGCTAAGCTTAATTTGTTAGTTGGCTCCTCTGCATTCTTAACTTTTCATCATAGTGGCCAGTTTCATGTATAAAATTTCTTTGTGTTATTATATCACAACTCCAGTGCGAAGCATAGCATTACGAGTACCATAGTAACATCATTTGCTGAAGAACTTTAGTACTCGCTCGTGAAGCCAACACTGGTCGCTATCCATTCAAATAGGTAGGTAGCTAGTTTCTCAATTTTCCTCACGAGATATGAGTGCACCCCGTAACAAACAAGTACAGAGCAGAAAAATTTCTACCTGCTGGGAATAGAGCACTGTACGTGCATGCCTATAAGTATGCTACTTCACTCGGCTACGGTGACTATACAAGTATAGAGTAATCCGCTTTTTGGGCAAAAAACTTTAGAAATTGTAAATAACTATTGTATTGTAAATTACAACTATTGTAAAGTACTTTGAAAACCTAACTGAAATAAAAGATGTTTTAAATGTTATAATCACGTATTTTGTACTATACGAGAGTACTAAAATTCTATCCTCCACATTCTCAACAGTTCAGACTTCAGAAATAATTGCATGCACGCGAAGACACTTGAAATGTATGTCTCTCGTCGGCATGAAGCTAGAAATAAACACCAGCACTTCACCAAAACATGGAGGCTGTTCAAAATAAATACATATATCTTGGTGATACATATGCCTAATTAATAACATAACCCTATGTGTGTCTTCTTTAGTGCCTCAATGTCTAACATAGTTCTGAAATTAACAACGAGACCAGTATCAATTAAATAATAGATTGTTTAAAAAAATCTAACTGTACAAAAAGGACTGTTTCCTAGGGAAAATCTTTCAGACAGAATATATTTTGTTTCCACATTGGTTTCCTTAATGATACCTCAGGACCGCCCAAAATTGCAGCACACGAGATTTTTAAGCAATAATAGTTTTAAATATGTATTAGGTACTCGAAATTTATTTACCTCTGTACAGGGCTGGCTCAGAGTATTATTTAAACCTATTATTATCTTGTAAATTTATAAAATTTGTGAAAACTAAATTCAGTAATAATAAAATTGGAAGTTCCTCTATTGCACGAGAAAAAGGGCGAGGTGATTATTTTCCATTGAGTCAAACAGTCAACGAGGATATCAATACAACCATTAACCCAGATGGGGCTGACGTCCTTCCAGAAGGACGCTGTGGATTTTTCTAATTAATTCAACTTGTTGGGTATAGTTGGCGACACCGCAAACTCTTTGTTTAGAGTCTGAGTGATAAGTTGACACCACTTTTATTTTGATTTATTCTTGCGTGTGAAAGTTTGGATAGCTGTAAATTTCAATGGATGAACGAGACAAAAAATTTCACCGCATTATCTGGGTTAATATTGTACAAAGTTTACGTGACATACTTGTAGCTATATCTATTAAAATTAATACTGTACTAAGTGTACTGACATAGCTATAATTATAGATGTACTATAATTATTAAGTAGATATAAAAAATCTTTTGTTCAACATTTTTTTATTATCTGTGAGAAAATTGCACAAGGTGTCATAAAAATTAAGGTTAATGACTATTATATTGCAAATAGTTTCGTAACCATAGCAACACGACTTGATTGACTTCACGACTAACAAGACAAATTGATCAAAAGACCTGACTGGGACATCAAAGGATCAACTGGACCATAACGGAGATAATAGTACACTCATATTGTATATAAAAATATATAATTATAAACAAGCAAGCACTAAAAAAGCAAGGATTTTGTAAATAAATAGTAAAAGTCGTAATGTAAAAGTAAGTGCCCTGCTACAAACAGAAATTATTGGTTGAATAATAAAAATTACTTACATTTACAAACTTTCAGATCATGATTTTCATTGAGTCTAGCTAAATACATAATAACAACTTGGGTGCATTGAATATACTATAAGTGGATGAGTATATAAAAATGTACATAGATATTGCACAAAGCTTGCATAACGCTGAGAGACGGAAAGATTTCACCAAGAATAGAAATAGGAAGTTTCCGCACAAAAGACACACGAACTCGCAACACCATTGTGCTGATATCAATGACTTGGACCTTCTCTTTCACGATTCACCACAAGAAAAGGTATGAACAAATATAATTAATCCGTAACTGAGAATTAAATGGGAGAAATTCTGCTCATTTAAGAGAAAGCTTGCATTCGTGTGCATCTATTGTGCAACACAAAACAATACTTGGTTTATCCTGAATGAGACTAAAGAGTCCCTTTGCTCTCACAGTGTACAGAGGGTACCAACACTAATATATGAACCTTGGGGTCACAAGTATGGTAGTTCAAAATGTTTTGATTTTTATATTATGTGTAGATCAAGTACGAGGGCGGATTGATAAGTCAGGTAAAAATGAAACAAGCACAAACTTTTTTAGAATCGGTGCTATTTACTTTTCAACATAATCTCCTTTTAGGGCTATACACTTAGTTAGACGGTGCTGGATGTTTTTGATGACCTCTTTTTAGTAGTCTTTTCTAAGGTCCTCGAAATACACCTTTTTTTCGGAGATAATTTCTACTTCTGTTGAAAATCTCCGTCCTGCTAGCCATATTTTCATGTTTGGAGGCAAAAAGGAGTTACTGGGAGCCACGTCATGAGAATATGGTGGATAAGGGAGCAATTCATATCGCAGCTCCACCAGCTTGCCTGCTGCAATGGCGGAAAAAACGGGCAGGAGCATTGTCGTGGTGGAGCAGGATTTTCTTCTTTCTAAGATGTGGCCGCTTTGTTTTGCTTTCCTCGTTAAATTGTTCCAACAGTGATGCATAGTACTCTCCATTTATGGTCTTTCCTTTTTGGAGAAAATCAATCATGATAATGCCCTGTGCGTCCCAGAACACGGTGACCATCACCTTGCCGGCCGATGGGATGACCTTGGCCTTCTCAGCCAAGGTCATTCAGCCTCCACCCACTGTCTTGATTGCTGCTTTGTCTCTGGTGTGTAGAAATGAACCCAGGTTTCATCCACCATAATAAAACGGCACAAAAACTCATCTGGGTTACGTTCAAAGGGCCGAAAATTAGCCTCAGAAAGTTTCACTCTTTCACGTTTTTGGTCAATAGTCAACAAACGCGGCAGCCATCTTGCCGATTGTTTGCTCATGTGCAAAAGTTCATGCAAGATGTTAGCAACTCGTTCATATGAGATCCTTAGAGTCTTCGCTAACTCTCTTAACTTCACTTACCGATTCTCCAACACAATATCGTGGACTTTTGTTATCATTTCTGGAGTTGTCACCTCAATAGGGCGTCCTAAGCGGGAGGCATCTTCTGTGCTTGTTCTGCCGAAGTGAAACTCAGTAAGCCACTTATGAATCATCTTAAACGATGGAGAATAATCACCATAATACTTATCAAGTGATCTTTTGGTTTCCGTAATGCTTTTCTTCCTTAAAAAATAATGTTTTATTAGCACTTGATATTCACATTTTTCCACTGCCACACAGGAACAGCAACACGTCCAGTTTGATTGGCTGTCAAATCAATACTAATGAACACAGGAGTATGAAATTTCATCCTTGCACTTTTAAGACATTATATTGTCCAAACATGTTATAACTTGTATACTAGTATCACATCTTCATTAATTTTTACCTGACTTATCAATCCGCCCTCGTACAACTTCTCAGCAAGTAAAACTGATGTACTGAATTTAAAACAGCTCACTTTAACATAGTTATAAAATAATTTAAACGGTTAATTTTATAGAATTTTTTATGAATGTACAAGTCAATCAAGTTATACTATTTTTGATGGTATATGTCAAAAAGGTCCACTTTGAAAATGTACAGAGCAAGACGATCAACAAAACCGTCAATACA
This sequence comes from Bactericera cockerelli, assembly GCA_024516035.1. Taxonomy (NCBI): domain Eukaryota; kingdom Metazoa; phylum Arthropoda; class Insecta; order Hemiptera; family Triozidae; genus Bactericera; species Bactericera cockerelli. Next base: position 37,892,504 of record CM044956.1, read on the forward strand.
CACCATTTTCGACCAAATTAAGCACCACTTACCGATAATAGAGTGGTCAAATTTCATATCCGACCAAAATGTCGGTGATCTCAAAACACCATACACACTATACACAGTTGGGACAATTTTCGACGGAACAAAACGCCTGACTCACTCATCACTGCATTTAGTCGAGCTTTCTCTTCACCGGTGACTCGGGTGAAATAAAAAACCGATGGATCGATGGCTGCACTCTCCGTGGACAAAGGATTCGTCCTAACAAGAACACGATGACAGGAGAGAAAGAAATCATCGTGATTTTCTATGGCTCATTAATATCATTGTAGCGGCTATCTCGTCTTCTAGTCTCGGGGTCCTGGGTTTGATAAATCATCGACTATTCATCTCCGACGTTATTGAAATGCATTTCTCTCGACCGATATTAATGCGACGTCTAGACGTGAAATAGATTACAGGTGGAACAAAGATGTGAGGGGTCACCTTATGTAGATGTTGCGTGTCATCTTTTGTTCTGTCAAATATTTTCTGGACAATCCGTGGAAATTTCTGTTGTTTTCGGTGATTTTTAAGAATGATTATTGATAAATGGAGGTCATTACGAATGTTTATTGATTAATGTTTGTTTGTGTGTCACTTGTCATCTCAATGGGATGTATCAATGTCCCGTTATAACCAGACATATCTATATTTCTGTAATGTCAAATTTAATGGGGAATGGATCGACTAGAATCCTGCCTCACTTTGAAGTTGCTGGGTTGTTTTCCAACGAGAAGAAGTGTTCCTCACAAAAAAATTAATCTTGTTTGTTTCTTTGGGTTGAATGTCGCTTTTAAATACCTACATGGTCATATCACGACGGGGGTTTTTTACGTGGCACCTACCATTTACGTGGCAAATATTCCATCAGCTACTCAAATTAAACTCACCCAGCCTGAGTGATACAAAGAATCGCCTGTAGAAACTACATTCTGTGGACATCGTGAAATAACATTTATCGTGAAACAACCCAACACAGGTCGAACAAGCGGTATGGTACGCGTTCCTCTTTCTTCTATTGATTAGTAAAAAACACAAATATCACTTGCTGCATTGAAATGGGAAGCTTAAATAGATATTTAAATTTCGTTTAATAGATCCAAAGATTGCGTACCCAATTAAAAAACACACGTAGCAAGGTTAATGCTTGTTCGTACAACTAATTTGTAACCTATATTGAATCTCGGGTTCATACTCGTTAAGATTGTGAATCTCGAGATGGTGAGATTATAACGAATCACAGACGCTGAAGAGAAGCATGTTTCTAACCGAATGCATAAATAAAGAGAAAATACCCAATTCCTTCTATTTCAAGTTTAATTGGTGTTGGAAGTAGATGATTAATAGATTAAAGGTTAATTCGATTCGAGACAAGGGCCTCGTCCAAGAGAGCTAAAGTTAGAACTTCAAGTTCCAAGTTTAAGCCTCTCTTGAGAATATTTGCGTATTTTGTTGAATCAAGAGGTTTTGTGCTGACTTCTGTTGAATTCTTGTTCAGAATGTACTTTTAGATCTCGTAAGGTCACAGTGCTAAAGGAGTTTCCACAGAAAGCTGTAGGGTTTCAATGGAAACTCCATTAACAGGTACAGGTTTCAGTGGAAAAATGTACTGTACCAAGTATAAAAATTCTCAAAGCGCAATTTGTAGATAATGTAGATATCTATGTTGTATATAAAGTACTAGCGGGATGTCGCCACTTTGCGGGCCGAGGCATGGCCGTGAAAGCAAAAAATCCTTTTTCGCCAATGGCAGGTCTTGTAGTGGGAGTTTCGAAAAATCCCGTCTTATTGCACATCAAGACTATAAGACAAAGCTACCTACCAAATTTGAGTTTCCTAGGACTTACGGTTTGGGCTGTAGAGCGATGATCAGTCAGTGGTCAGTGTCTTTGACATTTATATATTAAGATAAAGCATCCATTTATCTTATTTTTCTTATAGAAAAGAGGAATGTATTGTCTAGGTACTTGCGTTATTATTATAGCCTAAACTGAAATAATGATTTTTTTTTTTTTTTCAGCAATATAGATAAGGTAATCATGATTTAGCTATTTCTTTATTATTCACTAGGGCGGAATTAATAGACGTTTTTGTAATACCTCTGTGGTGCTAATCTTGATTGGCGCACTGCTTTGGTTGACAAAATTAGAGCTTAAGTCATGACAAGAATTCGATTTTGTCTATTGATTCAAAAATTGGCGCTCTCATTTCATCAAGTTCCTTAAGAACCACAATGAAATTCTCACTTTCAGCCACTTGCCTGGATTTTGCCATTCTTGCACTTAGGCTTCTCTTCTTTATTCACTGATAACAAATAATTCTACTTCAAAATAAATATTTATCCCTCAGCGGGCAATTAACATTCCTCCGCGGTCGTTTCATTGTTCTGCCGGTCTTGAAAAAAAAAATCTCATCTATATGTATCTGGTTGAAAAAAAAGAGAAACAAATATATATCAGGGCAAAGAAAGAGAGAAAAGAAACAAGAGAGAGAGAGAGAGAGAGAGAGAGAGAGAGAGAGAGGAGAGAGAAAACAGATATTAGAAGAAAATCAAAGAACAAAATCCATTGGGTAATTTAATTAATTGTCCCGTATCTCGAGAACATTTGACAGTAACATATCGCCTTCATATTGAAGTAGGTATTTAGTCTAATTTGCTGCCTTTTCAGGCTCATTACTACATAATTGATTCTTATCGATTTCCTATACACTATCCATTAGTATTATTTTAATTGGACACTAAAAATATAATATGTACGTACCTAAAGTATAATTATACATATTATTATGTACTCAATTCTTTGTATCTAACCAATAGTAGGTTAAATCAAAATTTATATTTAAAAAAATATGTATCACTTGTGCAAAATTGTTTTTTTTTTTTATCAAATTTATTCTTTTTAAATAAAAACCATGTTACCGAGAGAAACCTGGATTTTAACATGTCACAAGAAAAATCAGGTTGAATTTTATCTCGGATCTTGAAAGCAAGTTTATTATAAGGTAACTAATAAAAAGGAGAGCAAAAGTAACTTGATGGAAGAGTCTGGATCATTGTTTGGCAGGACAATAGAGAACATGAATCTTCGGAATTAGGTTGAAACGGAAGGATTTAATACAGTTCACTGCGAAAGAGACATAACAGGTATTTCTGTTCAGTCCAATGCTTATACACAAGGTCTTCTACAACCGTTGCTGGTTGTAATAATGGGATACTAAGACATAAAATATCTTAATACTAGTTGGATTTCGATCTCAAGACTCTCAAGGACATTAATTTGATTGTACCAATACACTTTGGCTAAGTACACACACTTACCGGTTGAGTTCTTGAGAATAAGGAGATAGCACAACCAGAGTACTGAACTCACCTGAAAATAGAAGAAAAAAAACAAATTAATTAATATCAGAATACGTTGTGTGTTGTTCTTTTAGAGGATTTCTAAAAATTTCAAATTATTTGTGTTTTCTATCCCAAAGTAAACAAAAGAGAGCAATTGAAATAATCACAATATTGAAATTTAAGAATCTGCAATGCAAAAATCACCTATTCCCAAATTATACCTTGAAGCCTTAAATCTAACTAGAGAAACTAAACAAATAGTCTACTGTTTTGATGTCGCCATGACGCATATCGCTCACACGTTGCGACAAAGATATCCTGGGGTCTTAGCAACCACCCGCAGTGACGCAAAAAAACACTCGAACATAGCCCAGAAGCCTTCACCAGCGCCATAGTCGTCAACATGACACAATAGACGCAGAAAAGACGCACAATAGATGCAGAATAATGTAATAATTAAAAGATAATTATCATCCATAGAAATCTGTGGAAGTAAAGAATCGGTAATGAAGCTTTGCCAAGGGCAGGAAGCTTGGTATTGTCTGGCACAGATCTCCCCGGGACATGAACTTAAAGTAAACAAAGCTCTCTGTCTGCAAAGAGTCCACGGAAAGAATAACAACACAGAGGAAAGAGGAGGATGATGATGGTGATGCCAATGTGAAAGACAGAAGATGTAACAAAAACTATAGACAAGGGAAAAAAGAAAGAAAAAATAAAAGAAGAGAAACAAGTATTAAAACGACTCATCATAACTCTGGCATTTTCATATTTAATGAAGAAGACATGGAGAAGAATAATGAGGTAGAGTAAATACCAGGTATATTGCAAATGGAGAATAGCATGTTATAGGTTAAGGAGATAATAATGAGTGTAAAAATAGTACAGGGAATTTCAAAAGTAAGGTTGGAGCAGTTAAAATTCGAAATAAACCACATAAATGAAATTGATTAGTGATGACCAAGATAGAAAAGTAAGCATGAGGGGAAAGAAAAGCAACACACATTTTGTTATGGTCACAATAAGTGAAGCACAAAGTCTCTTGCTCGGAATGCATTAATTTCAAGTATAGTTTGAGCATTGAAAGCATTTTTCCGAACACCTTGTACAATCGCATGCCCACCTCAGGCATTGCACGGTCGACCATCCATTGAAACCCAAGTTTCCTATTGAAAGCAAAGCAAACAGAGAAAAAGAAAGAGAAGATACTAGGGAAAGGCAGGAAGAGGGTCTGCAAATAAATTAAGCAAATAGAACGAGATATGGAAATATTAAAAACCACCCCACTCGACAAGTACCTAGTTATTATTGAAGCACAGGAAAAAAGGGCTGAGTTGCTAAATGCCATACCAGGAGGTATGTAGGTAAGTACTTCAAGGAGCTAGGTAATTGAGGTAGTATAGGAAGGTAGGTATTACACTTCGGATATACAAACTCCGCACATGTATATCTATGTATTCTACTATATTGCAAACTTACAAGTATAATAAACTTTCTATAGATATACTCCGGCCTGCTCCAAGAACATTAAAACACATAAAAGGGAGCATAACAAGTAAAAGGCTTTCCTAATGGAGTTGTAAGTGATTGATGGATTAACTGCACGTATAATAACCGCCACACACACTGGCTATTGCCGTCATTAGAGCGAAAACAATATGCTAATTTGCAAACTGTGAACATGTTGTGGTCGGGGAAACTGACGGACCCCCTAGCAATGAACATGCAAAAACACAATCCGATATTGCAGAAAACCCGAATGTCCAAAGGGCTATTTAAATACGAGACATGAGAAATAGGTAGAACTAATAACGAAAGAAAAACATGGAAAGGAAACCATAACCCCGGGCCGTCTGTGGAGCTTTGAAATAAATAAACTGCCATATAAAAGAAGAAAAGAAAGAGTTAAACACGTATCCAGAAGCAATCCATCATCTTCCAGAGAGCTGACATGAAATGTTCCATATTATATTCAAAGGTAGCTCTGATGGAGCATGTCTACTTCATTACGAAATACCCAAACATGAGGAGAGATTATGATCAAATCCTTCTGGGAAACAAGAAAAATCCCCCAAGGAATCGGGTCAGGGAGTATTTCCCTAAAAAAAAACAAGGTGACTCAAAAAGCTGACGCCAGTCAAGAATAATAATAATGAGTTTAATCTTTCTAAAATCTAAAAAAGAAAGAAAAGAAAAACGTTTATTTTTTAGAAAATTAAAATCACTTACTCTTGAACGCAGTATAATATAATGGTATACTATAGACACAATAGACAATAGACACCTCATACCATTTCACTATGGAGGTGCTAGTCTGGTAAGCGCAAGAGGATTGGATGAAGTGTATAGTGGTAATCGAAAACAACCAAAATAATTAACATAATGAGTTTAATCTTTCTAAAATCTAAAAAAGAAAGAAAAGAAAAACGTTTATTTTTTAGAAAATTAAAATCACTTACTCTTGAACGCAGTATAATATAATGGTATACTATAGACACAATAGACAATAGACACCTCATACCATTTCACTATGGAGGTGCTAGTCTGGTAAGCGCAAGAGGATTGGATGAAGTGTATAGTGGTAATCGAAAACAACCAAAATAATTAACATGACTTTAATATCTTCGGTAAGGCGCCAGTAGGTAATCATAATCTAGTAACTCCATAAGAGACTTGAATAAAATTAAAATGATATAAATATGATCCTAATATCAAGCAACTTGATATCCTAGATGGGGCTGACGTCCTTCCAGAAGGACGTCAGCCCAATCTGGTGAAAGGTACTACATTGTGGATTTTTCTAATTAATTCAGCTTGTTGAGGTTAGTTGGCGACACCTCAAGCTCTTTGTTTTGAGTCCGAGTGATAAGTTGACAGCACTTATTTTGATTCAGGACTCAATATATCACTCCAAAAAAATAAAACAAAAAGTTTCACCGCGTTATCTGGGATAAGAGGTACTATTGTTGTATTTTGTATTACTATCGTGATATCAATTACTCAAACTCACACGGCAAACTATAAATTTTATACCGAACTTGGGACTCGAACACCCGATTCCAGGTTACAAGTCCGCACTCCGTGACCTTTTCAATCAAGCTACTGAGGTCGCTCATTCTGTACAGTTCTACATGAAAAACAAAAGGTACGAATTCATCCTATCTATTTCCAAAAACTCGTGTACGGAATTTGGAAAAGCTCTGACCTAGGTAAAATATTACAAAGGAAGCCTTATTTACACACTGAAGTGTAGGTTGAATACTTAATAGACATGAAGAACTTGGCATTTGCTAAATTTGAACAGCAAATATGAACAATAGGGCTAAATAACAAGAGAAAGGCTTTCCCTTTCCAGGTAAAACGTTTTCAACCTATGATTATCACGAGCTTTGTTTCAGCATGTACAAGAAAAGTAATGGGCTAAATCAACATACACATAATTTGAGGCAACACAACTCCGTGCTGTTTTATAATAATATGCAACCTGTATCACACGAGAACTATGTGTCAAAATTGAACAAAACAGTAGCAGGTCTATTTTATATCAAGAACGCCAAAGGAAATATCTTGACACATTTGAATTTATACAGGGTGATAGTGTCCGTCATTACAATAACTAAATTATTTTAATTTTTTAAATAACTTGACTGATGAATAGTGAACGTTCATCAGCCTTTCTAATAAGTCATCAGATCTTTTCATCAAAATTATATTAATTATTATACTTATTTAGATACTTTGAAGTAGCTGGAGGCATAAATGTATACCAATTTAATTACCAACTATTATTAATTCATTGTAGCTAAAAATACATTTCTATGAGGATGTGTACCTTGGTAATTCAGGAAGGAGCCTATATTAACGGCTTATATTAAATTAAAAAAAATTCAGCAAGGCGCCTAGCTAGAACCTTTAATTAGACTTTAGAAACCATTTCATTTCTACATAATTATAACTATAATATAGTTAAATAAAAAAAATACCTATCTATACATATCTACTTGAATTTTTCATTTTATTTAACAGTGATGAGCCAGATCGTCGGAGGCCGGAGAGTCAACCGACCACAGCTCACTATAGCCCGTCCTGAGGGACTTGTCTTTCTTATAATCCTGTTTCATATTTCGGCCCTTCATTATATGTATATGTCCCGGTAGCTCAGTGGTAAAGGCGGCACTCTGTGAATCCAGAGGTTCCAGAGGTTGTGGGTTCGAAACCCAGCCGGGACGTGACAAGTTATCCTCCCATTTGGGATTTTTACCACATAGTAATATGTCTTGGGCTTACTGCTGGAATAGTGGGACTTTAATAGTCCTTATCGGGCAGTATTAATAAGGCGATATTATTATTATAGGATTCAGTAATAGGTCGATTTCCAGTGAGACACCCTGTCAACTCAGACCAATCAAGAATATATCAGGAGCTTTCGTGTCGCACGCAACTCAGGGTACAAAGTACACAGAGGTGCTCGTGTCAACTGGCATAACTAGCGGGGGAGTAAGAGAGAGGGAAATAGGGGAGAAAGAGAGAGGGAAGTAGGGGAGTAAGAGAGAGGGAAGTAGGGGAGAAAGAGAGAGGGAAGTAGGGGAGAAAGAGAGAGAGAGGGAAGTAGGGGAGAAAAAGAGAGGGAAGTAGGGGAGAAAGAGAGAGGGAAGTAGGGGAGAAAGAGAGAGGGAAGTAGGGGAGTAAGAGAGAGGGAAGTAGGGAAGAGGGAGTGAAAGCATGGGAGGAAGGGAGAGAGAGAAAAATCACAAGCAACTATGAGGGAATCGGTAAAAAAGAGAGAGGGAAGTAGGGGAGAGGGAGTGAAAGCATGGGAGAAAGGGAGAGAGAGAAAAATTACAAGCAACTGTGAGGGAATCGGTAAAAAAGAGAGAAGGGGAGGAGAGAACGAATTGGAGGGAGAGAAAAAAGAGGCCGATAAAGTAGATAGAAGGAGAGAAAATATACTAGCAAATATTAGGGAATGGTTGGATGTGTGAGGAAGAAAGGGAGGGAGGAAGAGAGAAAAGAGAGAGAGAGAGCAGGGCAGAGAAAAGAAGGGAGAGAGAAAAGAGACCGATAAAGTAGATAGAAGGAGAGAAAAAAATACTAGCAAATATTAGGGAATGATTAGATGTATGGGGAAGAGAGGGAGGGAGAGTGAGAGGAAGGGGGAGAGAGAGAGAGAGCAGAGAAAAGGAGGGAGAGAAAAAAGAGACCGATAAAGTAGACAGAAAGGGAGAGAAATTACTAGCAAGTATGAGTTAATGAGAAAAACATAGGGGAGGGGGAGGACAAGAAAGAGAACAAAGAAGAGGAGGAGTGAATTTTAATACGAATATAAATGTTAGAAAGGTCTCGTGCTAGCGTCAACAGGTAATGATTGACAAGTTGACAGTTTTAACATTTAGGGGCTACCAGCGACCAAAATTTAGTAACATATACTCCCTAAAATTTAGTGGTTACATGTCGCTAATGAACATCAAGTAACATATTAGGTATATCAACAAATGAATAATTAATACTAGTAACATAGTTATATGGGTCACCATTATACGAATTTTCATTGATGGGCTAATAATAATAAACATTTACCAACCTCAGTAGCTTGATCGATAAAGCGGCGGACTTGTAACCTGAAGATCGGTAGTAAGTCTCGGTTTCAGCGTAGATATAAAGTGAGTTTGAGTAGTTGTGATATCACCAAAGTGATTAACATAAACATTTCTTTAAAATAATAATACACATTTTGTGCTTAATATTTTGTGGTTAACAACATCAACGCTTTGGTTAACACTTGCTAACGATTAGTGGTTAATTATTGCTAATATTCAGTGACGCCGGTGTTATTTCATGTCTTTGTATTTTTCGTGTTAAATTAATTTTGTAGCTTTAAAAATGTAGTTAGAATGTTAGCTAAAAATAACAACAGTGAATTAATTTCTTATCAAAACTGAGGATCCACAAGTCTACTTTTTTGTATTCAACAGGAAAACGGTCCACAGCATAATTTTTGTCTATGAAAAAAAAAAAAAAATCATTTTGGACTTTTCTGCAGAATAAAACCGAAAAAAGCTTCATAAATTATTCATTTTCCAAACAGAAAAACTGGGGTTTTTATATTGTAAAAGTGAAAGACGAAAAGCTGTGAGAGGCTAAAAAAATATGTGGCATGGAGATAAAATGAAGGAAAAACATTGCGAAGATTGGGAAGAAAGGGAGCGAGGGAGGGAATAGAGAGATTGGGAGAGAGAGATGATAAGAAAGAGAGAGAGAGGAATAAACATGAATATACAACATGTGGATTGTGGGGATGTTTGGTATCTCGTGGTGAGTGTGTGTGTGTAGAGAGAGAGAGAGAGAGAGAGAGAGAGAGAGAGAGAGAGAGAGAGAGAGAGAGGGAGAGAGAGAGAGAGCGAGATATGGAAAAGTGGGGATAAAAAGAGAGGAGGGACAAGAAAGGGAGGAACAGAACAGAAAATAAGAGATGTGTTAAATATCATACAGTTTTTTTAATTAAGTCATGTCGTAGTATTTTTATTTAGACATTCACAGTTGAGTAAAAAAATGGGGGTGCTTTTACTTTCATACCATTGTTTATGGGACTGGCTTGCATAAGGATACAAAAAAAAGAAACATAACACATATTATTTGACATAATATTAAATATATACAATGGCTACATAGGTGCTATGTATATACAATATACCTATATCTAAAATATCATACCTATTCATGCAAAAGAGGAAAATGGAAAAATAAAAAAGATCATCACCGTCATCATAATTATGTATTACATAGTATAATTATGTATTTCAGCATAAATAGATTAAATGTATTAAGTTAAAGTTGTATAGAAACATATTATGATTGGATGAGCTGGCAAGTTATAAGGTTATGCATGACAGGGTGGGCATCACGCATGCAGTATCTTGCTCTCTATCTAACGATCTCACCCTTTATCTCTCTCTCTCACACACACACACACTCTATCTCTCTCTTTCTCTTACCCAGCCTTTTCAGTCTTATCAAAAGAATAAAAAAAGAAGATTTAAAATTTGGATTTGGTACTTGCAGGATAATCAGGTTTTGCCTGTGGAATGTGCGGAAAATGTGAAAGTAGCCATGCCAGAACCAAACGACCTCAAATATGAACCCAAATAGTTTTGCCAAGAAACAAAATGAAAAAAGAAGGCTAATGGGCTTTTTGAAGAGGGAGGAGAAGAAAAATTTCAATGTCCATTATTTTATACCAAAGTATTTCAAATTACACCATAATATTAAAGTATACAATTTATACATTGCAGTTATTTAATAGCAATCATTTTGCTACTCGTTTATAACCAGGCTGCGGACACTGGCTTGCTCTAGAAAAAAAAATATTAGTAGAAAAAACATTTCATTTTCATTTTGCAAAAATAAATTGTCGAGCTATTTGCAAAAAGTAATTAGTGCGAAACACGAGAAAAGCTAATAATAATTAGCGAAGAAAAAAAGCAATTTCCTATATTTTTCAATTTTATTTTTTTGCAGTGTTGCGGGACCTCGTGCACAAAGTCTAGGCTCTATTTTTGCAATATTTGCGATGATGCTAGGTCTATTGCCCATTAATCAGCTTTGAATAATCACAAAAAAAAGGTCAAATTCGCCGACCATTGAAGGGCATAAATTTTTTTACTTTGGTTTTCAACTTCATCACTAAAAGGTTCTATAAAAAATTACACCTAGGTTATATAAAAATATATATTTTTTATATAATATATTTTAACTTTTAACCATACTTCTTGCCTCCCTCACGCCACTGCTTCTTCCACTCAAGCTCTCACTCCCTCACCCCACGGCACTGTGTCTCATTTCCTCCACTAGATTTTAAGGTCTACCTCAATATATTTCTTCGTCAAACTTCCACCTTTCTCTACCTTCCTTGAAGGAAATGAAATCATTAACACAAGGAGGTTGGAAGTGGGGGTCTAAAAGAAGGGACGATTTTAGGCCCCTTCTTTTCTACCCTGAAATGACACACGCCAAGTTTCCGGTAGTTAATAGCGGGGACGAAACTGAATTTAAGTTGGCATCCCTTCCTTGTTCTTCACGATGGCGAAGGGGGGATCCTTTGTAAATAAGATTTTGGATTGAAATAAAACAGAAGACCGACTTAAACAAATTCATGTCTACTAGCATAGTTTTCGTGCCGTTCATGAAGGAGACCAGCAGAAAATTCAATATTAAATAGAATAAAAGATAATGAAGACAATAAAAGATAAAGATATTCATATTTTGGTCATTTGAAAGGAAATCTTCATTTTGTTTTGACACGTTGGATATCCGGCCAAAATTTTCTATACTTTCTCTATCTCTATGTTTCTATTACTCTTTGAAGGAATACACCTCATACGCTTCAATGTCAGCCTTATAGGCATGGAACATGGAGGACAGAAACTTGTCCCTCTATGAGAGTTACACGGATACAAACGGGATGAAGTAATATTGAATATAGAAATATATATACTGTAAACATTTGGTTTAAAAAAATTGCCTCATATTTATGAATTGTACATTTGTAAATAAAACATTGTTGTTTGAAAAATATTGTCATTTAATTCATCCACAAGGTTTTTCATCCTGAATTTTGTCTCCTCAAATGGCTTCAGAATTTAACAAATCCTGCAATCAAAAATACAAGGATTCGTCAAAATCTGACGTAAAATACAAACGAGAGTAAATCAATCAACTTTTAAAGCAAGATCATTCAATAGAAAACAAACTTAGAGGTACGATGTATACTAGACTCAAGATTTTCAGATCTCACAAGTGTCAAAATTAAGGACTTTGTTTTTATGGTCCTCAGTGATACATTCCATTCTTGCAATGTTTTCCCGACTTGGATAAATGCCGACTGATTATTACTTATCAGGTTTGCATTAATAATATTGTCTAATCTACATTCTAATCCATTCCTTTCATCGTTACTATCTTGAGAATCGATACTATTTTATTGTCACCGAAAATGACATTTAATAAGACTATATCCTTATGTCATTAACTTTGTTGCTATTAGGTATTTCTCATTCTATTCATTGATGTTATTTTTGTTTTTGATAGTTTCGTTATCGTTACTTTTGTTATTGTTATTACTATTGATATGTTTCTGCATATTAGAATACTTGTTGTGTTAGAATTGTTATTTTTATTGTTGTTTCGTCATAGACAACAGTCATTAGGCTAATAATGTAACACATTTTCAGACCACGCTGATCCATATCTAATTGGAAAAGGTAATTCGAACACCAACATGTGGACCATGTATTAGAGATTCCGGCGTGATTTTGCATTGTTCATATTCCGGCTGGATTCGATTTGGTATTCGATTCGGTTTGTTGTGGAGAGGTTAGCAGAGTACAGTGATTCGTAGAGGACAATCCTACATAATATGTTTCGTAGATATTGATGGATGTTATACATTAATATTTGATGGATTCTAGTCATTAATATTTGATGGCTTTTAGTAGCAAAGCTACGATCGATGGTATGTATACAGGGTGGGGCAAAAGTCTGGAAACCCCTGAATAACTTTCGAATGGCTTCTTCGGTAAAATTAAAATTTTGTAAGGCAAACCGGACTAATAAGACCTTCTTTTAGCGTGGGGTCGATTTTTGTTACCGGCCCCCATGTCGGGGCCAGGGGGTCAACTTCATTTTTTTAAATACGAACCCCCACCTTCCGATACATTTTTGGATAGGTCTTTAAATAAGAAATACATTGGTGCAAATTTTATTTTTTTATAATTAACTGTTTCCAAATGGCGTCCAACTTTGTGTATGCAGTAAAGTCTGGAAACCCCTGAATATCTTTTGAAAGGGCTTTCTCAGTAAATTTAAAATTGTGCACGATAAGTCGGGGTAATTAGACCTTTCCAAAAATGTATCGCAAGGTGGGGTTTCGTATTTAAAAAAATGATGTTGGCCTCCCTGGCCCCGACATGGGGCCGGTAAAAAAAAAATCGGGCCCATTCTAATATAGGGTCTAATTACCAAGGATTACCGTACACAATTTTAAATTTACTGAGAAAGCCCTTTCGAAAGATATTCAGGGGTTTCCAGACTTTACTGCATACACAAAGTTGGACGCCATTTGCAAACAGTTAATTATAAAAAAAATAAAATTTGCACCAATGTATCACTTATTTAAAGACCTTTTCAAAAATGTATCGCAAGGTGGGGGTTCGTATTTAAAAAAATGAAGTTGGCCCTCCTGGCCCCGACATGGGCGCCGGTTATAAAAATCGACCCCACTCCAAAAGAAGGTCTTATTAGCCCGATTTACCGTACAAATTTTTAATTTTACCAAAGAAGGCATTCGAAAGTTATTCAGGGGTTTCCAGACTTTTGCCCCACCCTGTATGCATATTGTATATAAATACAGACACATCAAGTATATTATTATGCAAATGAAAACACCAAGAACACAATAAAGTGAACTTTATATTATTTTTTTCGTTTAACATTATTATTATTTTTTCAATTCTGCAACGTCGACAAGACTTTTCTGGGAAAAGTTGTGTCCTCAGGTAAAGTTTTAACCTTCAAACATGAACTCTTGTGTTATTTGGGAGAGTGGGGTGTATAGATATTTATAAGAAATAACTGGAGGTATTGTACTTATACCACGTGCTAAGGTATCATAAATAATGAAGGAATCTATAATACAAGACAATATACATTTATTCATCCAACAAGAGTCCGAAACTATGACCACAGGTTGAAAATGTCATGTATTATTATCCGCTTTTCCTCATGTACGAATCAAACACGAGGTAATAATTTGGACCAAAGAAGGCGGTATCTTACATCATGCAATAGCATGTTTGATAAATTCCTCATATCGATACCTTTTTGCCAAAATGTGAATTGCGCCAAAATCAAATTTTTCAGGAGAGAGGTTTGAAAAAATAAAAAGTTGTTTTTTTCAAAAAAAGTTTCATTACTCAGTTGTCCTACGTACGATTTATACCAAATTTGGATATAATACTTGAAACTGTTTGCTTTAAATATTCCTGATAATTTTAACTGCGAAATGCCTTTAGTTATTGAGATAGTGTCGCTTTTCACAATTGAGAGGTAGAAAAAGAATTTGCCAAAAAGTGAAAAACTCCATCTTTCTTTGTTTAAGTATTAGCCAAAAAGTGAATTGTCCACTCTTGTTCTTCAGCTTACTAACCAAAATGTGAAAAACGCCCGATTTTTCGGGTTTTAAGTAAAGATGGTTTAGCCAAAATGTGAAAAGTCCACTCCTATTCCTCAGACTGCTAAACCAGAATGTGAAAAACGCCCAATTTTTTGGGTTTTAAGTAAAAGTGATTTACGTAAAATGTAAAAAGTGCCATATGGAATACAATAAATTTGTGAAAAGCGACATATAAGAAGAATAAATAGTGCATAATTTGTGCGTATAGTAACTGTAATAATGATTATTATTAAAGAACGCGAAGGCGTTCCGCAACAACAAGTCAAAAATTAAGAAGAGCGCACCAAGAGATATTATACGAGATATTATACGTCAATTTCACGCCTCTGTATCGGAATAACTACAAAGGATGAATGAAAACTGAAACACTAGAAAGGATGAATTATTTACTGAAAAGAAGCAAGCTTTCGAATGAAGATTTATAAGAGAATCATCAAAAACGCTTGATTTAAACCGGAGATAATCAATGGTGAAAAAAACCATTTTTCACTTTCTGCTGCTTGATGTTCTTATTCGATCTTGACCGGGCTACAGCCTAAACCACTGGGCCAATTTTGATGTATGAATTTGATCTTGTTTTTCTCGTCTTTGGTGGCAGGTATGACTTTGAGTACACTTATATAGCCCCAAAATGGGCACTTCAGCCCCATAATTCCAAAAAACCCGCTAATTGATGTACAAATATTACTAGAAATCTTATATTTTCCAGAGAACTTTACCGATATAGACGATTGAGGTGTAATTTTAATTGTAATGAAAAATACAATTAATCAATGAGTAAAATCATACATAAAAACAGACCGACAGACATAATTCTTTGATGTATATAAATTTATGAGTCGCCCTTTTATTCGTAGTCAAGCACATTCATCATTAAGTACAAAAAACATATAAACAGACAGACAGACCTGACATACAAAAGACGGACATACAGGCAGACATTTGATGGATATAACTTTATGAGTTGTTATTTTAATTGTAAAGTGAAACATATTTATCACTGAGTAGACATACACATAGACAAACAGACAGACATACAAACATACTTATGAACAGACCAGGCGCGGCCGGTGCTAAGGAGCTGCGGAGCTCCAGCACCCCTAGACGAAAAATAGAAAAAGAGGATTTTCTCAAGTCGTACACAATACACAATAAAAATTATCACACAGTTCTAGAATAATTATTGCATAATTTTTATAAAGAGCATGGTAAACAAACTTAAATTTTTGTAGATACGGAAAGAAATTCTTTAGTCCGGTATGCAGTACCCCCAAAACATTTCCCCACCGGCCGCACGTAGAACAGACACATACGTACAGACATACAGGCAGACATTTAGATAGACATACCTGTACGAACAGACTAAAATACTTTTATGTACAACGTAGGGTGATAATGCACTGGTGTGATTGTGTGTGTATGCATTTAAAGAAGACACCTTTCTTGTCAGAAGGTGCCTGAGGGTATTTCTAATACAAACTTCAAATGTTCTATCCTAAATGTCTCTATATTATTTCCTTTTGAAAACATACAAAAACGTGTGAAAATACTAACTACTTGATTAATACTAACTTATCTCTATAAGATAGCTCTAAGTGTAGGTATGTCGAGTAGATAATAAACGATAGTACATGAGAGGATGTAAACATGAAGCGGATCCCAAACATTATTTCAGGATATTTTTGGGCTGACGACTGGGCGGGTAATTTTTATACCGCGAAGGGGTATTTTTTTTAGGGATTATTACTTTTTCATACACGGTCCGCCAGAAAAAAGGAGCCACTCGAAATATCTAGAGAACGGATTAAAATTTTAAAAAATGCTAAAAAAAAAAACCTGTACCATTATATCGAGGGGAAACCTTATCTATTAGGTTCTGATTTTTTTATCATTACCAGGGGTGGCCCCAAGGGAGTCAACTTTGGAATCTTAAATGAAATATCCCTATTTGAAATACATTTTTGAAAAGAAGTTGACATTAAAATTATATTAAGACAAGTTTGAGATTTTTAATCATAACAGGGTCGGAGATATCGTACATTTCATTTCACAGGTTTCAGTAAGTTTATAAAAGAAATTAATTGTATTTTTGTAAAAAATGTTAATGTCTTTCTCATTGAAAAAATTAAATTTTAATGACTTTTTTGATACCATTAGGTTTACCCGGGGAGCTGTCAAGGGGTCATTTTTTTAAATTGTGTAAATACTATTCCTTTTTTTTATTATAATCTGTACTAAATAAGTGTTGTTGCTTATGCTTAATCTAAATTTAATACCCTTGAAAACAGGGCCAAACACTAGTACTGTACGTGGGTTTCAGAATTTTCACATTCATTTGATGTGAATCCGGCCCTGTGTTATTTTAAATTCAACATGAATCATTGCATATATTTAACACAAAAAAAGGATGGTTTTTACATTATTGAAAAAAAGTTGACCCTTGACACATCCCCTGGTAAAGCTAACTAACGCTATCAAAAAGGCATGAAAATTTCTTTATTTCAAATCAAAAAATTCATATCTATTTAAAAATTTTTTTTTCAAATATACAATTAACTTCTTATAAAAAATTACTGAAACTAGTGAAATAAAATATACATACGAGTACGTTATTTCCGGCCCTGTTTTGATTAGAAATCTAATACTTGTCTTAAAATACTTTTAATGTCAACTACTTTTTGGAAATGTCTTTCAAATATGGTGGTTCCTTTTAAGATTTCAAAGTTGAACCCCTGGGGCCGCCCCTGGTAATGATAAAAACCAATACCTAGTAGAAAAGGTTTCCCTAGCTATAGAATGGTACACGTGTTTTAGTATTTTTTAAAATTTTAATCCGTTCTCTAGATATTTTGAGAGGGTCCATTTTTTATTGCGGCGGAAATTGAATCTGGACATAGATAGTTTGAAACCCCGAATCGGATGGAAGGTATTTTAGCCGCACTAACGTATATTGCACTTTGAAAATCCTGTTGCTTTGTTTTTCAATAACAATCCTTTAATGTTTAAATAGTAATGAGAACATCTGAAAAGAAAAACTAGGAAGAAAGGCTTATACTTAGACAAAGAAAGATGGAGTTTTTCACTTTTTGGCGAATTCTTTTTCAACCTCTCAATTGTGAAAAGCGACACTGAAATAAAACAAAAATTGAAATTTTGGATATTTCACATTTTGGCAAAAAGGTATCGATATACTATCGGATTTTTCACATTCTCGTATAATGTAAAAGAAAAAAACGAAAACTTTTCACGTTTTGGCTGGATAAATCTCAAAATTTGACCAAAAAAATGAAAACTTAAAATTAAAACTATACTAGATAGAAACTTGGCCGTGAGTTCATTCGAAAGAGCTTTTAAAACTGATTAAGGCCCGTATTTTTGAACGTCCCTAAAACTACTTTAGGGACAACCGTCGGGATTTTGAAATTTTTTGGCCAATTAAGTATATAAATTGTGACTTATGAATCTCTCGATTCCACTGAGATCATATAATATAGAGGGAACCTTACCTATCTCGAGTTGAACAAATTTATGCGTCCAACTTTGAACAGCTGATGGTCCCTCTTTCAACAAATCCCGGCTTCTGATTGGTTCAATTTATTTGAATTTTTTGTTTACTTCATGTAAAGGCGGACATCTAAACATCTTTAATTTTCACGTCAGATACCAACTCTTATATTACTACATAATAAGTAGAAAATAAGGGAAGTAAAAGAGGAAGAAAGACAAAAATTACTAATATGTAAGTATGAAAATAGTAAAAATATTATTTCAGAAGAATTAGGTAGTTTAGGTACCCACTCTTTCGCGAGAGAAAAATTACTACAAGTCCGGCATTGATATTGAAATCAGCTGATGGTCCCTTTTGAACGCAAATCTTGATACATCGGGTTCCCTCTATGTTATATAACCTCAGTGATCGATTCCGTTTCCGCACAGGCGCAATATTGGGCCCTATTCAAAAGAAGGAAATGCTTTTTCTTCCGAAATCCAAAGGAGTTTCTTCGATCTACAATAAAAAAGTTTTGAGTACAATAAAGAGTTTTTTCTTTTATCAAATATCAAAAGCTTTTGTTTCTATGGAAGTAAAAGGTATATGTACATCACAAAGCCAAAAATTAAACTTGCAAACATTTTCTTTGCTCACGAGCAATTACAATTTTTCTGTGAATATGGCCCATTTCACACAGAGGGTATTTTCACCTCTGTGTGAAAATCATCTGTGTTATTGTTTACATTTTCTTATCTTTTCAAAAATAATTTTTGTCTGGTGATTCTTCTTGTTTAATAGTTTTAAATTTCTTTATCCTTTTTAAGAATTTAAACAAGTTTTTTCCGAGATGGAAGCCAATTTGAAAATAATTATTACTATTCCGATCTCAGCCTTCTCAGCGAAAGAAGTACCTACAATTTATATCTCACAGGCACGTTGAATCTTGATATCAGTGTCGATGGCACGTTGAATTCACCAGTTTTCGTTCCGTCGATTATGATAAGCAACGTCCAGCGAATTCAGGACTCGGATGGGTGACCATTTAAATTTTGGACAATCTTGATGCTAGCTATTCCCGGTCCAACTCAGACTGTGCTATCTATTGTTCAATAATTGAATTAATTTATTAATAAAGAAAAATGTTAATTCATTGTTTTATCACATATCCAATGTTCTCTTTTCAATGTTGCATTCTACTTATTTTCTACACAGGTATCTACCAAATGTACTCATTATTCATGATTTCCCAAGCCCTTCAAAGACTTTTTATGCTCGACGGTGTCAGGAGTCACAGTGTCCGAGTGGTCTAGCGCACCAGACTTACATTGAAGTGAGCTGAGTTTGAATTCCGGAGGAATTAGACTTTTTTATATCTGTATTTTGGATGTTACGTGGTTCACTAATATCTGGTGTGGAAAAATGACTATTGGTAGAGACGACCACTTGTGACATACGAGAATAAAAAATGAATATGTTACTTGAAATTTCGTCAACCTACCGACATACGTTGTGATATAAAATCACAAATAAACCAGATAGAGCCAGCGTTGATGGCGCTGTGAATGCACCGGTTCTCGTGGTACCACCAAAGTTAAGCAACGTCCAGGTGAAGACTTCGTGATGCTGGCATTTCGACCCAACCCAGGCTGGCTGAAGTTAATGTGGGTAGAAGGTTTGTGAGTTTCCTACGATCGCAGGGTAAAACCCCCGTCGTAATATGAAAAAAAAACGAGATAGGTAAATGCTACCTCTGTCCTAAAATGAGGAGGGTACAGTAAAAATATTTTTTTTTTGCATATATACTTAATTAAAAGATACATATAATATTTTTTATTAATATTTAGAATATAATGACAAATATTTAACTTTCAATAAATACAACATGTCTATTGTAAATTAGTTTGTCCAAACTACTTGTTAGCAAACTTTTTTCTTAATCAGATGTCTTCAGGTCTTTCAGGCTCTATTAGGCCATTCAAAATTAAGGATATCTCTTGAAAGATGTTCGTCTTCCCAAAGAAAATACGTGAATATACGTAGGAATATAAAAAAAGCTTTCTTTCTTTCTTGGCGGTGCAAAATTAGCGTTTTGTTTGTTTCTCGAATATTGCCAGCATAATTATAAGGGATTATCACAAATTTGTTAAAAAAGTTATCTATTTGCTAAATAAATAAAATACAATAATAGTTAGGAAGTAAAATCACTTCCAAGAAATATTATAATGTGTCTTCACGTATTTCAAAAATACCGATGAGAAATTACCGGCAGTTGTAAAGTGACCAATTTCCGACACTTCAAAATTTCAACAAATTTCATTCACTTTTAGGGTCAGCTGATTGGAAATGCAAAGACACGTGTTGTTTATTTATATTTATATCTACATCTTTCTGGCTGAAATGGTTTCTGCTCATGCGCTGAGCAGCGCTCAAGATTTGTGAGAAGCGTTCAAGACTTAAGTTCAAAATAAATTCTGTCTCTGTGGCTGATATGATTCACTGCGCACGCGTATCCGGACCACTCACACTAAATTTGTTTTAGGGTCGTTCAAAAATACGGGCCTAAGAATCTGAAATAAAAGGAAAATTGAAATTTTGGATAATTCACATTTTGGCAAAAAGGTATCGATATCTTTGTCAAGGGGCTAACTTTTAAGTTTACCTAAGCAACTAAGCATCGTGGTAGCCAAATTATTGAGAGTTCCTTGAAAAACTCTATTCTAATAATTACTTAGAACTATAGATAATTATGAGTTTAGCGAAAGTGGTTAGAGCGTAATGACAAATGAATCCAGATGGGCACGCCATGCTTTTGAACCCTCATACTTGTATGTATTCAGAAGAGATCAACACAACACTAGACCACAAAACTGGTGGATATACTCGTACTTAGCCCTTTACATGGAATATACATTATACATATATCTCCATAACAAAGTGTCACACTGATGAACAAACAAAGTACATACAAAGCACTGATGCAGAATTAGAAACAATTGCTTATCCTCGGTTGTATCCTATCTGACACCAGTCCGACACACCTTGGTAAAATAGAAACTATAAACAATAATATGAAGTCAATAGCGAACATCGACAAGACCAAAGAACTCCATACACACACACACACACACGCACAGGAGATAGCTAGCTCTATTGTGTACTTACTAGGCCGCCACATGGAAAGTAAACAGAGCGCCACCAAGCAATGTTTGACTTCTCAATAATAAACTAGAAGGATGTGACAGCTCACCTGAAACAAGGAGAACAGAAGAATTTATAAATGCACTTGAAAGAGAACAAAAATAGGGAAATAAAATAAGTATGTATATTTAAAGCAGGACATAAATAACACGAACAAATAGGTACTGCAAATAGGACAACACAATATGAATATTCCACTGAAAAGAGGGCAACTTAATATAGGGCAAATGTAATAAATATAATGCTGAAAATAGGACAGCAATGCAAAAATACACAGAAGACAGGAGAAAATGTCAATATTGTGAACAAAGGAAACGGTAGGGTTCAAAAAGCTGGTGTGTCTAACTCAATTTACTTACTCCAGATCTAATATTTTTCAATCATTTTGGAAATTGTTGATCAATATGTATAAATATCATTATATTGATTTTAAATGTGCTTAATGCTTCATTGCTTGGCTGAATAATGAAGATGAATGTCACTGGCAGAAAGGAGAACTCACGTTTTGTCCTTCTTCTTTTTCTTTGCGTTTCTCCAAAGATGGCATATTTAGTAGTAAGAAGGTAAGATACACGATAATATACCTCTTGACTGATGTTGATAGCTCAATCAATGAATTCTACCGGTAACATATAATTAACCAAAAGTCAATTTTCTCACCGTAATAGTTATAACCGAAATTATTGAAATATGGAAAATTTTAGTATTGAATTTCGATTTTGGCTTTACAACAAGTAACGGTTGTTTTTGTAATCAAATTCCAACTTGGATTATACATTACGTCAAGATTGGTTATTGGGCTTTGGTTTTGAACCAAAGCGTCTCACCTTAACAAGATTAGTACTAACGAGTTTATTATTCCCAAGATATTTCGTTAAAAGAAGCAGTGGCAGTAGTAGTATTTCCTAAAAACTCCAACAAGATTAGAATTTAACAACAAGCAGAGTTCGTTACAGAATTTTGAAAAATACCTACAGTATATTTCTATACTACTCACATCACTTCTTAATTCTCAATTTCTAATACTCACTACAAGATTTTTATGAATTAATTTACGAACAATAAGTTCCAATCTCTGGCCTCACACTTATATTCCTAAGGTGTATTACACTCTATTTCAGTTCCGATTTTCAATTTGGTTTCTCATTAAAAGAAAGGTTCGTGCTCTGTTGTTCGAGCAACAACACCTCACAATACAATTGATTTTTTACATCTCACGTCCGAAACCAGTGTTGCCAACTGGTTTTTGAGAAAATCCCTACCAGAAGCAAAAAAAATCCCTACTTTTAGGAAAATATCCCTACATTTTTAGGTCCCATATTTGATGCATTATTATTAATATATAAATATATTATTTGCTATAATAATATAGTATTTACCTCTTTTTTTTGTTCCATGTCACTAAAAAGGGAGGAAAGAGGAAAATAAGAAGAAAGAAAAAACATAAAAGTTACAATTTATCAAGTTGAATATAGTTTTTTTTAGTAGGTCTTATTATTATTTTTATTTTATTTTGACAGGATTGACAGAGTACCTAGGTACTTTGACTGTTTTTGGCGATTCCCAAAAATCCCTACGTTTAGAGCATTTTCAAAATATCCGTCCCTACATCCCTACATCATCAAAAATGCAGAAAAAATCCCTACATGTAGGGATTTATCCCTACGGTTGGCAACACTGTCCGAAACTCGACTGCGGTAGTGCGGTGTGTAGTACTAGGTTCATTAACAATGTTTTTCTCTTCTTTTCAACTCATGTCGTTTCAATAAAGCGATGGCCTGTCGTTGGCGCAAGTACAATGTTATTATCAGATATTTCCCGAAGTATATTTATTGCTGATTGCTCTGGCCAAATACTTACGATACAATATAAATGTTTCAGTAGATAATTTTTGTACACTGAAGATGTGCGACCAGGTTACTTGGCATTGTTGAAATTTCTTGAGTTCCTTATATTTTGAAGATGAAAAAAAAAAAAATAGAAGTCGGTCGGCAATTTTTAACTACAAATTCATGGATATTTATATTTCTCCTAATAGCTAGAAACCCAAAGTAGCCTTGTTTTAACTGCTGTAAAAAAAGCAGTTTAGTTCTACGCCATAGTCCAATGAAACCAGAAGTTAAAAATCAGATAAATGCACAGAGCATGGCTTTAAACATTTGAAGAAACAAAGGCAAATAAAAACACTATCAGTTAATACTTAAATGACAAAACCGTTCAAACAAATATCGTCTTCTGTATAAGAACTTAAAACGAGGCTTAAGTTGAGACAATAAAAGATTTTACAACTCCAGAAAGCCTATACGTAAGCTTCGTACAGGGAGAGTTAGACAGATAGAATGGTTAAAGTTTCCACAAAACATGAAAGAAAAAAAAAAGATATCTTGGAACAATAAAATTTCTTCCGAAGTCTCTTAATTAAAGGAGAAGAAGAGGAAAAGAATTTCAACAAAAGAAGTTTCGTTACATTTCTTGTGGAAGGAGTGGGAGGAAAGAAAGAAGGAGCGATTGAAGAGAAAGAGACGGAAGAGAATTTAAACAGAAAAGTACTGAGGCTATGCTGGTATTGATTCTGAAGACTTTTGTTCAAGGAAACCTCTAGTTTCACTTTCGAAACAAAGACGTATCCTAAGGAACTTTTAGCCTGTTTAGAAGTAGTCTCAACAAACATACTAAAACTCTGATGAATACTCAATGATATGCACAATATCAAATTCAATCTATCAAACCATAGGTTAACAAACAAACTACAGAATAATACCTACAAGAGTACAATACAAAAGGTTCGATAAAATTGATCTGCGTATCACAAAAGAAAATTCACTGTCCTTGGTCGTAAGTCTCATCACCTTGAACTTTAGTAAAACTTGCTACAAAAAAGACAATATCATATTTATATACCTATGTATTTTTATATATAAATTGAACCTGACACTAACTTTGTTCTAAAAACAAGAAGAAATGCCGGAATTTTCAGAAGAAAACGACAATCCCGATATCCGATATCAGCAGAATTCCCAATCCACGACATCTATTCCTCCCGTCTCAGATTTGACATCCTCCTATTCCTCCCTAGTATCTCCACCGACATCCTTCCTCTTTCTCCCACGTCTCTCTTTCAACAAGCATGTATTTTTGTGCCACAAAAAAAAAACGGAAAGAACTGACAAAACTTTTTAACGAAGAGAAGAAAAAAAGTTTTCGGGCTAAATGAGGAGCTTGGACAAGGGCCGAGAGGGACCGGGGGCCGCACAAATTGATTTCGTCTCACTTGTCACGTTTTGTTCTCAACTTTTTCCTCAATTGAAACACTGAGTGAAATTACAACAGAGATCTTCTTCAATTTCATCTATCTTTCCTTCTTCGAATTCATCTCCTAAATCTTCTGGTTCTTTTCTGTCCCTTAAAGAACGGTTTGCCACCACTATTTTTTCTTCTAGTTTTCACTGTAACGAAAACAGCAAAATATGACTTGAAAGAAGAATCTTGGTTGACAAATTTAAAATTTTGGTTCAAAATAACGTGGATGCCAAAGGGTGGGTACCAAAAAAAAAGAATATTCCAAATGACAGCCAAAATTTCCACCGGTTTTACACATAAAAAAGTTTTTTTTATGAATTTCATGTCAAAATCTAATTTTGCATTTCTCTCTTTTCCCTTCAATTCTTAATTTATTGTTCTTCGCATTTCTATGTAATTCGTTTTTCTTATATTTGCACAGTTACATATCGTCTAACTAATTCTTTTTCTTTTCCTTATCTAGATAATAAGTATATTCCTTCATAATATATGTATAGTGTTCTAATACATCTAAAAGCTACTAATTTAGTTTTGTACCATTTCTGTGCTACTCTTTCTAATTCTTTCTTCCTTTTTCAATTTATTTCCAGCTTTCCTCTCCCTTATTCTATTTATTTGTTGTATTCTCTTTCTTTCATCGAAACTTTTTTTCTTCCTAATTCTTGCTCCTTGTTCATCTCCGTCCTCTTATTATTTATCTCCTTACTTTTCCTCTACCATTGTAATTGTATTTGCCTACTTGTTCCTCTATTTCCCTGTCCCTCATTCTTTCTCTTTTGATCTATTTATTTCACTCTCACTATTTCCCTATCTCTTTATGCCCCATCTCCCTATTATTTATCTCCTTCCTCCTTCCCTACCTCATTTATCTCTTATTCTGTTCATTTGAGACCGTTCTTCGTCCACTGTCATCTGGTCCCCTTTCATTTGTTTGCTTACACTCTGAATGAGCACGAAATGGTCAAATTGAATTGTTTTCCGAACTGTCGTGATTTTTACAGACGAGTAAGCACACAGAGCTTTGCGTAAACAAAGAGAGAGAGACAGAGAAAGAAGGATGATGGTAATGAGAGAGGTTTGGCCAGGACAAATACTAGAGAGAGACGTGAATAACGAAAGTGAGAGCAGTTACATTAGATAAAAAGATCTACTCCACAAAACACTTACCAATAGAAAGTTCAGATTAGTTTTTATACGATAAAGAGACAGAATCGTACAATGTACAAGTACATGTACATGGTTGAAGTCTTAACAATTGGTGTGAAGAGTCGTATTTGTTCCTTGGCTAACTATTCTTTGATTCCATTGTAAACTTTGCTCATGCTTTTCTTTTCGTAAAGATTCGATTTCTCTCAACTTTGAAAAGAGAAAACCAATTCGTTTTTAAAAATCATAAGTCAGATATGATATTGCCTCATTGTCCAGCCCAAAACCACAACAAATTAGAAATCGCAATTTTTAGCTACCTCAAAGAACATGGTCAGCCCTTATCACTTATTGAATAACATATTATTTGGAGGATGGACACTAATGGTTGTTCAAAAATGGTCTTCTAGTGGTAGTTCATAGGTGGCTAACTAGGAGTGGTTAATTGGTTAGAATTGTAATAGTACGCAACCAGTGGAAATTACAGAAACATGCTTTGAGAGCCTCGTTGCTTAACTGGAAGAGAGAGAGAGAGAGAGAGAGAGAGAGATAAAGTGAGTAAGAGAAAGAGAGAAAACCGTATCCCGATAAATATTTTCTCCAATAATTTTTAATCTTAATCGCGATTGTTCTCAATAGAACAATCTTGATTCTATTTCACATCACGTTGTGCAGATTACAAGAACCATTAGAACCAACACTATTACAATATCACACAATCAGAAAGGAAATCAGAGAGCGGTGTTTCAAATAGGAAGTGTCATTCACATTTAGAACAATGTCACGTGTAGAAGAAAGGTTCCCAACATTGGGCGGAAAGTTTCTCAACATTAGGCATTCGTCAAAATTGGTAGTTGATTTAGCCTTCCAAAATAATACGTCTAGTACAGAATAAATATGTACATTTTGTTCGAATCCGTTTGGTAATTAATTCAAAACTTTTGCGTGTTCTTCATAATTATATTTTTTACCTTCTCATAAATATGCGGCAGACCTGTCACGAGATATGTAAATATATCCTTTTTTAAATTAGAGCAAAAATTGTCTTCAAATCAACAATACACAATTCCACCAATTTAAAGCCATTGCTCCATAGCAAACAAGAAGAAATGTTGAGAACCTCTCCAGAACTAAAAAAAGACATACATCTCAATCAATGAACTGTACTGATGCCATGGACCAATGTTTACTCTCTGATGGCCTTGATCACAATCAGGCTGATTTGCAGGCGTGATTGGCATGCCAAGTGTGTCATTGAGCAATGCTGTTCCGATGACAAAATCAATATCTTTCCACTGATAAAAAAAAACAGTATGCAACGATCGCACGCACGTTTCCGACTGATATGGTGAAATTGCTTCCACTTTATCTACACTTGGATTGTAAGGAAAAAGTATCAGTAGATGGATGGTTATTAAAGAGGCTTCAACGTAATATCTCAGTCCTGTCCATTACTTACAAAATTGTGTATTAAATCTTTCGCGATGTAATACAATTATTTACTAATGAAGGTCTTCACAACATCTACTTGGATACCAACCAACCCCCTTTTAATAAATGAGAAGCTGTAATTTTAGCAATTAATGCTAAGAAGCATTTCAGGTAAAACTATTTTTTTTATTTTATATTATTTAACAAAATCTCATGAAATCATTGATTTCGAAACAATCCCTGTTAGCTTGAAGTGGAGTACATACATATTTTGTTCGTATACTTATTCTTCTATTCTCAAAACCCGGAAAGAGAGCATGAATCTTCTTGTTTGTTCCCCATTAAAAACTCTTTTCTAACCATTTCGTTTACCATTCGCAATGATTTAGGTCAGTTAGAAAACTCAAGAAACATTTCAAGCACCAACTTTGGTCTGTGTTCTCAACCGTTTCGAGCATAAACTTGATGTCATCCTAGTTTATGTCTTCCGTCAATTCCTTCCACTTTGCTCGCATCACGTCGCAAATTTCATTATCCTTGTGAAGGACAAACTCGTGAAAAGGATACGAAACATTAGAAATATGAATTGCAGAGAGAAATAAAAACAAGGAAAGAAACATAAACAAGTGCTTGTTTAACTGGATATTGTTTAACTTTTCCTTACCGTTCTTGATTGACTGGGTGGTTTCTTATGTTTGAAATTGTTTTTATTGTGAAGACCGATTTCATAATTGAGTGTTGAAAAAATTAGAAAGAATGTGTAGATTATTCATTGAACACACTCAGGAACAAGTGAAAAATTCAAACAAAATAAAATGTGTAATTCGGTAATTATTTTGAACTATTGTAGGCTAAGTATGTGATGTTGACATTTGAATTGACTGCAGAAGATTCACAAACCTATTACTACTCCTTTCCGACAAGTTTTAAATCCGTGAACAATCTGTTTACTTATAGAATTTCTAGGTTTACAATTTTAAATAAAATTTTCGACAGGAACACCCTGTCAGAATTATTCTGATTTGTTTTTCCCGAGCTAAACTTTCAGCTGCACAGAACTACTTGAGTTAAGAATAAATAACGAAGAAGAACTTCTTTTCCCGAAAGTTTTCCCTAAACAAATATGCACATAAGTGAAATGAACAAAATATGGGTCCTCCTTGGCAAGAGGAACACGTTCAGGGAGAAACTAAATGTGTCTCATCCTGGGGAAATGGTTTTTCCAGAGTTCTTTTTAGTTTAAATTTACAAGTAACCAGAAGCAGGTCAATAATCAGAGCTAAAAAAAGATAAACAATATAATATGGCATAGCCTCGAGCTGACAGCTTTAGTCTTTCCATATTTTCCTTTTCCATCCCATTTTAACACACAGGTCTCTCTCTTCTTTCCCGCCTATCTTCTTCTCCCATCCTCCTATTTTTGGTTATATCTTCCTTCATATTCCTATCTCCAATTTCTTTTCGTATCCTCTACTTACTGTATCTCTTTCATCACATTCAATAGGTTTATTTTCCCTTTCTCTGTTTTCTCTTATTCCTCTCTTTTTCTTATTATTTATATCAATTTTTCTCTCATTCTATGTATCTATCTATCCATATATATCTCCCTCTTGTTTCCTCTGATTCCTCCCAGTCCCTGTTTTCATACCTCTTAATCCCTCTCACTTTTATCTACATTCTTTTTCTCCATCCCACTCTTATCATCCCTGCAATCTCCATCCCTCTCTATCTCCCTTGCATTCTATATCTTTCTCAACTGTCAACAACAGTTTCAAGTGCTTTCTCCTCATACGGAAGAAAATAACAAAAATAATATCTTCCATGTGCTCCAACAAAAAATAGCAAAATATATATAAAATTTCATAAAAATATATGAACGGTATATATTTTCTACAGAAAAAGTATTATATTAACCAACTTTTCAATCTTGTAAAAAGTTCTTGAAATTCGTTACATGGATGTATTCTCTCATGCGATTTAAAGCGAAGCGGATTAAGATGAAATGAAATGGAGAAGATAGCTCTACAGATGAGAAGGAAAAATAAGATGGTCACTTTCTGCGTATTTGCTTTAGGATTTTCATTTTAGTCCTTGAGATTTTGGATTTTTGTCTTCCAGTGATTAGACGGTCGGTCAAAAAAGTGAGAAGTAAAACATGTTCATGATATCGGAACACCTGGACTGCTGTATGGAGCAATTAACTATTTCAATCAGCAAAAACATTACATTACAAATAGAAACGAAGTTAATAAAAATGTAACTTTTACCATTGAATACTGCCATTTATTTATTTGATCCATGAAATAACTTTGAAAGCTAATTAAAAATGTGGATTATTTATTATTAACCTAGTGTTAGAAATAAACAGCTGGTATTATCATAAAAACTATTATATTTTGTCATCATTATCCTCCCTTGTGGTTTTTTTGTTTTTGTTTTTGTTTTTTTTTTTTTTTTTTTTTTTTTGCCCCCTAATACTATAAACTATGGTAGAAAAGTCTTTTCAACAGCAATATCTTCATGGACAAAAGAAGAAAGGGTATTTTTCTGTCTTCATCTTTTTTTCCTTATCGAGAAATAAAAATCTCTCCTTTCTTTTTTAATCCCTGAAGATCAATGAAATATCTTTTCTCTCTTTTCGCCACAGGAAAACAAACTCTTTTCCTGTCTGTTTGTATTAGATCTTCCTCTATCCTTTCTTCTTCGTCTTTTTCCATCTCCTTATCAAATTTAAATATCCACTCAAATGGTCTTTCTCCTTTGTGCTGTCTTCTTTAATGGATTTTCAAGTCTTTTGACGACTTACGCCATGTTGGAAGTGAATAAGATCCTGGAGGAGATATGGACTCAAATACCGGGATGCTGTGAACCCTACAGATGCAGTTGGGAGATGGACTCTGATATTTAAGTCGTAGTTGTCAAACGGGTCTCTTCAATAGGATTCTTTCACATATGAGAAATTTATCAGATTTTACAACCTCTTATTTCGTACTAATGTATGAGTAAACTACCAACTTTACATACTTTTAAACCATTCTTGGATAATACTTACGCCTTTGATCAGAATTTCATCACGACTCAATAATTGAAATAAATACTTCCCAATTATTGAAATTCAAACACTAAGATTCCTACAAGTTTTACCAAAAAGTAAAGAACACTTTTTGTTCAACTCACCAACTTTAGCAAGGCAACGCAGCCTTACAAGCCATTACTTTATTCGTCTTCCATGTTCCAATAACCTTCATCATGCAAAAACATAAAATTGCATGAAAATATTGTTATGACTATTTTTGTGGCTATTGTTTCTGCTGTTCTCAATGTTTTTTTACAATAAAACTACTAAATCTACTGATAGTTGGCTCAAAACAATGACCCTCCTGTCAGAGAGCACCATGACTACTATTGGCTATGCAGATGTCAGTCGGATTCGTGACGTCATCTCCCGCTGTTTAATATCTGCGTCACGAACAGTAATAACATTTGACATCTCTCGTTACTTCAGGATGTCCTAGGTTCTGGTTGATATCATCTGTGGTTTTTATGTTATTTGAGACGGTAGAAATGAAGGTATGCATTGAACAAAAAAATGAAACCAGATCATGAATGCACTTCCGTAACTCAATGCGACCATGCCTTGGCACGAAACAGATCACTTTTTTGTGAAGCAACCCTAAAGTATTAAATTCCCAACAAACCACCAACAAGTTTCCCTATGATTAGGTACGCACCTCTGTGATATTATTTTTTGAAACTATAAATTAAGAGCAGATATTAATAATTATAACACTCTTTAGTAGAAGGTAACCACCAGGCGAGGTTAGTGCTCAAAACATTTTCTACCACCTAACCATTCGAATCTTATGTATCTTGTTAAATTATCAACAAAACACAATACATATTATTGAGTTATCTTTCTAAATGGGTCCTTTACATAAATGACTTCTGAATGGATCCTTTGATCTGTTCTAATCAGTTCCACTTTACTCAATTACATGTAAACTCTTTGGAAATGGTGTGGATTTCAGTGGATTAGTTCCCACCAATGTGACCACTTTGGTGACCACTTGAAA
The DNA here is from genome assembly GCA_024516035.1 of Bactericera cockerelli. Taxonomy (NCBI): domain Eukaryota; kingdom Metazoa; phylum Arthropoda; class Insecta; order Hemiptera; family Triozidae; genus Bactericera; species Bactericera cockerelli. The sequence continues at coordinate 37,923,739 of CM044956.1, forward strand.
CGACTATTCCATAGAGCACAACATTTTTCCGTCCAACCCTGGCAAAAGTTCACCTAAATCATTGGGTTTCTTGTTTCGCAATGAGTACCCCTGTAACTTTATTGCACTCTGAAGAACTTTTCGAAATTAACCTTCCGAGTTTTTGCGATCTCATGCGGGCTCGTATTTTTATATCTCCCAGTTCTTTTTTATTGGCCTTCGATTGGAGATATAGGAGCTTCCTAGGAAAAGAAGGAATGCTTCAAATTTCATTGTGTTTTTTTTTTTTTTTTTTTTTTGTTCCGACTCTTTTATATGGAGGTAATTTAAGACGGGGATTATACCCTTGATTCGCAGTATACTTAGATACCAGTTACCCAAATTCTCCTCACCAGCCTAAATACTACCAGTGAGTCTACTTCACTGACAGAATTCGATTAGGATGGTTTTTGGGTAAAAGGATAGGCGGGCGTACTGTAAGTAGGACATTCATTGACAAGAGTTCGTCTTTAAATAAACTTAGTAAATAACTAAGTATAGTGAGTAATTTTTACTAGATAAATACTTCATTTCTCAAAGATCTTCATCAATAATGATAATAATTACAGTGTTCAGAAACTACTCATTTACATAGGTGATGTTATTAAACAATTCCTTTTGTTTACAGTGGTATTCTGTTTACCAAACGCAAACAAAATAAACGCATACTCTGAAACTTTTGTACGTACACGAGGTATTATTTCGTAGAAATAATATACGGCTTATGCTGTGGGTACCTAGGAAAACAATATACGTCTTATACTTAAACCTTGGAGATTGGTATCTACAAGTCCATAACTTCCACGAAACGGTGGGATATAGGTGCACAAGCGATTGCTTTCGCCTTTTCCTCAAGCATTTCTTTGTACGTATCAGATCAGAGTTCTCAGAGAAGTACCTGGAATATACCTATTCAATCAGCAAAACAAACAAGGGGCTCCATCAGCATTACACCATGGGACACATGAGGAAATCGAATCACATCAGCGAGCAATTTCACATGAATTCAAAATTCGCTAATGTAGAGTCCCATTACATACCTAGTGGGTAGTTTTTGAAATCTGATACTTCATCAGCTATTCCGTATTAGAGGTGTTCAACGCGTCGCGGTGTTGACAGCATTATAGCTGACGTCAGCTTAACAAAGTAATAGTTCGACTGGGTAAATAATGTAATAGGAATCACTGTTATTTTTGAGAACTATGAACTCTCTAACCGATCAATAACACGATCGTTCTGCAGCGCCAAGACTGGTAATTCACAACTGGTGATGTTCTGGGATGTTCACAATTTAGCTGATAGTACAAAATGGAGGCTATTTCCTTGCTTGGTTCATTTTTAATTACTTGACAACCGTTATGAATATATTTGTTACAAAATATATTCGATTAGGTGGGTGTAACAAAGCGTGGATGCTGATTCAGTATATGTATATTTATTTAATCTCTTACTAGACTTTGTGTTTTTGAGTACAGACATGGCATAACAAGGACATGAGTACTTGGAAACTGAGGGCGAAAGTAATAGACAAAATCAAGAATGGTTTTCCCCATCGAACACTACACGCAAATCAAGATTTCGCTCCAAAGAGGTATTGCAAAAATGTCTATTAATGAGAACTACTGAAACGCTGGGTTCACCGCACTACAAAACAATTAATATATTTTTGTACAAGAAAATACTTAATCGCCCAGTCTTAATTGGATCAAATAATGTCCAGACTTCTCCTTACAAAATGTCCAAATTGGGAAAATGGCACAAAAAATAGAGGTGCAATTTTTTTCAATTCAATTAGGTTCTTTAAATTGGTACGAAATTTTGTGCTAGATTGAGTAATCAATTAACAAATCAAATTATTTTTTTGGTCAAAGACTATCCGATAAGTACATACCTCAAAAAAGAATTTAATGAATGAATTGACCATACATATAAAATAATAATTACATAGATAGTTCTAAAAGATCAAAGAGTTATATTGGAGATGCTTGTACCATTAACCTACATAATTCAGATAAGAATTAAGAAACGAGAGAGAAAAAGAGACGAATAGAAAGAGAGAGAGAGAGATGGAGGACGATTTAGTGAAAGAGAGAAGAACGATTAAAGCGCATAGGAATCTAATTTAATAACCAGAAAACTGCATAATATATTTTCTTCTTAAAGCTGCTTATAACTATTTATTTTAACTCAGAATGCTGAAATTACACATATACTCCTCTTCTTTCTGCGTGTATTAGTCTACTCTAATGCAGCCTCGATATAATTGGGGTCTAAGTATTTACCTTTAAAACCTTAATGACTGAAAATTAGTCAGTAACCCAAGGAGCAAATCCTTTCGCCTGTGTTAGAACATTAACTATTATTCCTGGTGTTATTAGCTTTATGGCCGTTAGGTCTCGACATGGGCTATTATTATTGTTATTATGATGTTAATAATACGCTAGGAGTACTATTACCGTTTAATTATACAGAGGGAGTTTCTTCTTTTGGTGGACTGTATTCAGGGTTTAACAATCTTTATCAAGTGTCGAGTGGTTAAGACACTGATAGTCCAGGTAGAGTGAGGTTTTGGTAGTTCGAATCTCAGCCAATGCACGATTTTTTCCTTGTATATTTGACAGTTTGGCCATAGAATAATGACACCAAAACAACTGCTTCAATAAGATACCTTTTAGTCCTATTTGAGCAGTAAAAATAAGTGTTGGAATTGCAAATGCAAAAATATCTACAAACTAGCTAGAAAGAACAGATAAAAATATCCTTCTATTTTTCTTGCTGGCGTTGCAAAGCGTTTGTCTTCATATTACAATAAAAAGATTCGTCGAACCAGTAAGTCAGTTATCAAGATTGTTCATTCAGAAAAATGCATATAAATACATACTTCTGTACACAACCTCAGTGCTTTGATCGATAAGGTGGGGTACTCGTAACTTGGAGGTTGGTTGTTCGAGTCCCAGGTTAAGCGAAAAATTAATTTGAGTAATTCTGATATCACGATTGTGATCCACACAAATATGATACCTAACATGATATACTTCTGTACACAAAATTTGAAACATAGAAAATTAGTCAATGACCATTCCGCGAACCCTGTAAATTCATCCTCTGCAATATAAACATGTACATATACTAGTACTTCTCTTATATTCAGACCCTATATACATCTATACAATATACTCAATGTGTTCCTGGTTTATTCAACCTTAATACTTTGTTCCTTTTTTCATTATTACTGATTCAAAGCTCTGGGGCAACAAAATGTAACATGGTAATTGATTAGTCGGTGTGTAGGAAATTAATTATGATGGTCTCTAGTCCCATCCTACTCCAGCATGTACCATAGCCAGCAGTGAAGCCGTGTTAACAGGGGTACATGTGATATCATTATAATGACAACAGTATTACACAGCCTGATTTTAATACAATAATATTGTTTAAACCACATAGAAATTGAACAATAATTAGTCAAAACTATTTTTAAGGATTCTCAAGGGCACTTTGACACTAGTCTATCAATTTTTTTTTACCATCTCCTAAATAAAACACATTACAGTTCAGATATTCAACAGTATTTTCATGTTTAAAGTCTCATAAATGCTGTAGGTACCGAATAAAACTTGAATGATAAGAAAAAGAAGGGATATGAATGCTCGGTTACCATGGATAGAATATCAAGCTGAGAATGCGAAATTTGACATATTATTTAGTAAAATTCCACCAGACATTAACGTTTAAACATGCAATAGATGGAAAAAACTACCAGCTCTTCTCAAGGAAACACATTGCACTCTAGCCATAAAAAAAAAAACACCAACTGACACTCCACTCAAAACACCTCTTTTTAACTTCAGGCCGATTCTGTCTGATGTTCAACAATCCCACACGCAATAAAAATAATTTAACATAGACGAAAAACGCTAAAGTGTTCCGTCCGATTCAAAAAGACGTGTCACCGTGCCAATAAAATTTATGTTTGAGATCAAATTTTTATAGCGCTCAAAAAACACCTAAACGACACCACACACTGCACGATAATTTATTATTTCTCTTAATAACATACTCTTAACATAGAAAATGTACTCTAAATCAGTCAGTATAAACAGAAAAGTGAGAAGTTGTATTAGATGTACATGCTCTATAATATACTTGTAAAGGATCACATACTCGTACATAGGTAGAATATTAAATGTATAGTATAAGATAAATACAATACAATTTATCTACTTCAAATGACACACACAGACATAACAATTATTGCTCAAGCAAGATCCAAGGGATTTGGCAGTTGGGCCAACACGAGTGATGTTAGTGTTAGGGAAGATGCTGGATGTTAATGAGGCATTTGTCACTCATCAACACGTCCGGAAGATCAAGAGAGAGACTGCATACATTAGCCTGAGGACGGACGTTATGAGTTTCCTTACACATATGCATCTGTGCCATGTACTGAGTCTTAGTTGTCCGGCACAATGAATGGGGGGGGATACAATGCTTTGAGTCGGAAGCTCTTCCTTACACAAATACGCATACATATCTGTTCCATACTGTGTGTGTCCTAAAATATATTGTAGGTATATAACTAGGAGTATAATTGTAGAGTACATGGACAGAGCACGGAATAATAAATTTTGTACAACAAAACTGACATGTAAGTTACTTATTGTTATTCTGGTCAATCAATAGGAACCATTAACACAATATGAAAAATTCCAGACGTGTCTACTTTTAAGTATGTAATGTTGCTTTTAAAAAAAAGACCCCCATATATATTACAATTTGTATGTCATGAAAAACAAAGTCTGTGAATAGTATTGACTGTACCAATTGACTACCAACATTTTTCGTTGTTAACTCATTGTGATTTCGTTGTCAAAACTTTGACATACTTGGATGTCGAACTAGGAACGTCTGATTAGAAGTCTGAATACATGTATAAATAATGTTCCACATTGATTCTGTTACTAGACATTTACTGATTACCAAATGTTTTTCCAACTCCAGTTTGGAAAGCAGGTTCTTCGAACATGAATTAAAAAGCATTTTTTATTCATGAAGATTGGGTCATTACACTAAATAAACTTTTTGCCAAATATTTATGCTTGAATTCACTGTTTTCAGTACTTTATCACTCTTAAACGTTCAACGCTAGCAATTTTCTTCTATTTTGGCACACATTTTATAGTAGCTAAGTGACACCAACATTTCAACAGCCGTATGTTCAAAAATGACAAGTATAACATGGAATATTATTTATATCATCGACCCTGGCTCAAGGCTTTTTATATCAACTATAAAGCGTCCTATGCCTTGAACAATAATTGCCAGATTGGTAAGGAATCGACCTACCCCCTAAAGTCCCACATCTGAAGTAAAGTACCTACTCTCTGGTATGGTAAGTACGTATTTATAGATACCCATACTACTTGTAAATTATTTTGTACTTGTACATACATACTACTAGCTACATGTACTTGTACATAATTATATGGATGGGATCACAGCTTGGCCACAATCCTCACATGACCTGCAATTTTATGTATTCCTAAGTAAATAATTTGTATCTAAAAAAGTACATAGATATTCTACTAAGCCACAAATAGGAGATGATTGCAAATATTATGTACAAAAGTAAATATGTGCATACGTATTTTTCTACGCAACACATAATGGATGCAGAATACAAGGGGCACATTCTGTTAACATATTGGATAGTTGTTTAGCATTCGTTAACTATTTGGTATCCACAAGAAGTACTTTATATCCACAATAACCATACTCTTCAAAAGTAGGCCAAAGCTGATGTATTACCTTCATGTCGCACTTAATTGGTAAGTTTAACTCTTGATGGTAGCAGTAGATAGGCTATACAGGTAGACGGGTAGATAAGGCATTGTACTAGGGCATATATCGTGTATTCAGTGCCCCTATGGTCGAAGCAACTCAAGTTACCTATCACGAACCATCGATCAATGACGAAGCGAAGGCAATTGGACATATTAGATACTTTTATACTGATGCACATTTACATACTATTTAACATAAAAAAAGTATATAGTAGTATTACTGTTTACATAAAATTTACAAGAAAACGAGTATTTACTATTCATCTAAATGTATGTACCTTCATATGGCATAGGTTATAGTTGAAGTTTAGGTAACTGCATGCATTGGAATAGGTATATCTAGACGTTTGATTTCTTGTTAGCGTAGCTTTCGTGATACTTTCTAAGCCTCTTACTTGTATATTTCTTTTAATCGTTCCTTTAAATCAGAAGGAGAAGACAAAACTTGGACATAGGTACGTAGTGATGCTTTACGTGATATCTGCGGCCAAATTTCAACATATTTGGTAGCAAATTTTGTACTTTCCTGATGCTATTCTCGAAAAATTCACATTTTACAAGCAAAATTTACCACGTAGAGCGCCATAATGTACCGGCCTTAGCAAATGAAAAAGTATCAAATAGAAATATTTATTTTTATAGAAATTTCGAAACAGCTTTAATTTCAAACAAACATTTTCGACAGAGCACCCAACACTTCGGCATTCACACCATGGTTCCGCTCCGAATATCCGGCCGAGAAGTAATCCCCATCTTGTGGACAACCACCACTTTCACGGACGGATAATTAATCGGCATGCGAGCCATCAGTATCTTCACACTCTCCTCGAGCACCAAGTAAGCCTGGTCCTCGCTCAAGTTAGGCCGATACACCGGCTGCAAGCAGCTCGTACAGACTTCTGACCCTAGCATGCCGTGTCCGACAATGTCAAAGCTCTGAATCTCCTTCCCAGCCTCTATCACTTTAATCTGAGGGCCCTCTTTTTCGTTCACGTAGGTCGCTATCACTTTCAGAGGCTCCCAGCTGAAGTGCTCGGCCAGGATCAGGCGGATCTTCCTCACCAGCTCATGGTGGGTGAACTCCTTTTCAAACTGCATCCGATGGAGCGCCATCTCCGCCTTGATGAACTTGACCAGGACACGGATGTCCGAGTAGGATCCTGTGGTGACCAGGAGGAAGTTCTCCTGCAGCGGATGGTACTTGATGAGGTCATTGCGGATCAGGATAAGTCCTTGAGGGTTGCTCAGGGTAGTGTCACACGCCACCATTGTGAAGTTTTGACCTTTGAGCGCCAGGACCATTTCCATTTTGGTTTTTAGATTAACTGATTGTTTGAAAAATAGATAATCTTACCTATGATATTAAGATATTTTATTCTTTAAAGATACTGTCACTAATATGATTGATATCTATGATTTAATAAAGTGGCTGTTCAAAAAAAATCTATCAATTAACTTTTGAAAAAATATCTAAACATAATAAAATAAATTAAATGAATAATAAAATTATAATGAAAATGGCTAGTTAATATCTGAAATCTAAATTTAACAGGCTGAATCTGATTACTCATCAATACCGTAGTTATAAGCAAACTATTGCTTAGTAGTTAAACATTCTTTGGTTTCATAATTAGGTATGCTTAAATTGCATAAATTAACAGGAATGTTAATGAATTCGCTTTGCATCGATTCCATGCCTTTCAAACATGCCCATCGCTGTGATTCTTCTTTAAGGACGATTCCTTTGTGCTAGATCCATTATGTTAACTCCTGACATTATAAACTATGCAGATCACAATAAGGTGACTATTGCATCATGGTTCAGTCCCCTATGATAAACTCCCCTTTCCTTTGAATTGAAGCAGGATCTTTTCAAAGATTTCTGTCCGGAGGGATTCAGTGAATCGATATTTTTTCTGGGGCAACCTTTTGAGGTTAAGAGGGAACTATGAACTAGGAGAAGTCTCTCACCTAGCTACGGACCTGACGTCACCTTTCTTTTTCTCTCCGTCTCTCTCACTTCCCCCTCACTCTATAATAGAAATGGAGAACAACAGCTCTCCAATAATTCAAATAGATTTCACAAGTCGAATGACGTGCAATATGATTCACTGCAGTGGGCTAATACTTGCAGCGAGCGAGGAATAGCTAATGCAGTTCTGATATGAAGTAAAACAGAAAAGTGGATTACTAAATTTCCAACTCTGAAATCACCCAGCCCAAATGAGGCTGTGTGAGGTCTTTGAGAAGATGATGAGGAGAGTGAGACGGTAGAGTATAAAAATAACAAGATAGAGAAGAGAAAAAGGAACAGCTGACATTACATAATAACTATACCTACTTTAATAAAATGGTAATAAAATCATAGCCATAGCATTAGTATAAATAATTATGTAATAATAATAATAATAATAATAGACACTTATGTATACTGACTGATTAGGACTAGAGTCCCATTATTCTAGCACCTGTTTTGGTACCATTATTATGTGGTCAAATATATGTCATGCATTCAGTGCGACTTTGGTACCTACTCATTGAGGGTGGGTAATCATTACTGCAATTCCAACATCGGACGACGAAGGGAAACCTCCTCATTATGCAACAATCTGCATCCACTGCACTTTCTGACACCGGCAGATAATGAGATGCATTCCCATCATGTTCTAACATATAGGGTGATCCAGCATCAAGTTACGAGTAATTGTAGAACTGCAAGTGAGTATTATTGATCATTTTTTTATGAACTTATTTATACTTCCTGACCAGGACAAATGAGTGCCATTATTTCAGCAGTATATTCAGTGATTTCCTATTCAAAATGTCATACTCATGACTGAAAGCACCACCCATATTACCAATTGAAGTTTTTACACACAATGTAGTATTGCATTCGCTTCTGCATAATTATGAACTTTCTTTAGTAGGCTAAAGTTTCGAAAATTCATGTCATCACTTTTTCTTTCAGTCAGAACAGAAAAATAAGAAGTAGAAATCTCTTGTTATTTTCTCATCATTACATGCCACCCAGTATGAATATTATAAAACAATAGAACGCTATGCAGAGCAGGTAAATCACACCCGTACAGATATTAACAACATGATTGTGACGATGACAATGCATGGTAATGTCATCTCGATGCTTTTCCAATGTGATAAATCTAGCATCGCAAATGTATATCATACATTACAGGTATGTAAAGTATAATTAACTAGGTTTAACTCAGTACTTTGTCGTCGTGGAGTTTTTTCACATGTCAAATTTGAAATTTTGAAAAATTCTTTCTTAGTACGCATCATGTAAAAAACCAAGAGTCATTTGGTACAGCCGTTTTAGAGTTTTGTTGATTATGAATCTTTATTCTTTAGAATAGAAGAAAAGATACTATCTTATACTCGTATGTACCTATTTATTAAAATTAAAATTACCTGATACATTATACATATTATTTGTATGATAATGAATATACTACTAGATATAACTAGGTATGTACATCATACACAAATAATAATGTGTATCTTATAGAAATAGATTGAGGGAAAAAATCGATGTCAAAATAGAGGATGTGTCACACTCTCTTTTATTTTGAATCATTCACTTTTTAGTCTTTAGTCTGTGGGCATAGAACAGATACTGTTTAAACTTAAAGTAACAATCCATTAATTGAAATGCGTGTAATGCGTTGTCACACTGAATTTTAAAAAATTATACAAGTATTTTTAGAAATATAACATGAACTATCTATTGATAGTAAAAATAAATGTAAATTTTATATGATTAACAATAACATATCTTAGATAAATTTATCACACAAGCCCGCGGTCAGCATAAAATACGCAACTCAAAGCCCATACAAAATAATTTACGCCGACAGATATTATGTAGGTCAATTTTAAATGATAAATAAAACTAATCCCAGTCCATGTAGCGAGTTTTAATTGACGCTAACGGCGCCTTATCAGAGTTTGTTATTGGAAAATGGAGTATCTGGAAAAAGGCGGATTTGTGATTGATGTTGATGCATGTGGCAACAGTGTAAACTTTGTGTTATTGAAAACCAAATTAAGGTGCTTTCGGCTACAGTCAATGCCAAACAAGTAAGGAAGCGAAGAGTTACACTTACCTAAGAAATTTCGACTAAATCAATGGCTCTAGGGCGGATTTTTTTTTTTTTTTTTTATACGTATTCTTGTACGTATTTCTCATTAAAGTAAAGTAAGTAATGCCAATTAAATTTTGCGAAATAATTTTTAAGTAAAAATTGAGATTCATACAGAATGTTCAATCCATAGATTCTTTTGCTGAATGTAGAAGATTGTTCAAGAATACTTTGTCTTATCATTGACTCAAAGTGAAATATATAAAAGTATTGATTATATTGTTTAGCCTCGTATACTTTCAGCTGTAAAAATATCTCGAGTACTGCCTGATAATGAATTATAGTAAGATAGCGTGGTTTACAATGTCAATGTTCTGAGTATTATTTCTGTCAAATGGTGCCATTTTGGTAGTTAAATACTTGGCACTATGAATTTTTCTTTAATTTGTAGAAGAAGAAGGATTATTAGCACGTTCAATAAATATCTCAAATTTTCAACAATGAGACATACATAACGTAGGTAGTTATTTAAATTGAACAGTCTAAATAAAAGTCTATGACTATAACTAATAAATTTGTAAATAGTTATTAGGGTTCGGTTAACATGCATGATTTACATATATTTCATGTTGATTTATTTTCATTTTATATTTGATTTTGAAAATACACGTAAAATACATAATTATTACGTCAAACTTTGACTTCAGCGTATGTCAATGACACTGATTACTGATTACCCTAAATTTTCCACTAACACAGGTGTGTATGGGAAGAAAAAAACCCCACATATAATTCACAATAATTTTAACAGGATCATCGGAATTTCAAACGCAACACAGCATAAATCACGCTGGCTTAAAAGCAAGCGATTTTCCCTTCCACAACAGACAGCAAATAAATTAAAAAAAAAAACATTCTAACGCGAATATATTTAAATACATTTTTTTAAACACTATTGTGTATGCCACCCGCCATAATGAAAACAAAATAATAAATTTCTTACAAGTAATTAATTTTAGAATTTTTCGAATGTACAATTTAAAGAAACAAGATCATTTATCACAATCAATTAAAATATTAAGACTTTTTCAAAGAGAGAAAAAAATGTTCAATTTTATATTAAATGAACATTACATGGTTTAATCTTTTAGGAGTTAAACATGACATGAATTTAAATTAAGACGTTATATAATTCGACCTAAAATTATGTATATGTATTATTATCAAGGTAGGTTTTATCCTATGAGTCTCAGTTTATTTTAATACATCATCAATCAAATTTCCTCTTTTCTTTTCCTCTTATTCTCAGCTTTTCACTCTTTAATTTTGCTGTTCGAAAAATACTAGCCTATAAAATATCTAAAGATAAGAAGTGGCGTCAGATAAAATATTTTAAATACCTTGGTGGTCAAAGAGGTGAAGAAATAATTTATCTGATCTCTCTCTCTCTCTCTCCTCTTTGTTCACACTTAAAATTACGCGTTTCGTGGGCTGGTTGCCAATTTTCGCGACAACTCTCTCAGTCGTATTATTTTCAATAGGGCAATCAACATTGCCAACGATTTAATTAACGATTAACCATCAGAGCTGCTTGAAAATGGCCCATTATCACACTAGAATTTCTTTTTATCTCACTCTGATGACGTGTTCAACTATTTCTTTTGCTTTAACTTTCTTTATTACTCCGACTTTCTCTAACTTTTTACTTTCCTTATCCTTATAATAAGGAAAGTATTGTATTCGTCGAAAATTTGACCTACCCAGTTTTTCACATTTCTGGACGAATCATAGCCTCAGGATACCAAAAAAGTTGTTTTTAGCCATTGGTCCGTGCGTCTGTCTGTCTGTCTGTCTGTCTGTCTGTCTGTCTGTCTGTCTGTCTGTGAACAGGATATCTCAAGAACGGTAAGAGCTAGAGACTTGAAATTTGGTATGCAAATCAATTTTATACACCAGACGAACCACGAAACTTTTGGTTGAAATCGGCCGCAAAATGTGGCCTCAGGGCCGCAAATATTGGCCGCAAGCGCCGCTTCTATGAATTGGTTAAAGATACAAAAAATGTTACAGAACAACATTTTCTTAGATTAAAAAAATAATAGGGGTCTCTTCTTATCATTTTTTTGATATCTTGAACTTTTTGGACCTCGGCCCCAATTTACCGGTATTTTGGGGGGACCCGCTCAGACTAACTTTTTTATTATTCATCCTAGATGGGGATTGTGACATATCAAATCCAATGATTTTGAGGTGCTGATTACGAATTTGGCTTTAATTTTTAGCTGACTGTTACCTTTGAGTCACCAGTGGCTTTTGGTCCTGTTCCCATTCCTAATATGATAAGGAAAGTCGTGTGATGTTTACACCAGATTTTTTTTGATCATTTCCCCCATCCTCCGAACTTTATTATTATCTTTCTCTCTCTCTATCTTTTTTTTCTCTCTCTCTCTCTCTCCTCTCTCTCTCTCTCTCTCTCTCTCTCTCTCTCTCTCTCTCTCTCTCTCTCTCTCTCTCTCTCTCTCTCTCTCTCCTAATTCCAATAATATTATTGAAGTAGGTACCCAATTGTTCCCTGTTCAAATTGATAGCTCGTAGAGTAGTATAATAATTGCTAAAACAGGACTATTGTTCCCTGCACTATACGATAGCTCCCGTAAGTCTAGGAAAAAGGAAACGCTGTCAAGAGTTTGACGATTCTTTTTTTTATAGCGATGATTTCATTATTGTTGATTTGGGTTTTCCGTTCTCTATTGTAGCTTTGAATCCCGTTTTACGAGGGAGTTCCGTTTTTCCTTTCCTCTTTGGAATGCATTGCGTATTGGAGGGATTGATTTGTGATTGGGAAATCGAAAATGTGAAGAGGAGAAAGAGAAGGAGAACTGGAAGGAGAAGGAGAAGTAGGACGAAGAGAAGGAGAAGAAACATGTAGTGGAGGATTTGTATTTCAAATAAAATAAAGTGCAAATATAGGTACATATGTAAGTGCTTAAACTCTTTATTAGTTTACACCTTACAGCACTGAAATAGCTTATTCCTAATAGTAAATTCTACATTTCTGAAGATTTATTCAGAAGTTGCTAAAAATGTAAGAGCTGTAATAAAAATGAGAACCTCAATAAATAAGTAAATAAGACAAATAATAATGAAAACATTCAGTATACTGGAATAAGAGAGAGCTGCGAGAGGGTAATTGATGGAAGTAATAGAAGACCTTGGGAATATAGAGAACAAAAACCTCATTTTTTGTGATTTTGGCAAGGATTCATAAAAACAACAATTGGGTAAATTGAGAGTACACATAAAAGCAAGGGATGACGAGGGATGATTTTTTTATATAAATAATTGTAATATTTAGGGTCAAGGCGGCACTTATGGACCATACCGCACTTATGGACCACACTGGGTTTAAGTTTGAAAAATAAGAAAACAAAAGACCGCGAGAAAATGTCGTTAGACTCATATGATAGCTTGAAGTGTTTTATAATTGTAGCAACAAGTTAGTTTTGCCTCAGGGTCTGTGAAATAATTACAAAAACATCGCAAATTTTTTTTCGTAAAAGGTACGTATTTTTAAGAAAATTTCTTAAGAATTTATTTTTTTTAAAATTGTTCTTATTAATTTGTTTTTCATTATTTCTCTTTTTAGTGTTGATTTAATTAAACTAGAGGTGATCAATTATCTTCTAAATATAAAGAAAATATTCTAGCCCTAAACTGGACCTGGCAAAGGGGGTGGTCCATATGTCAAGACATTTTTCGACTAATCTTGACTTATGGACCAGGTGGTCCATAAGTCAAGACCCATGTTATATATTTTTCTTTACTTATGGACCACCTATTTTTTAATTTATGTGTCCCTAAAAATATTACCGTTTCATGTAGGTATTTAAGGGTTCTACTCGGGGTGGTACATGATCGATCCTTTGGGTAGAATCCTGTAATGTATTTTATATCTGGATCTATGTTTTGGAGATATTCTATGATACTAGTGTGGGTACGTGTGCTATTAGTGTGTCCTGTGTACCTAAATTTACAACCTGTTTTTATGTATTCTCTTTATCTCTCTGTTTCTTCAGAAACAAGTATGGGGAGACCTTGTGCCAGCAGTTCAGACAAGACCATGCACCGTGCTGTGCAAAAGATTAAAAAGAAAACCAAGCAATATTCACCATCAAAAATGGCTTTGGCTATCAGAGCATGCAACTCAGGAACCCTGTTACGTACAGCAGCAACAATGTATGACGTCCCAAGATCAACCCTTCGAAATAAGGTCAAAGGAATTTCACCAGAAATTGCATCTCATCCTGGATTTGACTCATGCTTAGGAGAAGAAACTGAAGAAAAGCTTGAAGAGTGGGTTTTAAATAATTCTAAAATGGGATTTCCAATTACCAAAGACCAGTTACTTGATTCAGTAGCTGAACTAGTAAGGAAAGCTCGTATTGAAAATAAATTCAATTCTGATACCCAGCGACCTGGTAAAACTTGGTTTTACAATTTTCTCAAACGACACAAAAGGATTTCCCAAAAGCATGCAGAATATATCCATGCAGGGAGAGGTGCATTCACAAAGTCAAAAATTCAATGTTGGTTTGACAGTGTAGTTGAAAATCTAAAAGAAGAAGAGAGAGCAGCTTTAAAAGATCCCAAGAGAGTCTTTAATCTCGACGAGACATATTTCAACCTAGTGCCTAAATCTCCACTGATTCTGGGGGAACGAGGAGTACCAACTCTGGCCAAACATGGTGCCACTGACAAAGAAAACGTGACTACTCTTCTTTGTGTAAATGCGCTAGGAAACTTGGCACCTCCAATGACAATTTATAAGTATGAACGGTACCCAGCAAACTTATATGAGAAGTCTCCAAAACACTGGGTATTTGGAAAATCGGACTCTGGCTGGATGAACTCAAGTTGCTTTTACACATACATGGTGAACAATTTCAATAATTTTCTATTTAACGAAAACATCACAAAGCCAGTCATCGTTTTTATGGATGGTCACAAGTCTCATCTAACTTTGCACTTGGCAGAATTCTGCCAAGCAAATGGAATTGTATTGGTGGCTTTGCTGCCCAACGCTACACACTTCTTACAACCATTAGATGTTGGTGTTTTCTCGCCTTTAAAGCAAAGTTGGAAGAAGGTAGTTCACCAATGGCGAATGGATCACGAAGGACATGACATTACAAAAACAGATATTCCTGCTCTTCTTCACAAAATTTTGAAAGATCCTCGCTTTGAAAATAACTGCAAGTCAGCCTTTAAAGCCACAGGACTCCATCCATTTGATAGCAATGCATTGAAATACAATGAAATTATAAAGAATAAGACCGAGACCTGCAGGAAACAAATGAAGGAAGATAACAAACATTTGACTTACATCGAGGATAAAATTCCTCCAGAAATTCTGACTGAATTTACTGATACACTCAAAAGAAATATCCAATGGGAAGGAAAAGAAGAAGCCCGCATGCTCTTTGAAGTTTGGAAGAAATGCAAAGAAGATATAGCGAATGAAAACCTAAGAATAAGAGAACTTATTCAAGATGCTGCAGATTATGAATCAGGTGAAGATGTACGCAATATTGCTGAAAACAATAACAGGCGGATGAATGAAATCATCCACATTGCTGAAGTCCATGCCATAGAAGAAGTTGTAGATGTGATTCAAGATATACATGGTTCTAAAGAGGATGCTGTGATGATTGAGAGAGTGACAACAAGTCTAGAAGAAAGAATCAATGAAGAGCTTGAAGATGATCCCCCAGAACCACAAGCCAATGAAGAAAATGGCCCAAACAAATCAAACCCTCCACTTACAGAAAGAAGTAAGACACCAGTTTCTAGTAAGTTACTGAAAGATGTACGAGAACAAAACACTAAGCAGCTATCAGAAATTTTCGACTCGGTATTAAGATATCCAGGAGATTGTATAAAAAAGGGAAGAAAACGTAAAGAAGTTGTAAATTGTCCGCCTGTACTTACATGTGAACAGGTGATGGAATATCAGAAGAAGAAAGAATATCAGAAATTGGAACTTGAGAATTTGCGCGCAGAAAAAAAGAAGGAAAGAGAAGCTAAAAAAACAAAAATAGCACAAAAAAGAAAGAAAAATAAATCTTATGAAATAACTACATTTGAAAAAAAGTGTAATGAGATAAAATGTGAATCACAAAGAAAGTCAGATTTGTCCAACTGGATAGATGTTGAGAAAAAGAAGATGACAAATAACAAAGAAGTTGAAGATGCAGTTAAGACCATTGAGAAGGAAATGCGTAAGGAGGATGAAGATTGCCCTGAAGAAACTGATGAATATTGTATTTTTCCTGGCACCAAACAGTCAATTTCAACACAAGACAAACGTGGGCTCTGCTATCAATGTGGTAAAAATATTGCTATTCATGAATATTGCGTCCCTTGTATGATTTGCAACATCAGAATCTCTCATCAAAAATGTATTGAAAAAGAGCTTGATGATCAAGAAGATCCTAATGATCTCATCTATGTGTGCAAACCTTGTTTTGATAATATATCTGACTCAGAGTAGGGACCTATGTTGGTTCAAATTATACCTATTTAGTATTTCTGACACAAATAAAAACAATTTCTTTTGATACTCTTTCGTAAAATTAGTACATTTTATTCTTTTGTTATGAGTGTTATCACCTACCCAAGTACCTAAACCTATGCAAACAACGGGACTCAAACTAAAGTACCCCTAAATGATAAGCGAATGTAATAAGCATTTTACCGTTAAGGCTAGTCAGTCAATAACAAAAGTTTTTTATGATTATATCAAGATGGTCCATAAGTGAAGAAAAAATGGTTCATAAGTCAAGACAGGTGGTCCATAAGTCAGGAATCGCGTTTTTTTGTATAAAAAATATTTTACAGAAAAATTGATTTGGCCTAAAGCAGTGATTCTCAACGTGGGCGATATCGCCCCCTGGGGGGCGCTGGGGGGGCAATGAGTACATTTTGGGCAGTCGGGGGGCGATGAAATTATTTTGGGCAATAAGGGGGCGATGGAATTGGCTTGACAAGCTAATCATCCTATAATCCAAAAATAACCAACTCCTCCACCAGTGACTAATTTGTCACCATTTGCACCAACAACGACTATATTCAGAAAAGATCATCAACAGCAACCAAAAGTCACGTGACAGCGTCCTCTCCTCTTATAACCTTGGTACAGTAGGTATTTCTTTTATCAGTGCGTAGTCACTAGTGACTTCAGTCAGCAGGCCTGTGCTCTTTTCCTATAAGATTTAAATTTGATTTCAATATATTCTTGACTTCAATTACTTTCTACTTAGCTAGGTACACTTGAGAGCAGAAAAAGCGAATCAAACTTTCTCCTCCACCAAAGCTGCCATATCTTCGAAATTACTATTTCTATCGAGTCGTATGATATCTCAAAATGTTGTAAATTTTGTTTTCTACAATTTCATAATTTGATTGTTAAAAAAAACGTACCAGAGGCCGTCAAAATTAAAATTTACTACAGGATGTCAAAAAAGAAGAAAAATATGATTTTTTTTAATTTTTAACAAAAGACGTTATAACCTGAGAAATCAACAAGATTCATTCATAACAATGGTGAATCAGTATTTTGTGATTTTTGTGTTGCCTCCCCGAGCTTTGATCACAGCATTCATTCGATTTGGTATTGAGTGGATCAAAGTAACCACAATTTCTTGGGGCAACCTCACCCACTCTTCAGTGAGGGCGATCTTGCGCACTGCTACAGTCTGGGAAGCCGGTATTCTGCCTTGAAAACTTCGTCTGAGTTGGTCTCACAGATTTTCAATCGGATTGAGGTCAGCACTAAGAGAGGGCTAGTCCAAAGTGTCAATATTCTCCTCACCGAAGACCTCCCGAACACAGATTGCCACATGTGGGCGGGCATTGTCGTGCATGATGAGGAACTGGTCTCCCATAATTTGATCGAGAAGAACCACATGGGTCTGCAGGACTTCAAGAAGCTAGAATTTAACCAAAGAGAACTTCAACTGGACCCAAACTCTTCAGAGAGCATAGGGAAAGGAGACTCAGATTCGCCATAGAACACGTGGATTGGACACCCGAGCAATGGCGCTGAGTAATGCATCACAGAAACTGTCAGATTCGGCGGTGGTTCCTGTATGGTGTGGGGTGGGATTTCAACTGAAAGAAAGACTGAATTGGTTTTCATCACATGCGGTGCGGGAGGTGGCCTGAACAGTCAGCGATACATTGATAAGATCCTGCAGACCCATGTGGTTCCTCTCGCTCAAATTATGGGCCACCAGTTCCTCCTCATGCACGACAATGCCCGCCCACATGCGGCTAACTGTGTACTGGAGTTCTTGGGTGAGGAGAAGTCTATTTTATTATCAGGAATCGTTTCTTATATTCAGAACTTAAAAATGATTTTCAAATTTCGACTGTTTGACGTAAATAACAAGGTTCCCAGATAAAAATACCATAGAAATCCTTACGATGGATTCTTTCGATAGAGTCAATAAAAAAATAGCTCCAACTGATTCATTTTCAAAATAACTCTTAGGTACCTTTTCCAGTCTAGTTTTACTTTTTACTCCCTTCATATTTATAGATTGAAGTACTAGTATTGCGTTCGTTTTTGTTGGTGTAATAATCCAGAATCTATGGGACCAACTCAAACGAAGTGTTCGTGGAAGAATACCGGCTTCCCAGACTGTAGCAGAGCTCCAGATCGCCCTCACCGAAGAATGGGAGAGGTTGCCCCATGAAATTGTGGTTACTTTGTTCCACTCAATACCAAATCGAATGAATGCTGTGATCAAAAGCTCGGGGAGGCAACACAAAATACTGATTCACCATTGTTATAACAGGTTCTAACGTCTTTTGTTAAAAATAAAAAAAAAATCAGGTTTTTCTTTTTTTTTGACATCCTGTATAAAAATTTAATTTTGACGGCTACTGGTAAGTTTTTTTTAACAATCAAATTATTTACAACATTTTGAGATATCATACGACTCGATAGAAATAATAATTTCGAAGATATCGCAGATTTGGTGGAGAAAAAAGTTTGATTCGCTTTTTCTGCTCTCAAGTGTAGTTTTGATTTACTATGGATACTTATTTTAACCTACTTACTGATTGGGGGAATTGGAGGAGGGGGGGGGGGGCGATGAAAGGGATAATTTTCGCAGAGGGGGCAATATGCTACAAAAGGTTGAGAACCACTGGCCTAAAGGATTATTCCATAAAGATACTGAAAGAGGACAAAATTTGCTATCCATACGTATTGAAAATATGCTTCTAGCATAAAAAATAACCAAGGGAAAAAAAATCAAAACAAAAAAAAATCCTTAAGTGGTCCATAAGTGCCGCCTTGACCCTATGATTATAATGATTTCAATGCTATATATGCGTACTGCTGTTACTATACGTATAGATATGTTAGGGATGGTTATGTTGATGGTGACTTTAATAATGTTTGTGACTATCAAGTATATAAGTTGAATGTTTCGGTTGTTGATAAACATGACTTTTTTGTGTGTATTATATCTATTGTTTCTATTGCTCGTGACGATGAGTTTAATGCTGATCTTAAATAGATTGATTAAGTAAATTTTATGGATAGAGAAAATTCCGGTAATTTCAGTTTTTATTGTGAAGAAAAATCCTGGAAACATTAGTATGATAAACCTTCGCCTGCAGTCATAAATATTCTTTCCTTTGATAGACACAATGGCCCCGCTTTCTCAATAGACAGGAAATATAATATTTGATGAGATTAAAATAAAATATATACATTCATACATTAGTATTTCAGTACCAGGAAGGTGAGAAATTGTATGTACCTACATGCAATAGATTTTCAATACATTCATATAGGTATCTAAATATTTATTCTAATGTTACTATACACTATAAATGTTTATTTTAATGGAAATTTACTATAATTATCATAAGACCACTAACAATAATATATTCAAAGGCATCAATATTTTTTGTGGCATGTTCCATTGTACCTATTGTACCGTTACGTAGCAAAAGAAAACCTATTTTAAATAATATACATAGGTAAGTATATTAAAAATTAATCTATGTTTGTTATTACTCGAAATATCTTTGGAAAGTATCAACAAAGATATTATAATAATATTTCAAAAATAATAAATTATAAAAAATACAATAGGTACCAAGTGAAGAAAGGATTCATATCAAATGATACACAAACACATTCTTAATGTGTTTTTTGAACCAATGTCTTTTACATAGTGACAGTTGACAGTACATCTTTCAATGTAAAGGCATTCACATTTGACAATTTTCTTGGGAAGATGGTTTAAATGGTAGCGCTTTCCTAGATTTCCTCTCTAGGGTTCATTTTCCGCGGTGGGCAAATAATTTTATGTAAATTTCTTCTCATTTTATTTTTTAATGAAAAAGGTATTTTCTTTTTTTGGAGAGAAAATCAGTGTTTTCAGAAGTTGTTGAAAGTACAGATCTCTAAGTTAGTATAGAAAGAAATTGGGTTACAGAGTAGCCAAATTTATGAACCCAACTCTAAAATCGTTCCTAAAACAGGACCCAGTGAAGCGGTTGCCTGCTTGTGAATCAGATAGCATGATACCACATGTCAGCATTGGGATAATCAGGCCAACAAGTGTTAAGACAGGAGAGGTTCTCAACATTTATTTAGAATAATAATTTTATTTATTTGTAATATTATTTTACAGATTCTGTAAAATAATCAACAGTTTTTTATTATGTACAAGAATTGGTGAGGGTTTAAAATATCTTACCAACAGAGGATAAAATCTCAAACCACATAGGTCTTAAAATTCCTGATATTATACCTACTAGATAAAGTACCTCAGAGACCACAACTTTATTTCTCACTTGAACAGAACCAATTTTGAGTAATCTCTAAAATTGGTATCTAAATAAATGAGTTGAATACGTCAAAGACACTCATAAGTTCTATTGATGAGTTAATTTCTTGTTACTGACAAAATTTGGTCTTAACTTCAGATTGGACATTTCTTTGCTTTTCTTAACTATGAATTAACTGGCCTTGAGGTACCTCAAAGTTATGGTTTTATTTTATTTATTACAATATCTGTTACCGTTTGGGCTGTGGTATTGTGAACAGACAGCCCCTAAGAGGGCATAGTCAAGTCAGACACGCACAAATTTGAGTTTTAATATAGAGATTTTTGCTCTTGGAAAAATAATAAAAATATCAATTTTTTTTTTTTCCACTCTGAGGAACTTGAGATTTAAATTGAGGACCGCTATTAAGGACAGTAGGAGGGCTTCTGAACGTCCTGTGTAGACACGCAAGCAGAACTTGAGACTCAGAGGAGAACTAGTTCTCTGAGATTCTTAAAATAAAAAACACGAAATGTATACACAGACAATCGGCCAAGTATATCTCCAGAAAGATAGGGCTAAAGAGTGGACATGTCTAAAAAATAAATGATCGTTGATGTCTTCTTGATAACTTTAATATTAAATTTTGGGATTCACTCTATTGCAGAAATATGATAAAATGGGACATTATAGACCAAAAAATTGTAGTGTTTTCACTTATTAAATATCTTCTTAATAGTATTCATACGTATGTACTTAATAGTGGTAATTATTTTCTTAATTTTATACCTATAGGTATGTTATTATATGTGTTATTAGTTATCATATTTGTGTTAATCACATACATACATATAGGCAGTACAAGTTTTAAAGTCCACAACTAATCGAACACGCTTTACTAAATCTACGCTGAAACCGGGACTTGAACCACCGACCGACTTGAACAGGTTACAAGTCCGCCACCTTATCGATCAAGCTACTGAGGTCGGTTTTTACACTATGTACTAGCCTTAATTATAAGTTTTCTAAATAAAGTAGCCATATTCATGAAATCCTTAAGCATTTTAAAACTTGTACTACCTACATGTATGTATGTAACTATGTATGTATGTACTTGTGCAATGTAACAGTAGGTACCTACAAACTTTCAAGCTCATACCTGCATTCATGTAACGTGCCGGATAAGTTTTATGGGTCAGTGAGAAAGGGTCGTAAATTTAACGGTATAAAATCTTTCATTTTATATGAGTGAATATAAAACTTTGAAAATACGCCTGCACTACCTCTCTCCAAAGTAAGGCGCACTATGCATTTAATGACGAAAATTTTGCAAAAAGCAATATAAGATTAATATTGCCTTATTTATACTGCCCGATTAGGACTAATGAGTCCCATTATTCCAGGAGGGAGCTCAAGAAATAGTAGGATAACTTGTCATATCCCGACTAGGTTTGGAACCGGCTACCGGAGCGGGATAGTAAAATACCTGTTACATTCAAAGTACATACAACAGTCTCACCTCAGAAGTATAGACAAGTACTATTAAATTATTTTTCTAGTATTCAATCCATCCAAATTTTGGTAGTATGTTAACTAAAAATATTGCACTTCTTTCTGAAAATAAGTTGTATATGTGCATGTTTTGATGAGCTTCTACTCTGTGCAAGTTCAGTACTTGGCGTGACACACTGCCGGAATCACTTCTTGCTGATAGCGGGTCTTCGGCTTCACATCCCGAGGGTCCAACACATCTTGGTGCTAGCTCTTCCATAAACACAACAAACGTGCTTTTATTGGTATGCAGAGGTCTCTGAGGAATACTATGGATTTTGAACTCATTGCCATCACGACGAATTCGCGAAAGCAAGCAAAAAACAACACTACATGGTGTATAAGAATTGGCGAAGTGCACACTGCACAAGTTGGTATCGGGTCAAATTTTCAAGATCTTTGCAAGAAAAAATGTTACGAGTTCAAAACCAGGCGAAGGTTGACTAACTATTATCTATGTATGATTATTCTCACTTTTCTTTTTCTTTTTATACTGATTATACTGATTATTATTTATTTTTTTAGGTTTCTTCTGAATTTTTGACGTAATGGAATTAATTACTATCATAGTCAACCTATTTCTCTAATTGATAAATTCTTGTGTGCAATTATTCTTACTTGTCCTGAAGATTGGGCACCAATTAAAGAGTTATGCTTGGTGCGTATAGAGTACTTTGGAAGATTGAACCATTTTTCCGTACCTGAAAACAGAAAATAAGAGAAAGGTTTAGAGCACTGTCAGGTCAAGTATACTCGTAAATCTATTATTCTTTATTTTAAGATTTTCATTCCTTGGATTTTAAATTTTACTTCAATGAATTAAAAGTAAATCATTTCTTTAATATTTCTTTTTTCTCCAAAGATCTCGTTATTTATTATTCTCTTTATCTCAGGCACACGATATTATATATTATTTTTTTTATCTTTATCCAAAGATTTCAAAATAGTATTTTGAAGGTGGTTTGGATCAGTTTCTCTTAGATTGAACAGAGTTTTATGAAGTGAGCACTTCTTTAGCCTTCAAAATTAAATAAAAGGTTTTAATTTTTTATTAATGGCAAATTAGCACAGCAGGACGGTTTACATTTATATTCTGAATTATTTCCTGACATGCACATTATGAGAGAGAGAGAGAGAGAGCGCAAATATATCGGTTCATATTACAAATTCAACAGAAATTTTAAAGAAATTAAAATGGGTAAAAATGAATAATTATGAAGAAGTTTGAGTTTCAGAACGTTTTCTGAATAAATAATGGAGGCACAGACTCTTTCATTAATTAATGTTGCTTATTATTTTGAATTAGACTCAGAATAAATTTCAGATTTGGGTTCGTGTTTAACAACCGAGTGTTGAGTTGGTTCAAAATTTGAGTAATTTGGTTATTCATTGGTTGAGGTCTTGAGATATGGTTATTTTTTAGACCTGCTATGTAGCTTTCATGTGAAGGCTTACTGTATTTTTCATAGATATCTGTGTAGAATTGTATATTTTATTTACAGGAAGAGAACCTCAATATTAAGTTCACTCCAGCATTATTTTCTATGGTTAAGGCGGTGCTGTGGTGTGACAAAGCAAAAAATATTTTGCTAATTAATTTGGGTGTACACACAGTTTAATGCTAAGTACCTACATGGGAATATTTTAGTTGAGAAAAAATACAGGGATGGACTATAGGAAGAGAAAGAGGAGAAATCAACAAAGGTGGATGAAGACATGGGAGGAAGAGAGAGAGAGATGGTGTAGAGAACGCAGGACGAGATAGATAAAGAAATACCTAGATTAGAAAAAAAGTGAGAGGTTAAAAAAGAGATGATTTTATGTACAGAGATATGGAAGAAAGTAGATAGAAAATGAGTGTGTGTGAGAGAGAGGGAAGAAGAAGATAAAGGAAAAACAAGGGAGCCAGAATAAGAGAAAAGAGAGTGAAATATATTTTCCAGTTTTATTTGCACTTCACCTCATAAAAACTAGACTGGGGCAATCTAGGAGTTTATGGTTTACTGAAGAACCTCTTTAGAGCGCCGTGCTAGAGTCTGGTAGACATGTAAAATATGGGAGAAGATTTAGAGTAGGTATAGAGAAAGAGAGAGATAGGGTGCAATGGAGCCATTTTGAGAGGCGAGAGGGAGAGAGAAAAGGAATAAAGATAAAGATATTGATGTGGAAAGAGTGGATAGAGATATACCGAGTAGAGGATGAAAGAAAAAAAGATAGGGCTGTAGAAAGAGATACATGAAAAGTAGAGTGAAAGACAGACAGAGACAGGTGAGAGGGTAAGAGAAGGATGGAGATTGAAAGAAGAATAGGAAGAGGCACACGAGTGTTGGTAGAAGGTAATTTAAATGAAAAGAAAAGGGAGGGAGGGGGTGGGAGATAGAGGGTAGATCAGAAAGAAGAGAGAGAATGTGTGTGTGTGAGAGAGAGCGAGAGGGAGATATTAGAGAGAGAGGGAGATATGATAGAAGAGAAAGGAGAGAGGGAATGTGAGAGAAGGAAGGTAAGAGAGAGAGAGAGAGAAAGAAGAGAGGGAAGGAGATGAAAGGGAATTGCCCATAAAGTTTCGTCCGTAGAAAGAAAGCACTTGAGTGTAAAATAGTGCACACCTGTGAATAATTACATGAGAAATTATATACTGGGAGTTCAGAGGGAGGGATAACTGATGAAAAAATGGAATTAAAAATTAATGAGAGATGAAGGGAGGGAAATGCTCGTCGGTTTAAAAGTGGAGGTTTTAATATTTTAAAAGAACTCTAGGTTCTTTTAAACTATGTTTTCCTGGTTAACACTGAATTCAAACTGTTGGCGAAATGAAACTACGAGTATGTGAAGTTAAAAACTACAAGAAAACATTGAATATGTGGAAAGTAAATACTTAAAGACCAATAAATAAAGTCACACTAAAAGGGAACATGAATAAATTAGTAAAGTAGATCTAAATACCTGAATTACTTTAATAAAAAGGTAAAAATGTTCTAAAATAATTATGCTAATAGAATGGAAGAGCAGACCTATCCCTGTGGATTTTACAATCTACGGTATCTCCACATTGTTTAGTGTTCCTTTCCTCTTATTCTGCTGGAAATAAGACGAAGAACCTTCTTTTACAATCCTACCATAAAATCTTTTCTACTCCAGAATTGAAACATTAAGGAGAGAAGTAAAATGCAAGCAGGTAAGGATAATAAGGTTACCTGAAGAGATGGAAATTGTGAATACCTAGAGATTAGAGGTGAAGACCTCTTCAGTGATAAGTATTAAAGGAAAAGCATTTTAAACAGCACTTCTGCTTAAATGCTAAATGAAAGAGTAATAAATATTTTTCTTAAATAATAAAGAGTATAAATTAAATACAGTATAAAAAAATTAATAATCCAAAGTTTAGTCTGGTAAATTTTAAATGTTACAGTCTAACAACCTAATGTAAATTAATAATACAACCAAGACGGTTTAGAGCTCATTTTTAGCTCTAGTATTCAGAAGAAAAAGAAAGTGAACTTTTTTTATTTTTAATTCACTACCAAGAAACATCAACCATATAGACGCTTGTTGAATGTGTTGTAGTTTGCCCCTCCCCTAGAAATGAGTATCATCCGATGGCGAGAAGTGACATAATACTTCCCATTTAGGTGCTAGGTAAGAGAGCGTTTGCCGGCTCAACTCGAACCCAGGACCTTCCACAAGCTAGTATCTTACCACTGAGCTAATTGTACGCTAAAATACACAAGATAATAGAGACCTCAAGGACGGAACAGGACAGCATTGTACAGGGAACACAGGGACACCTTTGTTACAAACCTATTTAGGTGTAAAAAGAAATAAAAAGTGTGAAATACAGAAATTCGCTATGGACAATAAAACAGTAAAGCTGTCAAATTACGATCTCTGTTTGAAAAGGGACTAAACGCGGTTATATATGGCCTCGGTAAAGAAACTGTATCGAGTTCAGGTGAAAATTAATCATTTTTTAGAATTTGTCATGAGGGACATTTTTTAACAATTCCCCGCTGTCAAGCTGTAATTGGTACAAAGAGAACCCGCCAGGCTGTCTCACAAAAAGAAATCTTTTATTTGAAACATTAGGCATAGGGCAATATGAAGTTGTCACTCTCACACAGATCTACCTTAGGTGCAACCAAGTGAGAGGACGTTTTGGCACATCCACCAATTTTTGCTTAACTTTTTTTTTATCATTTAGGTTATTTATCATACTTTTTTCGTTTGCAGTTACTTTGAAATATGTTGTTACCCTATTTTTTTTTTACCATGCTAATTGTAATACCCTGTATTCAATCGGTCTTCATTGGTTAACCCTGTAGATAAGGATTGCATTATATTCGACCGACCAGGTGGACAGTGATCATCTTGCAGTGCGGTTCTTTCGACCGAAAACTATGTACGCTTCAAAAATCATCTGCTCTCTATTTAATAAGCATTTCCAATAGAGTTTTACATTGTTAGCTATCAATACTATCATGTACATTGTACATACAACTCCTATTGAAAAAAACTCCTATTTCAA
This sequence comes from Bactericera cockerelli, assembly GCA_024516035.1. Taxonomy (NCBI): domain Eukaryota; kingdom Metazoa; phylum Arthropoda; class Insecta; order Hemiptera; family Triozidae; genus Bactericera; species Bactericera cockerelli. The sequence continues at coordinate 37,950,624 of CM044956.1, forward strand.
TATTACAGTGTGTCCGAATTTAAGAAATTTAACTTGAGAATATTGCATGAGCTTTAAAATTGTTAGAGGGAGGAGAGAGTTAAATAAGACTTTTTCTCTATTAGCAGCTACCCAAAATATTCCTAGTATGTGGTAGTACCTAAAAATTGGTCAAAATTCCATTTCTAATGTAAAAAATCATGACAATTTGATCAAACTGAGTATTGTTTAGGCTTCTACATACCTACATATCTAAAATGAGAAAGGTCTTATATTAACTGTATACATAAATCATTGAGTAACCGTACTTGGATACCATATACCTTTTGGACAGCCTGTGAGTTTATCAAAGTAAAATAAAGGTATATTACATTTTACATTGCTAGTATAAAATACATCTATGAACATAATAGATACACGTTATTTTATACTATCAAGTCATCTTTTCAGCAATATTCCAGTATTTTCATCGTTATTTTGTCTATTCATGTTTTTCCAATATTTTTCCTCTTTTTGCAAATATTTCGCATTAGGGAATATTCTAATGGTGCAGAGCTGAACCATGCTGCATTATTTATAGGTAGTCTCACAGAGTGCTTTTATTTTGCAACAAAAATCGACGTTTCACGAAAAATTGGGTCACTTGAATTTTCATAAAACATTATGGAACTTGTTTTGTATATGGAAAAAGTGCCGAAAAATAATAACTTTGACATGAAATAACGACAGTTTAGCGCATTGACTAGAAAATTCGAATATATATTAAAACCCTTAATAGATGTAAAATTATTATTTTGTTGAAATATTAGGTATTAAAGTAGGTAGATAAATAATTTTATTTTAATAAAAAAATCACATAATGTAATTTTTGGAATCATTAAAAACAACACATTAGGTATTGTTTGAACATTAAAAAAAAAAAAAAATAAAAAAAAAAACTGGCAACAATATAAAGAAAATAAGCAGCAATATATTTACTGTCCAAATAAAACATTACATAATAAAAGGTGATATACAAAAAACCTGGAAAACTATAACGTAACAAGGCATGAGTACATGCTTGGCTGGACACAACATGTATAGATTGTACAGTGCATTGTAATATCAACTGCACCCTTGTTGTAATTAAAAAGTTCATTGTAAATTACTCTATTGGAGAAGTCACGAGCTGTAATTCCGACATACATATCTGACATCACCCTCATACAGGACAAGGTAAAATAGATAATAATAATGAATATAATGATAATAGGTAATATTATTATTATAATAATAATAATAAAATAGTAGATAAGTAGGGTGCGGTACAATAATTACGAGTCATTATCATAGGATACATTCATACTTAGGTGAATTATTTATATGAACACAAGAACAGTGTTTTACTTCAATATTAAGGTGATAATGGTATGCTTCTTTTCAGGTATCTCTATATATAAACAGAAAAGGACTACCTACCTACCTACCTACCTACCTACCTACCTATGTTGTTTGTTTGTCGGAGTTGTTTAGCCAAAACGGTAAGAGATAGCGAAAATGTCTCAGAATTGACCCCAAACCATTATCGCTTTGTCAGAAAATTATAAAAAGTTCAAAAAGGCATTGCTGTCCAGCAGTACGGCCATGCCTTAGTAAATTGAAATTTAGTCCGTTGCAAGCACGGGCAAACGCTAGTCTTGTAAAATATAATTACATAAATTACACAGATACATATTATATGTAGGTACAATAGTAATTTTCTGTTTTTACAAAGTATTATTATGTAGCTTTTTTGAAGAATAATGATGTAGGTACATTTTATTATCAAGCATACACAATTTAATTTTAAACGTTTGTAAATAATATTTATTCACTTTTTCACTAGCTAGTGATATTTAATACAAAAATACTTTTATTAAGTACATAAAATTACCAATTATAAACAATACCTATTTTGTTTGCACTTAATTGTTCATTATTATTTTTATTTTTTTTTATAACATAATTATAATACAGACCAGCAACATAGAAGAATGGATTTAAGGAAAAAGTAATTGGCCATTGCACGTGACGTAATTACAGTTCTGGGGAACAGGAGAGGCAAAAGTTAGGGACCAGACCACGGAGAGAAGAACGGAAAAATCTACTGTCCAGCATTTATAGGGTGCCACAGAAGTACTAGGGCTTCATTTGTATTACAACAATATGATGAGATCAAAATCCAGTGTTGGTGTAAACAAAACTTGTGTTAGTGGTATACAGACCAGTTATATTAAATAGATTTATACAATGAACAGGCATTTTAGAACTCTCTCTAGGACCAGAGCTATGTCCCAAAGATTTAGGATGGGGGTTGACTTCGACTCGTAATTTCTAGATAAGTCTGCAAAAATACCTATTTCAGAATTTTTGGATGGGAATAACTTCGACACTTCGTAATTTCAAGATGTCTCTGCACAAGTCCTTATTATCAAGAGCTCAAACGCTTTTTAAACTCTCTCATATCATTCAATTTCTAGAAGCTTTCACGACGTTGATAAATTGAACAACAAAAAAACACCGTTTCTTTTGTTACACACTGTATGTGCTATTATTTCCAGCACGTCACAGAGCAGCTAACAAGGAGCACACTGAAGCACCCACCTTCCTTATCAGCCAGAACAATACCCTGATAACACCCGGGCGATAACGATACACTAATTACTCGCCCATAATTAAAACTCGACCTATAATTCCCCATCGGCGTCTATTACTCATGCAAGGGGGCCAGGTCCCCACTGGGAAACCGCACGGGCCCAATTATTGCTGGCAGAACATACTACGGGCCGAAACTGAAACCCCAATGACAAGTTCGGAAACCCATGAGTTCCTGTAATGAAGCACAGCAAAAGCAAATTGTTGAAAAAATGCAGGCAACAGAAATCGAGGCAACAATACGACTAGGGCGACGACCTTCACACTCGCTGTTACTCACTCTTTGTAATATTTTGTAGCAGATTTATGCATTTTAGGACTTGGAACTTCTGAAATATGTCTGAATTTAGACTTGTTAGACCAATGAAAAATCATATTCACCAAACCTAATTTGTTATGCACGTTGGATTTATTTCGTCATCTGTTTAACGAACTAGTTGTATAACATTTAATACAATTTATTGGTGAATTATGCTGGTATAAGCTGAAATCTGTAACGTTTTTAAGAATCAATGGTCTCAAATCATGTTTCAGATTCCAACAATCATGTAGTGGGTGTATTTTGCACACGTGTGAAGGTCAGTTACCTATTGAGTTCATGCATATTTTGCCTTATCCTGAATTTGCAGCTTATTTTCAATATCTTACCAAGTAAGACCTTGGTAACAGCTTCTTTGAAGTAGGGAAAATTAAATTATAATTTTCCTGCTGGTAGTTTTCAATAGGAGATCCAATTTGTGTTGGAATGTATGTGTCAAGGCGAATGTCTTTGTGAAGACATGCGATACTGGCCGTCTCAAAGATCAAAGTTAGACCTAAGTCAGTTTTGGTCAAAGAAAATATCAAGATTATAAGATGGAGAGGAGTCAATTGTTTTCAACCCTGTGTTTGTGACTCATGCTGACACAAGGATAATCCATCTTTGGTGGGAAGGAGATTCGAAACCTAGAATACCTTTTGATATTCTGAAGATTTCAAAGACTTACATCGTCAGGGATATGGGTTCGGAATCTTAAGACATAATTTGATTTTCCTATAAGGACTGACTTTCTCAGACGAACCCCTGTACTAATGAACAGAATATCCAATCAAGTTACCAACAAGCAAGGTTTGATCAGTAATACTATGTGAAAACTTGGTCATAATATTATGTGAACTTTTGAGATACTTCAAGACGCCAATGTCTGCCCCTGAAATGTGAAGGTAAGGGTCAAATTATAAAGTACACTGGGAAAGTCCGATTTAAGGAACAATCGTCCTTCATATTTATTTTAATCTTTTTTCATAATTTGGCCCCAACTCTAGGAAGCATTGTGACATACCGAACATTTTTCGAAAGAGAGCATAAAATTGGTACGGTTCACCTATTTTGTTTCCCCCCATTTTGGGAACACAAAGTGATTAATATCCAGGGACTCGAACCCCGGGCCCAGCTGCGTCTAATAAGGGAATCGGTGAGAATATTGCTTGTGGTGGCATACCCTTGTACCCAATAAACCACAAGAGATGATGTATTATGTATATGTAGGTCCAAATACCATTTTCATATTTCTAACGAATTGTTTCAATAGATGAAGGTTAGTATACAGGGTGGTCCAGAAAGTTTGCACCAAAATGATAGGGGTAATAAAAGAGACCATTTCCAACAAAAATATTCCCGGACATTTTCCTTTATTTTTTGTCGTTTTCAAATGGCGGCCAAAACGTGTGTTTTTCAAATACGTGCGTTCAGAACCTTGACAGCCTAAATGAGCATGAACATTAAAACATTGAACGGGTTAATTTAACTTATTTTAATTAAAATTTTATTTTCAATTCAAAAATGCAATCCCTTTTTTTCTAGGTGGTACAGAAAAAATTAAAAAAATCAAAAGCCAAACCAAAGTCGGAATATTGAAAAACACACGTTTTGGCCGCCATTTTGAAAACGACAAAAAATAAAGGAAAATATCCGGGAATATTTTTGTTGGAAATGGTCTCTTTTACTACCCCTATCATTTTGGTGCAAACTTTTTGGACCACCCTGTATATAGTATATTATGTAAAATCTATGTGTATCGTTTTAATATTCTATAGGTTACAAATGATGTTCGTAAAAATTACCAACATAAAGAAGTTGTTGAATGCTGGAATGTACATAGATGAATAGGTACCTATACCTATCTAAATAAATGCATAATAAAATTTAAAAAGTTATCATATTTGTGTTAATAACTTTTGTGCTATCACAACTAGGTACTCAAAATCACTTTACTAAATCTACGCTGAAACCGGGACTTGAACCACAGACATCCATGTTACAAATTCGCCACCTTATCGATCAAGCTACTGAGGTCGATAAAAATTATGAAGAAGATACATATTATGTATGATGTATGTCAAACATTATTAGTGGATGTATCAATTACTCTAGTAGTTGTTTTTAGCTTTAAGTAAAAGATAGTATTGGGGATTAGTACCTAGTTGTAGGCATAGTAATTAAATATCTATTGTATCTTATTGACTTTTCATCTTAACACTGAGCAATTTTATTGAGTCGAAATTAAATCTTGAATACGTATTCAAGTAATACGTATTGAATACGTGTAGGTAGAAATAAAAACTAGGATATCTAAAATGATTACAAGGACTAATCATAATTATATTCAATAATTTTTCAATCTACTTTAGAACTGTATTCAAATATGGTAAACAAACAAAATCTATCCTTTTCAGCCTAACAAAACGGTTGTCAAATCAATCATGGTAATCCGTGAGATAGCAGGAGTAAGGAGCTGGTATCAGCGTTTAACGTACAGATAACAAGTCCGTTACTAAAACTGAAACATGAGTTTATTAAACTTGTTTAACCTAGATATATTTAAATAAAAATCATAATATATAATACATAAAATTAATACAATATACATAAGACTGATTTAGAAAATGGACTACAAAAGACCTACTTTTAAACCAACCGATCAATTTTTTAATCCCATCATGTTACCAATCTTTTCTCGAACACATTTTAATCTCCTGAACATAACCTCCTTGTTTATTTTTAATCTATACTCGGAGAAACATTGTCGCAATGTACACGGGTATTAACCCAAGGAGGAAAATAATTGACACACGAAATTTGAGCTTACAAAAAGCTGACAGCTTTCGGTAAGAGTGAATATTGCTGAGCCTCTTGTTTTGAAAACATTTTGCTGGAAGGGAGCAGGAGTTTTAAGTTTGTATTTCAAAGTTATCAAAGATTAGAAAATTCATTATACGCCAGGAATGTTTGCTTAAAAGTGTCAAAGACAATAATTAACAAACTCAAGGAATACATTAATATCTGTTCTATCTGATACTATGATTCAATCTTACAGGACTTATAGGTTGGTATGTCAGTACCTACTCAGGACAGTCTCTAAAAATACTTATATAATTATTTAGTACCTAACAATGAAAATAAATTAATTATTATAACCTAAATTTTAGTCAGTACAATACTATCATCTTCCTTACACCGCTGATTTACTAGTTCAACTTTGATTCCCACAATGTAATAGCACATGTACGTACACAAGCCACGTAAATAGCTGCAAACAGTAAATTTCTCCCGCTAAGATTTATTACGGTACCAAAAATTTGTTTGTAATATTTGCCCATTGAACTGAGTGAACTTTAAATACACAGGAGAGAGCGCCTTGATTTATCGGAGTCCCGAAAAACACACACGGTCCTCCTAAATAATGGCACACTATCGGATATAAATAACCGGAGTACATGTTTATCGATTGGATAATTATACTATCATACCTAGCGCTCATCTGGCCAGATAATGACGGAGTGCTGGTTTGGTAACGTGTAATTTGGTTTGTTTGGTTCATGGTTTTGGGTTGTACTGGTTGTACATCACTTCTTAATACCCCCTGTATCTTATCATCACAGTATCGGTTTTGTGAAAATGGAAACTGTATGCACAGATATTTAAAATTTATGATAGTGCCGAAATGTGTAAAATATCTACTTCGGCAACAAAAATGTTTGTTGTTAAAAAATACACAAAATTTTTTAAACTTTTAAAAAACATGTCCAATAAATCGAATTTTCGGGTAAATTAAAGTTAACCCATTTCTTTTTCAGACCAATTTTAAAATTTAGTATCGGATGACATACCATTAAAAAGAATAAAACTATTATAAAACCAAAGAGACCCCATAAAATTTTCACTTTTCTATTTGGGTGGAGAAAAAAAAATTCGAGCATCTCATATCTTTCGAAATTCGCCGACGCTATTGAAAATTGGACACGAACAAATTGAAAAGGTCTGTTGGACAACAAAAGGGAAAAAAGAACTTTAGGCACTTGAAAGAGTTGAAAGCTAGGAAAAAAAATCTTTAAAAAACATGGAAAAATGTATAACATTTCTGCTCTTTTATTTTAAAGTGCCTACTGCCTACCACATACATACATCTTCTTGAATAGCACAATATTTCTATGCAAAGGTAGTTTCATTATCTCAATGAAAAGATCTTTCATAAACCTCTATGAATTTGCAAGGATAAAAAATAAAAGCATGCAGCCTATTTCAAATGCCGTGGTAGACGGGAAGGTAATTCCATGCCTCGAGCACAAAAGCACTGAAAGTTCGTGAATTTTTTATCAGTCTCTCGTTCCGAAACAGGGAAGGCAGGCATCCCGCAGAACACGCTACAATTAGCTATGCTAAAAACACAATATTTTAAAACAATCATTTCATCTTAATTAAATACAAAAGGAAAGTTTGCGACAAGTTTGTCTTTCGAGAAGAAACAAGAGCAGTCTCCTTTTTATACCGTGTACCTGCTTTCTCCTAACTTACTTGAAGCCGGCATGAAGTCTGAGGGTGACAACCAAGAAGCAAAATAACACAGAGAAAAATATTGCACTAAGTCATCCAGTACCATTTTTCTTAATGGAAAATGATATCAAGTGAAATGAATATTAAAGTATTTTGTCTTCTCAAAGTACTCAGCACAAGAAAAGTTTGCCGCCACACACAAGTTAGTGGCTGGAGACAAGAAACACAAGGTAGAGAAGATGATGATAATGATGATGATATAACAATGATGGTAAAGATAGTATGTATAACAAAGATGGTAAAGATAGTATGATAAAGATGATAGATTATGATGATACTTATATTATAAAATGATTAGAAATCAAAGAAGAACACAACAGAATGATGCAAAATTTCACTAATTTGCACAAAAAATCAGGAGTTTAGAAATCCACTAAATATTCGATTCCGATCTTTCTCTTTTTTGTCCATTATGAAAGTCGGAGGAATTTTGACCTCCCAGCAAAAACTGAGGTTTTCAATCTTTTACGTAGCGGCATCTTTGGTCCTCTGTCATGTGGTGCTGCGGCATCTTTGATAAGTGCCGCCTGTGGGGTTTACCCCATATTGGTGTCCTGATAGTTTCAAGGTAGGTCAATTACATCCCAATCTATAGGCAGACTTTGGGAGGGATTCACCATCAGTAGACAAAATAGGAGTGACCTAAGTTCTTAATTTTCACTTTCAAACTACTTAAGTTCGACTTTACAGTAGGTATTTTGTCGATACAAAAAGACCATTGATTTGGTTATTGTGCCTTTCATATAAATTGAAAATAACAAAAGTTGCATTTGATGCGGCTTTCTTGAAATTATTTGTGGGATAAATTTACATCTACATTTAAGATATTGATGACTTTTTTTTCTTTCTTTTTTGTGGCATTTTTAAATCATAAAACCCATCATTTGAAAATAAGGTTTGGAAGTAAAATTTTATGATACTAGTGTATTATTTAATGTAGTACCTAGACAAGTGGGGTACACAGATTAAACATTTATTATGTGTTTGTATAGCTCATACCTATGCTTTTTACAATACAGTGAGTGATAGTTTCCTGATTTATACATCGGTGTCTTTTCCAATGACAAAAATATACAAGGGATACAATATTCGGGCTTTGAAGAGAAATTACAAGAAGAGATTTTTTTTAAGAAGAGCCAATATTTTGAAATTAACGAGATACGAGTAGGTACCTTCCTAATTTTATTATGCTTATGTCAAGTTCATCAGAAGATTTACCTACCTTATAATCCTTATATCCAGAAGTCACGTGCGCTAATCACAGTAATGATAATCCAATAACAAGACTGCCTTACAAACCATAAACAACACACTGGACCAGATTAACAAACTTGTTTGACTTTGCACTGATTTTTTTTGTTGCAATATTGTAATACACAAAAAAATATTTGCTACCTCACTGTAAACTGGTTATTATTTCAAATTGGTAAAATTTAAAGATACTTAAGAATTTCAGAGTATTAAATAAATACCAAATTATTGTTATAAAAATAAAATTATTGAATATGATTTTACATGTATTTGTTATTTTATGTTGTACTCATTATTTAAATCTTATCACTTGAAGAAAAAAACAATGATGTTACATTAGGTATCTTAAATAGAAATATTTCGAAATGATCGCAAACAACCTTTTGTCAATTTTGTAAATATCTATTTTAATTTATTTAAATTACGTAAAAATGCACATAAAATTCAGAAAGTAATTTAAAATTAATCAAAAAATATTTTACACAATTAATCGTCAACACGTAAAATCCATACCGACACGCGATATGCTCTCACTTGCGAGGTTGTCTTCACACTGCACTGAAACTGAAGAATCCAAACTGATTTCTTGCAACACTGGCAACAGGGCATTGTTTGTATTTGAATCATTGAATCGCTGATCCCTCTTGTTTAATCTTCATCCATTGGGAGTATGAATTGGATCTGTTCGAGTACAACCCGGATTAAAATTAAACTGACTTCGAGTTGTAATATAGAAAAGAATTAATCACAAAAATTCATAGTTTCAATGGTCCTTGTTTTTAAAAAAATATAAAAAAAAACATGTAAGGAATTATTTTTTGGAATTATCTGGAGCGGATATTACTAAATACACCTATTGATGCATGTCAGGGCAGTCCGGGGGTTTTTTTTTTATACAGGGTGAGCATAAAGTCTCACCCCACCCCCCCGTATCTCGAGAATGGCTGAAAATACAAGAAAACGCAAAAACCCGTATCTCTTATTTTTTAGGGGGATTAGATTTCAGCCAAAAAAAATTTGCCTACACGGCCCCAGTCAGGCTGGGCATGGTCCAAATTTAAAATCTTAAATAGAATGGTATGTCTTGTGGCATATTGTTTTAAAGGCCTCATAAATAAAAGTTCATTACAACAAATTTTAGTGAGCTACAACTTACCGTTCTTGAGATACAGGGTCGAACGTCCTGCGTGATATCCATATATTTTGACCTATAACTCGTTAACCGTAAATTATAGAAAAATGAAATTTGTTGATAATAACTCCTTATGACAAGCACTTTCGAAAAAATTATAACTCAACATACTCTGTTGATATTAGTTTCTGGTCGGTTTCGTCAGCCACCCGGACGAAAAGTCCGAAAAAACTTAACGAAAAAACAAACCTAGTTTTAACTTGTTCGAAAGTTCTTGCGATAAGGAGTTATTATCAACAAATTTCATTTTTCTGGAATTTACGGTCAACGAGTTATAGGTCAAAATATATGGATATTACGCAGGACGTCCGACCCTGTATCTCGAGAACGGTAAGTTGTAGCTCACTGAAATTTGTTGTAATGAATTTCTCTCTATGAGACCTTTAAAACAATATGCCACAAGACATACCATTCTATTTAAGATTTTAAAGTTGGTCCATGCCCAGCCTGACTGGGGCCGTGTAGGAAATTTTTTTTTGGCTGAAATCTAATCCCCCTAAAAATTAAGGAATACGGGTTTTTGCGTTTTCTTGTATTTTCAGCCATTCTCGAGATACGGGGGGTGGGGTGAGACTTTATGCTCACCCTGTATAGGAAAAACAGAGTAAAAAAAAAAAAAAAAGAAAAAACGAAGTTCGATACTGCTGTGATGTCCAAAAAAAAGTTTAAAATTAATGAGTTCTTTAAATTTTATGACCATACACATTATTTGTTATTTCTTAATATTTTTCAATAATAATTAAATAATTCCAATGGTGATCTCGATTCTGCTATTAATCGCTTCGTACTTATGTATGTTTGTTCAGATAATGCAACGAGGTAATGCTACCTGCATGTTAGGTACATTACCTCATGCAAGTGGGATGGATCAAGTGTATCTCCTGTGATTTAAAAATTAACAAATAAATAAAAAGCCCATTTTTTATTTATTATTGAAAATAATGAAACTGTGTTACAATGGACCAAAATATACTATAAACCTCCAAGAACCCCATCATTATATAAAATCAATAACATTTCCATTAAACCATGTCCTTGTACTCCTTATTGATTTTATTATCCTGCATCCTGTCTTTTCAGTTCTCTGTCAATTTGATCCGATATTTGTTTATCTAGGATTCCAGGTGATCTTATGGTAGATGTTATTTTACTGATCAATCTACCTTACCCTTGTGCTATTTGTGTGTACCTTCAACCTAGTTTTTCTTCGTGTATTTGTTTGCTTTTGAAAATACAATTACGTTGCTTCTTTTTCTGTGCATGTTTGTTTGTTATTTTTGACGAGACGAGACATTTGCGTTGTGTTTTCTACATTGACATGAGACGGTTGTGATTTGAAGTACATTTGAACCCTCATCCTAATGCTAACGTCACTAAAGTGAGAGTTAAGCACATACCCTGAATAATAAATAAAATCTCTCGGCTATAGAAGAATTCTGTCACCTCTGATGTGGTCTGGTGAATAATCATTATTGCACATTATACTAATGAGCATCAGGTAAAACAAATCCAATAAAAATGCAATATGTTCATAACGATTTTAAATTCACTAAAGAATTAATAAAGCCTATCTACTTAAGATGAAATTTGTCAAATCCATCTGATCTAATAAATAAGAACTATTTCACATCCAATAGCATACCTACATCATACATAACACATCCGATAAAGATCGACATATTTGTATCAACAGTAACATTAAGATTACACAACTACTAAAAAATAACTAAACCAATCTGCTACACTGAAGTTCTGTCACATCCACTAACAAATTCGCAAAGAGAGAGTGAGAAAACTAGAGAGAGACAGATAATAAGATTTCAGTGTCAACTATTAGATGAAATTAGAGAGATTGCATATTCACTAATGAAAATTTATTAGACATATAACTTTAACTTGAAGAAAAAAATCTAACTTATTCACAAAAAAGTACAATGTATTCCGTAAACAAATATAGCACAGGCACTAATGAAAATATATTGGACATCTGCATACATGAACAGGACTAGCACAAAACAGAGTGAGTTGGCAACTTTGCGATATGCACACTAGAGGACACCCCGGATCCATCAAGGTGATAAAGGTGACATAACTAGAACTTGCAAAAACATTCCAACTTTTCATAAAAATTTAAAATAAATCATTAAGTAAACAAATATTGTACAGTGCAGCAGGCACAGCCACTAATGAGCAATTCTCGATCACTAACAAAGAATTGAAAATTTATTTCAAAGTTGAGAACCAAGAAGAAAAAAAAAAACTTATCCTTATTGTCCAGTCCATTATGTATTAGAGGAATTTGCGGTTAAAATGTTTTTGAAGTCTATTCTTGTTTAACACAAATAAAATGAGATCCCCAGTAATGGCTAACCGTTCTTTTTATGTCTAAAAACCTATTCAAGCTCAAGCAATTTCCAAAGTGTTTTAAAAAATCACCGGAGGCATTGCGGAATGGGAAATGATTATTTGCATATGAAGGTGCTGTGAGTGTGGAGAGGTGTGTGAATATTTTATTCGTGGCATTCCTGGTCGAGTGTTGAGTGGTTTTTGTTTCGGATGTTGGTAGCCAGGTTTGGTAGACTTGGAGGCTCCTGGGGCAATGGACCAGTGTGGTTTTGAGTGTTTTGTACTGTTATGTAGGTGATTATTGTCTCTAGCAAATAGCTTTGACATTTAAACAAATAATCAAGAGTGGATAAAACAAGTGTTGAACAGCTTAAAATAATGTAGTTTGTTTTTAAATTAGTATAGATTGACATACTGCTGTAACTTCGTATAATATTACAAGAACAAGGTAACAGGTGCCTTTAAATGACCAAATGCCTTTCACGGCGGCATACCTCTTGTGGTGTTGGCTTTGAACAGTTTCCTACCAAAATAAAGGAGAGAAAACTTTCCAAATTTCTTAAAAAAGAAAACCATCCACTTGGAAGAAAAAAATTCAGGAAGTCATCGTTGACTGGGTAATTAAAAATACACTTTCTGCTGATTATAAAATTCATAATACTTTATATTAAAAAAAAAAAACACAAACCGCCTACGTTAATTACAACCCACCCCCCCCCCCCCCCCCACCCCATTTGGTCGTTCCGCATCTTAAGACTTCCTGCCTCTAGGGAGAAGTGACATCCTTGGTTTTTGGTTTCTAAAATATTCTGTTTTCACGTCCCTGTTTTGTCTGGTTAATGTATTTTAAATTGCCGAAAAAGTGGAAGGAGGTGATAAGTGAGAGAGAGGGAGGTAAAAAAGGAAGGGAGATAGAAAAAATAGAGAGAGGGTGAGGCTTGTTGTTTCTTAAAAAAAAAAAAAAAAAAAAACTTTTCGCTGTCATTCTATGCCTCAAAATTCTTCTTCCTTCTCCTCTCTTTTTTGTGTGGAAAACGCTCAACACTCGTGATGATAATGACAGAGTGAATTGCCCCTCGTAAAAAATAATTGACGCACAGGACAAGAGAAAGGAATTAAAGAGAGAGGGAGAGATAGAGAACTACGTGAGGAAGAGTAATGGTTGAGAGAGATAGACAGAGGGAGAGAAAAGTTGGTAAGAATCAGAGAAGAATAGGAGGAGAGTTGAAAACAGGATAATAATAATGAATGAGAAAAAGGCATTTATTTATACGGCCTACTAGGTCCAGCAGTTGATTTGATGACATATATTATGTGGTGAAATCTCAACGAATAAAAATAAATGTCCCAGCATTGGGTGGATTCGAAACAACAGATCCTTGCACTACTGGATCACCAGACTAGTGTCTTACCACTACGACCAGCAGTACAAGAGATGCGGAGTACAAGGAGAAAATTCCAGAGAAAGTGAATGATATAATTCCAGAAAAGTGAACTAGAAAAAGGAAAGGTACATTATTTGTATGATTTTGAACGTAATAATTACACATTTTTTGAAAATGTGTACAACGTACATTAAATTTGTATAATATTGTTACACAATAAACATTTGACTGATTGAAAGGGAGAGAGAGGAGAAAGGGAGAGATTGTGAGCGTGAGAAATAAAATAGTGCACAATGAGTCCAATATATGTAAAAAGAAATAGAGATTTGCAATAATGTAGAAAAAATTGTCAATGTAGAGAAGATCAGAGAGATGATTTCTAGAGAGCTAAGGGAGAGGGATCGAGGGAGGACTAGGAGAGAGAGAAGAAAAGGAGATGGGAGAAAAAAGGAGAGCGAGAGAAAAGGAAGAGGGAAGAAAAGCAGAGAGAGAGAGAGAGAAAAGGAGAGCGAAAGAAAAGAGGAGAGAAGAAAAGTAGAGGGAGAGAAAAGCAGAGAGAGAGAGAGAAAGGGAGAGCGAGAGAAAAGAGGAGGGAGAGAAGGAGAGCGATAGAGAGGGAATGAGATAATAGCGAATGGAGAAATAAGAGAAAGCAGGGAGATGAGAGAATAAGGAGAGGGAGAAATAATTGGGTGGAGAGTTCTGATGACGGAAGCTTCAAAGTAGAGACAGGGTAGGTAGAGTGAGAGAGGGAATGTCAGCATGTTGTAATTTACGTTATTTATGGCTGTTTCTAAGTTGCCATCAGATACTCGCATGAGAGAGAGAGAGGGAGAGAAAGATACTTTAACGCTTGTTTATAGGAAGTTTTGTGTGACACCGCATCGTTAAAAATAAGTCAAATTCAAAATCTGATTGCAGTTGGGCAATCAAACCGAAATATCAACATAATAGAATTTTATTTTTATTCGACTGACAGAACTGTTTCGGCCAAAGAAAAGGACAGGGAACAAAACTATACAACTATTTATTTTCTGAGTTCCACATTTGTATCCAACACAACACTTGTAAATTTATTTGAGTATGTACATATTCGTAGTAAGAAACAATAAAAAGACAAATAAAGAGACCATTACAAAAATATAGAATACGACTCGCTTAAAAAGTCACTACGTCATGATTAGGAGCAAAACTGTGAAAGGTGCATTTGCTCCAACAGTCGGTCACGATGTCGTTTAGAGTTCAATAATTTCAGGAAAAAGAGGTAAGTAGGGTAAACGTTGGGCAAACTGGGAACGGAGGGACCAGGGTGTTATTGAGAACACACAGAAATGGTGTACACGTCACGTGCAGCGGTAATAATTCACGACACCTTATTTATGAGCTCGACTGCGCCAATGTGGAATGCACGAATCAACCATCTATTCTCATTTTAAAATTTTCATTATAGGTACAACCCCGGCATTGGGACTTATATCACGTCAACTATATTACGTTACCTCCTTCGTCTAATTCTTACTTCCTTGCTATATTACTTTCCTCTTTAACTCCTAATTCTCGCAAACTCTTTGCTATATTTCTCTCCTCTCCTTTCTTCTAAGTCTTACTTCTTGCTTTTTTTCCTTCTTTGATTTCAATTTGAATCATTAATTTTTATTCTATTTCTTTCCGTCTTGATTTCTTCTTCCTTTTATTCTTCTATGTAAATTCATGATATTTCCATTTTATCTCATTCACTTTCACACTCATTCATTGACTGTTCACTATCTCAACCAATCCTCTTTCTATCTACTACATTGTCCTCTCCCTGGGATTTTCTCAATCCTTAATTTTTTCTTTTATGTCTATTCTCTCTTCTTTCCTTGTTTAACCTCCATCTTTTTTTTCTCTCACGTTTTTGTGTGTTTATTATAGCTATTTCTCCATTCTTATTCTTTTGAGTATTTATCGCTTGACTTCAACTTTATATATTTATTAACGTCCGTCAATAATGTGTAACAATTGTTCAACAAAAGTGAATACTATAAAAGACGTTTAGAACAAACACACAAAGATGTTAGCACAGTATTGAAGACTGTAGTATTTTGGTTGAATTTGAAGTATGTATTGAACCTGTTGAATAATAAGAAAGAGAGAAGCAGTATAATAAACACTTATTTCTACTGGACTACCGAGTCTCATTATTCCATCAGTTTATTTGCCATTATAGTCCTAAATAATTGAGTAAAAAATATGAGTTTCTACAATTTATCTTCAATTCTCGAAAAACATCTAGGCAAAAACCTTTTAATATTACCTTACTAGCTAATCCAAGTACTTACCAACCCTCAAGAAACTACTATTAATATCGTGTCTCCTAAAACATAGTATTTGAGTTTTAAAATGATTCCTAACACTACTATCACTGTTATTAATGCCTGACTCCAACAGACCCGACCTGGAATACGAAGGCGGCATAGCGGCATCCTGATCACAGGGATCCTGTGAACAACCTGACTAGAATAGGGTCCTGAGTATTGTTATTGGGGGATATTAATGACATCAATTCAGGAGATGTCTCATTCATGTACTACCTAAGGGTCCTCTGATATCAAAAAGACTACGAGGAGAGGCTGGAATTGATTCTAATAACCCACATATTACAGGGTGTAGGTGAGCATAGTACTACCTATTTATCTGTGATTATGAAACGACGATTTCTAAGTTTGATTAATTGAAATAATTTCCCTATGAATTTTAGAAAAAATATCTTGCAATTTTGCACATCCACCAAAAAGTACCTATTTTGAAGAGATCATAATCTGCAGAGCCATTTTGTTTTTAATGATTTAAAATCAGATTGTTATCTAAAGAGTTATTCCCTTAATTTGAACTCTTATTTTTTATACTATCTCATGAAAGATATGTTATATACATATTTAGATGGATAAGAAATATTTCATACAATATTTCATTCACTTCTAGTAATTCTCCTCTTGGCATGATGAAACTATCAAGACTTACTGGAAATGCACAAAAGACAAACACGTTAATTAACTTCCAGCCCACAGCACTGCGCATTACATTTTGCAAGACATACATCTAGCATACATAACTTTGCATAACATGGGTAGTTCTTCTACCGGTACATCGTCTGTAGACATGTTCTCCCATCTGGGTCTTTGTGCTGTTCTTTCATCTCTCTTCCAGTGAAGACCCACTGGTCACAGAACAGGTTCCCATTTACCACCTACCTGTGTAGCTCCAGATAGCTTGGGTGCATCTTCAAGTCTTCTGCTTAGACCAGCTATGTCCTTAAAGGCAGCATCATGGTAGTCAACATTATCATGAGTTTCTTCATTATGAACAGCAATATAATTATTTTCTTCATAACCATTACAAGTAACAACTATACTATGGTCTTCATCAACATAATCGTTTTCATTAATATTATGAGGCCTTGAAACCTGGAGCCCTGGAGGTCGGTGGTTTGAGTCCCGATTTCGATCAAAATTAAGAACCTTGAGTTTGAGTAATCGTGACATCACGGATGTGATTAACACACAAATAAGATAATATTTTATAAATTATTATTTTTATATTGTTGCTATTACCGATTCTACTTCAAACATTATTACAATTAAATTATTACTACTAATATGTAATATTTATTTTACTTTTTGTATGAAAATCATTTTGATATTTCTTATAGGTCCAATCCTGGCAACTTATTGTCATCGCAAAAGCAAAAAAAAACCTTGGTGCGAAATTTCCACTTCTAAGGAAAGACCCTATTTATGTTATCGCAGTAGATATATGTACAACAGACAGACCATTTTCCCTTTCCCTATCTTTCCCTCTACTTGGGATCTTCAATGAAGACTCTTCATTATACTAATGAACCAATGGTCTCTCTCTCTCTCTCTCTCTCTACCAGAGTCCAGAAGAGTAGAGCAGTGTACAGACAGAGACAGAAGAGTAACAAATCTTCTTCTAACCAGTGTCGAAGAGCCCATCATTTTATTCAATCAACTTAGTCACTGAAATTTAAAAAATCCGAAAAAAAATATCTTTTCTCTTTGCTCTTTCAAGGAAACCTTTTCAAATTAGAAGGACACAACTTGTTTGTCTACTAGACCAAAAAGGTCTCTCCCAGTACTGAATCAACTAAAATTTACTAGCCAAAGATCTCTTAACACATTGCGTACCAACGCCAATATTGTGATATTTCCCCCCGGCCCGGGTCTATTTCAATGGTATTTGATTGTCATGCTCTAAAGCATGACAGTTGCTAAACAGAAACATTACATGTCATGCGTGTCATGCTCTAGAGCATCACAGTCAATATTTTGAAGCAATAATTTTACATTTTTTTCTTTTCAGATGCCAAACGAAATCCATATTTTGGTCGAAAAAAGTCATTTTACATAATAACAATTGGAAAGGTTAACATGTCTGCCACAGCCTCCCCCTCCCAATTTCAAACTTCTTCTTCTTCAGTCTTTCCTCGATAGACATGTTGACTTTTCCAATGGTATTGTGATTTTTACGATTTGTTGCAGGCAATTTATTGATTTACTCATTTGAATGAACAAATAATATGTCTAAAAGAAAGCAATTTTTTACTAAATATATTGAAGAGCAGAAGGATTGTACATCTGAGGAGTATTTTTGACATATCAAAGGACCAAGCATACTTAAAAATTCGTCAGAGACCGCACTATCTGATCCCATTTAGAAAAACACAGTAGCGTGTATCGTGAAAGCATGACAGTGGTAGTATTGAACATATACCTGTCATGCTCTAGAGCATCACAGTGACTTTATGACAATATCACTGTCATGCGCTAGCGCATGACACGGTACGCAATGTGTTAAAAAGAATTCCAAATCCACTTGCCTAACCACAGCACTGCTCAACATAAAGATCAACTTTAAATCTCCAGTCCTCGATTATCATTCCGTCACATCTTAGATTCAATATCTACAGGTTTTTTTTTCAGACGGTCTTTTGGGCATAAAAATCAAATTAATCTTATATCAAAACAATCTCAGGTCCTAAAATCCTTGATGTCATAATAAGACAGGGAGATGTTCTTTTGAATTTAGGAGAGAGGCAGGCACCCTGCCCAGACTATAAGCATGTCTTATGTAAAACAAGCTATAAAACAGATCCTGAAGCCTCGTAAAATCGTCTAACTACTGAGATTATCAAATAATTTAAAGATACCCGAAGAGCTTCGTTATAACGTTGGGTCAAGATGTTGTTGATTGCTTCATCTGCAAAAACACTGCTATCACCATTATCATGATAATCTGAGTATTCTAAGCGGTTTAAAGTGCTGAATAAATAAATATTATAATAACTTGGATCATTTTGAGTTTTTCTAACAGTATTTATGTCTAGTACCTATCGAGATACATTGAGAAAAAAAAATATCCAAACAACACAAACAAAATTGATTTAAAATATCTCTTCGCAATAATAGTTGCCAAAAATCTAATCGGAAATCTGACATGAAATAACAATTTTGTGGATAGATCGATGGTTTGAGTTTCGCATGATGTCAAGCAAAAAAAGGTCTATTTTTTATTGAAAGTCAAAAACATTTATGGTAAAAAAAAACATGAAAATATGATAAAATGAATTCAAGAAATAGGTTTCGGGGAGAACTGAACCCGCGATCTAGGATTCTAAGGGAGGTCAGCCTTTTAACAGTTTTAAACACTACATTTGGCACAGAGCCAAAATCTTCGCGGTCGTTGCCCCTTCATGGGACATAAACTTCTGGAAAGCTTTGAAAAATCGATTTTAAAAATGTCTATAATTTGTTTCACGTAACTCTGAAATTTTAAAATACTTTGCTCGGCGCGATAGTAAAAATAAATGACTATATTTTATACTTTACGAGCGTTTTCACTGAACGTTGACATTATAAAAACAGGCAGAAAGTCTTCCCTGTTCCCCCATCCCTGCTCGTGCCTCCCTTTCCATATCTTGTAAAGGGTCTTCGGAAAATAGGTCACACTTCGAAACACAGAAACATAGGTATGAGTATTGTTCGTCTGACAAAATCTGGGGATGAAGCGGAGATGATTATTTTTGGTGGTGTTCTTCTAACGGCGTTCGGTGTAGTTAATTTGTCTTCATCACAGGACAAAACGGCGTTCGGTGTAGGCTCTTTTCTCTTCATCACAGGACAAATTCTTCCATTTCTTAAATTCAGTGATTCGACTGAATTGGTGTGTTCGAATTCTGATCTCTACTGTCGTCAAATCTGGCTGATTGGTCCTACCATCGGAGCCTTGATCTTCTTCTCTTCCTGGTAGCTTTGATCTTGGCTTTCAGTATTTGCTTTGCAACAGTTATAACACTATGATACGTATGACCCACTTTTCAG
Source organism: Bactericera cockerelli (assembly GCA_024516035.1). NCBI lineage: Eukaryota > Metazoa > Arthropoda > Insecta > Hemiptera > Triozidae > Bactericera > Bactericera cockerelli. Next base: position 37,970,703 of record CM044956.1, read on the forward strand.
GAAGACCCTATACATAACTCCTGGTCTTCTGCCCCCTTCTCCTTCTCTTCTTCCGTTTCTTTTTCTCATACTTTCTTCCATGTTCTATCCTTCATGTTCTTCCCCCCTCCTCTTCCCCTCTCTCCACATTCCATCCCTCCCCTCTCATCATTCACCATGCTCTGCTTTTACAAAAAATAACTTTTATCTCTGAAAAAATTTCCACGATAATATATGGCAGTGGGGCACCGTTGAGCCGTGCAATATTCAAGAGGCTCTTTCATTTAGTGCTCCATTATTTTTTTCGGCACGACAGGACAATCTGCCTGCTTTATAGTGAAGACAAAATTTATGTACTATCAAAAACTTGGCATTACATATTCATGATCGTAAAAAGCTCGAACATTTTCTTGTGTCCTCTGTATTCAGACAAGAATGTTGGCGGAAAAATTGGCTTGAAGAAAAAGAAGGTCAGACAGAATAATGGATAGTAAGGATAGAGAAAAGAGACTGTGTGGGCGAAAAAGTAGATCATAATTTTACGACGAGATTTTAGGAGAAAATGGTAAAAAAAATTGTTGGAATTTTAATAAATTTTAGTTCTGTTATATTTTCGAAAAATTCCAAAGGACAAGCTTGAAGATTTTCCCAAGTATATCTTATACATTTTAATTAATCTTACTAAATTCAATCTTATTAATATAGAGATTGTCATAAATGATGAACATAAATGTATAATAGAGTACAATAATACCTAAGCTCTATGAACTATCTAAAATCTAACAAGCTTTTCTGTGGTAATACATCAATACAGCCGATCAGCCATTTGCTGTATTCCTAATGCTGTATTCTAGAGGAAATAACTATACTAGTGCTTACGAAGAACACTCTTATGTGTTCACAGCACCTATTTAATTAATGAGATACATTTGTGGAAGTAAATTTTGCAACGGCTAGAGCAGACTTACAGCTAACTCAGGAATTTGTCAATTGTACACATGTACAACAGTCATCTGAAATAAATATAGAATTACATAAGTTCAATTGTCTCACTGTCTCCATAGGTGCTGTTTCACTATTTTCACCTGAGAGTTTATTATTTCCTGAAATGTTTATTTTACAAATAAATTGTCTTTGTAGAACAGTCAAAAGATTTTATTTTGTACTAAAACAATAGACCGGTTAGTATACCTAAAATAAGTTCTTTTTCTCCAAAATTAAAAAGTCAGTTGGGAAGTCAACTTCTTCTAACCTCTTATACTCAAACCAATTATCTTCAACCACTCTTTAAGCAGTTTAAGCACGGATACAACGGATAGGTATACTTTCCACTGTCTGCAAGAAGTAATTCCGAGAAATAAAAAAGTAAGAAATAGCAGGCATTTAGCTAGATTCGAAAAACTTTTTTAATCCCAGAAATACTTTTCCCTTTTCCTTTGATAAGTTTTTTCCGACTAAACTTTTCTACAAAGGTCGTGAAAGGAAATTTTCTCATGTGGACCCGTAAGAAAAAGAAGTCATCAAAAGAAAAAAATGAGAGAAGTGTTTTTCAATTAAGCTAAACTTCAATTTCTTTATGAACTTTTTATAAAACTTAGTTTTCCACCTTATTGTCGATTGTCGTAAGTTTTTTCCTCGTTTGTTTGTGTTTTATAAAAACACGTAAAGAAATAAAAGAAATTACTGTGAATTAAGATCCTTATTCTGCAATCCGACTTCCAAAATGAGTTTCAAAGTTCAAACGGATTATTTTAACAATCTACGAACGAGAATTTTAGGCGTTATGTTACGTTGAGAAAATCGCCCTTTTAATAATAAATTAGGTGCAAAACACTATTCAAAGTTTTTGGTGGTCCAGTGGCTTGGGAGTTTGTGAGTTCAGATTTCACCTTATGAATAGAATTTCCTCGTATATTACGAAAGAACTCATTAAAAAATATTAACTAAAGTTATACATAGGAAGGAATTTTATATAGTAATTACCTTTAAAATAGAAAGGCCTTAAGTGAAGAAATAATAATGATAATGGTAAATAATAATGACACTCAAAACCCGACAAGATGGTATTCACAGTATTTTCCAATTCCAAAATTCAAGCCTCAGTATTTACATCAAACCGCGAGCCAAAAAATCTGCTTCTATAGAGTCGAACACAAGCAAGGCTGGGAGAACTAGATCTCATCAAAACTGCAGCCCACTGAACTACTCGTTACATAAAGCCTAATGGTGCATTAATATCCCACACTGACTGCATTAATCCACATGCAACTCGAGATGCAGCTGAGAAGGAGATAAAAAAGAAATTAAAGCTCGAAAATGCACAAGAATCTTGAAGAAATAATGTGCACGGGATCATTACGTCGGGAAGTGCACGTTAACATTGCAATATCGTTATGCATAAACCGGAGTGCACTATGAATCTTGATGCACCTAATTGTAGCAGAAAGAAGTGAACGTAATTTCACACAAAGTAAGAAGGTACACGAGATACTCAGAACAATGGGCAGCGGAGTTGAAAGTTTGTCCAAGTTTTTGTGAAGATAAATGTCTGGCCGGCGGTAGTTTCAGAGGGAAAAGACAAGTGTCTCACAAAAGGACTATAAACAGAGATCAAACCAGTCTAGCCTGAAAGTAGGCTAGAATTCCAGTGTTTAATGGACTTTCATTCGGTCTTGCTTGGTTATACAGAAAATAGATCCAAAACCGTAAAGCTCAGCTAAATTTCTGGGTCAAGAAAATGTATGACTGCATGTTGCAAACAAGATCCTCTAATTTTGAAACAGGGCCGAAACACATATTATCATTCTGTCCTTAACCTCTAATACGCACAGATTTCCGAAAGCGGTCGCCCAGATCACCACACGCTTCTCCAAACAACACCCAAGAAAAATCGCTCGCAGACATTTTTTTTAATGAAACTAAAACTCAGAAGATACCAGATCGGTTTCTGCTTCTCTCGTGATCCAAATGTGATCCAGTCTACACTTCGGTACGGGTAATGTGTTCGGATCATGTAAATTGCGGTTTAATAGCCATCTAGTCATCCGTGGATCTATTATAACGCGCCAAACAGGGTTAGTCAATATTATTTTTCATCTGCAACAATATTCTTCCGGGGAACTTTTTGAATTTAAATCTTTTTCGAGGATTCAAATGAGGACGTTTTCAAAAAAGTATTGTTGAAATTTAATGTATCTTTTTACATTTTTTTTTTTTTTTTTAATTCTTCAATTTGATATGCTTAATCTGAAAACTATGTAACACATCCTTCTGGACTTTTGCTTACGTTAACTTAGTCTTTTCTCTTCCGATCGAATTGGTCTACTCATATGAATGTCACCCGGTTATTTTAAGAATTTTCAACAAGTTGCTGAGATATATGTTCTGAGGACTTTGAAATCTTCAAATTCCGTCAAACGTCCATCGCCTATTAACGTAGAAATTTCTCAATATCCTCCACACCCTGTATGGGAGATGCATGTTCCGAGTTCCATGCTCATGTACAGTTAGCTTTGCAAAACATTAATACAAAAGCAAATTAAACAGTGGGATTTCATTTTAATTACCTACCAGCCGTACTGCTCCATGTATCAGGAAGAAGATAGGCTACCTCTGCATTCTACTCAATAGACAACGCTTATGTTAACCTAGGTCTTGATGCAAACCCATTGCTATTATACAAGATAGACTACAATAGACAAAGCTTATGTTAACCTAGGTCTTCATACTAACCCAATGCTGCAAGATAGGCTACAACAGACAACACATATGTTAACAGGGCTTTATGATAATGATAGCATATTGCTAGAAAGGGAATGAGATATAAAAATTATGAATTTCATTAAATTTGTTTAGAGAACTGTCAGAAACGATTATTAATCTACTACAATTTGAATCTGCGATACGAGGCTTACAGAATCACATAAAACTAGGCTACAATTCCTTCCTTATCCATAGAAAAGAATCAAAGAAGAGAGTGGACAAGAGGTCAAAAAAGTTCATCAGATCTTTCTATAAGTAATTTAGATTATTTCACTTGCGGAATTTTTTTATCTATTTTTCTGCAGAATGGAAGAGATAAAAATTTATGTGTATAGATACCTAGGTACTACATTCTGGAAAAAATACAAGAAAACTATCAATGTTAACAGATCTTGAGAATGGAAATTGTTAAAAGGACTTATTGGTATGTGTGTAACTGTGTTCAATGGTATAGGACCCTTTCAATCCTTTCTGTTCTTTTACAGAAAATACTGAACACAAATAAATTTCAAAAAAAAAAAGGATTCACTTTTTTCATGGTTCAGGAGCTAGTATGATTTTGATTCGAAAGTTAATTTTTTTCCAAAATCGAAAAAAAGTGACAGAAAATGATGATCGCTCAATACTATAACGACTGGTTAGCTTGTGTAATTCTCCAAATTCTTAAATTGCTAAAGATTCATATTTACACGAATGAACTAAGCCTTTATACCAGAAACCCAGATACCAGGAACCACATAGACACCTGGGTTTGTTAACAATAAGTTTGTTTGCTTTCGGAAATCAACAAATTTTGATGAAAAATTATTGTTGACGATGAATATTATGTGATCTAATACTTATCCCTCAGAACTCGGAATTCGCAAACAAAACTACTTAACAGATTCGCTTATATTATGCTATACAAACTACTGGATCAATTTAATTTCTGTGGCACAAAAAAGGGAAGCGTAGTGCTCATTTTTCATTGTAAAAAATATACAGAAACAGTAATGAAAGGGAAAGAAGAAACGCAAGATGGACGAAGGAGATACAGAAAGATTAAATATGACAAAGTAAAATAATGGCTAACCAGTTTCCATTACCGTTCATAACACACGGAGGTAAAACAATAAAGAGAGAATGAATGAGGGTAATAATGGCGGAGGAAATGAGGCAAAATTAGAGGGAGATAACCTTCCAGTATGTAGAGGAGGATGCAAGGGAAGTGTAACAGATGGGATGATATACCTTTTGTAGGAGTAAATGAAGCTGAAAACAGACCTAAAATAATAATTCTAATGGTTCATATAAGCGATAGTGTAAATATTTCTGATAATAATACATTTTATTTATTTATTTTATTTATTTACACTTTATTTTTATACAATACATACAACAATAAATTATTAACAAAGATAACAAATTAACAATAGGTATTTACAAAAAAAAGATATAGAAAAAAAAAAAAAATAATAATAATAATTTAAATGTACAATGTATTGTAATCCGGGGCGAAGTTAATGCCTTAGGCATTCTCTGCCACTTACGAAAAATACAAGGTATTTTTCGTAAATAAAATGATATCAATCATTAAATTTTAAAGATAATGTTGACAATTTGAGTTAATACATTAAAAATGAGTCAATTGTTGCAGTAACATTATCGTGCTAAACATTTCTTCGGTAATGAAGGTACTTATTTTAAAACTAACTCAGTTAGTCTTTCTGTTGTAGGCCTATAGGTATAGTTATAGGTCTATAGGTAGGCATAATTACTGTTGGTTAATTTAAAAAAAAAATCAATTTGTTTGATATAAAAATACTACAACATCCCCATTTACTTTCAACCTTCATACATATACAACCGCCACTGGTCACAGTTCAAAACCAGATGTAATTTTCCATCAAATTCACGGAGATGTGAAAGAGTCCATCATTTTGACACATTGATATCATCATGTCTATTCTCTTCACATTCTCATCACACTTTCCTGTGCACACAATCATATCTGGTAGGTGTACCGTGTTATGCTGTTTATTATACAAGATGGAGGAAGAGGCAAAGGAAGAGACATAGAGGATGTATACAAAGCAGAAGGAATAGAAGAAGAGAGTAGGGAAAAAGGGAAGGGATGATAGATAGGAGGAAGAAGGAGAGACAGAGATGGATAGACAAAAGGGATACAGAGTAGGAGGGAGTGAGAGAGACAACATTATAACGACCATTCAGGACGCATTAGCATTATTAGAATTGCTTGTGTTGGAAATGCACAATGCATGTTCTCACACGGAGAAAAACATGGCAGAGAAAAGCGTGGATATAATAACAGGTACCAGGGAAAACAGTACAGATTCTGTAAAGACATTATAACAGGTACCAGGGACGTTATGGAATATACATATGAAGACTTTTATAATAGCTTTAGGGGAAAACATTATGGAATCTATGAAGATATAACAGTTACCAGGAAACACATAACAGAATCTATGAAGAAATTATAACAAGAAACATTTATAAACATAATTATTATCATGAGTGAAATGGTTCATGTAAAATTAAGCTCATAGATATTATTTTAAGTGTCTTGAAGTACCTCAATATAAATGTAGGTATACTTGTACAAAAACCGTAATGTATAAATACATGAAGCCCAAGGAAATCAAAGAAGGGCTGAATGAACCCTGAATTGTCCAGGCCTGATAAACAGGATGGAAAACTTCATGTTATTATACGATGTAATGCCTGTACTATCAGCTATCAGCCAGGTTTCGTGTAAACTGAGAATAATAATATCGTTAATATATACCTTTGTATGTTCAGGGGCGTTTTTGGGACAAGCTTTGGCGTAGATTACGTTGATACCTTAGGTTAGGTAAAATTGGGACTTTTCTTATTGGTATATACTAAATACCCGTGCAAATGAAATATAATTATTGGGTATACAACTTTCAAGTACAGACAATGTACAAAATGTCGATTCAGAGAATTCAGTAGTTCCATTTTTACGACATCACTCACAGCAGGCACCCGGTACATACATCGAAGGTCAGTGGTTTGAGTCCAAGCATTGCGAATTTTACCAAGACGGGTCATAATCTATAAGATTGTGAAATAATCCCAACACTTTAGGCATAATTTAAAAAAAAACATCATGGTCCAAAAAAGAAGAACAATACAGAAAAGAGCCTGGCAGCTTACATTTGTGCAGACGCTCTTTTCCCTGTTCTATGCAATGATATTATATTTAACATTAGCATGGAAAACAGAAAGTTTACCCATAGATAGAGAGAGAGAGAAAATGGTCAGGGATCGAGACGTAGAAAGAAACATGAAGGCATGGTTAGAGAGGCAATGACAGAAAGCAAAACAGATAAGGAAGAAGTATCAGAGAGAGAGAGAGAGAGAGAGAGAGAGAGACCGAAGGGCAGAATGAGGAATGGTTTTCCAGAAAAGTTTCTGGAAAAATATTCGTAGGGAAGAGAAAGTTTTATCTGGCACTCAGTCTGTCATAATGTATGTAAACCAGGAAGGAAAAGAACCCAAAATGTAATGAAAAAAATAGATAAACTACTGTACACTAGTTCTCAGAGGTACAGTTTGCTTACAATGCTTACTTCTTCGTAGAAAAACTTCACTAAATAATTATTTTATTGAACGCATTTGGCAAAATGAATAGCTATGCTTTCGATCAACTTCATCTTTGTGGTTCAGAAATCTGAGGACAGCAGTTTCGGCCGAGTGGGCCTCGTCATTAACTCTGAAAAAATATGAGATTTTTTTTCAAGAGTCATCCATTACAGCATCAACTTTCAAAATTAATAATATTTAAAAAGAGGTATGTTTCACAAAGTTGAAAAAAAAAACAACAACAATATGAACAAGCAAACTACCTACAGCGCGATAAAGTAAGGAATTCGAGATGCCTGTGACCGGTGACACTCATTCGCAACATTCCCTACACCTCGGTGTTATAACACTTCAACATAAAAGTTCATAATTATCTCAATTATTTAGCTATTTAAGTATCTCGCAAAGTATTTTCACACAGCCAAACTTGCTAAAAAAAATCACCATTATAAAGACAAAAAGGATAACACAAAGACACCTCTTACTATAAAAAACCATATAAGAAATTTCTTTAAACAAGAGAGAAGAAATGACGATGAGCTAGAACAATAAGAAGATGAGAGGGGCATGAAGGGGGGTTTTTTTGTTTAGGGAGGTAGAGAGATATCACGGAAGAGAAAAAGAAAAGAAGAATTTTTTGCAAGAAAGAGGAAAGTACAAGCGGAAAAAATTCTAAAAGACGAAAAAGACAAAGAAAGTCTCAGGATTGATGAAAAAGTAGAAAAAGCAATCGACGAAGCAAGAAAAAAGGATAAAAAAGACAGATAGAATTTAGAAGAAAAGTAAAATAAATGAAACTGAAAGGAGAAAAGTAAGATAAAGAAGGAGCAAGAATACGTGATTGAGTGGAAGAAGAAAGGAACAGGAGACAAAAGAAATGGTACAAGAAAGGAGAAATTGACGACGACGAAGAAGAAGAAGACCAACAAGAAAGAGTAGAAGAAAATGTCAAAGAGGAATTGCAGAAAAGCACCAAAAATAAAAGAGGGAGAGAGGAGAAGAAAGTAAAGCTAAGAAATAAAGGAGTTCCTTTCTGCCCGTAAATTCCTGTCGTGGTCGCATCACAGAATGACTGAAAGCTGAAACCTGTTTGTTTTTTCCGTGCAAGAAGTTCCCACGACACTATCAAATAATTGATAAGTGAACTGAAAAATAAGACCAAGCTAGAGTTGCTACAGGATGGCTCGGAAATTTTGAGAAATTAGCAAACATTTTGAACGGAATTTCTCATCAGTTAGCTGGATTTGTTTGTTTTTTTTTTGTTTTTTTTTTTTTTTTTAAAGAGTCTTGAAAGATTAGTAGCTACGCGATAAGTCGTTCGATCCGATTTTTACGCAGATCTAATTCTAATATAGGCACATAACTATGGACGTGATAATTTTCTTACATGTTGTTAAAATTACAAACCTACATAAATATTATATAAATTAGTTATGTTTTTTTACAGTCAATCGAGGTTCGATTCTTAGAGTGTCAGGATAACTCTAAAGTGTAAAATTGTGATTGCAGTATATGTACTTAATGTACTACGTAATGCACATAAAATGCAAGAATACAACTAAAAAGCAGGAGTGCAATCTGTCCTTCCTAAATAATGAAAGGCATTACTATAAGCAAGGTTTCCTCTTTGCAACCAGCCATCTGTTTCTTTATTGTACAGTCTCAGTGTATTTATTTCATCTTTACTTTTAGTTTTAACAACAAATTGAAAAAAGAAGAAGACAAAAAATATTAAAAATACAAACTAACGACAAACCAACTCTGGCAGAATAAAACAACAGCCAAAAATTCAAGAAACAGAAGAAGGAGTGGCAGATACTTATTTCTCGACTACAAAGGGTTTCTAATTGAGACGTTTCATTTGCATCACAAGACAATGAGGATAATCTATGAAAGTAATTACAAAATATCTTGTGTCACACTAAATTTGTGGATTCCCATGTAGGTAAATTACTATCGGTAATCCCAGTGTACGTGAAGCGTCTGAATATTCCTGGTTCTGTGAGACGCTGAAGTTGAGCAACATTGAGTTTAGTTTCAAATGAGCATGGTAATTAGGGTGGGCCGAAAAAAGCGAATTTTTGAATCGAGAATTTTAATAGCAAAAAAAAGTTGAAGCATGGTCAGACGTTTCCAAAAATATAACTTTTGTCGAAATTGGATGTTATCTTCCACTGCCGCAAAGCGGTTGAAGTTTGGCGGAAAAGTCGAAAAATGGCATTTTGGACCCCACTTTAAGAAAATTATAAAAATAGCAGATGAACATCTAGAAAGCTCAAATTTGTTTCAAATTATTCAATATGTGTTCTAATTTTATTTTTAGACTAAAAATAATGAGCTTTTTGAACTCTGTTCTGTATACAGGGTGATCCAAAATAATGAAATTCCACATTTTCATGTGATTTATATGGGGTATATTATGTTTATATTTATTGAATTATTTGAATTAATCCTTCGATATTGGCAAACAAAATCATCAAATATTAAATATGTGATAGTGCTGGCCAGTTTGGATGATATTTGCACACTTCAGACATACAGGGTGGCCAAAATTTTCATAAATTATGATTCAAAAATTCGCTTTTTTCGGCCCACCCTAATGGTAATAATGGGCAGTCGGAAGGATGAAAACAACCTCATCCCTGAGGAAGAGGTTGATCAAGAACGACCACAAGTAGGATTGGAAAAAGGCAAAGTGAAAGAAGAGGAAATACTAAAGTACTTAACTATTACTTATGCAAAACTTGAAGAACACCCGATAGTGTTAGTGGTAAAATACCAAAGTGAAGCCAAAGACATACCAGTTAACTCAGACTAAAGCAGAAGTCCAGTGACATAAAGTAATGTGAGCTAATATTACTCTCTCATGTTTATTCGGAGCAAGGGGAGAGCACAACTTCCTATTAGATTACTCTGAAGGTGCTGGGTTGAAGCTCCGAGCTTGGCTCGTAAAAATGTAAATCTTGGAACGGTTCTGACGTGCTAATCTAATTATGTGAATGTTAAGATCTTTCTGACGAGGCAATCTCCTTCGAAGCTCGGTGTAGATGATTGTAAATGACGTTCATGTTTGTAAATAGCATTAATGCAAATGACGTTCATATATTACGTGAATGTTCATTAGAAGCGTTATCAGAACTTGAGGTAGTTTTAAAAAGGTCATTGCATTAGACTACTGTCCTGGCCACCTTTCTCACTATGAATTTCTTGATATCCGTACCTCTGTAATTACTACTAGTGATTTCTTCTCACTAGTTTCTTTTTCGTCAGCATCATAATCATCATCTACATAATTATGCATCTAATTTTCATGAGATAAGGACTATTTCTTCCTTTTTTTATTCATTTTAAGAGGTACGTACCAAATTTTTTAACAGTTTCATATGCAACACTAACGGTCCCTACAGTGAATCTTCGAGTTACAGGTACCTCTGGACAGAATAAAGATCAAACCTGTCGAAACCCAGGTAAAGGCGGCACTCTGTGAATCAAAATATTCCAGAGTTCGTGGGTTCGAAACCCAGCCGGGACATGACAAGTTATCCTCCCATTTGGGACTTTTGTCTTGATTGGGGATATGTCTTGAGCTTATTCCTGGACATGGGAAGAGCCAAGAAAATTTAATCTGGACGTTCGGCGGACCACAATCCACGATAATTCTTCCACAACTAACAACAATAAGCCATAAATATTTTTTTTAAAAAATAGGTATCTATGAAAACGGAAAATTGAATTTTGCAATAGAAATATTTGAACCATTCACGACGATTACAAGTTTGGCCACACCTGAAACTCTCTTTCGTCTCTGTCATTGAAGTGTCTTGGTCACCACAGAAATGTGTTGGTTATGAAAAAGTGCTAATGGTCGACAAAGTGGACAAAGGAACACGCCTCACAGAGATTGAGTGGGCAAAGTACTCCAGAGAATGTCAACTACGCTGGTGTCAAAGGAATCAGGACACAGTGCCGGAGGATGTAGGGACACAGGGTAGGAAAGTTCTGTATACTGACTACTCACTACTCTAACAGACCTCAGTAGTTTGAACGATAAGGCGGCGGACTTGTAATTGAAGGTCGGTGGTTCAAGTCCTAGTTTGAGTTGTCTAGTTGTGATATCACGAATGTGATTAACACAAAATTGATAACTTACTGACTACTCTACACAACTTTGAGATAATAACATCGCGTTAGCACACAAGATGATTGGGTTTGAATATTTGAATGGGTAGAAAATTTTGTATCACTCGAGGAAGTAAGATATACACGATACCATCTTTGTCACCCCAAAAGAATATAATACAAATCCATGGCGATCTTAACAGAGTCGTCGTTAGGAAGGGCATCCAGCTGTAAAATGTGGAAGTACGAGTGCTAGAAACTAACCAACCTCAGCCATGAGTATGAGGTTGAACCATGCCAACTTAAAGTAGGTTTGGGAAAAGGCAATGTGAAAGAAGAAGAAAAATATTTTGTACATTAAATTTTGGGGGACCAGTAGAACTTTTAGTAAAATGAATAAAAATTAATCCTAAGTAAACTTTAACGGAACGATGTTTTGCCCCTAACTAAACTATAGTACCTATTATAGTTTTCCTTTATTAATAACATAAGTCATTCCTATCACAAAAAAACGTTCGTCATAATTCAGGGACAATAATATATCGTTGGTTTTGAAGACTCATTGAAATGATTGCTAATGTTACTTTATTTCTGTTCTGATTGACCGATTTTGATCTTAATATAAAAGTCATATATGTTAGGACTATATAATTACTGTATATTAGTCGTACATTTGACGAAATTCTAAAATCAGATAACTTAAAAACAGCAAAAAATTTTACTTGAAATTTTCGAGTTCTTGGGAGGTTCATTTGGACTCAATTTTGTTATTTCTTACAATTTTGTCTAATCTATAAGGAACATTATAAGGACGGAATTCGGAAAATGTGGATATAAAATATTGCTTCTGGATATCCAAATATTCATCCTAATAACAGAATAATCAAGACTTGTACCATATTCAGATTTAGCGTTCAGACATGTAAGTTTAAATATTATTTGATAAAAAAAAAGTAATATAAAAACGATCATTAGGAGAGCAAACAAGCAACACTAGGAGGTTGCTGGTTTGAGAGTCGAGACCCAATTATGGCAAGTTTTACAGAGGTGACTTTTAGTAATTGTGATATTGTGATAACCACAAGTATTAAAACCATTTTTTTGTTAGATACGTAAATAAATATACCTTAATAAATAACAAAAGTGCTCAAATCTTACTTGAACACAAATATCAAAGATCTCTTGTGGCTCTTACCATCCTTTTGTTTTTATTTTCCGACATTTCCCCCTGAATTCTGAGGCAACATCCGCCACTGCTCTCACAGGACGTTGCGACACGCTCGCATACTTGCAATATGCTGAAATCAGCGGAATTCTTAATTGATGAGTGCGCTGAAATTATTATCAAAAGTGCGAGGACGTCTTGATAGACTTAAAGGACTTCGCCGCCAAGCTGTTGTAATCTGGTTCAACTCACAAGTAGACCGGACAGGACACCATCGTGTTCTATTCCAAGTTCCTGTCGAATTTTTTTCACCATACCTAGTCCTTAAAAACGCAATACACCGGAAATATCTTTAGATTTGCTCTGATGTTCAATTTTTTTTTCCAAGTTGCATGATTTCTCTATCTACATTATTACTTGTCAAATAATTATTTGTAATTTTTTGTACTGCTTTCTTTTGTATACTGGGAATTTCCCCCGTCGATTTAGTAAAAAAAAAATAATAAATAAAAAAAAATAGAAGCAAACTCCTCTCTTCTTCTGACCCACTGGTATTTCTTATTTTTACTTGTGAGCTCGTGAGCCAAACATTACGAAAAGATTTGGTTATCATTATTTTTCAATTAAGTTTTGAGTTTTTTTTTTACTTTATGTAAACTTCCAAGGCCGATAAAGATCGCCCATCTCTAAGTTCGTCTCATTTTGCAACCCATCTCACTTATTGTTCTAATGAGCTCGCCGTGTATTTAGCCTCCCAAGGCCAACTGATTATTCTGGCTCATTAACAACAAACGTCATTGCTAAAGATACGTCGATAATAATAAATAGCCAGAATGACATCAGCACATTAATCTAAAGCTGTCTAGCGCTGGCCTTGTAATCCCAAGTGCTAGTTTGTAGATGGCTTTGGCCTTGCAAGTCCAACTGTTATAAGAGATGGTCCGTCATTTGGAATTAGGCACACCGGCTAATACCACCTGACTGATTGCCTTTAATTTGCATTCACTAGTATATCTGCTACTTCTGCTACATGCATTGGTATAAGCAACGTACCTCAGCGACGTATTAATGGAAATGAAGAGGCATAGCAAAATATTTCACTAGAATAACAAGTATATTACAAATTTACTAGTTATTCTAGTGAATAGTTGTGTATTCAATAGAATACCTAGCTAGTAAAGTTGCTCACTAGTTATTATAGTAAACAATTACTAGAATAACCAGTAAAGAACCTATGTTTATACTACCGTTTATCCAGAAGCGTCAGATAAAAGGATAAAGCGCCAGGTAAAGGATTGTATGAAGACATCAATATGGTCACTCTGCCCTAATAAAGAGGGTATTAGACCCTCAAAGACACGAGCCGTCAGTACAAAGATAATAGACCAAATACCATAACCTCTTTTATATAGCCATTTGTTTCTCCAGAACCACCAGATTCCACCAATAACCCCTCAAATCACACCAATGTAAAAAGAGACGCCTTAGCTCTGAAAACTGATCATCGAAAATTTGGAGTAACTTTACATTCAAATACTATACCCAAAGAAAATATATAAAAGTAACATAGTATTATGTATGTACTAGCGGGCTATTGCCCCCTTTGCGGACCAAGGCATGGCCGTGAAAGCAAAAAAATCCTTTTTCGCCAATGGCAGGTGTTGTAGTGGGAGTTTCGAAAAATCCCGTCTTATTGCACATCTAGACTATAAGACAAAGCTACCTACCAAATTTCAGCTTCCTAGGACTTACCAGTTCGGAGAAACAGTGATGAATCAATGAGTCAGTCAGTCAGTCAGTCAGTGAAACTCTCTTTTATAAGTATAGAAGATTACATACATTAAAGTGATGCATCCCTTCCACTGGAGTTTGAGCTACATGTGCTTGCCAGGTCTAGAGCAAACCTTTGCCGTGAGCATTTTCCAGGTCAAAAGTTCGACGATTAAGAAAATGAATTAAATTTAATTTGTACAGCATTTCAGTGGCAAGATGATAAGAGCATGTGGGAGATTAAAAATAGATGTGTGATGTAAACTACTCTCTAGGTCACATTCACACGAAGAGAGTAGTGATATAGTATCTTAGTGGAAGTAATTCTTCCACTAAGTACTACACTAAGCAATATTATATATAGTACCCAATTAGTAGTTGCTGGTATACCTAATAAATAAATGTAGGTAGGTGCTTTCTTGTGTCGAGGAATTTTCCGTATCTTTAATAATTATTTATCCTGTATTTTATATGCCATAATATTCCGCTACTATAGTTGCTGTTTACACAATTATCAGCTACTCAATTTTCTTCACAAGGTTTGAGTGGACCCATAACATCCAAAGTATAACCTAGATTTTACCTAACGGCTCTTTAACATCCAGGTTATTCAAGACGAGGGTATTTCGCCCTCCATTCAATGGAAACTTGAAAACCAGCGTACTTTAGCCTCACCCAGCCTGACTTGGACCAGAAATAGCAAACATCAGGACATTTGATCCACAATCGAAGTTTCTAAACTTCAGTGATAGAACGAGAACTTACTAATGTTTTCAATGTGTCATCGACGCCGCCGTTGCTGAATAGAGGTGTACTGAGCAATGTCCCGAGTTTCTGTTTGCAATTCCTTTTGCCAAATCTTGCAGTCGCGCCTGGCGTACTGATAAGAAGATGAAGTATTTGCACACTGCGTTATCAGGTGACTCAGAAGTTAGTTAGTTAATCAGCTATAATAGCTTACCTAGGAATCAGGTATATACCTGTTTCTAACAGGTGTATATTTGTAAAACTGTACAAAGTACCATACATACACTTGCTTTAGTACTGAATCAGGAATTCTCATATTAGCATGCAGTTTTGTTGTTGCAAAAACATGAATACCTACTCATTAGTCAGTTATTTTTGCAAACGTGCCAGTGTTGAGAAAACAGATGATGTATTAGGAACCTGATAGTTTGACTAATAAGTTTGCAGGAGCTGTCATAGGGGGCATTATGAGGGTTTGGTAGGATTTTGTCAAAAAAACACACAAGCAAATGCCCTGGCTGTGCGTGGTTTGAATGGGTACTTATTAGTACCGCATATATTTCCGGGCGAATGAAAGGTCAAAAACCCCAGACTAAATACTCCTATGGTGAGGAGACGTTAAGGAAAAAAATCTCCCCCAATTTAGCCTTGTCGGTGTAGGTAGACCACAAATAATAAGCTCATTCGAAGGTAACACATTATTCGCCTGAAAAGGTAGCAACCTTCGAACCTACTTACCAGGTAAAAGGATCTAAAGCTCTTGCGGGCCTCGTTTTATCCTGTTTTCCCCTTTTATTTTCCTTTGTCCAGGATTTTCTCTTACATTCTTCTTTTCCTCCTTTGCAAGTACATGGCAAGCTTTTACTTCTTTAGATTTTTTACTGTAATCCTCTTTAACTCGAAATGTCTTTTACAAGAAAAAGTCGGGGGAGAGAGAGAGAGAAAAGGAGGGAGATAGAAAAGGTGGGAGCGACAGAGAAAGGGGGGGAGAGAGAAAGGAACAGGAGAATGAGAGTGAAAAAGAGAAATAGAGAAAAAGGGAGTGTGATAGTAAGAGGTATTGCAAAGAGAAAGAGAACGAGAGTCAGGCGAAAAGAGGCAGGAGGGATAGAGAGATAGAAAATTGGGGTAAAAAGGAACATAAAGGTGAGAGATTCCTTTATTTTTTTTTCCTCTTCTTGAGGTAGGTTTTTTTGTGAGCCCCGAAATTGAAACATTTTTTCATTTAGATGCCCAGAAAAGGAGTCAAGTCACATGTTTCTAGGGTCAAAATTTAGGAGGGCTTAGGACCTGTTGATGGTACATTAACAATGGCCATTTGTGTGTTGCGTAGAGTATAGAGGGTCTAATTTTGAGAGCTTTATAATGGGTTTTGAAGAGGATCCTTTCTATTTTAGTAGCCTCTTAACCTCAAGTGAAGTTTAGTTAAATTTGAATAAATTTTATCTTATTATAAAATAGAAAAAATAGTCCTTCCAATAACATAAATTTTCCGACAGCTTAAATTTCAAATTAAAATTCTGTCTTCACTCCACATTTGAAGATTACTTTGTATAGTTATTTTTTTAAACTTCTGAGTTAATAAATGAAGACAATTCAATCTTTATTAGAGAAACCTTGATAACATAATTTTTGTCACTATTGTCTACAATAATTCATTCTAATTTATTAATTAAACAATGAAATATTAAACTTCTTATTAGAATTACTTAAATCATTTGAGGATTAATTTGCAAAACGTCCACCAATACAGAATTAGAACAAAAGCGATTCTAATCAGCCCATTCAACCACTAAGCTAACGATCTCTGCTCAAATTCAAGGTCGGAAAGCCGATGGCTAAAATACCAACCTCTAACGATCACCCAAGTACCAATAGGTGATCAATATGATCATACAATAGCTGATCATAAAACTTGCGTGGTTCAAAAGTCATAGCGTTACCCATATGTCACCCAACTCATTCTATAAATTTCAAGTCAGTGTTACGTGTTATCTATTTTACTGGTATGTCCTTTGACTGATCCTATAGATTCTACTTCTAAGATACTAGATCCTACCTTTGAGACATGATTTTTATTATCTTCATGGGGGAAGTAAGGTAAGCTACCTTGACAGAGTAGGGGAAGGTTTGCTAAAACCGGGTAGTCTGCTAATACCGGGTACCACTGTTTCCGACGATAACGCTAATGCCATCAATGAACTGATTACAGAAACTAAAATCTCTTCCTAGCAGAGCGTAACTTTTGTAAATAAACCAATTTCATTTCGAGTCATTTCGCTCTGATTTGAGGTTCAAGTTTTGCTCGTGTTATTTCCTTATTTTCGAACCCACAGTTATCGAGTGACTTTTAACAGCTATTTGTGCTGAAAATTCATGGTAAGTGTGTTAAGCTGTTACTTAAGAAGTGTTATTTCATATCATAATTAAATCTTTTTAATATCGTTTTGCATGTCTTGGTTATTCAATATTTTTTACAGAAAGTCATGAGTCTGTTCATACCGGGTACTTTGGGTTGATAAAACCGGGTACAGATCAGTACAGATTTTCAGGTACCCGATTTGAGCAGCCTATTTTTTCCTTATTGTTGTGTGTTTTTTTAAGTACTTACATTTTTTTAAGTTGTCTTTGATATGTCTCTGGAGATTTTTCAGGAAGGTATTGAAGTTATGTAGGTGAGCAAGTTGGGACCTGCTACATATTATTTTGTAATGTCATTCAATTATTTTTTATATTTTAATGTAACTCAAGATGATCAATATTCTTTAAGTGTGTGAAATAACTATTATTTCTCCTTTTTTATTACCTACCTATTGTTTTTTTTTAAACAAATATCCTAATATTTTAGTACAATTCCTATTCTAGTTATTTCTTACAATGTCAAGAAAGATAGTTCTAAGTTTTCCTTTATGAATACCTAGAAGTGTGTTTCCTATTTTATTTTTCTAAAATTTAGGTTCAAAATTTGTTTGCCATTCGAAAAATAATTATTTTTTACATTAAAATTACTTATGCTCATAAATAAAAATAAGAAATGTTAAAGTTCGTTTCAATAAACATCATTGAACTCTTTATCAATGCCTTTCATAGGAAATATAGGGGTACCCGGTTCTGTCATACCCAGTACCCGGTTCTGAAAGACCGGGTTGACAGAACCGGGTACTTTGACTTTTTTTGAAAAAAATAAATTTAACAAAAAATGGCAATACATAGTGACGTATCGTTTTCAAATTTAGATAGCCAACAAAATTGTGAATGTTTTTCAGTTTAATTTGCTTAGCTTACGATAATGGCTTTTCCGCTGGATGGCTTAGAAAACTAAGTACCCGGTTTTGGCAAACCTTCCCCTATGTACAGAAGGTAGAAATGGCATTTCTCGCCGAGACCAAGGATTTGTTGATTAATTATGTGGGTTGTGTTGTTACAATTAGTAATTTAGCTGAAAAATACAAAAACAAACAGAATAGTAAATTAATTTTGACAACCTTGGGAATTGAATTCACAAACCACGAACTACTAATGTGAGTGTGGTGAGTTAAAGCTAGGTATAAGGTATTAAAGGAAAAGAAAAAAGAACTTCAGACCTTTGATATTTTCAAATCATGAGGTTTTCCAGTGGTTTATATAATGTTAAATTTATATTTTTTCTTTAACCTGGCCTTTCCCCAAACCTACTTGGGGTCGGTATTGGTCAACCTCTTTCTCATGGTTAAGGTTGATTAGTTTTCTCATTCCGACTTATACAATTGAATGAACTTCCTAACGACAGCGATAACGATTTTTCTTCTTGTCTTTTGGCTTGACATGAATTTGGTATAATATCTGTTTAACGACCCCCAACGATATAGATTATGGGTTAAATTTGAGCCTCAAAACCAAATGCCCAAGTTTTGAAATTGTTTTGTCCCTTCCTTAAGTATTTTATTCATTGCATGCATTAGGGTACTCAGTACTCACACTTCACCGACTGTACACAAACGATCTCATTCGGTCTACCCTGGTCAATAATGAGGTCACATATCCCCATGAGGTCACACATTCCTCAGGTCACGGGCAGTGACTGGTCAGAGAGTGACCTACTCATTTCAATAAAGGGGGTGGTTTCAGCTGAATAATAATGGGCGGCGGCGGTAGATTCGGTGACCTTGACCGGTGAGGTGACATATGGGACACGTTCAAGCACAAGCCGCGGTCGTGACTGATAGTAATTATCAATGGAAAATAATAAAAGTTCATTATCAGCGTGATACTAGCTCGTGTGCCAGAGCCCTATATTACAGGTATGAAAATTACTATTATGAAACTATGAAAAACTTTATAAAAAAACCATTATTTATATTTTGGTGTCGTGGTTTCTTTGTGCTGTCTAAAAAGTCAGAAGTAATGTTTAAAATGTTTTGTTTTAACATAAAATATCTACAGCTCGAAGAAATAAATAGTTACCTTATTTTTACTCACACTGATCACACAGGCTTTTCTTTTACATTTCTAGGACTTCAATCAACATGAATACCACAGTTGAGCAATTTCTAAGTATCTTTTTGAAGTTATCTTGGAACGGGCAAATAAACAACCAAATCTTTCTGCTTGTTCAATTGCCAATCGATAAATCAAATCCAAATCGTTAGTATCCATCTTAAAACAGAAAACAGTTTGGTCATTTAAAGGAATTTCTAGTAGGTACTATCTTCTCCTACGTACCACATGATGAAAACATTCAAAACCTACTTTAAAATTTTCTCACCTGACAATTTAGCTCAAAATAATAATAATGTCGCTTTATTTATACTACCCTACTCTCACTAATGAGTTCCATTATAACAGCAGTAAGCCCAAGACACTATGTGGTCAAAATCCCTTATGGGAGGATATCGTGTCATGCCTCGGCTAGTTTCCGAACTTGCGACAGTTGCGACCTCTGTAGGTCTCGGTACTGGACTATTGATGTTTCATGGCTTACTTCCAAACCAAAATATTTTAATCCATGAATAATCATTATTGTATCTTCCTGTACGAGTCTGTACTGTTTTTTTACAAGGCAAAGTGCACAATACATGCAGTTGCACGAGATCTCAGTTTATTCCTTTTGTACAAAAAGCAGCACAGTCCATAATTATCATGAAACACGTTTTCATCCAAGCCATATTGCACCAAATTCTAAGCTCACCACTTAAAAGCGAAATATAACCATTTCGGACAGTTCTTTACTGTACGCCGGAGAAATTTCACGACTAACTTCCACACAACATATTGTTCCGTTTTTTTTTCTCACTCTTTTTGTTCTGGACATGTTTTGTTTCATCCTAATCGAGAACATTCAGACTTGTGTTGTTTCTTGGTCCATTTTACACAAAACAGAGGGAGAGAGACAAAGAGAGAGAGAGAGAGAGAGAGAGAGAGAGAGAGAGAGAGAGAGAGAGGGAAGGGCGGTGTAATTTTGTTATTTTTTAAAGAAAGAAGGATAACAAAAAAAAAACCCGGGTACTTCAGCTCAACCAGTGTGCAATGGACGTCGTAAAAGGTGTATCAATATTCTCGCACGTACAGGCGTGTTTTCCGCTTGGCTGAGTTTCCATGGACTGACGGGACAGACCGTCTTAATGAAATTTCTCGGATAAATAATTCCGAATGAAAGTGGAACAAACACGGACAAGCTCCGTTTACAGGAAACGTTTTTCATCGGTGTCCGATACAAGTTTGTACTGTCAAAAATGTTGGTTGTTCTTTAGACAAAAGAATATCTTTGTCGATCCAAAGGGGAAATTCGAACTCTGTTTTAAATACCATGCCTCAGAGTAAAAGCCCGCAAAGAGAGCTCGACTATTTTTCTTTTGAAAATCATTTCATTTTTATATTTTAAATAAAACATGATTAACATAAAAAAAAATTGTATAGTTGTCTGAATTGGTGGTCAAATTCGTCAAAGCCAATGTGATGGGAGCGTCTAGTGTCAAATTTAACGTTGTCATTGAAAACTATGGAAAATTGGAATCTTTAAACAGATTCAGAGGATCAAACATCAAACGACCGTTTACATTTACATAAATACGATAAAATTTACATACTTAAATGTACTTGTTCGATTAGTTAGGATGCTTCGAAATGGAAATGCTTTGCCGTTTAGAATGATCATCTCTGATCAAATTGTAGGCCTGTTTCCAATAGCTGTTCTCTGTTTTTGCTAATCCTGTAAATAACAGGTATCAATATTGTAATTTATTTTTAGAACATATAAAACGCTTCTTCCAGTTCTTCACTAGCCAGCAAGGTGCCCAAGACACTTGTCGTATTAGCTCTTTGAATTGCAATGGAATTTTTTGTAAAGAAAAATTAAAATAAGATTTCTCATATCCAAATAGTGACAAGAGCCTTTTTCCCGATCTTGACCATAGTACTTTTGCTAATACCTAATTGTATTATTTTTGTGCAATTCTATTATCCTCATTGCTCCTCAGATTTCTTCGAGAAAATCTTGAAGTACGTTCGAACAGCACATATAAAGATTTTGTAAACGGATCTTCTAAAAAATCGATTTCCTTGTAACGTATAGCCGAATGGGAGCAGAGATAATTCATAATGAACCAATCTTCAACACGAGCGCTCACCATGACACCAACACAAGTCACCACTTATCTCTGTGGGACATCGGAAAACTATTCCATGGAAACGTCGGTTTTATCCAACTTCTTCAATTATTTCGTGAGGAATTACCAAATTTGAAGCAGTAAGTTTTTGACTTTGATTAACACAATCTGGACCAGAGTTACATGGACACTATGGACAGTTTAGAGTTCCCCAAAACTTTTGATACTGTTAAGGAAGGTATGAGAAGTCTTTTATTAACCACAACAATTACCTCGTTAACAAAGTGTTCTAAAAATCCATATACAACAATATACGTCTCATTTTTAAAAGTGTGAGTTGTTTTATTTTCTATTATGGACTTCTCTTAGCATTGTAACCTAGTTTACTAGTAGTTCTTCAGAAATAACTGCCTAAAACTATGACATATATATGAATATAAATAGAAATTCGTCTATATTTCGATAATTTTATAAATGTTTTCCACTAGTTCTTATGATGTTTTTTTATACCCATGGTTGTGATTTATTTTGGTTTAGAATGTTTCCAAAGGATAGATACTTTCTAAAAATATATCATGCCTTTAAATATCGGTTTTGTTTTTGCAAAATCTCCCTGGAGTTAGATTTGATCCAGAGTGATGAACAGAATGACAATTATTTCATTCGTTTCGTCAGGACATAACTCATTCCTAACTCTTTCACTCTTCCTATTACTTTCATTCCTCTGTCTTTCTATATTCGCTCTCTCTTACTCTCTATTTTTTAATCTCCTGTCTTTTTCCTTTTATTTTTTCTTCACCTCCCCATCTCTTTTTTACTCTACCACTTCTTGCTCTGTGTCTATTTCTCTCTCTTTCAGTTCCGCAAAACAGCTACTGACAGCTTCAACAAGTGTGTGGATATTGTCTGGATACGCCGTCACGAGATCAACACTCATAGATAGTGCAGCTGGTTCTCAGTAAAGTTTTCAAATACCATTAGACATTAACCATCATTATGTATGAGGGTATTGATGGTACCTATATATGTAAGTACTCAAATAGTATTACCTACCTTCAGAAATATAGATACCAGAAAATTTCTTACCGGATACTTAATTAGATCTTATGCACCACTACTTGGAGGTTTAGATATATTGAACAGTTGTTTAGATCGTGTTCATAATCTAACAGGTATGGAAAATACACAGTTTATGAAAGCTATGAGTGTGAATATGCTCTAAGTAAGCTTTGAAAGTTCCAGGAACAAGATAAATACATATTGACGGACCCTTCCTTTTGAGGACAAACATGGAAGGAAATCCATTTTTCGGTCCAAAGATTTAACTATGTTATTTTCTTGAAATCTTTTCATCATCATCATAGGGTTGCGGCATCGTGAACGATGGTAGCCAGACAGTGGTGGAATGACTCAGCACTTCTAACACTGTCTTACAAGGAGGCTAATAATTGACAAGGGCCCCCAGCCCAGAACCAAGCCATGCTGGTTACTCCCTGTTTACAGTCCCCCAGCCAGACTGCTGGTCTACACCTGTTTATAGTCAGACTTTACAGACTTAAAGTTTATAGTCCTTTTTCCTCTTAGCCACCTGATAAAATTTATCTTGAGTTTTTTGTTGAACTCCAATACTGCATTTTGAAGTGACTTATAACGTATAACTGGACATTGTTCCTAAGCGGTAATGTAGTCAAAAGTGTTCGTCAATCCAGAAAAATATCGAAGTCTTTGACCACCAAAAGGAAACTATAGAGGTAAACCAAAAATGCTTTGAACAGGTTTTTTACCGTTTACCGCATGAGTTACTTTTGAATCCAGAGGTATTTACCACAACATAAGATGGTAGTGTTGGACTGATGGTACTGAATTGAATTGGGGGAAAAGATGAAGAAAAAGAAGTTGACCAAGTTATTCAGAGAAGAAGAAACTAAATTGAGAGAAACCATCAGACCAAAGTTAATCGATGAAGTCTTTTATTATTCATCAAGGCACCATTAAAATCTAATTATAGGACAATTCCAAGTTCCCAGCGACAAGTTCTCACTGGTACTCTCATTTGGCTGCTCCTGCTAAACCTCTAATGGTTCAGTGGCAGGGGGGTCTGCCCGTCCGATACATTATCGGGTGACATTTACATACGCGCGGATCCGAGATTGGACTAAAAGCTTTTTTGCAACACTCTAAGGTCTTTAGGCGAAAACTAATCACTGAAATATTCACAGATAAATCTCATGCTATGCTGAGGACGAAGTAAACATTAAAATTAAGCAAAAACTCATAATTACTGTCAAAAACTGATCGTGTATTTGGGTGAACTGTTAAATTTACTGCAGATAGCTTGTATGAGTTCATTCATTACAACGTTATTCTTGATCTTCTTTGGTTCTAAAATTCTTGTTTTTACATTTTCATATAATAATTCATCTTCTTACCTATTGATGTCACCTTTATATGTTCAATGTGTGCAACATAGGTACATTGGTTTATTTTAAGTTTAATATTTAATTTATGTGTATGACCGTTGGCATTTGAATTCAAGATCAATGACAAATCGGTAAGAAGTTTATAAAGATCTCCTTTTTCCACATACATGTGGAGAGCTTCACAACTTATCTCTGTATCTCAGATGATAAATTATTTCTTTAGAAATTATTTTTTCAGTCTCACATCAGGTTGGCAATTGGATTTATATATTTTCAGCCTGACTTAAATACAGGTCTTGATTTATAGTGAACTCTGGTGTGTCAAATCCTTGTCAAAAGTAATTTCACAATTATTATCGTTGCGGGTATCAAATCAGACTAATATTTCTAATCAGGATAAAATACAGATTGCATGGATCTTATTAGCTACTGATCAATTGTTTCACCTTGCATTTGAGTCTTTTTTTTAAACAATTTTTTACTAAGAGGGATCATAATATATGCTAATAACAATTTCTCCTATAGTACCTATTACTATTTATTACTAAACTTGTCCTGTTAAGATCAAAAATCAAAACCCAGTGACTTTACAATACTACTCAGATAGAATATTATATGTTTCAGTTTACACTGAAACACAACCTTTAATTGAAAGTAACAACAAAGTAAATAAAGTTATAATTACTCGTGACCTTAGGTCGAAATCTGAGAGCTAAACTAGTCCCATTGCTATAGGTATCTACGAGATAGCTTAGTCCTGGTGCTAAATCTGCTAACTACTCCCAGTCAATACTTGGCCACAACATATCAGAGAGATGGCTGCAGATAAAGCTGCTGGTTTGCAAAGTAGGTAAGGAGCACATTCATTTCTGACTCGGGCATTTATTCTGCGTTTGTTGGTTCTTGTGAATTTTTTGTCTTCAGTGGTGTAGGTCACACGCGAAAAGAATGTTCTAAAAACTATAATATATAATACCATTTAAAATTTAGGACCAAGGTCATTCGAGAAGGAGATCTTACTCACCGTTCTCTGACAACCCATTACAGAAACACTCTAAACTGTCGAAATCCCTGAATCTCCGTTTTAACCGTCACATGACGCACTCTGATTGGTTAATTTGAACGCAATAACCAATCAGATTGCGTTGTGTGACGGTTGAAACGGAGATTCGGGGATTTTGAGAGTGGTGATTGATTGTGAAACGGTCCACAGCTATCCATATTAACCTCATCTAGGCCGGGTGGGACAAAGAATCACTAGTGTTCCGTTTTGAGCGGTCACCCACCAAGACACAAGTCCTAACCTCTAAGGACGTTGCTTAACTTCACCGATCTTTCCAAGTACAATACTTTCTATATGTATAAACCTTTTAGGTAATAGAAAATATTTTTTTGGGCGATTCCATACTTTCCTTTATATAAGATAAGGAAAGTAAAAATCTGTTTGACAGAATGACTATTTTAACATGGGCTTATCTTGGAAATTGAAAGGAACAGTAAACCTCAAAACATAACTTGGTCCTTTCATTCCTATAATGTACAAGTCTTAAATATAAATTAAATTCCTTATTTCATTGATAAATTAAATATAGAAGTTTATAAATAAACAAGAAAGAACGCAATGTACCTACTATACCTAACCAGTTAAAATCTCCATATATCCGGGCACGACTCTTCTATGTTAGATACTTGCACTAAAACCCAACTTACTGGCGGGCATTATTGACATACTATCCACATATATCCATGCTATGTGGATACTATAGATACAAATACTATAGTCTTCATGTTTTGTATTGTAGATAGTGATAGCACATAGATAGCGGAGACCTAGGCTAAACGTATGTGAATAAATAGGATTTCTGTATGAATAGAACAAAACAAAGTTCACATGGTGAAAGGTTATGTTAGTATAGATAGGTTGATTTGATAAGTACCCAAGCCGAAGATATTATTATAATTATTTTACTTTTGCCAGTTAAACCTATTATAAGTACTTCTAGTAGTACTATATAATCTTACTATGACCAATATAATAAAATTATAACTAGGTATATCTTTCAGTCTATTGAATAGAATCAAACTTGCAAAATACAGGCGAATAAAACGTTGATATGGAATTAACTACACGTCCTGAATCGCATTAATTGCGAATCGCGATGAAAGAGATAAACAAAGCCTTGCAAAAAATGTCCTGAGGAGTATTGCGAAATTTTGTTCTCATTGTAAAAGCTTTTGCGAAGACAGTTTGCCTACGTAAAATGTGGATTTGGAATTGTTTTGAAAGTAGAACAAACATACATGTTCTTGCAAACCATCAACCTTTAGATAAATAATCAAGACCTCAGGCTATTCAAAATAAAAGCATAACTAATCTAAGACAATATAAGCAATGTTAAAAGTTCAGTAGTTGACAAACGAGAAATTAAGTGGCATGCTAAATATTTGGAATGCTTATTTTGCTATTATATTATATTATGAAAAGGTCATCTTCAATCAAAATAATGTTCCATTGATAGATAAAAATTGAATTCCATTCTGATTGTCCTTTCCATGTTCTGAAAATTCTTCATCAAAATTTAAATGTTCATTATAGAACTACAGCATGCATTCATAGTCGAACAAATCTTAAATTAATAAACCGGGATATTATAGGGACTTTATTGTATTTAGATCAAAATAATCACCTCACTTATATTTCCAGACATGTGCCTACATGATGTATCACCTCACTTATATTTTCCAGACATGTGCCTACATGTTCTGGAAATATAAGTGAGGTGATACATCATGTAGGGATGTACAAGATTTTCCTGAATTCCATTAGTTATCACATCTAGTTTTTTCTATTTTATCAGCAATTCATATAGTACATTTAATTTAAAAACCTCTTTTAAAAACATTTTGAACATATGTAGGTACAGCCTAGCACCATCCTTGCAACTTAATACCCTCACCTTCATCTAGCTCCTTGACTGGACTCACCTGTAACAAAAGAAATAAAAAGAGTTTTAAAACATTTTTTGGTGATGAAATGAAAATTACATGAACAAATAATTCGTACAATGTTGGCTAATGTTTCCGGGGAATCCGGTGGCTCTTGTGAAATTATTCTTCCCATGAAGAAAATTCAAGGGATTACTTCATAATGACGACATTTGATGATCCTACGGTAATGATAATGATGATACTCGTAAAGGCAATACTGACCTATATTATTATTCTTGTAGTTCAACTTTTATCCAAGTGTACCTTAGGGAAAATTTAAAAATAAGATTACAACAATGATAAGAGAAGACTTTCCCTCAAGTCAAACTTTCACCAATCACAGACCACCATATTTCGACTTGAGAGACAGTGTCCCTCATCTTTGTTGCTTTGTAAAGCACTTTAACAAAGTCTTACACCTGTCGTTCGTGCTGTTTGTTGCTTCTTTTATAATTCGACCCAAAGTCATCCAAGTAACAGAGTTGACATTTTTGTTCACCGGGAGTCAAACCTGGATCCCCGAGAAACAACTCCATACAGATTAGTACAGATGGCAATGGTCAGGCTAATAGCACACGTGGGGTATAAGCGGTGCGGATTTCCTTATCTCCGTAAACCCCATTAAAGAGTTAATTGCCTCTCTCATTCAGGCTTATCAGTTTAATGACTATAGCGACAATGTTTGAGCAAAATAAGTATTAGTCACTCCCGTAACGGTTTCTCAGTGACAAATTTATTATGCACAGATGATGATATTCTGCTATTTTGACATTTTGAAAAAAGTTAAAATCAAATAGCTACGTCTGTCCGTTTTTAAAAACTTTCAGTATCTGAATGTGGAAAAAATAGACGAACGCAATCCGATATCTAATGTCCAATTCATACAAGTGACTCAAAATTTCATATCCATTATACTATCATATTACAGTAAAATGTCAAAACTTGTGTGACTCAAGTTTCATGAGTTGATTAATGCGTCATGAGTTAATTAAGGCGTCCAATAATTCCGCCATAGAGGTTAACTTAGAACTTTTGCGTGGTAATCTGATTTAGCCAGGACTCTCTAATTATAAACGAAAACACGATGAGTGATTCAGACTGATTCAGTGGAACCTGGATATAAGAGACGAAAATTGCGGTTTCTTGAGTTCTCTTATATCCAAGCAAGACTGTATAATTATGTAAATTATTATTTAAAATATTTTTCTGAGATCTCCCAGTACGTAAAATTTAAGAACGAACATTACATAACATACAGTACATACATACATAATATACATAGAAGATTTTGCTGAAAACGTTGCGCAACAATTTTATTATCAAAATCAACATCTCCTAATGGAGATTCACTCTGCCCAAGGCCCAAAACCCGCCCTTTCTAACCACGAAACAAACAATAAACTTCTTGAAAGCTTCAGATCAAAATTTTGATTGATTTTGATTCCGAGAATCTAGAATCATTTAGGAGATAATCTCATGCCGAACTTTTCAATCATAAAAATAAACATCAGGATTATTATCATCAGATCATCACATCACAATCATCACAGTTAATATTATTATTATTGTTACTGCCGTGGCATATTCTAACAAACTCATCAAAACCAGCATGCCAATTCTCTGTGGTCACCGTTCCTAATCAACACACAGTCCACTTTGAATATTTAGATTCGCATTTCTAGCAATTTCCTTCCAACCAGATGGGTAGCTTTAAAAAACCATAAATCATAATTCCTTCGGAGAATATCACGAAAAGAAAAAATGAGATAAAAAAATCGCAGGAAATTGAATTAGCCTGAAAATTTACATCTGAAAACTTGCACAGGTTAGGGTCTGATGAGTTTGGGTAATTTTCTGGCTTGAAAATTAACCACAAAATACGGCTGGTTCTGAGTTTGCAGGCAGATGACTCAGCAGAAAAAGAATTGGGTAGAGAATAAATTTGTAATTTCCCAATTACATAACTTCCTTTAGTATAGAACGTGGAAAGCTAAAAAGGCAGAGAAATGAGAGAAGAAAGAATAGAGTAAAATGCTATGAAAAAAAAAATATTCCAACGTTTATGGTACAGAAATATTCTTGAAGAGGATAACTTAGTGGACATAAAACAGACCGTCAATAAATATATTTACTTACATACTCGTACACATAATTAGTGTAAGGAGCTGATTATTTCCTGAATTGGTCATAAACTAATGAAACTCATGAACCACCACTGTAACTTAATGATGCTTAGTATCAAAACCAGATATCAAAAAACCAACCTCATGATTCGGCGTACACTGCTGTAATTTGAAACGAAGTGTAAGTTTACCAGAAAGAGTAGTAGCCATTATAGCACATGAAGATCATAAGGTAGTCGGAACCACAGTAAGACATCTTGGCACTCATAAACTAAACGTCCCCACACCGACATACCTCTTGCAGCTTATCACCTGGCTAATGCACTGCATTTGCTGCCAAAATAAATTCTGGTAATGACCAGAGCTAAGTGACATTAAACCCACAGAATTTCTTAATGACGGTTTCATAGGATTATAATTATAAGGAGGTACTACTTCTTGCTTCTTGACCCAGCAGAAACTGTCTGAACTCATGTCTAACGGAGGTATTTCAACACAGATTTTTATTACATTTAACAGTAATGTTTATTGCACTATGCTAAATTTTCTTCAAATCAGAGTATGTCACCATTGATCAGACTATCTTACGACTGATGAAACCATCTCACCACAGTTCAAATCATTTCACTTTTAATTAGACTTTCGTTATAGTAATCAGACTATCTCACCAGCATTCTGATCACACAATTGATTAGATTATCTCACCATAAACCGACTATCTCACTAATTATAAGATCCCAGACATTGATAAAAATATCTCAACATGAATCAGACTATCTCACCCATTGATCAGACTATCACACTATGAGTCAGACTAAATCGCCATTGATTAGACTCATTATTAGACCACGTCGTCATTTATCTTCTCATTTATCAGACCAGCTCACCATGGATCAGACTATCTTCCCATTCATCAGACCAGCTCACCCTGGATCAGACTATCTCGCCATTTATCAGACCAGCTCACCATGGATCAGACTATCTTCCTATTTATCAGACCAGCTCACCATGGATCAGATTATCTCGCCATTTATCAGACCAGCTCACCATGGATCAGACTATCTCGCCATTTATCAGACCAGCTCACCATGGATCAGACTATCTCGCCATTTATCAGACCAGCTCACCATGGATCAGACTATCTTGCCAATGATTATAATATCTCACCATATATCAGATTCTCCAGCCACCGACCTAGTCTCGTCAGCTTGGTTAGCGATTGCCGGAGATTGACATTCAAACCGCAAGATTCCAAGCAGTCTCCGGATCAATCAAACAGAATTGAACCAGTTCTTGCCAACTTTATTATCTTTTCTATCAACATTCAACATTATTAGAACTAAAATTATTTTTACTATAAATCAATGTTGTTATTAGTATTATTACTATTTGCTGCATCGTCTTCATTCATTGCTTCGTCGCTAAATTGGCTGGATTGAGGTTGATTCGGTTTTGCAAAGTGCAACAGCCTCTGATCGGAAGATATGCATAAATTGCTTGTGCAGATTTTTGCAATGATTAGTTGACTACCAGTGCTGTGAAGTGTGTAGCTTAGAGTCTAGCGCTCTTTCTGCTGAGCTTCTAGCCTCTGGTTATGTGTGATTCCCGACTAGGAAAATGATTCATTGACAACTTGGTTTCTTCTTTCTAATTAATGTATTTCTAAATTTCTTAGTGCAGGAGAAATGAGAAGAAACGTAAATCTAGAGGCTTTTTTAAGAAATGAAAATAAATCTATGTTTTATTAGGTTCAAACTTTCGATCAAGAGTTCAAAGTGGTCATCTAGTAAGTATAACTTATTCTTGGAGTAAATTGTCCATGTGGAAACATTAGAAGATAAGAGTAGTGTAAAAGTGTAAAAATATGAACCACACTCCAACGACTCCTCAAATGCACGAAGAACAATCGTACACACAAAGAGAGGAAAACATGTAATTGTATCTGACAATCTGACATACAAGACTAGTAATTAAATTTGTAAGTAAATAAAATGGATTTAATGTTCTGTATCCGGCTGCTTGTAGGCATATAAAAGAGATAAAGGGACAGCGAGAGAGAAAGAGACAGCGAGAGAGAGAGAGAGAGAGAAAGGGTTACGGGCACACGTCAAAATTGTAGCCTGGGCTTCTGTGGTTTTATTTGAAGTGACAGAAATGTCAGTCTTCCCCTTCCTCATTTTTCTAATTACCCGATATCTAATGTGCTGTACGTAATCCCTCACCGCCCGATCCTTCCGGACCTAATCCTGACCCCAGGTCCAAATCAAAACAATTTGTTCCTGACTTGATAGGGTGGAGGGCTGAAGGGTATAGGGAGTCCAAGGGATTTCACAAATAGGGACTAACATTATATTAACAAACAAAAAAAGTTTGTATTTTATTTTTGTCACTATCAAAGGTGATGTTTTCAACGGACATGACCGATAAGAGATATGAGTCCTGAAAATGTTTGTGCTCTATCTTTCACTATGAGTGGTCAAGGAGTCTGACTGGTAATCTAGAGGTTGCGGGCTCGAAACCCAGGTGGGACATGTCGAGTTCTCCTCCCACCTGGGATTTTGACCACATAATAATTCGTCATGGACTTACTTCTGGAGTAATAAGACTCATTAGTCCTAATCGGGCATTATGAATAAGCAATTTTTATTATCAAAATGTTTGAATATTGATATTTATTGCCAAATACGGCTTATGAAAGGGAATAGAACAAAGACCAGAATATTAGCCAAAAATATAACAATAAAAATCTGAAAACAAAATATCAGCTAACTACCTCTTATGAAACTCGCTCGAGCATTTCAATAGGCATAGAGTGTTTTGAAATAATAAAAATCTCTGACAATAAGGTCTAATACCTAATAGGGGAAGATTTCCTAATTGAAACAAAAGAGAATGGCAAAACTCTCTTGGAAATAAGTATTCACAAAATATAAGAGGGAAATGTGTTCTAAAGAAGACGAAAAAGAAAAATAAGAGACCATTAATAATTCAAATTAGAAATAAGGAGAGGAAATGAGTGCTTACTTCAATGTAATGGAAGTAACGAGACAATTCCCTGGCGGTTTGAAAATATGAAAAAACAGAGCTATAATAAGAATGAAAAAGTTTGAGGAGGCATACAACCCCAAGAAAATAATTTACTTTCCTGGAGATTTTAGATGGCAATTTAGAATCAGCTGGAATGATGGTAGGGGTGGTGGAAGTGGAGGTGGAATTGGCAGGAGTGCATTTAGGAGTGGAATTTTAATAATTTATCAAAGCGGAAGACCGTCAAAGAAAATCCGTAAGATCATTTAGATGCGCAGCTCAAGGGCTTTCGTATGCAGGATAAAAGATGTGAAACATACAAGCTGACAGGAGGCATATGGGTCTACTACCTTAAAATACATTACGTTTTAAACAAAAGAAAAGCAAGGGATCCTAAGCACTCATAATACCGTATAAATGCGTGTGCATGCTAAGGAGCTACCTTGCTAGCTGCCCAAGAAATTAACTTTGCCAACTGCACCTAGTTGCATCGCTCAGCAAACATTAATTTTTATCAAAATCCAATATGTGAATCTAACCGATGATAAAGATTTTATTGGTGGAAATTCAAAGAAGTAATCAGGAAGTAGATGACAAAGAAAAAGTGAATTCTTAAAGAAGAAGAAAAGAAATGGGAATTGCAATGAAAAGAACTTATTGGATGGAAGTGAATTATATGATGATAAAGAAAGAGAGCATGGAGAAGAAGAAAATGACAAGAAAAATAAGAAGAGCATAAAAAGCTAATGAGATAAGAAAATGAAGAGATGGATGGAAAAGTAGAGGAAAATTTGTAAGGGAAAATCGTAAAACAAGGGAGGAAATCCTGATCCAGGAACTAAAAGCCAAGGACCACAGAAAAAAAATCAGGAAGAAAACGACTCTTTATTTCGTGGACGGTTGAGCACCAATTGGTTTTTGGCCATAAAATAGAACAGCTTTTTATAAAACTTGCTTTTTTATGGCTTCTAACTTCTAATGCAGTTTCGTTTCATACAGATTATACCCTTTCCAATGTTCTCTTCTTCCGGATTGAGAGCTAATTGATTGTTTATTGCTGTGAAGTTATTTCCGTGAGGGTTGGATAGAGATGAATTAGGCACACAGAGTGCATACTCGAACATAAATAGGAATTTCTACTAAAATATTGTTTTATGCTCTATTTTGTGTGTCGAAATCAACCAACATGTTGTCCATTTTGTGCGTTTATATTCGTACAGTAGAACTATGTGTGCAACTCTGCACCTACTGTTTAAATATGATGAAATTCATACTCAATTACTCAATGTTTGAACTTTGCGTACACTGTATTGTATAATTATGTAAAATGCCTTTCGAAATGTTTGCAATCAAATTATTTGGCAGGTTTATAAACTGCCTCCCACGTTCTAGCTTCAGGAAACAAATGAATTTGTTACCAGGATTATCTACCCTAAAATTTGGGTATAGCATGTATGAACTTAGGTTCATTAAATGTTGTACATGGAGTGTCTATGTCTTTGTAAATTCTGTCTGAATTTCCATATCCAATATCCAGTGAGTGGGTAATATGAGAATTCTCTACGTGCAAATACAGCAAACGATCCTGGGGGTAAATGTAAACTCAATTTCAAAGTTTGGACACATTTGAAACATAAATTTTGGGCTTATTCAGAAAACATACATGCACGTAGGTACGGTTCTGGTAAGGATGAGAGCCTTTAGCAAGAGTAAGAGATATTGCTGATAATGACAGTCTTACCTAGGAACAGAATGTTTGTGAAAGTTTGTCAAATGATATTAAACATAGTAAGTAATAATAAATTTTCCTAATTACAATAGTTTGTTCTAATAGTATGTTGTAGTAATTATTGTGACTACAGAGTTTTCGGATGAAATTTAATTTCAGAACTAAAAAAAGATAAAAAATTAAGAAAAAGAAAAAATACATTGTTTTAACCGTTTATTTTTTTCTACCCGAAAATGATTACCAAGAAACGGTTGTTATTCGTATGATGAGCGTATGATTAGATTGATTAGTATAATTTTCCAGATATTCAGCGTAAGTCTTTAGACAAACAAAACACTTCTACCACCCTACGAGTCTTTCAAAATGTGAGGTCTTTTGAAATCCAGTCAATTTCCATCTCGAAGTTCTCTTTCTTATATGTTCTGTTTTCTATGTCAGTAAGAATCCAATAAATTTCGCCTCCTTGTCCGACGCCGAAGTATATAAGGCAGAGTGACATTGTGACATATATTATGCACCGAGAGAAGGCGCTCCAACTCAGTCATTACAAGCATCACACCTACATTAGGAGCGACATGAATGCTTTCAACACAATTGTAATTATTCTGCTCAAACACAACTCGGAGAAATTAAAATTAACACACAGACATCATAAAGTATCTTCCTTGTCTGTACAGGGTGGACCAAGTATGAAGATTGGTTTTTGTTGAAAATAGAGTCACTACAATCTCGTAGAATCTCTCTTTTTCCTTTTTACTTATTGACAACAAGTTTAGGTTACTAGAAATGTAGAAGAACTTGTAGAGTTCAGGAGAAGATCCAGGCCATTTTTTTCCATGCAAATTTAACAGACTTTACAACAGACAAAATAAAAGTTCAAAGACTTATGTAAGTATTTTAATGGTCAATTTTATTACGAATATCTTGAATATTTACCTATCTTTAATGATAGTAAGTCTTTATGAAAATGACAAGTGCATCAAAAAATTAGAATGGAAAAAGCGGATTTTTAAAATTTTCTACTGAACACAAAAATAAATAGGTATCTACAAGAGTACAACAGGATCTATTTTAATTATTTTGAAGACGAAACTTCCATCAGTTATCAGGTATGGAGAAAATAGAGGTAGCCTATCCACTACAATACCTACTATTTTGTTCAAAATATTATAATTTATCTCGGCAAGTAACGAGTTTGAGAATTCAATTCAATGGATTACCCGGTATTTTTACGCAGAAGAACCAAGAGTTGATGTGTTGTTCGTTCTGAAACAATTACAACTGGGAAGGTCATCCTGGAGTATTATTTCATTGTGTAGGTACAAATAAGCATTATCCATGCAGGAGAGGCCTGGCTTTGAACTTGATGAAACACCAAGTGCAAGGGGCAATGGAAGAAAGAGTTCTGGGTATCAACTATAAGGCGTCTTCTAGAGAGCATCCGGGATCAAGTAGCTGTAACTGCTAGTGAGTAATTATCAGCACTTGAAACATCTCAAGTTGCGGTGGTCCCCACACAACATTAAAAAGTATGCCAACATCATGAAAAAAATAATTACAAACCTACCATTACTGCACAATTGTAAAATATATGCAGACGAACCGTAGACCAAACATGATAAGTTTTGGAGGAGAGAGCAAAAAAACAAGAAAGAGAGAAATTGGCAGAAAGAGAGAGGAATAGACTTCCTTGAAAGACTTGAAGCTCGAAAATGCAAGCCCTAATCCCCCTAATTTGAAAATTATAGGGGACTTGCTCCTAGTACAATTGTCTGCTCTTCACACTATTATTAAATTCAGCATCAGAGCGTGCGAATTAGCTGAGTTCTCTATCTATGTTCTATGTATGTACCTCGTGTTTGTTCCATGTCTTATCAGATGTTCCATCTAGCCTTGCTCAGCAATAATTAGCCGGCTATTGGAGTGAGGTTCAGAGGTCCCTAGGGTTTCAAGAGAGGCGGCAACTGTCTGGTCAGTTGAAGATCCATGGAGATCTGTCTTGTTTCTCTATGGAGGGAAAAATCAACTTGATTTCCAATAATACGAGTACTATGGTGCCGCTTTTTTGCAATTTAACACATACAGTTTTCTTGAAAAATATGGGGTTATTGCACCAAATTTTGACGCACCTTCCTTATCAAAGACAAAGAATTGACCAAATCTTAGGGAAACACAAAAGTATACCTTGCTTCTAATACTTATAAGTAACTTCTTTGGAAAAGGTCAACTAGTTTTTTAAAGGGGTGAGTTTTCATTGCTTTCGTTACCATGATCTAAAAACTGCCTACTTACGACAGTCTGTTATGCTTTCAGTTATCTCTCTATAGCTATTTTCGATGATCACTTTTTTCTTTTCTTCTTCGACAATTTCAGTTATCTCAGTATCTTTCGAAATAATAGCTTTTAATACGCGTATCCATGCATACAATGTTATCATAATAGGACTATCTTGCACTGACTGTCTTAATAAAGCACTACTACCACGACACAAGGAAGACACCTTACCTTCTTCCGAAGAAAGAAAAGACAATCAATACATCCCAGGTATTCCTGCATAAAATGTAGGTGTACAAAAGTAGTGACATGTTTAATTAAAATTCTATCTTTTTCAAATCCTGCAGAATGCAAATCTTCATGATTCCAAACAATCTGAAAATGTCACACGAGAACTTCATTTGAATGCAATTACTCACTATACACATCAGACTGAACTGTGTGAACTTTCATGACATAAAGTGCTTTATGGTAGTATTTCATTTCGTCTCTAAAGAAGTCCTTTAAAAGCATAATACGACGTGATGTAGATATAGAATTAGTATATAAATATAAGCATTATATCCTTATTCACACGTTTATAGTTCATGATCCATTATACTACCATATAGCTCGAATCCATTTTGTCGCTTTAATTGGCTCACATAAAAGATGAAATGCCTTTAAAAGGGCGCAAAGCTTATCCACTCGGCATTCCAAAGAGTAAGTGGAAAGCTTCTAGTGCACTCTTTTTATGGACGCATTGTATAGCAGTGAAGTATATTGGTATATTAAAAAATATACATACATATACATAGGTATCTAGGTACACTATTTATATGAAAAATGAAGGTATAGCTATAGGATGTATGTACATTATATAGATAAAATTCGAGAAGAGGATACTGAAATAAATATATAGAAAAAAATCACTATTGTATATTGCATAGATATAGTAAGATGTACTGGAAAATAATATACATGTATAAGTAAAAGTATATGAGCGTGAAAATGCGTGTGCATTTTTCATATATAGAATCCGTCTGCCTCGGAGCCACTTGAGAGCCAATAAACATTTTCCATAAGTGCCTCCTCCTCCTCTTTCCTCCACGGGCTGTCAATAATAACCTCTGCCACGTAGGATAGGAGACCCACATGTAGGACACTACAACCCGTGCCGGAAATACTTGGACTGTACTTACCCATTGGGCAACCAATATAAACCAGAAGAGGCCTAATCAGTAAGAGCATTTTTACTAACGAATTTAATATTGGATTTTGTAAATTGTGTTGTTTGAATTGATATGGTAATTTTAGAAGTACATATTGTTATTTGGTTTGTGCTGAGAATCACAATACTCGTAAGGTGCAAGAAGTGTTTCAATTGAAACATCTCTTATTAATTATACAAATTAAGATTTCCTACTTAACAAACACGTCGATCTAAAGTAAAATTAGCCTTCCTAAAGGACTATCTATGTATCACACAATCGACTATGTCCACAACTCTAGATGAAAGGTTTAAGGACGATTACAAACTGAGTCGGGTGTCATTTTTACTCAGGTATTTGTCTATGGACTGAGTTGCAAGAGTTGAGTGAACTGAGTTAAGCGGACTCAAACCGTTAACGACCTGAACAGTTCAAAATACAGTAGATAAAAAGTCAATGGGACTGAATCCGTTGACTCGCGGGTATAGTTATTTCCTCTCTCCTCCCAATTCGTGTCCTACATTGGGAGACTCTACCATACAGTAAACGATAATTACTGCTCTGTGTAAAGTGTATGGCCAGGACACTTGAAAAGTGCTGCTTTTTTTATGACGCATTTTTTTCCTCTTAAAAAACTCGAAAGGCTTGGAAAATATAGAAAGTTGTCTGAGTGACATGGCGCAGAGATAAAACGGCTTTCTTCGTGAAGGCATTTGACTTTATGATGAAGAATTGGGTCTTTTATCTCGAAAAATAAAAATAAATGAATAATGTGGCTAAAGATGGCTGCTATTCTTTTATTTCTCCTTTATTTTTGCTTGGCGTCTCTTTGACTTTATCTAAATATCAAAAAATATTAACTTTGTATAGCGTTAATTATTTTTATTAATTAGTCATTGTTAATTATGAAGAAGATATTTATTTACACTTTTGAAAGAAATTCCTTTATCATTTTCATTTATTTAAAAAAAAAAATCCTATTTCTTTATTAATGAGTTGGACGATACACAATTTTTTATAACCTAACACGGAATTTCAGTAAGATTTCACATAGAAAATGTTGAATTCCAGTAGCCAAATTCCTGTTTTACAAGAACAATGGTTTTCACATTTGATGAGAGAACACAATGATGATCTGATGGAAAAGAATTAATTATAAACATTTTAATTACACTATTCCTAATTATTTACCGTCTAATATGTACTAAAACTGTTTTTAAAACATGTTTAAATATTTTATGGGGTATTTGTTTCTGTGTAACAAAATGTTTTTTTCAAATAAACACGAACATTCTCTACTGGAGCTAGGTACTGAGTAAAATAGAGATAGTACTGCTTTTTCTTCAGAATCATAATAACTATTTCATGGTAAGTCATTGGTGTTATAATATTACATGATGTTTTATTTGTTTCAAAAGAAAATCGCTTATTTAAATTCCACTGAAGATTACATTTCCCTTCTTTCCCCTGTCTTCTTCCATTATTTCTCTTTTTTTTCCTTTCCCCTTCATATTCTCCAACATTACGTTATACGTTTGACTCCCTTATTCTCTGCCATCCCTCTACTCTTACACTCGCCTCTTCTCTTTTCTCTCCTATATACTCTTTTCTTTCTCTCCCTCTTTTCTTTTCTCTGTTTTATTTTACATGGCACATCTGTCTCTCTCTCCTCTCGCATATATCTCTTTCTTTTCCTCTTTCCTTTTTCTACGTCCCTCTATCTTCTTTTCTTTGTCCTTCTTCTACGTCTATTTCTCCTATGTTCGGACTTTCGTACCTTCGTTTACATCTCTTTCCTCTTTCCTCTATTCCTCGTCTACCTACATCTCTATCTCTCTTTCTTATGCAATTCAAAAATTGTCTTCTATTACCATATTCTCTCTTCATCGACATCCTGGTTTTCATTCTCTTTCATATATATTTAATGAATTCATCATTCATTCAGTTATTTTCTCTCTCTCCTTCTCTTTCTCTTTCCTTTTCATCTTCTTAACATGCACAATGTTCTTTATTTACATTCATTCACCCCTTTCAGTCCCTCTCTCTCCCTCAACTTTCTTTCGCAATTTTTCCCCTCACTTCAATTCCATCTTTCCTCCACCATTCACTTTCTCTTTCGTTCTACCTTTCTACCCTTTTTTGTCTCTCCCTTTCTTCTCTCACTCGTTATTCGTCTAAACGTGTTTCTCCTACTAACCCTCTACAATCTACATCCTTCTCTCTCTCTCTCTCTTTCTCTCCTCTTCTCTCCCTTTCTTCCTCGTTATTCGTCTATACGTGTTTCTCCGTCTAACCTTCTACAATCTACATTCTTCTCTCTCTGTCTGTCTCCCTCTCCCTCCTCTTCTCTCCCTTATTCCCTCGTTATTCGTCTATACGTGTTTCTTTTTCTAACCCTCTACAATATACATCCTTCTTTCTTTCTCCTATTCTCTCCCTTTCTTCCTCGTTATCTGTCTATACGTGTTTCTCCTTTTTTTGTTTCTACACAGCCTTCGTCGTGCATACAAATTCAGCAAGAACCAACTTTCTATGTTCTTTACATTACAGCAGTCAGTAGATATACTTGTAAAGTAATGAACTTGTAAGTATACAATTTTGCTAAGTATACATTGCCCCTTCCCTACCTATGTATGTAAAATTCTATGAATCTTTACATAAATACACTGCAGCTCCATTTACTTTTATATTACCTTGTAATTATTCTACATTTCTAGACATTATAATTTTCTTCTGTGTACATTTGCATTTTGCATGATCTATGTATAAGGTACTAAATTAGGAAAGGCTTGTATATTCTGTTCATAATTTTGTGTTTATTCCTCCTGATTTTATGACTACATTAAAGTCTGTATATATTTTATATTATCTTTACCTCTTTGTTTTTTACAAAAATTAATCATTTTATATTATTTTATAAAAATAAGGTCTCAATTACAAAAGCATGGTTTTTGTTTTTCAATATCCAATGAACTCTTAGGCACTACAATTTCTTACACTCTAAGAAAAATCTACAGCTATAGTCTCCTACAATCTAACTAACAAAGCTGTAACAAAAATCTACACTCTAAAAAAATCTAGCGACAATAACTTTAAAAAAAAAAAAAAAATATACAGGTATGACAAAGCTACAACTACACTCAAACATAAATCTACATCTACAGTTTTGGAAATGTACACTCTACACTCTAACACTCTTGTAGGAGACTGTAGCTATAGATTTAGCTACAGTCTCCTACAAACACTCTAACACAAATCTACAGGTTCAAGCAATGTCGTACATACTCTACAGTCTACACTCTAACACACATCTACAGTCTCATCCTATACATCTAACACAAAATAAAACAGCTGCAGTCTCTTCTTTTCCTATATCGAGTGAGCTTTTGATGCAGAAATTGCTTTCCACAGTCTTAATGTGTTCCTAATTTGCTTTCATAATTATATTTAATATCTTGCTTTAGCTTCAACTATCAACATAAGGTACCTCCCCATAGAATATGCAAAACATGTGATGATAATTTTGATAGTGACATTTCTATCGAGAGCAGATATTTTAACAGTAATGCTGTACATATTGTTGATGACGATAATGATTGCAGTGTTTTAGTTGATAATTTTAATTAAAACAGTTTTTGGTATTATATTGATGATAATGTACCAGTGGAATGATAATAGCGTTCACATTGAACTAATTATAAGAATGATGATAGTAAGAGTATTGTTGATCATCTTGCATCTGTTTCATAGTGGTGTCAATGATATTAATGATAACCTTGATAAAGCCATAGAGCATAAAACAA
Organism: Bactericera cockerelli; assembly: GCA_024516035.1. Lineage (NCBI taxonomy): Eukaryota > Metazoa > Arthropoda > Insecta > Hemiptera > Triozidae > Bactericera > Bactericera cockerelli. The sequence continues at coordinate 38,011,992 of CM044956.1, forward strand.
AAGAGATGCAATGAAATTTTCGAGATATTCACTTAGTTGGGGAACAAGTATTGCAAATTTTGTTCAAGTAATAAATGCAGTTTCATTTTGTTGTCAGAGAAATGTGTTGTCTATTTCTAAGTATGCCTATAAGCTTTTTAGATTGCTATATTCATTCCAAATTTGTTATCAAAGTGTTTAATAAAAATTGATGTACCGTTCGTTTAATGTCATGTATATTTCTAATCAGATATTGTGAAAACTTGTTTCTGTAGGTAAACTTAGCATAAACATCAATTTTTGGTATGAAGAAAAATATTTTTTTGAAGAGGAGCAGAACCAGACAGATAGTGTGAGTGTGATCGAGCCAGAGAGAGAGAAGGAGACGTCAAATTTCTTTTAGAAAAACGAAGAAAAAAAAATCGATTAAAAAAGTTGGTCGAAGTGTCATTTCAGATAGCAGAGAACAAAAGAATCTCATTGAAATGAGATGAAGCAATATTGAAGCAATACAAACTCCAGTCTAGCAAACAACAATATACTCAAACCTTTCTCAACTAGCAACAACAAATCGCAAAACCTCAAACAGATAGCTGATTAGTAAATAAACCATGCCAAATGAACGCTCCTATGAAAGAAACCTCCGAAGTCACGAATCATATTCGAAAGATAGTCTAGCGCTCGAAGATTTTAATCATCATCAAAGGAATTCTCGCTCAGTTTATGAAAGACATTAAGAGAAATAGAACCAAGTTTTCTTTACGATGCTTCTCAATAGTATTTAGAGTTTAACCTGTAAGGTATCAACCGGTGAGATTGGTTGAACAGCAATCGGAAAACGAGAAATAGAGTACAATTTTGAAAATGACTAATTATAAAAATGACAGTTCCGAATATCTAGTTTTCTCAAAACATACGAGTATAGGTACAATAATCGCCTCTGACAATACAAAGAGGCGTAAACCACAAATTTTTGAAATCGGTTTTATTGCTTGGATTGAGTCTACTTGTGCTATATTTTGTTCTCACAAATAGACGTAATCCAATTATAATCCAAAAAAAAGATACAACAAAAATTGAAATCAGGCGTATCCCTCATTTTCTCTTTTTCAGACAAATCAAATAGGCGTAAATCGATAGTCACAGTTAAATAATCAAATTTGGCAACAGAAAAAGCTCGTATGGTCATTCACGGGTATAGGGAAGTCATAATGTTCCTACCGTGAACAGAAAATTTAAGAAAACAGAGAAAACTCATTTTGGCTCTCCTGTAAAATTTCGAAAATGTGGTTTACGCCTCTTTGTGTTGTCAGAGGCGAATTGTACATTCTATATTCGAGGCCATGGGTCAAATCAATCATCTTCGGGCATTGCTTTTGCACGATCCCCGAAAAATCAACCAGTCTCATCGGTTTTTATTTTGAAAATATTTTTCTTTAATAATAGAATAAATAGAATTATAGGTCTTTGCCTTAACAAACCATCCGTGATAGTGCTTTAGACATGTTTTTATCTAATATCTCAATAGATTTTGGGTGTCAGATTTATTTTCACGCCTTTTTGTCTTCAAAGTTGCAGGAGCAGCCAAAAAAAAAACATCTAAATTAAGCTAAGTTTGGTTAGTTGAGTGGACACTACTGAACCCCTAGGACACAGATTCGATTGTCGTCCAATGAGGTCAAAATATGCATGAGTTCAAGATCAGGTAGGTAACTGTTACGAGCTAGTGCACAGAAGTAGTTTCTGGCTTTTCTTTTATCATGTAGGCATTTCCTCTAAGTTAAAATATTTTTCTATTATCAAGATGTTGAAAAAATCAATACCCTCATGACTTACTTCTTCTTTCCCCCATTTTATGATACTGCAATAATCGAAATAGTGCATCTGTTGAAACTTTAGATAAACAAATGAAAAATTAGCTCATTTTTTTCTGAAAGGGCTAATGGAACAATATGAAGTTCATTATTAATAGTTCACCTGGGACCGGAGCTGTCGTAAACTCTACAAAGGAAATCGAGACTACTTTAATATCTCCAATAAACAGCAAATAGTAATCACCTCAGCTAAGACTTTGACCCTTAGCATCAGCACAATCTATATCCGACCTCTGGGTCCATTAAAAAACGCAATCAGATTCCTTTGATGCGCTTTGCCTACCTTCTTATTGATGAGACTGTCTGATTTCAAATCCGGGAAGTTTGAGTACTTTCTTTAAGAAATCACCAAGTTTGAGACCGTTGGCTTTTGATCTTGGTTTCTTTGTTATTGAAATGAAACGTCTTGAGTTTCTGTTGGTCGTTACTTTTCTCCATTACTAGCTATCTCTTTCTCTATCTCTTGACAAATGTACATTCTTTTTGATGTTTCTGATTTTGAATCCGGGAAGTTTGAGAGTACTTTCTTTATGAAATCACCAAGTTTGAGACCAATGGCTTTTGTTCTGATTTTCTTTATTATTTGAAATGAAATGTCTTGGGTTTCTATTGGTCCGTACCTACTTACTTTTGTTCATTACTCTCATCACTCTCTCTCTATGACTCTCTCTGTGCTTCGATTTTTTTTGTTTGTTGGAAAAGTAGTACAATACCCAAACGCTATCCTATGGATATGATAGCTTATGTGTATGGCAGATAAGAGAGAAAGAAAGATAATGTATACTGTATAGCCTGTTTTAGTGGATGTGTCAAAATTCCTGTTTGGAAGAACACCTCACAGATTTTACTTTGTTTAAATGATTTCATATGAGAACTATTGTTGAAGACAAATATTTTTTAAAATGTTATTCAACCATTAAAAAACTCTACTAAGAAAGTAGACTCGACATGAATGACCTATTAAACAAACTACCAAAAAATCTGGGTAAGAACTCAGTTCGTTATTCTTACCTGGAGATGTTAATTTTCAAACAAAAAGTTAGATAAAAGCAGGAGAATCCTGCAAAGGAAAACTTCAAATTATCATTTGTCCTCTGCGTAACGTCTCGTCTTTTAATTTTTACAGCACAAAAAACGAAACAAAATCTTTGCTCTGCTTTCTAGGAAATAAAATTTATTCTTATTGTTTTTTATAATTAAAGAAAATGAAAACTGACTTTTCTTTCATGGTGTTTGTTCAATTTGAAAAGACGCTTTTGAATGATGAGTAAACTAAGTTGACAACGTTGATGTTGCTAAATTCCAGGTATTGATTTACAATAAATAACTATAAACAATAGTTAAGTATAAGTTAAACTATTGTTAGTATAAGTATTACGTACACTGTTTTAAGTTTTGAGCAATTATTATTATTATTATTATACAACGCTTTATTAGGTATAAATGGACATTATGTACATAGAAATAATTAATTTAACAATGAAAAAAATGGAAACAATATATACAATGAAAATGAAAAAGAATAGAAAATATAAAACAAAAACATAAGTCCTAACTAAAGGGCGGGGTTATTGCCTATGGCAATCTCTTCCACCCAACCCTTAACGCATGTGAAGAATACAAAAATAATGACCAACTGTATCCGTATGGTATATCCGTATATTCAAAGAAAACCTTTTGCTGAAAATGATGAAAAAATTTATCAGAGATCACTTCATTGACCAATTCTTCGGACTTCAAAAAGCATGAGAAATAATCAGGTATCCCCTCGAAACCTCCGATGAATAATTCACCGCTATAAATTGGTTCAAATTGCTGTTTGCAACATCAAGTCACACGACTCGAAATAGATTGGACGTAATTATATTTACCTTTGTTTCCATCATATAAATTACGGCCAAGCCAGTTGATTTATTTATGAACCCTGGGTCTCCGGCACTTGAGTCCGAGAGTTCGTGATATTTTATGTCATGATTTCATGAATTGTAACACTCTGCCGTGATAATTTTAACTCTTCAGTCCCTGGGTACCATTGAACGGACCTTAGTTTTACATAATTAGAAGACTTAATGAAGAGCAATTCATTTATAGATTTGAATTGCTTGGCAATGAATCCTGAAGAATAACTATACTAAAAATTCTCAGCCTTTAGATGATGATATTGATGATAAAGGCCTGATATCACATATTTTGGTGCTTATTGTTTCTTTTAACCTGTTTCTTTTTTTCAAAGAATATACCATTTCTCAAAGGCTCATGACAATGTCGGGGCGGTTTGGAAACGAAGCACTATACCACTCTATATCTAGGTGGAAAATCTTAGAAAAACATCGTAGGGAGTAAAAAGAGTGTAACTGGACTAGCTAAAGTGTAAAACTCAAGATTTGTTTTGGAATTGCTGTAATACGAGTATTTTTTTTTATTAATAATTACCATCCTGCCAATTATAAAGTGTAAGATTACGCTGTGTCTGACTGTTATAATTCTATTTTATAATATGCCCCTTAAGTGTACTATACAGCTATACACTTATACAGGTCATAATAATGTGGTGTGTACAACACATAATTGACATTATGTTAGTGAACAACTGAGGAACTATTCCAGTTGTGATGATTATTTTGAGTCGAGGGTACCCTCAGTTTAAATTCGAGTTTCAGCATTCCTCAGAGCTGAAGAGGTGCCGGGGTGATCCCAGTGGCTGGGGGTCTCTGTACTGGTGTGTACTATGAGACCCAATGTATAGGGTGCCCATAAAGCTCGGGAAACAACCACCCTACCATTGGATGTTTTGACAACGACACTCTTGTAAAAAAGGATTTTCTTAGAGCTGTTACATGACTCGATGACTCTAATCAGTTAGCACAATCATATTCAATATTTTTTCTTTTATTTTAAGAGATCCAAGACATATTTTTTACAATCAAGTCAAAACCCTCCATTGGTGTTCGAGTGATTCAGGCGCTAGCATAATAATACAGGTAGCGTAGAGATCAGTTGGTTTGAATCTCACCCTGTACAAGGTTTTCCGTATTTTTTCCAATCAACTAATGGAAGATTAGTGCAAATTGGGCAACATAAATAAGTGTTTTTATTATTATTTACCGATTAGTGTTTGAATGTTGCTGTTTGAATGAATAGATCGTTCAAACACTAATTTTTTTCAGGCGATCTCAAGCATCTGCAAATTATCTCTTGCAAATTCCTCAAAAATATTTTCTATAATTATTATACAAATTCCTCTGATCTTCTTTTGAAGATAAAATTGTCTATTCTAATTCCCAAATTCTGACAACACAAAGAGGCGTAAACCACAATTTTTTGAAATCGTTTTTATTGCTTAGATTGAGTCTACTTGTGCTATATTTTGTTCTCACAAATAGACGTAACCCAATTATAGTCCAAAGAAAAGATACAACAAAAATTAAAATCAGGCATATCCCTCATTTTCTCTTTTTCAGACAAATCAAATAGGCCTAAATCGATAGTCACAGTTAAATAATCAAATTTGGCAACAGAAAAAGTTCGTATGGTCATTCACGGGTACAGGGAAGTGATAATGTTCCTACCGTGAACAGAAAATTTATGCACAAGAAAACTCATTTTGGCTCTCCTGTAAAATTTTGAAAATGTGGTTTACGCCTCTTTGTATTGTCAGAGGCGAATTGTCTCCAAAGTTTCAGGTGCCCTTATACCTATAGCCCGTGCATTTATCTTGTCAATTGCAACGTGCCGTTCTGTTATTTGCACTCAGTTTGCTTCACACAGACTGTGTGGTAAATGGCTCGCACCAATAAATCGTAACCTTAGACTTTTAGTTTTCTTTGAGCCGCTGGACGATCTGCGGAAAAAGTTGACTCGTCAAGGGGATGTTGATACAAAATTTTAGAAAAGACCTGCCATTTGCGACTATCCTCCCATTATTGCTGCACATTTGCACACACTTATTGACCAACAGCAAAATGTGTGTTGCGATCAAATCAGATGTCCTGTATGGGTGTGTTGATATTGGATAACCAAAATTTATTTTCTTAAAGGATTTAAGGCCCATTATGATACAAGACTAGCTTTAATCTAAGTGGACACTATCGGCTGACTTAGGCTATATTGTGCTGTGATTGGCTGAAACTCCAACTAGAGGGCGCGTTAAGGGATAGTGGACACTTACATTAATTCTAATCCTGTTTCATATTTCAACCCATAGTACACGTACATTGTATGTAGCTATTACATACCTAGTTTGATATGACAGAACTTACTATCTCTTTCATGTTATTATTGAATGAAGCAACCCACATTCATTCTGTAATTCGCATTATGGATCTCATGTCCTCAACAGGCAAAAAGCTCACTCGTCATGCCATCACGGCAGGATCCCAGCAGAGAGCCTAGGCAACCCGCTAAATAGTTCACAGGCTAAATAGTTCACACCGGGTGGAGAAGGATACTGGAGACCTCTTGGTTTGGCTACGGATCCAGAATCTTTGTCAACTTTATGGACACGATATAGCGCATGTTATGCCAAACGCAATATAGGAGCCATCGAGTAGTTCTCTGCACTGGATGAATGTTTTATGTCAAAGTATACCTGTACTCGTACATACTTACAATTTTACATACACAATATAGATATAGGTGTACCAAGTACATGTATAGTGTACAATTGTGAACTATTTACTTCTACATATTTTTTACATTTTGTTCTCAGCAATCTCTTCTATAAACTAGGAAAACATATTATTTTTACATTTCTCGGTTTGTATGTAAAATGAAAAGCAATTCTTGCATGGAAATGGGCATGGATGTAACGTTATGGTCATATCCTTTAATTTTGTGGTCAAAACGACACATCCTTTGATATTATGGATGTAGGTTTAAAAGCAAAAGTATAAGTAGTTTAAAAGTTCATGTAAATATTTGGACTTTTTTCAAAGTACGTAGATACTAAAAAACAATTTTATCCAGCAAATTTCTGTGTCCGCTCTAAAATTTCTAATCTCTTCGTCCTATCCAAAAACCATGGTTTTCTCCGAAGACTATTGGTCGCTTCCCGGGGCTATCCTTCGTCCTTCTATCACAGGAAACTGCTCCTAATTGGTCAAGACGGGCCATGAAGAGACCAGTTCAGGCCATTTTCACTGCATGGCGCTAATGTTTCCGCTTCTCCCTTACAATTCCCGAGTCATCATTAAATATTTCCTTTAATCATTTTTTAACGTCACTATATTTTACATCATTATCATTTTTTTAACATCATTAGGTATTTGAAATTTGAACGTATTAAATTCGAGACAATAGTTATTCTTCATGCTATTTCATTATTTTGTGAATAAATTATTTATATTAATGTAAATTTGAAAGGAAAATGTGTGTTTATTAGTTTATTAAACAGACTGCTGAGAACAAAATGGAAAAAATATGTAGAGGTAAATAGTTTTACATTTAATTAAGTAAAAATTCTTGTAATTTATTAGCTACTCTCTCTCTCTTTCTTTTTATCTCTCTCCCACAAACGTATTGAAACAGCGCACCATCCCATGAAGTTCGTAATTTATTGGATATCTTAATTAGTTGGAATATTTTTTGTACTCCGGGAGTTGTGAAGTCAGGACCTTGGGTAGGATGTACCTATGGCGGCGGGGAGGTCCTTAATAATTCGTCACCACTTCCTGCAAGTTCCGAGTGGGTACGAGTTGCCACCTGTTGCTAATTATTCACAAGAGTGATGGATCTCTGTTGGCTTACTGCTCTCCCAAAGAAGAGTCCTTGGAGGGAAATAGAAGAAACATAATGTTAACAAAGTGATCTGTTGTTCCTTTCAGAGATGGACAGGTGTCCAAACATGTTATAAATATTATATAAATATATTTATGATGTTTTATGTAACTATTCTGCTGTATGTTTTTGCACTCAGTTCATAAGTTGGCAGTTAGAATGCAAATTCTGAATTCGTTCATACCAAAACGTTTGATTACTATTAGTAGGTAAAAAGAACGTCTTGATAGGACGTTAAAAGCAAACAACAAAAAGAGTAAAGTTGCAAGCTATGCGAATATCAGAGCATGGGGTCTTCTCGTTTTTCCTAGAACCCTGTATTTAGGACAGTAGGTAAAGTCAGGATCCTTCTCGTCCTATCACTTTCAGGACAAAATCCCCCCTGGTCAAGAAAGCTTTTAAAAAGCATTCTTCTCTGGAAAAGTTTCCCCTGGTAATCTCATAACCCTTTAGCTTAAAGCAAAATGATGAAAATAAGTTCAAAATGAACATTTTTTTCGAGTTAATTAAGCTGCAAGAAAGTTTAATGAAATTTCTGATATTAGGTTCCTCTTTTTTTCCTTCAAACGGAAGCTGTTTTTCTCCGAAAATTCTTCATTGAATAAAAAATAATCAGAAGTGAGAATTTTAATGAACATCTTGAAACTTTTCTTGAACATTTTGTTATGCAAAATGTCGAGGGTTGAATCTTCTCCACGTGGTATATACAATTATACATATATATAAACCAGGATTTCATTAATAATAAAATAAGCAAGCGAAGTTTTAGGGATGACTTTCTGTAGGAATATTGATGAGATGATATTTAATTAGAATAAATGATATACTGCCATTTTTGTTTATAATTACATTTCTCACAGCCATGAAACACTTTGAATGTTAAGATATTTTAACAAGACCCTCCTTCAGCTCTGCTAAATGTCTCAGCAACGGAGGTAGCATGTTTAAAACACCAGCTCGCATCCGATCACTGAAGTTAAGCAACGTCCAGCGAGGTGATGTAAATGGCAACCCTTCTAGTTGTGAAATCATGGTAATCCACATTGTACTGGCTATTCGAGGTTTATTTGAGTAGCTGGATTGTTTGTCCAGCGAATATTGTACAGGTAAAACCTTGATATGACCGTGTAGTTGAAAGCGACGTTTAACCAAAATATGTATACAAACAGCCTTAGTCAGGTGTTCTTCAAGAATCTTTTCCGTACTGAGGTGGACAAAACTATTCTGACTTACGCATTCCTGATTCAATGATTTATGTTCACGCTGCACTGTTATGTTATATTTTGTTACATTTTTCACATAAGTAAGAGCACTCTGGCCAAACTACAAATTACACCGGCATGCAACTAAGCAAACTGCTGAAATCATGATAACATTCGATTAATAGGAATACTATAGTACAATATTTAATGTCTGCTAGACAGTAGTGAGTTTACTGGTCGTGTTGCGAAACATATGTAAATATAATACCAAAGATCCAAGTGTAAAACACTTGGGGATTCCATGAGTACATAAATATACCAAGGATGTATAAGGATCTCATGAGGATATTAATTCAGGTAACAAATTGAGCAAATTCGTGATAAGTTTCAATAAAACATCCAAGATCGGAGATTATAAATGTGTTCAGTGATTCTACATGCAGGTAGGAAATCGAAATCAGGATGGTTATTAATTTTTTCTCCCGGGATCATGGTGCTGAGATTAAGAATTAATAGATGCTGTGTAGGTTAATTTACTGATTCTCAGACAGGCGTTGACTTATTGGAGAGGCATTGAGGGGTACTCTGGGTAGGTTTTTACACTTCCAATGAATTAATTACCCATGGAAATTGAAAAAGTAAAATACTTTCAAGTTATTTTGTTCAATAAAACTCTGGATTTACCATGGGGTAAACTGTAAAAGAACATTCAATCCATGTCCAAGACTTTACCGTGTTTTTTTTTTCTGTCATAAAACTACATTTTTTCATTACTATTGCATGATACATATATTATTTATGGATACTGCCGGCGTAGTACTAAAAAGTCCTTTCGCAGCAGTACACAGAAATTCTCGTATATTTGACAAATAATCGGTATTCTCATCTAACCCTTAAAATAAAAAGATCATGAAGGAATTTCAATACATACTATCAACACACGGAAGTTTGTCCCCGTTACAAAGTTTTAGACTGTGAGCGATAGTATTCAGTAGTTATTTATTTCATGTAGAGTTATTGTGCACCTAATTAATATGCACAAATAACTATGATATCACAGTAAATCAATAGAAATCAGAGGTGTTTAGGCATGACCGTAGTTTTTTTTGTACAAAATGAATAAGAGTGATCCCTACTCAGTGCCTAGAACTCCTTGCCTGTCTGTATGGATATTTTACTTTATCCTGTTCTTCAAGTGTCTTCAATTATCGATGCAAATACACCATGGACCATGGTGTCTGCAACTGCTGATAAACATGTAACTGAGAGGATATTCCGTGAAATATCCTATTAAATTCTTGTTTTTTAGTTATCAAAAAAAAAAAAAAAAAAAACAGTTTAAATTTTTGCAGTACCCATACAGTAGTCTGGCTGGACATTGAACCTTTAAGGTATTTAATTATTTTCAAAGATAATTTATTTATTTAAACATAAAACAGCTCTTCGAAACGCAAGCCATCACGAATAATGCCCATAATGCTCACAGCATTTCCTCGTTGAATGGCGATTGATATTTTTTGGATTAAGAAGCTTTTGGAACGTATTAACGAATATTATAATAATTTTAATTATTATAATAGAAATCATGTGAGTCTAATTATTATAATATACCTTTGAGAAGTAGGAATATTAGCAGGAATGAAAAGGTGTAGAAATATTGATGGGAAATATGGTAATATTTATTTTATTGATACAAGGTACAGGGATCTTTAAAAAAAATACATTAGGTACGAGGTTTCTGCCATACCACTTTCTCGTCTGAAGTAAAAGCTAACGGAATTAAGGTAATCAGTCAAGTACCAATGCTGCTGAGTACACAGATGTCCTCGGGAAGATGTCCCTGGAGAAGTTTTTTATATGTTGTGAAAATGAAATAGAATTTGATTATTAAAATAAATTATTACCAATGTATGTTATTCCTACTCGCGGATGAAGAATCTGGCAAACTACAAATTTCACCAATAATATAATTTACAATATTGACTCTTTGTTTGAAATGTTTGATTTGTAGATATATTGTTACGAAATCATATGAGTTATGTAGGTAGTGTAGGTACCAACATAAGGGTCGAGGTTTGAATTATCTTTGTAATTGAATATTTTTCATTATTACTTGAAATTTACCTAACTTAGATACCTGAAGTGCTTACATCTCAACAAGCATTATAACTACGTATATTATTCATACTTACCGTTCTAACCCGTCTGCCTTTCGACTAGCCCCGTACTTTGGTACCCAAGTTTGGCTCTAATAGCTACCTCATGGCATAAATATTAATTCATCACAAAATTTCTCTACGAATACCTCGAGAACACTCATCTGAGACAAGGTGTCCGAAGCAACTTCCAGCACATAGCCCAGAGCTCAACTCTTTGAATCTTTCCCCAAAAATTCTCGGCGTAAAAAAAAAAAAAAAAAAAAAAAAGTAAGTCCATTAAATCGTAATGTACGGCCAACTTCTGATATAAAAACGTCCAAGCTCATGAGTGTTAATGATGCGTCATTAAACTACATACTTCGGCCGGAGGGGTGGCGTATTTTATCAACCTACGCTCCACTGGACGCCTGATGGTTTCGGCTGAAGGTATAATTGCCGCCCAAATAAATCTAAAAAGTCTGCTGTATTGATGAATGATGACATTAAATTTTATTGGGTACTAGAGGAGCATCCGGCGTGAATCGGTCGAAATCTGGATTCTTTTTTGATGCATGGCCCTAATTTGTTCCTCAAATTAATGTATGTATGTATGGTTTTATTTGTGGTGAAGCACAAGGCCTCTTCACAATTTTTGTCGGTAGCGCAGCATTACTAAGAGCCTCCTGTACTTTTCGAATTATTCTTTTACATTAATTTCTTTTTACTCTGGTAATGCCGCCACTGGTCGTTACTCGTACAAGTAACTACTCATTTTTCCTCACGAGGTATGAGTGGACCCCGAACACCCAAGAACAGAGCAGAAAAAACCTGCCCCGCTGGGGATCGACCCCAGGTCACCGTGCGTGCAATGCCTAGCGCGCTAACTCACTCTGCCACGGTGACTTCTTCCTCAAATTAATGTTTTAACCTAAACATTAATCCGACCTTAAAATAGCCTTTTTTGAACACTTCTGCCTTGTTTCTGTTAATCGATCTTTTATCTTCTTTTAAACAGCAGAAACTTAAATCTATATATTATGATAATATTAAAGCCCAACTTCTACATAATATATTATTATATCTAACTATGCATAAATATTAGACTTGTTTTGTCTGATCTCGACATTTTGTACATCAACTTGATTAGAAGTGCTGTGAATAGTTTCTGTGTAATCATTAAAACTCCGGTAGATTAAAATAAATCCACTTAAACATAACGGTAGTCCTTCTGTTCATGTCGAACTAAACATTTATTGTTATTCCAAGGCCTAAAGTGTATGTAGCAGTTGGCTAAATGTTTTGTAATTCCAGAGGTATTTGTTAGATTTCTAGCTAGTTTCTCACAAGTATCGCGGCATCCACTGGACGGCTTTGACCAAACAAGAAATAGCCGTGCATTTCGCATAGCCAGAGTTGCCAACATTTTTTCTCTTTCTCTCTATTCATTTAAATATTTCTTCTATTACTTTTCCGTTTGTTCTTTGTGTATTGTTGGCTGCGGTGCATTTCTGTTGTTCCATGTTTCTAATTAGAATTGCCATTGCGACTGTTTCCTCTCTGAGTCCATTGTTAACTTCTGCCGGGGACCTGGCCGAACTTTCGCGATACATTATCCTGTGACCAGTTATAGACATGCACTTTCTTATGTTTGTACATTTCTATTGTGCGTTCATTTAACTATAGGACCTGTAGGTGTATCTGTTAATTCTTTGGACGTGATATGTCTATGTTGTAGTTAAATTTTCTGTGTACTTTCTGTGTGTGTTTAATGCCATTGTGTTTGGCCTACTTATTTTAGGTACGTATATACCTTAAGAGTTCATACATTATGAGGTACATACTTTCAAAATAAACACAAAATTCATCCCCAATAATAGTATTATTATTAGGGATGAATTTAATAATAATAGAAAATTTAATGAGGGCAGAGCATAATTAGCTATTAACCCAGAATTTGAGAAGAACCTACTACTTCCAAATCAGGCCATTAATAAGAACTTTTCTTTGAATAAGAGCCATATTTATGTAAAGTACTTAATTAAAATCTAGGGCTATCATTGAAAAGAGCGACGTTTTACAAGGAATGATATCTACAACTATAAATAAAAATGAATTCACCATTCAAATATCCCAAAGTAATAAGGTTTAAACAAACTTTTTTCAGTTTGAAAAAAAAAAAAAAAAAAAAAAAAAAACGACTGGAAATACAAACCCCACCTATTCCTAGAAAATATCTATAAAAAATGAGAATAATAAAGTTGAGTTCAAATGCAACTCCAAGAAAGTTAACCCTTCAAGAAAGAGAAGTAGAATTTTCTTTGAAAGTCCAGAGATGAAAAGGAGTGATCCAACTTCGTTCATAGAAATTTACTGAATAAGAATGGGCACAAAGTATTACAAAGGATGAATAAAGAAATGCAGAAATGAACCGTAAGAAGAAGAAAGTGTAAGAAGAATAAATAAAGGAAGATGAAAAATAAAAAGCAAGGACAGTAGGAATCGAAGTAGCAAGGGGTATAACTGGAAACTAGAGTCTGGGCTTTTGACAGATAAACGTTAGTAATTTATCATCTATTTGACAAGTTTTATTTTAACAACATGACAAATATTATTTTGCAAAGAACAATGAATCATTCAGGTGATATTTTCGTCATATGACGGACTCTATCGCAAGTCATAAACTGCACTAGTGCGTTTTGTCCTGATTAATTAATACTTTATGCGCTATTTTTTACGAGTGCAAAATGAACAGTCAGACGAAAAGAATTTTGATTGGGTACATGAGCAACAAAATAGCCAATATGGTATTAGTCACTCTACTCTAATTAAAATTGATTTTTTTGCAAGGTAGGAAACAAGATTTGTTACTGAGCATTCGACAAAAAAAAAACGGTGGCTTACAAGGAACACCCGATTCCAACTGAAATCCGATGAGGTCATACATAGGTAATCAAGCTTGCCGGGAAGGGAGATTTTGATTATTTCTCAAGATAAAAACAATAATATTGTTTCTAAAGCATTATAGAAGATGTTTTACAATAAATCCGTACTTTTTATAGATTTTATACAACCACTTGATCATGACCGATCACATTTCATACAGATTCACTTTGATCTCGTTCAAATTTAAGATTAAAAACACCAAAATAGATGTACGCCCTTGTACGAGATATCTCAGATACCAAATTCAGCCCTGCCTAAACTTTCCATCAGGTACCAGCAGGAAAACGTCTGGGGGTTTCTCGGAAAAGCGGAAAAACGGAAAACCTTAAAGTAATCCGGTAATATTTTCTTCGGAACTTTTCTTCTCTTTCATACACGGTTAGATATTATTTTACTCCTCTTGTAATCCTCCATGTGCTCCCCTCTAAGCCCCATACAGCCCCCTCTAACCACCAACACCCCCTCTGACCCCCATACGCCCCCCTAACCCATACACCCCCTCCTAACCCCCAAACACCCCCCCCCACCCCGTACACGAGGAAGTACATAAGAAACACGGTGGAACTTTTATCAAAAAAAGTTTCGTTTTGGGTGTGTGTGGTGGTAGGGGCGAGGGGGTTAGGGCATTTTTAATAAAATTTACCATCCTCATAATGTGGGTGGGTTACAGGGTGCATAGAGAGATGCTTAGGTGCATAGATAGATATTATAAAAAAGTCCTTTTCAACTATTTTGTTCTTATTGCCATGGTGGCAGAGAGTAGATTCTAATTATTAGTATTACATAATAATATGATTAATTTTTATTTTTTACTAATTATTTTTGTTGCTCAAGTTCTGTTCTCTTCTTAGGGGAGGGTTTTTACCTCCAGTATTAATATGAAAAAAATTACATTATTTTGAAATATATCTACATATTATGACATATTATGTAGATACATTGTAATGATATACTTTTCCATTCTTGGTACTATCCTCTTCATGATAATTCTTAGTGGAGACGCCTAGTGCACCGTTTTAAGTAAGAATGAATAGAAAGTCTACAAGATTGTCTGCAAGATCCAATGATGTATCTGATGAAGAGCTAAATACTTTATCTTTTGTTGGACAATTTTTTTTACATAGTTAGGTACATAAGCATTTCGACTGATAAGCATGTCACTCTGATTTGTTTATTTGAACAAAATTTAATGGTTAAAACTGAGATTTGGTGATTTTGAGAGTGAGAGTTCTTTCTGGAAGGAGGTCTTCCTAGTGTATACAAAGTGCCATCGAATGCCACGCGAGCTTCAACGTAACTTTAACATCCACGCCATTCCTTGAGTTGAACACTGTTGAAATGGTTGTGATGTAGGAACAATAACCCAACTTACCCAACGTATTGTAACCGTTTGTAATTCCGACAATAATGTTCTAAAGTTTATAAGAATGGAAGGAAGGGTGGGTGGGAGGGAGATAGGTGGGAAATAAGTGGGGAGAGGAGGGGAAGGGGGGAGGCAGGGTGTGAGGGAAACAGAAAGGAGAAAAGGGAGACAAGGAAGAAATAAATAAGAGAGGGATAGAAAGAGAAAATATGGGAGGAAGTAAGAGGTGCAAATTTTGTGTTTACCTACAGATAAAGAAGAGATGGAGACTAATGAAATATAGAGGAAAGGCGAAGTTAGTAGGAGAGAGAATGTAGCATATTTGTAGGAGAGGAATAGGAAGATATTTCGTCAGGGAAAAGAAAGGAGATAATATGAAGAAAAGGAAGATAAACTATGAAGGAAAGGGGGTATAAAGGTGGGAAGATGAAGCAAAAATGGTAAGGGTCGGTTGGAAAAAGTGAGAGTGAGAGAGAGAGTGAGCGACCAAGTCAGAGAGAGAGAGAAAGAAAGAGAGAAATAGAGAGAGAGAGAAAGAAAGAGAAAGAAAGAGAGAGAGAGAGAGAAAGAAAGAGAGAAAAAGAAAGAGAGAGAGAAAAAGACCGAGGGTAGAAAGAGAGTGAGTTGGGGAAGAGGGTAGTTCACAAGGAGATATGTGGGGGCCCAAAACTTCCCCTCGCCAGAAAATCAAGTAGGTACAGTAAAGGTGGCTAGTTTGTGAAAGCAAGGAATTTATGTAGCGTACTTCTCCGTCTGATCAGGCTATCAGGGGAGCCGTATAATAATTTCCAACTTTTATTAGGGGTAAACATTTCTTGGCCAAGGGAAAGATAATGTTCTCCTTCAAGATTCTCTTTGCTCGATAGTTGTAGTGATATTTTGTTTTTGGACTATATGATGTTTCATGGGCATAAAATGTAACTGAGTTTCAAAAACAAGACAGCATAAAAACTAATAGAGCCTGAGAGATTACAATTATGTAGCGTAGAAATTGTACCTCTTTGTATAGTGCAGGAAGATATTTATACATTTAGACACTCCTGAAATATTTTTATGAGATTTAAATTAAAGTAAGTTACGTAGGTATAACGAAGTTTAGTGCTATTGGAGATGTTCCTTTTCAACTTATAAAATCATTTATCCAAAATTTAACACAGTTTTTAATTTTTCCATTTTCTGAAATCTTACCAACCAGCTACCCCCACAACTCAACCATCCTGGGTTGGGCCAGGAATAACCAGCATCACGACTGTTCGAATAGTCACCCACCCGAGTTCTAACCTTGCTGGATGTTGCTTAACCTCAGTGAAAGAAAAATAACTCTTGTATTCAACAAGACATTGACAACAAGGATATCTATATCTATAAAAGAAAGCTGTCTGTATGTATGTGTGTGTGTGTGTATGTATGTATGTTCTTTATACAAATCCACACCGTTTGACCGAGAAACCTGAAATTTTGCACATAGGTCCGCTTGGATCAGGAAATTCTTCTAGGCTAGATTATATCTCCCTGAAGTTAAGCTACAATGAGTAAGGATAAAAAATAGATGGGTGACGCAAAATATATTAACGTTTTTTGACAAAAATGACATTTTTTCTCGAAATTTGTCGCGACGACCTGTCAACTCAAAGCGAGAAAGTTTTAGGCAAGGGTTTGAGCTTTCAATTGACATATCGATCGCGAATTTCTGATGAGCCGTTCTTGAGCTACGCCGGGTAAGGTAAAAGAATGGATGGGTAACACGTAAAATATTCACGTTTTTTAACCTAAATGACATTTTTTCTCGAAATTTGAAGTGAGACCTATCAACTCAGAGTGAGAAAGTTGTAGTCAAGGGTCTGAGGACAAAATTTTCAAGGTTTTCGACACATTCTCTCTCTCTCTCTAATTGTTTTGTGTGTGTGTGTGTGTGTGTGTGTGGTGTGTGTTTGTTTCTCTTTTCATCTTTTTATCACTGTTTCTCTGTGTACCGGTAAATTTCTGGTGGCTAAAAATTTATGTGTAAGTTGATTTTATATTGTAGATGTGCATATGTGCAATAAGAAAGGATTTTATTATATTCTAACTGCGGCACCAGCCGCGTTGGAAAAAGGACTTTACTTCTTATGAGAAGCGGGAAATTTTACACTAATCCGCTTTATAAACCACAGCATTCTCCCCTCTTCTGTGGATTGAGTTTTTTTTATTTGAACCGTTGTAAACGATGATTTCACGCTTTTTTTCTAATCCACAGTGTTCTCCCCTCTATAAGCCACAGTATTCTCCCCTCTTCTGTGGATTGAGTTTTTTTTTTTTTTGAACCGTTGTAAACGATGATTTCACGCTTTTTCCATTTTATTATTTTCCTTTAAAAAATCATTAGCAAATACACACTCAAATAACATCCTATGATTCAATGAAGAATAATAAAACTCAACATTACTTTCGTTTCAATAAATGCACACGGACAGATGGGTGACGCAAAATATATTCACGTTTTTTGACCTAAATGAGATTTTTTCTCGAAATTTAAAGTGACGACCTACCAACTCAAAGCGAGAAAGTTTTAGGCAAGGGTTCAGGCTTTCATTTAACATATTGATCGCGAAATTCTGGTGAGCCGTTGTTGAGATACACCGAGTAAGGACAAAAGTTGGAAGTTAAGCTACGATTTTGAAGAGCCGTTCATGAGAAATTTATTACCTGGACGCCAGTACCCTACAATTTGAGCGATGCATTGGTCTACCCTACAACATGGAGGAAATGGAGACGTCATAACGTATAGCTGTCCCACAACAAACTATCTAACAATGCTACCATGGGTAATAATTCCGTCCCACAACAAGTTATACTTCAATGCTACCATTTTTACCTTTAAAAGCATGTAAGAAGAAAACTTGATCAAAATCAATTTAAACAAATTTTGTTGTTGTGATATTCTTCTATATTATTAAAAAGAACCAAGATGACCAATTTTGCGGGGACGGGTTTGAAGTATTACGAGGTTTTCATAACTTATTTATTCATGCCCTATACCCATATGTACCAAGATGGGTGGTTATAATTCGTTTGACATTTGAAAGAGAATGCTGAAGACATTATCAGCATCCTTGAACAGACATTTTGTTTAAAATTATGGTAATTACATATTATGTATTATAGTCATTTTGTATATAAAAAATTGTAAATAAAGCTTGATCAGAATTGTTGATAATAACGTAAGTACCCTACACGCAAGTACCCTACAGCGCGAAGTATCCAAGTACCCTACAAAAATGGCTTCCCCTTCTTTCCTCCAAGGCTATCAACGAGCGCTGATTTCCATGCATTGTTGGCATCACTGTATAATTAAAACCGTTTTTTCTTTTCATTTCAATTTTTGCGGGAGAAAAAGGCGTTTGAACTTTGATCTTAAAATTGACCATGCCTGTTTGAATATTCTTGATAGTTATTAATGATACTTAGATAATTAATACTTAATAATGATACATTGATAATTAATACTCAATACTGATACCCTGATAATTTATAATGATACCGAAGTAATAATAGAAGCACAATATAGAGTACTGTAAATATAAAGTGAAAAGTACCTACTTTCCCTAGATCCTATAAAGGTAAGTTTCTCTTTGTTAATTTCAATTTTTAAAATTATTTCTGCGATAGTTTTCTATCAGTAGTAAACCAAGGTCTAATACATTTCGAAAAGCAAAATATCTTAAATGGAAAGTATCATTCTGTTTCCTTTTTAAATGGAAGTAGTACCTTAGGTACATTTAAGTAAAGAAGTACATTTTAGTAATCTGAACAGAAAAAATCATGCCTATTCACTCTTGGTTTTTTTTCTGTTAGAAAACAAACGGAATGGAAATTTATACTTCATTTTAGTAAAATTAATGTGATGTATCTACAACTTTTCTAACTTAGCACATTGCATAACTGTTTAATATACAGTTGTCCACACAAAATTGAAGAGAAATATTCTGCAGTTATGCACCTATTACTTATGACATTTGCTTGGTTTCAAGAAAATACGCGCATTGTTATTTTTAAGTACTGACACTTTAATAAAAAAAATCATTGAATTTATGATGAGTAAAGGAAGCACTAGGACACCTTAATCAATAGGTACCTACCTAACTAGGTACTTTCCTAATAATAAATGATAGGTTCATAATATGCATGCATAGCAGGAAGAAAAATAAACTGGTGTGAACATCACACGACTTTCAATTACAATTCAGGAAATTTTACCAGAAATTAAAACATTTTTAAGTTAAATTTAAAGAAAAATCGTGATTTAGTTACAAATGATTTAGTAAATAATCTCAGAATTTAGCGATAATAGAGAGGATGAATTGTGTCCATAATTGGCAGTGTATCTATCTCACAAATTAAATTTATCTAATGGGTACGTTTTCATATTCTATTTTCATTTTTTGCGTCCAATGAACTAGAATACGCCTTTCTATTATATTGCTCGCCCAATATATAATAATAATAAAATAAAATAAAAAACAGCAACTCAGTGGGAACATTTTTTTTTCTCCCGTAAGAGCCTGCAAGTATGTTTTTTAGGATAAAAATATTATCCTAATGATAAGGTATCTGAAGATGCAAGGAGTACTTTCACTCGCATGGTTTGTTCTACTGAAGGTGCACTCCACAAAGAACAGTATTGAGTGACAAATGGAACAAGTCTTTCAGTATGGTTAAAAACATTGCTTGGGTCAACACATAGTTCTCAATCATTAGATCCATTGACTTGAGAATTAGAGGATCAAGGAAAAAAAAAATCGACCAATTTCTGAATATGTTTAAAATATGTAAAAAAAAAGGAAAAAATTGTCTTCACCCAAACATACAAATAAAATTCATACAATATAATAATTATAAAAAAAATGTTTTTTAGGATTATGTTAAAACCGATTTTACCTAGGAAATCAATCGATTGTTGAGTCTTACATGAAGAGGTTATTTATATTTTATGTACATTACAAATCATTTCAATTTCAGACAATCATCATGCCACCAAAAAAACGCAAATCCATTGGAAGTGTTCAACCTAAAGCAAAACAAATGAGACAGATCCGCATGAATGAGACCCCAGCACAGAGTCAATCCCGTCTACAAACAAATAGAGAAAGAATTGAAGAGACAAGAAGGCGAGAAACGGAAGAAGAAAGAACAGAGAGACTGACACAGAATAGAATGAGAGTTGAAGAAGATAGAAGAAACGAGACCGAAGAAGAAAGAACAGAGAGACTGACACAGAATAGAATGAGAGTTGAAGAAGATAGAAGAAACGAGACCGAAGAAGAAAGAACAGAGAGACTGACACAGAAAAGAATAACAGTTGAAGAAGAAAGAAGAAACGAGACCGAAGAAGAAAGAACAGAGAGACTGACACAGAAAAAAATGAGAGTTGCAGAAGATAGAAGAAACGAGACCGAAGAAGAAAGAACAGAGAGACTGACACAGAAAAGAATAACAGTTGAAGAAGAAAGAAGAAACGAGACCGAAGAAGAAAGAACAGAGAGACTGACACAGAATAGAATGAGAGTTGAAGAAGATAGAAGAAACGAGACCGAAGAAGAAAGAACAGAGAGACTGACACAGAATAGAATGAGAGTTGAAGAAGATAGAAGAAATGAGACTGAAGAGGAAAGGACAGAGAGAATAACAGAAGACAGGATAAGAACAGCTGCAAGGAGACAAAAAAATCCAGAACTCGCTATGGTAGGCTTTGCTTATGACAGGCAAAAGGACTATGCTAATCATCCAAAAATTCGAATTGGTTCTATGAACAAAATTTGCCGTCATTGCCAAGCACGAAAGTTCCCCACAGAGCCTCCTGGTTTGTGCTGCAATGGCGGAAAAGTAAAATTGGAGCCTTTAGCGCCACCACCTGCCACACTACAAACATACATGGCTGGAGAGACTACAGAAAGTAAACACTTCCTGAAAAACTTGCGACGGTACAACAGCTGTTTCCAAATGACGTCATTCGGTGCTACAAATATCGTAGAACAGTCTGGATTTCAGTCAACCTTCACCATACAAGGACAGGTAAGCTAGATTGAATTATTATTATTAATAATAATAATAACATCCTCGAGGTATGAATGAACCTCACACAATCAAAGAAAAAATGTATACCCGCTGGGATTCGAACTCGGGCATCTCGCATACTTGGTCAGTGTAATACTGCTCTGTCACGGAGGCCGCCAAAAAATAGCAATTTTTGTTATTCATAGGTATATGTGAATTCACGGAATCTAAATTATATCACTATAAACGTAACTAATAGATATATTTTTTAACTCATCTCAGTAACTTGATCGTTAAGGCTGAAGATGGTGGTTCGACTACCAAGCAATGCATGGATTTAGTAATTCAGTTTTGAGTAATTGTGATATCACTCACATGATTAACTAGAAAATCTTATATTTTTCCCACTCCAGGTTTACCATCGCATAGGATCCATGCTACCACCAGAAGGTGAAACACCGAAGTTCCTCCAGATTTACTTCATGGGGGATGAAGAGGAAGAGACTGAGACTAGGTGTCACCACATTCCAGGTGTTCGGTCTGACATTGTCAGTAATATTCAGTCTATGTTACACCAGGAAAACCATCTTCTCCAATCATTTAAATCTTCTCTGGAGAAGATGACCCATGATGAACATAGAGTTGTCATTAAAGCAGATCGAACTCCAGTGGGTATGTTCTTTTTTTGTTTTTTTATGTTTTTTTTTTTAACGTCACTTTCAACTGCATGGTCATATCACGACGGGGGTGTTACCATCCATTTGCAAGAAACTCACAAAACTACTACCCACATTAACCTCACCTAGCCTAGCTTAGGCCGGAATCCAGCATCACGAAGTATCCACCTCGCTGGGCGTTGCTTAACTTCGGTGATCCTACGAGAACCGATGCATTTAACACGCCATCAACACAGACAGATAAGTTTTTATTTTCCTTATCCTATAGAAAGGAAAGTAATAGAATCACCGCAAATTTTCGTGGTCAGTTTTTAGTGCCAAAACATGTTTTAGTGTCCCGAGAGCCTAAATGCAAAGTTTCAGCCATTGGTCCGTGTGTCAGTAAGAACGGTAAGAGCTACTTTGGTATGTAATACTTTATTTTTAGAGAGGATGTGATACGAAACTTTTCAATGAAATCGGTGCCGCCAGTGGCGGCCTTTTGATCGCCATCTGACGATTCTGGTTAAACGATAAAAAAATACGTTATTAGAACAAGTTTTTCTTAAAAAAAAAAAAAAAAAAAAAAAAAATAGGTTTCAATGGGTTTAATTCGATCATTTTTTGATATCTTGAACTTTTAGAAATCCGGCCCCAATTCCCCGGTATTTTGGGTGGGGACCCAATTGGGCTCATTTTTCCATTATTAATCCTAGACAGGAGTTGTGACGTATCAAATTCAACGCTTTTGAGGTGCTGATTAAAAATTTGATGATACTTTCTAGCTAACTGTTACCGTTGAGTCACCAATGGCAGAATCCGAATGTTGTGTGGTGTCACACCAGTTTATTTTCATTATTTATTAATGAGTAGGTTATACTTTTACTTTGGTCCATTTCGAGAACTCCGTGCTGTACTTCATGTTATGTTCTATTGTTCATATTATAGGTATCATTATCAGTGACTGGTTGATTTAAACTTAAACGTACACTTTAGTTTTACGAAACAACTCTTCGTTTTAGATAATAATAAATACTAACAACCATATCATTTCATGTATGGAGGTGCGTTGTAAATAATATATTTTATGTATAAATTTTTAAATGAAATTAAATGAAATTATAAAATTACCTATTTAAAGAAAAATTACCAATGTACAAAAAAAAGTCAACTACATTTCAAGAAAATATCTATATAGTTCTTTTTTTAATTTGCAGGAGAACATGAAAGACGGTTTAATGCTCCTCAAGTCAATGAAGTTGCCATTTTAATGACAAATGATATACAGCAGCACAGGGATATTGTAATTGAAAAAAGAAGCAATGTAATAAAAAGAATCACAGAGACACATGCTTACTATGATGGATTACAATATCCTCTCATATTCCCCTATGGAGAAAGTGGATATCATTTTCTAATCAAACAGATCACACCAGCTACTGGTGAGCCGACTTCCAAGAAGGTCTCAGCCATGAACTTTTATGCATACAGACTTATGATTCGCGAGAATGAAAACCACATTCTAAAATGTCGACAACTTTTCCATCAATTTGTTGTCGATATGTACGCGAAAATTGAAACCGAGAGATTGTTGTACATACGACACAATCAAACTAAATTGAGATCAGAACAATATGTCCACCTTCGTGATGCTGTTGCAAATGATGGCAACGTAGACCCCAATGAATTAGGCAGAGCGACGATTCTACCATCCACATTCACTGGGAGCCCCAGACACATGCATGAATATGCACAAGATGCTATGGCGTTTGTGAGAACATGGGGCCGTCCAGACCTATTCATCACATTTACCTGTAACCCAACATGGGATGACATAAAAGAATTGCTGTTGCCTGGACAAGCCGCAAGTGACAGGCACGATATTACTGCCCGTATATTCAAACGGAAATGCAAATCCCTGTTAGATTTACTCACCAAGCAACAAGTTTTTGGGGAAGTTAGATGCTGGATGTACTCCATTGAATGGCAAAAGAGAGGTAAAGTGCTTCTTTTTTCTAAAGCAGATTACTGCTATTTTCAAAAGTCATAATATCACAACCAATAATTAAACCTTATACAGTGGTAAATTTTTACGGTTCTGGCAGGACCCGCACTAGCGACCTACAGATTCCAAATTCTTCATCCAAATTTACATCTTTTGATAAGATAAGCCAGATGAAACGTATAATTTTCAGTTGTTGGTCAAAGATTTCTAAATAAAACCCAACTGATGAGTACCAACCTATCTAATTATTATTTATTTTTATTTCTTCAGGTCTTCCCCATGCCCACATTTTGGTTTGGTTAGTGGAAAAAATTAGACCAAATCAGATTGACCAAATCATCTCAGCGGAGATACCAGACAATAATGTCGATCCTGAGCTATTTCAAATTGTGACTAAGAACATGATCCATGGTCCATGTGGTTCCCTGAATAGCAACTCACCATGTATGTCTGATGGAAAATGTACAAAGAGGTAAATTGTTTATTATAACAGGTTTATACCTAATTCTAATGGTACTTAAGTATTCAAAACTCCACTAATATAAATGATTCATAAGAATAATATAGGTAATCTATATACAATTATAAAAAATGAAGTTCGATTTGAATAATGATATAGTTATAGCAAGCATAATTAGGTATATATTACTTACACATCACAGTCATCACATACATTTTTAGGTAGGTAGGTAGGTACTCACTTAATTAATAGCAATTAATACTGTCCAGTGTACAGTAAGTACCAATTAAATAATAAATAAATAAATGTGTGTTCTTTGTGTTATTATATCAGAATTTTAGTGGGTAGCGCAGAATTATAGGACTTTTCCGTATTTTTGATATCCCAATATATAATTTTTGCCTATAATTCCGCCACTGGTCGCTCCTAACATTAAAGCGGCTACTCATTTTTTCTCACGAGGTATGAGTGGACCCCGAACACCCAAATACAGAGCAGAAAAAATCCTGCCCCGCTGGAGATCAAACCCAGGTCACCATACAGGCAATGCCTAGCGCGATAACTCACTTGGCCACAGTGACTACTCAATTAGATAATAATTAGGCATGTAAATTTTCCTGAAGCATATTCATTATAAATAGGTATCATTATAAGAAACTGATGTACTGACTTAAACACACACTGAAAATGAAAAAAGGACCAGGTCCTAACTAAATTTAAAAAAAAAACGGCTTTAAAAGTTATATATCTCAGAACAAAAACGAATTACGGCCTCCAAAGGTAGTGTAATAAATCAGAATGAATGACAAGTGAATTCCGCCAGTGTCCTTTAGTCATGTCTACCTGTGTTCCTCATGTCTACCTGTGTTCCTTAAAAAATACTTGGCCACATTTTGTATGAATCAAATTTAGTAGTTTTGACTTAATGTAGGTTGTCGTCGAATTTAGAAGAAAAAAATTCAAGCTATAAAATATGGCCATTAGTGTACGGCCTGGCCATACGCCAGCCTCCGTGGCGTAATGGTTGTGACTACTGCCCGTAGTCCAGAGATCCCGAGTTCGATCCCCGGTTGGAGCAGACTTTTCGAAGAAAATTCTGTTCCCTCCAAACACGTGAGGCTGACATTTCCGGCCCTACCCAGGCTGGGTGAGGTTGATGTGGGTAGCTGGTACGATTCCCAGCGAATGGAGGGTAACACCCCCGTCCAGATCAGAACGTTAAAATCAAATAGAATCGTTGGCGTTAGGAAGGGCATCCAGCTATAAAAAACTTGCTCCAACCTACCAACCTCAACCATGAGGTTTAACAATGCCGACCCCAAAAGCAACATAAGCTAATATGGGATAAAGGCAAGGGAGATTTTTATATTTATAGTGTCTTAAGGATACTAGGTAAAAAAGTCTGAATGGACACTAGCCGAACTCACTTGGCCGTCTTTCTGAAATATCACTTCCTACTTTTAAAGCCCAAATTTTTTGGAAGGGTAGATAATTAAGTCCGAGGGGACATTGGCCAAATTCACTTGGTTTTAGTTTAGAGATATTACGTACTACCTACTTCTAGAAGCCAAGTTTTTTCGGAAGTAGTTGGAACTTGGTCATTATTTCAATAATATTATCAGGAATCATTATACCTCTACAACAATGTATTTTGTCCCTATAAATTTACATGACATTTTTTCTCCCTCTTTCTTTCAGATACCCAAGAGAAATGGTTCCAGAAACTGTCAGTGGCAATGACGGATACCCCCTCTACCGTAGAAGGTCAACTGACAATGGAGGCCAGTATGCTACATTGAAAGTGCGAGGAAATGATATGGATGTAGATAATAGATGGGTTGTCCCTTATTCACCCATATTGTCAAAAGCATTTCAAGCACATATCAACGTGGAATACTGCAATTCAGTCAAGTCCATTAAGTACATATGCAAATATGTAAACAAAGGATCAGACATGGCTGTATTTGCAGTAGAAAACAGAGATGAAATCCTACAATATCAGCTGGGACGATACATCAGCAGTAATGAAGCTGTGTGGAGAATATTTTCTTTCCCCATCCACGAGCGATATCCTACAGTGGTTCATCTAGCTGTGCATCTGGAGAACGGACAACGGGTTTATTTCACCTCCGACAATGCCCAGGCCAGAGCTGAAACGCCCCCTGAAACAACCCTGACAGCTTTTTTTTCCCTCTGTTCATCTGATTCATTTGCAAAGAAACTCCTCTACTCAGAAGTACCTAAATATTACACTTGGAACACAAGTACCAAGAAATTTGTAGCCCGTAAGGAAGGGAAACCAGTAGAAGGACAGGCAAATATGTATGCGTCAGATGCAATAGGCCGGATCTACACTGTGCACCCTAACAATGCGGAGTGCTTCTTTCTTCGGTTGTTGTTGGTCAATATCTGCGGCCCCACATCATTTCAGGCCTTGAAGAAGGTGGAGGATAGGGTTTGTGCAACATACAGAGAAGCATGCCAGCTCTTGAACCTTCTGGAGAATGACTCCCATTGGGACAATGCACTTTCAGATGCCTCAGAAACGGCCTTACCTCAGCAAATACGTTTCCTCTTCTCTATAATACTAACAACTTGCGCTCCATCGAACCCGCAAGAACTTTGGGAGAAACACAAGGAGAGTATGAGTGAAGATATTCTCCATCGTCATTCAAGCGACATGTATACACCGGTAATTTTCAATCAAGCTCTGTTAGAAATTGAAGATATTTGTACTTCAATTGCACATAAGTCGTTAGACCAATTAGGTTTAACGATTAATATAGATCGATCAGAAGTTGGCAATTGGAAATGGGTATGATACCACTCATAAACTACCAGAAGATTTCTGTACTCTAGCCAGTTGTACAGATGAACTTATAGCTTTGGTATTTCCCACTATTGAAACCAAATTCACAGACAAAGACTGGCTGAGTTCAAGAGCTATTTTGGCACCTAAGAACAGTGATGTTAATACTATCAACTCAACAATACAAGACAAAATACCAGGTAAGTGGTAGTATCACTGTTCTTTTACATTATCTGTCATTTTATGTCTCTAAATTCCTCTTAAAGTAAACAAAATATACCAGCGCCCATCGCCGGCTCCGCTAAATCATCAAGCACACACAAATGATAATCATACAAACATAAGATATATTATGTTTAGATATGCATATATTATTGTATATAATTATTAGCGGGTTATAATAACTACCGCCGCTTCGCCAGCCCATCAAACACACCATAAACACACCCACACTGAAAAAAAAAACCTGAATATTTTTTGCGTCACCCATCCAATTTTTATCCTTACTCATTGTAGCTTAACCTTAGGGAGATATAACCTAGCCTAGAAGAATTCCCTAATCCAAACGGACCTATGTGCAAAATTTCAGGTTTCTCGGTCAAACGGTGTGGATTTATATAAAGAACATACATACAATTACATACACACACACATACAGACAGCTTTCCTTTATAGATATAGATATAGGTATATGTATTGTAAGTACTTATTTTCAAACAAATAATGTATTAAATAACAGTACCCACGAACAAGGTACATAATTATTATCTATTTAACAAGTGCTCTTCTCTCCTACAGGCGAGTACAAAACGTACACATCACTGGACTCGATGATGAACCAAGACGAGGCAGTGAACTATCCAACCGAGTTCCTCAACTCTCTCGACCTGCCGGGGGTGCCACCCCATGAGTTGAAACTTAAAGTTGGCATACCAGTGATCCTGATGAGGAATATTCATCCACCTGAACTTTGTAACGGCACAAGATTGGTAGTCAAAAAATTGATGAATAATGTAATCGAAGCAACGATCATTAAAGGGAAGTTCAAAGGAAAAGATTTCCTACTTCCTAGATTGCCAATCATACCATCTGATGTGCCGTTTGAGTTCAAACGGATCCAATTTCCAATCAGGCCTGCATTCGCCATGACCATAAACAAGGCTCAAGGACAATCCCTTGAAGTGTGCGGTGTTGATTTAAAAACCCCCTGCTTTTCCCATGGACAGCTGTACGTGGCGTGCTCTCGCGTGGGCAAACCATCCAGTCTATACATCCATGCTCCTGAAGGGAAAACTAAAAATGTCGTCTATCCAAAAGCCTTGGAATAAAGTAAGTAAATAAATGCCTTAATTGTTACAACAATGCATCAATGACGAATAAAGCATTAATCAATATATGAAAATTTATATTTATAAATATAATAAAATGTTTTCCTTTTATTTCCAGGACCGCGGCCGGTGCAGAACTACGGCAGCTACAATACGCCGAGAATTTATTTGTTGTGAACATCACAACAAATAAATGTGTATGATGGATGATGAGGGGGGTTTTTAGTGGGTCGGTTTGCATCATCCTGAGAGGGTCCTCTACCCTTTCCGAGTGGTGTACATCATCCCCACACTGTCTATTGTCACTACGACAATATTCGTCCTAATCTCAGCATTGACACTCACACTCCAATAAGAGTGGGAGTTTTAATGTTGAGAGTAAGAGAGGATTTTACCTCCCGGGCATCCCCACCCAAAAAAAAAAAAAAAAAAAATACGTAGAAATACGTAGCATACTTGATATATAAGCGAAAAATCTAAATAGGACCTCTTTTCACCTCCTTTGAACCACCTTTACCTCCCCTCCCCCCCTAACTCTGTTTCCTCCCATGATAGACATCAGGACTTTTAGTATGCTTACTATCTCACCTTCCTGTACTAATATCCGAAAGAATTGGCTACCTCTCACGCACTCTACAACTTATTCCTTAATTAGACAGAGAAACTTGAAATTTTGCACATACATAGGTCCGTCTGGAGGAAGGACAAAAATCGATAGGTGGCAGAAAAAATATTCACGTTTTTCAACCTAAATGACTTTTCCTCGAAATTTGAAGTGATGTCAACTCAAATCGATAAAGTTTTAGGTCATATCGATCGCAAAATAATGATGAATCGTTCTTAAGGTACACCGACATGAAATGGATGGGTGACACAAAATATATTCTCTTTTATCGACTCAAATGACGCGTGTGTGTGTGTGTGTGTGTGTGTGTGTGTGTGTGTGTGGTGTATGTGTGTGGTGTATGTGTGTGGTGTATGTGTGTGGTGTGTGTGTGTGTGTGTGGTGTGTGTGTGTGGTGTGTGTGTGTGTGTGTGGTGTGGTGTGTGGTGTGTGGTGTGTGTGTGTGTGTGTGGCGTGTGTGTGTGGCGTGTGTGTGTGGCGTGTGTGTGTGGTGTGTGTGTGTGTGGTGTGTGTGTGTTGTGTTGGTGTGTTGTGTTGGTGTGTGTGTGGGTGTGTGTGTCTGTGTGTGTGAGTGTCTGTGTGTGTGAGTGTCTGTTTGTTGTGTGTGTGTGTGTGGGTTTGTGTGTGTGGGTTGTGTGTGTGGTGTGTGTGTGTGTGTGTGTGTGTGTGTGTGTGTGTGCGTTGTGTGTGTTGTGTGGTGTGTGCGTTGTGTGTGTGTGTGCGTTGTGTGTGTGTGCGTTGTGTGTGTGTGTGCGTTGTGTGTGTGTGTGCGTTGTGTGTGTTTGATGGGCTGGCGAAGCGGCGGGTGTAACCCGCTAGTACGAAATAAAATTACCTTCAGCCATAGTGCTTTTTGTGATCTGATTATAAACCTTTGTAGAATGTTACCTGTAACAAACAAAAATTAATTAGGTATTAATTCAAGCTATTTCATCATAGGTACTTAATTTCAAATAAATTATGGAAAATTCTATTTATTTTATCGAACGTCTGTGTCGGTAGCTCAGTAGTAAAAGCGGCACTTTGTAGAACCAGAGATTCCAGAGGTCGCGGGTTCGAGACCGTCGGGAACATGACAAGTTATCCTCCCATTTGGGATTTTTACCACATACTAATACGTCTTGGGCTTACTGCTGTAATAATAGGACTTAAAAGTCCTAATCGGG
This sequence comes from Bactericera cockerelli, assembly GCA_024516035.1. NCBI lineage: Eukaryota > Metazoa > Arthropoda > Insecta > Hemiptera > Triozidae > Bactericera > Bactericera cockerelli. The sequence continues at coordinate 38,042,348 of CM044956.1, forward strand.
CAGTATAAATAAGGCGATATTATTATAATTTAATACTATATTTCATCAATTATTCTTAGTCATTGGTTTACTTTAAAAAGTATTGCTTAGTTATTGATAAAACTGCCAATAGTACTCATCAGCTGTTTAGTGAAGTCAGAGATTTATCACCCAGTTTAATGTGGTTAACACGCTCAGACGCTCACGTCCAAAGACACGCTCAAACAGAAAACATTCTAACTACAAGAGGTTTCTTACCTCTTCTCCTTCTTCTTGTAGATTTTCTTTAATCGCTTTTTATTCACCCTACAAATTCGCTTTAGAAAAAAAAAAAAAAAAAAAAAAAAAAAAAAAAACAGGGAATCAAGTCAGTGTGAACGCACGCACCAACTTATTTTTCCCGGTAATAATGCCTCACCCGGCAATTTATTAGGGAACTAAAACCTGAGGGGGAATTGGAATATGGGGGAGAGAAAGGTAATACGCCATGTTTCGATTCTACCCTTGTACGTTGTACTTGTAAATCTCAATCTTTCCTCTTTGAAGTTTGCTCATGAAAATTTCATTCAATATTCACAAAATGCATCCCTATTTTGCAAGTGTATCGTAAAAAATTGCACATATTATGACAGTTTTTTTTCAACTCATCAAATTTGGGTAAGTTAAATCCAGGCTGGATGAGGTGAAATGTGGCTAGATGGTTCATAAGTTTGCAATGGAGAGTAAGATCAAGAGTCTATTCGTTAAGCAAAATGATAATAATAATAATAACACCCAAATGGCCACTCGATAGAAATAATTAAAAAAAAAACAATCATTTTCTAACCAATCAATTACTTACTTGTACGTTACATAATATCAAATTTAAAATAGGGTACACTTTAAATTATTGTTTAACTTAAATTTTCGAAACGTTGAAATTCTAGTTACATATCCCAGGAAAGACCATGTTGCACAGAGCTGAGGACCAGGTTAGGAGTCCCAGAGGAACCTATGAGGAGAACTGCTGGAAGGATCACAGAGGGATTCTACTCGCAGGAACGAGTACTTTGGTGTAGCTCAACACTATTATCTTGTAAGCTTTTGTATCTATTTTTCGTCTGTTCCGGTAGCTCAGTGGTAAAGATTGCACTCTGTGAATCTAGATATTCGAGAGGTCGCGGGTTCGAAACCCAGCCGGGGCATGACAAGTTATCGTCCCATTTGGGATGAAATCCTCGTGTCGTATGACCTAGGCTCTAGAGTCGAGTCGTTCAGCAATATGATAATTATGTGTTTTGTGCACAACGTTAAGATGTGCACTGGTAGACAAGTGGTTAACGTGCTAGTCTGGTAATCCTATTAGCGTATTGATCAGTTGGTTCGAATCCCACACAGTGCACGAATTTTTTCTCTTTAATTTGAGTTTGTGACCACATAATAATAAGACTCTCAGGGTGAGGTGGTAGAAAATGCTTTGAGCATTAACCTCGCCTGGTGGTTACCTTCCACTAAAGAGTATTATTATTTATTATTATGAATAATAATAACAACCAAAAGGCCGCTTAGTAGAAATAATTTAAAAAATACTTACGATTTCTAATATTAGAAATTTCTCGGAAGTAACACAATCATTTTCGAACCAATCAATTATTACTTACTTGTACGTTTAAAAAATATCAAATTCAAAATATTAGGGTACACTTTAAATTATTGTTTAACTTAAACTTTGAAATTCTGGTTACATATCCCAGGAAGGACCCTGTTGCCCAGAGCTGAGGACCTAAGCCTGGCATACCAGAGGAACCTATGAGGAGAACTGCTGGAAGGATCAACTTTGGTGTAGCTCAACACAATCATCAAGTAAGTTTTTGTATCTATCTTTCGTCTGTTCCGGTAGCTCAGTGGTAAAGATTTCACTCTGCGAATCCAGATATTCGAGAGGTCGCGGGTTCGAAACCCAGCCGGGGCATGACAAGTTATCCTCCCATTTTGGAGAATGGAGAGTGAAATCCTCGTGTCGTATGACCTAGACTCTAGCTAGTCGTTAAGCAATATGATAATTATGTGTTTTTTGCACAATATTAACATGTGCACTGGTAGTCAAGTGGTTAACGCGCTAGTCTGGTAATCCTGGTAGCGTAGGGATCCGTTGGTACGAATCCTACACAGTGCACGAATTTTTCCTCATTAATTTGAGTTTGTGACCACATAATAATAAGACTCTCAGGGTTAGGTGGTAGAAAATGCTTTGAGCATTAAGCTCGCCTGGTGGTTACCTTCCACTCTAGAGTACCTATTATTATAATTATATTATTATGAATAATAATAACAACCAAAAGGCCGCTTGATAGAAATACTCGTACTTAAAAAAAAAACACAATAATTTTCTAACCAATCAATTACTTACTTGTGCGTTTAAAAAATATCAAATTCAAAATAGGTACACTTGAAATTATTGTTGAACTTAAATTTTCGAAACATTGAAATTCTCGTTACATATCCCAGGAAGGACCATGTTGCACAGCGCTGAGGACCCAGGCCTGGAATTCCAGAGGACCATAATGAGGAGAACTGCTGAAAGTATCACAGAGGGATTCAACTCGCAGGTACCAGCACTATGGTGTAGTACTTTGGTGTAGCTCAACACCATCATCAAGACATCAAGTAAGTTTTTGTATCTAACTTTCGTCTGTCCCGGTAGCTCAGTGGTTAAGGTTGCACTCTGAGAATCCATTCGAGTGGTCGCGGGTTCGAAACCCAGCCGGGATATGACAAGTTATCCTCCCATTTGAGATAATATTGAGTGAAATCCTCGTGTTGTATGAGAAATCGGAAGTATTGTGTTCGTTTTTGTATTAAAAAAAAAAAAAACATTTTTCGTCTATTCTGGTAGCTCAGTGATAAAGGCGGCACTCTGTGAATCCAGAAATTCGAGAGGTCGCGTGTTCGAAACCCAGCCGGGACATGACAAGAGCTATATTTTTCTTTTGGATAATTTTTTTTTTTCCAGGTTCGGTATTTCCAATTTCTTCCAAGTTTAGCTTCCCCACTATTCGTGAGAGAAAAATGCGTTTCGGTACTTTTACAGATTCTATAAATTCTGGGTGAATTTTAATGAGAAGGAAAAAAAAATCGTCAAATATAAAAATAATATGATGTGACAAAGTGCACACCTGTTAGATTTGAACTACCTATGATCAAATGATTCATTACCAAGAGTAATTAATTTCAGTTTCAAAAGCGATAACATGACATGCAGAAATACTAAATTATAAATTGGCTGGAAATCTATAGGGAATAGGTTCTTGGGGGTTTAAAGATTTTTCTTCTTTTTTTACGCTGTCTTATCCCACTTAAGCAAGGTTGACGTTGTTCAACCTTATGGTTGAGGTTGGTTGGTTTTGGCACATTTCTACGGCTGGATGCTTTTCCTAACGTCCCGGATTAGGACAGGAGTTTTACCCTCGATTCGCTGGGAATCGTAAAAAGATTTTTTACCGTCGTCAATTTATCTTTAGATCATAATTATGTGAAAACTTAAAAGTGCCAAAATAACATTAGTAAGCAAATATAATAAGCATTTTCAATTTTTACCCGTGTAAATATTTATTTGACATTATAAGTTAGATAAGCACTACTATCTGTAGTGCTTTATTGAGACTGTCAGCTCTATGCAAGGAGTCACATTACGCTAGCAGAGTAATAATGAACATTTCCATCAACCATGAGGAGAAGTCACGGTAAGTGAAATTCAATAATTCTAATTACAGTAATTATATATTTATGTACCCGTATTATTGTTTATCACTATGACTTTACTACAAATCGAATTCTATAGAATAATTCTATGATTTCATACTATTTCAAGAGTAATTTTATAGGACTTATAGGTAATTTACCCAACATGTTAATAATACTATTAATAATAAAGAACACATATTCTTATTTGTTTATACGTGTAGTGTTGAACTCCAAAAAGTATTATGTATTACAACAACAAAAAACAACAAAAAAATCCATTTCTCAATTTTATTTTTCATCATTGTTGTCAAATTACTTTGCCTGGGATTCTCCTGATGATTTTCTGTATATTCTTTCATTTCTATTTCAGAATCGAAATGAACTATTGTGGCATTTCTATGAAGAAAAAACCAGAGAGAAATGAAAAGACAATAACTTCGATATCTACAGATAAATACGGAAGTAAATATGAAGAAAATTATGTTTGTACTTCCATGCTAGCAACTTTCGAATAGATATGTTTAGGAGATTATAAATAATATCTATAAAAAAGTCAACGCATAAAGATACTGTCCTTTGGTGTTGGCTATTCTGCAGTGGAAGATCTATTAGGAAGACATTTGCGTGTTGTTGCAGTTGAAAAATCACCAGGGATGTAGGAAGGAGAAATTCAGAACAAGGAAATCATCTTATTTTGAAGAACAGAATTCATTAGATCATAAAAAAAAAAAAAAAAAAAAAAAAAAAAATCGACTCAAAACCTGAGAACAACGATCTGATAGTACCAACACAACCAACTACTGTTCTTAAACAAATGAACACCAATGTTAATAATTAATTTTAAAAAGTCACCATATTTTTACATTTTATTTGCAATGACCCAGGCTAAAATTGTAAGTACCTTCATATAATAGTACATATAGTCTAGTTAAGTTATCTTTAGGTATAATTTTTGCGCATATTAGAGGCACGTACGAGTATTTGTTTTTTTTTTCGACTGACAGAATCACGTTAGAGCCCTAAGACTCCTAAGAGTTTAGTATAATTTGGGCTGTTATAATATTTGGGTTCCCAGTAGAAATTGGGAACAAACATTCCAAATTATGTTGGGCTTCCTGTATGATTTGTGTGGTGTGGTCACTTCTGAATACATTTTTGGAAATTGTGAAGTACTACTACCACATAGGAAAACATCTGTAGATTAAATCAACCCATCTAAGGTTCTTTATCAAGGATGTATACCAGTGTTGAAATGTTCTAATTCCATGCCTGTCTTTTCCTCATTTTTCAGGTGTCATGCGCAGCGTCCAAAATTCTCCAGTTACAACAAAAATTAAAAGTCAAATACAAGTTCCAAATTCACCAGTTCTATACACATCAAGAGTCAAGATAAGTTCAAAATTCCACGTTCCAGTCCTATTCAAAGTCAAAAAAAGTTACCAAATTATCAGTCTGCGTTCCAAAATTATCAGTCTGCGTTCACCAAATTATCAGTCTGCGTTCCAAAATTATCAGTCTTCGTTCACCAAATTATCAGTCTACGTTCACCAAATTATCAGTCTTCGTTCACCAAATTATCAGTCTTCGTTCCAAAATTATCAGTCTGCGTTTACCAAAAAATCAGTCTTCGTTCCAAAATTATCAGTCTGCGTTCACCAAATTATCAGTCTTCATTTAAAAATTATCAGTCTTAGTTCCAAAATTATCAGTCTGCGTTCACCAAATTATCAGTCTTCGTTCACCAAATTATCAGTCTTCGTTCACCAAATTATCAGTCTGCGTTCCAAAATTATCAGTCTGCGTTCACCAAATTATCAGTCTTCATTAAAAAATTATCAGTCTTCTTCGTTCACCAAATTATCAGTCGCCGTTCACCAAATTATCAGTCTTCATTAAAAAATTATCAGTCTTCGTTCCAAAATTATCCGTCTGCGTTCACTAAATTATCAGTCTTCATTAAAAAATTATCAGTCTTCGTTCACCAAATTATCAGTCTTCGTTCCAAAATTATCGTCTGTGTTCACCAAATTATCAGTCTTCGTTCCAAAATTATCGTCTGCGTTCACCAAATTATCAGTCTTCGTTCCAAAATTATCAGTCTGCGTTCACCAAATTATCAGTCTTCATTAAAAAATTATCGTCTGCGTTCACCAAATTATCAGTCTTCGTCCAAAATTATCAGTCTGCGTTCACTAAATTATCAGTCTTCATTCAAAAATTATCAGTCTTCGTTCACCAAATTATCAGTCTTCCACCAAATTATCAGTCTTCGTTCCAAAATTATCAGTCTGCGTTCAACAAATTATCAGTCTTCATTCAAAAATTATCAGTCTTCGTTCCAAAATTATCAGTCTGCGTTCCAAAATTATCAGTCTGCGTTCACCAAATTATCAGTCTTCATTAAAAAATTATCAGTCTTCGTTCACCAAATTATCAGTCTTCGTTCACCAAATTATCAGTCTTCATTAAAAAATTATCAGTCTTCGTTCCAAAATTATCAGTCTGCGTTCACCAAATTATCAGTCTTCGTTCCAAAATTATCAGTCTGCGTTCACCAAATTATCAGTCTTCGTTCCAAAATTATCGTCTGCGTTCACCAAATTATCAGTCTTTGTTCCAAAATTATCAGTCTGCGTTCACAAAATTATCAGTCTTCGTTCCAAAATTATCGTCTGCGTTCACCAAATTATCAGTCTTCGTTCCAAAATTATCGTCTGCGTTCACCAAATTATCAGTTTTCGTTCCAAAATTATCAGTCTGCGTTCACCAAATTACCAGTCTTCATTCAAAAATTATCAGTCTTCGTTCACCAAATTATCAGTCTTCGTTCCAAAATTATCAGTCTACATTCACCAAATTATCAGTCTTCATTAAAAAATTATCGTCTGCGTTCACCAAATTATCAGTCTTCGTCCAAAATTATCAGTCTGCGTTCACTAAATTATCAGTCTTCATTCAAAAATTATCAGTCTTCGTTCACCAAATTATCAGTCTTCCACCAAATTATCAGTATTCGTTCCAAAATTATCAGTCTGCGTTCACCAAATTATCAGTCTTCGTTCACCAAATTATCAGTCTTCGTTCACCAAATTATCAGTCTTCGTTCACCAAATTATCAGTCTTCGTTCACCAAATTATCAGTCTTCGTTCCAAAATTATCAGTCTGCGTTCACCAAATTATCAGTCTGCGTTCACCAAATTATCAGTTTTCGTTCCAAAATTATCAGTCTGCGTTCACCAAATTATCAGTCTTCGTTATCCAAAATCAAAATTATCAGACGTACCAAATCAGTTCCTGTTCAAAATTATTCATGTCAAGTTCCAAATCCTCAGTTCCTGTTCAAAATTATTCTAGTCAAGTTCCAAATCATCAGTTCCTGTTCAAAATTATTCAAGTCAAGTTCCAAATCATCAGTTCCTGTTCAAAATTATTCATGTCAAATTCAAAATTGCGCAGTTCAAGTTCAAAATTATTCAAGTCAAGTTCAAAATTATGCGGTTCAAGTTTCTTCAGTCTCATCACACAAGTCTAAATTAAAGGTAAGAAGCTCAATACCTATCTTAACAACAAAAAATATGGTGACTTTTTAATGAAATATTTACTGTAGTTTTTAGTTTACCCTTATGTACGAGATAGGTTCTTTATTACATCAGATCGTTGTTGAAAGGGTGTCTTACTTAAGTTTTACTTGTAAAAAAATACTGTGCAAAGACCTAAAAATGATAAGATGGTTTTTGAAAGAGTGTCTTTAATCAGTTTTACTAATAATGATGTATAAAAAATATTGTGAAAACATATTATGGATGACTAAATAGTAAGAAATACAAGACATATCTGGTATTTCGTACAGACATATCATGAGTTTTTATTGTACAATTAGTTTTGGAGAAACAAAATAAATAATAACTTACCCTTCCATCCAAATACCTACCATTCCACCAACAATTACCTTTCCTTCCAAAACTACCTACCTACCTTTTCCCCCCTACCCATTCCGGAGGCAATCATCACAATTGCTGACAGGAAAAGAAATGAAATTCAAAACTCTATGAAAGGTAATGAGGTTTTCTGCCGTATGCACCCCCCTTGTGGAAAAAAATCAAGCATAATGGCTTAATTTTGAAACAATAAAAAGAACTTTTTTGAATGGAGAGAAATGATGTATTCAAGGCAAATTCTTGTGTATTTTGAGTTCTATTGCGTAGAGTTAAGGGAAGTAATGTTGAAGAAGAAATAGGTATGTATGTAATTTTATTTATAACTCATTATAATTTGTCACTTTTGTAATAATACTGAAGTATTATGATTTTACCATGGTCTCCATAAGATAAATAAAGATTACGTATCAGGCTTGCACGCACGGTGACATGGCTTCAAATCATAGCGGAGACGGAGTTTTTTTCGGCTCTGTACGTACGTTGAATGTAACGGGGTCCTCTCATATATACCTCGCGAGGAAAAATGAGTTGCTGCTCTGATTTGGCGACGACCTGTGATAGACTTATAGGCAGATTAAGATATTAGAATATTAAAAGATTAGGAAAAGGTCCTGTACTTCTCACTACCCACTAAAATTGTGATGGAACAACACAAAGAAACACATTTAATTTGATTATATTTTATTTGACATATTACGTACTTAATTAAAAAGTTGGTATTTCGGAAAATGCCAAAACTTTAAAAACAATTATGTTCACAAACTCAGTGGAGTGAAAAATATCAACAGATTTGACCACACGGAATTTTCTCTGTGTACAATAAAAAATCATAATTAGGAATAACTACAAGGCAAATAACTGCACGGACTCAGCATAATATTAGAGAATAGGTATCTCGAAATCAAAAGGCGAAAGGTGAAACATATAAATCATAAATGTAACATCTTCAATGAATTATTATTAATGTCCGAACATTAACGAACACCATGATACTATATTATACAATACACCTATAACAATGTAATTGTATATAATTATTATTATTATAATTAACATAATTATTCATTATTGCTATGGTTCTAATTATTTTGTCCCGATACAATAGGTTTCAAATTAGGTATGTACAATTGTACAATATGTATATTATTTTAAACTCAGAATAACAAAACATTCTGAATTTTACGATGAAGTTTACGATGTGAGAATTCTAACAATTAAAAAACAAATAAACACAAATCATTGTGTCGTATTGCCAAGTTAGTATGTGAGGTGGAATAGTGGTCATCGGATTCCAGAGCTAGAGGTCTCATGTTCGATACCTGTAGACTCTAGGAAATTATACATTTAGAACAGACCATTTTTTATTATGAATCATGGCGAGTATTGAGCCTTTTGTCTCCTTTGTACATTTAATACATTACAATCACTATCATTCGACTACCAATCATTTATCCATGTGGTCACGGCGCTAGACTTGCAATATGTATAACACAGCGCACCACTCAGCGTATAATACTATGGATCCCTACCGATCTCAGTAGCTTGATCGATAAGGTGGCGGACTTGTAACCTGGAGGTCGGTGGTTCAAGTCCCGGTTCCAGCGTAGATTTAGTAAAGCAAGTTTGAGTAGTTGTGACTTCACGAAAGTGATTAACACAAATATGATAACTTTATTATGGATCCCTGATCCGTATGTGGATCATATCCCACTCAATGCTGGAATTTTACCTCATACAGTTGATTAGGGGACTAGTAATGAGACTCTGAGGGTAGGTATAAGATGCTTTGCATTCACGATTCACGACCCACACATCTAAAATTAGTGATGGTTCCTCACGTGCCTACCATGAGACCAATCATTTCAATGTTATTGATATTGAAATTTTCTAGAAAATATGGTATCAATACTTGCCATAAGTATCATGTAAACACGTTTTAATATTAAATATTAAATTTTATGGTACACTTTCCGAGAAAAATATATAAAAAAAATAGCTTCTCATGCAGGCTTATAATTTATAATATTCATAATTATGTCTGCTATACCTATGTCTACAGTCTACACCTATCGATTGTGCATATGGCGGTAATATATGGACGACGGACAGACAGTTTGTGAGGTAGAAAATGTTCCCATTATAATTATTGGTGAGGAGATGGACGCTAGCATAACTTGACGGTAGTCTGAGAGATGTGTCTACTATGAACCGGGGGTTCGAGAACTATTGAATCATAATATGAGACCCATGTCTTGAAGAACAATCTAGTTTATTCTAACCCAAATTTGGTTTTAAGACAAACTAGATTTTGTTAGGTTACATTATCTTGGGTAAGGCCTAATTTAGTATATTCATAGTTTGGCCTAGGCAAGTAGGCAGCCTACCTTAAATTAAATGTTCTGTAAAGGATTTGATCTTAAAAACATGAACATACATAATATTATAATAATAATATTATTATTATGTTCTGCTAAAAGCAAAATCATTAGTCAAAAGCAAAATTATTAGTCTGTCTGTCCCGGGAAAAGTCTGTCCGGGTAGCTCACTTGTAAAGGCGGCACTCTGTGAATCTAGGACATGACAACTTATCCTCCCATTTGGGATTTTTACCACATAGTAATACGTCTTGGGCTTACGGCTGGAATAATGGGACTTAATAGTCCTAATCGGGCAGTATAAATTAGGCGATATTATTATTATTATTGCATATAGAATTTATCAACATACTAGGTATTTGAACTCCTTGGTGAATCAATAATTTCTATCTTGTGTAGGTATTGTCTTATGTGAGGAAAATTCTGTCGAACTGAAGTTTCGGTTTTAGCCTGGAAATACCACCTGTCCGAAAAATTTACAGAGCCAAAAGAATTAACTTTCTGCATCCGTTCTCAAATAAACATGAAAATTTCAACTTTTCATGAACCCAGGCCCCAAGACCGCACAAACACCCTATGCTCCTGAAAGGGTCACTAAAATTCTAGACAGTCAGTATGGGGCGACTTAATATATTATAATATTTTAATAACAAAGTAATTACTTACTGGAAGGAAGCTTTTTTATTGCTTTTCCCCAAGTCCATAGTTCTCCTCTGTTTCAAAATATTTTAATAATATAATAGCCCCTACTTATGGAAATTGAGCATACTGAGGCGTTGTATTGGAAAGGAAGGCCTGATGTTTTAGAGATTATGAAGTAGTCTTCTGTGGGTTTGTATTAGAGCTTGACGTGTAGGCTAGTAGATCTGTTGAGTAACTAGCTGAAATTATTATCTAATTAGGCTTTTTTTTGCTAACGTCTATCTAACCTAGAGATCTTTCGAGGCGGAGGTATTACTCTTCATTTAGACTTACCAACAGACCTGGCACCCCCATTTATCTCACCCAATGTAGAGAACCTGATGCTATCATACAGGCAAGTCTTCACCTCCCTAGACGTTGCTTAACGTCAGCGAAATTTCCAGAACCTGAGTATTCAACGTGGAATCCATCTGGTTTATTTCAGCTTTTTTTTGGAAGGAATCTTTTTTTTTCGAGATAGGACGCTTCATCTATTAATTTATTTTTTCCCACCCGAGTTGGACCCCACTTTATCAGTATTGACTCGTTGGCTTATATTTGAAGCTATACGTATATTATGAAAGGAATCTAGGTACCTATAAGGTTTCAGCTTTCAACAGGTTCAACTTTTAATTATTGAGCTAAGTTGATTTTGAAAAATGAAGCTGATAATTGTTATATGTCATAACCCTAGTGCCGAGGGCTTGATAAGTTTACTCCGGAATCTATTTCTCTACTCTGCACTTTGAATCAAGAAAACGTCTGGCACAGGATTTGCACAGTCTTTATTATTTATTCAATCTATTTTCTCCAATGGAAATCTTAATAATATCTTTCTGACACAATGCGAAATAGGAATGCACAACATTTGTAACAATTTTCTTCGCTTGAGAGGAATAGAGTATTAGGAGAAGCGCATGAAATGAAGAAAAGATAAATCAAATTCAAATAAATAATAATATAACAAATGTTCTTCAAATAAATTAAAATTTCCCTCTTCATCCTGGCCTTTTCCTCTTTCATGTTCTTCGTCAATTTTTTTTTTACTTCCTTCTCTGTCTTTCTCCTTCTGCCTCTCTATCTCTTTCTTTCTTATCCTTGGCGGCTTAGGGCCAAAATTTAAATAAGAAGTATCTAGCTATGCGCCTGTATGGCTGCAAGTTTTCAAAATATGCTCTCCAAATTCCAAAAATTCCTGATTTTAATCTAAATTATTAAGTTGCACTTTTGATTGGTGAATCGAACTTATTCCAAAAAAAATCGTCTCTCCATGGTTTTAATTTTTCTCTGCGGATAGCTTTTTCTAAAATTCCTTTTTCAATTGGTAACATATTAGAGTACCTATACCTATCATCACTTTTTTCGGTTAAGCCAACATTTCGCTCAAACATGATCAAGAACATTATGTTAGTGCTAACAAGAGACTCTAAAATACACAATGTCGCTTTTCATTCAAGCAGGCATCAGATTTCTCTTTCAACTTTCCCTTTTTCTTCTCTTTTTTCAATTTGGGTTTGACTTCGTCTGCAAGGTCATATATTATCACAACCGAGGTTCTACCCTCCATTCGCTGAAAACTCACAAACCAGCTACTTAGATAACCCTCATCCAGCCTGAGTGGGGCCGGGAAAAGCCAGCATCACGAGGGTTCGAATTTGAATGGTCACTTGGTATCTCATCCAAGTCCTAGCCTTGCTGGACGTTGCTTAACTTCAGTGACTGAATGAGTACTGGTGTATTCGACGTACCATCGACGCTGTCCCTTTTTCTTCTATAGGGTGCTTTAACTCTGTCACTCGCGCTAGAGAAGTCGTTCTTTAGCCGCCCCTTTGCTTTTCTTTCTTTTTCCGTTCAATGAACATTTTGTAATTTAATTTTGTTTGTATAAAAATAATGATGGCATTTTGGATATACAAATTGTGTTTGCTCTCTCCTCGTCCTCTATTCTACGTCTATTCACCCAGGAACTACGTTCTCGGTACACCGGCAGGAGACCTTGATAAGCTCGGGTATGGAATACTTTGAATAATTATTTTTTCCTGTGATTTGTCACTTGGCCTATTTGTCACTAGCGGTATAATGCTCGGCTTGCACTCCAGGTGACCCGGGTTCGAAGCCCGGCGAGGTCGGAATTTTTTCGGCTCTGTACTTTGGATGTCGGGGCCTACCCTAGCCTCGTGAGGACAATGGAGGTAGTTGTAGAGTGGGCAACGACCAGTGGCGGCATTACGAGATAAATATTGGAATATGACGATTAGTTGGAGATATGATACATTAGCATTAGTTCTCGTAGTGACCGACCTCAGTGGCTTGATCGATAAGGCAGCGGACTTGTAACCTGGAGGTCGGTGGTTCAAGTCCCGGTTTCAGCGTAGATTTAGTAAAGCGAGTTTGAGTAGTTGTGATATCACGAAAGTGATTAACACAAATATGATAACTTTTAACTTAAAACTTTAGTTCTCGCAGTGTCGTAGACATTACGAGAACCACTTAAATTTGTGACATAATATCTAACTCTTTATCTATTTTTTTTTTTTTTGTACCTTTTATTTGTTTCTTGTGGATTGGTCCTTCATTGTCGTGCTCCTACCAGTCACTCCCAAACTCCCATCCCTTGCAAATCCTCCAGGGCCTCATCCTCCCATCTAAGGGCCGAATTATTAAACAGGATTAGATTTAATCTATGTGGACACACTGGATACTGTCCCTTATTTCGGGCTGTGATTGGGGGAAACTCCGACTTGAGCGCCCTGTCTGACTTAGCTCAACTATAATCCTGTTTCATAATGTCGCCCTCAACCGACCTCTGTAGCTGGATCGATAAGGCGGCGGACTTGTAATCTGGAGGTCGGTGGTTCAAGTCCCAAGTTCAGCGAAGATTTAGTAAAGCGAGTCTGAGTAGTTGTGACATCACGAAAGTGATCAACACAAATATGATAACTTTTAACTTTTTTCAACTTTAATGTCGCCCTCAGTCGAGGCTTTTTCCGTTTGGCATTTACTTTGGCGTTCGAGATCCTTTTAGGTATTTTATTTTTGACATCATAACAAACATGTAATGATGGTAAAAAATGGTTTAGTGTTTCCGAGTGTTATTATAATATCCACAAGTTCTGTTTTCCCCTACTTTTTTCTCATTTACATAGGTAGGTACATTGATTCCAATACGAGGAGGTATTACTTATTACATGCTAGCATATTTACATGACTAGCTTACTAGTCCAGTTAAATAAGTATCAAAATAAAGGGTCAACCTCGGAAAAGAGAGATGATAAGAATCTCGTTCTAGATTAAAAAAAAAAATGATATGAAGAAATAAAAGTGATATTTTGTTTGACCTTCAATAACTTTTGACGCAGACAGGTGATTTTATGTAACTTTTGAGACAACCTACGCAACACGAATATATTGAATATGAAGATGTGATGGCACAAAGAACAATGCCGACCCCACGTAGGTTTGGAAAAAGGAAAAGTGAAAGAAAATGTCACAATTAATAATTACTTTAACTCACGTACTTGGGACTCGAACCACCGACCTCCAGGTTGCAAGTCCACCGCCTGATCGATCAAGCTATTAAGGTCAAACAAAGGTAAATGTAAGGAGAAAAAGCAAAACTGGAAAAATCAAAATATTTGTGGGCAGGGTTCTTGCACCGAAAACTCATACCGAGGTGAATCCCTACTTTGACTGGACTATTAGGCAAAGGTTGTTTTATATGAACAATGCTTGGGGCTTCTCTCTAATAATAATTTCCAGACTGGAGCGCAACTAAATAAACATGAAACGTCAGAAAATACTGATGGCCATTACAGTTTAATGGGAATGTAAATATTGGAAAAACATTTATTTTTTGTACCTTACGGGGAAGAATTTGATTGTCATGGAGGGGGAATATTCATAAAGTGAGAGGGAAAGGGGATATTACACTATTATAGAATTTCATTTGAAGTCAAACGCAGTTCCCAAAAGACTATAAACTGTTAAGGGTTAACTAACTGAATGAATGAAGGCATGGCCGAAATATCGATGGTCGATGTCACTTTCACATGGCCGAACTGTATTATAAAACAAAAAACCCTAACAACTGAGTAATGCCTTGTACTCCTCTTTATCCTTTAGTAAAAGGTCAGAATGAGAGGTTTTTTTTTACTGTGTTTTTGTCGTAGCAGTTTGTGATGGTTCATGTTGTAGCTAGTCCATCCTGTAGTAGGTCTACCCTCTGACTAGTGAGAAGTAACACAATTCTTCCCATTTAGGCGCTGTTCAAGTTTGTATTATTATTAAAAAGCGACTATTGTAATGCTTGTAATTCATACTTAATCATTGTAATAGGTACATACTTAATATAAGTGCTTGATTTGTTTCACCTGTTATTTATTTTACAAGAGATTTCTTCTCATTATAAAGTCGCCCACTTGAGAATATCAGAGACGATGTTACTTTAAAAATTATTATGCAG
This sequence comes from Bactericera cockerelli, assembly GCA_024516035.1. Taxonomy (NCBI): domain Eukaryota; kingdom Metazoa; phylum Arthropoda; class Insecta; order Hemiptera; family Triozidae; genus Bactericera; species Bactericera cockerelli. Next base: position 38,057,507 of record CM044956.1, read on the forward strand.
AAAACAAATAAATAACTTTCGAAGTTATTGTAATAATCTTATTAAAAATCATATCCCCAAACTAAATTCGAATCATGATAAAGTATTGATTTTAAAAATAATGAGGTGTCAGTATAACAACCTGTAGTATCTTCTATGTATTATTTAAAAAAATAATATAGGTGCTCAATTTATTATACTGGGTCGTCCATTCCACATTTGTTTTTCTGAATATATACTTTACTAGCGGGCTGTCGCCCGCTTTGCGGGCCGAGGCATGGCCGTGAAAACAAAAAATCCTTTTTCGCCAATGGCAGGTGTTGTAGTGGGAATTTCGAAAAATCCCGTCTTATTGCACATCTAGACTATAAGACAAAGCTACCTACCAAATTTCAGCTTCCTAGGACTTACGGTTTGGGCTGTAGAGCGATGATCAGTCAGTCAGTGACTTTGACATTTATATAATTAAGATTTGAGGTACATATGGATGAATATAACAAACGATCATTCGAATCGGTCTAATTTTTAATCATTTCAGTAAAATATATACAATTATACACCTACTTTTATCATTTCACTACAAATTATAAAATAGGATTGTGGCACAGATAAGGTCAGACTGCCCCTCAAGTCGGATTTAAGTCAATCAGAATACACTGCAGTAGTCTGACTTAGGAAACAATCTAGGGATAAGGGCATTGTTGAAATCCTATGTAATAATTCGGCCCTTCATTAAGGGATTCTTATTCAAATGCTCCATTTTATTCTAAAAACAGAATTTTCTTCTAATTTTTTATTTTTGTGAAAGTATGTTTCTTCAGCTTACATATTTAATTAAAAGATACTAGCTTATACTAGCAAAACTATTACTTGATTTCTCAAACATGTCTGAGTAAATTAAATATCAATCGAAAACGTTAAATTAAACTTGCATGTTGAAAATAAAATTATTATTTTTTCAATTTAAATATTACAATTACCTATTTTTATTTATTTATTTTGAAAAAAATGAAGGTAAATAGCTGTCATACCTGCAACTATCGTAACCACCAGCCAGAAATTCATATGGTATGCTGTTATAAATCTCAATGGGTCTGACAATTTTCACAAATTAACACCATAACTCTAATAATTATGTGAATTTATTTCAAATGTCTCATAGATTTTTTTTCTTTGAGAAAATTACAGTAGGTAATATTATTAAATAAATCCTTAAAATCCTAACCAACCGCTCTTGCTCCCGCAATAATTTATTATTTTGACATCTGGAATTGCCTTTTGAAATTTGTTCTCACTGTCGGGAATTTCATTTAATTGTCATATTATTTTCATATCTATTTCACGTCTAAACTGTTTTTTAATTGTTCAATATGAGTTCTTCATTCCATTGTGTCGACCCAGGGATGTGATAGCTTCATAGGAAAGGCTCAAAGAGAAAATCTTTCCACAGATAGCGAATTTGTAGTAACCCACGGGAAGTAACAGATCTTTTTTCAAAGACAAGCAGAAAATGTCATCTAAATAAACTAGAACTTGTTGGAAGGACACATTTAATACTACTAAATTCAATGTCAAATTTCATCACTCCGAAACTTAGAAAAATATTTCTATAATCTGCTTTTAAAAAACTTAAAACACAAGTACCTACAGTCATGCATAGTTACATATTACTGTAAGAAGAATTAATTACTCGTATGTAAATGTGACATTATTGCGCATGCTTAAAATTTGTGGTTTATAGGATTTATTGTTTTATTTCTTTTTACATAAAAGAACTTGCTAAATATTTAAATTAATTCCTCAAAACTTTCATTATTAAATAATTTTCACATAAAATCATTTCATAATTGAGATTAACCATGAAACCTTTGAATTTTAGGGACTACTTAATAGCTATAATAAACAATAAAACTCATAAACACTAGGTAGCATGAAAACCTACCAGAAAAAATATGTAGAGACTTAATTATAAAAGTTAGATTTATTACATAATTATCACATAATAAGTGACAAGATCATCCATTCTATGATATCACCCAACATAATTCTGATATCTTCTTCGCTCATTTACATAATAATTATTACGTAAAGTTGAACTCAGAGACATATCTGTCAAGAAAAATACCTCGTAAGGGGTCTCACAAAAACAACTCGAATATTCAAAGACAACAAAAAGACAATATCCATACATCAGGTTGATAATGATCGTCAAAAAGAGCAGAGAAAAAACTCGTACATAAAATTTTATGAAGCAAAACCGAAAAAAAACCAAGAAAAATTGCCAGCTATGCACGACGGCTGAAAGTACCTACCGGGAATAGACGAAAACACACTCAATACCAGGCCGATATTTACGACAGCTATTAAATTTAATAGGCAGGTCATTAAGAATTTTTGTTATGTTTCGTTGTTATGAGAGGTTATGTTTGGTTGGAAAGGCAAATATTTTTACGCCATTGTTGGAAGTCGTTTATTTTTTAAAACATGAACAGAGCATGAATTCTGTGGAGGTTATTGGAGTATCGGTAGGTATATACCCAAGTTATTTGCATGGAGGTGCAAACGATAGTGTATTCTTGTTGAATTTCTGGGGTTAAAATAAAAAAAAACTAGTGCTTCCTACATTATTTCAGTAAGGTGATAAAAATATACTGTTTCTAGGCCACGTTCTATTGCAAAATTTCAATTGAAATCTTTCCATCACAGGGACCAATTCATTCAAAGCATCCACTTATTTCCAGTGATAAAAAAGGGAAATTCAAATTCATAAACCTCGAAATTACTTCCAATAAAGTTCAAAACATATCTGCCAAACTCATCAAAACACTGGTGAATATAATTGCTGTTTTTTTATTATTCAGAAAATTCGGTAGAGCTTTTAATTTGCCTTTATAAAAGCAGCTAGAGGTAACAATCGATAGCATGAAACATGCAAAAATGATTAATACGAGTACCTATCTAGGACATACTCCAATTTAGCTTTAGTGAAACCACTAAAATCACAATACACAAGAACCTGCTTTCAAAAGTATCCAACAAACTCATCAAAACACATTCGACGCATTTTAATTTCACTTTTTTAATCATTGAGCAATATAAATTATAGATTTCAATTTGCATTCATATAGGTCTCCAGAGATAGCTATCGACCGCCCGTCCAGTCAATATTGTTCTAGCAAGGAGGGCGACAGGTTTGTTTAGGGCGCCTGGTTTTAATCAGCAACACACGCGCAAATAATGGAGGCTTTTCCAAACAAAGAGGCTTTTCCAAACAAGCTCAATGCAAATATCCGCGAGAAGAAAGGTCTAATCACGGTGCATGGTGAAAGTCATTAATAATTGTTATTGTGGAGCCCCCACTCCCCTCCATCTCCTCCGCTAACAAAGGTAGCCCTCAAAAAGAGGGGAGAGGAAGCGAAACAGCTTTTCGCCTTCGGGCTATGAAATGACAACCCTCTTGTCTTTTTATGAGTACGTGTCCTCCGTAGCCGGAAAAGTTTACATTTAAATTTTAATGCTCGTGGACTATCATGAGCGGCGTGTGACAATTTGTTTTACACAGTATATTCCTCACGTCTGAAGAACCTGACTAACCTGAGCCGCAGAAATGTCGGTCATGACGGCATTTTCAGGAGTAAATTCAAAATATTGCAAGAGAAGGGGGATCACAAAGTAGAGAAACAGCTGGGGTGCTGGGTGACAAAAGGGTGTTATTATTATTTTTTATTTTTGTATCGTGAAATTTTCGAATCACACTATAATGTACCCCTTCCCTATCATACTCACTTCAGTTCATTCTATCTCTCTCAATCTGAGCTCTGTCTCATTACTCCCATCTCTCTTTCTCCGCCAGGGGTAATATATCCATCTCATCGGCCCAATGTTTGAGAATACATTTTTTTTTAACACTTACATAAATCAAAAAGTTTGCCTCCCCTCCCCTGCCCTGTCATTATGTTTCTGCTGAAATTTATCGATAAGCTCCCCCCCCCCTTCGATTCCCGGAGAGAAGAAAAAACTTTGAAACCTCGTCAACTTTTTTAATACAGGAGGTAAAAAAGAAGTTGTATAACTGGTGATTGCTTCTTGTCATCTCTATTATTATGTGAAATACTTATTTATTTTCTGACAAAATAGTTTAAACATATTTTTTATTTTTTTAACAGCTCACATTGATCTGGTTACTTTTTAGGACATTAAAGATCTAGACTCTAGATCTACAGCAAGAACTTACTTTTTAGTTTTAATTCCAGCTTCCATTCCTGCCTGCATTCAATTTTCAATTCGCAAACACTTATGAAATGTTAGCTTCACACTCAAGTAACTAGACTAATCTTTCAGGTGTCCTGAATGATACAGGTATTAATGTCAGGGTTGATTATTTATAATGACCGCAATTACCTATATTTAAAAAAAAACCAAAGTTTTATGGTAGTGGTAGGTAGGTACTAACTCAGACAGAAGTCAAGTATGACAGGTGATTGAAACTAATTTGTGGTTAGGTGGAATTCATAATGCCAGAAGAAGAGAAAGAAGAAGAAGAAAAAGAATAATAAGAAGAAGAAGCATAAGAAGAAGAAGAAGAAGAAGAAAAAAAAAAAAAATGAACACAATACTTCCGATTTCTAATATTAGAAATTTATCGGAAGAATAATGAAAGATACCTTGACATTGTTTTTAGAGAGTACGTAAACTTTTCCTCCAATAACGTCTTCATTTTACACTCTGTATCCCAGAAAGGACCTCTGGGTTCAAGGGTTGAACCTTTTGAACATTTTCTAATAGCGATGATTCCAACCCCTTTTCCAGCACGATGGGCCGGTATTGAAATTAAGATATTATTGAATTAAGTTTTTCGTCATCACAAGCCCAAATCCTATTCATTTGCGAACCCCACGATTCCCAAAATCCATTCAGCAATTTCCTACTAAAGGGACCCTTTCAACAAGGATTTTGTAGTTTCAAGTCGTAGATTAAACACTTCATATTGGATAACGTAAGGGGTAGGGGTAGATGTTTCCATACAATATCTCAGAGCAATTTTATTTGTACATTGCGAGTAAGTCGCTAATTAGTAATGACTATTTTTTTTATTATAAATCGTTGTTTAATTATCATTATTTCGTATTTTATAAATTGAGAAATGCAAAACGGAAATAACCTAATCTCACGTAATGCAAAAAAGAAAAAAAATGTAGGTTCATATTATTATGCTTTCATGTTACTAAAATTTTGGTTATTAGAGCTCCCGACATCTCAGAACTCAGAACAGCTGGAAATGAGTAAAAGTGAGAATTTCAGCATTGGACAAATCCCATAATCCACTATCCTTCTGTTAAGAATAATAAAGTTTTGTTATATTGAAGAAGTACCTATGTATAGAAAAAATATTTAAAAAACCATTCGTTGACGGATGGGAACAGCTTAGGAAATCACCGTCTGGTTTCTAGGTACTTGAACCCCTCTATTGTAGGGCACTCTAGAAAACATCAACTGGAGAATTAAATATCATGGAATACATCAACTGTACTGAAGAAACATTACTTTGGGAGTTAAAGTACCTGTGAATCCTGTGCAGTAGTAGAAATAGGAAGTGGATGACATATACTTCAAACAGAAACATGTACCTACCTTTCTCATAAAATGGATGATAGTTTTAGACGAACCATGACGAAATAAAATAGATATATTACAAAAAAGATATTCTTGACACCAAATTTGCTGTAGCCCTACAGCAAAAACATCATCACTACCATCAGTGAGTTGAAGCTGTTGAAAATAAAGAAGATATGAGTCACTAATTTTGAGTTGGCAGTTTTCACACTCATGTGTGTAATAGAAAGTTACTAAAAAATTATATGAAATTCAACTTAAGGCTATATTTTATTTTATTAAAAGCTGGTTTAGTAACATAATAGCCAATGATAAACTACGAATGTCTTTGTGGAAAGACCTTATGAAAGGTCTGTTTTCAAAAATTCAGATGAAAAATAACCCTATGTTTGTTTGAACAAAGTTGCTTCTTTATTACACATGTATCTGTTTCTAGCTGCAAAATTAACTTTTGGCTCCTAAAACTTTACGACTTTGCCAGAACATAAGAAAAAGCATCATTTCTCTCGGACTCAACAAAAATCAATACAACTTTTGTGGGCCCCTCGAGTTCAAGCCCCTTAGATTGAAGATAGACATCGTCCGTAAATTATTACCCTGAAGGGTAGCAGAACAGCCAGCCCAAGTCCCATTACTCCCGAGATAGAGGGGATACATTGTTACAGAGATAAATACGTGTAGATTCCCCCCTTTGAAACGAAAAAAGAACAAAATGAAAAGAATATTGTCCTTATGGCAGGAAGAAACAAATAATTATTTTCTGTCAAAAGTTTCTGCTCTTTCATAGATTGCACCTGACATTAACCAATTTGTTTAAGTTAAATGACGGAAATTTGATTGATAAGTTTTGTCTTTCAACACAAATCCTGATGAACAAAAATTGAATGAGTAAAGAAAACTGCTCGAACAGCAGTTTACCACTAACAAGCAGTCCTACATCCTATAAAAAATAAATAGAGAAAATTAGAAATAATGAGTAATGACACATCCACAAACACCTACTACTTCAAGAAAATAGCACATTAGATGAAAGAAAACCAAACAAAAAATTCAGAGTACTCGCTGATAAAGTACAATGTATTAAGAAGGAAGATGAAGTAGACCTAGCCCACATCATTAGAAGTAGACCTACGTCATTAGAATCACTTAGCTCATCTTTGTAATGAGTTGACCATTAGAGAAGAAACAAGCACCTAGTGCACACAGCCACTACTCGTGCCATTATAAATCCATTAGGCCAAACTCCAAGCACAGGACAACATTAATGACAAGACTGACCAATTTAAGGAAAGACGAAAATTGGACGAAATTAGACTCAAAATAATAGTGTCCACAGAAAAGGACACTTGATAATGGCTTCAACTCGCAACGTGCTCCTGCTCCTTTGTTCTTCTGGTGAGCTTTGTACAAGCCTCGTTTGTTCTCTACTTGCCTTAAGTGCTTTTCAAGTGATATTCAAATACATCTTCAAAGGAAAAGGAATTCAATTACATTAAACACGAAAGTTCATTACAATGGTCGTTTTCCTAACTCTGAATTTATTCTTCTTCCCATTTTCTTTTCAGTAATCAAACCCAAAACTAACTAGATAATGAGTTCGGTCAGATCATCAGAAAAGTAAATCTTTGTGGATAAAAATAATTCATAAAAAGAATATACCTTGTTTATACTGCCGAAATAATACTGCAATGTCCCTATATTACAGCAGTCAAACTGGTCTTACGACTCTTACGTATTACATGGGTATAATTAGTACATAACACTTTATTAATACTGTTAGCTCAGACTAGAAAGAACAAAAGAAGCTGTTAATGAATATGTTGCTTTAAATTTACTGAAATTTTTTGTTAGATTATCGAATTCATCCTTAAGAATGGAAATAATGTAGCGTAAATTAGTATAATATTGAACTATCTAATCATACAGTCAGAATCATCCTAAAAAGGTACCTAGGTACTGCAATTCTTAAATAATAGAAACCATTTAGCGCTTAGCTGTTTCCGTAACTTTGTTAGCAGTAGTTGTGGTAAAAACAAGATACCCTCCTCTGGTAAAAAGGTGCATTCCAATGAGAGGCAAAAACTATAATAAGTCATGAGAACTAGTTATACCCAGAGAGAGAGAGAGAGGAGTTTCTAACTTTTCGACAGCAAACTTACAAAAGGAAATGTCAGCTTATTATACTTTCAAGTTCAAAAGTTGCTAACAAAGGAAATAGACGAAACAGTTCATCACGGGACGAAGTTATTCCTCCTAGGGAATAGGAACTTTGGGCCAAATTTATGAGCAGTATTATTTAATGAGTCATTATTAATTTACTGACTATTATAATATCACGTCATGAGTTGGTACTGTTGGTAGGTGCCAACTTCATGGCAATATTTATTCAAAAGTCTTTAAAACAACCTCGGTTTGATCAAATGGTTTCTTTAACTTGATCTGTGAAGATGAACTTTGGTTGGTAAAAAAGCTTTGGTTCATAAATAAAGTAGGTATGTTAATGTATATGTATTAAAGGTTTCTTTGCCAATGACCTATTAAACAATGTAAACATGTTGACAGAAGAAAAAACCAACTTTTTCAGATTTGAATTAAGGATTCCTAGGGCAAATTTAGGTACCGAAATTATATCCACACAACTCAATAGCACCCAAAAAATCTCCCATAACAATCATGGCTATACTTTTCATGTTATTTCATTTCGTGAAGGTGGTCAAGGTGGTAGATATGTTCCTCAACGTCTTCATAATCTTCAGCTGTCAAATTGTCATAGATCTATACACAGGGGTCCTGAAATCCAAGAGTATCCATTACTATTTTTTCACTCGATCATTTCAATCTAAAAAAACTTGTGATGGATCGCTCCTGGTTCAACGGGGTTATTTTTAACCAAATTCTCCACAATGAGGTTATAATAGTAAATAAATGTTTCAAAAACTGGGAACAATAAGCCGACGCGAGCGGAAAGAAACCACTGCATCTCTTAGCAGGGGGTGCGATTCCCCATGAAGTATTCACAGATGACAGAAGGAGGCTTACCAAGGAGGTAGATATGAAGATTGAAAAAGTGGTTTTTAACATATTTTTCGAAGTGAAAGATTTGGGTTTTTGGATTTATTTGAGATGTTCAAATTTTCTAATTAAAAGTAGTTTCAAATTTTAATGAGATCTAGGACGACAGATGTGCTTCACATTGACATGGAATTGGATTTCTCAGCTAGTATTGCAGTGTGTTCTTTTGAATAAAAGATGTGACATATTGTATTCGACTTGAAATGCTAGCAGACGAATTTGAGGAATTTTTGGTTATCTGATTATATACTTTTATATTTTGTATTATTATTATGACTTTTAATAAAACTGAATTTCGAAATTTATTGCGATAGCCATGCGGTATGATGTGAATATGATTAGAGTACATAAAGGACCCTTATTGGCGAAATACAAATTAACATAATAAAATTATGGAAATCAGATTTGTGATTTAGTAGAGACAATTTTTCTTTTTTATTTTAATAAAATTTTCCCTGGAAGTCTAGAAGAAGTGAACAACCTCATCAACTATCTCCCCCACAGTTCGTCCTTTAAGACCTGTGGAAACTTGCGAGTCTCATGCATGGAAAGTGCATTTCAGCACACAAAGGAAGCGACAAAGGCAGTAATTATAGCAAAACTTTTCATCCAAGGACTCAGATGAAAAGACGAAAACTTGCACAAGTTCCGCGAGTTTTCGCGAGTTTGGGGAAATGTTTTCTAACTCGAAGAAAGTTCCGAAAGTTGTGCGCTCATATGAGAAAACCTCACATACTTAATGTCGGGAAGTTTGAATAGTTAATGGTGATTAATTAGTACTTGGAAGAGATAGTGGGTGGGACTCCTTAGAAATGAGGTAGTGAGAGAATTTGCATGGATTGGGATTTTTAGGTCATTTTTAATTACCTCCGTTAAAGGTTTTTTAAACAGATTTTTGGGCCAATGAAGAAGACAAGTTGAATAAACTGGAATTCATCCGACTATAGAAGTTAAGTAACGTCGAGCGGAGTGAGGCCGTTCTGGTTTCAAATCCATCCGTAGCTATCAAGGCAATCCACGTTCTACTGGTTATTCAGGCTAGGTGAGGTTAAAGTGAGGAACTGGGTTGTTTTCCTAGTAAATGGAGGGTAAAATTACCATGTAGTTGAAAGAAACTTTTAAATACAAATAAACAAACATATAATGGTTATTAGTGTTATTGCTTAATACTTCTTATGCATTTAAATCGGATAATATATTTTATTAAAGTCTCTATAATGAAGATATTGTAATTTTTATATTATGATTTCAAAAGCCTCTCAAAATAACTCATTCCTTCTAAAAGGTCATACAAAACATTCACAACTAAAATTAAATTTCACCAAATTACCAAATGGTATTAAAAAAACAACAACAATATAACGGATAGAAATAATGGCCGACTTCTTGAAAGGTTAATCTCAAATATCAAAAGATACTTGAAGGTAGAGTAAAACTAAGACAGAGAATACAAAGATAAGAAGAAAAAAAAAGGGTGAAAAAGTTTTAGGAGCTAATGAAATCTGGATATAGCTACTTATGTATTTATGTACTTGTAGTAGTAAACATAGAAATAATAGACAAGAACCAGGCACATAGCGGAGAAGAAGAGAAAGGGAGGCAAGTGGAAATACTACCGATTTCAAAATTAGAAATTTCTCGGAAGTAAAATGTATAAGGGGTGCTGCCACAAAAACCGGGATCTATGTCACTCTTTTGGTAACTAAGGAGTTCGAGTTTGTTTACCATGCCAATCATAATTATTGTGAATTAATAAATTTTGTTATTCTAGAAATGTGTAGTAATTTTCACTGTGTACCAGCTGGGATTTGAAGAAACACTCTCTTTTCCTATTCGTCTGGGGTAATGCAGTTCCGCAGCACCTTAGCATCGGCCGCGCTTGGAGGAAGTTAAGAAATATGGTCACCTAGTTGTGTAGTACAGTAGGCTTGCATTCGACCTTGATGGAGACAGGGAGCGGAGGTAGGTGAGAGATAGAGGAGGAAGGTGAGAGGGAGGAGAGAGGGAGTGGAGGAAGGGGAGAGTGAGTGAAGGAAGGGAAGAGAGAGTGGAGAGGGGGAGAGGAGGAAAGAGAGAGGAAGTGGTGGAAGGTGAGAGGGAGTGGAGAAAGGAGAGGGGGAGTGGAGGGAGGAGAGAGGGAGTGGAGGGAGGTGAGAGGGAGTGGAGGGAGGAGAAAGGGAGTGGAGGAAGGAGAGAGGGAGAGGAGGAAGAGCAGAGGGAGTTTAGGAAGTTGAGAGGGAGTGGAGTAAGAGAGAATGGGGAAAGAAAGAGATAGCGATAGAGGGAGAAAGAGAGAGATAGAGAGAAAGAAGAACGCACCGGAAAGAGACAGAAGACAGGAAATGAAGAAAATTATAGCACAGAGTGAGAGAAGTCTGGAAATGGTTGAGTGCAAAAAAATAATATTTAAGAGGATAATAGATGGAAAGAGAGTGGAATGTAGACCTGGATATGGAGAGAGAGGGGGGGGGAGAGAGAGAGAGAGAGAGGAGAGAGAGAGGCAGACAAACCGAGAGAGCAAAGGGCTGGGATTCTTAACTTTGGTTTTAAGGGATAAAAAAGTAACTTTTTTTATCTAATTAAATTTAATACAGAAAAGTAGAAAAAAAGTCTCTCACATTAGTTATAACGAGAACTTGGAGTGGATTTCTGCATAGCGAAGAGAGAGAGAGAGAGAGAGAGAGAGAGAGAGAGAGAGAGAGAGGGAGAGAGAGAGAGAGAGGAGAGAGAAAGAGAGAGAGAGAGGAGAGAGAGAGGGAGAGAGACAGAGAGAGAGAGAGAGAAAGAGAGAGAGAGAGTGAGAGATAGATAAATAGGAGAGGATAATTGGGAGAAATAGAGAACTAGAGGAATTTTTTTTTCTTAACATAAAATATTGAAAAGTGACAAATGTAAATAATACCTAGGGAAGCAAGAGAGGAAAAAAATTACATAATAAGAATGGGCGAGGTGTGAAATAGAGAGATAATATAATTGGAGAGGGAAGGGAGACAGGGAAAAAGACGGACAGAGAGAGGTAGAGATAGGGAAAGCTAAGGAGAGAGAGAGAGATAGAGACAGGGAAAGAGACGGACAGAGAGAGATAGAGATAGGGAAAGCTAAGGAGAGAGAAAGACAAACTGAGACAGTGGGAGGGAGGTTCAGAAAATTGCATCTCCCGAGGGAATACGATGCTTTCTACTTTTTAATGTGTGCCGTCTCTCCTATGCCCCCCACCCTCTCAGTCCAGCAGAGCCCCCCCTACCTTCCACCCTCTGTGCATGGTGCTCCCACAAACCCCGAAATAAAAATTATTCATCTTCATTAGTGTCCGGGACGCTCGTGAAACATTAGGGATAAAAATGTAAAAAGTTTGCAGGGTAGATAATGTAAGAGCTGGTAGTGGGGCTTGTGTGTCTTCCTAGGACAATTCTGGGGGAGATCCTTCCAGTTTTTTTTGCTTCCTCGGTAATTGTTGAAGGTAGTCTTACAATGTCGCTCACCGACCTCAGTAGCTTGATGGATAAGGCGGCGGAGTTTCGAGTCCCCAGTTCAGCAAAATTTTATTGAAGTTAAAACTCACTTCATCACGAAAGTGATTAACACAAATATGATTTTTCACATGAGTGACACTAAAATTCTGGCAGTGCTGTAGAAATAATTTGTTGATGCTATATTTGCATTTAGAACCTGTTTACTTTCCTTGTTATTTTTATTATTTGACGGAGAAGGCAAAGAAAAAGTTTCTGGAATACCAAAATATTCAGGAACTTGAAAAGATTTGAAAAGTGCAGAGATGGACAGAAAGAGAAGAGAGATATAAATGAAGAACTAATATAAAAGAGAGAGAGAAAGAGAAGAAGAGGAAAAACAAAAAGAGAATATTTATAGTTTAAAAGTTATATCATATTTGTGTTAGTCACTTTCGTGATATCACAACTACTCAAACTCGCTTTACTAAATCTACGCTGAAACCGGGACTTGAACCACCGACCTCCAGGTTACAAGTCCGCCACCTTATCGATCAAGCTACTGAGGTCGAAGAGAATATTTATAGGAAATATCTTTTTAAGATAAATATAAATAAATGAGAGAGAGGGAGAGATAGAGCTGGTGCAACTGCATGGAAAAGAGATAGAGAAGGAGAGATTAGGTGACTCAAAAGGAAAAGATAAAGAGAGTGACAATGGAATACAAGAAAGATTAATCTCAACAAGACAAGAAAAGTCTGTTGCAGAAAACCTTTTCATCTTCACGGTGTAGGATTATGAAGAGATTAACCTCAATTCAATAATTGCTGTGGCTTAAATCCTAACAGAACTTGCCCTATAGAGACCCCGCAAGCTCCCATTGTGAAGGATTTTCCGATGCGGAATTGTGAATTTAATTTCAAGATATTTGCACACAAGCTTTAAAAACCTAATCACTTCAAAATTAGATTTATAGACCTTTTTGTATAATAAATACTAAGGGTATATTTTTAATAAAATTTCTTTGATTTTAAAACTCAAGTGATCGGTTTTTTTTTCTCCTTTATCCAGATTTCTCTTAAAAAGTGTCTATTTTCCTCAAAATGACGTAATTGGACCTGACAATTGTTTTCTTATATCCAGAGTCGACTGCGAGACTCGTAACTTCTCTTGTATCTTCACACACACTCCAAACCAGAGATTTGGCATCAACGCTGCCATTAGTCACCTGCATCTAGTAAACCTGCACATCATTAACAAGTAGTACTTTAACTTTCACTTTTGCCTGTTGACCCTATTAATACTGAAGTAGGATTCGAACTCTGAACCCCGCGTATCTGAGCCAACCGGATTAGCATAACACACGAAGGCAACCTCATAACACATGAAGATGCGGGGATGGTACGTTGATTGCAACACGTGTTTTACGACATACTGGTTTTAATGAGTTGATATTCCATACACCATTATGGTACTTGTGAAGTACAAAATTAAAATGAATTATATAAAAATCTATAGTTCTTTCATACTTATATGAATGCGAAAGTCATTTATTCACTCATCTAATACTCATTCATGTCCGGTTCTCCGTACTGGTAAGTCTTAGAAGACAGAAAACATCCTGGTGTGTAGATGCCTTTTATACCTTAAAGGCGCACTAAGAAAAGATAGTTCAATACTCAAACTGGGCCCCAGCCGTATGAAAGAACGCCACGTCCACAAACTTTCCGCTAGCGACAGTAGGGATGCATGGGTTAAATAGCTCGTTAATTATTTATAAATTTTGGTTTTTCCTGTTTATATTTTCAATTAAATAATGTTAATTATGTGACTATCTTTCAATACAGGATCAATTATTATTATCTACTAGTTCGGCATTTATTGCCAGCCTCGGCCGCGGTTCGAACCTCTAACCTTCGGATCAAGACACCGATGTGTTTATATCTTCACCATGGATCGGCTCAAGAAAGCGGTGAGCAATTCCCCTTTTCAAACACCCAATTTTTCCATTGTCTACAGACCCTCTCCCTCTATTAATAAGAATTATGACAGTTGTCCATTTGATTGAGGGAGCTCGTATTATGATTAACCTAGGTCGGATCCTACTCGGATCATACTTTAATGAACTCCTTGAGTGAGGCTCTCTGAGGGTGCTACGAGCAATTCCATGGGATTTGCGAGGACCTCCTCTCCTCCTACACTTGTATGACTTATTATCCACATAGGTACAGCAAATAAATCAAACGTAAATTTGACAGGGAAAGCTTTTATAATATTGGCAATATTTTTGTAGATTTTTCTCTCCTGTTTTGCTGTTGTTTTATTCAGGGTCTAATAAAAGATTCCCTTAGAAATTTGAATTTCTCTCCTGATTTGCTGTTGTTTTATTCTGGGTCTAACAATAGATTTCCTTAGTAAATTAAATTTCTCTCCTGTTTTGCTGTAGTTTTATTCTGGGTATAACAAAAGATTCCTTTAGAAAGTAGAATTTATCATAAGGAGCTTTTCCGTTGTTTGTTTGTTTGTTTTTTTTTTTTTTTTTTTTTTTTTTTTTTTTTTTTTTTACTTTTTTTAGGGTCTGCTCAAGCTGTTTCTAATTTTTTTAAACAAAATGTTTGATTTTCTTTTCTTCTAAAGTTAGGTATGCGGTATGTACTGAACTGTGAAAATCAGAACTAGCTTGTCAGTAATGTAAAACACTCATTTCCTAAAAAATGTGACATTTGCACATTATCCGATATCCATAACATTTTACATCTATTACACAACCTCTCCATCTTTTTCTATCTTTCTCTCTCACTATTTCAAGCGATTGATCGACAGAAAATTTAAGAGCTATTTCGAAGGGTGTGCTTGCTACTACACCATGGACCGAAAATTTCGTACTGAAATATATTGGATCCAATGTTGTGCCTTCAAAAGTCATTATCGATGCAAAAAAATCGTTTCCAACAGCTGATTTCATAGACACAGAGGTGGGCTGCAAAATTAATCACGGAAACCCCTCTAATTATAGCACCTAATATATTGCTTGCTTGAAACTGACCTAACTAACCGACTTAACTTTATAATTATTGCGCACTTCATTAAGGCTCAAACGCAAACAACTTAATTATTTTAATTAAAATATCTTACCTATTATCATTATAAGTTTATAAGCGGTTGGCAAGATTGGAATGATAAGAAAAGTTACAGTTTAGTTCGCTCTCAGTAATTTTAAAATTTTAATACGTTTTTAACAGTTTTTCCATAAATAATTAGTGTTTATATTAAATTTAAATGTGAAATCTTCAATTGGAGATATCCTGTATCCTGAATCACGTCCTAAGAACGCAGTAAGTCGAATTTAAAGTTCGTACTCAATTTCTGGAAGTCAAAACAAGATGGCTGAAGTTCTGTTGTAAAGCTGGTGATAAGATTTTCAAATAATTAGACCTAATTAAATTGATAATTTTTGAGGTCTCTGCACATGACCGTATTACTCTGTTCTCCATAAAATGTACTAATCAAAGTACCTTCTACAGTAACTTCACAGAGGGCATTTCAATCAAGAGAGACAGGTCTAACAACCAGATAAAGAAAATTAATTTGGAACCAACCTAGAACCAAATTACTCTACAGCACACTAGTGAGGAGAAACCTAGTAATTGAGTGGGGGTAAATCTTATCAGCTTGTACAGAATCAAAGTTACGCACTCATTGATAAGAATTTACTACTGGATGGCTACAATGTACATACTCACATAGCTACTATGTACATACACTTACCATAGAACTTAATACCTGAGATAGTGACCTATATGTATACCTAATTATCCATCCATTGATATCTACGCATTGTTTACTCGCGTTCCTCCTCACGTATTGTATTTCATAATATTAATACACATCGTTTACTATTCCGAGTAGATAGGTAACTATCTGATTTAATTAACTATGGGAGATGAGAACAATGAACTTAATATGAAGACGTTATTCCAAGAATTGGCATCAATTAAAGCACTTCAGCAAGCATCACTCGACAGTGACAAGACAATAAATACCAAACTAGACAATTTACAAAATGCAGTTCAGCCTCTGTATCAGGAAGTTTCTCAACATACAGAGCAAATAAAATCCTTAGTTTACGATAAGATAAGGAAAAACCTAATAATATTTGGAATAGAACAACATAATCTAGAGACACGCCCAGAGCTTGAGAGTAGTATACTTCATCTAATTAGAAATATTTTAAATATTAAAGATTTTACATTGCTGGAACTAGATTTTCTGAGAAGATTAAAACATAGCAAGCTCTCTCCGCAACCAGTGCTGCTCGGTCTCACAACGCAAAGGCGTAAGTATGAAGTTTTGAGAAATAAAAATAAACTAAAAGATATTACAAGTATTTACATTCATGAAGACACCACAAAGGAAATGCGAGCTCAAGAAAAACAACTCAGAGATGAAATGAAGAAGTTACGTGCTGAAGGGAAATATGCCGTCATTCGCTCGGGAAAATTAATCACTCGTGATCACTTCAATGGTAACGACAAGTATTCTGCTATTCCGGGTACTAGTAATAATAAGAGAGCACTCTCTGTTTCACCAGAGCAAGACATACATAAGAGACCAAATATGAATGACAGTAATGCTAGTTCTGATATTTTAATGACAGAAGATACCCAATCTCATGTAACCAGTCCACAAAGTATGATAGTCGGAGAAGCAATAGGTACACACACTGGCGCACAGCACAATGTACCTACTGCCCCGCCCATACCCGTCATACGCGAGTCAAAACTGTCAATGATAGTTCGAGCTGATGATAACAATGGTTCTCAGCCTGTGAACGAGGGTTTTCACTCAATAGAGCAGAATTGCCAAGGAACGTAAGTGGTGCACATCACCTTAACGTCACTTTTTGGAATATAAATGGAATACGTGTTCTGCAAAATTTGGACTCTATCGAAATGGATTTATTTCTCCAATGGGACTTGGTTTGTATCAGCGAAACTTGGCTGGTAGATAAGCCCTGTATTAATAAATTCGAGGAATACTACGATATGGTATTTTCTCCTGCTGTAAAAACCAAACAACGTGGACGTGCAAGTGGCGGTTTGATGATTTTATACAAACACGGAATTAAACTTGATGTAATAAATATGAGTAATTTATGGATTATTGTTAGAGTGCATGGTATGAACTCGAGCATGGTACTCTGTCTTTTGTACATATCACCCAGCTATCAATTAGATGAGGCGCTAAGTTTGTTTAGTGAAACATTGGAAGAATTGCATGATGGATACTCAAATTATGTGATTGGAGGAGATTTTAATGCAAGGATTTCAGATTTAAATTTTCTTGATGGAGAGTTAGCGGATGATCTGTCCTTACTTCCTAATCGAATTTCATCAGACGAAGTTGTGAATGCGAGAGGAGAAATGTTGTTGGAGTTCATGGAGGAGAGAGGTTTTATTGTGCTCAACGGCCGAACTTCTGGAGACATCCCAGGTCAAATTACATTTTTTAGTAAGGTTGGCAATAGCGTGGTGGACCTGGTGTGGACTCATATGGAGTGTAGCTCAAATGTACTGAACCTAGCTGTTTCCACGGACATTTTAACTTCGGATCACCTGCCAGTAGTTCTCAAATTAGACTTTAAATGGGACACGAGAAATTCGTTATCAACCCCAATATACAACCCCAACGAAGAAGTAACTCGCTACGTCTGGTGTGAAGAAAAATCTAAGGACTTTACAAGACTTATGAGTGAGAAACTCATCACATCACAACAGCCATGTGAAGTATATACGAATCTGAGGAATAAAATACAACAAACAGCTTCTTGTCTAGGAATGAATTACCAATATAAACCAAATAAGAAATATGTATTTCATAAAAATCCCTGGTTCAACCATGAGTGCCGTAAACTTAAGAAAGAAATCAGAAAACTATTTAAAAAATGGATAAAAGAGAAGAAACAAGACGTTAAAAATGAGTGTTTGGATAAAAAGAAAATTTATTTTAAATTATGCAAAGAAAAGAAAAAGGAGTTTGAAGAAAATTTCAAAAATAAGTTGAGAAATGTAAAAAATTCGTGTGATTTTTGGAAAACCGTCCTAAAATTCAAACCCAAAAAAGAAAATAAGAGTGTAAATACCCCAATGACTCGATGGAACGAATTTCTGCATGAGTCCTTTCCCCCAGTTAACACAATATCTGTCTTTGTGCTTACGGACGTTACCCGAGAAGTTATGGACTCGGATTTTACTCTGGGTGAGCTTAATATGTGTATCTCCAAATTAAAAAACGGTAAAAGTCCCGGACCAGATAATGTACTAAATGAATACATAAAATCACTGGATGATAGCTGGCGGAATGAGATTTTAAAATTCGTCAACTATGTATTTGATGGAGGAGACATACCGCCGGAACTAACAAGGTCATATATGTTTATGTTGTTTAAGAAAGGTGAGTCTAATGACCCACATAATTTTCGATCGATTGCACTTTTAAATTGCCTACTTAAACTAACTACTCAGTTATTAGCACAAAGAGTACTATACTGGTGCGAAGAAAATAAATTAATAACTGAGGCACAAGCCGGCTTCCGGCCTGGGCGCGGGTGTGCAGATAACATATATACGCTGTCAGCAGTCATAAGTATTCACCTCATACGTCATAAAAAATTATATGCTGCCTTTATTGACTTTCGATCAGCTTTCTCGGAAATCAACCATGAATTACTATGGCTCAAGATGTTCAACATGGGTATTTCACGAAAGATGATATCAGTGTTTCAAAAGTTTTACAAGAGTGCAGAAACACAAATCCGAATAGGTAACACTCTGTCGTCATCTGGAAAAATAACCAAAGGCGCATTTCAAGGTGACAGCTTTGATGTTCTTAATATTTTTGAATGACCTGGAAAATTATCTGAGAATCAGAGGAAGTCAAGGTGTTAGCATCAATCACACTATAGATATTCTATTGTTAAAGTATGCGGATGACATCGTGTTATTTGGGACGGACAAAATAGACTTACAGCGAAAGTTAAATCTGCTTCATGAGTACTGTTTGGAAAACAAAATGACGGTAAATGTTGATAAGTCTAAGATAACAATCTTCAGAAGAGGAGGTAGAGTAGCTGCATCCGATGTATTTTACTATGATAACACGCGACTGGAAGTATGTAACGAATTTAATTACCTCGGAGTTTTATTTTCGTCACATGGTGTATTTCATAAGGCGGCAGAACAATCCTTGTCCAAAGGAAGAATAGCAGTTGGTAATGTTCGTCATATCCTTGTAAGCTCTAAGTCTGACACGTTGGAGACCAGGATGAAGCTTTTTCAAGCCATAGTAAAATCCACCCTACTCTATGGAGCCGAGACTTGGGCTTTCCGTTATGGTGATACAATTGAAAAATGCCAAACGTTATTTTTAAAATCCATATACTGCCTTCCAAGGAGTACAGCTTCATACATGTTGAGAATTGAAATGGGCGTAGTCAAACTTTCCTACTATGCATTCTCTCAAACCTTGGAATGGTGGAGGAAAATATTAGAAATGTCTCAGGAACGTTATGCGAGAATTTGTTACGATCAACTAATAACACTTGATCAACGATCTATCAATATAACAAAGTATAACTGGTGCACTCTTCTCAAAAATCAGCTGGTTGAGTTGGACTTTGCTGATGTTTGGGAAGCCCAATGTAGCGCAACACTGACCAATAGGAAGCAAGAAATCCTAGACACCCTGTATGCAAAGTTAGTGGGTAATGATTGGACCGCAAGCTTGCAATCATCCTACAACACAACTTACAAGGAACTGAAAAATATACAAGATCACAATATCAATCATAATTCAAATCAAAGTTTCGTGTCAAGGTACCTACTTGAACAAGTGCCTATCGAGAGAAGCCGTGTAGCCGCTCAACTCCGCCTCAGTGGGAGAAATGTTAGATTGTATGTCAATAGGATATCTTATGTCTGGGATCAAGAGGAGCTGTGCTCTATTTGTAATCAGCACAAACCAGAAAACATCGAGCACTTTTTAACAGAATGCCCACATTACAATGCATTAAGAATACATTTCTTTAAAGATAAACTATCTTCAGATAATAATGTTGCAAAAATATTGAATGTTCAATCAAAGGACGACTTAAATAATTTGTATTATTTTGTACAGGGTGCACTCAAAATTCGATCCTTCTTGCGTAATGAATAAGTTTTAATTTTTTTTTTTTTTTTTTTTTTTTTTTTCTTTGTTTTTTCACCAGGTTTGTTGTAAAACTTACAGGAAAGTTTGTTAAAACTGTCCTTTTTTGTTGTTTACTTCTTAGGTACCAGTAGATATAAAGAGGAACAAAACATAAGATTTAATAAGCCTGCGATTTTAGTAGAAAATGAGAGCTATAACTTTAATGAAATAAGTATGAATTTTGTAAGTTTTATTTTAGTGTGTAAGTTATTTTTCTCTGTAAACTTGTCAACCATTGTAAAATCATTATTGATAAAATACAATTATTTACATATTCTATATTCTATTCTATTATAAGTTTATAACTTATTATTAAATCATTATAGTAAGTAGTTAATATCTAAAAATTATTACTATTAATATTACTAAGTATTATTACCTAGATGGCAAGGTGCAGTCATAATTAACTCATTAATCAAATAAATTGTCAGGGGTTATGATTTATGAAGACCTTATTTATTGAATTAACGGTCACTTACAAGTTCTAGGGCAGACCGTGACTAACTTTTCGAATGCCTTCGAGCGGAATTTTTTTGCAAGTGGTGTGGTATTTATTTTTTAAGAATATCTCGCAAAAAATGAAGAACTGAAGTTAATTATTTAATTAAATATCATGGATAATGAACAGTTACCCTACCAGGTACGGGTTCGAATCCCGATAGAAACAAAGGAAGTTTAATTCAAGCCCATGGGTCGCGTGTCAGATTTTTTGTTTTTGTTGCCCTGTATCAAGAGTCATAATGATAGCCCATGATGCAAAATATACTTATAATAATTAATTAATATTTTTGGTCTTCATCTCTATACGTACCTACCTACAGCGTCAAAATTACTCGAATCCTATTAGGTAATTAATAAAATATTCCCGATGACTGGGGCTCGATCCACGGACCTCCAGGTTAAGTTTACACCACCTTATTGATCAAGGTACTGAAGTCAATTAAAATTATTGTTCAACGTTTCAATAACAGCTATTCTCACCAAGAAGTGATTTTTACATTAATCTTTCAAAACAAACGGTTATTTTTGTTTGGACTACAATAATTTAGCATTAACCCATAACTCGAAATAATTTTATTCCTGAATTGAATAATAATAATAGTAAATCTAATAAGGGCAAAGTTTTATAAGTAAAGCTATTAAGCCCAGAACAATGAGCCATAAATCTTCTTACCTTGATTTTATTCCAGCGACCAATATCCAACTAACAGGTGACGAGAACCAAACGGTGCACTTTGCACATCCACTACTAAAACAAAACCAAGATTTAAATCACTTCAACAGAAAAAAGTCAAATAATTGAAATTCCACTCATTGAAATACTTCTTTCAGAAAACCGCAATCTAACATATTTCTAACACGAACGGAGAAAATTTACATGTTACTTTACCTCAATAATTAATTAGGTATTCATAAAAAATTACTTTATTTGCCAGAACAATGAATTATACGCCTGTCGTGATCACAAACGCCGGATTCGCATGCAAAACGGTGGAATTAAATACCGCCGCTTCTCTGAACATGGCTCAATTTTTAAGCTTAATTTTTCAACGTCAAAAAAGGGAACAAGAACAAAGGAAATCGTTGGATTAATCACTGTGTGCTGGGGTTATCAGTTTAATCAGAGCTTAAGCAAAGAGAACGAGAAATAGTTGCCGTCCGGGAAAGCACGGAAAAGAAAACTCGGAACACGGAACGTACAGGGGTCACTCCCATGCTGAGCTGACGAGGGCTGAACACCGACTGACGCGAAAGCGGAAAGCTCCCGTTGGGAAGGAATGCGTACTCTTGAAAGTTTAGCGGTGAGGGTCGCGGAAATTTTCTTCTCGGCGAGCGAAAGTTTTCTGTTTACCTCATTATAATATCTCGGGGACGCGAGTAGTTCCCGTCTGATGTAGAGAGATTACATAATGGCATACATTGCAGTTCACTAGTAACTAGTGCACATGTAGTAAGTTTAATTGTTAACATCATCTAAGGTTATCAGAAACAGGAAGTAACGAGTTAGTAAACATTTACTTGAATAAAGTTCACAAAAACGACTATTAAATGTATTAACAAAAATATTTATGTATAGACAGGCTATTAGGTAGGTGTGTGTATATTTGGCAAAATCTCCTGTTGGTGAAAATTACTGATTGATATTATAATGAAGCAGGATTATTTTTGTATTTGCCTTCTATATTCTTGTTATAATAAAGTTTGAGTTAAAATTTCCTTCAATGAACAAAAAATCCAACATACTTAGGTTCTTTACAACTAATTCCTCACCATATTGAGAAATTCTGCATTTTCTCATAAACAATCATTACAATAAATTATAATAATGCATAATACTATTTAGTGGAAAGTAACTAACAGGTGAGGTTAATGCCGAAAGCATTTTCTACCACCCAACCCTCAGAGTCATATTAGATTGTGGTCACACTCTCAAATAAATCAGGAAAAATCCTAGCATTGGGTGGAATTCGATAAACAGATCATGGATGCTGTAGATCCGGATTATTTACATAACAAATCTAACGCCGTAACCACATGAACTACCAATATTAAGTCCTTAAGAAAACTGCAGGCTATAGTCTGGCTTAAACGACCGGTCACACAGAACAGAACTTAGTGCTGCCTAGTCTGCCCTCTATTATTTATAGACATCTGGTGATACACTGGTCTTCCTTTTATCTTGAAACTTCTAATTGAATGCATCGGTTCTCGTAGGATCACTGATGTTAAGCAACGTCCTGGGAGGTGAAAACCTCGACGTGAAGGCATTCCGGCCCAACCCAGGCTGAGTGAGGTTAATGTGGGTAGCAGGTTTTTGAGTTTTCTGCGAATGGAGGGTAACAGCCCCGTCGTGATAAGACCTTTTAGTTGAAAGCGACGTTACCCCAAATTAAATAAAAAAAATTCTCCAGGCAAACTAAAAGTCGTGTATAATCGGGGAAAAATATCTTCGACAGTATATTTATCCTTAAGTCCTCTTTACCCACCCCCGCCCATTCCAACTTTCATTTTTTCCTTTTCAGAATAAGTTTTTCTTAAGTTATCACATTTGTGTTCATCACTTCCGTGATATCACAACTACTTAAAATCGCTTCACTAAATCTAGGCTAAATCCGGGACTTGAACCACCGACCTCCAGGTTACAAGTCCGCCGCCTTATCGATTAAGCTACTGAGGTTGGTTCAGAATAAAACATAATTATAGTACTAAGTAATATTATGTACTATACCATAAACTACTATTCTGATTAAAATGATCGCAGGGGTCCTCCATCACACTTTCCATATTTTTTTTCTTCATAAAACCTATGAAAAGAAAACTTTCAAATATAATATTAGAATGAATAATAATAAATATAGCCGACATAAAAAAAAACCAACTAAACTTTGACAGGCTTTAATCTTTCATGCTCGAGGTTTCTGTATTATCTTTTCAAGTCTTTCAAACTTTCTTTGAGTTATTGAGAAAAGTTTGCAGGTATGGACCCCGCAAGGCAAAAGCCTCGAGCCCTGTCTAGGTAGGAAAAATGTATTTATATTTTTCAAAAGAAAAAAGTTCGAGATGATGTATTTTCTGTAAAGAGAGAGAAGAAATTTGGGTTCATGAGAGCTAAATAAATCAATAGAGGTTAAAGACAGCTTTTTATTCCCTTTGCTCCTATTTTAGCTCCTTCTTTGCTTTTCCTTCCCCAAAAATTCCTCTCTTTCCTTCCCATTTTTTCCCTCTTTCCTACCCTCCCTTTCTCTCCTTTGACTTTTTGTTCCATTGACATAGATATTTCAATACCTCTCTTTTTTTTACAATCCAAGTATTCTTTCACACAATTAGATTCTTTCGTTTTCCATTTTAATTTTTTATAACTCAATTTGGCAACCCTGCAGGTTTTTTTCTATCGTTGTGGTAATAAATTTCAAAGGTTGAGGTAAAGAACATTTGTATTCGATTGGAGTAATTTACATTAGTGATATTATTAGATAAAGTGTGTACTGTGTACGGTAAGTGCTCTGAGCCAGTGTCGATGGCGCGTTGAATACACCAGTCTGTCACTGAAGAAGCAACGTCCAGCGAGGTTGGAACTTGTGTGGATGACCATTAAAAATTGAACCCTCGTCTTGGTTGCTATTCCCGCCCATAATTAGGCTGGTTGAGGTTACCTTGAGTAGGTGGTTTGTGAGTTTCAACGAATGGAGGGTTAACGCGCAGAAATCTTACAAACCTGCGATAAAAGTAAATAGTCAACATAACGCTTCCTACGGAATAGTCAGCATAGCGGAAGGTCAAATAGAATAGAATAGAATAGAATAGAATAGAATATACCTTGTTTATACTGCCGAGGTAAGACTGAAAAGTCCCTTTACTCCAGCAGTCAAACAGGTCTTATATATTTTATGGGATAAATATTTTACATATTAATATATATAAAAAAAACCATGTTTATTTTTTAAACTAGGGGTCAACCGAAAAGTTTTCACCTCGCTGGACGTGGCCTCGTAATGAAGTTTTCAAATATCAAGATGAAACGAAAGTGGACCATCCTCACATTCTCAGACCGTTACACATCAATAACAGTTCTCCCCCAGGCAGCTTTATGGCAAACACCCAGCTATAGTCATCGCACGACAAATTCAATTAAAAAACACCGATTCTTTCGCCAATATTGATCCAAAAGGAAATTTGCCTGCAACTTTAATCGACATGCAAAATTATCTCGCTTCTCTCTCTCTCTCTCTCTATCTATATCCTCCTCTCTCTCTCTCTTTCTTACCGTTCCTCTCTCTCAATCACACACACACATACACTTTTTCTCTTCTTTCCTCCTTCCACTCTTCCTCATCTCTCTCATCCAGGAAACACCCACTCTAATTTACTATTACATCTATAATGTAGTGGCTGTACCAAATCTCCAAGAGCACACCAAGGTGTGGCAATTAGCCCGGGGACAGTACACATCGCTGATCTCATATTGTTCTAGACTGAGCGCTCACTCACACAATCCAAAGAGGAAGGTGTTAATAAAGATAAGAGAGAGAAAGAGAGAGAGAGAGAGAGAGAAAGAGAGAAAGAGAGAGAGAGAGAGAGAGAGAGAGGGAGAGAGGGAGAGAGAGAGAGAGAGAGAGAGGGAGAGTAAGAGAGATCAACCTGATCTTCAAAATTCACAAAATTTCATGTCCTCAAGGTACATCATCGACACTGGAGGTACTATCTTAAATCAAAATACCCCACCAGTGGCGTATTCTCAAAATCTTCCTGAGAGTGTCCACTGGTTTTCAACCAGTAAAGGAATTTCTCACGAGACGTGTCCCATAACAGGATGTTAGGTCAGACTTCTGCAAATTTATCACCACCTAAGATGAAAGTAACACAGTAACTGTGCAGTTGTGAAGGGTCAAATCCAGGAAATAACCTTGGGACATTTTTTTTTTTTTTTTTTTTTTCTTTTCGAAAAATTAAACTTTTGGGAGCATTTATTTGTAATTCATTCATGGTGCACGGTCAAAGTCAAAATTGATAATTTGCTGTTATGTCATACTCGTATTTCAGACTATTCGTAATACGCTAACACTAAGCTTGGCACCCTGTTAAAGCGCCGTAAAAAAAATGTCATACCTGTCATATATTTTTTTAAATACTGAAGTAACACACCCATGATGAATATTTGTAGGTTATGGCTTTAATAAGATTATTATAAATAGCGCATATCGTTTCATTCAAAGGTATTCCTCAGGTTGATGAATTTCTAATGAAACTGGCACTTACTGGTACTTACCTAATGAAGTTACTTACCAATCAACTCGTTCAACGGGAGAACTCCTTAACTTTCAAGGCCTGGATGTTGAAGACCAAAATCTGAGATGGAATCTGACGCACGATTTTCTTATTAAGAAATAAGAATTAAAGGAACTTTCTAGTAATGATTTTATTAAAGTTTAAACAAGGACTTTTTTAGGAATGTAAAGATACTTCCATCTTATATTTTTAGAAGTCTTTGAAATAATATGTAGAGTAAATGTGTCATGGTGATTTCTAATTATTTGTATTATATCCAACTGCAACAAGACAATAATAAAATGAAGCCTCACCTATGGTAAATAGTTCTAGGATCATATGCATAGATAGTGGCGAAGTGTCCAGTCATTGATCGAAATTGCCTGACAAGTGGTGCTAGCAAAATATTTCCGAAAAATAACGCTCGTTTCTAAGCCCTTAATAAATCTAAAAAGCTGATGTGCAAGGATAAATTCAATTATTCCATAGGTGGCTTCAGTCACTAGCCAAATGTTGCCAACATGAAAGTGCCAACATGAAGTTGGTTTATTAGAAAGAAATTTTCAATCTAGCCAGCATCGATGTCAATGGCCTGTGTGTTGTGAACCCCAGGTTCACAACACATAATGGTGAACCCCAGGTTCAATTAATTTTTTTTTTTTTAATATTTTAAGGTCCCTCAAAATAGAGGTTTAAACCCTCGTCTAGAATGACATCGTTGTCCTTAACGGAGGTAACCGTGCACTGGTAGTCAAGTGGTTAACGTGCTAGTCTGGTAATCCAGGTAGCGTAGGGGTCCGTTGGTTCGAATCCCACCTAGTGCATGAATTTTTCCTCATTCATTTGAGTTGGTGACCATATAATAGTAAGACTCGTAGGGTTAGGTAGTAAAAAATGCTTTGAGCATTAACCTCACCTGGTGGTTACCTTCCACTAAAGAGTGTTATTATTATTATTGAACAAAGACTAGAGACTCCCCTGCCTGGTCGCATTGATTTTGCCCCTGATTGGAAACTGCACTCAGATCTTGATAGGAAGAGGATGAAGCTAGCCTGGGTGTTCGAAATCTTTCTAATTATTCCTCAGTTTAATGATTCGAGACTGCAGAGAATGAAAGATGCAATCTGCAGTTCATTCAAGTGCTCTTAATGTATTTTTTTTTAGGTACTAGTACTTGATATGTGTATAAAATGTATCGACCATTTACGTCGGTTTAACTTATGTATTTTTATGATATAACTAGCGGGCTGTCGCCCGCTTTGCGGGCCGAGGCATGGCCGTGAAAGCAAAAAATCCTTTTTCGCCAATGGCAGGTGTTGTAGTGGGAGTTTCGAAAAATGTAGACTATAAGACAAAGCTACCTACCAAATTTCAGCTCGCTAGGTATTACGGTTTGGGCTGTAGAGCGATGATCAGTCAGTCAGTGACTTTGACATTTATATATTAAGATAAAATAACCGACCTCAGTAGCTTGATTGATAATGCGACGGATTTGTATTTTTTTGCCAATGCTGTAAGTCCGTGCAGATATTCTCATAACATAGAATTTTTTCCAAATTTCAGTGTAAAATAACATCGCAGAGTAAACAAAAAAACAGGATAATATTATGCACTTTAAAAAAAACCGATCTTCATGTATGATATGAATGATTAGATGAAAAACATGTAAATAAGGTTCCAAGTCTGGCCGCACATTTCTGTGTAAAAATATAAACAACAAAAAATTGAATTAAATTAAAGAGAATGGAGGTACAGGTCAATCAATCAAAATTTTCAAATACATATCTATTACAAATTTTCCGATTTTTTTTTTTTTTTTTAAAGATGAGTGTTTCACAGCCTTTTTTGTTTCGTAGCCATGAAACAGGAGCTACTGTAGACGCTTGTGGTCTGTGTTGTAGCCTGCCCATCCCGTAGTATGCCTCCACTCTGATGGGCGAGAAGTGACACAATACTTCCCATTTAGGTGCTGGGTCAACACGAGCGCACCGGAAGGTATCCCTTACAAACAACTGTAACCAAATTTTGAATACAAATTTTTGTCGGCGCGGGGGTTCGAACCCGGGACCTTCCGCATGGCAAGCGAGTGCTTAACCACTGAGCTATTCGTGCGCTCTATACGAGGAGTGCCTCTTGATTTATACCAGGGAGGCATGAAACAAGTCGCGGAAATGTGGTTTTGGTGAGTCAAGTAATTTTATTATTATTATATATTATACTTTATTAGGTAAGACAAAATATATACAGCAAACTCATAAAGAAAAAATAAAATAGATTGAAGAAAGAAACAAGAACAAAAAAGAGAATAAAGCTAATGTCCTAAAGGGCGGAGTTATTGCCTGTGGCAATCTCTTCCACCCAACCCTGTTAGATTTTCATTCTAAAATTTCCAATATGTACCATTGTACCTACACCATACTAACAGTTACTTTTTTCGACTTATCTGAGTTTTACTAAGCAGCACTATAAGTAGCTGATTAGCACGTTCGTTACCAAGCCAATTTTTTCAAGTTTTTTTTTTTTTTTTTTTTTTTTTCCTTTATAAGCGCTTTAACCTTTTAATATACAGGTCGTTCGCGCTGATTCCCTAGGTGATCAAATCATAGTATACAGACGGAGAGCTCTTAAGTATTGGAACAGAGAATCAACGCTTTCGGAACTGTTAGTCAGTGCCGGGGGAGCAGGTAGGGAGGCACGGATGTTGGTATGTAGATGACAAGATAGGATGTGGAGGACAGTTAGAGTCTCGCCACATTGACAGGAGGGTGGAGGTGATCTTTTAAATAAGAAGCTATGAGTGGCGCGTGTGTGGCCGATTCTCATTCGACAAAGAACAATTTCTTCGTATCTACTGTCTCTGTTAGAGGATTCCCAATTTTCAATTGTTGGTTTGATTCTTTTTAATTTATTTGTATTTGGGACAGTGTTCCAATTATTTTGCCATTCATCTCTAACAATATTTGAAATAAATGGTTTTAAATCTTCAGCTGAACATAGTTTTAATGCACTAACAAGAGTTTGAGGATTTTTGGCAGCGTTATCTACTATTTCGTTGCCTATGATACCTGAGTGTGATGGACACCACAGAAAAGAGATGTTTTTGCCACCAATTTGAAGTTTGTGCCAAACATTATAAATTTTTGACACAATAGAATTATTAAATTCATGATTTGTCAAAGAACGTAATGAACTTTTGGAATCAGATATAATTTAAAAAAACTTGGTTCCAGGTAGGTAAATCAAATGCTCGAGACAAAGTAATATAGCTATTAGTTCGCATGAGTAAACAGAGTTAACTTTATTCAGTTTAAATGAAGAAACAAATACATTGTTTATACTGTAGGCACAGCTGGCACTATTAATCGATTTGGAGCCATCAGTGTAACACTGAGTGAAATCTTTGTATTTAGAGTACATCAGATTCTTAAAATTTTGTTGAAAGGCAATGGGAGATACGTTTGCTTTCTTGTCAAAACGTAAAGTATCATCAAATTTAGGTACATCAGAGGACCAAGGTGGAAGAGGTCTAATGTAAGGGGCAAATTCACTATTAAGAATTACTGAAGAGAAACTGTACATGTTATTGAATCTTACGCACAATGGTTGAGGCTTTTTAGATGGAAAATTAACCACGTCTATGTTGGGTGTCATAAGTAAATTATGAACTGGATTTGTAGGACAAGATGCTATCTTGGAAACATAGTTCATTGTCAACTTAGCTCTTCTTAATGCTAATGGCAGAACACCCGACTCAACATATAGGCTCTGAACTGGACTTGAGCGCAATGCTCCAGTTGATATTCGGATACCTAAATTGTGGACAGGATCTAGTTTTTTCAGGTGAGATTCTTTAGCTGAGTTGTAAACTGTACATCCATAGTCAATTAAAGGTAGAATATACGCTTTGTAAAGGCGTAGCAGCAGTGATCTGCGAACTCCATACTTTTTGCATGAGACCATTTTAAGAACATTTAGGGCTGTGAGAGATCGTTCTTTGGTATAATTAATATGAGGGAGCCAAGTCATCTTATGATCCCATACTAGTCCTAAAAATTTGGTTTTTTCAACAAAAGTGAGTGGAGAACCATCATAAACCAAAACAGGGGAACCTCGATTGCGAAACCTAGAAAAGTTTATACAAACAGATTTCCCTGGATCAGTTGAAAAGACATGGCCATTGTTTCTGGACCAATTGAGTAAATTATCCAGTGTGTCCTGGAGACGACTTACTAATATTTCTAGAGATTTATGTCTAGCAATGATCAGTAAATCGTCAATAAACAAAATTCGACGAAGAGGTAATTGAATGACGTCAAGTAAATCATTCATGAAAACAATGAACAGTAATGGACTAAGGGAAGATCCCTGTATAATACCATTTTCCAGAGGAAATGTGTTGGAAAGTGTGCCGTTACATTTAACTCTGATGCATCTGTTATAAAGGAAATTTGAAAGGTAACGAATGAGGTAACCAGATACACCAAAATCTTGTAACTTTCTCAAAATCTTATATCTCCACGTCATATCGAAAGCCTTTTGAACATCCATAAATGCAGCCAAAGTAAACTCTTTATTTGCGTAACCTTGAGCTATTTCATGTTCAAGGACAACAAGGTTATCAATAGTGGAGCGTTTATAACGACCGCCACTCTGATATTTGTTCAAAAAACCTTTGTTTTCTAGGTACCAAAATAATCTTTTATTGATCATTTTTTCAAGCACCTTGCTTGAGCAATTGAGGAGCGATATTGGTCTATAACTAGCTGGAATCAAGCGGTTTTTTCCAGGCTTAGCCAAGGGTATTATGTTAGCTACCGACCAAAGAGAAGGAAACTTTCCAGTTGTCCAAATAAAATTGTAAAACTCGAGAAGTTTTTCTAACGCTAGAGATGGCAACTGTTTCAACAATAAGAAGGAAATACCGTCTGGCCCAGCAGCTTTAAAGCCACAAGACATGAGGCAAGTCATCATTTCATGAATTGAGAAAAGACAATTGAATCCATCAATTTTGGAAAAGTCAAAAATAATAGGAACACTCTCACGTGCCGCTTTATTAGAGAGAAATTCAGGTGTGTAGTTGGCGTTGGATGAAACACCAGCAAATTGAGCACCTAGAGTGTTAGCAATAGACTCACAATCGTAATGGAGAACAGTGGGGTCATCAGGATCTTGTATGGCTGGAATTAGCCTTGGAGAGAATTTACTCCTCAACTTACCCATTTTGTGGAAAACTTCACCAGATGACATGGATTTATCAATGGAGCTGACAAATTCCGACCAACTTTTGCGCTTCTTAGTTCTCATCAAGTTCCGCGCAATAGCTCTAGCTCTCATAAAAGCAATTTTGTTATGGTCAGAAGGATGTCTTCTAAGAGCACGGAGACACTTACGTCTTTCTACTATGGCTGCTTTAATCTCATCGTCCCACCATGGAACTGGTAGACGATTAAGAGGCAACTTTTTTTCTGGTATTGCAATGTTAGCAGCATGGAGAATATTCCTATTGATATTTTCCAAAATTATATCAACATCCATATTACTATTTAACTGAAAATCGAATTTAATATTATCACGGAACAGATCCCAATCAGCTCGATCATAATTCCAAATCTTCTGTGCAGAAGTAGAAATACTTGAAACAGCAGTTGGAACAGGAGTGTTACATGACAAAATGATTGGAAAATGTCCCGAGAAGTGCAGATCTTTGTCTACTTTCCATGTTAAATCCATGAAAAGGGACGAAGAACAAAAAGTAAGATCTATGGAAGAAGTGGAAAGATGAGTCAAACTAAAATGTGTAGACTCTCCTGTATTCAAAAGATGCAAAGAATTCGAAGACAATAAAAACTTTTCCACCTCTTTACCTTTGGCGTCTAATCTGGCGTCACCCCAGAGTGTATTATGGGCGTTAAAATCGCCCAAAAATACACACGGAAAGTTAGGTAACTGGTGTAAGATATTACTCAGATCAGATTCGAAAAAAGTCAAGTGGGGTGGAAGGTAAATATTACAAAAATAAATGGGATCATTAAAAAGAGGTATCTTAACGAGTACAACTAAGCATTGCAAGCTCGTGTTGACATGTATTTGTTTTGAAAAACAAGTGTTAAGGACAAATGTACAAACCCCTCCGCATGCATTATTACCTTCTAGATAGTCATGTCTATATAAGTCATAAGAATTTAATTTGGGACATTGTGAAGGAGATAGACGTGACTCTTGGAGGCAGATGATGGGAGGAGAAAAATTTCTAACTAAGCACTTTAATTCATCAATATGATTCACTAAACCGTTAATATTCCACTGAATTAGAACGTTGTTCATGTTCATATTTAAACATTATATACATAAAAAAAATATAATAAAATATAAAAAAGTGGAATTTAATGTAACCCATTATTAATAACTTGGACAAACAGATGGATATATACATTTGAAAGTAAGAAGTATACTGTCTTGTAGATACTATTAAATAAAACCAACGTATAAACTTCAAAAGCCAAAGTATAATAACAATAGTGTTGATTAAAAAAAAAAAAAAAAAAAAAAATGTATCATTATCCTTATGTGGTCAAAAGTTTAAACCTAAAGAGCTTGACTGTAGCTCTAGCTCATCATCATCAGTAGGAAATTATTTACACAAAGACACGAACAAGAAGTATAAATTTCAACTTGAAGCCTGGCTGGTCGGTATGCAGGGACTTACCAATTATCGACTGATCCCGTGGTGGACACACATACGCAGTCAAGTCGCAGGTGAACACGCTTACCGGGTGTCCAAAGTTCGTTTGCTCCGACCACCACACTCCCTGACGAATTTACACATGCTATGCAGTGGCGGCTCCTGACTTCCAGACTAGGTGAAGACAAATTATACCCAGAAGTATTGAAAAAATAAAATTATTAATTTATCAGATTTTAGTTCTTATGGTCTCATAAACACAGCCCATTGTAAGTTATGGCTGTTTCCCTGCAGAGCATGGTTTTCTCTCATACCAGTTTTGCATCATATAAGTTTTTATAGGTACTTTTTTTGGAGAACACTTGGTACTTAATAAATAAACAAGGCCAGCAGAACAATTTGTCAGCACTTGAGCTGTTACACAGCCATTCATTTTTCATAAGCCATTCAGGCTTGAACTGTATGGCTGTGGGCAGGCATTTGCTTTACTTTTTTAGTGGTGGTTATAGTAATTGGAGAAATTGGACATCCAGTAATCATAATATCTTTCTTATCCTCATTACTTCTTAATCTGAATGGGGTTACTTTTAATGTTTGAACCCCATGATTTTGTGGGAATCTCATTGTTTCTTTGAAATATTGTTATTAATTATTCATCTTAATAAAAAATATTAACTAAAAGTTGGTAGGTAGGTAAAAAGGAATTAAAAAAAAATATTAGGATTATACCTCAGTAGATAGGTAGGTACAACATTTTAAAGAGGGGTTAGAACTGGGAAGGAAAGAAAGTTAGTTGAAGACTAAAAATTACAATCCAAAACTGGAAGAAAATCCACCACCAGATTACAAAATAAATCTAAGAAAGATACTTACTACAAATATAAAATCAGCTTAAATTTGTGTTACCATTGATGTTTAAATGACTATTTATGAAAAACACAGATATTGCCTTATAATTTTAAGTACTTCACTGGAAGCTGTGTGCTTAGCTACCTGCAATCTGCATAATTATAATGTTATTTCTTATTTCTGACACTGAAAGAAGTACATAGCTACTTCATATTCAACTTATTATGAAAAGCACAGGTCAGATCAGGTAGGAATAATGTTTCTATCCTGTATCAAATACTGGGAAATAACTTTATTAACTAGTTACACCAATTAAAAGTCACTTGATTACCGTTGAAAAGATTTCAAAATAATCTAATAAAATTTAAAAAGTGCGCGACAAGTTTTGTTTACATTCTAAAGATAAGAGATACAATGTTGCCAAGTTAATTTCATAGCTAAATTTCTACAAACTTCAAGAGCTATATTTTAAATTTAAAGAAATCCCTCAAATCATGTAAGACGTATTTATTTATTTAAAAAAATAATACTACACCGCCTGAACAGAATTTTCTCTTGAGAATTTCATTTCAACACGTCTAATTTCATGATTTTTTTTTAAAGTGGTTCCATAGTCAGGATCTTAAACAGGACCACCATTGTCCCTATAAAAAATTCTTGGAACAACTAGATACCAGATTATTTTATTTGGCTCAATTTCGGTACCTACATTAAATAATTATTTCCGAGATTTGACTTCAATCGAGATGTCCTTTTTAAGACTATAGTTGACAAGATACATAAATAGTTAAAATTTATTGGTATCGGCTATCGTTTAGGAACTATGTACAAAACTAGAACCCAAAAAATGAGAAATAATATCCAAAATTCCTGACACAAAATCCTGTTTTCCTAACGCCTACGATATTATTATTATTATTTTTAATATTACAAGATTGTGCTAGATATGGGAGGCTAAATCATTGACTGGTTTCCTAGGTCAGGCATAATGCTACTGGCAACAATGTTAATATCAAAAACACATGACATCTCACATGGTATGTGGCTTCGTGACATTTCGTATGAGGTCGTGTAGATAATGTAAACTGAATACAACTGAAGATTGTCCTCAGTAGCATATTACATAGATATAGTTCTTGCCTAATATTTCATGATACCTACTTGGAAATACTCAACTCTGATTGGTTGATTCAAGGACAACTGAAGACAATTTCGAATTGTCTTCACATTTGGTGTTCTCCTTGGAAAGTAACATGAAATGTTAAGCAGCATTGATCTATTTTACACAAAGCTTACTCTTTTTTTCTTTACATGTTGGCATTATGAGTTGTGTTTTCACTGTTCAAAATTAGGTGAAAATGTCTTCAGTGTCTTCACCCGACGAGCCGCCACTGATGCTATGATGTTACAAGGTAAATGAGGAGAGCAGGGACTTACCACATTCAACTTTTTTCTCGTGGAGCCACCCTTACGCAGTTAAGTCGCAGGTGAACTCGCTTACCGATTGCTAACAGATGACGGGTATGTATACTCTGCCCACCAAACTTCATAACACAATAAACATAATATTATTATAATATACAAAACAGATACTGAATTCAGGACCATAGGAAAATGACACGTCACGTGAATAAGTAGGATTGGCTAGGAAAGGAGACAGTTTTATACAGGAGGGTTCATTGAATAGTTTAGTATAAAAAGATATGAAAATAGCAGGATACGCAACCAACAAATTAATAACAAGTTACAAAAGAAAAGGGGGGGAAAAAAAAAAAAAAAACAAATCAAAAAACAAAAAACAAAAAAACAAAAAAAAAAAAAAAAGGAGGAGAATAAATTATTCAGATTGAGAGGGAGGAGAGATGTCATCATCTCTCAATAACACGCTAGTTATTGATTTGTGGAGATTTTTTAATCTCGTCTTCAACTGCTTCTGCAAAAGAGTAGTATTGTCCAACACAAGTTTTTCACACAAGGAGGCAATAAAGAGAGGGTCCATATTATAGTTTGACTTTATAATATCTACCTTCCTTGTCCCTGACTGATTTTTTAAATCCTCAATGAGATTAATGAATACACCAGCGTTCACTGAGGGTTCACACTGGTTTAAGAGAGGAACAAGAACGTGTAAGTTTGAGAGCGGGTCAACACATACTTTTTTATCGTTGACACTATTATCTGGAGAAGAAGTAGAAACTCGCTTCTTACTTACAGTTGCACTGATTGGAGGGATCTTAGGGGTAACGAACACCTCGACCTCACTATCAGAGGTATTCATTAAGTCTGGATTAAATTCAGATGAAAATCTAATCTCATTGAGACTACCTTGACTGAGGTTAATTTTAGGATTTACCTCAGACTCACAAGTCTGTGAAACCATATCCTCATTGGTAGAGGTTTTAAGTATGGGCGCCGCAATACCGTCAGGAAATTTATCTCCTTCAGAAAAAGAGTCCTGAGTAGCAGTAGTTGCATTCAGAGCTACAGGAGAAGAGGTGTCATAAGAATTAGAATCCTGGCTTACAGGGGCCATAGTAGAGGGGGATACTACCTCTCTCACATTGAGAGGGGAGGGAGACCCTACAGACGTACGCGATGCGAACGCTGGTACAAACAGTTGAGTTAAATTATTCCTCTCATTATTTAGTGGAGGCAACTGATGTTCCTGTGTCTGATCATTAACGGCTTGAGTTAAACGTTCTTGAGCCGAATTAGAAGGGAGAACGGGGAAATTTTTGATAAGATGTCCCTCACCTTGACATCTAAAGCACTTGGCTTTGTCTATGGATATGAAAATTTTGTGGACATAATCCTCAAAGAAAACACTAATAGAAGCAGGTAAATCCGTTACTTCCTCGACCATAACAGAGCGCCTAAATCCTATCAGATGACTGAAACGAGAGTTACGAACTCCCAAAGAAACAAACTTCATAGGAGACAGGATTTTTGTAAATTTAGAAATCTCACTAATCAGGGCAGAATCTGGTATACCAGGCTTTGTGTTGCACAAGTATATTCTGTGGCCATTGTTGATCAGTTTCCTAACAGCTAGAGGCTTATTATGAATGACTACTTGAGGGTTGTTCTCGTAGAACTTAAGTACCTCAGCCTCATTTATAAGATATATTTTAATGGTGTCATTACTCTTACCCGCAAATACCATTTTTTCATCTCCAACAATATCTCCCACGGCAGTAAGATACTGCTCCATGGATATGGTAGAATCAAAAGGGAGAGAAAAACCACATCCATCAGACAGGAATAGATTATCCAGTTTAGGGATATTAGTGGGAGGAGGCAGTTTTCCGTATCCTTGTTTAGGAACATAAGACACACGGGTGTTGGTAGGCTTGAATAAATCTGAGTACTGCATTATCGACAATGAACAATTTTATAGTGTATAAGAATCAGATGTATTAATCAGAAATAAGGAAGAATCACCAGGAAGATGAGCGAATGTAACAAACACTTTCTTAACAAAAACACGCGTTAATGGAAGCATTCATGATACCAAAACAATTTGGAAGAACATTAACATAGTTGAAAACTTGAGTACGATAGAAAAACACTTGACTCATTATTAATTATCTAGAGAAGGCTGAAAATGTAAACAATTTTATGAAAATAGCCAAGG
This sequence comes from Bactericera cockerelli, assembly GCA_024516035.1. NCBI lineage: Eukaryota > Metazoa > Arthropoda > Insecta > Hemiptera > Triozidae > Bactericera > Bactericera cockerelli. Next base: position 38,094,798 of record CM044956.1, read on the forward strand.
AAAGAAAAGAAAATAATTGAAGCTAGTATACCACTCTAGCGGAGGGGAAAAGCGTTGCCATGGCAACGACTTCTAAACGAAATCAACAAATTTATTAATGAAATTTATTCAGGTCGACTGAAAAAACTTTAAACAAGGGTAAGAGAACACAACTTCAAAAAACTGATATGACCACTCGATAGAGTATGTCTAAATCTACCTCTATGCAAAAATTCACAATATTTAACACTGTAATTCCGTGAAAAACAATTGAAAAAGCAGGAGCAAATTTAAAGCGAGAGCACTGGTCGAAAGTTGAACGAGGAATGTTTTTCAAGTTTTACGTAGGGACCAGGCGGTAAATATTTGGCATCGTATTTGTACAAGAATCGATCCTATATCTGTTCTAATACTAACAACCTACCTTCAAAAGGCCATATATGGATGTCCGGTCCCTCGTTAAAATTTTGATAACAGCCACATGTGTGTTTTCGGTCCCAAAGAAAAACACAAAAACATCCACATATGGCCGTTCGGTAACGAACGTGTTAGTGCGAATCAGATATTAATAACCCTTTTTAATGTGATAAAAAAACCTCTCTGATTTGTTTCCATCACAAGATCAGTCTGCTGTCAGTAGCGATTTGGTTACTGAAGTAAGTTTCTTTTTTTTACCAACGATTTTTTTTTTAAACATCGGTAAAAAAATGATGTCAACGGCTGCATTTTACCAGCACCCCCAACTTGAAATTTGGCCAAAACAATCAAGCTATAATTTTGTGTTTTTTTTTTTGAGTATTTGCTGCTAAAATTATTTCTGTTTAGCCATGATTTTTCGACAGATATGTACATAGTTACCCCTGCTAGCAGCATTATTATTTATACATTATTTCTATTTACCCATGATTTTCCGACAGATAGGTAGTTACCCGGTATGTATAATTTTCCAGAACGAAACTCATCATTATTCTGGGAAACTTACATGAGTGAAACCACCTGGACGAGAGTGAGAGAGAGAGAGTGAGATAGTGAGAGATAGAGAGAGTGAGTGATAGAGAGAGTGTGTGTGTGAGAGAGAGAGAGAGCGAGAGAGAGAGAGGAAGAGATGGAGTGAGAGTGTGAGATAGAGAGAGAGAGAGAGAGAGGGGAAGAGAGAGAGATCGAGAGAGAGAGAGAGAGAAAGAGAGGAAGAGAGAGAGAGTGAGAGAGAGAGAGAGAGAAAGGGAGAGAGAGTGAGAAAGGGAGGGAGAGTGAGGGAAAGAGAGAGAAAGAGAGTGAAAGAAAGAGAGAGATAAAGATCGAGAGAGTGAGAAAGAGAGAGTGAAAGAGAGAGGAAGAGAGAAAGAGTGAGAGAAAGAGAGAGAGAAAAAGAGAGAGAGATAATGGTTGAGACAGAAAGAGAAAGAAATGGAGTAGCATTCGAGAGGGAGGGGGGTCGACCAAAGGGTGACATATTAACATGTGTGTGAATTTGCACATGTGAGCTGGAGTGGGTGTGGGTGTGTGAGGTATTGTGGGTATGCGTCAGAGGATGGTAAGGTCATGAGAGGCAGGGTCTGCCTGGGCGGTCAGAATTCTGAGGTCGCTAAAGTTTCTGGGAGGTAGGGCGAATCAGCGCATTGTCACTTTGGTAGTGGTCTTCTCATTCATTATCTGGGGTGCAACAGTTCTAAATAATGGACCTAGCAGATAGGAGTTTCTTTAAGGAAAAACCTTTGGAAAAAATGTTTTGTAATCTCCTTCCTTCACTCTGCCTTTTTCCAAACCTACTTGGGGTCGTTATTATTCAACCTCTTTCTTGTGGTTGAGGTTGGGTGGTTCTGTCAGTATGGCCGTATTATTGGTAAATGTAATGCTCAAGCAGGGCCTTGCGAATGTCTTGCGAATTATGTATTGTGAAGTCCCATCCTTATAATATTTCTACATGATGTACCTACTATCCATATCGTGATTTTCCCGTTGTGGACAATGTGTTTTGTTTTTCAGTTTGGTAGGTCATCCATTTATTTCCAAATAACAAAACAAAATGTAAAAGTTAAAATAATAAAGTAAATATGTATCACTGCATGGGTGACTATTCCTGGTCAAATGCAGGCTGGGCGAGGTTAATTTGAGTAGCTCGTTTGTGGGTTTCCCTGTCGTGTCATTATCATGCAGTTGAAAAAGACGTTACAGTCAAATTAAAAAAGTATGGTTTTCACAAGGCACAAGTTTAGTAGCTTAGAATAATTGCTATATGAATAGTCAATTTAGGCATAAAGAGTAGTCACTGTGGCAGAGCGAGTTAGCGCGCTAGGCATTGCACACATGGTGACCTGGGTTCGATTCCCAGCGGGGGAGGATTTTTTCTGCTCTGTACTTGGATGTTCGGGGTCCACTCATACCTCGTGAGGAAAAATGAGTAGCTGCTTTAATGTGAAGCAGCGACCAGTGGCAGAATCTTAGGCAAAAAAAAATAATACAAGATATTGTAAATTAAAGTGGTAAAGTCCTATGATTCTGCGCTACCCACTAAAATTGTGACATAATAACACAAAGAAAAAACATTATTATTATTATTATTTATTATTAATTTAGGCATAAAGGCTCATCGGTTATACATATGCATAATACACAGTCAATAGGCAGGAAGGTAGGTATACTGTTACTCGTACTACACTAATAGGACAAGCCCTAATGATGACAATTCGGTGATGCCTTCAACTTAAGTAACAGTCATGTATAAATAATAAAACAATTGACTGTCAAGGCATTCGTAAGCCGAGTGACAGGCTTTTGTCAAGAAGCTAGGAGAATGCCATCATTGATGATGGCATTCTCCTGTCGCTTGTTTCCCATCCATTTCTTCAACACTCAGGCTTTGAATTATTGTACATATTATACATATACAATATATGTATGTCTTTGTAAATTTATATATGTCTTTGCTCTTCTACTATGTATGTATGTCTGTGCTATACCATGTAATTACATATTAGTATGTATGTATAGTTGTATACATTGCATATTTATTTCCGACAGGAAACTTTGAGAAATAATAGGTACTTAGAACGGAATGTAGACGTAATCCCCCAAAAAATATCACTTCGTGACATAAAAAAAGTCCCGCCAAGTCGTTCCCCAAAAATATTTCAGTTCCCAAATTCATCCCTCCGTTCCCAAAATATATATTAGTTATTTGTGACCTCCGCCAAAAAAATTATTGAAATCAATTTATGGCCCCGCCTTTTATTCCTTCACCTAAGTGCAACAGTATACTTAATAATAGCTTCCCCTCTCTCTTTCTTCTAATGTCCTCTTTCTTTTGTTCCTTGTTGCATGTTGGAATGTTTCCTTTACAAACTCAGAACTTAAGTCATATTTCCTTGCTCCTTTCACCGACTTGGGCTCTTGGCGGAGTACCACCCAGCAGGTCCGTTCTTAGCCAAATGAACTGATGTCTTGGTTCTTTTATAAGTATAGATATAATAAATGTAGACATATGTAAACATGTGATCCTTGGAAATGAGCCTGAATCTTGACTTGATCTGATGGTTCAATTCTCGTTGGTGGCAGATATTTTGCGACTTAGATACAGATAATGCATCATTGGGTCGCGGTCGGCTAGACTTCTCATTTCCTGTTCTCCATAAGAACCACTATGGTAAATTATCTCTTTTTAATTCTTTAAAAATAGCACTGTCAATTAGATTCATATATTTATCATTCCCAGTTAGTGGTACTCCGCCAAGAGCCCAAGTCGGTGAAAGGAGCAAGGAAATATGACTTAAGTTCTGAGTTTGTAAAGGAAACATTCCAACATGCAACAAGGAACAAAAGAAAGAGGACATTAGAAGAAAGAGAGAGGGGAAGCTATTATTAAGTATACTGTTGCACTTAGGTGAAGGAATAAAAGGCGGGGCCATAAATTGATTTCAATAATTTTTTTGGCGGAGGTCACAAATAACTAATATATATTTTGGGAACGGAGGGATGAATTTGGGAACTGAAATATTTTTGGGGAACGACTTGGCGGGACTTTTTTTATGTCACGAAGTGATATTTTTTGGGGGATCTTATAACTTTTTGTAGTGGCTCTGCATAGGTGTGAGGTGTATGATACATGTTGTTTTAATATAAAACTATTTAACATATTAAATAATGACTTTAAAGAAACAAGTGTCGATAAATGAAACAGTTTGAATGTGAAGATAAAGATTTTAGTTTGATATTCATACCTAAGCACAGTGTCCTTCTCTAAATTATTCTTTCACCTAAAAAGTAGATATGCGACTTTGACTCATCTGGGAGAGTGATAATAATATTATAGTACGAGTAGATACTGAATATCTATACACCAACTTTGTTCTAAGCTCTGAAAATGATCCTTTTCCTAATTAAGAGCCAAATGTCCCTTTTAAAGATAATAGAACAATAAATAGCACTACTACCACTCACGAGAAAAAAACTAGCCAAAGTTTGTGAAAATCGGTCTGGTAGTTTTGGCTGTAGAGCGGTCAACGTGAAAGAAGAAGCAGAAAATGATAAAAAAAATGACGTTTTTAAAGTTTGGTTTTCTCCAACTTAACTCAAACGGTTTTGATGGTTCTTTTTTCAAAGCTTGTCTTTATGGTGCCCCAATCTATATGTATTTATAGTCCGATTTCCTTCATCACCTGTACTTTTTTTTAGTCAGCTACAACAATTGTGCTACTTCTGCTCTGGCGTATAATATCACTTGGTAAATAAATAAATTATTTTGTTAATCATTATAATAATGATAGCATTTTAATAATATAATAATTCCAGTATAATAATAATAATAACTCTTCATTGACAAGAATAATATTGACAAAGGGCGTGATTATTGCCTGAGGCAACCTCTGCCATCAAACCCATACAAGTTAAAACAGTATGCACGTTAAAACAGAACCCCTCTTAGTGAGGTTGCTTCGCTCCCTCACTGTGTTCGGTTAATAATAGTATGTCCTATATTGTGTAACGTCAATATTATTATTTTTTGGCTTCCTTTTACATGGCAGGGTTCTCCTTAAAGAAGCTCTTCCATCCAACAATAACTAATGTTTCTCTGAACAGTAAACCTCAAACAGGTTCAACTATCGCATTATAAATATACATTCAAGCATGAGGACATCGAGACCTTTTATTCAATACCCCACTCGATAAGTTTTATATAAAACATATCAAGCGGCCTTTTTTTATTTTTTTGGCCCTTTATCGATTTTTTACCACAGTGCGGCCCCCTTAGGTTTCACAATTTCCGAATTTCACTAATGAACTTATATATATTTTTCAACGACTCAAGAGTGTTACTTGTTTTTTTTTTAAGAAAAGAAAAATCGTTTTCATTTTTTACCAAGACGGCCCCCATTTGGCCTCGAGTGGTCAACTTAAAGTAAAAGTAATATTTTAGGATTAGAAAATAAACATGTATACAAAATTTCATCAATTTTGAAGAATCCGTTCGGGAGTTATCGCAAACAGAACAGAAAAACGAAAGCCAATTTGTCCAGTACCCATGTTAAAACAGAACCTCACTTAGTGAGTTCGTTCTCACTGTGTTCGGTTAATTATGTTTAAGAGAAGGTAAGATAACAAGCGAGACCTCCCTCAAGTCGAAGAACGATTAGAGAGATAGTCCGGGTTATTCTAAAATTAATCCCGTTTCATAAATTGGCCCTTTGTCACAGATTTTTACAAGGATACTGTGGTGCCGTTCATTTTATCCAATATGGGCCCCTCAACTAGTTCAGATAGTGTGTACACCCTTAACATATTTCCTTAATTTATGTCAGATCTAACAATTAGGACTTTTAAGTGCCATTATTCTAGCAGTATGTCCAAGATGTATTATTATGTGGTAAAAATCCCAAATTGGAGGATAACTATGTAAGTAATAATTTTACAATTAATTTGTGTGAAAGAATACTGAGAACGAAGCTTATTGTGTTGTTCACGTAATAAATAACAAATATATTTTTTTAACTGTAAATTTTTTATTGTATATTATAAATGAGGTACAACACAACCCACAACAAAAAGGGTAATAGTACCTCATAAACTCACTAAATTTAATGTAAATTATGTAAAATTAAAATGAGTAAAGAGTATTTAGTTAAAAATACCAAAAAAAAAAAAAAAAACTAACATGTCCCAGCCGGGATTCGCACTCGCGGATCTCCGGCACCTTTAGCATCATTCAGTGCCGCCCTTACCACTGAGCTAACTCTACTGTAGTTAAGTGAACGTGGTTTTTGCAACACATAAAAGCTTCACTTTACTTTACTTTGTATAATAAACTTTTTAGCGGCCAGTGAAAGAAATATTTACTAGAGAGAATTGGACAGGGAGGGAAGCCTTTCACTTCCTATGTACCTAATAGGTACCTACATTCCTAATTAGGAATAGGTATTACGTAGTGTAGGCCGTGTAGGGGCTTTTACAAAGTTTTCTATGAAACTTCAACATTTCCTACTTAGAAAGGTCCCCAAACATTTATGACATTCATGTTACACATACATATTATGTAACATTGGGTACTAGAGAGTAGAGATTTTTTTACATTTTTGAACCTAATATAACCAAAATTTTAGAAGAAAAAAAAAATCTTGTCTTTTTCACTCCTTGGGCATTACAGCTTTAATATTGTTATTATGTATGAATTTATTTGTGGTCAAGCACAAGGCCTCTTCACAAATTTTGTGAGTAGCGCAGCATTACTAAGAGCCTCCTTTACTTTTTAAATTTCTATTACATTAATTTATTTTTACTCTGGTAATGCCGCCACTGGTCGTTACTTATTCAGTAACTAGTTATTTTTCCTCACGAGGTATGAGTGGAACCAAAACACCCAAGTAATGTGCAGAAAATTCCTGCCCAGCTGGGGATCGAATACAAGTTACCATGCGTGGTAAGCTTAGCGCGCTAACTCACTCGTTACCGGCGACTATTTATGCCATTTATGGGTTAGTATACCTTTACACAATTTCACATCGGGACATGTGGATTGAAAGGTTTGTGAGTGAATAGGTACATACATAATAAACTAGATTAAATATCTATACTCCAATGTTATTCTGTGCTCTGAAAATGATCATTTTCCTAATTAACGGCCAAATGGTAGCTTTTGGGATCATGAAACCATAAAAAGGCACACCTACCACCCAGAAGAAAAAAAATGAGCCATCGTTCATGAAAATCGGTCCAGTAGTTTTGGCTGTAGAGCGGTCAACGTCAAAGAAGAAGCAGAATTTTTTGAAAAAAAATGACGTTTTTACAGTGTAATTTTGACCAACTTAACTCAAACGATTTCGATGTTTCTTTTTTAAAAGCTTGTCTATTATCGTGCCCCAATCTGTACATATAATTCAATCTCCTCCATCACTTGTACTTTTTCTCCTACAACTACACGAAATGTGCTACTTATGCTGTCGCGTATAGTATACTCTTGGTAGCGCGCGAACTATTTCGATTGACTTGGCGGGTCGGAGCGCTACCGCGCTCCTTAATGGTTACTCATATGTGTCTCCTATTTTCTTTATTTTATTCTACCTATATCAAGAAAACATATATTACGAAAAAGACCAGCTTTTCAACGCCAAAAATAACATAACTATGAGACACACATCACACATACATAGATTTTTTTTGTTTGTTGGTATATTATTTAAATTATTTTACCAAATTCTCTTTTGGATTGTTCTCTGAAATGTATTAAAATAACCATGTTAATCTGTGTTATATTCAAAATCGTGATGTTAAAACTACTCAAACTAGCTTTACTAATTTTCTGCTGATCTTGGGATTCTAAACAGCGACCTCCGAGTTACGAGTTCGCCGCCCTATTTTATCGACCTACTGAGTTCGGTTACGTTATAGTTGGTTCAGTCGTTGGTATATATTTTTTTTTCGAACTAGGCACTTCAAAAACAGGTCGTTCGTGCCCTGTTTTAGTTTAGTACATGAATATTCGGAACTTCAGGCAGCTGCCTGTATTTTAAGTATGCAAGAAGTAAGTATCTGAAAGTATCTGTAAGTATCTGAAAGTATCTAAAAGTATCTGTAAGTATCCGTATGTATCTGTCAGTATCTGTAAGTATCTCAAAGATACTGAATTTCGTGTTCGTTCAAACTCAAAACTCTCTCCCCTGCTGTAGATGATACCAATCTCAAGATTAAGAGTCAGGAAAAACGCACAACGGGAGAAATTATTTATTCCGAGTACAAAATCGAGAAAATAATTACTTTTCTCGAGGTGGTGGGAATAAAAAAGAAAATTTTAGAACAGGAAAGAAGCGGAGAAAAATTGAAATGGAGTTCAGAATTGATAAGAAATTTATTACAACCTCCCGACCCCTTGATAACCTTTGTGTAATTAATTACCTACGATCAGCAAAGTGGAGCAGGGTCTTTTGTAAGCGGAGCTCAGATTGTTGAAGAGATACAGATGAAAGTTCACCCCCTCCCCGACTCCTTTAAAATGTTGTTAGGATGAAACTTTTGCAATTTTTTTTTTAATTTTGATAACAGTAGGTACTTTTGATGGTTCATTTTTATTTAGAAAGAAATGATAACTGTGCTTGCAAGTACTTAGAAATCAAAGTTTCATCACTGATTGACTGTATCACTCATTGATTATGTAAAAAGTAAGAACATTCTGAAGGAGACACCTGTCACGGGTGAACAATAATTGGAAGAAATGTACTCATAGTAAATCAATAGACTGACCGAAGTACTATCAGCCAATAGGCAATAGGTTATTAGTGTGGCTATGGCTTTATTGACAAGGCTTCATTATATTATGTATTATTATGGCTAGCAAATTAGGTAGTTTACTGGTAACATAGCTTTTGAATTAATAAACATTTTAATTACTAGGCTATGAACATCGTAACTTTAGACTGAAAATCCATCCTCATATAGAGATCCCTTTTAAAACTTGATGTCGACCTCTGATTTACATCATTATAATGTTTAACGAAAAATAAAACTTGGGAAATTTGTCAACCCTGTTCGGATGGAAAAAGGCCCGTAGAAAATTAGATTATCCATTTTGTTCTACAAATTAATGCACTGTCATTTCAAAGGTCAGCTAAATTGCCTGAGCCGGCGTTGCAGCCCGGAGGCAAAAATCATTCCACTCTGTATGCAAATGTACTATCCACTCCTTCCCCAAGCCTGTTTTGTCCGACCCTTTTCCTAACCAAGTTTTGTCCTGAGTAATTGATTCGTGAATCTGAGCTGGAAATTGATTGTCTAGGTGCCACGTAGATTTTTCGTTATCTCTATGAGATTACCTCAGGAAATTATTCACTATCAAAGTGCCGTCTCTAGCCAGGGCCGACCAAACTTGAGGTGGAGGATGGACTTATTGCATTAAAAAAGTGATGGTCAAGACTGTACAGAGGAACGAGACATCTCTTTTCTTCCATTTCTAGACGAGACAAGTCTCGTTTTTTAAAGTGAAGATTTTCCGAGATATCTTAAGTACATAATATGTATGTTCAGTAGAGACCATTCAAGATTTGTTTTATTGCTGTGTCATCTCCCGTAAATATCATAAAAAAAACTGCATGAAAAAAAATTTCAGGGTTGCATAGTTCGGTCCAGTTGCACTATTTAAAATAAAATGAACTCAGAACAACTCTGTATGGATAATATTGAATGAATATTATGTACTATGCCCTCCAATGCATCATTGACAGTGACTTATGATATGATCCTTACTTCCTTTTTGATGCTCGTCATTCATTCATTGGAATCATCATGAATGCATCAATAGTAATAAATAAAGTCGATAACTATTGAAATGATCAGAGGTTAGAAATAGAGAGGTTAGTTGATGGCATGGATATTCAGAACTATTACCTGCTGATGAGCGCAAATAAGCTCGAAACAGCTGTCCAGGTATGTTCTGATATTCATGTACATCTAAAACAACTTCTCACTTTTCTGTTTATACTGATACTGATCATGATTCAAATGATTAAAAAAGAGCCTTTCCATAACATGTTAAATTACATGCCAGCGAGAAAAACTTGTGTACCTTTGTCGATGAAGTTAAATATTTTATTTTTATATTTATTCACCTTTGTTGGCAAATTAGATGGCATACCTACACAAAAATAAACATAGGTTCTCTGTTTTCCTCACACATCTATGTACTTATGATTCCGTCAAGGAACATTATGTATGATCTAATTAGCTAATAAGTAAAGGTGTTTTTACAAACAGCCGAAATAAGAATCCCCGATACTTATATGGTACTCGAATCCGCGACCTCCAGGTTTTAAATTCCACTAACTGATTCTGGAGCTACTGAGGTCGGTTTCTTGGATGAATGTAAAATCACCAACACCATTATTTCATTAGAATTGTTGGGAGACCCTGTATATCCCTCTCACCAAGTGTCCTCAATTCTGAGAGCCCTGAGACCGTCTCCTATCTCACCCCGTACCTTGGTAGAAGTATCTGTGGTGTATTTTCAATGTGGGAAACAACAAAGCCTGCCTCGGGGACATTTCTCGAATTCACATGTCTTTCTACTACTGTTCAGAAAGGGATTGAAAAACACAATCGATACCACTTTACAGGGTGCAATAAATACCCATTCTGTCTCATATCTAGCAGAGTATGAGACAGTTAGTTCGTTTATTCTGGTTATTTATTTCCATGCGGAAGGTCCCGGGTTCAAACCACAGAGCTGACAAAAATTGTTCAAAAATTGGTTGCAGATGTTTGTAAGGGACACTTTCTGGTGCGCTCTTGTTGACCCAGCACGTAAATGGGAAGTACTGTGTCACTTCTCGTCCATTAAAAGGGAAGCATATTACGGGATCTGCTGGACAGATCGAAAGCGTCCAAAGTAGCAGCTGTTTCATAGCTACGAAATAGACGGGCTGTGGAACACTCAACTCTTGTAACAAGTGTGCATTTGAAAGACGTAGATCACCTATCGAGGCACATAACGGAGTTTCACCATTACAGGTCTCGAATCTTGAGTTCCATCCACCAGAAACCCTGTAGACATTATACAAAAGGGGGGCTTTAACCTCCAAAACCACACAACTTCCTTAGGAATAGAATAATAGGTTGAGCCAAGACTTTGAACAATTCTTTGTTTGATCCAAGTTGAAGAAAGGAGTTAGGGTATTAGCTATTGTTAAATAATTAATTTGGTAACTTTCTAGAGGCAGACACTATTTTTCACCTCCTGAAGCTATTCAGCAATTATAGAGAAAATCTCTCTCACAAGCTTGATTATTTATGGGCATAAGCTTTGTGATAATTATTACAAAGAAAATTACGCCGGATGTTAATACAAATTAGACCACTACAATAGATTTATGGTTAGGCTTTCTGGGTTTTGCTCAACAACAATGTTTGTTTTGTTAATCCATAATAATGAATAGTATAAATAGTAATTAATTACTTGCTTTCTTAATTCTAGCCTATTTTGAATTAAATACATAGAGGTAAGTGATTGATGTTTGACTTTACATTTTTTACAATAGCTCCTTGATAACCCGTGGGAAACACCGTGGTTTGATTGTTTAGAACGAAGAGTGGACCAGTAACCACAACTCACTCAACTTAGCACATTGCACAGAGTGCATAACTTGAATGCACTATGCAGTAGTGGTATTTACCCATGTTGAATATGTTGACTTCGTAGTAATACTTCAGACGAGAAATACATCACTGCAAGTACTGCCACTGATTCTGTCTCTTATAGATATAAAACACGACACGACATGGACTTGCTTCGTCTGGAAAGTTTGACAAAATTCTCGTCAAATGGAAAAAAAAAACTGTTTCAAGAGGCTAAACAAGGATATTTTCTATTGGTATTTCTACAAAATCAAACTATACCATGTCTCCTTACGTTTAGAATCCATTACTGCAATATTGAATATTGTCTACACCTACTCTATTAAATCAATATTACTTTAATATCCAAGCTTGGATCTTATTTATCTGACCAAGGATTCGGTCATACCCTTGTGGTATAAACATCTACTCATTGATTCATTGAGTACCAATTTTGTTAAAAGCAAGTTTGGACTTCGAGGAAATATCAAGCTTTTAGAAGCAATTAAATTACAAGAACCTACCTTCAGGGCAATTCTCAATAAGTGTATCCAAATATTCTCTTGAAAAGCTGCACTGGTTGCACAATGTCAGTTTTCTGGAATTGTACGGAATTTTCATTCGGGATCATCTCTATTCATACTTTTGTCATCTCTAACCATTTCGTCTAAACAATTCAGACACACAAACATACAAATCCTCCCATATTTCTCTTGTATATATTTAGATATCTGTCATCATCATCATAGGGTGGCGTCATCGTGAACGATGGTACCCAGACAGCGGAATAATGACTCAGCACTTCTACCACTGCCTATACAAGGAGGCTAATAATTGACAAGGGCCCCCAGAACCAAGCCAATGCTGGTCTCCTCCCTGTTTATAGTGCTCCAGCCAGACTGCTGGTCTACCCCCTGTTTAAAGTTCCCTAGCCAGACTGTGGTCTACTCACTCTTGAAAGTCCCCCAGCCAGACAAGTCATAAATATCTGTCCTAAAAGTACAAAAACTATCCACTTCATAAGCAGTCATACATCTCATATATGTAGGTACTATCAAAAATCTTATATCATTCACACTATTTTTTTATTTTTTAAGATAGGTATCAGAAGCACAACTTCATGAGATTTCAAGTTTGATCTGGAAATAATGAAACATTTCAGATAGTTTATCAAAAAATTCTCCTCCTCTTCCTCATGGCTAGGGAGAGATAGTTGATCAAATTCTCTTCCACCATTTCCTCATATTTCTCTTCCATATCCCTCATCCCTATGCAATAAGGGGGGGGGGTAAGCTCACCCTCCGCAGACGTCTTCAAAGAAAACATTTCCAGTTCGACAAGAGAGAGTAAAGATGAAAGAGAACAGATGTAGATGTAATTTTTCATTCCTAATGTGATAAGTGTTGCTCTGATGGGTTGTCTCATGCCGCTGCGATGTTTCGGCTGAGTCATCCCGCTTGTCATCATCAACACTATAGTCATCATTGTCTCAGCAGCCAGCAAAAGAATCATTGCAAAAGTTTTTACTATTATCATAAAACAGAATGCGTCATTGGAACCATCATTATCAAAGACCAACAACAACAATAAGCTATAATATTGCACTCTTTCTTGTTTCTAAAATTATTGTCCCGATTATTGTTCTCATCAACAGTCGTGTCAACAATACATGAGAGTGTCATAGATAGGTTATTTTCCTCGATATTTCATTTTCCTCAGTAACATTATTTTCTCGGTCTTCTGTATTGCCTATCATTTTGACGAATTGTTCATTATCAATGCCTACATTGTTTCATTATTTTCACAGAAATTCATCATCATTGTCATGGTTATTATTACGATCATCATTATTCTCATCAACAGCATCATTATCATTTTTCAATTCCCGTAATCTTGTAATCCTAAATGTACTCTAACTATCCCCCTCCCCAAAGGAAACTACTCATCCCTCCGGCTGAAAACATCCCTCGCCTGTGGAAATTTCATTTACATCTGTGCATATCTCTTGTAATTCCGGGGTTTGATCCCCGCATCCCGGCACTTTATTTCGAAAAGGGTGACGCAGAAGAGTGTTGCCTGTTTCCCTAACAAGATATTAGGGAAATGTACGGCGTGCTATGTCACTGTGGCGTTATTTATCGGACAGATTTTCTTTTAATGCTTGTAGAAAAATGGAGACATAAATGAAATCATTTTAACAAAAAAAGAATTAGTTCTACTTACCTACTTACTTTATTGTTGTATAGGTTGGCCACTATAAGTTGAATGGGTTTGGTTACTATATTTAACTTTAATAATTACCTATGTATGTTGCATAGGTCTGTATACTCTAAGTTGAATAGGTCTGAATACTATGCTCGTAAGTTGAATATGTCTGGGTACTATCATTCTGTCTACAAGTCTTACCTATTGTCCATGCTCTGGTATTGTTGTATCCATTGTGTTCTTCAGGATAACAATAATTCCTCCATGTGTCTGAAAACCCTGATCAATTGAATATAACCTTAATCTAGACTAGCTCAATATGATAAGATTCATTAAAATCATGATTTTTATATTTACTATGATTTATTATTTATAATTGTTATCCAGCCAGGCTAATTCATTATCATTGTTTTTAAAATCATTATTATTATTGCTTAATTCTTATTGATCCTTGCCGCCATTGCCATTGGATTTTGTTGTGTTTAGTGTTGCTCTCTCGTTTAGCCTCGACAAATTGTACTAGGTACGCTTCCTGATTCTGGTAAAAACAGAAGATTTGGATATCAATGTGAGCTCAATTTGAATCAATCAAAATTCAAATAAATATAAGGAAATAAAGTTGTGCACCCTTAACTATAGAAGTAATGTTAAAAGTGTTGAGAAATAGAAGTCTAAGAGAAAGAATACTTGTAATAAAAATTCAACACTTCCTCATTCTTGTAAATAAACCCTTTACCCCAAACAATCTCAACCCTTAAAAAGAAGAAGAATAGAAGACATGTGTGTACAGAAAACGCAAACTAATGATGATTCAGTGATAAATGAATCATTAATCTATGTAGTATTTACTTGTGTTGATAATTCAAAAACAACATAAATCCTATTTACACAGGAGCACATAGCAGTTCTCAATACATAAGAAAGGATTAGATTGTCTCTGTAATCCGAAAATTTAACACAACAGAACAAAATGTATATAACATAGGTTCTTCCTAATCTGATAACTCAAAACTCAATTAATCAACAAGCGAAATGCTCCCGAGTCCCACAGTGATACAGCAGGAGAACCCCTGAAAGAAGCAAGGATCAAAGAAATTAGAAACACCATCAACACAGAATAGACAAGATAAAAGCCTTTACTTCCTGGAAAGAAAAAGTGTAAATAAAGAATTCAAACAGAATAAATCTGGAAATCAAATGGGGATTTAATGGGCTCTACAGTAAATAGGGTTTTCAAAATGACTCATCAAATGTAAATAAATGTTATTTTCAGCATTGAAATGTAGCGTTCAGCATTGAAGGTAGCGTTTAATGCGTCAATGATTGACAGAGGTGGATAACTGTAATAGCTTTCTGTATTATTATCTAATCCTCCGAGATTATTATTTATTTGATCTTGTTTGTTTGTTTGTTTGGATTCCAAAGGCAGGAAATTTCAAATTCGGTGTTTTATTAAATTGGAACTGGGGATATTGTTGAAATTTATAACAGGTGGGCAGTGGCGGATTTTACTGTGTCAATGTTGGGCTCTACTGTGGTAGTTTTAATGCACAGAATAATAATTATTTCCATCTTGTCAAAGAAGTATCTGAATCAAATGACCTTCTCTTTTGGTTGAGTCCTTTTATACTAATGGAGATGAAAATTGGATTTGTCTTTTCTCGTCTCATGAATTTCAGTCATCTCTCGCAAAATAAAAAATCAAGAGACGAGAAAGAACGTGTATCCTCACGTAATTATATGTATATAAAAAAGGTTGGGTGGAAGAGATTGCCATAAGCAATAACCCCGTTTTATAGTTAGGACATAATTATGTATTTATCTATTTTTCCCCCATTTTATTGTTTATATTAATTCCATTTTTCTATTTTTTTTTTAAATAATAATTATTTGTTTTGTACATTTATAATTATGTCTTCTTATCCAATAAAACATTAATTTAATAATAATAATAATAATAATAAACGATCTTTGTTTAAGTTTCCTCTCGTCTCCAATCTCCAAAACATCTTAAATCTGAACTTTAATAAGTGTACCGCTTGCATGTATAATTATCTTAAGGTTTAAGGTACTTGATATTAACCCTACGCGTCTCATGACTGTGTCTGCGACCGGGGATCTAGGAACCAATCTTTCGAAAAGTCACCTTATGGAAAATACATTGTAGAAGTTGTCTGTGTCAGGTCACGAAAGGCAGGAAAGATAGATCTTAGATATATAGATATAGATCTTCACAATGATCAGTAGTCTTTCAGAAAAATCTACCCTGAAGTTGCATAACTCCCAACCCAACTCTGATCAACCGAACCTCCACCACTATTTTTTTTATTAGAATTTTTGAAAGTCATCGGAATTTCGAAATCTTGCTCAAAATATTTGAAGGCATAATAATACGGTGCAAACACTTAGAAAAAGATTCATTTCATAGTGGGTTATTTTTGATTGTTGTGAAATTTCGTTAATTGGAACTGTAACTTTACTGTTATAAAAAAAAAAAAAAATATGTGCATTGGTGGTCGAGTAGTTAAAGCACTAGTCTGGAATTTCAGGTAGCGTTGGTTTGGATTCCACCCTGTTCATGATTTTTTCTTCATATATTTTAGACTTTGACCACATTTTCTTCTTCTTCTCGTGCCTATTCGCTTCGAATGTTGGCAACCATCTTGACAATGTCGGCTTTGTTGGTGGATGTCCGGAACAGTTCTTCAGATGACATTTTGCACCAATCTCTGAGATTGGCGAGCCAAGACAATCTTCTACGACCAGGTCCTCTCTTGCTATTTATTTTTCCTTGTAGAACTTCTTGTAACAGGTAATATCTCTTTTCATTTCTCATGATGTGTCCTAAATATTCTAACTTGCGGGTTTTCACTGTTTTGACGATCTCTGGCTTCTTCAACATTCTCCTCAGAACTTCATTGTTGGTGATTTTCTGTGTCCATGATATTTTCAACATTCTCCTGTACATCCACAATTCAAATGATTCCAGTTTTCTTGTTGTTTCCTTGCTCAAGGTCCATGTCTCTGCGCCATACAGGAGGACGGAAAATACGTAGCATCTGAGGAGTCTGAGTTTGGTGTTGAGTGTTAGATTGTGATTTTTGAAGACAGAGCTCATTTTATTGAATACTGATCTCGCTTTTTCAATTCTACATCGAATTTCTTGGCTGATATCCCAGTTTTGATTGATGATGGTGCCCAGGTAATTGTATTGGGATACTCGTTCAATCCTACATTGGTTTACTGTTAGGTAGACTCCATTGATTTCTTCTTTGCTGATTATTAGAAGTTTGGTCTTGCTGGTGTTCATTTCCAATCCATATTCAGCACTTATTTCAACTACTCTGTCCATAATTTGTTGCAGTCCATCAATTGTATCGGCAAAGATGATTGTATCATCTGCGTATCGAATGTTGTTAATCACTCTCCCATTGACTGATATACCTTCTCTGATGTTGTCTAGTGCTTTTCTGAATATATGTTCTGAATATAGATTGAAGAGGATTGGTGATAGGATGCATCCCTGTCTTACGCCGCGTAGAATGTTCACTTCTTCGGTTTGTTCATTGTCTACTTTCAATACAGCCGTCTGGTTCCAGTACAAACTTGATATGATGTTGAGATCTCTGGCATCCATTCCTATTTCAGTAAGTATATTTATCATTTTTTCATGTTGAACACGGTCAAATGCCTTCCTATAATCTATAAGGCATGCAAAAATATTGGCATTTACATCTCTTGATCTTTGAAAGAGGACTTGAACAGTAAAGAGAGCCTCTCTCGTTCCAACGGCATTAAGGAACCCGAATTGATTTGGCGCGATCTGATCTTCACATATCTTGTAAATTCGTTTATGTATTATTTTTAAAAAGAGTTTCAATACATGACTCATTAAACTTATCATCCTGTAGTCATCACATGTCTTGGCACTTGTTTTCTTAGGTAATGTGATAAACTCCGATTTTAGCCATTCTTTAGGAATTTCGGCAGATTTTAGATTTTATTGAATGTTTTGGTCAATCTTTTTATACTTTTATCATCAAACAGTTTCAAGAATTCACCTTGTATGTCATCTGGTCCCGCTGCTCTTTTATTCTTCAGTTGTTTGATTGCAGATCTCACTTCTTCTTCCAATATGCTTGGACCGCTTTCTTCATCTTGTTCAGGACAGTTTTCTGTTCGGTTATCGTTGAACAGTGTGCTAAGGTAATTCTTCCATTCTGTTTTCTTGTCTTCAATACTAAGGATGAGGTTTCCTTCTTTTGATATTAGAGCTTTGTCAGTTTTCTTTTTATAATTTCCAGTTAGTTCCCTTACTTTTTTGTGTACATTAAAAGCGTCATACTTTTTCTGGTGATATTCTATTTCTTCACATTTTTCTATCATTTCCAGTTCTTTTGCTTCACGGATTTTCTTTTGTATGATTTTTTGGATCTTTTTGTATTCTACTTTATTCGATATAACCTATCGAGTCTTCTCAGTTCCATTAGGTTTAGTATTTCTTCTGTCATCCAGGTCTTTAGCATTCTTTTATCAGGTTTTAGTAGTTCTTTCTTGATGTTTTGTACAGCACTCTTTAAATTCTGCATTTCTGTTTCCATATCTTTTTCTTCGTCGTTTTGGATTCGTTCATTTAGCATTTGTGAAGCCTTGTTGTAAACTTCCTGGTCTTTTAGTTTTTTCAGGTCATACGGTATAGTTTTCTTCTTATTCACTTTCTTTAATCTAACTGAAAACAATCCCACTAGTGGCACGTGGTCTGATCCAATATCTGCTCCTGGATAAGTTTTTAATGACAAACAACTATTTCGGAATCTCCTGTTGTATAAAATGAAATCGATTTGATTCCTGATTATCTTGTCAGGTTTATCTTGAGGTGATTTCCATGTATATAACCTTCTTTTAGGTTGCTTGAACCAGGTATTACCAATTATCAAATCATGTGTGTTTGCAAATATCTCCAGGTCATCTCCCCTTTTGTTTCTCAATCCTAAGCCATGTGATCCAATTGCATCTGATGTCTTTCCTTCTCCAATTTTGGCGTTAAAATCTCCCATTACAATTAGTAAATCATGTTTGTTTAATTTGTAAATAATTTCATTTATCTTGTTGTATAGATCTTCTACTTGTTCATCTTCTTTGTCTAGTGTTGGAGCATAAACTTGGATAATATTAATATCAACAGGGCTACTCTTTAGTTGAACGAGCATTATTCTCTCTGATATGGGTGTAAAACTTTTTAAACAAGAGATCAGTTTTTTCTGAATGATGATTCCTACTCCATGTTCACGAGTTCCATCATTTTTTTCCGGAATAGAGGACTCTGTATCCTTCAACGTTTATATCATCTGCATCTGGCCATCGCATCTCACTCACTCCAAGGATATCGATCTTCATCCTCTGCATTTCTTGTATGGCATTGTTTATCTTTCCTGGTTGACTCATGGTTTTTACGTTCCAGGTTGCTATTTTGATGGTACTTCGATTGGTATTTTTTGTTTGAATGTCATTGCTCGTAACCGTCCCTCCCGGATATCCGAATGAGGGACTTATCCGGAATAATTTTGTTCCAAGCACTGCCATGATGGGTTTTTACTAGGACTTACCGCTGTCGGTCTTTAATGGAGGTGGTTGGTCCTACAACTCTTCCTCATCCTTATGCCGTTGATCGCTTTATCAATTCATCCGCCTTTGGAGCTCGTTTTCAAACTCCAGGACAAAAGAGTGCCCTTCTCTGTTGGCTCATCCGCCCGGAGCCGTTGGCCGCCAGAGTTTGATTACTTATTCCGGTAATCTTTCGGTCGCCAGAGCCTCGTCTGTGGGATCAGGGTGCACCAAGCGTGCAGGGGAGGTTGACAATAACACGGTAGAGGCTATGAGAGTCGCATATCCGCATCTTACACCCCAATTGACCACATAATAATTACAATAAAATGCTACGATTTTCTTTAGTTCTTTTTGCACTGGCCGGCAAGACCATTTTCATATAGGTATAAAAGATCTATACAAAAATCAATTACTGTTAGCATAATGGGACTCCCTGTCTCGAGCTGACAGTCTAAATAAAGCACTACTATACTATACTATACTATACCTATCTACTTTGTAGATTGTATTTTGATACTTAGAAGTTACATGAAGCATTTTAGGACTTTAGACATTGTTCCTTATTTATTTTGGAAAGAATTATAGGCCCAACGCAAAATTCCCGAAAATTTCATGATTGCGTAGGTCGAGTTCATTAGAGAAAATATTAAACTTTTTACTAAGAAGAAAAAGTGCGGAAAACAAGCGAGTGAAATGGTTCATAAATACATTTGCGTTATAATCCCTTCTTACGTCTTTTCTTCGCAACACAGGCAGATCTCATAAAAAATCAAACTTTATGTGGGCATATTAAAACGAAATCCAAAAGTAATTTTGAGCGTCCCTTGCGGGGCTAAAGGCTGCGAGGAGATTTTTCCAGAAATAATAAATATTAGAATAACAATGGATGTTTGGTGGCTCTTGCTTCCCCCCCCTCCCCTCGTGGTCTCGTGGTATCACAAAAATTTAATATAAAAATAATATAATAACAATATACGAAATGCTTTTCTTTTCTTTGTCCCCGTACAACTTGATGTTCCTCGGAAGAGGTTTCAAAATGCTATCCTGAACGATTTTGACTGTCCAAAGGAGTTTTCTTTAACGGCTGAGGCTATAATTTATTTTGTATTTTACAATTTTTGTCAAACCAATATGTTTATCTAGACACGAACATAATCCAGAGCTCTGAGAATTGGATCGCTGTCGACTTAGGAAAGTATAATAAAACAGTGTTTTTGTGCGTGTATGTGTGTTGGTATGTTAGTATTAGTGTCTATGTAAGAGTTAGAGCATAATATATGAGAGTTGAGTTAGCGACTTTTTAAGTCAAACACCGAAGAATGTACATGATTGAAATACCTTCATGAATAAGGTTAAGATTCCAAGCTAAAATTCTAAAAAGAGCTTGGTAGTGTTTTTATAGTCACTTTTTACTCAAAGCCAACATTTTTTTTACCACTTTTTCTACTCTCGGACATTGGACAGAATATTCAACAATAATATTCTGTTGTAACAAATCCAAGACATCAACCTAAATGACGTCTAAAGAAAGGAAAAATTAACCCTTTATTAAAAATAGGATAGTAAAGAGAACCCCTGTACTTTTTTCACTCGTAATGCAAAAGCTACTGAACGCAGCAATGACAGTGGTAGGATAAATCCCTCCTGGAATTAAATAAACATTTCCACAAGCACGTCAGAATCCCACATCCAGTGTTTGTTAGTTTTGAATGGATGTAATAATATTCATACGTATTTACTGACTGGATTTCCTTCGACTATTTTAGCAATAAAGATCCACACTTCCCAGAAACTCACAAGTTAAAAAGCCACCTTATGAGTCAAATCAGTCAAATGTGACCTGCTATGCACATTGAGAGTTCCGAAGATGTATCCAACTACTAACTGAAGTTAAGCAATGTTCAGCGAGGTTAGGGCTTTCAAAGCAAAACTAGACCGCATTAGGTTTATGTGGGTAGCACCTTAGCTAGAGGTCCAGTCTCGAATGATGTCAATGTTTTTAATGTTAAAGCTATGAAGAAAAAAAATGTAGAATACATAGACATTACTGGACATAAAAAACCTAAATGTAGAATACATAGACATTACTGGACATAAAAAACTGCCTTAGTATACTAAATACTTTTGAATGCTTCTTTAGAGTTTTCAAAGCCAAGCTCGTCAACTCGGTCAACTCAACCGTGTGCCCCACGGATAAAAATATCAATTAAGAGCAGACGAGAAAAAGAAAGAAAGAAGAAGAAGAAGAAGAAGAAGAAAAAAAAAATACTTGCATCTCTATCGAACAAAAAGACAGTTGTAAAAATACTAGAGGAAAATTAAATGAAAAATAAACGAAGAAAAAGAGACATAGGGAATATAGCTGGAAACACATATAAATTTATATCTAGGAATTGAATTAAAAAAACCCACAAAAGACTAAAAAATTCAGTCAAGATCATGAGGGAAACCAGGGACGATTGTAAAAGGGAGACCTATCTTAATCTTAATGAACAAACAAAAACTATCTTTTGAACAGGATTTCAAAAATTTCGGCAAAGAGACATTTTAAACAAAATACGAGAAAGTTACATACATACGTAGGTATTCAATATTCAAACAATGTTGTACTATTGTTAAAATATTGTTTTTTTATGATAACACTGGTATAGGTAGATCCATCACATTGAATCAAACTAAAGATATTTTTCTATAAATTGAAAATGGCAACTACTACGGGCCAAATTATGAAACAGGATTATAGGTAAGATAAGCCAGACTCGCCATCAAGTCGGAGTCGCAACCAATCACAGCGCTCTATTATAGCCCGAGTTGAGGGACAGTCTGACTTATCTTAACTTTAATCCTGTTTCATAATTCGACCCTAAGTAGCTGTGAAATACTAGTAAATGAAACATTTTCGGTGACAGTACAAGTTTCATAATATATGAACAATATCATATTTCTGATAACTCAAACATTTACTGTTTCAAAAAGACCATTATTCCCATACATAAAAAGAAAGACAAAAAGATAATATCTTTGTTCTCAAGAGGCTAAATTTTTCAACCCCTTGATCCTCTCACACAAAACGCGCCTACTGTCAATTTAAAGATGGAGAAGAATTTAAAATGAACTGCTCTCCAGAATCAATTTATATTTATTTAGGATGGAAAGCAGCATGGAAGAACTAAAAGACAATTGAAAATTGGAACTGGACTCCAGCCAAAAATTAAGAGAGGGGACAGAAGAATTGTTCAAAATAGAATGTAGATGGAGGAAATTTATTTGTTGATGTAAAAGTGTTCTGAATATTTTTCAGCTGAAATGGTTTTCCAACTCGATGTTTTGTGTAAGGAAAATAAAATTCGTATTTGTTGTGAGTACTTACTTGGGAAATCAGTAAATTTCTTCCTGTACAAGACAGCAAAAATAGAAGTCCATTTTGTAAACAAATGGACACTGAATGAAATCAAATTGAAAAACATTGCCTAAGCCAACGTTTCATGGATTTTGGTTATTTGTTCTACATGAATCTGGTATTCCTTTTAAACAAGATAAATATGTTCTTTTGTATTACCAAGGATAAAAATGTAAAGTTTTCCCAGGCAAATAGGATCGAAAGTAGGCTTTATGCTTTATCGTTGATTCAAAATTATATTGATAAGAAATTAGAAGTTGCAAAAATTGATGTTATAAGCCATATTTCAATGAAATTGTGTAAAATAAAACGTAATATAAACACCGAATATAAAAATTACATAAAAATACATCATTGAAATAATTAAAATGCCCAATCTGTCATTTTTATTTATTTATGAAAACTATTAGGAATATAAGAATCAGGGAAAATGATCAATATAAAAGCAAAAGCAAAGAAAAATCTCAGCAAAACATGTCCTTCATGATTTCTGTAAATGAAAGACGAGCAATTCTATCTCAGGATCAACACTAATCCTTCTCGGAATCTCACTTTAAAACAGACTCTGATGAGATAATAATCTGGACTTGGTTTATTGACATGGCACACTGGAATGCAGACACTAAGCCTGAGTCTTAGCTGATGCGACATGAGAAAATTAGTCACACTACAATATTGTGTGAAAGATATGACTCATTTATATCAGGTTTTGTATCTAGGGAGTATAATGTACAGTCTGGAAAAAGAGACATAGAAGAAAGATTGACCTCAGGGGATCGAACGTTAGTCCTTCAGCTTCCTAGTCTGGAGATACGTAGTTTCCAGTGCCAAAAATGATAAAGTTGAGTAAGTTATCTGTTTATTTTTTATAATTGTCATGATAAGTATTTTTAGTATCACAATCAAACATCTCCTGTTTTCTGAAGAAAAAAAAAAAACAAATTTCATAAAAATTTGCAAGAATATAATGTCATGAGGTCATGGGCTATAACCAATTATCCATATCCATTAAATGCGAACCAGAATAATTTCTAAATTATGTTTGATAACAATTTTGGAAGCAATCCGAAACATTCTGCAAATTCAACACTATTGGCTCCTACCACCAATGCAGACCTATTACAACAAAGAACAATATTTTTTTTTTTTAAGTGGGGTTTAACGTCGCTTTCAACTGCCATGGTCATATCACGACGGGGGTTTTACCCTCCATTCGCAGGAAACTCACAAACCTGCTACTCACATTGACCTCACCCAGCCTGAGTGGGGCCGGGAAAAGCCAGCGTCACGAGAATTAGAATTTGAATGGTCACCCATCCAAGTCTTAACCTCGCTGGATGTCGCTTAACTTCGGTGTTCTGAAGGGAACCGGTGTATTCAACATGCCATCGACGCTGGCTAAAAAGAACAATATAGAAGCGGAACAATACTGTCTACTATAGTCCAGACTCCAGACTACTGCACACCATAACAAACCCCAATACAAAGAGGTCAAGATAATAATAGAGCGTGCAGAATTCATCAAAGTATCATTGAATAGCAAACCGACCTACAGGAGTAGTCACCTTTATGGTGGAGTCACTTGAACTTATAGCTCCAACAAAAGCATAATTATTCGCTTTCTAATTTTTCCAATTACCTATTTAAAATTAAATGAAAGATTCCAACCTACAGTTATACAAGCCTATTTATTGTAAATAGAAAGTCATAAGGACTCTGAATAATACAGACCTCTTTTTAAATAAATATTCATTAAAAAAAAGCATTTTTACTGTAGTGTTTTGTCTTATCCAAAAAAAGTCTTTAAATAAATCTTTTCACGTAAGAAGACAAATATAATTTTTCGATACTGTTTTTTTCTGTGCCACAAAACAATATCCTGGAACCAATCGATGCATTCAGTTTTTATTTCGCATTTAGCATTGAAGCAAACCTAGAAACACTTTAAAATTCGCAGAGAACAAAAGAGAGATAAATAATTATATGTAGAGGATGTGCTAAAACTACTTTTTGGAGAAACTTGATTTAATGTATATTTCACTCTATTAAACCATCCTCTCTGTATTCACCAAACAGAAATCTCAGGAACAACTGAACACAAAACTTTACACACTTTAATTGAAAAAAATGCTTGAACTCAACCTCATAACATGGTCTGCAAGTTTAAACATGTTCTTCAATTCACATCATCAAGGGACTATTCAGAAAATTTGAACACCAAAGTGCACTCAAAGTTGCCCCTTCAAAAACGAATAGTTGCCCCTTCAACAAGAATGTCCAACTTTTGCCAAGTTGAAGAAAAATAGTCATCATCGCCATTATAATTAATATTCCGACATTATCCTTTTTCCTGCGTGTATAAAACTTTCTGATGAGAAATTTCCTCCAACCCAATTATACTCCCTTAGCTTATCCCCATGCCCCCCGCTAGAGTTCCATCTATAGCAACTTCTTGGTAACCGAGGAATGATACATAATAACTTGACGAACGTGGGTCGTTTTGTGTGACCCGAAATAGGGATCAATCTATGTTTATTTGTACGATATTTATTTTAACCTACATAACGTATACTTTTTACCTACCTAAAGGTTCAACGTGTGAAGTCTGACCACCATATTTTTCCTTTCAGAAATCACGTGTAGTGTGCTACAGTAAAATTATACCTATCTACAGGTGAAGATTATTATTTATTTTTATTTTTTATAACCAAATTATGCCCCTAATTTTCCACCAATTTTGCTCTAGAATCTTATAGCAATCTCGAAATGCATCTTATAGCAATCTCGTAATTGATGAAACTCTTTAAAAGTACAACAAAAGTAATGATGAAGAACATCATATAGGTAACATTGTTGAGAGAAATACAAAAGAAAGCTGAAAAGAAAGTGAGAGAGAGAGAGAGAGGTAGAGGGAGGGAAAAAAAGTACATCTTAAATCAGCAAAAGTTAGTGGATGTATCAAAATTACTCTTTAGAGGTATTAGTCACTGTGTCAGAGTGAGTTAGCGCGCTAGGCATTGCACACATGGTGACCTGGGTTCGATTCCCAGCGGGGGAGGATTTTTTCTGCTCTGTACTTGGATGTTCGGGGTCCACTCATACCTCGTGAGGAAAAATGAGTAGCTGCTTTAATGTGAAGCAGCGGCCAGTGGCAGAATCTTAGGGAAAAAAATAATACAAGATATTGTAAATTGAAGTGGTAAAGTCCTACGATTCTGCGCTACCCACTAAAATTGTGACATAATAACACAAAGAAAAAGCATTATTATTATTATTATTACTCTTTAGAGGTAGGGTCGAATAATGGACAGTAATAGATAATACAAGTGATACTCAGGACGCAAATTTGTTTAAAAATAAGTCTGTCAGACTATCAACTCATGGGGTTAATAAGACGTTCTGGTCCTGCAGATACACTTTCTACAAGAGCTGTTCGCCAACGAAGAAGATAACAAAATAAAACAAAGATCATAATAATAATACTCTTCTCACTGTTGCCGCTACGAAGTAATAAGAACTCGTAAATTTTAATGCTAATCTCGAATCTAATTATACAAACAAATCCCCAGGTCCCTTTGGTAAGCCAACCTCAGAGCAGACTGAACTAGAGAAAGCGCTACAGGTGCCCCTCTACCGCAGACGCATGGATTTGTAGTTCGGGAAATTTGAAATCATAATTAAATAAAATTATATTTGAAATAATTATAAAATAAAACAGGATTTGCTATATAATTTGAAAGTAGATATGTAGATTATGTGGGTACTATAATATTATTTTGGGGACTATTCCAATTATGGTGCGCTAACGAGTAATTTTATTTGGTGGTTATATTGATTTAGGCGCTCGTCTGGTGTAGTTAGAGTGACGGTTCAAATCGCATTGAATGCATGAAATTTACATAAAACTGGTCCCAAAACAACTATTTACTGGATATTTGGTCCTAAAAGTAGAGTATAGGTACATAATATGTAAGTGTCAAACTGTACATTATTATTATTTCCTGATTATTCAAAACTCACCCCTTCTATTTCAAACTGCACCTTGTGGTGATTTATTAAAATCTAAATAAAGTCATCAGCATAGCATACTCCCACTCTCATAGATAAGTTATATCTGGTTTAGACATCTAAAAATAAAACGGTAATTGCTACATCTGCTCATTACGCCAGGTATATCTTCATTACATGCAACAGGTGGTTACTGGTAATTATCATGCTCTAAGCAAATGTTATCCCTTGTACATGACTCAGGGCGGTCAGGTAACATACTGCTATCATTCCGTTGATATCTACGGTCAACTATTTATTGAGGCGATGAGGTGGCGTAACGCAAGCCTCCTAGGCGTTACGGTTGTGATTACTGCCTGTACTACAGAGATCCTGGGTTCGAATCCCGGTTGAAGTGGACTTTTCAGATATAAAAAATTCTGTTCCCCCCCTACACGTGAGGCTGGCATTTCCTACCCTACTCAAGCTAATTGAGGTTAATGTGGATAGTTGGTACGATTACCAGCGAACGGAGGGTAAAACTCTCGTCCTGACTATCTCAAATTAGGACGTTAAGACCAAATAGAATCAAGGGATATGAAAGGAACCTAGACATTGGGTCAGAGCGTCCATATAATCCTCTCACAACCGTAATATAGTTATCTCTGCCTATCTCACGTAAACGGAATTATTATTAACTATTTATTATTCAGGCGATGGGACTTACTGCTATCACTCCGTTAGTGTCTAGATCTACGTTAGCTTACTTAGGGGCAATAGCTTTCACTGATCAAATTATCGTCATATTTGGTGTACCCTAATGTACCCTATTAGTTAGGGCGGTACAAAGAACTGAACTTGGATAATTTACTGATGAGGGTTTTAAGCTCAAGATACTATTGCTAGCTAATAGCTCAAATTTGAGAAGGATTTGACACAACACTTTAGGATTTACCAGATTTGTTTTCCCTAAATTAGGGAAGGAATCAGAAATATGATTGAAAATGGGGATTTCATATTTTCACCCGATCTTAGATGCCCGCCCTCCGTGGTACTCATCACTCCATGGAGTCCTGGAATTGGTGGAAAGTAATTGCCTGCTCTGAGCTACTAGCCAGCATGAAGAAGGTATCTTACATGCTAAATACTTCATGAAGTATCACCGGGTGCATTATTGATACCATTCGTTAGTTATTCTGGGCAGCCTACTGTGGTAGGTACAGCACACTGTCAAAGGAGAGTTGTTTTGATGGATGTCGGTATCTAAATGGATCTAATAGGTATCAGAACATACATACCTGGACTGGGCAGATGTTTAGAGCTAAACACTAAGTACATAAAAGTGCTCAGGAGACGTCCAACTTTGATAATTAAAATGTTGGACCAAGGGTTTAAGATCTTGTCTGCTCCGATCTTGATGGCAATAAATCATATAGCACATCATCCAGTACAGGGTATTTAGTTGGTGTTTATTATATACTTATTCCGAAAGCAGGTGGGGTGGTAGACCCTGCATTTGGTAACATATATGAATCAGTATGTCAGTCGATTTCAATGCCACAGGCACAGGGTTTTAATGATCAGTTCTATCTCTCTCTCCCCCCCCTCTCTCTCTCTCTCTCACTCCCTCCCTCTTTTCTCACTCTCTCTCTCTCTTCCTCCCCCCTCTCTCTCTCTCACTCCCTCCCTCTCTTTCTCACTCTCTCTCTCTCTTCCTCCCCCCTCTCTCTGTCTCTACTTAAATTATGAGTATGAGTATTATTTTGCTCTGAAACATTGAAGATACAACAAAATCATCCATGTGTGTCAAATTACTGGGAATTTGCGATAACCAACTGAAAGGTTATGTGGTGCTAATGGTAGGTTTGTCGATTGGTAGGCTCTAATAATATATACTATGTACCTGTAACCTGTAGACATTTCTGCAAGTCAACTTGATTTCTAATGTTTTCTGAATAAAAAAAATAGAGTTAAAGGCGCTCGATGTCATAGCATTATGTTTTTTCTATCTTTTTGTGACTTGATAACTATTTAGTTATGCATAAAACATATCCTTTACTCAACCGGGAAAGGACAAAACCATGGGCTTGAAATTATTACGAAAATTTATTGGAAACATACATGAAATCTAAAACTTGCAATGTTTTATTTACACCGTCATTTGAAAATTGTTTCGATCGGAATCATGCAGCGAAAATTCCGAGTACATACTACACGTACACACATACACCTGAGCTGTTCCCAGAATAGTATATGACTTAACTCCTGAAACGTAGAAAATCCTGGAATCACTTTGAATGGAATAAAGTAAAATTTCTAAGGGCTTCATTGACGATGATGCCACTATTCAATCACCACATTGAATTGTGTGTAATGATATGTAATCTCCAAGTCTACTTAAAAATATCAGTAAAAAAATATCCATCAAGTGGCTTAGCCGCATCCTGTAGGCTTGACCCCAGGCAGCGCAGATGGTCCCTGTCCTAAGCTCGGACATAATATTCAATGTCCTACATCTTTATGACTTCATACAACCTGTCCGCCACATCGATTCACAAAATTCCGACCTGCGTGGGACGTGCAATATTCGGCTTTGATTTAGTGCCCAAAAACTGTCAGGCTCGATGGTTCCCGATGGTAATTATGAGATAATTTATGATGGGTTCGATAGTGATTATGAAGTTTCAGATAAAGATGAGGCGGGTGGATCCGTCTGTCTACCTACAGAAGAATCTTGGAACAATCCGCAGTTTACTGTTCAATGTCTCTTTATTTTCTTTATACTTATAACTATCTTATATTCTTTAATTTTTTTCTAACAGTTTCATCAAATCACAATAATATTAGATCTCATTAGGTCTCAATGTTAACTGTCTGGAGTGTTCGCTGTAACCTTACAACCAGGTCAGATAGTTAGACATTGCATTTCTAACATTTCTTTCACCAAAGCTATTTGTTGCCTTTGGAACTTGGCCTTTTGAACAGAACAGAAAATTCCTGATTCGTACATACACACGAACAAAATCGTCAATAGATTTGTCAAGGTACTAAAATTTACAAGAAGTCTATAAAAAAAAGATTATATTGAATTCAATGACTCCTGGGTATAAAATGTGCAGTCCTCTCAATTTTCCTGAGCGACACAATAAAAATGGAAATGTGCCTACCTATTTGAAACAGCCTCCATTGAGTGAGAAATGGAAGCGAATAAATATAAGAGGGAAGAAGAAACAAAGGAAGAGAAGAATTAGAGAAGGAGAGAAGATAGGAGTAGAGGAAGAATCGGAAAAATAGGACGAAAGGAAGAGGAAGAGAGATGGAGAAGTAGGAAGTACGAGAGAAAGAAAAAGCACCTATCTCATCAAGATAAAAACAAGAGTACGTTTTCATAAGTAGAACAATAAAAGTTTCAAGTTGTAAAAGCTAGAGATAGGAAACACTTAGAAAAAAGTAAATAAGAACGTAGATTTGAGCGAAAATACTGCGAAGGGAATGTATAGAAGAAAAATTTATACAAGATATTCAACAATAGAAGCAGAAAATATATACCAACACAAAAGAAATGGTTCATATTTTTTTTGTATTGTTCCAATGGAATAGGTTGTTGTAAGACTTTCGGAATTTCGTCCATGGTTTCGCCATTTTTTTACAATGTGAAAACAGCATTCACTAGGAGATATTTTGCAGTATGAGTTGGCGAAGGAATTGTGTAGAAAGATAGTGTGAAATAAAATCTTATAGAAATAAAATCATTATATTTATTAATTTTGTTGTTCAATTTTTAGGTAGTCTCCAAAGTCTGCAAAGCAACAATTACAATTTTCAAGCAATGACTAGTGGCCATAGTATAATAGTAGTATTTTTAATTCGGACCTAATTAACAAAGTAGAAGAAAATGCATGGACTTCAATAAACTGATCTCTTCGTTGCGGAGAGCCGCAATCCTCGAAAAATTAAGGGTCAGAAAATGTTAATTAAAAACATCTTGCTTACGACATTTCTCCGCCGCCGTCCGCCGTCTGGCTACGGTCGGTGCATTTGAACCTTTGTTGGGTTTGCAGTAGTTTATGTGCCATTTATTTTTTTGTATTCTTTTTACCACTACAATTTTATACTTCGGACCACAAAAGAAGAAAACGTCAGATGTTGTTATGTTATGTTTTCGGGTTTGACCTTCCCTTTAAAGAGCTAAGGCCCTTATCGAGACGGCTGTTTTAGCCACCATTCGCAGTAATCTTACTAACCAACCCTACTTATATTAACCTCGCCCAGCCTGGGACGGTCCAGGAACAGCTAAAATCACGAGGGTTCCAATTTGAATGGCTACCCAATCAAGTCCTAATGTCGCGTCGTTGGATGTTTCTTAACTTCAGTGAAAGTGACATCGACGCCGTCTAATGTCAGAAATGAGTATTTTTCGGCTACATGCATATCTCCACCACATAATATCTTGTGCAAATCTTAATCATCCATCATATACTTTGTTCGGAGGCAGGGTGAATTTTCAATTATAAAACCTAATTTTTTGTGTAATCTCTCGTAGAATATTTGAAATACATTTATTTTGAACAAAAATTTGTTGATTCTTGTTAATTTTTCTAAGGTCATTTGGTAGAAAGATTGGATGACTGGGTCACTGCTTGAAGGAGCCACAGGCCACAGTGTCCTTCCTACCTCATGGTAATTTTCTTCTTTTGACAAGAACAGTATAGCAACATTTTTACTGTGTGTCTCTGTGTTGAAGCCCTCCTATGTTTCCCCATGAAACACCAGACCTCCCGGGGAGTTCGCAAATGTTTTATTTAATTAACAGCCATGTCCGAACGTGTTATTAAATTTATGGCTTTTGTAGATTATTCTTTTTGTATTTTCTTTTCTTCAAATGTCAATAAAATGTCTAAAATTTTGGCGGTGTCTGAAATGGCTGGTGTATAATTAATGAGAGATTGCAGGGTCCATGAAGGAGGTAACCCTTGTTTAACTAAGGCGAGGAGATTATTGACGGAATTGTGGTAATTTTGGGTTTAGTTTTTTTCAAAACTCGGACAACACAATCGGCTACATATTGAAAAGATAACAAAAATGCTTTAAGGCAGGAGAAGATGGATTTTTAAAGAAAAATAACATTATTTTATGATTATTTTTCAAGAAGAATAAAAAAAAACCATAATAATAATCTCCATAGCTCAAAAGGTCAGATTATTAGTGCAGATACCCATTTTAATAACAACTTAGTTAATCATTGCTAATTGCAATTTTATGAAGATTTTGAAAATCTTTTGAATGACTAACAGTGCAAACAGGTAATCAAAAGAGTAAGAGCTGGTCTAGCCTGTCTAGTACTTTTCTCAATATGCATCACCATATCCAGTACATAGTATAACTTCTTCCTTTGATGTGTTTACTGATTGCTAGATCATCATCAACATTACCATCATCATCTTGTATAATTATACAGGATGTCTATAAACATGGTTGCGGAAATGGACCCTAAGGGGACCCACTTTATAATAATAATACTCTTTAGTGGAAGGTAAACACCAGACGAGGTTAATGCTCAAAGCATTTTCTACCACCTAACCCTCAGAGTCTCATTATTGTGTGGTCACAAACTCAAATTAATGAGGAAAAATTCGTGCACTGGGTGGCATTCGAACCAACGGATCCCTACGCTACCTAGTTTACCAGACTAGCGCGTTAACCACTTGACTACCAGTGCACTTTCATCTTACGAAATAAACATAGTAACAATCGGAGACTGCATGCAAAAAGAATTAAGTAAATCAGAGAAGAATTTGATATTTTTAACGATTTTACTTCCGAGAAATTTCTAATATTAGAAATCGGAAGTATTGTGTTCGTATTTGTAAATAAAAATATTTTTTTGCTCCGATTTTTTTAGATTTATTGGTACCAGCTTTAGCTGCTTCTAGCTTTATCAGCGTCTTTTTTCAGACCCAGTATTATAGATCAAAGTGACCTTTATTTTAGCTCTAGTATAAGTGGTCAAAAGGTTTGCTTATGTTTTCAAGGACATCCTGGTTATATCTTGGATAGATTGGTATTCAATTTTCCAAATTTCTCATCTGATGTTTTTAACCCAGATAACGCGGTGAAATTTTTTGTTTTATTTTTTTGGAGTGATATAAATTGAGTCCTGAATCAAAATAAGTGCTGTCAACTTATCACTCGGACTCAAAACAAAGAGCTTAAGGTGTCGCCAACTAACCTCAACAAGCTGAATGAATTAGAAAAATCCACAACGTAGGACGTCCAGATGGGGCTGACGTCCTTCCAGAAGGACGTCCTTCTGGAAGGACGTCAGCCCCATCTGGGTTAATTTATATTTTTAGTGTAATCATTATGTGCAAGGTATTAAATGCGTCCTTTGAGATGAAATTTGGACAAGATTTTGATTAAAAGTGTAGATTATAATGCAAGAGATGAGACTTCAAACGGTTGAAAGTATAATCTCTATATATAAAACAGAAAAAAGGACTACCTACCTACCTATGTTTGTTTGTTTGTTTGTTTGTTTGTCCGGAGTTGTTTAGCCAAAACGGTAAGAGATAGCGAAAAATGTCTCAGAATTGACCCCCCCAAAACCATGATCGCTTTGTCCAGAAAAATTATAAAAAGTTCAAAAAGGCATTGCTGTCCAGCAGTACGGCCATGCCTTAGTAAATTTGAAATTTAGTCCCGTTGCAAAGCACGGGCAAACGGCTAGTAGATCAATATTCAGTAAGCAAGCATTCACGAATTATTGATATACAAGCCACAAACGGTAGAGTAATATTGAGACATTATTTCTCAGATAAATAATGTACATAACATAGATGAATAGGAATACCTAGACATTATCTACTAAATACATACATAAATAGATAATATCCTATATAGACGATTTCGAATTATCTACAGTAGAAGCAGAAACGCCTTTGAATGCCATTTAGCTCGAACGAGTGTGTTTTATTAAATTTAGGAAGATGGAAGAAGATTTAGGTAGAGCGAGAGCGAGAGAGAGAGAGAGAAGATTGGGTGGACTAAGATATAGGTAGGTAGAGAGGGGAGAGAAGAAAAGGAATGCGAAGATGAAGAGATGTGTACCTGTAAGAAAAGGGAAGGGGTGAATGAGAGAGAGAGAGAGAGATAAAGAGTGAGGAAGGGAGAGAGAGAGAGAAATGATTGAGTGGACTAAGATTTAGGTAGAGAGAGAGAGAAAGAAAGAGAGAGTTGAAACTGGAAGAAGATTTAAGTAGAGACAGAGTAAAAAGAAGAAAAGGAATGCGTACCTAAAAGCATTAATGAAAGAGAGAGAGAGAGAAACAGAGTGAGAGAGGGGAATGATGGTCGAAGATTATGTAGGTAGAGACAAAAGAATAAACCTGTAAAATTACAAAGATAGATATAAAATGAAAGATATAGAGTAATTGATATTGAAAATAAATAAAAAAGGAAATGGAAAGAATGACACTTTAAAAGTAAAAGAGATTTGTGAGTAAGATGAGATATAGATAAATAGGAGAGACAGTAGTGGAAAGAATAGAGAATAAAGAAGAACAATAAGGAGAGAAATAGAACTAAAGAAATAAGGGCGGTTGACTCCTAGAGAAAAATAGGGAGAGAGAAAGAGAGAGAATTGGTGCAAAACAACTATACGTACATATATAGGAAAAGAGAGAGAGAGAAACAAAAAGACACAGAGAACGATCGATAGAAATAAAATGCAACAGAGAGAGAGATTAGGTGCAAAACTATACATATATAGAAAAGAGAAAGAGAGAGAGAGAGAGTGAGAGAGAAACAGAATGAAACAGAGAACGATAGAATGAAATAAAATGCAAGAGAGGAGAGAATAGGTGCAAAACTATACATAATATATAGAAAAGAGAAAGCGAGGGAGACAAACGGAAAGAAACAGAGAACGATACATAGAAATCAAATGCAAGAGAGGAGAGAATAGAACGTGATAAAAAGAGAGAAACGATAAAACTGAATTAGGAATGCGGTGCATATTTCTCTCCCAATATGGAGTGCATTTAACAGATTGGAAGGTGAAATGGTGTTCTCATTTGCAGTGCTGCATTTTTAATGATCAGCAGCTGCTGAGGTCTCGTGCTGATCGGGAATGGAATTCCTTGCTTGAAATCATTACCAAATCTTATACATTATACCTATGTTCCGGACAGGGTATTTTTTTTTTGTTTTTTTTTTTTTTGAAAAACTAGTTTAATTAAAATCCATCAGCATGAAGAATATTAAGAATAGAAAATATTTTTTCTACACTTGTTAAACAGATACGGTACCAGCCTACCAGCCATTTTAGGCCAAAAGTTAGGAAGGGAATATATATATTCTAAGGAATATATATATTCCTTAGACAACAGAGTTGTCGTTAGGAAGGGTATATATATTCCTACCCATAAATAGAAGTGCCAAAACCAAATAACGTCAACCATAAGGACAAGGTTCATCAATGACAACCCCAAGTAGATAAAAAATTAAATTTGGTTAACAACACCAAATGTTTAACGAGGTCTAAAATAATGCTTTTGTTAGTGTTTTTTTTTTTTTTTTTTTTGCAACAAAATACCTTGAAAAAGAAAACTCCCAGAGTTCATTATCTCCTCTAGAAAGCCACATTCCGCTGAAGATATAATTGATTTGGTATTTTCCATCTCACAATCTTACGAGGAGTCAAAACTTGATCCGTCAATTTTCTGATTCGCTGTTTTTTTTGCGCGTTAAGGAAGCTCATTTCTCTTCCGTTTTTTGTGAATTTTCATTAAAACACTCAAGAAGAAAAAGTCGAAAATGATTTTAGCATTAAGGGCAGGGAGAGACACAAAGACGAAGGGAATAGAGGGGATCGAAATAAAGAGAGAAGGAGAGGGCTTAAAAGAGGCAGATAGACAGGAAAGAAAATTATTTTAGAGGGAACAGAGAAAGAGAATTGGGAGATAGAGGAAGATAAATGAGACGGGGAGAGATAAGAAGAGAGAGCTAGAGTGGTGAAAGATACAAAGAGAGAAATGGAGAGGGAGAGGAAGAAAGAGGGGGTTATATAGGAGGGGGCATTTGACGATGTGGGTACTGTGAAAATAATTCGCATTTTTTTTCGTCCTGAAAAGCGGCGGTAATGAGTTTGAAAGAGCTTTCTGTTCTTGTCTCAGACTCAACTTTGTGATTGATCACTGATCAGCCTTCTTTCCCCTTCTCTCTTCCTTCTCTTCGTTTTTTCTCTTTCTCTCTCTCTCTTAGTTCTTATCTCTCTCGCTCTCTCACTTTCTCTTTCTGCTGTCCATAAATGTCTGTCTCTCTCTCTAACCACCTAGTTCAAAAGACCTCAGTAGCTTCATCAATAAGGAGGCAGACTTGTAACCTGGTGGTGCAAGTCCCATTTTCAACGTGGATTCAATAAATTTAGTTTTAGTAGTTGTGTAATCACAAAAGTGATTAACACAAATATGAAAACTTAAAAACAACTACTATTTCTTTTCTACCTCTTTTTCTACGACTTTTTCTCTCTTCCCTCAGTCCTTAAATATATTTCTGTCTTCTTTCTCTCTCCCTCCACTTCTATCTTTCTCTCCCACTCTCCGCCTCGATCCTAATCAGATCTATCTTATTCAACTTTTCGCTCACTTCTTTCTCTCCTTCGCTATTGTATTGTCAAATTCATAGTTATTCTTAATGCACTCATGTCAATGTAGGTATATCCCTACACATAAATGTGCATGGCGTATGATCTCTTAATAAAGCAGCTGCAGTACGTTTCAACACCATCATCAGATTTCTATTCTACTGACTGTATGTCTATCATGTTATTAATTTTATTTGCGGTCCGCTCATAGGCCTTTAATGTCTCGTCTTTTGAACTCCACACAAAGTGCCTCTGGTTTATTTTCAACATAATGATGTCGGCATGACCTAGAGACGAAAGCAGGGATTATGAGAAACATCTTTGAATTCAACACGTGTTTATCGAGAAGACATTTACTATTAGAAACGTGTTCTCAATCTATTTCTAATACCTATGATGAGCACGATAAACCATGATGTTATTGAATGCATAATAAACATTATTATTATTATTATTACCTACCTATCTATAAATATATAAAAGTTGTGTATTATTATTACACTTTTATAATGAGGATGGAACCTGGCTCAATAATACCTACTTCTTTTTACTTCCGAGAAATTTCTAATATTAGAAATCGGAAGTATAGTGTTCGTTTTTGTAAAAAAAAAATATTTTTTTGCTCCGATTTCATTTTTTTTCATATTTTTGGACGTTTCATAACCTACTGAGTAAATTTGGTTTTGTGTCCGTCTGTCGGTCTGTCTGTCTGTCTGTCTGTCTGTAAAAACGATTCCTTGTAACGCGCAAATCTCGGAAACTACTCGACCGATTTTGATGAAATTTTGCACACATCTAGGAGACATTCTGTAGATGGTCCCATTTTAAATTCATCGAATTCATACCAGCGGTTCTGGGTGAAAGAGACCATGCGCCTGACCACTAACTTTTTACTTAAACGCTTATATCTCGTTAACGGTACACCCGATTTCGATGAAATTTTGTAAGAATATGCATATTATTGTTTTACATAAGTTATTTATATATATATATATATATATATATATATATATATATATATATATTAATTATAATTTGACTCTGTTATTTAAGAAAATCCGAAATTTTTGACAAAAAAGTAAAAAAATAAGGCCCACGACTTGCCGATACAGAATTTTTTGTAGAAAAAACAATATTCTACCATATCAAACAAATTTGAAAAAATCGGTTGAGCCGTTTTGGAGATACAAGTAATTTTCTATAAAATCTCAAAATTGGCACGTGTTTACAATGTGAAGCAATCACGAGGAAGTATTGTGTCCATAATTGGCAGTGTTTTTTTTCCTGTTAGGTACTCTAACCAATTATTGAATGGTCATTTCTGCCGATCCTCACAAGGTGTACACTGTACATGAGGTGAAGGAGGTTGATACTTCTTAGAAAATTCATAAGTGAGTCCACTTCACTCAATGGTTTATTTCATTACTTGGACAACAAAAATACTAAACTTTGGAATACGGGGGGAAAAAATATTTCACACATAAAGAAAAACCTGTGAAATACCATTTTAAGTTTGAAACCTAGTCACATATCATGAATATAAATTACTAATCCCTGGGTCTTCAAGGTGGTCTGAATATACCTTCATGTAAATTCCTAGACAGTCAATCTAAACCTCGATTTTAATAATAAAATTATAATAAAGACCAAGTTCACAGATATCCATCTGCTGTTCGTTGCCTACTGTTTCCGAATATCTAATTAAATTATTGTTTCCAATCCAAATGTCTAATTAGATAATGAGTCCGTGGCCTCTGCCGAGACAACACTCCTAACAGAAGAACCAGAAGCAATAACGTCTAATAAAAATGTCATAAGAGTCGGAAAAAACCGTTCACGAGATTTTTTATGGGCACGACAATGACTTCATTTTGGAGCCTCATACGGAGGGCCTAGCGCCCCTTCATTTCCAAATATTTAAAAGGACATAAATCTAGAGGTCTCGCTATCAGTATGATAGACCTAGTCAACCAGAATGATAACATCTGGCGTGGGACATTTCACATTGCTTCCTTGAGAAAGGATAGCTGTTCTAGTTGATCTTAGCTCAGTAAATATAGGTATAAAAAATTCCTCCGGAATCAAAAACAAAAAGGTTGAATATTAATGATATTATTTCCCGGAGGTAACGTGTTACATTAAGAATTTGATCAAATAGAATATGATTATAGGTAATTAGAACAAGAATAATTTTGTCAATAAAGGCAATATTAAGATATGTTATCATGACAATTGACAACTTATATTTGTATTATTCTTACACAATTTTATCCTCTTATGAGGCTTTTGTATCCATTATTTGTTTTGGTGGCATTTTTATGTGGTTAAGTCTCCATATAATTAGGAGATAGGTAGGTACATAAGGTATTCATATATATATTAAGAATGAGGCAAGCACCTTCATGACTCAAACACCAATGAAGATGAGAGATCTCAAACACCAAGCCATAGAGTAGCATTAAAAAAAAAAAAAACGCTTGCACCCTAGTTACGGCCTGAGGCATGGCCCTATATTTATTTTTCCTAAACCTATTCTACACAATTGCCATACCTATGTACCTACATCTTTCCAGTGCCACCGACAAACAACATAAATATCTCAAATTATAAAAATAGTGCACCTCGCACATCCACCAAAAATTACAAACATTCCAAGCTCAGCAAATCTCGATCAAATTGAGGAAGCACAATTCTCTATTCTCTTCTACCCCCCGCAATCTAACTGCCCATCTTACAAAGCATATAAAAAATAATGCCCGCATTTTCAGGACCCCTCAGGATTTCGTTGCCCGTTAATTTGGTCTAATATGTGTTCTGTTCAGCGTTTAATAACTTCTTATCCTGGATATTACTCACCCCGCCCTTGATTTCTGTCTGACTCTATTGGACTCAATATGATGGAACTTTATAACAATGTCACAATCTTAGTTTATTGTTCAGCGTTAAAATAAATTAATTAATTGATTGAAATAATTTATTATAGCTTTAGTTGATGTTAAATAATATCAGTTTGTATGTATCAGGTTACAAGGTTCAATTTCCGATACTTTCTTTTTTCGTTTGATTTAAGACATGAAACTTATCACATACTAGCCGTTTGCCCGTGCTTTGCAACGGGACTAAATTTCAAATTTACTAAGGCATGGCCGTACTGCTGGACAGCAATGCCTTTTTGAACTTTTTATAATTTTTCTGGACAAAGCGATAATGGTTTTGGGGGGGTCAATTCTGAGACATTTTTCGCTATCTCTTACCGTTTTGGCTAAACAACTCCGGACAAACAAACATAGGTAGGTAGGTAGGTAGGTAAGTAGTCCTTTTTTCTGTTTTATATATAGAGATTCAAGAGAGTAACGATCTTTACAGATATTTGAAAATTGGAAAACTATTACAATAAGCTTACGACGTGAAAAAATCATTAACATGTCAGTAAAATAGAGCGAATAAATGTTTGCTTAACCTCCGAATAATGATCAGTTGATCACATATTAAGTGTGTCAGTTTCCCACAGTAAAATTTAGAAAATCCCTATTTTCCAAGTCTAATTTTCTCCTGAAAATCCCTTGGATGTGTTCGCTCTAACCAGAAAAAGCTCATAAGCAAAGCTGCAAATACTAGCTCTTATTCTCAATTTTCTAGAACAAGGTTTCCTCTACAAATGGTGCTATGAATTAACATTTCCAGTTACACCTCCCTCTCCTTCTCCTCTCTCCTCGTCTCCATAATACCGGTCTTATCTACAGATGGACATTTTAAGGAAATATAATCTACTCATGGAGATGAAATGGATATGAATATCACAGGGTGTTTGAGAACACATAAACCGACTCATACTAGCTAATCTGTATAAACTGAAATTCTTCATCATCATCAAATTTTCCCACTTGAGGAGGGTGTTTTAAGTCTCCTCCAGTACTTTGAACCTCACCTCCACGTGTAGGCCGGATATGACTTTTGCTTGTCTGCTTCTCGATCTAATCCCTTGTTCAGATAGTACTAAAAAAAGTGACTTTTTTAACTTTTTGAACGTATTGACATAAATGATCATAATAAAAAAATCAGTTTAGGCGCTTTAACTCTGTATTAAAATAGGTCGCTTGCGCTGATAGCCTCTATCAAATCATATATTATAAATCTTTATTTGAATGAGGAATGAGAATAAAGAGTCAACACTCTCGTCAGAGTCAGAGAGCGCAGGAGGAACAGGGAGTGAATCGCGGATTCGTGATTGTAGAGGACAGACAAGGACATGTCGAACAGTCAGATTCTGTCCACAATCACACACAGGTTGAGGTGTTCTCTTGAACAGAAAGCTATGAGTTAGCCTTGTATGATCGATTCTCAAAAGTGTTAAAATGAACTCTTCCAGAAAAAAATAATCATTTTTGTGTCAATCACAAGACGAATAACACAATTACTGAAAATCAAACCTAGTTAATAAAATATGTACTCCGGAAGTTTGGGATTCAAACAACCTTCTTCCAAATCACAAGTACGCCGCCTTAGTGTTAACTTGGCTAAAATTTACGTGACTACATCTTGATGTCCTCAAAAACCGAGAAACAGAAGGTAAAGTAAACTTTCCAAACGCCCTGTTGTCGCTGCGATATTAATCTGGGAGACATTAATAATTCATTAATGTAATGGACACAGAATCCAGAAGATTTTGCAAAACAGATTTCATTTGTTTTCATTCACTTCTGAAAATAGGTGCTCTAGAATCTAGTCCTTTCATCATCTGGGTGTAACACTTTGGGCTTGTCAACTGGAAACTGGAAACAACAGAGCCAGTGAATTTTTAATTCAACAAATCAGCATTGCCACTCAAAGAGGCAATGCTGGAAGCATACTGTCAGTGCTTCCAATGAAAAAAGATGACACATTGTTTTACATATAAATAAAGATTATATTATTTAAAAAAAAAAAAAAAAAAAATGCTTTCATAACATGGTCCAATTAGTACCTTCTAGAATTTTATATGTACGTGTGTGTATAGGATGTATTAGAATGTCAAGGAAAATATTTACACAAATACTAACTTATAGTTAGGTAAATCTACTGGTTGACAAAGAACTTTTGCATTGGTAATCTTCAAAGACTGGCTGGGGGACTATAAACAGGGAGTAGACTAGCAGTCTGGCTGGGGGACTATAAATAGAGAGTAGACCAGCATTGGCTTGGTTCTGGGGGCCCTTGTCAATTATTAGCCTCCTTGTGAATACAGTGGTAGAAGTGGTGAGTCATTTCTCCACTGTCTGGCTACCATCGTTCACGATGACGCCACAATATGATGATGATGAATCTTCAAAATATCAACAGGACTTACAGTACTCTCATTGGTAAAATTAGTAAACCAAGACCATAAACTACTCTTTATTTTTCGTACTGATAAAAATCCCAGATAATACTGAATTCATTGATCCTTATCAATTCGAAGGATTAGCATTTCCTGCACTTATCCTCTTCCTTCATTTCCACGTACTCAATCTCCTCTTTTTCCTCTTCCTTTATTTCCACCTACTCTCCTTCTCCTTCTTCTTTTTTTCCTCTTCCTTCATTTCGACTTACTTTCCTTCTCTTTTTCCTTAATTTCATTTCTGTTTCCTCCACCTCTCTTTTATACAATCTCCTCTACTTCTTTCCCTCTTACACGTCCATTCTACTTTCTTCTTTTTCAACCTCGTCCTCTTTTTCTTCTACACCTTCTACCTCCTGCACCAGCGCACCTCCACCACCTCCATCATCTGCTAATATTATCTTTCTCTCCCTTCTTATTTTACACCTACCTCCTTTCCTCTTTCTTATTTCACTTTAAAAGAAGACACAGCATTATTTATTTGAAAATAATAATTTTACAAAACAAGGAAGGGAAGAAAGGATAAGAAATATGAAGGAAATGTGGATGAGAGAGAGAGAGAGAGAGGAAGGAGAGAAAAGAAGGAGGAGAAGGAGAAAAGAAAAGGCAATAAATCAAGACATTTCTCGTGTTTGTTAGTAAAATTTATTTTCGCTGAAATGGCTGAAAGCTGCATTGGGACTCAAACAGAATTTCATGACGTCCCTTTGGGTCCCTTCAGAGTTCAGAGTGTCTCATTGAAAATATTTTGCAGGCAAAAAGGCAGGTGGTAGTCTTAAGAGAAAATATAGTTAGCTTTTAAAAATAATCTTTTAGGTATGTTTTATCTACTTCACGGGTTTTTTTTTTTTTTTTTCATTCTTTCTTTTCTGAATCAAAATGCCGCAAGTTAGGATACTGGGGAAGCAGTACTGTATTTTGCAGAGAGAAAAGTAGAAGAAGGTACGAAAGATTTGAACAGTAAGAAATGGTCAGAAAGGATTAGAACTTATTTCCTGTCAAAGTCAATATTCCAACTTAACCGCTACATAAGGCTGGAGTAGATGTGTTAAAATTATTAACAAAGAAAATAAAACATTATCTGTAAATTCAAACAAATTCAAATCCTGATGATGTGTAAATTGTTATTATCCTCGTCTTCCCCACGGAAGCTCAGTGGTGAAGGCGGCACTCTGTGAATCCAGCGATTCTAGAGGTCGTGGGTTCGAAACCCAGCCGGGACATGACAAGTTATCCTCCCATTTGGGATTTTTAAAACATAAAAATACGTCTTGGGCTTACTGCTGGAATAATGGGACTTAATAGTCCTAATCGGGCAGTATAAATAAGGCGATATTATTATTATATCAAGGCAGAATGAGATCAAAGGTTGATTGTTTTGTGAGTATCTAGTAAATAACAGTAAACTCCCGCCTTTAGGACCTCCATTCTCAGAAGTCAGGCGGAATAAGACGAAAAAACTGGCAATTATGATTGAACAAAAACTATCCTCATAAGAAAACTCCAAAGAGTCAAAGGTTCCACGAAGTCGAAATACATTTACATTTAGTGCCCGTCTATGCAACTATCAAGATTTATATGATACAAAATGCTCTCTAGTAAGAAGCCACAATTGAATGCCAACGAAAGCAATTGAGCAGATTCCAGCCCACCACATGCCCATATTGTGGTTACATATTTTAAATCATCGAGCTCAGTAGCTTGATCAATAAGGCGGCGGACATGTAACTAGTTGGTCGGTGGTTTAGCGTGGATTTAGTAAAGCGAGTTTAAGTAGTTGTGATATCGAAAGTGATTAACACAAATATGATAACTACTTATTTTAAATATCTGACAAGTGGTAAACCATCACCTGATTAGTGCTAGTCAGAGACTTATCACCCTGTTTGAATTGATTGATAAACATTTAACAAATCCTAAAGTAGTAGTTTGTTTTTTCGATTTGATTGTGAATTGCTGATCATCAAACGAGAAAATATTGTATTGTATTGTATTATTTTATTTGTGGTGAAGCACAAGGCCTCTTCACAATTTTTTGGGTAGCGCAGCATTACTAAGAGCCTCCTTCACATTTCGAATTATTCTATTACATTAATTTCTTTTTACTCTGGTATTGCCGCCACTGGTCGTTACTCATACAAGTAACTACTCATTTTTCCTCACGAGGTATGAGTGAACCCCGAACATCCAAGTACAGAGCAGAAAAATTCCTGCCCCTCTGGGAATCGAACCCAGGTCACCGTGTGTGCAATGCCTAGCGCGCTAACTCACTCTGCCACGGTGACTACTCAAACGAGAAAATATTTTCTTTTGGTGGATGTGTCAGTTGCACTTTTTCTATACTGTCTCTTTATTTTTTCCCTGGATCTTAAGCCATTCATATTTATTGTATGGAATAAGGTACCATTTGAGATTCCATTTCTTTGAT
The DNA here is from genome assembly GCA_024516035.1 of Bactericera cockerelli. Classification (NCBI taxonomy): domain Eukaryota; kingdom Metazoa; phylum Arthropoda; class Insecta; order Hemiptera; family Triozidae; genus Bactericera; species Bactericera cockerelli. Next base: position 38,138,992 of record CM044956.1, read on the forward strand.
GTAAAGTTTCTCCCACCAACTTTTTTATAGGTCACATAATTAATTCGCAAAATTAGAATGGAATACTGGTGAGGAAGTAAAGCATATTTATTTCAAATGAGCAAATAAACAGCTTAAAGTTTCGCGATGAAGACTTTGCAAAAGCAAGATGCTGGTATGATGAGTGATAATCTCATCTTAATGTTTGCTCTTTGATTTTCTTACATAAGAACTCGTGTGTTCCTAATCTGAGTCGTGTGCAAGATGAGCTCAATAAATTTATTTGCTTTCAATAAATTTATTTATTTGCTTGAATATCATCCACGTTGTTTCTCATGTTACCACCAAGTCTCGCACCAACTGAATACGGAACACGGAAAAAAAAATCTACGATCTTCTTTAAAATTATTTTAAATGTATTTTGCTTAATCCTCTAAAAATTACGTATAAATATTTTTAAAATTACCCTAATAATGAGCTTTTCGCGTAAACTGCAAAATTAACATCAGTTCTCAACAAAAATTACTTCCAAGTGCATAAATTAATTTTTAAAAATTAATTAAATACCATAAATATTTTTCCGATCCAAAAGCAACTCCCTCATAGCATCACTTTCACTACCTGTGTGTGAATAAAACAAATTAAGAAATATGTCACGTAGGACTCAACTTCTTAATCTAAAGAAAAAAATTGATCTCACCCACTACGAGACTTTTTGCGAACAAGTGCAAGATAACTCGTTCGATTTATACCTTTCCCTTAATAATTTTGTGGAAAAACACAACATTGATATTCCTCAAGAATTTCTAGACAATATAAATAAAATGCTTTCAAAATACAATGAATCAGTTCTAAACAACATCAAAGATAATGATCAAATATCCAGACTAACTGAAAGTTTGTCTAAAGAAACTCAAAAAACCTCAAAATGTATCAAAGAAATGGATATTGATAAAATAAACTACGGAAAACAAATAGTGCTCTTACAAAGTGAAATCAATAACCTCAAAAGTGAAGTGAACAAAACGCCTCCAACAACTCTAAATGACGAATCAACTTTCTCCTCCACCCCTGCCTTCCCCCGCCCCGCCCACCAGTCACCACCTCAAGATCTCAACCTGTCTTCTATTCTCAACACCCAGGATCATGAATTATCAGAACACATGGAGAAAACCATCATCAATACTCAGGATCCTGCAGAAACATCCAACCAGAATATCAACCAAACACCAACTGCTAATATAAGTACCCCAAAAAATGTCAATAGAAATATATTTATGATAGGTGATAGTCACTGCAGGGAACTTAGAGATATTTTAAAGAAATTTAATGCTCCACTTAGTAAAACCACTTGCATATCTTACCCAGGCAAAACTTTAAAAGAAATAGTACAAATCCTTAAACCGAATAAATTAACAGAGGAAACTCAAATCTGCATAATGGCAGGAACTAATGATATTTTTCAAACAAAATTTGAAGATATACAAAAATCTCTTGATATTCTTCATGGCAAATGTAAAGATCACCAAGTTCTTGTTATATTAATCCCCATACGGTATGACATCAATAAAATTAATTCTCACATCGTCAATGTTAACGTAAAAATTAAACATTACATCAACAAATTTAATAATTTTACTTGGTTGGACCCATTTAATTGTCTACAAATGAAACATTATTCGAATGACGCCGTCCATCTGAACTTAAAGGGCAAATCTACGCTTTGTTACCGAATAATATACAAACTGTTTGACAAAGTATACAATAACTTGAACTTACAAACTCGTACAGCAGAATCAGCACTAGTAGGTAAACCCAACAGCTACAATAGATATAACTATAGACATGTTCCAATGTCACTTTCTACAAATAGAGCTAGAACGTTTATCAATACAAATAATACTCAGAGCAAACCTCTAATACCGACACATGATCACTATACAGACCATCGCATCTTACCTCAACTTAACTTTCGTTATGAACGTGGCGCAAGACCACCCTACCAGCAAACTATTGCAGATCAAATTAAGTCATTCGATACTTACCCAAATCTCTCCTCAACTCAGACATTCCCACCTTTACTAGCTCATCATAGCACCAAACCACTCTCTCCTTATCATACTATTAGAACCTTCGGTTCAAATTTCATCAACAATCCCAACCTTATCCCTCCTCCTCAGAACGTAATGCATCGCGGGGTGAGACTTCCCCCTCCATACCCAACATATCAAACAAGAAAATTACACCAAAATACAACCATTACCCAATCCAGGTCTACTCACACACCAATACAGAAAACTCCCCTGATACTAACTACCCTTGTATAAATAAAACCAAGATTAACTCAAATGAAAAATGTCCAAAAACGATTGAAAAGCCAATTTTAAATATTTCCTCACAAAGAAAAACTATCAGAATATTTTACCAGAACACAAGGGGGCTCAAAGGAAAAACAAATAATTTCTTTCTAAGTGTCTTGGCTGAGGATTACGATGTAATAGCGATAGTAGAATCTTGGCTTTCTCCCGACGTTCATTCTAGAGAGCTATTTGACTCACGATATGATATATTTAGACAAGATAGATCCTTTGAATGTACAGGGAAAACACGCGGAGGAGGACTCATCCTCGCAATAAAGAAATCAATAACAGTGGTAGCCAAAGAGCCATGGAATGAATGTAGTGAAACCACAGAGACCCTTTGGGTTAAATGTGACCTATACGGACAGCAGACTTTCATAGCTCTGTGTTATCTACCTCCCCCAGTAAAACCGGATACAGTAGAGAACTTGTCCAAGAAAATATGTGACCTAGAAGAAGTGATAGAAAATAATTTAATTATTTTAGGTGACTTCAATATCTCGGAAGTAAATTTGAATAATGAGACATGCTCTTATCGCATGTATCACTTAAAAAAAATTATCAACTTTTTCAATCTCGATTCCCACAACACCATAGCAAACGAAAATGGAAAAACTCTTGATTTGTTTTTAAGTAACCTTCAAAAAGATAAAATAACAAGAACAAAAATTTTAAAATTAGACATTGAAAAAGCACATGGCTTAGTGAACATTGATGATCACCACCCTCCACTTATAATAAATATCAATCTCATAAAAGAAAATGATCCCTATAAGAAATTGACCAATGAGAACATATCAACACAATACTTTTTTAAAAACGCAAATTTTGATAAATTAAGAGCCGAATGTAGCCACATAGATTGGGATGAATTAGACAAGGTATCAGACCCCGATGAAAAGCTAAACCTTCTCTACACAAAATTAAATACAGTTTTCTCGCTCAGTATACCTATTTATAAAAACAAATCACGAGAAAATAAATTTCCCTCATGGTGGAGTAAAACCTGCCAATGTATGTACAAACGCAAAGAGAGGCTAAGAAAAATAAAATATAAATCGAGAAAACAAGAATCAGATTATTGTGAACTTCGAAAATCGTGCAAAAAACAAATTAAGACTGATTACGAAATATATGTCGGTAAAGTCTCAGATGAGATAAAAAAGGGCAACTCCAAGCCTTTTTGGAACTTCACCAAAGATAAAAAAAGAGATCCACCATTAAAAACTTTAATATATGAAGGCACACCAATCACAGACCCGGAAAGAATTGTGTTATGTTTTGCAGAACATTTCCGTAAATCCTATAACCAACAAAGATCCTCCTACCTCCCAAATCTATGTGAAAGATTGCCCGGGTACGATGAATTCTTTATTGAAGCTATCACCGAAAATGACGTAGGTTATGAGATTGCTCAGTTACCGAAAAAAAAACCTCCAGGTCCAGATGGAATTCCCCCCATCATCTTTTACGAACTCATAGATCACATAAGAAATCCTATAGCAAAAATAATCAATGCATCCCTTGAACTAGGAAAATTCCCCACTACCTTAAAAGAATCCATCGTTTCCCCGATACCTAAAAAATCCAACAGCCAAGATATTACAAATCACCGTCCAATATCAAACCTTAACTCTATTGCCAAAATCATGGAAAGCGTAATATATACCAAAATCTCACCCCTCATATTCAATCACATATCCCACCAACAACACGGTTTTGTCAACAAGAAATCAACGATAACCAACCTCATTGAATTCACTGATTACACGGCTAGGGCTATCGCGGACAAACATGAAGTACACACCGTATACACAGATATCTTTAAATGTTTCGACCAACTCTCACATGACGCCATCCTAACAAATCTACATCGAATAGGAATGTCCAAAAAATTAATTGAATTCTTTGCTAGCTACCTCCAAAACAGAAAAATTAAGGTTAGGTATCTTGGGAATGAATCAGAGCCAATTTACCCCACATCTGGCGTAGGCCAAGGCTCAAAGCTGAGCAGTTTATTATTCATATTAACATATAATGATATTCAACAATACGTAAAAAATTCCCAAATCCTCCTCTACGCAGATGATTTAAAAATCTTTAAAATAATTCAAAGCCAAGAAGACTGCAGAGCTTTACAAAAAGACATAGATTCAATCACTAATTGGTTGTCAATCATAGGTCTAAAATTTCACCCCGATAAATGTCTCAGTATGATCTACACAAATAAGAAAGCTCAACTGTTCCCCTACATATACACAGTAAATAATGTACCCATCAAATCCGTAGACAAATACAAAGACCTAGGTATTATATTCCAAAGTAATTTAAACTTCGATATCCACCGTCAAGAAATCACTCAAAAAGCCTACAAAAAACTAGGAATGATATTTAGATACTCTAAACCAATGAAAGACCCAGATGCCATACAACTATTATACCAATCCCTTGTTAGGTCGAATTTAGAGTATGGATGTACTTTGTGGTCTCCATCTACCAAAATAGGATCTAAAGAAGTAGAAAAAATACAGGGTCACTTCCTCAGATTCCTATTTTTCAAGCTGAATGGAATTTACCCTCTCTACCCAAACTACATCGAATATAGCCTACTGACCGAACATGCATGCCTCAAAAAATTATCTGAAAGAAGACAAGACCAACAAATAAAATTACTTGTAAATATTGATAGTGGGCAGATACACTGTCCATATATAATGGACCAACTTAAAATAAAACAACCAGACACTCGACTAAGACAAAATCCAAATATTTTCTTTTCACTCCCCAACAAAAAAGAAATCTATCTATATAAATCTCCAATAATCCGTTCAATGGAACTTTACAATAATATAGAACCAAATAACAGACCCCAACTCCAATTACCTATAAACCATACTGACCACTGACTATAACAGACCTACCCTAACATCAGTCATTGTCCATTTATGTTGAGCCGAAAGGATAAACTAAATGGATGTAGATGTTTAAATTAAAAAAAAAAAAAAAAAAAAAATTAGTATGAGTGGCGAACAGTGGCGAAACTGTTTTATGTACAATAACTCTAATAAATTAGTGAAAATTAAAAATTCAATAAAATAAAACTAGTACATACATTGTTATTAATAAAAAATTCTTGGCTAATCTTATCCAATATTTTTTGTTGTTGTTGATTTTATGCTTAAGAATTGCTTGAGGCTAAATATTCGACACCGATCTCAAGGCAAAGCGGAAGAATCAGACTCAAGAAATCAGACTCTGAATTTTGCACTAGATTTAGAGCCAAATAGGGTGGAGTGTTTTCTTATTATATTTTTATCAAAAAATATTTCCAAATTTCCATGCTAGCATCGTTGTAACTAACATGGCTACAGCTGGGGGGATGTGCGATCAACCATCGTCAGAACTTGGACTTTTTCTTTTTAAACCATTAAATCCTTGGGAAATAATAAAAGCTTCTTATAGTCCTCTAATGAAAAACTGGTCTTCTTTGATGAACGTCCTATAACCAAAGCAATTCAGGCATATTCATGTACATCTAGTACAACTTCTCTCTTTTCTGTTTTTCCTGCCGCTCTTGATGGCCTGAAATTATTATTATTATTATAGATGATAATTTTGTTTTCTATTAATTCTAAGTAAATATTCATAGGTATCCGGAACCCACAATCCACCACTGATAGATATCCTACTTGAAACATCATAATATGGGGGTCTAATGAGTTTAATTAGGCATGAATTAATTAAGTGATTCCCAAGAGATAGAAGCTCACTCCAAATCCAGAAACTGAATAGATTTCTATAATTATTTGTCCAATGAGTTTTATTTGTTGCTTAACTTATCTTGAACATAATGAAGGTTTTTGAGACGCGGGTTTCACCCTCCATTCGTTACCTGGATTAAACTCACCAAGCCTGGGTGGGTCCAGCAATATGGTATGTTTCGAACCGAGTCTTAACACGTTCATAGACATGACTACTACAGCATTCATAAATCAAAGGATTGTATCTTCCATGAAAGTTATAGCAGCGTCTCCTTTTGTTCCGATCATAGATTTGTGTATGCCCCTTAAATTTGTGAATGCTATAGCATTCATGTCCAAAGTGCCCATGAATGTGTTAAGTAATCTGACGAGACCTGGTTTGTAAAAAATGCCATTGACACTGGCTGCGTTTCAGCTCTTTATTCTTTGTAATATTCAGTGAGCATCATCATCTACAAGTGGTAGTATAAACTACATCATGTAATTCATGACTTCTTATTTGGAGTTACAAGAAACAATATTTCCTTATTACACATTCAGACTAGATAGAACTAAGGAGAAAATCCATACACTTCATAGTTTATTATTATTTTAATTTTTATTAGAAAGACCCAATATTTATAGTGTAAAATTAAGAAAAAAATAAATAAAAGATAAAATAGTATGAAAAATAAATAAATAAGTAAAGAAGAATATGATACTAGTGTCCTAACTAAAGGGCAACCTTATTGCCTGTGGTAATCTCTTCCACCCAACCCTTACAAGCTAACGTTCGAAGGTGTGGTGATAAGTCAGTGATGAATACTGATTAGTGATTCTCCATCTACTGTTGTAGGTTGTAGAAAGTAAGTAAAAAGGAAAGTTATGTAATATGTATAATTGTATGAATATATGTATGTTGTTTGTAAAATGTACATTATTTTAAATAACGTACTAAAATCTCCATGAAACAATCAACTAAATAGTTTGTAATAAAGTAACTCAAGATAAGAAATATTCAGATGATTTAATTGCGCAAGGAATTGCAATAAAAAGGAAAATCTATATTAGAAATATCCAAATGATTGCGTAACTGGTGATATCACTCTTGTCTAATTTGCATATCTATTCAAGGGTACACAGCACAATGAAATATTTCGCCAGCACATCCCTCGGGAAATCTGCACTCATTGCGGGAAGCCCACAAAAATTTGCATCCGGCAGTCAAATTGGTGAAGACATTTTTCTTAATTCAATTCCACTTCCCAACATGGCAAATTCAACTCTATGTATAATCCCTTGTAAGCGAACACCCCTTTCACAGAAGTATTCTGTACAACAGCATTTCTGAGCCATTAACTGTGTATTTATTCCGTGTGTTTGGTCCTTATCCTCCACCTCGCATCTATTATCAAACCTCAGGGGAGGTGTACACCCTCTTCATTTTTCTTTTGATATCCAATTTTCGTGCTTTCCACCCCTACCTTTTCGATAATAACTTTGAATATTTCCATTTCCACCCCTTGGAGCCCCGGGCTAATACTTCTGTTGCAAGTCAAATTGTTTTCGCTAATTTCGAACAAAAATGTTGTCTGCTTGTCATGTTGTCAAGTCTACTGACGCGTGTTGCCGTCTTGGATGCGAGGGGAGATAACGGACTGACAGGCTGTGACGGCGTGGATAATTCGTAGCTTTTATTGTCTAAAGGAGTCTAACCCTCGACACAAGAAACCAGGCTCGTCGAATGGTTGACATCGGAAGAAATGAGATTACGGAACCGCACTGATTGCTGATATTGTGCGGGGTAGTGTCTGCGTGATGACAAGTGTAGTGGGGTGTGACCATTGTAGAACAAGGAAAAGGATATTGTAACTTTCTTGGAGACAGATTCGACAGATAGGCGATGATATTTTCTTGGATTTCCCTTACTGAAGGATTTTTTTTCTGTCTAAGAAATATCGGAAATTTATGAAATGAAAAAAGTGATTTCCTTAAAAGTATTTCGTCTCAATGGGGGATAGTAAACAGATGCAGACCAAAAGTCCATAACACAAAGCATTGGTTCCCTTAACACTAACAGGGTTGACGTCAGGAAGAGCACCCAGCCGTAAAATGTAGAAGACGGAGATTCCAACTAACCTACTGAGGAGGAGGTTGAACAATGCCCACCCCAAGAACGTTTGGGGAAATGCATACCTAGTTGAAGGAGTAGAAGTTTTTCTTATAAGTAATCTTACTTTAAAAACAAATGAACTCGTAGAACTTAAAATCATAAATGAACTATATTTTTTTGTATAAACCTTAGGTGGCTGGTTTGTGAATTTCCAGTTAATAGAGGGTAAAACCTCTCTCTCAAATGATCTACAATCATTTTATACGACTAAAATGTAGGTAGGTATAATTATAAGTTTTATTTTATGACTTTTATGTGACACTTGAAGTTCACATGAAGAATACTTCTGACTGATGGAAGAACCAAAAAAAAAAAAAAAAAACAAAACAAAACAAAATTTTCATACATGACATGTTTACAACACAACAGTATTTTCTAGGTATTTCTTTTCTTTATTTAAATGAGTGTTTGTGCCCTTTTGTATCTGGTAAACTTGTAACAACAGCTAGGTACTCAAAACTACTGTGGTTTGTCCTGTGTTGTAGCTTGTCTATTTTGCAGTATTCCTCCCCTATGATGGGCGAGAAGAGAGAAGTGATTGAACACTTTTCTTTTCGGTGCTGAGATGACACGAGCACATTGGAAGTTGTCCCTAAAGAGATAAAGATAAAGTAAGAGAGAGACAGAGAGAGAGAGAGAGAAATATGTAGATGAAATAAGAACTGGAAGGAGAAAGAAAAAAGAGATAGAAAAAAAGGATATAACAAAGTTAGAAAGCGAATGTGAGAGAAAGAAAGAGAGGTGCAGGGAGTGAGAGGAAGCTCAGAAGCAGAATTCTGAAAAGATTTCTTAGATGGAAAGGAAGTTAAAGGAGATGGAATTTTTCGTCTGTTTTGATTTGGCATTAGGAGAATTCGCATTAACTTTTCACAATTTGCATCTTTTCTCAAGATCGGAGAGGAAAATGTTATCTTTTTTCCACTTTTTTTAGTGCAAATATAAATTTAAAAAACAGAGTGAAACACATCCCAGAGATAATAAACCAGACATGGAAAGTGAGAGAAGGAGGGAGAGAAATGATTTGATAAGGTAGATGACATGTATGAGAAGAAAAGAAAGTAAATAAGAAAAGTGATGGTAAAGAGAAAAAGAAAGAGAGAGAGAGATGGAGAGAAATAAAAGAGAAAAAGAAAAGAGAAAATGAAAGATAGAAGGACAATAAGTAAAAGAAGAGAGAAAGAGAAAGAGAAAGTGAGAAAAAACGGTGAAAAAAGACTTAAAAGGAGAGAGAAGAAGATAATAAAAAATGAAATCGTATGAATAGAAGAAAATAGATAATAAAAAAAAGTTAAAGGAAATCAAAGGGTAAAAGGGACAAAAATAGATGAGTGAGAGAAAGGAGAGAGAAAGAGGAGAGAGAAAGACGGAAAACGGGTGGATTGAGAAAAAAATAGGGAGAAAATAAAAGGAAAGAATAAAAAAAGAGATGAAGAAAAAAGGAAAAAGAGGAAGAGAGAGATAAAATGAGAAAGAGAGAGGAAATATTGAAGAAGGGGGATAAGTAAAGGATTCAACACCCTTATAATGTCTCGTGAATATCGTCTCCTTTTGGAAATGTTGACATAAGAAGAGCTTAGTTTAATGAAGTCCCAGATTTTGTTGAATTTTGCATTTACAACCATGATTTTTAATCTTAAATGCAAATAAAAAAAATAACATAAATTAAGTTTACAAGTTTTTTCACCCTCTAACGAGAATTCTTTTTGCATTTTGAAAAACAACTTTTAATACCTACAGATGCATACCTAGTTTTCACAACTATTTTTCATTGATTTTTTTCTTTATTTCATCTACGTTGCTTAAGGATGAACATTGCAAAATATGTATAATTTTGTATAGGTAACATTTTACAGATGAAAATTCGGCTCTAAATTTTTATATTTTCTTTTAATTTATAGTACTCCATTCATTCTACAAAAATGAGCCCCTATAATAATCTTTTTGATTTTTTGTTTTTATCACTCGTTTTTTGGATAGAAATAATTATGCATTAAAATATTAATTAACTATTTATTAAAAACCTTGAATGATGATGTATAATAGAATGGACACAATCTTCATGAAACTTTTTCATAAAATAATGACACTCTCATAATATAGAACAAAATTTGCATCCTAAAATAATTCATATCATGCAGCTTTTCATCCTCAAATTATCTATCTAAATAGTTCTATCTAAATGGATTATTAAATTCACCTCCACAACGCTCAACTTGCCCAAAGTGATCAATAAAAAATTGAAAAACAAACTCATATTCAGAACACTCGGGGAAATTGTTTCCCATTAAATTTCGGCGGACATTAAAAACAAAGTTTCGACCTCGACGTTCCTCTGTTGGAATAAAAATTATTTACTCTAACTTCCTACTTGCCATAGTTCTCTCCAGTTCCCATGTGAAAGTATAAAATGGGATACATTTCCCCAAGTAGCAATGGTGACAGAGCCGGGGTCGAGTTTTACCTTTATGTCTAGGGAGCTGGGACATTTCAGTGGGTACATGAGTTTCGCATTACGGAGCTAGTATGGTCGAGCATTTATACTTCCCTGCTAGTTGTTACTTCGTGCACGGACGTGTCCCTTCGGCCACGTGGACACACTGGACACGGAACAGTTGCCCAACCATGTGACACGCATGGTGAGAGGTCGATTTGGTGATAGAAGCGTGCTCAAACTTGCTATAACTGATATCACATAAATTGCATTCCAATACGACAAAACAAAATAATAATAATCAATAAAGCTAATACAAGTAATCATAGGATGAACTGGGAATGGCACGGGAAAGAATACGATGGACAATCAAGTCCACCAACCAAAATCCTCCCCACATTATGAACAGAGCAACACCAGGACACTTGTTCACAGATCCGCTCCTGGTGTAACACCCTGTCAGGGTGTCTTCACACCCTTGAGAGGAGAAATCCTAGAGATAATAACAATCATGAAATTATGTTAAACGCAAGTCCATTTTTGATAGAAGAAAATTTATGTGGGTCTAAGTTTTAATCTCTTTTTGGACAGGACTTTCTATAATCTAATATACGGAATGTTCCTGTCAAGACTAAACTGACTGAAGACAATCAACATTGTCAACAAGTTTTAAAACATAGTGGTGCCACCAATGTGTCAAATACCCAGAAGACGTTACACAAGTTACTCCACCTAAGTAGGTAGGTCTATTAATTTACAGCTCCCAGATCGACAAGAATTCCGCGCAAGTTGTTCAAACAAGTGAGGAAGCTCCCATAAATTAGTCCCCGCAAATGACTGAGGGGAGCGGCCTGGTTTGTTCCTATCATTGACTCTGGATGTGTTCAATATTTCACTCATTAATTTCTGTCTGTCTGGCGGGTTATTTATCGTCCCTCGTTCTCCCCTGCCATCTTTAGCGTTGCAACAGCCCTTTCAGCCTTCTTCGGTCTTCTTGGGAGGGCCGGTTGTGTTTAGGATATTTTGGGGCTATGAAAACTTCCAACTGATTTTCAAAAATCTACATTGTGAAATCATAGAAAATAGTATCCAAGATAGACTGAATTTTTTTTAACCTACATAGCGAGAAAAAAGAAGATTGCTACTTGTCACCTAATATAGATCATAATTATATAGATCATCAAATAAGTGATGATCCTAGGTTAATTATTGAACATTCCAGGATTCACTATGGTTATATCATGAGTCTCATGACATATCAATGTATCTACTTAAAGATTTATACTTAAAGTAATAGTGTCTACTATGCGCTGGAAGCTAATTGATAGTCATCTTAAAAGTTCTAAGTAGTAATGTCTTTACAAGTTTTGTAACTTTTTTGAAAATTTATTCCAAAGAATACTATACCAACATGTGAAATTACTTGTAACTTTAAAAATGATTGAAAAGAGGCCACCTGACCATTTTGATGTTAACTACGTCTTGGTATTGAAGAGATTGCATCTAGTGTGGTATGTTCGTTGTGACACAGGAATTAAACACCGATAAATAATGGCATAAGTTATTGTTGCTACATGTAAAGGTAGGTGGCAAAACAATCATTGCATTGTCTGGAGATGTGCGGGAAATAGTTTTGTCACAACAAATTGTGAATTTGAATTAATGGGTTTGTATTATCTACAACTGCAATCATACATAATTAAACATGTTTGCTAGAAGAAGGACATTTAAATACATACTGAGGAATAGCAAACCTTGTACCTGACAAATTGAGGTGAATTTGCATTGCTGGAGAATATGCCCAGATAGTGCTAGGTACAGCCTCTGTTACGTAATGACCTGTCGAACTGTCCTCGAGACAGGAGAAGTTCAAATAGAGTATAATTAACGATTCCAGTATTACATGTTAAAGGAAATACATTAGATCCGTTACAATCCACGCTAACATGTGTTTGTCTATTTAAAGTCTGATAAATAAGGGTTGGGTGGAAGAGATTGCCATAGGCAATAACCCCGCCCTTTAGTTAGGACATATGTATATATTTTATTTATTTTTTTCTTGTGTTATATTATTATTATTATTGTCATTTTTATATTTACTTTTTCCCATTATTTGTCTGAATTTGTCTGTATGTTCTAGTAGAACATACATTATTAGTAATAAAGTGTTTCTAAATAAATAAAATAAAATAAATAAATCAGAAATCAAAACTGGAATGTTAATCAGATTTGTTTCCGATATGCAGATTATTACCTTGGTATCTCGTAATTGTTGAAAAATGAAAATGCGAATTTTTGTAGTTACTTACAAATAATGATTTTATCACAAGATAGTAACTTCCTAAATAGCTTCTTTTTTGGAAAAGTATTGTATAATAATCATAGCATTGAATAATTGATGAGAAACAGTCAGTAGAAATTCAAAGTTCCAAATTCAATCTACTATAGCACGTAAGGATACTCTACAACTGAGAAGAAAATTTTCTTCTACAACAGAAACAGACAATTTACAACAATAACAAAATGTGGTACAAACACTGAGTACGTGCTGATAAAAGTATAATTACTTGTGTGAAATTAATTAAAAGTTTCTTGTGTGTATGTTATAATGTACAACTGAACTTGTTATAATTAATACCACTCCGAAGAATACAAACGAGAACAATGCGGGAAAGAAAGAAATAAAAAAAGCCAAGTCATATAAAGAAAAGTAACGCAAGAAGAAAAGGAAATTATTATACCAGAAGAAAAGGAGAGAATATTAAAGAGAAAAACAAAATATCCAAGTAGCATATTAATGAGCGCGGAGCGAACAAATTTACAATAAAATGAAGCGATAAAAAAATTAAGAAATATACATGGAAAAGAGGAAAAGAGAACGGAGGATAGGAAAGCGGAGTGGAAAATGAAGAAGATGTAGGATGAAGAAGAGAAAATATAGAAGGAGGAGGATGAAGAACCCAACAGGGGATAGCACTTCATTTGAATAAAACGAAAGAGAGTAATACTAACCCTGCAATGCAAAAAAGCTTCAATTGATACTCTCAAGTACTTATTAGGAATTTATGGTAGCAGTTGATAAAGGAGAGTAAATTTAAATTTGTAGAAATACCATTAACAAATAATGGACTAGTTGATGTTTATATCTTAATCACCAAGTATAAGTTGAAAGTGTCTCAAGCTTAGAAACTTCTGTCTAGTGTTGCAATATAAAGAAAGTGGTCATTTTGTAGAGGAGAAATGAAAACCTTTCATTCTGAAGAAATAAAAATATTGTACATATTAATGTGAAAGAAGTCTATGTTGTAAACGACATTTACAAGAAATGTCGAAAAAAATATCTAAGCTTTGATAAAATAGAAGAAGATAAAAATACCCAAACCAGATTCATGGAATCCTCTTTAAAATGTTTTATGAGAATGTAACTTAAAATCGAGTGTATACCTACTAAGTCATAAATTTTATGCAGTAAATTTATAGATTAACAAGAGTGAATCATCGTTTAAAAAAACGAATGCTTCATTGGCCTGCCAAGGGTTAAAACTTTCTAAATATGAAAAAAACTTTGAGGAAAAGGGACGTGCCTTGTATAATATACAACATCTTCTTGTACATTTGGTTTTGAACATCTTCAAGATGTCTGTGAGTATGTGTTTGAATTATATTCAAGTACACCTACATTTGAAATTTAAAATGCGTACGACAAGCATATGTATGCTATTTATTCACCCTTCGATTTTAAATAAAAAGGTGACAACTGTATAAATTTAATAAGTAAATAAATCTATAACTAAGTATCTACAATTCTATATACATATTCACAACATAAATAGTGTATAAAGTAGATATTTCCATAATGTATGGAAATATAATGTAGGGTAGGTGGGGGTAAGAGTACTCGTGGGGAAAGAGTACTCATGCAATTTTCGATCGTTTAAACGGACCCTAGATGATTAAACTTAGCTACACTGTATTCGGTATTTTGTGTACAACATGTGAGCGAAATTCGGGTCGGTTCTGATCACCACGAGAAGCAGACATGCGGTAAGTCGTTTTTTCGAGTGTTCGATCTAATTTTATTTTTATAAATAAAACGAATTCTGAAAAAATCTGCTATATATTCTAACATATTTTCGATTAAAGATAATAAAAATATAGTTTTAATCAGCATGCTTGTATTTTTTTTCGTGTATCTGTGACAGTGTTTTTTTTCTATTTTTTTTTTTAAATTGTGTGAAATGGGGTAAGATTACTCACCCAATATGGGGCAACAGTACTCACTATGTCGGTGAGTACTCTTACCCCATGTAATTAAATGTAACTAACCAAAATTGTGTCATTGAGCATGCAATAATTGCAATATGATACATTATTTGTAAAATATGGGTAATTAGCATTTACTAAAATTAACTTACTGTGGTCAGATGGTAGATATACCTACATTTCAGAATTTCCTGAACTTTTTATGTCAGCTCTTTTCCCTTGTACTTACCACTGTTTTAATTAGGTTTCCCTTTTCTAATTTCGTTTCGATCTTTTCTTTTTCAATTTTCAGTACCTACAAAAGAAAATCCGAGCAATAGGGGTATAGATAGGGTAAAGGTTTTTTTCATACCTCCAATTAAGTTCCTCTTTTGATTACCGATTTGCGAAAAGGGTTTACATACCTGCAGTTTTTTTATATTTTGCCAATGTTGTCAGGTTTTTTGTTGTTGTAAAAGTATTATTTTTTTTTATTTTTAAATGGTTAAGTACAAATTTGAAACGCAAGACTTTCATACTTTTAGTTCCTTTTTTGTATTCCTACATAATTGAAAAAAATAAACATGTTTCCTGAAAATCTCAACTAGTCTCATACCTTTTATTTAATAAGGGGGAAGAGTACTCACCGAGTCCTCTTACCCCATTTTTTGGGGCAAGAGTACTCGTTTGACTTTTTTTAGTTTTCCCGATTTTTCTTGTACTTCACTATTTAGGAATACTTTAAAACCTAGGCAAATTGATAGCCAACAATATTCTACAACAGGTAAATTGTCCACTTTCTCTTTATTTTTAGAAACAAAAATTACAAAAATCAAAAACGAAAAAGTGAGTACTCTTACCCCCACCTACCCTATATCTACCATATACATTACCTACCTATGAAGGCAACGTTTAAAATAATAAATATGTATGTATGAGTTAGGTAAAACATATTTTCGATAGTATTTTGAAATAAAATAAATTTCCAATAAAACATTTTACACATAATTTAATTTGTGTTTATTATGGTGTGGGAAACTGAATTTTGTTTGAGGTGAAATAATTTCATATTTGGAACACGCAGATAGTATAGAGGTACCTCGGTACATACTGATACGAAATACCTACTTGTAATCTTTTTACTTGAAAATTAGGATTGGGTTTGGTGTTTAATTGAATACGTTTTCATCAGTGGCAAGATGGCTGGAATCAGATAGTACCAAACCACTATCTATCTACATACTCGTATTGTCTGTTATTAATACCATTGCCCACAGTGTGTGTGTTAATTCAGTCGAGTACGTACAAACAGCTAGTTTGCACTAAATTTAGGGACAAAAATAAAATGAAATAGGTACTCAAATGTAAAATTACTATAAAAAAAGGAAAATGGATTTTTCCTCAAATAATACCTATTTGAGTAAGTAACCACATGATATTGTGGTTACTTACTTAACCTTAAGCTTAAAACTCTTAAGAGTCTTAAGCTTAAGGTTAGGTGGTAGAAAATGCTTTGAGCATTATTAACCTCGCTTGATGGGTAATTGGGTACCTTCCACAAAAGAATATAATTATTATAAGAAAAGAATATAGAAATACAAGCGGGCTGTCGCCCGCTTTGCGGGCCGAGGCATGGCCGTGAAAGCAAAAAATCTTTTTTCGCCAATGGCAGGTGTTGTAGTGGGAATTTCGAAAAATCCCGTCTTATTGCACATCTAGACTATAAGACAAAGCTACCTACCAAATTTCAGCTTCCTAGGACTTACGGTTTGGGCTGTAGAGCGATGATCAGTCAGTGTCTTTGACATTTATATATTAAGATAATCAAGCAAGGACTGACATGAACAATTTTTTTCAGCCCAAAAATATAATATATGTAATGTAGGCGAAAGCTATTTTTACTTCATTAGAAATGTGTGTATCTGTATTATCTGTATAATGGTGTACTTTGTGACCTATATTTAAGTAAATGCTAATACTTTTAATTGTTCTGCTGTAAAAGATACAGATCTTTTCAATTGTTCTCTGGTTAAAGGAGATGCCATGTTTTAAATGCTCTTGGAATACATGGCAAAAACAGAAACAACCGCTTTCCTTTTGAATGCGTTAATCTAAACTTCTAAATTACCATAAAATGAGTATAAAAAAACTTTAGGAATATCGGAGCTGACAACGGTAAGCTACCCACTTTGAATACAGGATGTTCAACCGTTCAGAATCCAAAAAGCGACTGTAAAAAATGTGGCTTTTTATTGTAATTATTGGTTGTTGTTTTGCTGACAGCTTTTTTTTCCTTTAAAAAATGGTTTAACGTTGTTGACAGACAGGGCGTTTGTCCTTATTCCCTAGATTGGTTAAATCACATTGTAGAGTCTGATAGCTTTCAGGTATTGAAACAGAGAATCGCCACTTTCGGTACTGTGTGGGTCTGTGCCAGGTAAACAGGGAGGAAGTTTACATAATAATAAAATTATAAAATTACTCATCAAATCCTTTATCCCCAATGACAAATTAAATGTTTCACATTGATCGATGGATACATGCGCCGCACTGTCTACCTCTGGTTGTGGTTTCGTTTCTTACTCTGGGCCTTCTTTTATTAGTTCTATTAGTACGTCCTCTATGAGAAGAAAGTCATCAATGCAATTATTTTATATGTTTGATGGTGAAACCGGAACCTCTCCACAATGTTTGTGGGTAGAAGAGCATTACCAAGAGCCTATACAATAAATTATTCTAAGGCCTTTGTACGAGGTACGTTCGGAAAGTAAGGGGACACTTGTCGTAGGGGTTGGTAGGAATGTCTTTTTTTCAAGGTTGGCATACCTGCTTGTAGGGGAACTCCTAACGGTCACAATGAGCCCTTGCCCATCTCAGTTCATTGGAAAATGTCGTCGCAGGAGCCCGTCGCGTCAATCTCTACAGGTGCCGTTTGCTCCACCTACCGCAGGTGCGAGATAAGGGCAGTTTATCACTTTGCGTAGGAATTCAGCTGCTGAAATCCATCCTCAGCTACTGAAAACCCCTGGACCTGAGGTGATTTCACGTTCCAAGGTTTTCAAGTGGGTAAAGAAGTTTAAAGAAGGTCGCACAAACACACATGATGAAGAAAGAAGAGGCCGTCTGTCGTTTCAGAAGAACTTGTGCAGCAAGTCAATGAAAAAGTCG
The DNA here is from genome assembly GCA_024516035.1 of Bactericera cockerelli. Taxonomy (NCBI): domain Eukaryota; kingdom Metazoa; phylum Arthropoda; class Insecta; order Hemiptera; family Triozidae; genus Bactericera; species Bactericera cockerelli. The sequence continues at coordinate 38,157,085 of CM044956.1, forward strand.
CAGCGATCGTCGTGTGACCCTCAAAACCGTATTCCTCTGCCCTGGCGAACTCGGATTTTTATCTGTGCACGAAACTGAAGGAGTTATTGGCTGGAAAAAGGTTTTTTCAGCGACGAGGAGGTCAAGGAGACTGTGGAAAAGTGGCTGTTGGAGGTGGAGCGGAGCGTGTATGACGAAGGCGTAAAAAAGTTCGGACCCAGGACGCAGAAGTGAGTGGAGCTTGTTGGTGATTATGTGGAGAAATAAAGGACTATATTTGGAACTTACCCTGTAAATTTTATGAAATTATATGCATTTTTCGAGTTTTAACATCAATTGTCCCCTTACTTTCCGGACGTCCCTCGTATGATTTTCTTTGTCAAATTACGCACGAGAATAATAAGTAAATACTCATTAAAACTATATTTACCTAATCCTATTTTTTACTCAAAGTCTCAGTGGACTAAAAAGAAAATTTTCCACCAGTCGGCGTTCGATCCTGGGTCACCTGAGTGGAATCCAAGCTCTACCCAATCAGTCATGGTGACTACATGAGACATAATATATTCTGCATTGAGTATGAGGTATGACTAACTTCAGCTGGAATGACGTCACTAATCGCTCCAACCCTTAGAATAAATCCAATGTAGGATAATACTTTCTTCATAACTCGAAATTTTCGAGATTCTACTAATTGCAATCGCAGGAATAAAATTAACTGCAAGAACTAGCTTCTATGCAGTTGTCTAATTAAATGTTGTGGAATGAGAGAAAATAATAACGGAATGCAGTCACTAGGAAAATACTAAGGATACATAGAGTCATTAATATTTTAAGAAAAGACAACAATGTAAATACAAGAAATGCGGATGTCTTAATCCTTAGCTTTTCGGTCGTTTTTTCTAACTGTTTGAACAAGAACTATGTATAAATTGTATATTATCTATGTATATAAATGAGGCTATTGTTTTCAAGCTAAACACATTTTACTTCTTGAGGCCAATTTATAAAACAGGATTACAAAAAATATAAGCCATACTGTCCCGCAAGTCGGAGTTTCAACAAATCCATTGCACTAGATTTCGACGCACACAGAAGTGGCAGTAGAAGTTAACAGGCGAGTGAATTGTGTACTATCACTTGTCATGCCCACTTCCCTGCTCACTTGCTCTGAACGTAAACGCCCCAGAAATCTTACAGAAACCTGAACAATAGGGACAACAGACCATTCTCACCGTGTATCTCTCAGACTTCATGAATTTTCATGACATTAATTATTTGGGTCAAATTTTCTTTCTTCATTAACATAAAGCCATTGCAATGCGAAATATCAAGTTTTTCTTCTTTTTTTCTCTAGGATCCTTAATCATCTTTTATATTTTGTCATCAGAATATGAATAATTAAAAATAAAAGTCACCCTAAACTGTTCATTTTGAAGACAGTCTGGCACTTGCTAATGGGTCTCGGGGTTGTCGTTACAGCTCTTAGCTCAGCTTTTGTCAGTTCCTCGTGTGGCTCCTGACCTGATACATACATAGTTGATAGCATTAGAGGGTCAGAGTAGTAGATCAGTACAAAATATTTATGTCATCCTTCACAATCTTCCTATGGATGAATATGGTGATACAGTAAAAGTAAATCATGAAATGAAATAATTCTAGCATAATTTTATACCTATTATTATTAACTCTTATTAAATGCTTTATTAGATACAAAGATATGTATATGTAAGATACAAATAATTATTATATAAAAAAATAGAAACAATAAAATGGAAAGAAATAGATAAATACATAAGTCCTAAATAATGGGCGGGGTTATTGCCTACGGCAATCTCTTCCACCCAACCCTTGATGAGGTAACAATGTGTACTAATGAACTTGGATTAGTCTTATGACCATATACTTACATCTCAACCGCATTCAACAAATCCTAAAAATAATCAACATTCTAATGGTTAATGTAAAAACCTTAGTTACCTGCACAATACCTATAATGGCACAATCTCTGATTATTCAGCAAATGCTAAAGTATCAAACATTTTCTTTTTAAATAATTTCAATATTAATTTATTGTTTGTTAAATATACCTGTATACCTATAAAATAAACCATTATTTCTTTTCTACATAGTTTATCTGAGAATCTACTTAATTTAGCTGAGAACTATTTTGATTATTTCGGTAGGACCGGGGCGTTCCTGATGAAGAAATGAAATATTTTAAATGTTTTCTTATTTAAAAACATCTTTTCATAGTCACGCGAACTTGGATGTGGAACTAAATTAAACAAATTAAATGGGTTCCTGTTAGAAAGAAGAAAAAACAATTTGCTTGTAGGGGTTCTAGAAGTGAGAGTTTGAGGGTTCTTAACCCGAATATGAATGAAAAAATCCTGGATGTATGTCTTCTTCGCCTTCCAATGCGGTGCTTTAACCATAATGTAGGTACAGGTAGTACTATGGTCGTCATTTTCTTCCTCTAAAGAGTGACATAATATGCATGAGGGCATGTTAAAGGAAATCATGGAAATGGATTTAGGTTTTAAAAAATCTGTCAGTGAGTTTAATTCACTTATGAAATTTGAAAAGGATATTTTTGGACTGAATGTACCAACATACAATTTATAATTTATTTTTTTAACAGGTTAATTCATTTGAAATTTAGTTGATGTACATTTTGTTAGCCTTTCACAACAATGATTTAGGTCTTTAAATCACCGACATGGAATACGTAAAATTGGCTAGTATGTTTATTATACAAAAAAAAACTATAACTGGACGGGTTAAGTTGGGACGAATCAATAAAATACCTATCAGATAAGATTCTCTATCAGATCCTCACGATGTTATTAATTGTTTCTCCAGCTCATCGCGTGAGCCATGACATCCAAAATATGTTTCCTGACAGGTAGACAGCTCCTGTTCTGTCCTCATGAGGAAGGGTGAGGACTATAGAGTTCTTCTCATGAGGAGTTGAGGATCCACGTTATTATGAGTTTCATGAGGTTTGGCATGCAGGGTCAAAAAATAGAATATTTTTTGACGCTCCAAGAATATTTTTTGACGGTGAGTCAAAAAATATTCTTGGAGGTCATTCCAGAGATTTTCGGTGAGGAATTCATGTTCAATGGTGCAGGTATTGTAGGCACAGGCAGGGTACTGTCGGGCTACACTCAAAAGCACTGTAATTTTAAGTAGGTTACTTAAGCTTATTCTTCTTTTTTCACTTGGCTATCATATTTGTGTTAATCATCTTTCGTGATATCACAACTACTTAAACTCGCTTTACTAAATCAAAGCTGAAACCGGGACTTGAACCACCGACCTCCAGATTACAAGTCCGCCGCCTTATCGACGAAGCTACTTTCTTTTTTCACTTTTTCTTTTGCTATACTTACTTGGGGTCGGCAAGAGCCAACATCTTCCACATGGTTGAGGTTGGTTGGTTCTGCCACTCGTACTTTATTTTACGGCTGGATGACCTACCTAACGCCAAGCCTGACATAGATGGTACCGTATTTGTTTAAACTGTATCATTTTTAATGCTATAAATAAATTTATTTTTCAGTAATTCATTGCAGTTAAGTCATCAAATAGCCCGGTAACTAGTGCATTCTAGGTTTTATCTCAGCCTCTCAAATCATAATTATACTTTGGCTAGCCAGGCATAATTAAACATTTGTTCATTTCAACACAAATTAAAAAAAAAAAAATCACATCACAACAAAGCACATCCACTAAATCGTGCTTTTCTCCTTCTTTCTCATTTTCTTCACTTTTCTTTCTCTCTTCATTCTATTTTTCTCGTTCTATTTTTAGAGCTTTAGTTTCTTTCTCAAATATATTATGATTTTGATAACAGTCTTAGAGCCGCATTTTACTTTTATCCAGAGTTCTGGAGGCTAAATTTCTATATGTATAGAGGACGTGGGATTTTTGTCACTTGCCATTCTCATATCTATACATCGGAAATTCTCATGACGATAAAAAAAAAGAAGAAGTAATGGTATTTGGGTATGTATTTTATGCTAAACTAGGCACACACGATTCACAATGGAAAAATAGTTAAACTAAAGTAATGCACTTTTGTCATTGTAACAATTACATGCCTTTTGGGTCTTTTATGATATTCAAAAGCAATGAAATCATTTTTCATCAATTTTTTGCTGTACAGGCACAATTTTGACATTATTTTACTTCAATACCAATACAGCACAAGAAGACGGGAAATTAAACATCCGATATTTTTCAATAGGAAAGAGCATAGTTCGGTCAAATTCGGTGATAATACACTTGAGAGCAACAAAAGCGAATCAAACTTTTTCCTCCACCAAATCTGCGATATCTTCGAAATTACTATTTCTATCGAGTCGTAAGATATCTCAAAATGCTGTAAATTTTGTTTTCTACAATTTCATAATTTGATTCTTAAAAAAACACCTACCAGAAGCCGTAAAATTCGAATTTTCCTACAGGGTGTCAAAAAAGAAGAAAAACATGATTTTTTTATGTTTAACAAAAGATGTTATAACATGAGAAATCAACAAGATTCATTCGTAACAATGGTGAATCAGTATTTTGTGTTGTCTCCCCGAGCTCTAATCACAGCATTCATTCGATTTGGCATTGACTGGATCAAAATAACCACAATATCTTGGGGCAACCTCTACCATTCTTCGGTGAGGGTGATCTTGAGCTCTGCTACAGTCTGGGGAGCCGGTATTCTGCCTCAAACACTTCGTTTGAGTCGGTCTCAAAGATCCTCGATCGGGTTGAGGTCGGGACTAAGAGAGGGCCAGTCCAAAGTGTCAATATTCTCCTCATCCAGGAACTCCCGAACACAATTAGCCGCATGTGGGCGGGCATTGTCGTGTCTGAGGAGGAACTGGTCGCCCATACTTTGAGCGAGAAGAATCACATGGGTCTGCAGGACTTCGAGAAGCTGGAATTCAACCAAAGAGAGCTTCAAATGGACCCAAACTCTCCAGAGAGCACAGGGAAAGGAGACTCAGATTCGCCATAGAACACGTGGATTGGATACCCCAGCAATGGCGCTCTGTTTTCTTCACTGATGAATGTCGGGTGTGTTTGTTTGGTAATGACAGAAGGAAAAGAGTCTATCGAAGAGCGGGAGAAAGGTATGCTGAGTGATGCATCACAGAAACTGTCAGTTTCGGCGGTGGTTCCTGTATGCTGCGGGGTAGGATTTCAACTGAAAGAAAGACTGAATTGGTTTTCACCACATGCGGTGCGGGAGGTGACCTGAACAGTCAGCGATACATTGATAAGATCCTGCAGACCCATGTTGTTCCTCTCGCTCAAAGTATGGGCGACCAGTTCTTCCTCATGCACGACAATGCCCGCCCACATGCGACTAACTGTATTCGGGAGTTCTTGGGTGAGGAGAATATTGACACTTTGGACTGGCCCTCTCTTAGTCCCGACCTCAACCCGATCGAGGATCTTTGAGACCGACTCAAACGAAGTGTTTGAGGCAGAACACCGGCTCCCCAGACTGTAGCAGAGCTCAAGATCACCCTCACCGAAGAATGGTAGAGGTTGCCCCAAGATATTGTGGTTATTTTGATCCAGTCAATGCCAAATCGAATGAATGCTGTGATTAGAGCTCGGGGAGACAACACAAAATACTGATTCACCATTGTTACGAATGAATCTTGTTGATTTCTCATGTTAAAACATCTTTTGTTAAACATAAAAAAATCATGTTTTTCTTCTTTTTTGACACCCTGTAGGAAAATTCGAATTTTACGGCTTCTGGTAGGTGTTTTTTTAAGAATCAAATTATGAAATTGTAGAAAACAAAATTTACAGCATTTTGAGATATCTTACGACTCGATAGAAATAGTAATTTCGAAGATATCGCAGAATTGGTGGAGGAAAGAGTTTGATTCGCTTTTGTTGCTCTCAAGTGTATTATGATTTTTCCGTCTCGATCGAATTTGACCTTAAATTTAAAATCGATTTGTCGAATCGAAACTTATTAATTTGTTTTTTATTTCCTCTTTTTCGTATAGGTAGATAAGTATACCTACTCGTATAATGCCTAGGGGAGTGTTACTGTATCACGCTACCTCACTGGAAATGTGTCATACCGTTCCCAGAGGAACAGACAAGTTCTCACGGGAATAGATTCAGCATTTAGATGATTTGAAAAATTAAATATACCTTTTACATACCTACTCATTTGCGTAGACACAGAGGATCAGTAGCTTTGGTTGCCCAAGTGGGATATTAGGCTACCGCGCAAGAGGCTTTGGTTCGAATTCCGGTTGGGTGGAAATTTATGTACTCCAATACTTTTACAAATTGTCGCCAGTAAAAAAGACAAGAGAAATAATATGTAGATTCTGGTTTGAGTAAATCTGACTTTGTTTCACTATGGGGATATGATAATTTATGTGTGTTAGCCACAAGTGCAGTGATGAACAAATCTGTACTTATTTATACTCCCGATGCTTGGTAATCGTCATAAATACGAATATACATATTCGTATACGTGTTATAGGTACCTTTATAAGAAAATATTAGAATATTCTGATTTATTTTGCTTTAGTAAATAATGGAATATGTTCATCCAACATACAAGTTTAACATCAATTTGAACAAACCATTCGAGGCAACATATATTTTATTGTAAAACCACAAGAATCGCTTAGCTTGCCTCATCCAATTGCAAATTCCATCAGACCTATATTATATTCAACTTTGTGATAAAATTTTCAGATAATCGACCATAAAAGATATTTATAGATATTAGGCATATTTCTTAAAATATGCGAGTTTACTTTCCTGAAGATACGATATAAGCAGGCGAGCCCAAATGTAGGACATTAAAAACAGTGCTCCCGTATTATTCACTATTATTATTCTCAAAACTACCTTTCAAGTTCATTTTACATTTTTGGATTACTTTACGGAGCTATTGTAAAGTTAAGTTACTCGTAAGTTACCTATATTCACTAAATATTTGCTTAACATGGTACTTGAACCACCTGTTCTCCAGATTACAAGGTCTGCTGCCTCGCCCTATCGATCAAGGTACTGAGATAGATATTGCGGAGCTATTTTATTTAGTATCTCAGTTGCTGAGTGAATTATTGGTTATTAAGTTAAGTTATCATATTTGTGTTAATCACCTTCGTGATATCACAACTACTCAAACTCGATTCACCAAATCTACGCTGAAACCGGGACTTGAACCAACGACCTCCAGATAACAAGTCTGCCGCCGTCTCGATCAAGCTACTAAATTCGGTTTTATTGGTTATCATACAAATACATCAATAGAATTTCCTGTAGAGTGTAGAATTATTGTAGATTAAAGGAGGAATTTTTATATAACTTTTGTACGTAACTGGGTGAAAAAATCGTGCTAAATGATTTTTTGAAACTTTCAGAATCTATTCAACATAATGTGTAGGTTAAATATAATCATAACTATCTACATCATAACTATCACTATTAACTTACAAAACAAGTAAAATAAAATAATTAATCAGGACCTTTTTTTTTAGATTATATTAATCAGAATTAATCAGGGCACAATGCCCTATTCCTCTAGCATGGAGGAAATTTTTTACATTTTGTAAATTGTATGTTTTAAAATAAAATTATTACTAGTTCATCAGGACCTATATTTAGTATCCTCGACTTACCTTGGTTAAAGCTTAAAGTTTAAGCATTATATTATGTAAGCTCATAAAGTTTACTCCTTATTATTTTTTCAATAAGAAAATTGCTGTTTGAGTAATGGTTTCAGCAGCCGCAGGTACATTGTAAGAAGAATGGAAACTTGCGCTTATTTTATATTTATAGATCAAGGTTCTGCTCTTGGTTCATACGAGAAGAGATGACGCTCAGAGACTTTTATTTCTGGTTCTGGAAACTGCATGTGTCTAAGATTATATATTATATACTTATATTGTACATAGGTATCTGTATGTAAACAAAAAACTTTGAGTACAGGTGCATAAAATCATGGGATTCGGAAGGGATTGCAAATCATTGAGTAAAAATTTTCATCAGTATTTCTTTGACTTTTTCTAGAATGACAATTTTTTCAATAATTATTATTCTGGTGTTTAGCATCTTTCCTATGGTTGCATGTGGTACATGGCCGTAAAAGGTTAAGGAAGGGAAGGTAAATCTTAGAGCAATTCAAGACGAACATCAAAGACTGCCTGAGTGCTTGACTTAGGCGAACAGTGTGACTAATGCATGACTCATGCATATTGACCAATTGAAGAAAGACAATGGCCCTTTAACGTAAAGAAGAACCTAGTAAAATATTTACGAGTACGTCAATGTATGAATTAATAAACAAGATCCGTGCTAGGTACCTACCTAATACAATATAATTCTTAAGTATATCATTATGCAGCATGGACCTATATTTTTATATTCATCGTTGTTAACTGTCGTTTTGTTATGATAAGGCAATATGAACATTGGCGAAATTCCAAAAGGAAGCTTCCTTCTATCAGGCAGAGTATGAAAATTATAATATCTATGAAGTTTGGTATTAAAAAATACACCTACAAAGTGTGAAAATATAGGAAAAGTGTATGATTTTTCATGTTAAACAGCGTCGATGGCACGTTGAATACACCAGTTAAAAGAGGTTTTAAAAAATTGCAGAGGTTCTAGTGAGTTGAAGATTGAATGAGTAAAATCTATTATTTAAATGAACACATGTGTGAATGAATGAATGAATGATCATACCAGTTATTGCTTGATTGTTATAATCTATAACTTCAAGTGTAGGTATTTGAAATTAAAAAAAAAAAAAATCCATGTCCGAACTTTCGTGACAGTGGCAGTCACTGGTTGTATCCGGCCCAACTAGGCTGGAAGAGAAGAATTTGTAGATTTCCTGCAGATAAAAATTAAAACCCCTCGATGTCATGCACAGCCCTTACTATTATTGTAAAAAAATTGTAGGTAGGTAACCCTTGACTGGTAGTCAAGTTGTTAACGCTCTAGTCTGGTAATCCAGGTAGCGTATCCGTTGGTTCTAATCCCAACCAGTGTATGAATTTTTCCTCTTTAATTTAAGTTTGTGACTACATATAATAATAAGACTCTGAGGGTTAGGTAGTAGAAAATGCTATGAGCATTAAACTCGCCTGGTGGTTACCTTCCACTAAAGAGTATTATTATTATTCATGTTCATCCGCCGATAATTGGTGTTCTCTTACAGGACGTATTTCCCTCCTCGAAATGCTAAAAATCGCAAGGAGTAAATAAATATTACAAAGGTTATACACTGTATTGCAAAGAGTATCGAACAAATAATAAAATTATCTAGCTTCAATATCCCCGCAGGGATCCGCTTGTCTGGAAACCTTAAAGTTTTCAAACTTTTATTTCTTCGCGTGAAATATGGTGTGCAGTTATCGTCAATTTTTGTTTATCAATTTATTTAACAGTCAGTGGCGTTGCTATGGAAACAGAATCCGGGTTGGACGAAGATCAGAATAAACCACCTAAGGTTCAAGTCCTAAGTACGCAAGATTTTGGTAATGAGTGTTTCACAGCCGGAAACAAAATATTGTTTCGTTACCATGACACAGCTGCTACTGTAGACGTTTATGTTATTATTATTATTATAGTATGCTTTATTAGGTAAGACAAAAATATATACAGTAAAATACAATGAAATTTCAAAAAAAAAATAAATAGATTGAACAGAGAAACAAGAAAAAAAAAATAATAATAAAAATGAAACTAATGTCCTACCTAAAGGGCGGTGTTATTGCCTGTGGCAATAACCCCGCCCATCCTGGAGTATGTGCTTCTTCCCTGTTGGGCAAGAGTGGAAATAATATTACTTTCCATTTAGGTGCTGGGAAGTACAAACGACTAGAACCAAATTTTGAATACAAAAATTTGTGGGCTCTGGGGTTTGAACACGGGAGCTTTCCGATGGCAATATATATTTCTATTGTATTATTCATAATACAGAAATACCTTTATTGTTATTTTGGCAGTAATATGACATTTAGTACTTCAGAAAATAAAATCAATTTATGTTAAGTCCTTTTACGTTTAATCTCTAAAGCGTTATTTCGAACAGTTCAATACTGCAAAAGAACATCTGTTCTTCACCTCACCCCCAAAACATGTTGACTATCCGCCAGTGATGCTATTTATTTATAAGATATAAGTATCAAGCGCTATTACCTCACATTATTTTATGACTCCCAGGTTATTATGCTTGAACTATGCATCTATGTAATCCTGCTAAATTCTTGTATAATACGTATGACAAAATAAGTATGCTTTCATTTTACAATGAACATCATGTTCTGTGGAAATATCTCAAGAGATAAATAAATAATCATTTTTGGAAGGCAGAACAAGATGTAGGTACAAAAATGTCTTTGGAAAATGTTTTAAAAAAGGTACTTATTAGGTATGAGTAAAGTGAACTTGGGCATTGACCCTGACATTAGGAAAGGACATTCTTAGGCCCTATAGACCATGTACTGAGTGGATGCCTCTCACCTATTAAGTTATCATATTTGTGTTTGTGTTAATAACGATGTGATATCACAATTACTCAAACTAGCTTTACTAGTATTTGCTTGATTCGGGACTTGAATAACCGAACTCCAGATTGCAATTCCGCTTCTTTATTAATTAAGCTACTGAGGTTAGCCTTCACTTATTTAATGGACATAAATATTTTATACATACCGCACCCTCAGAATTAGATGGTGATATGTCAAAAACACCAACTTTTGGGAAATCGCAAAAGAAAGTTTGACTTATCGCTGTATTAATACAATAAAAGCTACTGTTTTTATTTATATGTTCTTAAGTTGAGCATGTTCTTTTATCTTTTCTATAGTTCTATGTAAAAAAAATGTATTTTTCTTCAAAAGAACTTACCTTTGTAACCGTTCGAAAAAAAGGCATTTTGACTTCAAACTTCATTATACGATTTTGCCTTTTTTCGAGAAAAAATCAATTTTTAATAAGGTGATATCGTATTATATTAACTTTTCTTCCATGAGAAGTGAACAAAAGTGGGTATTATCTCGAAAAAAATCTGGTGTAAACATCACACGACTTTCCTTATCTCCCAAAAAGGAGTCGAATTCCGCCACTGGTGACTGAACGGTAACAGATAACTAAAAATCAATGCCAAATTCGTGATCAGCACTTCAAAATCATTTAATTTGATATGTCACAACCCCCATCTAGGATGAATAATAAAAAAGTTAGTCCAATCGGGTCCCCCTACAATACCGGTAAATTTTGGCCGGTTTCCAAAAAGTTAAAGATATCAAAAAAATGATCAGAGTGAACCCCTATTATTTTTTTAATCTGAGAAAATGTTGTTCTCTAACTTTTTTTGTATCTTTAACCAATTCAAAGAAGCGGTGCTTGCGGCCAATATTTGCGGCCCTGCGGCCGCAGAATGCGGCCGATTTCAACCAAAAGTTTCATGGTTCGTCTGGTGTATAAAATTAATTACCATACCAAATTTCAAGTCTCTAGCTCTTACCGTTCTTGAGATATCCTGTTCACACACAGACACACACACACACAGACACACACACAGACAGACGCACGGACCAATGGCTGAAAACCACTTTTTTGGTATCCTGAGGCTATGATTCGTCCAGAAATGTGAAAAGCTGGGTAGGTCAAATTTTCGACGAATACAATACTTTCCTTATTATAGGATAAGGAAAGTAAAAATTCGAGATAGCACCATCTATTTACAATTTTGAAATGATAGTACCTTGATAATTTAGTTTTATAGCACTATATTACCATATGAATCGAAGAATAAAAGACAATTTGAAACTGGAGGTACATTAAAATCTATGCTTTTGGTATTAAGTCAGAAAAAAAAGAAAACTCATTCAGTTTAAAAAAGTGAAATGTAAAATACCCAATTGTTTTATTGCTAAGCAGTAAAAGGTAGAAAACAAGACAATGTGAGTACAAACTTTATTGTTTCTTGAGACTTAATCTCAAAGTTTCTAAAAAGAAATAACTAAAAACAAATACGAGGTTTGGCTATTAAGTTCGTAGACGCGAGCCGCTACGCAAAAGCTGTCCATGCTAGGAAGATATGATGAACATGTTTAGAAAGCTTCAAGTCTTGTGTTTTGATTGATAGCTGTCACATGCCCGTACTGTAATTAGTTCTGTTGTAATAGCCCGACGCGCAAGACACCTTTTTTAATTTTGCCGGAATTATGATTGATACAAACGTTGAGCAACGAGTGATTATTGAATTTTACGTAAAACTTGCTGGTGAAACTTTTTCTTTGTTAAAGACAGTGTACCAGGAGTCATGTTTGAAAAGATCAACGCTTTATAAGTGGTTTAAACTGTTTCAAGGTGGTCATGAAGATATTGAGGACGATCCACGTCCTGGTCGCCCCCAAACCTCAAAAACTGACGAAAACATTGAAAAAATTGGTGTTATGATTCGTTCTGACCGTAAATTAACTCTAGGACTAATGGCTGATACACTTAAAATTAATAGATAATGTGTGAGACAAATTTTGCACGAAAATTTCAACATGACAAAAGTTTGCGCAAAAATGGTGCCATGCGCCAGTCCACAGTGCCTTCTCCGTGAAGACTTTCCTATCCAAGTACAACATCCCAGTGTTGGAACACCCTCCTTAATCACCCGACCTGGCCCCGTGCGACTTTTACTTATTCCCAAAAATCAAATCTACCCTGAAAGGTACCAGATTTGACAGCGTAAATGACGTTAAGAAAAAACCGGCAAAAGTCTTGAAAGGCCTCTCACAAAATGACCTCCACCACTGTTTCGATCAATGAAAAATTTGCTTAGAACGTTGTAGGGATAGAGGAGGGGAGTACATTGAAGGGGATAACTACTAAAGTTGGGTAAGTTAAACACACATCGTTTTATGGAAAGAGTCTACGAACTTAATAGCCAAACCTCGTAATTATGAATTTCAAAAAATTGCTTGAGAGCAATAAATTCGGGACAGTAACTTTCTCAAAGTTTTTGATTTTTATAATTTTTATTTTACATTGGATTTTCAATTGTGAAGTATCCCAAGAAAGGAAATTTTGTTGATTTTAAGACGGTGTATATTTTTTTCATTGTGAGCATGTTTTTTTAATATAATAAGTCAATTAACAAAAAGAGGTCTAAAGAGCATGAAAACACTGCAAATGATATCGGTGTTTTTTGTGTTATTTCTTCGAAGTCTTCATGGAAATTTGGCTGTTAATTACCTCTTAGTATCTGGTATTACCCCCTCGAGCTTGTAAGACAGCCTGCAATCGATTTCTCATGGACTTGATTAGGTTGGCAGCCGTTTCTTGAGGGATAGTCTCCCACTCCTCATAAAGCGCCTGTTTCAGGTCCCTGTGGTTCATTGGGGGCGGGTTTCGAGCATGGACACGTCTTTTAAGCTCGTCCCAGAGGTGTTCAATAAGATTAAGATCAGGACTGTTTTCTGGCCAGTTGAGGGTTCGAATATCGGCCTCTTAAAGAAAGTCACTTACAATACGTGCTGTACGAGGTCGGGCATTGTCTTGCATTAACACGAATCCATCACCCACAAAACCTGCATAAGGGACAACATGATCTTCAATGATGTCAGTGACATACCTCTCTGCAGTTAGGTTACCTCCTTGTCCTCCACAATTGATGATAACGAGCTCTGTTTTACTTTCCATAGAGATTCCACCCCAGAAGATACAAGATCCTAAACCAAAACTCACAGTTTCTTGAATATAACATTGATTATACCGTTCACCTGGTCTTCTATACACCCTTTTACGTCTGTCATTGAAGAACAAGCAGGGTCGGCTCTCATCCGTGGACAGAACGTGCCCCCATTCCCCATTTCCTCAATCAGCGTGTTCAAGGGCAAATTGTAAATGACGATGTCGGTGTTGTCTGTTGAGTTTGGGTCCCGTAGCTATTCTTCTTGGTATGAGACCTTTCTCTTTCAAGCGTCTCCTTACTGTCCAAGGGCTGACATCAACACCAGTGGCCATAACAAGCTGCTGTTGGACCTCAACACCAGACATGTCTCGATTTCTTAAGCTTTTCATGACAGCAAATCGGTCCTCCTGGGCAGTTGTCTTCTTTGGTCTGGCAGATCCTGGTCTCTGATCATAGCTACCTGTCTGCCGATACCTTTGGTAAATTCTGTTCACCTTAGACTTCGACAAATTTAGCTCCTTAGCAACATTTCTTTGCTTAACACCTTGACTCACAAGTAAAACCACTTTCACAGCTATGGAGTGCGATGTCTCCATGATGAAAAGAAAAATTCAACTAAATTTCCTTCCTCATAGTGTTGCATTTAAGGAAATTCAATAATTTACTGGCCAAAAAAGCGTTATCACAACAAAAAATCAAATTAAAATACCCTCGGTGCACGTGTTTTCATCAACAAAATGAGGTGTTTCTGGAAAGTGGCCATTATCATTGTTGCATAGTACATAACCCGGACACATTGTGTATTTTCTGAAAGGTATGAGTACAAGCTTTTCAAATATATGCATACTTTAGCAAGTTCATGCCACACAAATTGACCAGGACCAACTGAAACGGTGAAATGTCCTGTCCCGAATTTATTGCTCTCAAGTGTATATCGAAAATACCGGGCCAGATTATTTTTAAGTCAAAAAAAAAAAATAATAATTTATAAAAGAAAGTAATATAACATAATCTTTTGTATTAGTAATTTCTACCTTGACAAAACACAAAAAAAAATGTTCGACAAAGAGAGTGATATTTCAAAAAAATCATGCACAATTCAGTTTTTATGTCAATTACTGAAAATAAAATTTGATAAAGAGAGTGATAAATCAAAACTTCCGCAAATATCACTATATTCCAAGAACGGTACGTCTCGATCCAAGGAGCTCTTGGTAACAACTGATCGTAATACCATCTTGTTCCAACCTCCCTCCACTTTTTCGACATAATCAATAACCAACACTAGCGCTATCTCGAGAACGGTAAGAGCTAGAATTATAATTCTTATACCAAACGAAAGGTCTCGTTTCGCTTATTTCGATAGAGTAATAAAAAAAAAATTCATGATTTTTGACATATCACCATCTAATTCTGAGGGTGCGATACTATATTTATTTAAACTTTAGTAGGTAGAACAGTTAAAATGTCTAAAGGTGTCTCAAGATTATGAGTTAAATATAAATGTCAGCGTTTCCACACTCTAGTAATTTTTCATGTCGGCCTATACATACGTATGTACTTATGTATATCTGTCAGTATAAGTTGTAAGTACTTCCACAGCCCCATGAACACCTCCACATCTCCATCAACATCTCCACACCTCTGCTCATCCATTTCATATCCACTTTGTTCAATGCCCCGTCCTCTCTCGTCTTCTTACCTTATTTCTCGTCCATTTTCAATTCTTCATCCACTGCGTTATTCTCTAGTTCATTCTCTCCCTCGGCTTACTTTTATTTCAATATCACTTTCAAGCTGCTTATTTAAACCTAGTTATGTAATTTATCTCTCTCTCTTTTTCTTCAACTTTCTCTCTTCATCTGTCTCTTTATCTATTTCTTGTTTTCCCATATCTTTCTTTTTACGTCTCGTTTTTCCTCGCACATAACTTTAATTCCGTCAATTTAATCCCTCTCTTTCCCGTTCTCTCTCTCTCCCTCTTATATCTCCTAGTTCTTTGTGTCTATATTCCCCTCTTTTATACCTTATTCCCTCCTACAACTCCCTCTATCTCTCTATCACCTCTGTCTGCTCCTTCTAGTGTCTATATTCCTCTCCCCTGTGTGTCTATATTCCTCTCCCCTATAGCTATTTCCCTCCCTATAATTCTGTGTCCTCCCCTCTGTGTGTATATTCCCTTCCTCAGAGCTATTTTTCACATTTTATTCTCGCTTACTCACGTTCGCTAGGAACATAAATAATAAGAATACCTAGAAACATTTTACATACAGGATTACTTGGAAATATTGGTTTGTTAAAATATGTATCCACAATGATAATAGTAAAAAGAACAATAATTATAAGGAGGCTCCGAAAGCAAAAACCAAACTTACTTAAAAAAGTTGTTACTATTTATATATGTTTTATTCTAGCGTCATTGATTTTAGTAAGGGAATAACCGCCCTTGATAAAATTCTTTTCACTTGACGTAAGTATTTGACCGTAACGACACTTATATTGGTAAATATTATGTACTGGGTGGATACTTAGTGAATAGGTGAACTCATATTATTTTTCTGCTTGCCTGCATATCATGTCGCTCTCAAAACAAATAGACCCACAGATTTTTCTCATTTCTTACACAACACTATTGCAACGTGAATCTCAGTTACTGGCTTTCTACAGCACTATTCACTATCAATAATAATTATTTTCTGGTTTTAGACTCAGGTGTTAATACTCACCAAACCTTGTGTTACTGAAACCAACTGTAACTCAATAAGTAGAAAAGATAAGACGTAATATTTTTCTCCTCGATTGACCATCACCACCCCGTATACACGACATTTCCTGATGTTCATATAGGTGAAGGTGTACGGTATTTATACAACTTACTTCACTTATTTTTCCTTACAATTGTACGGTAATAGGACATTATGACAGAATGGGGTGAGTTTGGTTTCAGGGAAAATGGGGCCACCAGGACTTGGTCACGTTTTCTTTTATATCCCTTATGTTCTTCAAGTAATTTAGTTTTATGATTTGAATTATGTGGGTATTACTTTGTATTTTATTTACTAAATATGTATTTAAAACTGCTTTTATTATTATTATTATTATAGTAAGCTTTATTAGGTAAGACAAAAATATATACAGTAAAATACAATGAAATTACAAAGAAAAAATAAAAAGATTGAGCAAAGACACAAGAGCAAAGAAGAGAATGAAACTAATGTCCTCCCTAAGGGCGGTGTTGTTGCCTGTGGCAATCTCTTCCACCCAAACCTTATTAAGTTGGGTGGAAGAGATTTGTGTCAATTTATACCAGGTATTCTGGAGTTTAGCAGATATTTTTAAGTTTTATTTAATAGATTTGTCAGTGCTCCAATAAACAGATTGAATTATTAGGAAATTATATCTATAGCTAAGTTATAAGTCATAACACTAATAATTGTTGTGTTGAAAAAAAAAGAATGTTTTTGTAAGATTTTCAAAGGGTAGGTTCAACACTTTGTTAAGTTCGTAGGCTATTATGAAAACCCAAGTTGTACCTAGTCCAACAAATATTACAGTAAAATGTGATCTCAATAAAAAAACAAGCCTATTATAGTCTTAGTGTTTAAAAAAACTTCCATTAATTCAATAATTAATAAAAGTTTAGAGTTCGTCAGTTTGCTATAATTAATTATCACACCTAAGTATTTTATTTCTGAACGCTTTATAAATTTTAGTTAATGCTTCACTTCCAATACTTAAAAGTACTGATGAAAGTTTTATTTTCTCAATTAAATTTTGCACACCAAAAGTACCAATCAGTTGTTGAATCGCGCTAGTCAGAGCTTTATCACCTTGTTGTGTTCTCCCCGTCCTCCATATTACTTCGCTGAACATGTATCAACATTCGCACACTATATTATGAGGCACGTTTTTTTTTTTTTAAGTCTGATGTGTTTAATGGAAACTGCAGGAGATAGTGTAGGTATGAAGTTTTCAATATCTTTAAAAATTCACAAGCGAATGCTCAGGAAAAGCTTCATGAGTGCAATGTAGGGCGCGTTTACATGATTTTTTTCATGTAAACGTCGCGCGTAGTGACGTAACAACATGTTGCGGTCGTCAGGAAGATTTATTTGTAAATGCTTTCTATAGATTTTATTATAGTTACATGCATTTATGGCTTTTGAATTGAAATGCAGCATTGATCACATTAGAAATAGAAAAAAATGGCGTTCAAGGTCACAGTAGGAAGGATGGTGTGGAAGGTCACGAAAATCTCTGGAAGTAAGCACCTTTTCGCCTTTGAATTTCTCTGTAAAAAAAACATTCACTGTCCATTTTCTGAGCTTGTACAGCACCATAGAAGACTAAGAGGTCTGTCATTTTTTCCACTTCTCTTCTACATCCTTTTTTAAAAAGCACCAAGTTCTATAAAACAATAACAGTAGTACATAAAAAAATATATTTAAAAACGAAATAGGGGACCACTTTGGTACCTAAAAATACTTAAGGCAAGCGAAGAAGTTTGCCCTCAGAAAAACCTAGATCAAAAGTCTTGCTCCCAAATATAAGCTAGGTCCCAAATCTAGCCAACCTCCGTGGCTCAGTGGTTAAGAGCACTAGTTGCTGACCTGGAGGTGGCGGTCCCAAATCTAGGAGAGCCAGATAACAATAAAATTACTAACTTTTGGATATCATGTTATCTGTTTGCCCAGTTTCCATATTTGGGTATTTTCTCACCACAATGCTTACTTTCTATATTATATTGTGCAAATAATACATTTGTGGGACTTTCAGAGTAAATTATTTCATGAAATGGGGCCCTGGCCCTAATGGTATTTACACTTGTATGAGCAGAATGGAAAGATACTCAAAGTCTTGACACATTTTTTTCAAGAGAGTAGGCACAATTTTTCTTGTCTTATTTATTTATTTATTTTTGAAAAAGGAGTTTTTTTTTTCATCACATCCACTATATTATAAGAAATGTAGGTAGGTCCTTAAGTGCCAGCAAACTTATTCATGATAATATTATGTAGGTACCTCCCCAGTTCTTATTCTTTAGTTTATTTAATAAAATCAATAGAAAAATTGTAAGAGATTTTTATTAGTAGGTACAAAAACTAAAAAGTAGGCATAAAAGCACAAATAACAGCCATTTCACATGTTCTGACTTCAGCATTTCATTAGACTTTCATCTTCCTGTTAAATATTATTATTTTTTTTTTTTCAACAAACATTTTTATGTTAGAAGTTTTTCAGCATGTAGATAATAATTCTATCATCATTTTTTATTTCTATTCAAAACTGAGTCTGGCAAACATTTTCCATGGTTATCAGAATATAGACTCCCAAGCCATTGTTTCATGATAAGATGCCAAAACGCCTTCAGCTGCATGTTGCTAGAAAACTACTTTAGCTCATTCTCCCCCTCCCCCTCCTCTGCGTTATTTTCCTCCACTTCTAACTTCTCGCTCTCTTCTTTCATCTAAATCTCTTCCTTTTCCTACTTCTCTGTGTTATTTTCCATCTTTTCCAACCTTACCCTCTCTCCTTTCATCTCAATATCCTACTCTTTCTCTTTCTCCTCCTTTTCCTTCCTATTCTGCGTAATATTCCTTTACTTCCAATCTCTCCCTCTCTCCTTCCATCTTATACTACTCCTCCTCTTTCTCTTCCTTCCTGTTTTGCGTTATTTTCCTCCTCTTCCGATCCCTCTCTCTCCTCTTCCATCTTCTACTCATCCTCCTCCTTTTCATCCTACTCCTCTGCGTTATTTTTCTCTCTGTACTCTTCGCTCTCCTCTTCCTCCTTCTACTCCTCAAACTCTCTTCCATCCCAATCTACTCCTCAAACTCTCCTCAATCCTAATCTCTTCCTCCTTCATATTCATTTGCTTCTCCTCCTTCATTCTTTGAACTTCCTTTACCTGTACCTTTCTCCTTTCTCTTATTCACCTCCTCATCTTTCCTATCTTCTTTATCAGCTCCTACTCATCCTCAGATAGCCAGTAATTTTCTTCCTCCTACAATTTCTTGTGCTCCATTTATACTTCCTTGTATATTTTATCCAAATCATCTAACTTCGAATTTTTCTTTGATTTCCATTTTACCTTTTTCACTTTCTTTCTGATTTTTGCTGTCTTTATCTACTTTTTTCACATCTATTTTTCTTTCTCTTTCTCTCTTACTGTATCATGAGTGTATCATTTTCCCTTGCTTTCTCCATCTTTTCTATTCACTCGTTCAATTTTTCTTATATCCTTTTGATTCGCCTTTCTTTTCTCTATATTCTTTCTCTTATCTAGATTATTTCTGCTCTGTCTCTATCTTTCCCTTTCCCAATTTCTCTCTTTTTTCCTTCCTCTTATGTACAAATTTCTCTCTCTCTCCCTTTTCCCCTTCCTTCCCGTCATTTTCCCTCTTTCCCCTTGCTCTCCCCATTGCTCACTATTCTTTCTCCCTCGCTCTTCCTCTCCTCAACTATTTTTTCAGCATTTTCCAAGGCGTCACTCTTTCTCCCCTTCACACATTTTTCATCTTCATGTATTTTATTATTTTGATTTTCTTTCTTTATCTCAACTGAAACATCTGTTACGTCATATTTCTTATTCCAAAACTTCGTTTCGACCTGTCTCTCTGTTTTTTCTGATGTGTTTTACGTTAGTACGTTTGCATGCAGTATTTCTAGAAGAAAGTGATTTATAGTTTTGAATTTATACAAGAAAAGAGTTGGTATTGTTTAGATTTCATCATGTTTGTGTACTAGCAGGTTGAGTGAGTGAGGTAATATAATATTATTACGTCCGATAATAATATTATGTAAATGTATCCATAGATTCTGTATTATTTTCTATTTTACCTTTGCATAATAATGTTATATGTAAAGTTTTCTTTAACTTGCTTTTGCTCAGCGTCGACACTAGTTAAAAAATTGCGACTTCTGGTAACAAAATTTACAAAGCTCCAGAGACGTTATGTGCATGTACAATGTATACATAGGTACTTATTACAATCGCATCCTAGGAAACGATCCTTGAGAAGCAAGCAGGCAGGAGCACTCCGGATGGCGTCCTTTGAATTCCAGGCGCAGCACTTAACGTCAGGACGATGTTCTTGTGGCTCACTGATCACATCCCTTTCTAGTTCAACTGATGCATTTCAAAATATTTTCATCTCAAAAGCCTCGGGGCTGTATTAGAGGGAGAAAAAAATATCAATAAAAATAATGTACCCCCGACATGATTGAACTTTTCTTTCATAACAAAAAGCAATATTCCATTATGTGTGCGATGATGCGAAAAAAATGGTACTCTTGCCCCGCAAGGCTTTTAATGTCTAGGGTCTCTTTTTAATATTCTGTGGGTTCAGGAATGAACTGTTTAGAATGGGGGTTTAAATACCTTTCAATGAATTAGGTAGTTGGGGTTGTTAGAAAACCAGTGCGGAATATTGAATGTAACTATGATATTATATAAAAGAAGGAAAAAATTATAAATATAAATTAATATTACTTCGAAAGAGGACAAAAAATATTTCTGATTTTAAAAAAAATGTGGTCCGACATATGCATTTTTGCACAAATGACAAAAGGACCACATTAACTTACCATTTCATATAAACAAAAATCTTTAGAAATATGTGTCACAAAATAAGTAAAGTACTTTGAAAAAAACTGTGTGTATATAAATATTATGTGTGTAGGTACCTATAAATGGACATAATTTTTTTTCTTCTTTTATGTACGTCTTTTTACAAAAGAAGTTATCTATCGGATTTACCATTCATTCTCTGGTAAATTACATACCACGTTGGGCCGATATTCAAAAGAGAACTTTTTTGTTTTAAAAAACTCTAGAAAAAAGTATTGCAAAGGTTCGAACCTGTGGAGCGACACACCAACCCACCAAGACCTAACATTAATGAAAGTTGCTTACTTTGATCGTATACGAGAACTTGTGTAATTGTGTATTCAATATTCATACTGACGCTGGCACTCTGTATTTTTGGAATGAAGAGAATTTAATAATATGTACGTAGATATGTCATTTTATCAATCATATTTACCTTGTAAGAAAAAGTAAATAAAGCCTTCCTGTGGGTTGATAAAGTTAATTTAATCCGTTTTTCCAGTTTTTTTTATTTCATGTCCTTGAACTTTTGAATAAACTTTTCATCACGAAGAAATAATTAGAGGATTTTTTTCCCTGAACATCTGAGAGCCCGAGAAATTTTATCAATAATTAAATTTCCACACCAATCTAAATGGACATTTCTGTATTTTTCTTCCTTACATGGTTCCGACTTATTCAGACATTCAAATGATTTTATGCGTGCTGACCAAATCTACTTGGCTATCTTTTGAAAAAAAAAGGTCTTCCTCCAGCACAGTCTTGGAAAATAAAATAATTATAAACAAATTTTTCCTAATCCTAATCTACACACGAGGCATGGCCATCAATAGGGAAGTTGGTATCGGAAGCGGTAAGTAGCATACTAAAAAGTGCCTGGATAAAATCATATAAGTACATTCCATAAAATTTATTTCAGGGGGAAATACGGAGGTTATAATTTTCATATAGGACTTCATCACCCTGTATGAATAGCCAAGAAATGATCCACCCAGTACTAATGGCTTGAGGTCCTACTACAGCCAGGTGTATACAGAGGCCTAGCTTGCTCCTCTTGTACCTAACTCACAGGATCTTAGTGAAAAAGATCTTCATCGCTTTTGACAGATCCTTTCTTTCAATTATTTTATTCCTTTATTGAATTCAATATGTTTAAAAATGTAATAATTTCGATGGAATATTTTTTGGTCCATTTTAGGTTGTAAAAGTGACAGCACATGGCTTGTTTGGTGTTTGGTTCTGTTTCGATTCCTTTGTGTTATTACGGTTACGTTTTCAATTTTAAACTGTTTGAAAATAAAATTGAATAATTTGGATTCTTAAAACGTCAACGACTTATCTGATTTTTGCAAGAGGAAGCAAGAAATATAATTCCTCCGAAATCTAGATTGAATCCATTATGGTTGAAAATATTTATGTTTTCATTACGTTTCCAGGTATCCCTGTGTGCTCCATTTCTTCCCTTCAGGGCGAACAGTCTTTTCAATAAGAAGGGTCTCTTTCATATTTCTTCATAAGGAAAAAATTCTCTCACATTTTACGTTATTCGTACGTACACTTCAACAAATCAATTTTAAACCTTCCCAATAAAAACAAACATGTGCGAATATCAGAAGGAAGAACTCACTTAGTTTTCTGCGAATCAGTAACGCCCGAATGAGTCCTTTAGGTTTGATCATCAAGTGAGGAAAGCTGCGAGCTGATTTTTTCTAGTGGTAATTTATGTTTGATGTTTTATTTATTGAACTATAGGGATCTAAATCGAAAATACAATTTATGAGTTTTGAATCCAAGGTTTGCAATCCCCAATGGGTTTTCGTTTGAATGAAATCTTGCAAAACTACACAAAATATATACCTACAAATATGTCGAAGGTGTTATAGAAGTCTATCAATTTCGTTGCTTAGTTCACACTTTCTATTTCATTCAGGAATTGTATGGTAATAATTTATTGATTTTGCATTGAAACAGAAATTTGGACATAATTTTGTTCTCTTCTATTCTCAAGACTTCATGTAAGGATGAAGTCTTCATATCATTGATTCGTAATACTTATTTGTATGTAGGTACAATACCCATTAGTACTCATTAAAATGCATTATTAAACATAGAAAAAAAATAATTCGCCGCTTATCTCAGAAGCTCTGTTAACCTTTGAGTAATTTGTTCACATCATTCTTGCATCTAACCCATATATTTAAATAAGAAACTGTTTAAATTTTTTTTTCTTTTTTAATAAATTGTAAGATTGTAAGATGCTTTGTTGTTTGGACACTTGAGAGTTAAGGCATACGAATGCAATGGTTTTGACTTGCGTTTCTTATAATTTTAAAAATGTACTTGTGAGCTCTGACCAAGTAAAACAGTCGACATCGACAAGTGAATCTCCAAATTCTTCAACAAGAATAGAAAGAAATGCACAATATAAATAGGGGATCAATAAACAAAAAATATAACTTGCTATATTTGAGTAAGAAATCTCACACCAAAATAACACTCATAACTTTAAAGGCCTAAGAATAATAACAAGAAAATACCATAACGCACACGTAAAGTTCGACATCAAAAAGAATATATGAGCTCTAATAACGCGCTGAAGAGCCCATCTTTTCCACGATTTTTGGAAAGCTTTTAAAATATTCACCCTTTTGTGTTTGATTCTCTCCCACTGTTTGTTCAACAACTTTCTTTCTTTTTGTATATTGGGGAATGTTTGTTGGAGAGGGTTCTGGACAGGGGATATTAGAGGGAACTGAGTGTAGGGGAACGGAGAGAAGTAGAGAGAGGGATATAGGTGAAAAAGGGAGGGGGAGAGGAAGAACTAAAGGAGGAAGGAAGAAGGGGTGTTGAGGAAGAGGATGCAAAATGATCAGAAATGAGAAATCAGAGGTAAAATAAGGAATTGGAAAGAGATATAAGAGAGAATGGAAAGGTAGAGAGAGAGAGAGAGAGAGAGAGAGAGAGAGAAGGAAAGGAGAGGGAAAAGAGAGTGAGAGAAAGAGAGAGAGAAAAAAAGGGAAAGGAGAGATAGATACGAGAGAGTGAGGAGAAAGGGTGGGGAAGAGAAATAAAGAGTAAGAAGGGAGTTAAAA
Organism: Bactericera cockerelli; assembly: GCA_024516035.1. Taxonomy (NCBI): domain Eukaryota; kingdom Metazoa; phylum Arthropoda; class Insecta; order Hemiptera; family Triozidae; genus Bactericera; species Bactericera cockerelli. Next base: position 38,181,464 of record CM044956.1, read on the forward strand.
ATGAGGGGAATACAAATATGAAAAGAATCTGCAGGAGTGAAGAATTCAAAATATTTGTTTAGGTAATTTATCTGATCTCGTAAATGGGGAGGTAAGGGTTCGAATCATATTGGCTTGGGGGAAAGGTTGCAAAACAATATTAGGGTTAGAACAGGAGAAAAGTGAGAGATTCAGGAGTTGAAGTACTTATCCAATTAAAGATTTTACATCGGTTCTAACACTTGAATTATATTAGTCCCGAGATATTTCTAATATAAGAAATTGGAAATATTGTGTTCGTTTTTGTAAAAAAATAATATTTTTTTGCTCCAATTTCAATTTTTTTCATATTTCTGGAAGTTTCATTACCTCCTGAGCAACTGTGGTATTGTGTCTGTTCGTCTGTTAAAAATATTCCTTGTAACGCGCAAATCTCGGAAACTACTGAACGGATTTCAATTAAACTTCGTACACATATAGGAGACATTCTGTAGATGTCCCATTACAAATTCATCAACTGCGCTCTAACGGGTCCGGGTGAAAGAGACCAAGCGCCTGATTATTAACTTTTTACTTATACGCTTAGGTATATCTCGTGAACGGTAGACCCGATTTTGATGAAATTTCGTATGTATATGCGTATTAGCGTTTTACATAGTTAATTAATATTAATTTTGTATAAATTTTAATAAAACTCTGATTTTTATTAAATCCGAAATTTGGGACAAAAAAGTCAAAAATTCTTGTTAATTATTTGTTGTTATTAATTTTATAATACATTATTCAGAATATATTATCATCTGTATTAGGTAGAAAAACCGCCCTTCTTTCGTAGCTGAATTCTACACCACAAAGTTAAATGTCCTCAAGAGGCTATCAGACACAAAAAATTCAAACTGAACTCCCCAAAATCACCAAATGATAGATGAACGTTGCATTCGCAATACCGCAACATAAATATACCCCAGGTTGGGTAAAGTGACCCTCTCCTCTAAACTTTCCCTCCTAACCCTCCCTATTCCCCCACCCACAACCGGTAAAGCCACTAGCTGTCAGTTAGTCCAAAAGCTTAAATTATGGTTTTTTTCCCTCCAAGAAGGTAAAAAAGAGATTTTTTCTGGAGCTTCCGTCGTCATGGGAATGAGATTGCAGGCAGCGTTTTTTTTTTTTGATAGTTTCCCCAAAAAGTCAAAAGTTAAATGTGGAGATATCCATGCGATATCTGTCGTGCTTTCCCTCTCTTTCTCTCTCTCTGTATGTTTCCGTCTATCCCGTGTAAGCGCCCTAGGGAACACTTAACTCAATTTTACTTTCACTGACAACTTTGCTTTTTTTATACATACGTGTGTTTCTCTCTCCGGATATTTCTATCTCCTTCTCTTTCGTTTTCGACCCTCTCTCTCTCTATCTCTCTCTTAATCTCTAACCCTATCTCTCTTCCCATTCTTCCTACCCTATCTCTATTTCTCTCTTCCTGCAACTCTTACTCTCTCTTTCCCCAACTCTCTAGCTCTCTCTTTTTCTGTCTCCAGTTCTCCCTAGCTTTCCAAGTATCTTTCATTTTCTATCAAAAATTTCTTCAACTAATACTAACTTGTTTTTTTCCTTTTTTTCCTATTATGGCTGATACACAAAATAATAAGAAATAATAAAATCTAACCCAGCATTTACTTCGATAAGAGATAAGTAAAAAAACTGGACTATTTTAATTTAAACAGCACCAAAATCCTAGCCAACAATAAAAACAACAACAGCAAACAGTTGCAACAGCAAAAGACAAGCAGGAAATATACCCTTCAAACCCAGAAACTTCTGAGTTACTACTTCAAGTATCAAATATCTATGTCAGTCTAGAAAGAATGAAGGGACAAAATATATTTACCATGTTTTATTCCAACACAAACCTTCCTATCGGTAAAATTTGGTTCAAAGAAATAAGGTCTCAGGTTGAAGTGGTAACAACAGCTTTAGCTATCAAAAGAATTAATTCGATACTTTCATCATTCCGTGAACACAACCTCATTCAAAACCGCAATGACATATCAAAGGTACAATGAAGGATGAAGGTCTAGCTAGAAGAAAGAAAATACGATTGCAGAAAATAATAGCACAAAATATTGGATTACAGTTTATTGGGTTTCGAAATTTCGAATATCAGAACAATTGCTAGGTAAATATATTAAGGGTTTTTTCAATTCGGATTTCCTTGATTATTTTTACTTTCACAAGTAAAAATAACCTTGATTATTTTTACTTTTACAAGAAAGAGTCATTCTAGAAATTATCAACATTTTTAGAAGGAATATTTAAAAATTCCTACCTGGTTAAATTGTTTCTTATCAATTTTATAAATGCGAACTTGCAAAAGAAGTTCATTTTTTGGGGTCACTCGTGACTATAATATGACATTTATGTGTTACATATTGCATTGAAATAATTTATTGATTTTTATAACTTATTACAACTGAGAAAAACTATTCCAATATACGAATCTAATGTCAAAAGAATTTCGACGTATTTTAAAGCAGTGCAAATTTACCTTCTTCTTGTCATATCCAGAATAGGTAGCATTTTAAAATAAAGATCTTAGAACTTGGAGGTTTCATTTTGACCTCCAGGATAAAAACTGAACTCTTTCACAGATTCCCGGATCCGGTTACAATGTAGAATGAATTTCAATTTGTATGAGCAGTGGTACACTTCTTGCTCCTATAGAACCAGGACAACCTTTTTATGAGGGAATATGAGCATGCGCGGATATAGGGGGGGGCACGGGGGGCACGTGCCCCCCCAGATTTTTTCGGTAAGCAGTGTCTCTTAAATTTCACTATACCTAATCCCGTAAAAAAAAAAAGATCTCAATGAGTTAGGGGGGCACGGGCCCCAAAATAATTCCCAATTCTAAGACTAATCCCGTAAAAAAAAGATCTCAATGAGTTAGGGGGGCACGGGCCCCAAAATAATTCCCAATTCTAAGACTAATCCCGTAAAAAAAAAAAAAAAAAAAAAAAATGATCTCAATGAGTTAGGGGGGCACGGGCCCCAAAATAATTCTCAATTCTAAGACTAATCCCGTAAAAAAAATGATCTCAATGTGTTAGGGGGGCACGGGCCCCAAAATAATTCCCAATTCTAAGACTATATAATCCCGTAAAAAAGTGATCTCAATGAGTTAGGGGGGCACGGGCCCCAAAATAATTCCCAATTATAAGACTAATCCAGTAAAAAAATGATCTCAATGAGTTAGGGGGGCACGGGCCCCAAAATAATTCCCAATTCTAAGATTTATCCCGTAGAAAAATGATCTCAATGAGTTAGGGGGGGACGGGCCCTAAAATAATTCCCAATTCTAAGACCAATAAGAAATAACTAAATAATAAAGTTGTCAAATCCACAAAGATTGTCCGAGAAACCTGAAATTTTACCAATAGGTCCATTTGGATCAGGGAATATATCTCTAGGGTTCAGCTACACAGGGTAAGGACAAAAAATGGATTGGTGAAACAAAAAAAAACCACATTTTTCGACCGAAATGACATTTCTTTCTCAAAATTGGTCGTGACGGCGCCACGGCGGCGGCATATCAACTCAAATTGAGAAAGTTTTGAGCAAGGGTTCAAGTTTTCATTTGAGATATCAATCACGAAATTCTGATGAGCCGTTCTTGAGCTACGTTGAGTAAGGTCATAAAATGGATGGGTAAACAAAAAGTATTTACGTTTTTTGACCTGAATGACATTTTTTCTCGAAAAATGTCGTGACGAACTATCAACTCAAAGCGAGAATGTTTTTGCAAGGGTTGGAGTCTTCATTTGACATATTGATCGCGAGATTCTGATGAGTCATTCTTGAGCTCCAGTAAGGACAAGAAATGGATGGGTGACACGAAAAATATTGACATTTGTGTGTGTATGTGTGTGTGTTGGTGTGTGTGTGTGTGTCTGTGTGATAGGTTTGCGAAACGGCGTGCGCAACCCACTAGTTAGGTATATTGTGCGATTGTGCCCCCCCAGTACAAGAGGGCTATATCCGCGCATGAATATGAGTGCCCCTGACAAAATAAAGACAAAATAAACGTCAGTGTAGTGTACGTATAGTATAGATTTTGAGAAGATAAAAAAAATCTCAATAAAAATAACCACAAAATAATAAACTACGAAAAATAAAAATATACTGGTAATGTATGTTAGCCACAAATCTAGAGTGTTTCTTTTGAAATTTGAATCCATTTGAGAGAAAAAGATCAATCAAGCGGACAGAAAAAAAAAACTGGATTCAAAATATTATTAAATGTGTGAGAAGCCAGATTTATTCTGATCATAGGTTTCACATTCAATATACTGATGCATAGATAGATATCTGTCAAGCATTATTGCATCACATGGTTTCAAGTTGTGGGAGGTGTTTGGGCAGTGGCTTGAAAAATATTTTTTTTTTTTTATGTACAAGAACGAACACAATACTTCCGATTTAGGAAGTATTAATAAGTAACCCCTTGACTAATGGGTATTAGGTTATTTTTTTCTGTACCTTCAATGAATACCTAATAAACCTAAATCATCCCTCAATAATACCATAATATATCTAATAAATATATTTCACCACATAAATGATGATATTAGTCACTCTGTAGATATCTACATTGGCGTAGCCAGGGGGGGGAGGGGGGGGGTTTGGGGACCGACCCCCCCCCCCCCCCCCCCCCCCGAAATTTCCAAGAAACCCCAGGAAAGATGGAATATACGTTAGGCGAGATTTCTGAACCCCCCCCCCCTCCCGAAATGTAGGTCTAGATACGCCACTGGGTGTCTATGTAGATGTACCTAATATCTAACCACAATCTTTTGGTTAAAATACAAAAACAAGTTTTATTGCATTATCAAATCTTCACAAAATATTATTTTGATACCTTTTTGTATCATGTTGGATACAAGATACTTATTATCCAGATAATTCTATGATAAAGTCACAGATAAACTTGTTCGCCTTACTCTAGTATGAACGAATCCACAGACCACCTAATTTACATATTACAACATAATCGTATTATGTACATATACGAGCTAGCAATATTATTATGAAGAACAGAAAGAATAATGTGATGAAGAAATTCAATCATGCAAAAAACCAACATGGAACAAAGAAGAAAATCGAGAACTTTATGTTAGTCAAAAGAATACGGACAGACATGTCATACCAATACCCTACCTGGTATAGTGAATGACAATTGTATGCAACAAATGAAAACCAAAATTTATACACATTTAAATAATATAAAAAAATACCAAATCACTTTGTATTTCAAATTTCAAATAATTTTCTTCAATATGGCCCACTGTAAAATCTATGTTTTGATTTCTTTAAAAAAAAAAAAAAAATATTCTTTATTGCACGCAGTCGGGAGTTAACTTGTTTAGTGTTAAAAAGACTTCTTTTGCAGACCACTGATATAAAACGGAAGCCGCTACCGTTTATAAAACGGAAGCTGCTGATCAAGATTTTACCATTGAGGATGAATATCAGTAACTTGAGGATGAATATCAGTTTTGGAAATTCTAAAGATATTTTATCATGTCTCAAATTGTCAAATATTAAATTATGGGAACCCCATGCCCCCTCAACAGCCCCCAAATAGCTCAGTAAATCACCAGTTTGGAGAAATGCCGTCTACCGACATGAATAATTGCTAAAAGAGACTACTAGTGCTCGGAACATGACTAGTACAGGGTGTAGCAAATGCAAAGCACAGAGATCCGTGACCTAATTTTAGTCAAACATGTTTTTTGGCATTGGTAGGCAAGGCCATTCTATACAGCCAATTTATGTAACTTTCTTTTAGAATATGAGGGTAGGGCAGAATTCAGACTGCGATATAATCTTATTCATTGAAAATTTACTAATGCTAGACAATCAAGTGTTTAATTTATGAATTGATTATTAATTAAATTTGGCAATCAGGAGTCATTCCACCCTGTTGTTATATCAAAGTTCAATAAATCATACACTAGTCTATGTAAATAAGGGAAAGTGCATAAAACGGAGCGTAAAATATGCTCAAACTGTTATAAATTATGTACTTCTGGGTAAAGTGTGCTCTAAGGGGTCAGGGCTTCCCAAACTGAGGTGTCACTTTTTTTAAGTTTCCATTTATTTATATTTCACAAAATAACATCTTCAACAAATAATGAGGGATTGATTTTAATTGAACAACAAATAAAATTGACACCTGTCGACCAGAGATTTTCTTGCACGATTACAAATACCTTCGAAATTACAAAATAAAATATCAAGTCTATACAATTAAAATTTAATACCTTATTTCTATCGCCAGCGTAGGACTAAAATGTCTTTTTTCGATAGTATAGGCTTATACAAAAATATATAATATATAAAATCTTGAATATTTTGACAAAAAATTTCATAAGACCGACAAAAGCTAAGACCAACAGTTCTTAAAATTGTTTAAAACAATCATTGCACTGAAAAAAAAGAAAGAAGAAAAGTAGGAGAAAGAGAGAAAAGAAAGATGACAAAAAGATAAACCTAAATTTCAGTGTTCTACTTGTCCCATTGAATGTAAAATACATTTCAATCTAGGAATAATAATTTTTCGAAAAGACTTGTGCACTTTGTAAATTTTAATCAAGTTTTGGTTTATTTTTATCAAATAAATATAAATATTTTGCAAACCACTGGTCGTGAAGTGAGCGGGATTTTCCGAAAGTATCACTTCAGACACTGTGGTGACTTGCGGAAAATAGGGAGGGGGGGAGGGGGGCGGCACCCCCTCTTGTAGCCTCGAATGAGAAGGAGAGGAGAGGAGGGAGACAGAGAAATTTGTAGGTATAGGAAGGAAAGAGGCAGAGAGTAGGAAAGAGACTCGGAAAGAAGGTGAAAATAGACAATAAGAGAGAAAGATAGAAAAGAATAGGGAGATGGAGAAAGAAAAAAGGTGAGAGAGGATAAATAGACACAAGAAATCAGAAAGAGAGAAACCCCTTCCTCTTTCACTAGTTCAAGGAGATAAATCATCCAAATTGATCCAATTTACATCGTACAACCTCTACGCGCCTATCAACACCATACTGTACCTTCTTTAGAATATATAGCATTATATATAGCTATTCAAAGTTCCATCTCAAATTTGTTGTCTAGTACGCTCTATAAATTAATTCTTAACCATATTGAAAAGAGTCATACTGGTTGGTTGTTTTGTTAGTTATTTTCATATTACTTCACTTTCAATTTACTCTCTTATACATTAAAAATCATTGTAAACGGTCAATTTTCTTACTTGCCTGTTTCAATAACAAACAAAACTGAACTCTTTAGTTGCATGGTATAAAAAAACGGAAAAGGAAATTACAACCTAAAAACACCAGCAAAGCAGAACCACAAGAAGGAACATGATTGGAATTGAAAACACTCGCCGACCAAGCAAAGGTCACTTCCTCATTATGTTCCGTTCCGCCAAGGATGGGACGGGCGCTCAATATCTCAGAAACAATAATAGCATACATCCCTGTGAAGGCGTAACCCCTTGCACTTCCATTAGCGGGCTGCACTTAGCGTTCGTGCAGTCGGACAATAAATTTGGCATCAGACAAAAGTACACAGAACACCCCCACGAAGATATCATGTGTGATTGTGTGATCCTTCTCCTCCTTCTACCCTTGCCTCGCCTTCTTTCCTTTTCTCCTCTCCACCTGCCCTCATCCTGTTCCACCTTATCCTCTGCTTCCTCCCATCCTTACTCATCTTCCTTTTCCTCCCACCTTTCCATCTCCTCCTTTTCGTCCTCTCCCCTCAGCCTTCCTTATCTTCTTCTTTCTCCTCCTTCTTCCTTTTTTCCGGTCTTTCCTTCTCGACTTACTATTACCCCTCGACGTCTTCCCTTCCTCGCGTTCTCACTCTCTCTCTCTCTCTCTCTCTCTCTCTCTCTCTCTATCTCTCTATCTAACTCTCCCCCACTCCATTCCCTCCCCAAGTTTGAAAGTTATTGCGAAAGTTACACATGATTTCCTAGAATCGAGATTTATAATTATACCTACCCTTTCTGTTAGACTGCTTACGCCGTTTACAGGGTGTCGATAAAAAAAATATGGTATTGTTTTTTCACTGTGTGAAGTTTTGTGGTGAAAGAAGCGTATAAATGTTTGTTTTTGGGCATCTCAGTTCAATAATATCAACTTTCAATAAATTAGATTATAATTATATTTTTTTGGGAGGCAACCCCTTTAAAAAGATGCTAAGATCTCAACTTATTTCAGCCAGCCTCCGTTGCGTGACCGTTGAGACTAGTACCCGTAATCCAGAGATCTCGAGTTCGATCCCCAGCTGGAGCAGACTTTTCGAAGTAAATTCTGTTCCTTCCAAACACGTGAGGCTGACATTTCCGGCCCTACCCAGGCTGGGTGAGTTTAATGTGAAAAGCTGGTACGATTCCCAGTGAATAGAGGCTAAAATCCCGGTCCTGACTATCTATTTAAAACAGGACGTTAATATCAAATAGAATCAACAGTTCACAATTGATGTAGGTCGCAGTGTTAATTGTAAGAGTTTCACGGAAAAACCTGCAACTAGGTTAAATAATGATAATAAAACTTATTTCAAGAACGCCAAACATTTGGTACCATGGATTGAGTTTTTGACAGCACACAATATATTTTTCTCCTTTTTTCGAATTTCAATATTTCCTCCACATAACTCTCCTGTATATCACCCATAATAGCGAGCTTAGATCATGAGTAAGGGAGCCCTTCTGTTCATACGGGATACGCTCCTTTAGTTTCATGCTAGATAAAAATTAAGCCTGTCGTAAAAAGCTTCTCTACTGCCGTGTCGACAAGTCATACTTATTGTGGCGTCTTCCAATTCCAACCCCTCAGAAACTATATTTACCGAAATTTAAGACCCCCCTCTGTCTCAAAACCCCCGCCTGTCCTCAGAATTCAACACCACCATCCAGCCCTCCCAAAATCAAACCCCGCTTTGACTGAACTTTACGACTTCTGTACAATTAACTTCGAAACCTTTGTAAGGCCGTTGTGTCATAGAACCCATGCGTCATGCTTCCTTATGTAAGATGTTTCACCATCAGTCTTCGGTTTTATGACTTTTCTTGGAAAAATCTCGTAGGAATGCTCGAAAAACACAGAATGATTCTCGTATGTTGAGAGGAACTTCTGCAGGAAAAGCAGGACTTGGTTGAAAGAAAACTTTATGGATGCAGATTGCAGAATCTGCGAGAATGGTAAGAAGAATTCAACGTAGAATAATGTTCCATTGTATGAAACAGTAACAAAAACAAACTGACTGCTCAATTTGATCACCAACGTGCAACGTTCAGTGATGGTTTTGGTACACAAAAAAGAAGGATTTTGTGGTTACAATTGGAAAATTTTACCGAGACGTAAAATGTTAATTTAACATTTTTAGGTCATCTCTTCTGAAGCTGAATTGTCGTTTCCAGAAAATGAAAATTTCAATATGCAATGTAGGTAATTCATGAACTTTATAAAGAACTCGTGCGTTATGAGGGAAAAATATTATATACATTTTAGCAACATTTAGCCTGAAAAGAAAGCAAGGCCCCGTCCGGTGAAATGCAGTGAAGCAACTTAAATTAAGTAGAGCAAATATTTGCTTTCCATTCAGTATGTACAGACTTCTTAACAAAAACTTGGAAATTCACGCTTCAACCGGTAATGTCTCATAAGGTAAGTCCAGACTATCAAACTTCGATAAATAAATGAACGGGTGAGTGTAAAGGAAAAGGCTTTTTGTTCGTGTTGTGCTATAATACACATTGAAAACAAAACTTATAACATACCTAACAAAAATAATCAAGATAATATTGATGTTTAGTTAAAATTTGAACGTAAATTTTCTTGAAATACTCAATTTTGAAACTTATGAAAAACAACAATCTCACGAGGTACTGAAAATCTCGCGTCATTGCACCCTTTGAAATTGCTCTCCAATGTGGATGAATCTTCTCAACTTCGTATTAATATAATTCTTCGGCATCTTCTCCATCACCTAGCAGCTTTCTCCTTCCACCGTAATACAGTGCGCCTTTTCTAAAAGCTATTTACTAGATTGATTTGTAAATATACAGATTTAACATTTTTTCTTCCTTTAAATATTTATATTCCTGATATGGGGGTGAGGACTTCGCAGGGTTCGCTGGGATGGGAATGTGGATTTTCAGCAGTTTGTACGTCGTTTTCTCTTCTCCTATCTGCGAGGGGGAGGCCTCTCTAGCTCCCTTCCTCCAGACCAATATCAGGCCTCTCTATTTACCTGTCTAGTGAACTTATCAAATAAAAAAGCTGAAAGTTTATTTACTTGGCATGGGGGTTTGTGACATGGATGAGATGGAAGGCATTTCGTATGCTAACGGCGTAAGCATAGGGGGTTTTTTTTTCCGTATGCTTTGATTGATATACTTGGAGGGATTTCAGGGTTGATTTTCACGTTAAATAACTTCAGGAAGGAGGGAGGTGTTTTAGACGAGTTTTTCTCCTTGTATGAGGCTTCAAGGACATTTTGGTCACGTGACATTCGAGCTTGGTTCTGAGAGTTTTACCAAAAAATAAATAAATTGATGTGCTGTGCAGCTAATGCACTCAGGATATTTAAAAAACAAAGTACAGGTTACCTAAAGACCTACCAAATTTTAGTTGCATATTTTTAAATTTCTTGTTCTTTCAGAAGCGTAGAACGATCGTCGCATTGGTCAAATTTGAATATTCGTATCGTAACAGAAGTTGAGGGATCCAGCGCTCCTAGGGACTGTATCCCTCAACTTCTATTTCAATACGAAGCTTTGTAGCTTCTTAGGACCTAGTTAACGGAATAAGCCGGGGACGAGGCATTTAACACAAGTATATGTTGAGACGACTAGAGATGAATTCTATATTACGTACCAACAGAGTCATAATACCTAAAAACGACTCTTATCTTCTGTATAATTATTATGTTTAGTTACAAATATCCTCAAAACAGCTCGGACACTCGGGTATTTTTGGCCAAACAGTGTTACTTTTTCAACCAATCAGATACGAGAAACATAAAATAAAATATTTATATTCGTGATGTTCCTTTTCTCGTTCAGTGTGAAGTTAAGCAACGTTCAGCGAGGCTAGGACTTGGATGGGGACCATTCAAATTCGAACCCTTATGATTAAGAACACGAACAACTAACAATTTTCCTACTTAACATATTTTGAAAAGTTTTTACAGCTTTTTGTCTAGTGATATGTCTCTTGGCTCTAAATACAGCATATTGTATCCATAAATCATCATTAGTGTACAATTCGTTCCTATCTTGTGTCTGAAGTTTCCATTTAATTATTATTGCAAATGTGCGAAATATGGTACTGTGAACTAAAATGGTATAGTCTAAGCTAATGATATCATACTATTACAAGTAAGGTTACTTGATCTATTTGGACATGTCACGGAAAATTCGACCAAATAGCTCGGAATACGTGTTACTCTTCCATTGCTGTGTTTAATAAAACCTACTGAGAGGTGGGATATTGTCTCGTCATTCGTTTGGCACTTGTAAGCAGTCAGTGAAGCGCTTTAGATATGGCAAACATATCCATTTATTTGCTAGTTTTTACAGCTGTCTTCATATTATCAGGTAATAATGCTTTATTTTCTTATTTATTAAGTTTATCCATTATTTGGTATTGCTCTAATATCTATAGATATTTTGTGACATGCCCATGTTATTCTAAAAGAAATCCAAGCTTTTAATGTAGCTTAAACTGGACTGATTTCAGTAACTTCTAGAAATGTTAAAATCAGCGTTTAGATTGTTTCAGTCGACTGTGAGATGCTGCTCCACATTCACAGAGAATGTGTTTTGCTGTATATTCTACTAAATCTTTGTGGAAATGCGGATCAAACCACTGACAAATGGAAGTATCGCAATTAGTCATTTTTAAAAATCGAGCTGATAGAATTTTAAGAAAACTAATTATAGTAGGTATACATATAGCAAGTCAATGATTCTTTTGCAAAAGATGGTCGAAACCTCATATTGGAATCGGTAACGATTGCCCTGGACCTAAGTCCTCGATTACAAAAACTAATTTGAATGGTAACAGACTTTTTTAAAACAATAAGACTTAACGAAAATAAATTTTATGACCAGAGTAAAAAAAAGTTCTCATAATTTGTGTTAATTCACTTTGATCAGAAATACTACTCAAACTCGCTGTACATTTTTTTTAGCTGAACTTGAGAGTTGAACCGCTGACCTCAGGGTACGAGTACGCCGCCATATTGATCAAGCTACTAGAGTACTTAGGTCGGTTTGTAACTAGAATTAAGTAACACGTAGGAACAGAAAAACACTGCCAAGTATGGACACAATACTTCCTCGTGATTGTTTCACATTGTGTACACGTGCGAATTTTGAGTTTTTCTACTAAATTACTTGTATCTCCGAAACGGCTGAACCGATTTTCTTCAAATTTGTTTTATATGGTAGAAAACCGTTTTTCCACATTCTAGATTCTACAAAAAATTCTGTATCGGCAAGTCGTGCTTCTTATTTTTTGACTTTATTGTTCAAAATTTCGGATTTCCTTAAATATCAGAGTCAAATTATAATTAATTAAAAAGAAAATATAAAAAGCCTGTGTAAAACAATAATATGCATATACATACAAAATTTCATCAAAATCGGGTGTACCGTTCACGAGATATAAGCATTTAAGTAAAAAGTTAGTGGTCAGGCGCATGGTCTCTTTCACCCAGAGCCGCTAGTACGAATTCGATGAATTTAAAATGGGACCATCTACAGAATGTCTCCTAGATGTGTGCAAAATTTCATCAAAATCGGTCGAGTAGTTTCCTAGATTTGCGCGTTACAAGGAATCGTTTTAACAGACAGACAGACAGACAGACAGACAGACAGACCGACAGACGGACACAAAACCAAATTTGCTCAGATGGTTATGAAACGTCCAGAAATATGAAAAAAATTGAAATCGGAGCAAAAAAATATTTTTTTTTACAAAAACGAACACAATACTTCCGATTTCTAATATTAGAAATTTCTCGGAAGTGAAATTGCGCGCATGAGCGGAAACGAAATTTCGTCGATTAACGTCACGGATTTCAAGTAACGCAATGCTAATGTTAACTACCAACCTCAGTAGCTCAATTGATAAGGCGGCGGACTTGTAACCTGGAGGTTGGTGGTTCAAGTCGCGGTTTCAGCGTAGATTTAGTAAAGCGAGTTTGACTAGTTGTGATATCACGAAAGTTATTAACACAAATATGATAATTAAAAAAAAAAATCTAAACTAACTGCTCAAACTCGCTATTATGTACTCCAGTGGATGGCCAAAAGAAGAGGAATAGGACAGGCGAACCCATGTCTTTGAATAAACAGTTAGCGAGGCAAAGATTATTCAATTGGAAAAGAGAAAGAGGAATGATGGTTCGTGATTTTAATCCGTAAGTGTACCTAATCATAATAACTGATCATTAGTGTAGAGAAGATAACCACCAGGCGAGGTTAATGCTCAAAGCATTTTCTACCACCTAACCCTCAGAGAGTCTTATTATTATTTGGTCACAAACTCAAATTAATGAGGAAAAATTAATGCACTGGATGGGATTAAAACCAACGGCTCCCTTACGCTACCTATATTACCAGACTAGCGCGTTGACCACTTGAGTACCAGTGCTCTTAATATTTATTTATATCTATTTTTACTTTCCTTATCCTTTAGTAAGGAAAGTATGTACTGTATTCGTCGAAAATTTGACCAACATAGTTGTTCATATTTCTGGACCAATCATAGTCTCAGTAGGCCAAAAATGTTGTTTTCGGCCATTGGTCCGTGACCGTGGACAAGATATCTTGAGAACAGTAAAAGATAGAGACTCGAATTTTGATATGGAATTTGTTTTTATAAACTGCATGAACCACTAATTTTTTGGTTGAAATCGGCAATCAAAGCAATCAGTGTCCCCAAGGACCGTTCCTTAGGATTGGTTGAAGATACGAATAATATTAGAGTAATAAAATTTCTTAAAATAAAAAACTCAGATTTTGTTTTTGTTAGATTTTGATCGTGTTTTTGAGAACTTCAACTTTTTGGAACTCCCCCCTTTTGACTTGTTTGTATTTTGTTAAAATATTTTTACCTTCTTCAAATCTATTCTACAGGATCGTCTATCAGGATGGACAAGCTGCTGTCCCTCCCTCGCACTCTTTTGTCCTTGGAGAATCAAGCAGCAACCCTCCAGCGACATCTTTCGGGCCGGCTAGGCCTCCAGGACCAATTCAACCAAGTAGGTCAGATGTCGCCAGAGCAACGAATATCATCGATTCAGCATACCGTGATGCACTCGGTTGGGGCTCTGCAGGGTACGTCCCTAGTAATCCATATGACACCCGTTATCCAAGTTATGCACCTCCGGCTATTGACAGGGGATTCAATACTGTCCCCTTTTATCTGCTTGATCGTCAGCAGGAGACTCTTAGAGGACCTCAAATTCCTCCTAATGATGCCACTCTGGTTCATGTGCCTGGTTTCCCTATTCTTCCTCCTAACACTCGTACGACCAGTAATCAAGAATCTACTGGCTCCAATAATAATTTTATCTATTTGTCTGATTCTGATAAATAAATTATTGGTGTGAACAAACACACGACTTTCTATTTATTTATTTTACTGTAGTCTTATTTGAAATTAAAATAAATAAATAATGTATGATCTACGTGGAAAATACGTATGTTGTTTTTTTTTTTTTAACGTACGTTGTTAGTTATGTATAGGTATATTTTTCCGATATCTCTTACAGCAAGTGGACGACACATTTTGAAATCTGTGAAAGGACACCGTCAGGATCAAAAGCAAATCAATTTTTTAGTGGTAAGATACTTGTTTACCATGAGGAAGCTCCCGGCTTCGAACCCCAAAGCCGACAAAACTTTGTTTTGATAATTTGGTTACAGTTGTTGGTAAGGGTCACCTTCCGGCGCTCTCATATAGCTTGACCTGACACCTACATAAATGGGAAGTATTGTGTCACTTCTCGCCCATCAGAGAGGAGGCATACGGCATACTACGGCATGGGCAAGCTGCAACAGGCAACACAGAAGCATCCACAGTAGCTGCTGTATCATGGCTACTAGTGCACTGGTAGTCAAGTGGTTAAGACGCTAGTCTGGTAATCCAGGTAGCGTATAGGGGTCTGTTGGTTCAAATCCCACCCAGTACATGAATTTTTCCTCATGAATTTGAGTTTGTGACCACATAATAATAAGACTCTGAGGGTTTGGTGGTAGAAAATGCTTTAAGCATTAACCTCGCCTGGTGGTTACCTTCCACTAAAGAGTATTATTATTATTATGGCTACGAAATAAAGGCTGTGGAACATTCATTTCTGAATAAAATACAGTAGTGTATTATTATGACACCTATTTCTACCTCATCATTTCCTTAGACCCCATTAAGAGCTCAGGGGTGTGTATCAGGTGAAAGATGTGAGTCTTATTGACACCTGGAATATTGACCCATTTTGTTGTTCCAAGAGTGCAGTGTGAAGTAATATAGAATATTGTTGAATCGAAAATTACAGAACCAAAATTAGTGGTCAAAAATATATTTATAAAATTTTACAACAACAAAAAGCTATTAGTTATTAAGCCCAAATCTAGCTCAGTCTGAAGTAACCCGCTGGCCATGCGGAAGGTTCCGGTATCGAACCCAAGGGCCGACAAAAAATTGTTTTCAAAACAGTAGCTTTTGTTTCATAGCTTCGAAATAAAAGAAGGTTGTGAAACAATCTCCTTAAAAATAAGAAGAAAACAAAACCGAAGAAGATTAACAGATCTGCTTGGATGCAATGTTAACTAGAATTCCAGGTAATTGCAAACATATACTGAACAATGCAAACAATTAATTTTAGAGTTTTGTAATTCAATGTTTACATTTTCAAAGACCCAAAGGGTTATAATAACCATCACCTGTTCCTTATAGCCGGGTGCAGCGCCAGTCTTATAACCCTTTTTGTGATCCATTCCATTCACTTGACAGATCCCTATCTTAGATTCAAATGTCGAGATTATATTGGTTTTACATACGTGGAATGCGAGCAAGGTGGAATAGTGATGTTATTCTGATGGAAAATCAAACAAATTGACTATACAGTGTCTTCTGAATTGCCTTCTTTTTTTTATACATATAAAATTCACTCATAATAAATGCTGGGAAATGCTTGATCGAATCAATTTAAATAATAGAAGGTATAAACAATAATTAAACATACCTCACTTACCTGGATCCATACAAATACCTATTGTTTTTACATGTTTTGTTAATGAATGGCTTTAAATAAACAATTCTTTATTCATAGCCATGAAACAGCAGCTAATGTAGATGTAGATGCTTTTTCTTTTGGTCCTTCCCGAAGTATGCCTCTCCTCTGAAAAGCGAGAAGTGACAAAATACTTCCAATTTAGGTGTGTGGTCAACACGAGCGCACTGAAAGGTTTGCAACCACTGTAACCAAATTTTGAATACAATATTTTGTCCAATCTGGTTTTTGAATCCGGGACCTTGCTCGTGAACTATGAGGGGAACCCCGTAACATGCAAAGAACAGAACCTGAAAAAGTTTGGCTCTGCTGGGATTCAAACCTGCCTGCTAGCCAAGTGCTCAGCCGACTCGGACAAGGTAACTACTTAACTTAATGAAAATGTTACAGAACAAAAAAGTCTGAAATGAATATTTCAAGCTAAGTTTTTCTCAACACATGCCGTTTAAATTTCTGCATAATAAATGTTGAACAGAGAGCCCATGTGTGTGCTTAGTAAATGCACAGAGCGAGCTTTTCGAGTCTAGAAAACTAAACTTTCAAGCACAGAATTCCTGCTGACTTGTGCTGAATATTGTTGAATAGACTGCCATTATCAGCCTGTGGGTAAATTTGGAAATATGAGGCATAATATGCAAAAGTTCTTCTAAGTAAAACTAGGGGCCGAGTTATTATGAAGCAAGATTTAATATTTGGGATTTGTTAATCCAGACCAGTATCACACAATGGCTGATATAAATGCGCTGCGATTGGTTGAAATTCCCACCAGATCGTGTGTTGAGGGATAGTGTAGGAGTAGTTAATCTAATCCTTTTTAATAATTCGGGCCTTAGAAATGTTTTATTTGGACTGTCAGCAATAGACAGGTAATACCAATTTTCCAGGCACTATACCCTATAGCGTTGTAGTATAGGGGAAGGGTCGTTATTTGCTTGTACCTACCATTAAAAAAAAAAAAAAAAAAAAAAAAAAAAAAAAAAAAAAAAAAAAAAAAAAAAAAAAAAAAAAAACAGTGTTCTTCTTATCAATTGTTTAGTACAGAAATGGAATAAAGTGCAACCCATGCATGTTCTCTCTGTCTCCCGATCAAACTTAAAAACGTACATTTAGTACATACTAAATGGTCAATGTAGTTGAAAGCGACGTTAAAACCAAAAAAATGGGGTTGTATTTTGGAAGTAGGGTGGTAGCGATCGGGTAAACGGGACATTTCTTTGGAGAGGAAACCAGAATGGCTAACAATCCAAACTGGACGTTGCTTGACTTCAGTGTCCGTATTAGAACTGTTGTATTCAATGTGTTTGATAAGATTATGCTACCTACTAGAAGGTAGTGAGTTTAGGAATATTGTAGAAATCGTTAGTTGAAAAATCTCTTTACATTTATATGTTTTTGAAGAAAAAATATTTTCAAGTGTTATTAATGGGGGAGAAAGTAGAGATTTTGAGGAAATGGGAAGGGGAAGGAGTAGAGGGGAAAATACAAGGGGCCAAAGAAAAATGGTGATAATTATTGCAAACATCACTAATCTTAATCACCTAACTCACTTATTTCTCTAATGACTCTCATTTTTACACAGTCCTCCTCTCTCTCTACACAATATCTCTCTACAATAGAGTAAGGAGACTCTTAATCTCTCAGTCTCTCTATATAGTTTTTTCTGTTATATTCACTCGCTCTGTCTTACCAACCTACTCTCACTATAGTAACCTTCTCTATCTTTTTCTTATCCTCTTCATTTCTAAAGGTCTTTCATGTTGTATTGCAACTTCTTCGCTATCGAAGTTATTAAAGTCTGTGGCAAAGTGCTTCATAACTCATCAGAAGGGGCTATTATTCACTTTCCCTACAGGCCTATAGTCATTTTCTGTCTTTTCTTCCCTCTCCCAACTGCCTCTTTCCATCTCATTCCCTCCTTCTCTTATTCCATTTATCTCTTTTTCTCCTTTTAATACATTCCTCTCTTTCTTTCCCTTTTCCTCCACTTTTTCTCTCTCTCTAAATCTCTTTCTATGTCTCTCTCTCTCTCTCTTTCTATCTCCTTTACTTCTTTCTTATCTCTCTCTCACTCTCTCTTTTCCTATCTCTCTCTCAATCCCTCCTACCCCTACTCTTCTTGCTTCTCTTTCTCTCTCTCTCTCAGTATAATTCCATTTTTCTCTCTCTCTCCTTTCTCTTTCTTTTCTCTTCTCTCATTATTTTTCCACTAACACTTTCTTACTCCCTGCCTGCAAGTGCATTTTTCACCCTCAAAGGACTATTTTTATTACACATATAATTCTCCTGTCTCTGTGGTCTCTACGTCCCCTAAGTCTTGCTATCTCTGTCTTTTTCTCTCCTAAATCTTTCTCTTTATTGCCGGTTTCTACTTCTGATATTTTTTATTTCCTCCACTGTCTTGTCTGTTTCTATTCTTCAAGCCTTTATTGTGTTTGTGGCAGAGGATTTTCGTGTAGTGAGGCTTTCATTTTTTATTAGTTTACAATACGATTTATCCTTTTCTTTGTATATTACTCTGCTCGTCTCCCTCAGCCTCTCTCTCTCTCCCTCAGCCTCTATCTCTCTCTCTCTTTCTTTTAGCTTGAAACACACTTGAACGTGGAAATTCGGTTTAAGAAGTGTGCGTGTGCCATCCCAACTGTTCCTACAATAGGGATATAGAGAAGCACATTTATAGAGGTAGAGAAATGAGATAAAGACAGTGGGCACTGGGTAATGAGAGAGAAAGAGAGGTAGAGAGAGGCAAATTTATAGGAGTAGATGGGATTAATAGAAGTGAGAGATGAATAAAAAGAGAGAGAAAATGAGATAGAGACAGGCGGGACTCACAGTGAGAGAGAGAGAGAAAGAGAGGAAGGAGGGAGATGGAGTGAGAGAGAGAGAGAGAGATTGAAAATCAGAGATTAGGAGCAGTGTTTTGAATTTGCGTCTTTTCGTTCATTAGAAGAGGAGAATAAGAACAATATTGACTTAGTTCAAGTTCATTAGAGACAGAAAACTTCTCATCTGCCTACATCCAAAATATTTCTCATACTTGCCCTGAAAGCACATTGCTCATTTGGTTTACCTTTGATAGCCAATCAATTATTTTTTTAATCGGGTTTTTTTTTTTTTTTTTTTTTTTTAAAGTGGGGTTTAACGTCGCTTTCAACTGCCATGGTCATATCACGACGGGGGTTTTACCCTCCATTCGCAGGAAACTCACAAACCTGCTACTCACATTGACCTCACCCAGCCTGAGTGGGGCCGGGAAAAGCCAGCGTCACGAGAATTAGAATTTGAATGGTCACCCATCCAAGTCTTAACCTCGCTGGATGTCGCTTAACTTCGGTGTTCTGAAGGGAACCGGTGTATTCAACATGCCATCGACGCTGGCTTTAATCGGGTTTGAATGGGTAATTGTGATATCACTCATGAGATTTATACAAAAAATGATAACCTAATCTAAGGCTTTTAACCGTGCTTAGTGTTTAGTATTTTCATTCATTTTGGTACAAAATAATAATTTCCTATTCATGATACTAATTAGTATTTTCTTAGGTTTCCAAAAGTATTTTCTTAGGTTGCCACACTACGATTTGGCAAGCACCGCTTCAGATAATTCGCTTGGAACACAGAAATGGCATCCAACTTTCCTCACAAATTTACAAACTATACGAGTAGCTCTTCTGAACTCATGTTTACTTACTATTCTACCGCGGCTTTCAGAATGAAAATGGAGTAATTACTTGTTTTAATATTATCTACCTACATAGGTAACTATTACCCATTTCTGAAATTCTGATATCTACCTTAAATGTCCAAGTGTCTCACAAAACTTCCAGTATTTAATGAAAAATGAGAAAGTAAAAGTTACAAAGAAAATGCCAGGGATTTATTTCTGGAAAAAAATCAAGATACCTAACAATTACAAGATTATAAGTAATCAGAATTGTTACTGAATCAAAATCAAAAGTAATTTTCTTTTCTTGTTTAATGAATATAATTTCTCATCCCATATTTTTACATGTTTTATTAAGAACTAAATTATTGAGAACAATGTTAATTTATTTCAAGCCCTGGCCATAACGATAATTACCACATGTAATGCATTTGGTAAAGGTGTAAATTATTACATTTACATCACCACAGCAAGCCAGAGGAGATGGTATTTTGAATGCACCAGTTCTCAACTATTCACTGAAGTTATACAACGTCCAATGTGGTAAGGACATGGATGAAGAACAATAATTCTGGTTTCGAATCCAACCATGATCATCATGGCAATCGACGTTCTGCTGGCTATTCCCGGCCCAACTCAGGCTGGGTGATGTTAATTCAAGTAGCTGTATATTTTCCCCCTCAAATTATGTCTCCAGTTACAAAAAACAAGTCCTTTTGTAGGGAAAATGAGTGGGAGTCATGACCAAACATTTATAAAATTGGCTGTAAGTTTTAAATTTTCCATTAGCCCAGTATAAAAAAAAAAAGGTTTTAACATGACAACAATGACATCAGGACACAGAAATCCCCAACATCAAACACAACATACTTCTGTAACTTCGCTTACGTAAATATGCATTAAAAGTAAATAAAGACAGCTAATTGGATTAGGGACTTCTATCTGATTAACGGATTGAAAAGTTCAGCTTTCACGAAGCCTTTGCAAATGTCAAGGCTAGAGCCTCTTTTTTCCTCCTACTGTCTTGACGTAATTCCTGTGAAGCTAGTTTCGAACTTTGGGTAGTAGGAGTATTTACAAACTTTGGGTAGTGGGAGTATTTACAAACTTTGATACTTTGTGGTATCATTTACAAATTTATGATGTTTAAATAGAAAGATATTCTAAAAAATAAACCAACCTCAGTAGCTTGATTTATAAGGCGGTGGACTTGTAAGCTGGAGGTCGGTGGTTCAAGTCCCGGTTTCAGCGTAGATTTAGTAAAGGGAGTTTGAGTAGTTGTGACATCACGAAAGTGCTTAAAAAAGTAAGATAATTTTAACTTTATATTCGAAAAATAAAAAATCACCCGTCTCTCCTACAAAGTTTCTTTTAAATTTGCACAAAAATGTGCCTTTTCATAGAGTCAAAATGTGACCTCGTGATTCTGGATATACCTACATAAAAAGGACATCACTAAGAACAAAGGACAAACAACTTAGGCCTTTAAAGTGGGAACTGATATCCCTCTCCTCTTTCTCAAAGGTCCCTCACCCAACTTCTTCCCGGTGTTACTTACTCTCCCGTTAAGAGCTTTCAGGAATTAAAATAATTGCCTCCATGGCACCTGCTGTCTCCACCTGTAGTTGCTTGTGTCTATGGAACTTTATCTTGGTAGACTATTTTCTCTTTTTACAAAGTTTATATATACTGTAATGTGTACTGTATCTAAGTACTATATATTGTCTTCCCCTGCTCATGATGTCAGCATTTTGTTGCAAGTACAGATATCATGAAATGCGCCTTAATTTTTTACTATTACACATTTATTTATAACCGACCTCAGTAGCTTGATCGATAAGACGGCGCACTTGTAACCTGGAGGTCGGTGGTTAAAGTCCCAGTTTCAGCGTAGATTTATTAAAACAAGTTTGAGTAGTTGTGATGTCACGAAAGTGACTAACGCAAATATGATAACTAATACACCTTTATATCAGCCTTACAACGAAATTTCTGTGTTTGGTGTTTTTATTTCATTCAAGTGTATCCGAAAAACGTGTCATTAAACTTACGGATAGAAACACATAATTTGAATAGGAATTAGCCAGCGTCGATGGCATGTTGAATACACCGGTTCCCTTCAGAACACCGAAGTTAAGCGACATCCAGCGAGGTTAAGACTTGGATGGGTGACCATTCAAATTCTAATTCTCGTGACGCTGGCTTTTCCCGGCCCCACTCAGGCTGGGTGAGGTCAATGTGAGTAGCAGGTTTGTGAGTTTCCTGCGAATGGAGGGTAAAACCCCCGTCGTGATATGACCATGGCAGTTGAAAGCGACGTTAAACCCCACTTAAAAAAAAAAAAAAAAAAAAAAAAGAATAGGAATTTCCGACAAATTGCTCAATCAACGTTGGTTGACGCATCTCGTATTTTTAATTAAATATGACAATGAAGAAATGAATTAACCTGATACCTACCTGACCGATAAAAAACTTAGAACTGAGTTCCAAAAGAAAAATCTTTCATTTTTCTTGTCCGAAGCCCAGAAGCATCTTCGGCTCATGGATGCGTTGTAAAAGGATGGAATGGACCCCTAGGATTCTGAATACCGGAAAATGATAAGGTTGAGGAAAAGTCAGGATGATGGATAACGTCCTTGACTCAGTGACGTCTTTGATGCTCGAATAAGTTAATAATTATGTCTTTGAGTGAGGAAATAGACATTAATAATAATGAGATGAATACGCATGTAATCCAGCAAATGAAAATGTTAAATGTGACGAATAGCAGCATGCAGCAAGTATGTGTATAAGAAGAGCTAGGAGAAGATGGAAGAGTGGAGAGTCGTTGTTGTTGGGGTATGAAGATGGAATTGATCATTGGAAAAGAGAGTAGAGACTGTGATAGAAATATTTCAATTGAACGTTTTAAATAAATCATTTAATGTTGCATGTAGTTAAAGACCAAATAAGAATTTCATAAATAGGAATCGTGCTTGAATTTATACCAATAATTTTCGGTTTGAAAGACAGCAAGTTCAAGACTACTTAGGTACTTGTTGTGGAGCAAGATGTGGAGAAAGAAATTGATGACGTGGAAAGAAAATAAAATCAAATGAGCTGTTGGTGATTTTACAACACTTTACAGAAATTTTAATTGAACATCCTTCTCAGCGTCAGTTCTGTATTACTCATGCGAGTTCTCCACAACTTCCCTTGGTGCACCGTCAGCTCTCAGACGTCGGGACGAAAAGTAGAGATAGGTCTTGCAACCCAGCAACCCCAGGTTCGTGATACCAGTGCCCAATTTTTCCATAAAGGAATAGAGAGGTGTCATGTTTGGATCTCTGCGATATTGCTGGGTATGGGTTCCATGGTTTCCATGGTTACAGCGGTGCTGTTGATGATGGTGGCACGGGGATACACGAACTGAAATTAATTTTAGCCTGATTATAATTTTTACATTTACACTTTACTTGAGTCTACTGATTCACTAGTAATCCCTCTATTTTTAAAAGATGTCTCACTTATGTACCAAACGACTTTCGTGTGGTGTTTAGCTTCTTTGGAATTTTTTGCAAGTCCTATCTACATCATTTTGACAGCTTATTTTATATTCTTTTTTTTTCATTCATATGAATAAAACCTGAACACTGAAGAAACTCAGAAAGAAAAATGGCTTTTTTCATGAGTAAACTAACCTGGTTTCTTGCATAAATCGTCGTATCGTCTAGTTATATTTACTTTTTGGATATCCCAGTAACTAGTATCAGGACACTCAAGTGGTCTTTTAAAGAATAAATCTCTTGAAATTTGTGGTTTAGTAATTTCAGAATAACTGTTTTTATACAGTATTAAATCACTGTTTGTTTCTTTTAGTGTTCTTGGCGTTATGTCATTTAAGATACTATCGTCTTCTTCAATTGAACGGTTTTTAATAGCAGATTCGATTTTAATTATTTTTTCTTTCGATTTTTTCATTTCAGAACTTTGTCTTTCATATCTTTCACATTGTCTTTTATTCTGTTGCTGAGAAAGATTAAGTTTTGAATCCATAAGAAATACTTCTTCAGGAGCATTGATTGGTGACGGTTTGCTTTTGTAAGTTTCTGGTGATCCCGTATAAAACTTGATGGACCCGTCTGATGGATAGTCTGTTGTGTTTGGGGCATCCTCGGTGTTTTATTTCGACAGTATCGACAAGGACACATGTGAGACCTCGCTCTCTTTTTCTCTTTTCTTCGAATGGTTATTTTAATTTGCTTTTTTTCTCTTTTGTTCTTTGTAAATCCTGCATCGCATAATAAACATGCAGCTAATTGTGTAAAAAACCCAAGTTTGTTGACCTTTTCATTGCTCGCTTTTAGTTCTGCATTTACATCGCTATTCTTTTTAACAGCTTTATGAAGTTGAACCTCGTTTTCCACATTTGTTTGATTCATTTTCACTTTTCCAACTGTTGTAGCTAATTTTTCACCTTGTTCCAAACTTTTCCGTCGTGTTTGTATTGATTTTTCAACCACATCATGCGTCTGTACTGCTTTTTCAACGACATGAAGCTTCTCTTTGTCACTAGTTAAATTTACCTGTTTTCTACGTTTTAACATTGGTTCAATTTTTTTGTATTTTTGCATCATAGGATTCCACAAACAGCTCCATTTTTTCTGCTGTGTCGGCATTGAAGGAACATTCGCAGAAGGAGAAGCAGTTCTCTCCTTCTGACTCGCACACTCTATCAAGCTCCCCACATCAACATCCGGGTTCAGTAGGAATATGCTGTGAATTGAGTCACTTTCGTATATCACTTCTTTTGGTTTGTATGAATATCTTTTAGAAGAAAACGGCGTGTTCATAGACTTTTCCCTTAATTCACAAATGGTATATGGAGACTTTTCTCTTAACTTGGGCTTCTGAAGTGAAACTCTACGAGGATAACTGGATCGCTTCTTTTCCTCTATATTAGACTTACATCGTCTCTTTTCCACTCTGTATTTACAAATTTTTTCTGCTTTGGACTTACAGCGATTTTTCTCGATGACATGAATATTAGGAATCTCTGCCAGAATCGACTCAGGAGTCTTATTTTCTTCATTTTGTGAGTTACTGGTGCTCGAGCTCTTGTCGTAATACAAAGTCGAGTTGAGACTCTCATTGATGGTTACTCGCTTTTCAGTTTTTACGGACTGAGCTAACGATTCCTGACTTTGAACTGTCAACGATGGCTGAGTTTGAACTTTTGCTTTACCTTCACTGGTGCTCATGTCTGGACAATCGGGCAACCCTTTTGTTTGGTATTTTTGACCAAGTCTTATATACTCAGCTACAGGTTTTTCTTCATATTTTTTCATAATAGGAAGTCTTTCAGTTCTTAGTTTCAGTAAACTATTTTCTCCCGAGAGTTTTTTGTTTTTTAATTTAGTTTCCAAATACATACGACGCTCTATTGACCGCCATTTTTCTCTCTCACTAAAATATTTCGGAGTTTTTTTAGCCCTTGTGAATCTTCTAGAATCTACTGAGTATGAGTTCTGGGACCGCAATTTGTACTCTCTAATTAAATCCAGTGTAGATTCTCTGATTCCACATTTATAGTTCATAGTTTCTATATTATCACAAGGATTTTCAAATTGAAACTTTTCCCATTGTTCCATTTCATGATATCGCGCAAGTCTTCTCATTCTGCTTTCCTCGATGGCTCTGGTTGTTCTTGCCAAAACTAAATGATGGTGTGGATTTAGATCGGATGTACATTCGACAAACTTTGAATCCATATAGATCGGTTTGTCCAAGTAATTCATCCTGTGATTAATTGTTTTTTCTTGCTGCATTGTCTCTGCGGACATTGTTTTCCTCAAATTCTTCTCTCTTCGGTATTGCGTCAAATGCGTAAGTAATGAAGAAACGGAACGCCTTGTCTCGAAATTTCCGGTCATTTTCTTCAAAATACTTCTCTCATGATAGTGATTGTCGGGAATGATCGTTCCATTGTCACGTAGAAGGCTTTTCTTGGTCAGGTTAGGAGTCAAATGTGTGGGTAGGGTTGCAGACCTTGCCATATTTCGAAGAGCTGATAGCTTATGTTTCCTGGCGATTCGCCTAGCTTGAATAGACGTATGATTCATAACTGCTCACATTTGTTTAATAAAATACTATTCTATTTTTAGGTTCAAAGAAACGTTTTCTTACCCTCGTTTCAGAATTTTTCATATTTTCTACAAAATCCTATTCAATATTTCTTGGTTTATCAATGAAATAATTGTAGATTTTGGCTGGATTATAAACTTTCAAATTTAAAAATTAAATTTTTCAGTACTTTTTCAAGCAATCCTGGAACCATAATATTATTACAGATGCGGTCAAAATCTTTTCAAAAACATTGCCAAACCAATTGATCTCGTTAAAAAAAAATTCTTTCGTAGTAGTGGATATTTTAAAAGTATAATTCATTATCAGATAATTTTAATACCATAGCTCTACTGAAGCAGGTACTAGCAATAGACATAACCATTGACTTTTTTGTGTTAATAAATTAAAAGGTGCTATGGGATAGCAAAGTAAAAATGAGAAGAGGAACGAGAACGAACTATGACTTTAAACAAAATTGGGATCATGTTCAAAGAGGTCTGTGAAGACTCATCTGACCCCATATCAGAACATGGTACGAGAGGGCGTTTGGTGAGATCAATCATCACATCACACAGGCATTCGTAGGAAACGGGAATTTCAACCACTTCCTCTTCAACATCAAGAAACTAACCAAACACAAAATGCAGTCACAGTGACTCTGATGATGACACGATAGAGCTCACTCTTTTTCACTGCAAGGAATATGAAGAGCTAAGATCGGAAACACAAGAAAACCTAGCATCATTGATTAGACCAGAAACATAGTACTATGCTAGAAGGCATAGAAAATTGTAATGAAATAGAAAACATTATTTACAAAATAATGACGAAAAAATGGAAGAGAAGCCAGAACTAGAAGGCCATACCTAGAAGGCCATGCCTCGGGTTTATCATAGGGTTAGGAAAAAGACATAGAAGGCCATGCCTCAGGTGTAATTCAATGATACCTTTTAGTTGTTTCTATTATAAAATTTATGCTAGGCCTAAACTATATAGATATTAACAAACTCAGGTAAAAACATGCAAACAACGGGAGTTAATTCGGTGTTTATCTGTAGACCAAGTCATTTGTAGACCAAATGAGAAATTTCTAGGTAGGTAGTTAGGTATATTTTGTACATACTTTTTCATGTACTCTTTTTATGTACCCAAGTCGGATATCTTTTTTTCTTGTACAAGGATAAATAAGGTCTGTACCCAAGTAGTAGGTATACGCTATACAGCCTTGAGAATATGAGGACAATCAGACTCTTACGGTTAGGTGGTAGATAATGTTTTTAGCACTAAAGATTATTGTTATTATTATTGAGAGATGGGAGTTTTTTAGCGGATTGAGCCACGAGTACCTAATAGTCCCACAATTTGCCGGGTTCGAATCAAGATGAGATTATCCTCCTCATAACAGAAAGAAAAACTTCACTTTACATGTTCCTTACTCATATTGCTCCGTTTTTATGAAGACTATGCAATGTGGCAAGCTTTCTAAGTAAAAAGAAACTTAGTACTATAGAATGGAGGGGAAAAACCCCTTCGCGATATGATCATGCAGTTTAAAGAAATGTCGGCGTTTCAAATGAAGCAAGAAGAATGTTTGTGATCAGTCAAGATAGTAATGGTCAAAACAAAACTTGATTAAAAAAAAAAAAAAAAAAAACATAATATTTGCAGACAATCTAACAATAAATTATGCGCGCCATTAGCTCAGCGGAAAGCTTGCCGTGCCAAATCCTAGAGCCGTCAAAAGAATTGAATTGAAAGTTCCGCTGGAATAAGAGGAATAGAGCTGATGAGTCCTCTTATTCCAGCAGTAAGCCTAAGGCATATTATCATAATTATATATAATATGGTCAGAATCACAAATGCTGGGAGGATAACTAAACTTGTCATGTCTCGGCTGTACCGGGACTGACAAATGCAAGCTTTTAAATCGGATCCACGAAATTTAAAATCGGATTACAACAGAGATAAGCTTCCTCAAGTCGGACCTAAGTCCGACTTCCTCAGCTGTGATTGGTTGAAAAAAAAACTCCTGATAATGTGTCCCTAATTTCGGTGGTACATTTTCTTCATTGTTTGTAAAGGACGTAAGATGAAACGTAGAATTTCCTCCGGAAAGAAAGATGCAGCTGCATCAATCAGAAGGCTACAATCAAAAGCTCACTCGCCAATAATTAACTTCCTGGAATCGTGACCGCAATAAGTAACAAAATATATTTTTCCTGCACATCGCTGGAGCAGTAAATGAAATGCAATTGAAAGAGGTGGAAGTGGTGGGAGGGAGGTCATGAAGAGGGGAAAGAGAAATGGAGGAGCAAGAGAAGAGAGAGTGGATTACACCTAAGAACGAAGTCAACGAGAAAGAAATACCATAATAAAAATAAACGAAACGTATTCTTATGGGTCGGCAATACCTCGGAGATGAGTGAGTTGGGTTTTGCCACAGTACTTTATTATTATTTCCAATTGTGAGGCACAAGGGCACAAAGTAGCTTTGAAATAGGTTTGAGTCAGAGTCAGCATCACCTTGCAATTTTTGTTTGTAGTGGGATTGTCGAGCTTCACCACTTAGGAAAGAGGGTCAATGAACTTTTCGTCTATCTTTTGTGATTGAAGATTTTCCTACAGTGTTAGGAGTTGGGAATCCCTGTGGTCCATTAGACTTTCTAGTTGTTTCAATCACTTTGATGGAGTCTTTGTCTGCATAGTGGTTTTTCTTAGATTCTTGGCTTTTGCTATAACTTGGATTTATGCTTGGGTGAAAACTTCGTATGATGTTGAAATGGCTCATAGACAGATCCGCTTCAATGAACATAGGAAGAGCTTGTTTAGGAGATAACTGTTCCTGATTCTGTGATTTGCTGCAACTGAAATTCGCTCTTCGCTCAAAAAAAAAACGCTCTTCTTGTATTTATTCGTTCTATTTGTAGTAGAACTTATGTCCTTGATTACCAAAGAGACATCGCGTTTTCTTATACACCTAAAAAGAAATGGGCAATTAGATTTTTCCAGGGCCGATTTTAGAAATTGGACTTATGGCCAGCTAGATTCGTGAAATACCACTATGTGGAGCGCTGCGAAGCAATGTTTCAGTCAGTGAGATTTTATCGTATTCGATTATTTATAATGGGAAGTGGAGCATTAAACGTTGCGAAGCAAAATGTTGCACTCATCAGTAGGAATCAGGAATCATAGGCTGGTATCTAAGCAATAAGACAGCGCATATTGAAAAAGAAATTGAACACTGGCAATGATGGTTCAGGAATAATATAAGTAGTATGCAACAGTGAATGTTAATGTAACTTACAGAAATAACTACTTAAGTACACAGTACACAAATAACTTAGGTTAGGTTAGGTATTTTCATTTCATGAACTACCAATACACCAACACACATGCAAAATAAGCCATAATAAGAGCTACATTTCTACAGTTAGTTAGAATATTGTCTGAGATACCTACTACCAGGCGTGGCCGGTGTGAAGGAGTTGCGAAACTGCAGCACCTCCAGATGAAAAAGAAAAATGGAGGATTTTCTCAAGTCCGATCTCGTACCTAAAGAAAATCATCACACAAATAGTAGAATAGTTTATGCATGATTATTATGATTGGCATGGTAAACAATCTCAAACTATTTAGATACTGAATGAGCGGCTCTATAAATCCCATTTTATTCCGATTTATCTGGCAGCACCCCCAAAACAATTTCCCACCATCTGCGCCTGCCTACCACAAACAGAATAGAAAATGTAAAAAGAGTCTATGTATGTATAAGTACTTTGTATAATAGTGTCTATAAATCTATGGAAAAATCTTCAGCAACAGAGATGAAGAGAAGAAGGTGAGGGAAAGAGAAATTTTAGAAGAAGGAATATTGAAAAGGATGAAGGTGTCTTTAAATGCCTATAATAAAAACAGCATTTATCTTGAGTGAATTCGATTTTGTTTAGAAAGAAGAGAAAGAAAGAGGGAGAATAGAAGAAATGTGTTCTAAATGGGAAATTAGAGAGCACAACATTAGATGTAAGTGTTGAAGTATAACTAACCTATACAGGTTTTCGTCTTAAATAGAGTAAAAAGACAACAACAACAAAAAAGATGTATTTTTGAGAGATTTTACAAGAGACATAACTATTATTATTGTGGGAATACTTTGGTTCGACTCCCGCACAGTGCATAATGTCTTATTAATGAAATACACTACGTAGAAATAATATTACAGAACTATCTCAACTCAGACCTTCCTGTCATTGAATGTAGGTCATTCGCTTTTCACATTTAATGTTCAGCAGAGCTTTCTTCAATATTCATATTGAAGAAAATGAGAAAGAAATACGTGAGACATAGATAGAGAGTAATAGAGAGTGAGTAAGAGAAAAATGCAAAAGTACCTCTCAGACAACAAACAAATAAAAAGGCCTGATATTGTGCATATGTGTTGGTTCACATGTTTCAGGTCTATATAAGACACTATTATATCCTTATAGTTTCAGTCTATATAATATACAGGGTCTTCATAAAGTCTCACCCAGGCCTAGGTTTCTCGAAAACGACTCAGAATATCAAAAAACGCAAAAACCCGTATTCCTTTATATTTAAGGGGATTCATTTTCAGCCAATTTTTTTTTGCCTACACGGCCCCAGTCAGGCTGGGCATGGACCAACTTTAAAATCTTAAATAGAATGGTATGTCTTGTGGCATATTGTTTTAAAGGTCTTATTAAGAAAAGTTCATTACAATAAATTTCAGTGTGCTACAACTTACCGTTCTCGAGATACAGGGTCGGACGTCCTGCGAAATATCCCTATATTTTGACCTATAACTCGTTAACCGTAAATTATGGAGAAAATTTTCCTTGATAATAATAACTTCTTATAGCAAGAACTTTCGAACAAGTTAAAATTTGATTTGTTTTTTCGTTAAATTTTTTTCGACTGTTCGTCCGGCTGGCTGACGACACCGACCAGAAACTAACATCAACAGAGTATGTCGAATTATAACTTGTTCGAAAAGTCTCATTATAAGGAGTTATTATTAACCAGAAAAATTTTCTCTATAATTTACGGTTATCGAGTTATAGGTCAAAATATATGGATATTACGCAGGACGTCCGACCCTGTATCTCGAGAACGGTAAGTTGTAGCACACTGAAATTTATTGTAATGAACTTTTCTCAATAAGACCTTTAAAACAATATGCCACAAAACATACCATTCTATTTAAGATTTTAAAGTTGGTCCATGCCCAGCCTGACTGGGGCCGTGTAGGCAAAATTTTTTTGGCTGAAAATCAATCCTCCTAAATATAAAGGAATACGGGTTTTTGCGTTTTTTGATATTCTGAGTCGTTTTTGAGAAACCTAGGCCTGGGTGAGACTTTATGAAGACCCTGTATATGCTTTATACAGGGTCTTCATAAAGTCTCACCCAGGCCTAGGTTTCTCGAAAACGACTCAGAATATCAAAAAACGCAAAAACCCGTATTCCTTTATATTTAGGGGGATTGATTTTCAGCCAAAAATTTTTTGCCTACACGGCCCCAGTCAGGCTGGGCATGGACCAACTTTAAAATCTTAAATAGAATGGTATGTCTTGTGGCATGTTGTTTTAAAGGTCTTATTGAGAGAAGTTCATTACAATAAATTTCAGTGTGCTACGACTTACCGTTCTCGAGATACAGGGTCGGACGTCCTGCGTAATATCCATACATTTTGACCTATAACTCGTTAACCGTAAATTATGGAGAAATTTTTTCTTGTTAATAATAACTCCTTATGACAAGACCTTTCGAACAAGTTATAACTCGACATACTCTGTTGATGTTAGTTTCTGGTCGGTGTCGTCAGCCAGCCGGACGAACAGTCGAAAAAAATTTAACGAAAAAACAAATCAAGTTTTAACTTGTTCGAAAGTTCTTGCCATAAGGAGTTATTATTAACAAGAAAAAATTTCTCCATAATTTACGGTTAACGAGTTATAGGTCAAAATGTATGGATATTACGCAGGACGTCCGACCCTGTATCTCGAGAACGGTAAGTTGTAGCACACTGAAATTTATTGTAATGAACTTCTCTCAATAAGACCTTTAAAAAAATATGCCACAAGACATACCATTCTATTTAAGATTTTAAAGTTGGTCCATGCCCAGCCTGACTGGGGCCGTGTAGGCAAAATTTTTTTGGCTGAAAATCAATCCCCCTAAATATAGAGGAATACGGGTTTTTGATATTCTGAGTCGTTTTCGAGAAACCTAGGCCTGGGTGAGACTTTATGAAGACCCTGTATAATATACTGCCATGGTGTTACAACCTTTTAATAATATCCGTGCCGATGCATTCGAATCTTCTTGATAGAGTTCTTGAAGTGCCTAAGTGATGTAATGGGACTCGCGGTGTAAGAAAATGCTTCTTGGAGGCCTTAGAGCTCATGGTTTGTATAAAGAGTATATTAGGTGCTGCGAGTGTTTGTCTATTGTTTATTAGCGTTATTATTGCAAATTGTGAAATACATTCATATGTACTTACAATATGGGCTCTGATGTAGGTACCTATGTTTTAAAATACAATAGCTATCTTTTTAAATAAAAAAAGTAATTGTGCCCTGAAACCGCTTTCGCATTACTTGAGGGCACATTACCTTTACATCCATGACATTCCGGAAACGAACAACTGGTCAGAATTTTCCGCTCCGGCCGGGATTCGAACCCGCAACTTCCGGATCAACTACCAATGCTCTTAACCACTGAGCCACGGAGGATGATATTAAATACCTAGGTACATACATAATTATTATTCGTCATGCTATAAATGTAAATGAAATAATGCGATGTTCGTACTTATGTATTTGTTTTTTGTAAAAAAAAAGAAGGATTTTATCAATATTATTTTCAATAAATCTTTACCGATTTGGGAGGATTTAAGTCCTCAGGCAATATTATACAGAGGGCCATTAAAAGGGGTGTGGTTAAATCCAATAATTCAAAATATTAATTGATAAACAAGTCATGTTGCACCAGACCCCCACCACAGATTACCCTTGGAGGCCATGAAATGCAATTACTAATTGGCCAATTATCATTATTATTATTTATGTTTATCATTCATCAAAATAAGACAGGCCAAAGGGGAGAATCAGTTCCAGTGGAATTGAATCGTAAAAGAGTAATTATATTGCACAATTAAAGAGGAGAGGAAAACCCAACAACAAAGTGATTTTGAAATAACAAAAGTGGCGATAAAAAACACAACTCACAGGGTCTTTACAAGGAATGGGGTATTTGAGGAACCCTTATTGGATAAATCGTGGGAAAGAATATTATTTTTTAATTTTCTTGGATTTTACGTCCTATTTAACAGCTAGGTCATCTCGAATCGGGGGTGTTATCCTCCAGTCGCAGGAAACTCACAAACCTGCTACCCACATTGACCTCACCCAGCCTGGGTTGGGCTGGAGTGCCAGCATCATGAAGTCTTCACCTCGCTGGACGTTG
Organism: Bactericera cockerelli; assembly: GCA_024516035.1. Classification (NCBI taxonomy): domain Eukaryota; kingdom Metazoa; phylum Arthropoda; class Insecta; order Hemiptera; family Triozidae; genus Bactericera; species Bactericera cockerelli. The sequence continues at coordinate 38,215,051 of CM044956.1, forward strand.
CTTAACTTCGGTGATCCTACGAGAACAACGAGTCATCGACGCTGGCAAGAAAAGTCTTGTTGGTGTAGTTATTGGTGACATCTTTTTTTGGCTGACCACCAAACACGAATTTTCCTTTCGTAATTCCTAAATACAGTCCTGTTGTTAAATTCAACACTCAGAATGTAAAAAAATGTGCCTTGCATTTCTCCCACAGAACTTCAATGATTCCTTTGGATTTCATCAGTGGCGTGCAAACTGAAACGTTTGAGTAAAAACAAACTTTTAATAATGAGCATAAATATTTAATATTTACGAAATTTTATTATAATCTTGTTTTTTGTTTATAAAATATTAATTATTATTATTGTATTTAATGGATTGAGATTGCTGATCAAAACCAATTAATAATCATCTGTCTTAGTAATACATAGTAGAAAACTTATACAGGGCAATCACTTCAATCGGATTAATGATAATCACAAAACTAAATGTTACTCAAAGCCATTTTTTCTTTTTAAATTCACCGTACCTGGGAGTCAAATAAAGGACGTCATGATGGATACGAATCTGCGGCCATAATTATCAAGCTAATAAGTGATCCAGTGTTGGATCTACACTTGCTCACATTCCACTGGTGCCCGGGCCGTCTACCCCTCCCCTTGATCCATCCCTGAACTGAAGGGGGTGATAGCTTCATTTCAGGCCACCCATCGCGCTACTGCACTGGTTTTTAGGGACGCAAAGTGCACTATATCAAATGCAGGAGACACTTTGGCAGCATGCCGCCTGGATTAAGAGCCAGAAAAGGATTTCAGGAGGCAAGGGTGAAATGAATATAAAGTGAAATATTCTTCAAGGGTCTTAAGAAAAGTGGACCCTTATAGTGATTAAAAAGGATTTGAAGAAAAAAGTCACCACCACAAAGCATTAATAAATTAATGAATTTGATAAATTATGTAGGTATTAAAGTCAAACTTGGATATCAGTGAACTCAGGGGACCGGTTATTTTTTGTCTTATATCCATTTCTCTTATAAGTGGTTATATACCCTTATAGAGAGGTACATTTGACTTGTAAATTGTTCTTTCATATTGAGGTTCCTCTTAACCCTTCTGTCAGGTACAAGATTTTTTACCTTCCGTCCTGAACAAGGTCTGGCCAGACCTTATAATTTAAAATCGCTTATTTCTAGGAAACGAATAAAAACAAATGAAATAAACAAACATATTACTTTTTTCAGCAATATTATTTACATAAATGCTTTACGGCATAAATTATAACTCATATTTACTAGTAAAAACAATTTTTTTATGATTAAAATGAAAAATTCAAGGTATGTTAAAATGAAAAATATTAAATGAATATGAAAGTAATATAAAATATTATACATACGGGAGAAGAAGAAGAAAAAAAACAAACAAATAAAAATATTTACATTATTCTATGTTCTAACGAAAGACTATGTCAATCTCTTCCACCCAACCATTGGCAATTAAAAAAAAAAGATATATTATACATCATTAGTCAAGGATATACATTTCATATTGGAATTAGGGAAATAAGTATTTATAATAGAATGGATGGTTTTTATTCAACTTGGAATGCACAAAATGCAAGTTTGATTTGTTTTGCTATGTTGTAGGCAAACTGGCACAGCACAGGAAGCGAGTTTTCTTTTGTACTCCATCTTTCTGCCTGCACAGTCTACAGGATTTTTTCTGATGAGTTGTTGGCTGATTTGTGCATTGGATGGTTTCTGGATTCCCAATATGGGCTTTCCCAGGAATGCCTCAATAGAATTACACGAAAAACTGGGTCGCTTGATGTTTGCCATAACTCTTTTGTGTGAACCATGTTAGCATGATTTCGGCCAGCGGCCAGCAAAGACCGAGATAAACAACTCTTTTTCATCCAGTTTTGTCCATGTTTTTTTTTTTTACCTAAAGTTAGCTCTGCTTTTCTGTTTGTCTCTCGGACAATAATAGAAATTATTTCTTCTGACATAAAGGATTTGAAAATAGATAAAGAACTGGAAATGTTTACCGTTCGTTTAGTTCCTTTGGCTCCTATACGAACAACGTTGTCCGAGCGTATTTGGCCTGTTGAAAGGGGGATTTTGTACCAGTGGTTTCCGTCCTTTGAGTGATAACGATTTATATACATACTCTTATAAGTCTAATAGAAAGAAATTTAACGCAGCCTCCGTGGCGTAATGGTTGTGACTACTGCCCGTAGTCCAGAGTTCCCGAGTTCAACTCCCGGCTGGGGCAGACTTTTCGAAGAAAATTCTGTTCCATCCAAACACGTGAGGCTGCCATTTCCGGCCCTACCCAGGCTGGGTGAGGTTAATGTGGGTAGCTGGTACGATTCCCAGCGAATGGAGGGTAAAACCCCCGTCCTAATCCAGGACGTTAAATGAAATAGAATCGTTGGCGTTAGGAAGGGCATCCAGCCGTAAAAAAATGTGCCAAAACCAATCAACCTCAACCATGAGGTTGAACAACGTCGACCCTGCTTGAGCGGGATAAGACAGAGTAAAAGAAGAGAAAGAAATTTAACGTTTCAATCGAGAAATCGTAGGCCTTATCGATCGAGCTATTGAGGTCAGAAAAAAGTTCTTTCTAGTATAGCTATAGGTATAGACTTATTATCAGAGCATGTAAATGAAATCATGGATCTTATATCTTATTACCATCAAGGTAATGTTATTACACTCGCAGTTATTACACTTATTTTATTACCCATGTCTGAAAGCAAAGAGACAGGGCAGCACCTTATGAAATTTCAGGGATAAAGAGAGATACTCCCTCCTATCAACGCCTGGATACTAACACGCAATAATGTTTCCATTTCCTAGTCACTATGAGGGTATGTCATGCTATAAATTTTTACCTTCATACTTAGATGTCAGAGTTAGATGAAGAAATATGCATTAAATTAAAGCTATCTACGTAGAAGATGTTATAAATTTAATACTTTGATGTGAAAAGTTTATTTAATTTAATAAAATGAACGACATTTTTTACTGCATATGCAAGCAATTTAGAAGCGCCATTTTTAATTAACTTGAAGAAAATGGCGTGATGAGCTTTTTTAAATGCAATATTTTCTAGGAGAACGTTGAACTTTCTAGTCTCTATTAATGAGTTTGTATAATTAATCATTTTATTTAATTAACGACATAAAATATATCTTTGCAGAACGTATATAGAATGTTGAATCCAATACAGGGTTTCTGATATACATACCCTGCATTGAACTTTCTCAACACAAACTGACTGACCTAATAGCATCTTTAGACTGACCTACTAGCATCTTTAGCACACTTGATTTGTTTGCTTTTTTAAAGTTACTTCTTTTAGGATTTCCATGAACCAATAATTCATGTGAAACTTGAATTCGGCTAGCAAAACATACAAGTACCAAAGCTAAACAATCAATTTACTTGTAGTACGAAAAGAAACACTTGTAAAAGTCATATAATATTTTTTTGTTCATGGAATAAGGAGTCTTAGGACTTCTACTTATCAATTAGATGTGATAGTCAGCCGCCTTTCAAGCAGGAAATATCAAAATTCAAAGCCCCTTGACTTTTAGTAAGTTTTTTTTAGTTATCACACTTTCGTGATACCACAACTACTCAAACTCGCTATACTAAATCTACGCTTAAACCGGAACTTAAACCACCGACCTCCAGGTTAAAAGTCCGCCGCCTTATAGATCCAGCTACTGAGGTCGGTCCTTGACTTTTAATACCAATATATAAGAATTATTTTCACTACAAGTGTATAATTTAAACGCAAAACACTAAACTCTACTCTTACCTTACACCACACACAGGACACAGAAGGAGCCCAGAACACTAGTTCTGGTCGTCCAAGGGGTTCAATGTCTCATCAATCCTTTCAGCACCATGAATAACACACATGGACACTAAAAACAAATAAGTAGTACCCTAAAAAAAAAAAAAAAACTGCCAATTATGGACATAATACTTCCTCGTGCTTGTTTCACATTGTGGCAATTTTGAGATTTTGTACTAAATCACTTGTATCTCCAACTCGTGGTGACCCCTGCAACAAGCCGGAGAGAACTCGGGTAAGAAAAGGTCAACGGGAGAGAACTCGTTACCTCCCATTAGAAATTTCTCAGAAGTAAAAAAAAAAAAAAACTTGGAAGAAAAATCCGTTACCTCCATCCCGTATGTGAATAAAATGTAATATTTAATCAAGAGTATGTGGTAGACGAGTGTGTTGATGAAGTACCTCCACATCTTGAGAGATTAACATTTTACATATTCAAGCGTCATGGAAAAACCTCTTCCTTAGTATATGAGCGAAATGTGAATTAGTAAGTGTATGGAGTGCAAACATTTACTATGTGAATAGGTGATGAGCAGAAGGGTGTAGTAATAGGAGTAATCAAAGCTAGTTACAAGACATACATTAGATTGGTAAGAATGGATACTTAATAATAAATATAATACACCTTTTAGTCGTTCAGTGGAAGGTAACCACCAGGCGAGGTTAATACTTGAAGCATTTTCTATACGAGCATTTTCTACCACCCACAACCTTTACATACACCAGTAAACTGTCTAAAGGTATTATGTTGACCACAATAATTATTTGAGTATATCAAATGAATGGGTGAGTAAAAGAACATGCTATGTCGAAAATCGATTTTTTGCAGAATAACATACAATGTACTCTTTTCTGTCATCTCGTTGAATATGAAGGAGAAATACCCTCTACAACTATTGAGAAAGAAAAAAAAAAAAAAAAATTGAGAGGAGGAAACCTACAGCATCTACAGATTCTACAGGATAGTAATGTAGTATTATTGCTCTCCTGAAAAAAAGTCAATTTTTGATATAGCTTGTTCTTCTACTCACCTATTCAAATATACTGAAATAATTGAGAAAAAGTCATGCATTATGTGGGTTTCAAACTTACGGGTCCCTACGTTAACACCTAATGGATTACTAGACTAGAGTTGTATAACATCTCGACTACCAATGCACGTGTAAAATACATTTTACTATAATTTTAAAGGAAAGGGCCAAATTCTAAAATAGAATTACAAGTAGAACAAAGATAAAGGCAGACTGTCCTTCAAGTCGTGTCCCTCAAGTCGTAGTTTCCACAATCAGAGTGCATGGCAATGAACAATACTGAGAGCATCAAGGAGGTTTGGGAAATGAACAATACTGATCCCATCAAGGAGGTTTGGGAAACGGTAAATTGAAAAAAGAAGATTATAATTTTTATAATTTGGCCCTAAGTATTGTATTGACCACGGAGGCGCTAGTCTGGTACATTCGATTGCATCAATTTTCCACATTTTTTTGACCATGTAATATTTTACTTCCGAGAAATTTCTAATATTAGAAATCGGAAGTATTGTGTTCGTTTTTGTAAAAAAAAATATTTTTTTGCTCCGATTTCAATTTTTTTCACATTTCTGGACGTTTCATAACCTACTGAGTAAATTTGGTTTTGTGTCCGTCTGTCGGTCTGTCTGTCGGTCTGTTAAAACGATTCCTTGTAACGCGCAAATCTCGGAAACTACTCGACCGATTTTGATGAAATTTTGCACACATCTAGGAGACATTCTGTAGATGGTCCCATTATTCATCGAATGCATACCAGCGGTTCTGGGTGAAAGAGACCATGCGCCTGACCACTAACTTTTTACTTAAACGCTTATATCTCGTGAACGGTACACCCGATTTCGATGAAATTTTGTAAGAATATGCATATTATTGTTTTACATAATGTTATTTATATTTATTTTTAAATTAATTATAATTTGACTCTGATATTTAAGAAAATCCGAAATTTTGGACAAAAAAGTAAAAAAATAAGGACCACGACTTGCCGATACAGAATTTTTTGTGTCATTTAGAATGTAGAAAAAACGATATTCTACTATATAAAACAAATTTGAAGCAAATCGGTTGAGCCGTTTTGGAGATACAAGTAATTTTCTATAAAATCTCAAAATTGGCACGTGTTTACAATGTGAAGCAATCACGAGGAAGTATTGAGTCCATAATTGGCAGTGTTTTTTTTTAAGTCTGTACACACGCAGTAGTTTACTGCCTTTACGTGTACAGCTTGTTTTATTACATAGAAATCTATATGTAACAAAACAAATTTATATATTTATGCATATTTTACTAGTTGCAATTTTCTAATATAAGAGTACATTGTTCCTTAAATTTGTCTTTTGTATCACTTAATTCAAGTTGTAATGAATATGTATTGTAAAGTTTCAAGGCTGATAATAGTGGTGATTCCATATGGACTTGATTTATAATTGGTATGATAAAATAATCACTATCAGCATTGTTCTGTGATTCAGTTCTTCTATTTCTTAGTCTTAAATTGGGGACTTTGATTTTTATTTTTTGAATGAGGTTTGGAAGATTTATTTGATTATTTATTAGTTCGTGCACAAATAGTAATTTAGATTTATTTCTCCTATTTTCGAGAGATTCAATGCACATTTGTTCCCTCAGTAATTTGTATGATATAGGATTGGGGTAGGCTGGATAAAATCCGTTTATCTTAAAGAATAGCACTCTTACAAATTTTGCTTGTACTCTTTCGACTTTTTTTCTCATGAATGCGGACGTTGGCGACCATATAGTACAGGCATATTCCAGTTTGGATCTAACAAGCGCTGTATACAGGGTAACGATTGTATCGTATCCAGCCTACCCCAATATAAAATATCAAATAGCAATTTTTTTTTGGATGCTGGCCTTCTGTTTGGAATAAAATAATATCGCCTTATTTATTCTCCTCGTTTAGAGCTTAGAGCTAAGTCCATTATTTCAGCATTAAAAGTAAGAAATACCTACATAATTGTTGTATAATTGGTGCTTCACTTCCTAGAGTTAAGCTTAGTAGCCTTAAGATCATACCTCCTTGTAAAATCTGTGTCTGAATAAAATATAAACACACGCCACTCTGCATCTGGTCGTGGTACAAGAAAGTACGTTGTTCCGTCTTTTTCTCTTAAACCTCATTCCTTATGGACCCCCATCAAAAGCGTGCAACAAAGTAACAAACTACTCGGCTACAAACAAGACATGGCTGGACGAGAACGGGATTCGTGAAGGAATGCAGGATCGACGAGATAATCATGGATAAAAACGCCCTCAGATAAGTACCCTAGCAATAGAATAAAATAAAATAGTCTAAAACCCAATCTAGTCAAGTAACCACTTATAATATTACTGAGTCAAAATGTCCCTAGTATCACTACCTAAAACCTCTAAAGTGTTTGAAACATTAAAAGAGCTGAACAACCATAAGAAACAGTTTCAGTGGTATCTTACTGCAAATGAGCTTGGTGACAAAAGCCAGGAGATCAAAGTAGCACACCTTAGGTGCTCACTTCCTGAACCCTTAAATGATCTGGTGGATAAACTGACAGGAACATTAACAGTGGATAAAATATATGATCACATTCAAGCTGAAGTAATACCCAAAGACAATAAATGTTTTAATCAATACTGTTTTTTCAATCATGTTCAAAAAGAGGGACAGACATTCAATGAGTACTATTTTGAACTAGATCAGTTGGGAAGGAAATGTGAACTAGGTGAAAAATATGAAGAAGTTTTGAAAGCAAGGCTAGTATGTGGGTTGTGGGATCAAAGTCTTAAAGAAAGACTAATGAGGTCACCTGAGATGACTTTAAAAGAAATGAGAAACTATTGCAGGGTTACTGAGGATGCCAAACTAAAAGTTGAACAAATGGTGTCTATAGGAAATGAACAGAACCATTCAACAGCCGAGGTACATGTTCTTGAGTCCAATAAGAGATCAAGACATACCTGGCAAGCCAAGGTAAATGCTCATGAATCCAATAAGAGAACGAGACAAACCTGGCAAGGTGCACATGGGCATGCACAAACAAGAACCACAAAGAGTTCAGTGCAGACAGTGCAACCACAAAAGTTCAACTGTAGTAAGTGTGGAACCAACCACTTGCCTAGACAATGTCCCGCATTCAATAAACTTTGTTTGAATTGTTCTAAGCCAAACCATTTTGCAATCTCCTGCAGGTATCCAAGGTACACGTCCAATGGTCAACAGCAGCCTCAAAAGCGTCAGCAGACTCGAGTACATGGCCTCGAGCAGTGTGAGTTATCAAGTTCAAGGGCGTCAGCAGCAGATGAATGGACAGGAGACGTCAACACACTCTCAGTGGATTCAATTCGGGATTGGGTCCAACGCTTCAAGATAGGAGGAGTGGATGTGGAGTTCAAGCTTGACACAGGAGCGGACATCAACGTAATACCAGAATCTGTTGCTGAGAGAATTCACCCTGATTGGAGATCCAAAGCGTCAAAGGAGGTCAACACTGTAGAAGCATATGGAGGTCACAAAATCCAAATCCTGGGTAACGTACAGATCAAGATGAGGAAAAGTGAATTGAGTCACACCTTGACATTCTCTATAGTCAAAGATGGTAAGGGTATAATACCTATATTAGGGCGTGAGGCCTGTGTTGATCTGGGTTTAATAAAGAAGGTGGAAAACTTGGACCATGTTTTTAATTTGGATAAATTCTTGAATGAATATTCCGAGGTTTTTGAAGGCACTGGGGAATTTCCTCAAAAATATAAGATAATATTAGATAAGACACAAACCCCTACGTGTCAAGCCCCACGAAGAGTGGCATACACTCTAATGGATAAATTGAAAGTAAAATTAGATGATTTAGTAAAAAATAAAATAATAGAACCAGTCACACAGCCTAAAAACTGGTGTAGTAATCTGGTTGTTAGACAAAAACCAAATGGTGATCTAAGATTGTGCTTGGATCCCATAGATTTAAATAAGGCAATAAAAAGGGAGTACTATTTAATTCCAACATTGGAAGAAATAAAGACAAAGCTGATAGGAAAAACAATATTTTCAGTAGTAGACTTGAAAGATGGGTTCAATCAAATAAGCCTACATGAAGAGTCTAAAGACATTTGCACTTTCAACTCTCCATTGGGATATTTTAGATATCTCCGTGTTCCTTTTGGACTTGTCAGCAGCCCGGAAATTTTTATGAAGTATAACATAGAATGCTTCAGTGGCATTGATGATTTAGTCATTTATTTTGATGATATATTAATAGCTAGTCATGACCAAAAGAGTCATGTTGAAACATTGTCCAAGGTTTTTAAACGTGCAAAAGAACTTAATATCAAATTCAACAAGAATAAATTGCAATTAATGCAAAGTGAGATAGCATACTTGGGTCATATTTTCAATAAAGATGGCTGTAAGATTGATAAGGATAGAGTTAAGGCTATTGAAAACCTAAAAGAACCAAAGTCAGTAAAAGAATTGCAGTCTATGTTGGGGATGTATAACTACCTAAGAGAATTTGTTCCCAACATGTCTGAGATAACAGCCCCCCTGCGGGTGTTACTAAAAAAAGATGTTGCTTGGCACTGGAATGCTGACCAGCAATTGGCTTTTGACAAGCTCAAAGAAGCTATTGCTGGCTCCACAGTTCTGAAAAATTTTGATTTAAATAAAGATGTTGTCATTCAAACAGACAGCAGTCAGAATGGATTGGGTTGTTGTCTCCTTCAAGACGGTAAACCTATTGCTTTTGCATCTCGGAGTTTAACAGAGACAGAGAAAAAGTATGCTCAAATAGAAAAGGAAACCTTAGCGATCAAATTTGCTGTAAGAAAATTCCATAAATACATATGGGGTAGACGGATCACTGTGCAGAGTGACCATTTACCATTAGTGTCAATATTCAAGAAAAATATTTGTCAAATAGTATCAGATAGAATAGTCCGAATGAGACTTAGTCTTCTAAAATATGACTTAGATGTTAAATACTTACCTGGTAAGGACATGCTGATAGCAGATCATTTGTCTCGAAATTTTCCTGAAGAGTCTGATGATAATGAAATAGAAATAACTGACTTTGTACATAACATTTACAAAGTGGACAACCTTCTAAACTATGAGTTAATAAAGAAAGAGACTGAAGACAATCTAAGTCTAGCCAAAGTTATAAAATACTTAGTTGAAGGTTGGCCTCAGAGTAAATGTTATCTAGAAGATAATGAATTGATCAGGCATTTTTTCAAACTCAGAGAAGAACTCATATGTAATGATGGCATAATCTATTATCAGGACAGAATTGTGATTCCTAGTAAGCTAAAACAGCTAGCATTGTTCATGTTGCACTCTGGTCATTTGGGTATTTCTAAAACAATACTGAGAGCACAACAAACATATTACTGGGTGAACATGAACAATGATATTGAAGCCTATATAAAAAATTGTTTGACGTGTCAAGAAAACAGACCGTCTAAAATTAAAGAGCCATTATTACCTTATGAGATACCTGATCGGCCATTCCAAAGAATTTGTTTAGATATCATGAATTATAAAAATATTGATTACCTTGTAATTGTAGACAGCTTTAGCAAATGGATTGAGTGCCTCAAGCTTAAAAGTAAATCCTGTCATGAAGTGATTATAAAACTTAAAACTCTTTTTGCTACTTTTGGTATACCTGATATCATAGTAAGTGATAATTCACCATTCAATTCATATGAAATTAAATGTTTTGCAACTAGTTTTAACATACAGTGGCGGACAAGCAGTCCACACTACCCCACTTCTAATGGGCAAAGTGAGAGAGCTGTAGGTATCTGTAAAGATCTACTTAGAAAAGCTGACAGCTTTAAGTTAGATTTTCAAGACCTCCTCATGGAATATCGTGCTACACCTATTGCTTCTATTGGTGTCTCCCCCAGTGAATTACTAATGGGAAGACTCATTAAAACTAAAGTCTTAATTAATCCCAAAAAATTAAGTCCTGTTGAAAACTTCAAACAACTCACAGAACAGGCAAAAAAGAAAATCAAAGTAAAACAGAACAAAGTAAAAGAACACTATGATAAAAGTAGCAGAATAGAATCTGAATTTACTCCTAATGAAAACATATTGCTTCATGACAAAAAGAAATGGGTCAGAGGTAAAATTGTTAGTAAAACCCAGTATCCTAGGTCATACAATGTTCAAACTGAAAATGGACAAATCTTGCGAAGGAATACTAGCGTATTAAAACACACGTCCATAGAGTTTAAAACTGGCAAGCAGGGACATTGTATGATTCCTGGAGCTGTGGGTGTGTCCTCTGGAGACAATTTTGATGACTTGTGGGAATCGAGACTAGTTAATAAAAATAATCCTCAATTTGCTCAGCCGTTAAAAATGCAAAGTGAGTTAAATAATTTCCCTGAAAGAGAGGAAAGTGAACTTGCATCCACATCAATAAATGATAAAACCATTGCTCAGAACCCCACAGAGTTAAATAATTCCCCTGAAAGAGAGGAAAGTGAACTTGCATCCACATCAATAGTTGATAAAACCATTGTTCAGAACCCCACACATAGGGTAGGCATATCAAGTGAAGAAGAAGAAGAGTTTGCAACCCCATTGAAAGGGTCCCAGGTAGAGGACCACACTTATTGCAAAACTCCTGCAAAGAAAGAGAATAGACCAAAAAGGGAAGTTAAAAAACCAGCAAAGTTTAAAGAATTTGAGTTGGATTAATTAAATAAAATAAGTGCTAGTGAATGAACTACACCTCTAATGTAATATGAAATAAATAAGCCAGATGTAGAGTCATATGTTATATGTGTCAATAGATAAACTTAATGTTCTATGTGTTAATAGTGTTTCATGTAACTGACAAATTAGAATACAGAGAACAAAAGTTATGTTAATATAAGCTGAAAAATTGATAATAATTTATGTACCGTATCACATACCTAACAAAGAAAAGTAAATGTGAGTAACGAAGATTTTTAAAATTTTATTTAATTGTTACATAAATAGTACCTATATATATTTTTGGCTTTAATTTTTTTTAAAACTATTTTACTATTGTTTGGTTATGTTTTTTATGTACAATACTATTACTAGTTTAAGTATTATTTGTTTATAAGTATAATGTATACTGTACCATACCAAGTCTGAGGAGGCAGATAATGTGTATTTAGAAAACTGTTAACTTGCAAAATGCTAATTAATGTAAGCTGCATATTGTTTTATATTATTAAATCTTAATCCCAGGTGGATGGTGATAGCTTCCACTGAAAGGAAAACTTAAAGGGAAGGATGTTGTATAATTGGTGCTTCACTTCCTAGAGTTAAGCTTAGTAGCCTTAAGATCATACCTCCTTGTAAAATCTGTGTCTGAATAAAATATAAACACACGCCACTCTGCATCTGGTCGTGGTACAAGAAAGTACGTTGTTCCGTCTTTTTCTCTTAAACCTCATTCCTTATGGACCCCCATCAAAAGCGTGCAACAAAGTAACAAACTACTCGGCTACAAACAAGACAATAATTAGGTAGCTAGGTAGGTACTATTTATTTAATGAAAAAAGTCTCTCTTAGAGAAGAATACTTTCGCTATTTATAGATACCTAATACCTTCCTCCTTAGATAAATATGAAGATGCTAGCTAGGTAGGTACTATAAAAAACTTCTTTTAACCCTTATCTTGGCAGAGAATTTCAATTTTTAATTTATTATTGGATGGTTGGATGGAAGGATGATTATTGGATGGTTGGATGGAAGAGCTCCATCCTGCCACTTGAAATAAAGCGTTTAAAAATTGAAATAATTTTAAATGTTCTGTGGAAGAAAAAATGCTTTAGGATTAATTTTTGGCCAATAGAGTAAAAAAAAACTGATGGTATCCAAATATACACATTGCCAAGATAAGGGTTAAGAGAAAATTATTTTCCCTATCTACCTATAAATATGTATACCAACTATAGGAATTTTATACATATTATAAAAATTAGGTGATACCACAGGATAAATGTATAATAAGATATCTTGTACAAAATAAGGATTTGTAAAAAATAAAAGAGGAAGTAGTCTGACTGGTGACCTATAAACAGGGAGTAGACCAAAAGTCTGGCTGGGGGACTATAAACAGGGAGTAGACCAAAAGTCTGCCTGGGGGACTATAAAGAGGGAGTAGACCAACAGTCTGGCCGGGGGACTATAAACAGGGAGTAGACCAGCATTGGATTGGTTCTGGGGGCCCTTTTCAATAATTAGCCTCCTTGTAAAGACAGTGGTACAAGTGCTGAGTCATTCATCCACTGTCGTGAACATACCATCGTTCACGATGACGTCACCCTATAATGAAAAAAGAAAAAAATACTTTTCCTATCTGTAGATATTACTTACACTCGGAAGTAATGTTCTCTATGAAGTTTCTACAAAGTACATGTTAGTCAACTATTCCTTGAACTGAAAGTAGTTCCTGTTTATTCATTTCTAATATTGTGTATGTTATTCACATAAGTAGTTGTTTGAGTTTATTCTCTTTTGAAAAGCGTGGATTCAAAGGAGAAAGGCTCACGGGAAAAATTGAGGGAAAGCTTTTAGGAAAATTACTTACATGTGAAATGGAAGAGATTTATTAGAATAATGTATTATGAATGTTTGAATTTACGTGATTATTCTCATGTTGAAGAAACCTATAAGGAGTGAATAATAGAATAAAATATTCAGAATAAATATGTACGAGTATGCTAGAATATAATAAGTTTGTAAGTACCATGTTATTATTATAAAGGTTGGGACCTTATGAATACGAAACCAGAGAGAGAATTCATAAACATTTACATAGACATTTATAGGTGTTTTCTTAATGTAACATGTACATGTACACGATTCAAACTAAAAATAAAAGGTTTGAAGATCACTCGAGTTTTATTACTGAAATACTGCTGTCAATGTGGTCACCCACCAAGTCCTAACCGAGATGGACGTCGCGCGTCAGTGTTCTGACGGTAAATGGTCTATTCAACGTGCCATCAACGCTGGTTTTGTTAGAAATTTGGTAGACAAAGTACAGCAAATAGTCGAACGTATTCGCGTACCCTTGACAGTTTATCACTTGGAAGTGTGTTACTTCTCACTACGAAAACTTACAGCGGGAATAAATAAAATAAAATATTGTTAAACTTTACCAGCAAGATTGAGAGAGAGGGAGAGAGAGAGAGAGAAAGAGAGAGAGAGAAAGAGAGAGAGAGAGAGATAAAAGGGGAGGAAGAGAGAAAGAGAAACTAGGGGAGAGAGAAATAGAAAATGAAAGGGAGCGAAAAAAGGAAGAAATTAGGAAAGAATAAGATAGCCAGAAATATGTTAACGACAAAGGAAAAATAAAGTAGAAATTAATATTATAAAGTAACAAAGAAAGAAGGAAAAGGAAAATACAAAGCAGGGAGAGTTGGGTTGAGTGGAAGAGATTGCTACAGGCAATAACCCTAGGTAGGACATTAGCTTCATTTTCTTTGTTGTTCTTGTTTCTTTGCTCAATCTATTTATTTTTTCTTTATAATTTCATTGTATTTTACTGTATATTATATTATATATTTTTGTCTTACCTAATAAAGCATACTTTAATAATAATAATAATAAGAGACATAAAAGAAAGAAAGCAGATGTAAAGTAGAGGAATCTTAGAAGAGAGAGCAAAAAATACAAGAAGAGAGAAAGAGACAAAAAAAAGAGAGTCTATGAGAGAGAAGGAGAGAAAGTATAATAGTGAAAAAGAGTACTTATGTAGATAGTGAAAGAGAGAGGAATAGGTTGGAAGAGGAAGAGGGAGGGAGTGAGACATAGAAGAAGAGAGAAGGACAGAGAAGAAAAGAGAAAGAGATAGAGGAGCAGAGAGAGAGGGAAATAGGGAGAGGTAAAGTTTTACAAATGTCATCAGGAGCACAGGAATTCTGGGTCAAAACTTCAGGACTGGCAGGATAGAGAGGAACATCTGTTCCAGGATTTTTAAATTTCCATTTGTAGGAACTTTTTGTTCTGCTGTTACCGTATTGAACTTTCAGAAGTAGTTTTATTTTATTTTTACCTTTTTGTTTGTTTTTTTTTACGAATTGACGAGCTAAAGTCCTTTATTATAATGATCTTTATAGTCATGCTCTACTAATGCAGGAAACTTTATGGTACTCAAGAGATGAACTTTGCTCACTAATTCACTAATGCTCCAACTTATTTCTCACAGACCTAGGTAGTATATTGATTTATTTTAGACAGAACAATTCTTTTGTTACTGTGTTGTCGTTGATCAATGATCATGCATACAAGTAACACTCATTTTTCTTCGCGAGGTATATATATAGGATTATAAGCGTGAAATCCGGCCACCAAAGTATAGAGCAGAAAAAATTCTATCCTGCTGGGGATCGAACCCAGGTCACCGTGCGTGTAAGCCTAGTGCACTACTCCACTCTGCCACGGGGACTATCTACTTATAATGTAATAAAAATCTGTCACTCAATTTGACAGTAGATTACACAGGTCACTTAGTAGAAATCCATCCAGTATTTTATTAGTATGGTTGTGTTGTAAAGCTCTCAAAAAGATATTTTTGGGAATCAAGAAAAATACTCATGTCACCTACGAGTATATACCTATAAGTTACTGCTGTTGCTTTCCAAAAACACTAGTTGATAACAAAAAACGCACTCACATTTAGACACAAAAAAAAAATAAAAAAAATAATAATAAATTCCTGGTTAGTGTTTACGTGCCAGTGGGTGATGTGACAATGTATTTTTGTAACGAAAATTTTGCATTTACAGGAAGAAAAAAAATATGATAAAAATTGAAATGGGAGGATTTTTTTTTTACATAAACGAAAACAATACTTCCGATTTCTAAAATTAGAATTTTCTCGGAAGTAAAAATACTCTGGCATTCATAATCTACTCATTTCTCCATCTCAGAATGTAACATTTGCTTAACTTGTCTAAAGCTCACGGAAAATGTGAAATGAAACATACCCAGACTTTCCCAGGGATCCGTTTCACCCGTTCCAAACCCATCCATCACTGTTCCTCAGCTTGATGGATCTAGGTTCCTTCTAGAACTTATGAACAGTTTAACAAGACACACGGAATTCATAAAAATGAGATAGACGAGATGAATATTGGATAAATCCTACGGTGGTGCATATAGACTTACACATTATATTGTACAGGTTGTGAAAAGAAGGATTTTATGAGGAGCTTTCTTTGCTTTGTTTTGGTTTTGAGGATATAATTTGGAAAGCTCTAGACTCTCTAGAGCAGCGGTCGGCAACCTTTTGAACTACGCGGACCCCTTGCTTATCTCGAATTTTTTTAAGGGACCCCCACATTACAAAGCTAGACATAGAGAGTTAGGAGGAAGTAGGGTACTTCAGACTATTTATGATTCGAGTGCATCAGCTATTTTTCTTCTTCTTTTTTTAAATCCTGAAATGGGTTCGCGGACCCCCAATTTAGCTCTCGCGGACCCCCGGGGGTCCGCGGACCCCAGGTTGCCGACCGCTGCTCTAGAGAGTCTAGAGCAAATACAGAGGTTCATACATAGATACTTATTATTTTTATAAATATTATCTATACCTACTCAATACTAATAAAGTACTTGTATTTTTTTATAGACTGTCATGGTAGCTCAGTGGTAAAGACGGTACTCTGTGAATCCAGAGGTCGTGAGTTTGAAACCCAGCCGGGACATGACAAATTATCCTCCCATTTGGGAATTTTACCACATAATAATACATCTTGTGCTTACTGCTGGAATAAAGGGGCTTTAATGGTCCTAATCGGGCAGCATAAATAATGCAATATTATTTGTTACGTGTAGTACAGCAAGAGTTGTATTATAATAATTATATTACCCAACATTGAAGGACAGATAAATCAGTATGGTAAAAAACAGATCTTCGAAAAACGTGAGAAATGGGTCCTGTCTTCTACAAAAGAGATCAACCTAACTATAGTAACTCTAATTGCTCCAACCTCAACTTTACTGACAAAATAAATATTTAAAGAAGTACCATTAAGTATTATAATTCATTTTATATGTTCAAAGTGAACCATAAAGGTGATGTGTTTTCAGAGAACTTATCCCTTCAATCACCCTGTATATAAAGAAGATAAAACAGGTACATCAGATTTTGGGTGTACTGTCAAGAATGAAATGTTTTTCTGTATAATTTCATGTATTTTTATAGAATTATTATTATCATACAACACACGAAGTTCTGTATAAAAATATGAGCAGTGCATTAATAAAATATCTACTCACGCTACCCCCCACAAGACTCTATTCATTCCTGAGACTAGCTCACCAAAATAAGACCTCAAGATGGATGGGCTATGTCAAATCCTTTTCTGTATTTTATTTTTATTTACCACAAACAGCTTCACTTTATACCTATAGTTATGCTATGCAGTAATTAAAGTATAAAAAATATACTTATTAGTTATGTATGCAGTTTTTTCTGTTATTTTCTCAAAACTAGTGGGTAACACACCATGACGAGAAAAGTATTTACACCTTAGTAAGGTGAAGTAAGCAATATTGAAAATACATAATATTTAAATAGTTGCTTTAGTGCAAAGATAGGAATCCGTGCATGAACATACCTTTTGAAAAACAAGACCTCAATCTACAGTAATCTACAACATCACCTATAAAATTTAACTCTGTCTGGTACTCGGATTACCCTGATTAAAAAGATTGAGTTTGATCTACTAAAGTAACCAGCTTTCCATGAAAGCCCAAATAAGATGAGGAAAGACTCAAGCAAGGGGTTACTGGAAGTTAATCATCTCACTTTGTAGGTATGGTAGGTACCCATAGCAGTGTAATTTCAACTCATTTACTGCGCCATCTCATCGCAATGTCTCTTGATTGCATCCCTGCGCGATGCCACCCCCTCAATATTCCCTCAAGAGGACAATTTTCGCACTCTTATTATGTTATTAAACTTCAGTTGATTAGTTTTTAGCTGTACGTCTCTCTGGGGCCCTCCTGCCCTCTGCACCATGATGATTAGGTAATTTTGCATTTCAAAATGCTTTTTCTGAATCGCTTCCATTTCCTTTTCTTTCTCTGCTCGAGGCGGCTTTTGATTTTTAGACTTCATTGTAGTTTTTTTTTTACTTTGCTGATTTTATACCAAGGAAAGTAATTTAATCATTTGAAAAACCTATAAATATTAACTACTGTATTTTTTCCACTTTGACCAACTGAGCATTGAACATTAGAAGAATCTTTTTTCTGGTATGTTTCAAAAAATTGACAGGCATAGATGCATACCTACCTACATATTATAAGTCTGTTTTCTCTGTATCCAGCGATGAAATGCGGCAGCTGTGATAGTGCCTCGTTCCTCAGAATTGGAGGGAATTTTTTATATTTTATTATTAGTTTAAAAAAATTGATATTTATGTAGTTGTGAAACAAATATTATATAACCAGTGCGGAATGAAAAAAAAAGTCCTCAATAAAACTCTGAAATACCATTGTAAAATCATATTACAAATAAATTAAGCTATGATAATTTGAAATTCGCTTTTATACAAGATGAAACATCTCTGGCAAGCCGCCTGCGACATTCGAATCATCCACCCTCGCCTGGACTTCACTTATTCCAACAGCTAGAAACAAAATGATTTTCATTGGATGATAATTATCCTTAATATCATCGCTCTCTAATGGATAGCTTCTACGAGGACTTGCTTGAAATTAGAAATGAAAAATCCTCACATTAAGCCTTTACTAGAATATACAAGAGAGACAGGATAGACAACTGAAGAGGGAGATATTAAAAGCAAAGGTTATGTCAGGAAAAGTGTTTATTTCTCTAGGTAGAACATTTTATCTCAGCGTAGTAGAAATTTGAAAACAAAAATAAACAAATAATAATGTAATTATGTATAATATAGGTATAATAAAGTACCTATATTACCTTTAGAAGAATTAGAATATTTTGGTGGATGTGCATTTTGTTCAAAAGCAGCCATCTAAAATTACACAAAATTCTCAGAATATTTTATATAGCATCTGCTAAATAAGTTGAGCAAACTTATATTTGTGCTTGTTGAATGTTTATTATAACCATCATCAACATCAATACTACACCCAACAATATCAACATCATTGTAGTAATCATCATGAGAACCAACTTCACCATTATCATTTTTAGAATCATCATCAGAAATCCATACAAGCATCATGACAATCATCTTTTTGCTATTATCACCTCAGCTTTAATGACTGAAGCGATGTTTATAATAACCATTAGCACTATCCGTTTCATTATCAAGCTCGCCGGGAGGCGAGCGCTCGTCAAGTAGCGCCAGCCACCCGGCCTATATTAACACGAAACAGAGTTTATATGTATTTTGTTTTATTATTTTTTTCGCCCACTTAACGCAAACTTTTATCAATTTTTATTTCAAATTCGTAATGAGACGCGAAAATAGATTGTGTTTCACGAAAGCGCGAGGTTCCTACGTACAGTTAAAGTCGTTTACTGGCCACGCCGAAAATCTTGAATTTCATGAAATTATTCATACGGGTTTTTTTTTTTTTTTTTTTTTTTTCAGACCAATTTTCTGTCAAGGGTACAGCAACGTGTGCTTATCGTGGAAAGACGTGAGATACGTTTTTGAAAAGGGAATTTTCATCTCTGCATACCTTTTATTGTTTCAAGTATTTATTTTTTATAGGATAGGAGATATAGCCTTCTAAAATAAATCGGGAAAGTTGCACAGAGCCGCCCCTGGTTATCTTGGAGCTGCAATTGTGATATTTTTCGAAGGGCCTTGTCATAGGAAAAAATATAAAAATATAACTAAAGTATTACACTGGACCAAACTTGAGTTATACCCTTTGAAAGGAATACTTATTATGGAGCCCAGAGCCGTCTATTATTATCCTAGAGTTGTATTTCTGGTGTTTTTAGAAAGGTCTAGTCAAAAGGAATGAGATCACTTAATTTCAGATGGTTGAAACAAGTAGAAAAGTATTTAAAGTCATCTAAAGGAATATCTAAAATGAACCCTGGAGCCACGCCTATTTATCCCAAGTTGATGAATGAAGGTTCTTTCTAAAGGTCTAATTACGCAGAAATATACTACGATGTAAATAAAATGTTAGGAAAATCAGCGTCAGTGTGAGACATAAAAATAAAAAAAACTGAAATAAGATTTATGAGAGTAACAAAAAATCTTTGCCTCACATAGAACTTAAAATATGGGAACATCCAATCATCTTTGCTTCACCCAAGCTGCCAGCAGACTGAGTTATCAACTAGAGAATAATAACGTTTTATAACTTCATTCAGAGATTTCTACATCAAGAGGTAAACTAGGTCTATATTATGAGAAGTGTATAAAGTATTGGCCAGTAAAGGGAAAAATATTAAAATAGATCAAAACAATAATAAATTATAATAAAATATTATGTATTGAGCAGTCTCTGTGGTCGTCGACTGGTGTAGGTAAAACACAAAGTTTGAAAGGTGACCTGGGTTCGAATCCCGGCTAGGTATAATTTTTTTTACTCTGTACTTTGGATGTCCGGTTTTCTCGTGAGAAAAAAAGCAGTAGTTGGTAGTTTGAGTCAACCTCCTTTGACCGTTTAATTTCGAACGAAGTGAGTATGGTTTTACTCGATCAACATTGATTTGTCACAATCTAATTATCCATCTACCTATGTATGTAACATTGTAACATGATATAAGTTGCATTTTTTGTCCAATCGAGCTGAAATTTTCAGGGTATATTCCATGGATATATGCTTGCTTATTAATTTATAATTATTAAATGTATTATCTAGTATAATGTCTCACTTCTTCTGTTTATACCTACCAACTGATTATGCTGAATTGACACCATGTTTAGTAACTCGAAGTTAGCCAAATATGTATATGGGTCAACATTTCTTAGAGCCATAGTAAGAGGCAATTTCGGAACATACAATAATACTCGGCACTTTCATTTCCCCCTTTATTTTACCAAGATCGAATTTCCATCTACCTACCATGTACTTAGGTACATATTATAATTAAAATTGTATTGTAAACAAAACCACTAAACAAAGTTGTCCGTTATTTAACGAGTTCATAACTATTTTTTCAATACAAGGTTAAAACACTAGTTGATTATTAATGAATTATTGTTAATGGATTTTAAGATTAAATAGGTATGTTTTTTTCTTCATTATTACTGGTTGAAGATTCACAAAAGAAGCACCAATTTATCACACGAACCTCATTTTAAAACGATTGTGACCAGTTGATTTTATTTGGTTTTAACGTCCTGATTTGAACTAGGCAGGACGGGGGGTTTTACCCTCCATTCGCTGGGAATCGTTCCAGCTACCTACATTTAACTTGCCCAGCCTGGGTAGATTCCAGACTCATGTGTTTAGAGGGGAAAAAAATATTAGAAAAGTCTGGAACAACTGGGAATCGAACTCGAAATGTCTGAACTACGGGCAGTAGTTACAACCATTACGCCACGGAGGCTGGCCACTGACAACTGACAGTCTAAATAAAGCATTTATTTTGATCAATGCTTTTGTATTATGAATCGTAAATTACATAGATCTCATTCAAAATTTACAAATATGTACCTACATTATAAATATAAATAAAAAAAACACTGCTAATTATGGACACATAACTTCCTCGTGATTGTTTCACATTGTATACACCTGGCAATTTTGATTTTTTCGACTAAATCACTTGTATCTTCAAAACCGCTTAACCGATTTCCTTCAAATTTGTTTTATATGATAGAATACTATTTTTTCTACATTCTAGTTATTTTTGTTCACAAATTCATACTTAAATTAAAAAGGTACAAGCCTTATTTTTAATAAATGTATCTTTTTATTTCTTGATTGTGATGATGATGATGATGATAATAATAATATTACATTAACATTAATAGTAATTTTATATAAAAACTAGCGGGCTACGCCCGCTTCGCGTGGCCAAGGCATGGCCACATTTTAGTTAAGGTATGGCCACCGCCGCTGCATAAGTTTTATGGTTATTGAAGCACTTCTTTATACACCAGGTTCTTTGTTATACCATCTGGCTGTAACACAATGAGGGACTGGGCAGACCTTACTCTTGAAAAAGCAACATAGAGCTGACCGTGGGAGAAGCAATCTGTTCTAAGGTCAATTCCAGCTAGCTCGAGAGTTTGCCCCTGTGCCTTTTTTATCGTCATGGCAAAACATAGTTTTATGGGGAATTGAACTCTTTTGAAATTAAAGTGGTAGTCGGAAATCACATTAGAACCCAAGTGCATAGTTGCTAATGAACAGATTAAATGAGCACACAAATAGCTCAGTGGTTAAGCACTCGCTTGCCATGCGGAAGGTCCCGGGTTCCAACCCCCGCGCCGACAAAAAAAATCCTGGGTATATAATATACCGTTTCACCTGCACCAGCCCCTGTGAATATAACTGCCTCGATAATGTTTTTTTTTAAAGGATGTAATTTGAAGCCGCGTGCCGTTACACAATTTCGGGGGTCTCAGATTTCTTAGTAATATTATTGGTGCTCCAACCTTAAGGAGGATCTAGTGTATTAAGAAATTCAGTTGGGTAATGGATGGCTTCTTCCTCTTCCACAACAGTATCTACGGATTCGTAAGTTGATAGTTCAGAAGGCATTCTTTTTAATAATTCATTATTAATTTCCAGAGCATTATCATTTTTTGGTGTCAGTATGGCCCTTATCTTTAGCCAAAAAGAGACAACAAAACTTGGGTCATCTAGATTGGGGTAGATAGTGTCTAGGAAGGTGTTGTAATCGACTAATAACTGACAGTGTTCGGTAGGAATTACATTTTTTTCATTTTGTTCAGGTAACTGTCCATCACCCATCCGAAGCAAAAGCTTCGAAAAAACTTCTGCATTTTGATCAGCGTGAAGGTGTACACGCATATTCAACTAAGAACAGTTATCTGTGGCCACAAAATGGATGATTTTAAACATGCCTTCACTTCGTCAGCTCTTGTTCCACGTGGAACAACGGGTAAAGTTTGTCTAAAATCTACAGACAGTAGCACAGTTTTACCACCCATAAGATTTTTAACACCACAAATGTCTTGTAGAGTACGGTCCAGTGTCTCTAAGCCAGTTTTATGAGTCATTGTACATTCATCATAATATACGATCAACTTGGAATCCCTGAGGTCTTTGGCCATATCATTTTGCTTTCCAATAGTACAGCTTGGTGTATCTACTGAATTTAAATTGAGCGGCAATTTAAAAGCAGAATGAGCAGTGCGGCCTCCTTCTATCAGTGTGGCGGTAATATCAGACGATGCAACAGCAATGGCAATATTTCCATCTTTGCGTATTGTAGCTAACAAAAGGTTTATTAAGAATGTTTTTCCAGTTCCACCTGGAGCATCTAGGAAGAACAAATTATTACCTACAGAATCAAGAGATGAAGTGACGCTCTGAAGTACAGTTTCATACACGTATCTCTGTTCACTATTGAGTAATGGCACTTTTTCAAAGACGAAAGACCTCACTTGAAACGTGTTGTATGAAATTTCTGCCAAATAAGTTCTGTTTATAATAATGTTCACATTGCTTGCGCATCATCAAGTAACAAACCCATGGC
The DNA here is from genome assembly GCA_024516035.1 of Bactericera cockerelli. Lineage (NCBI taxonomy): Eukaryota > Metazoa > Arthropoda > Insecta > Hemiptera > Triozidae > Bactericera > Bactericera cockerelli. The sequence continues at coordinate 38,238,553 of CM044956.1, forward strand.
TAGGCATGCAGCATGGAACGTAGGGTATTCAATGCCGCCTACCATTTTGAGGCTTCTGAATTACGTAGGTCCTCGCACTTTATGTAGAAGTAATCGTAGGTAGAAACATTCTGAGTCATTCGGATGTACGGTATAAACTCTACCAAGAACGTGGTCTTTTTTTACACCCGGATGTCCTGGAACAATAGATCCTTTTTTAATTCTTTGGAACATGTTGTTTTTCCACACAAAATGCTGGTACTTCATTATAAAAAAGAGTCTTTGCAAATTCATCCTGGTTGCATAGTTGGAAAAACGCCATTAATGTTGTTTTAGGCGGGTTGTCAATTCTCTGTTGGACATTGTCGGTTGTAAAAACTACAAAAAAAAGCCAAATGTATGACAGGAGGGTATCTTTCATGAATCGAAAAACATAGTATTCACCATCCAGCTTGACCATAAGTTGAGAACCCCTATTTTCTTTTAATTTTTTTTTCTTATTATTCCCCTGCATCACAAAAAAGCTGTCTGCCAAATTTCAAGTCATTCGGCTCAACCGTTTTGAGAATCTTGCAAGACGCTGAAATGTCTACCTTTGTCCATAAGTTGAGGACCCCTGTTATCTTTGAAAAATCCTTTCATAGTAAGCTTCTTCATCACTGAAAGAAGTTGTCTGCCAAATTTCAAGTCATTCAGCTCAACCCTTTTTGAGAATCTGACAACACCCAAAAAATGACTAATTTTGGCCATAAGTTGAGAACCCCTGTTTCCTTCAAAAAAATCCGTTCTTAGTACGCAATTAAATTATAAGGGGAAGATTCTTGCAAAATTTAAAGTCAATCGACCCAGCTGTTTAGGCTCTGCGTTGATTATAAATAAATGTTCATTTTTGGCCATAAGTTGAGAACCCCTGTTTCCTTCAAAAAATCCGTTCTTAGTACGCACTTACATCATAAGGGAAAGCTTCTTGCAAAATTTCAAGTCAATCGGCCCAGCCGTTTAGGCTCTGCGTTGATTATGAATAAATGTTAATTTTTGGCCATAAGTTGAGAACTCCTGTTTCTTTCAAAAAATCCGTTCTTAGTACGCACCTACATCATAAGGGGAAGCTTCTTGCAAAATTTTAAGTCAATCGGCCCAGCCGTTTAGGCTCTGCGTTGATTATGAATAAATGTTAATTTTTGGCCATAAGTTGAGAACCCCTGTTTCCTTCAAAAAATCCGTTCTTAGTACGCTTCTACATCATAAGGGAAAGCTTCTTGCAAAATTTCAAGTCAATCGGCCTAGCCGTTTAGGCTCTGCGTTGATTATGAATAAATGTTAATTTTTGGCCATAAGTTGAGAACCCCTGTTTCTTTCAAAAAATCCGTTCTTAGTACGCACCTACATCATAAGGGGAAGCTTCCTGCAAAATTTCAAGTCAATCGGCCCAGCCGTTTAGGCTCTGCGTTGATTATGAATAAATGTTAATTTTTGGCCATAAGTTGAGAACCCCTGTTTCTTTCAAAAAATCCGTTCTTAGTACGCACCTACATCATAAGGGGAAGCTTCCTGCAAAATTTCAAGTCAATCGGCCCAGCCGTTTAGGCTCTGCGTTGATTATGAATGAATGTAAATGGATTTTATATATATAGATAAAATCTAGCTTACTAGACTTTTAACCTGGAACTTCGAGTTCAAGACCTCATTAAAGGCTAACCATCAATTTGGTATTTTATTTAGTTTGGTTGTTAGGTGGTATTCTAATGACAAGACTTTGTCCTCCACAGTTAAAATAATTTAGACAAATCTTATTACTATACTTACTATAGATAAGGATAACGTACCCGAAAAGTACCCCAAAAAATACCGGGTACATTTACAAAAGTACCCGCACCGGGTACATAATAAAATTAGGTACCCGTACCCATACCGGGTACAAAATTTTGCTTGGTACCTATACCCGTACCGGGTACAACACTGGTGACGGTATAACACACTGGATCCGCATACCGTACTGGGTACCGATTTTATGAAATACTCGGTATTACACACTGGGACCGAGTACCGATGTATCGTACGTAGTAGGCGGGTACCGTTTTTATTAAATACTTGGTATTACACGCCGGGGCCGGGTACCATACTGGGTACCGGTTCTATGAAATAATCGGTATTACAATAATACCCTAATACCCATCTCTAGAACTGGGTACAGCAGAGAGAGGTACTTCATTATTCCGATATTATCTATGAATAATATTCAGGCTGTCGGTGTCCTAATATTTTTCTTTTTGTCTCGTAGAAACAAGTCTTCTATTTGAAACTTCTTTGTCAAAAAATTGGACGTTTTAGGGAAATGTACATTATTTAATTCAGGTTATAAAATAGGAGGTGGAGCTTGTAATCTATTGAAACACTTGAAACTAAAACACCCAACAAATTTTGTGAATCAAGATTCGTCTCCTGTAAACATTCTGAATGCAAAATTGTGAGATTTAGTTAGTGTACGGTGCTTTTGTACTTGGTTCTTGAGTGATTACTCGAATCCACTATTCCATTTACATCCGCTCGCAGAATCTCAAAAACCAAGTACAAAAGAACCTCGGTAAATACTCAGTACTTTTATGTAATCGATTACTGAAGTACCGGTTCTATGAAATACTCGGTATCACCCATCTCTAATTATTGCCAACAATACTGAAACGGGGTAATTTTCTGTTAATGAATCTAGCAGTGGGTTTCAAAATTTGAAAAGATCAACAAAATTGCTGAGCGCTATCTAGTGCCACTCAATAAGGAATACACCTGTTATCTCAAGATTTCTCCTCTCTCCAGCAAGTACCGTGAAATATTTTTTCAGCATCTTTTTTTCTATCATTTTTTTTTTTTCTCTTTGAATTAAAAGATACACATCCTTTAATTAAAAGTCTTTTTTCTTTTATCTGTTGATTGTTGACCAGTTTTTATTTAATCTATCATATGAAAATCAATTAAATCAAAAAGTAGTGATATCCCCCAAAAAACACTTCGTGTAAAAATAGTCGTCAAGTGTTGGAATGATTAAAAAGAACTGATATCAAAAACGTCAATTTTCTATGTTTGAAGGAAATATTTTTCACGTAATAAGTCTCTTGATAATAAATTCAACCAAAATAATAGCCTCACAACAACAATACACCTTTGAGCAAACTTCGATTTGGTATTTTGAGAATTTAACCAAAAAATAGCCACACAACAAAACAATGCTCTTGTAAGAACAATCTTGCATAATTACAGAACCACGTCCTTGACTGCACACTGTTTTGTTCTGAAATTTATGAGAAGTACGTTACTAACAAAACAGTGTGCAGTAGTCAAGGACGTGGTTATCTAATTATGCAAGATTGTTCTTACAAGAGCATTGTTTTGTTGTGTGGCTATTTTTTGGTTAAATTCTCAAAATACCAAATCGAAGTTTGCTCAAAGGTGTATTGTTGTTGTGAGGCTATTATTTTGGTTGAATTTATTATCAAGAGACTTATTACGTGAAAAATATTTCCTTCAAACATAGAAAATTGACGTTTTTGATATCAGTTCTTTTTAATCATTCCAACACTTGACGACTATTTTTACACGAAGTGTTTTTTGGGGGATCATCATTCTGTGTGAGCACCACGAGGTAAGGTAATAAGGAAAAGAGTCATAACACATGCACCCAACATGAAGCCAATGACGGAAGCATTTAAAAGCCAAGAAATAGGAAAGGGATGTAGTGCAATGTGGAGAATGAAGATATAAGAATGGAAAATGAAGACATGAGAATGGAAAATGAAGACACAGGAATAGAGAAAAAAAACATAAGAAAGCAGAGATAAAAGCAAAGGAATGTCTTCTTGGAAAGCATGAAAGTTAGTGGGTATGACAACAAATACCCATTAGTATAAAGTTACCATTTCAGACGACGATGATGCTTTGCTTTTTGTTTATAAGTGCTCCTTGATATATTCTTTCCGTCCTCGTTGAGATCTTATTTTTATTTTTACAAAAAATATTTTTAAAAAATAGCTCCATCCATGTTTCGTGATATTTCAATTTTTTGGTTCAACGAAAAAAAACTAACTTACTATAAGCTCCATTCCCATTTTAAGATCTTCTTAATTCTATAAAAAATGTGTTTGAAATATATTTATGATGAGAGTAAACTAAATGGTTTTATGAACTGAACAGTAAAAATAAAAATATTTTATAGGAAAAGAAAAAATAAATCAAAGATAAAAAGAACGAAGCAGATTTTGGAAAAGGAAAAGAATCAAATACAAGGATAAACAAGAAGACAGCTATAGATAAGAAAAAGAGAATCTTCTTTTACTCTGTCTATCCCGCTTGAGCAGGGTCGACGTTGTTCAACCTCATGGTTGAGGTTGGTTGGTTTTGGCACATTTTTACAGCTAGATGCCCTTTCTAACGCAAACGATTCCATTTGATTTAACGTCCTGGATCAGGACGGGGGTTTTCCCTCCATTCGCTTGAAATCGTACCAGCTACCCACATTAACCTCACCCAGCCTGGGTAGGGCCGGAAATGCCAGCCTCACATGTACGGAGGGAACAGAATTTTCTGTGTGAAAAATCTGCTCCGAGCAGAGATTGAACTCAGGATCTCTAGACTATGGGCAGTAGTCTCAACCGTTACAAAAACAGGAAACCTTGCAGAAAGAATAGAAGAAAGAGAAGAAGATCGCTAGGAAGCAAGTAGTCAAAAAGATGCATATAAAAAGAGAAGATAGAGGAGAACGACAAGAATGAGAGGAAATGGATTTTGCGGTGGAGATGATGAAATGTGGTAGACTCAGTTCTGTCCCACTCGTTGAGGCGAGGAAATCCATCACCGAGGTCCCAATTTCATTTATTATAAATTGTTTCAGACGTCCCCTTTTGGATTTTACACAGATATTTAATTACTTTACTTAATTAAATTTGCTAGCGGAGAATTCAGCTTGGGAAGTTCAGGGTGGTTAAAAAGTTTGTACTAGTCGTTGATGACGTCTATAATTTGTCGTTCAATCTGATAATTTTCAATGAATCTTCCTTGAATTTTCCTTTTCATGAACCCACAAACATAGAATCGACATTGGTCAACCTCGTCTTCATGGCTGAGGTTGGTTTGTTTTGGCACTCCTACTTCAACTTTTACAGCTAGATACCCTTTCTAACGCCAAACATATTAAGGCCTCTTAAAAGTTGTGTTATAGCCTTTTTGCCTGACGTGGCTGGTAAATATTTAAAGCCACCATTAATTTTAAAATAACGTTTTGTACCTACCTCATTGGTAGATTTTAAAGAACTTCTGCTGGCATTATAACAAAGCATGAAATAATGATGGAGAAAATATATCCAGTTCTAGGATAAAAGAGCTCTGAGGACATAATTTAGATAAAAATATAATAGTTCATAACTTAATGTGATTTTTGGTATAGTACTTACTCATATCAGTAATTTATTACTGGTGATAATATTTATGTAGGTGTGACTTATATGGATTGTCTGGGTGTCTAAATTGTTATTAGTCCTGGTCAGTGTTAACCAAGGTGCAGCCACAGGATGCGAAATACACATGGGATGCTTCATTTGCATCCCATGTGTAAAACCTTCGCCAAATAGACACCCTGTATGAAATCCGAACGTAATCGACGGAGACGATACGGACGGTAACCAAAGTGAGGGAGGTAAGAGTGGTTAACGAAATGAACGAGGTACCTTCGGTGAAGCTGATTGAAGCAACACAAACACAGAACTAAACGTTTCGAACCTTTTAGAGTAACTATAAGCTCTTAAAAAGGGATTGTCAACCTAAAAATCACCTACGTGGTTTGAGTGAGGGCAGAGACGGGAAACACATAAAGGACTTTAGTTTCATGTGATTACGGGTGGGTTGTTTTTCCAACAATGGTGTTTGAGGTACTATTTTAGGTATGTGTTGTTTTTCCAGCAAAGTTGTTCGAGGTACAATTCCTCCTACGCGTCTGTGTCTGAGGCTGCGACTAGGGGTTCTGAAACGCTACTTTGGGAAACACATCGAGCTAAGTCATCTCATCAAAAATACATTGAAGAAATGGTCCACGGCTGTCAGCGGCACGCGTATGGTAAAATAATACCTTTTGAGATACTTTAAAAAAGCACCCATAAAAAATTTGTGAAAATAATTTTAAATATCTAACAACGACCTACTCATGCTCTTACAGTAGGTATTTGTATATTCTCACTAAAGTTCTCAGAATCTGAATTTAACATAGATCTCTACGTCTCAGCTTTATACTCAGTGAATACAATGTCTGGCAACACAATGTAGTTACCCACACAAAAAGGATCTGGAAAGCATTTGATGGTAATTTGAAAGCACCAATCTTAAGCAATTTATTTTCCAAGAATTTATGTAAAAATTGAGGCTACGATCCTAGCCTTGCCATAATATAAGGAACAAACCGTATACAGGGTTGGTGAGATGAATTTTTTCTTTGAATTTGTGGTGTACATGGTGTTAATTCTAGTCACAATATAACTAATAGAGATCAGTATGAAAGTTGATACTTCTCTTGTGGAGCTCCAACCAGTTTATAATAATAATAATAAAAATGGTGTTTATAAAAATAAAGTAGGTATGAGAAATACGTTTGGAAATGAGAATACAGAAACTGATATAAATACATCATTTGGTCTTTAGGAGAGTACATATTTTTATGTGTAATTAATTAAAAGAAGAGGAGGCCTCATATGGAATATACCAGTTATTTATAAACAAATTTCCATTACGTCAATCATGAAAAGTAAATTGACTGGTTCATATCCTGAATAAATTCTTCCTATATCCTCTATCGATACAAAAATACTTCCGATATCTAATATTAGAAATTTCTAGGAAGTAAAATTAATACCTACATAATATATAATATAAGTCAGTACTTAGAACAAAATCTTTCTCGATACTTACCTTCAATACAAATTCAATGCTGTGTAGGTCTGTGTACATATTCAAAATCATGACAGACCTGAAACTTAAGTACAACTACCACTTCACACGGTAGCCAAAAAAACTCTTGTTTTATTTCGGCTCAAATACAATTTCCCTCCCACTTTCTTAGCCCAGAGCAAAAAATGTTCAAAAAATAATGTTTCACTGATTTTTTCTCTCCATAAAACTTGTTTTCAGACAGGAAGAGCATAAACAATTTTATTTTTACTTAGAGAAAAAGAAACAAAGAGGAACTTCCATCAAAACTTTCATGAAATTCTATATAAAAAAATAAGATGCAATAAACATCATCGCAAAATGTTAACCCAATTATTACTTTTCTACACAGAAAGTACATCTTAAAGTACTTCCTTCTATCTACTCTATTTTCCGTCTCTCTCACTTCCTCTAAGAGTTTCTCTCACTCTATCTTGCACAAACTTTTTTTTTGTAAGATCAAATGCGTTGAAAATAGGGTATTCGTTGAACTACACGCCACAAATTTAAAAGAAAATTATGGTTACTTAAAATTAATGATGATGTTTCAGAAGAAATTTGAATTTACCTTTTCGTCTGAGTCCTGTAAGCTGATGGTATGGATGTTCTGTAACTTTTTGTATATTGGTAGACTTTTTGTATATTGGGAGATGTTTTTCAAATGAAATTTGGCGAACATGCTTATATTTTCGTCGACATGAAATATTTTTTATTATTATGAATATCGACAACTAAAGCTACTAATAATAAAAGAAATCAAACTAATAGGACCTTTAACCTTGGCTTTATAGAGATCTAAAACTGACAGAAACATTAAAATAACAATCCAATTGATATTATACCACTAAACTTGTACTCTGTATCCATCACTGCTTAAAAATACTTAGAACAGAGGAACTCTATCAAAAGGTCTTACCTATCAAAAAACACTACAGACAACATTAGAGGTCAAAGAAATAGTAGTATTCTGATAATTCAATCAGGTATTCCACCCAATATATGGATTTTTCTTTATACTTTTGAGATCTTACGACAAAATGGAACTAAAATAACTGCTGGAACAAAGGAACTCCTGTTGGAAACTTGTACAGTATGAATAAGTGTGACTTACTGAAATAAAAAAACTAAAGAAAAAAGTGTAAAAACAACATAATTATTTAATAATTCATCAGAAACACACAAGCATTAAAAGACTAAACAATATCTGAAGATTAAAAGATAGTGTCCGGCTGGGAAACTAAAGACACATACGTATCATATTCTAATTGTAAAACACCTTCTACCTTGCGGATACATGGAGCAAAATATTCTTTTTTCTCTTCAGCTGCTACATTGTACGTGTGCTTTTCTGCAGCATGGTGGCTGGCTGCGGTGGTCCAGCTCTGAGAGGCACAAGAGGGAGCGACAACATTAAAAATGCGGTTATTGAAAAACGCAACCTGCCTCGAAAAAACCTAAGTGCCTTGAATTCAGCATAAAGAGCTGGCACATTATTCAAGGACTCTCAATACTAGAAAAAGTTATACTAGTGGGCACCCCACTGGATTTGATCACCGGAATCTACGCCACTACCGACACTAGAGATGAAGATCAAACTTGCTAATGAGAGTTTGATGAAACACACCATACTGATAATGGGGATTTTCACAATAGTAGTTTTGATTTTTCAGTGATGGAGAAGGGAGGTAGGTAGACGTGGGTCAGATTGAAGGAATGGAGTGAGAGAAAATAAAATAAAAGGATTTGACAGAGAGAGAGAGAGACAGAGCAGGTTTTCGGTAAAATTTTAGAGCAAGAGGAAGGACCAGTAAATAGGGAATGGGAGGAGAATGTTGGTGAAGTTCGAAAGAAAAAAAACACTATAGAGAGGAGGACATAAGTAGAGGGAGTGAGAGGGAAAGAGAACAAAGTATAGTAGTAGAGAGTAGAGACAGTGAGAAAAGAGGGAGACATTACTAGGGCAAGAGACCAAAGTATAGTAGTAGAGGGAGAGAGAAGAGAAACGAAAAGTATTAAGGGTGGTGCTAATGGGCACTGGACAGTACTGCTGGTCAACCGAAACAAATTTTCAACTTTTCAAATTTCACTTAGACTTTTTTCCTCTTGCGAGAGAACAACAGATGTTCCTGATGTATTGAGCTCGAGTTTTGGGCGAAATTCTATTTTTATTACACCCCCCTCCAAGCCTTCAGTTCAGGAGTCATGGGGTAAAATTTTAGCGTTATCTGGTGAAACTTTTTTGTGGAGTCTCAAATCTATATATGTACAATTGTACATATTTATGTACAATGTACATAAGAGATTTTTGATTCCTACATGTGTAGGAATCAAAAACTCTTATGAATATTTTAAAAATAGGCAGTTGAAAATGTTTTCAAAACAAGTAAACTATAGAAAAGGTGGATTTGGATATCAATTTATTGATTTTTTCTATGACAGTGATAGTAAAAATATAATTTGGACAGCGAGGAGGCTAATTTTTTGTGGTTAAATATTATTTTAGTATATAAATATTTGGATACTATTGTATTAAATTAAAGATTATTTTGTTCTAAAGTCTAGCTGCAACTACGAAAATCATTACAAAGATTATTTTTCAGGGGTGGCTTGCTTTTACTTTGCTTACTTTGCCACATTACCCACAAGCCTCGTTTGGGCCAAAAACAAAATATGACGGTTCAAATTTTGTTCACTTCTCAATTTTATAGGTGAACAATTTATTTTTATCAACTTGTAACCAAACTAAATGTTTCCTAACCTCACAATAATCTTAAGAAGAAGTTGTTCATTTGACGCACCGTTGATGATGGTTCTAATAACAATACTTGTGCAGTAAACAATAATGGAACCTGAGTAAGTACTTCTCGAGTTGTTGTGTATGAGAATACCCCTCATTCTTATTATTCTTACTTCAGAAAGTTTTTCTCAAGATTAATTTCTCAAGTTTGAATAAATAATATCTAAATGTAGTGACTGGGAAGTACAAGAGATTCAACTCTGCAATTTAATGAAGAGGAAGCACATCCACCAAAAACTTTTGAAACAACAACAGTTTTGTGAGCAACAATAATAATTACAACAACGAAAATAACTTTGAGGGTAGTAATATTAAAAGAGCAACAATTACATTCAAATCATCAACAACTTTAAAAGCAACAATTACAACATCTAAACAAACAAATTTGATAAAAAATAGTGTATCAATTCATTATTGTTGTTTACATTGCTATTAATGGGTTGCCACACAAGAAAATATTGCCTTATTGTTACACCCACAAAAAATATAATTTATTTCATTATTTTCATTAGAAAATTTGTAGATAACACATGGGCTGGTTGGACAAATAAGAACATAAGAAGAGGGACTAAGACAACCGTTCCACCAACTGTGTGAACTGTGACTTTTCATTGTAGGAAGGTTAAGGCGCAGAGTGAGTATCTATTATTTTGAATGCTAAATTTTTTTTCCAAATATGAAAGGTATTTGAGAAGTCAGCCACATAACAATGGCACATGAACAAATGTAGAATTAGACATAAGATTGTTTTCTATTGTCATTTTCATGATTTTCAATCTTGTTTAAAAGGCAGTCAAAATTCCACCGAGCAGTCTAGATGACGACCTAATAATGATACTCTGTGGTATAATTCTAACCCATATCAACTGAATGAAACATAGACGTATGTGTTGTAACTGGCAATGACTAAAATAAAGATTGTTCTTAAAAAAATTCAGCTTTTGCGGAGCTAATGTATTCAACGTGAGATCAACGCTGGTAATGCACGAATTTTTAACAGATCCAAATTTCTCTCACTTGTAAAACAGGATACAAGGAGCACTACCAAACACGCACGAACTGTTCCAAAGTTCCCAGAATAGGGAGTGCGAGATTCCTTGGATGGATGTATAATTTCCTGGATTTCTTCGAAGGCACTTTCAGATGGAAACTTTGTTGAACTTTTGGAAAAGTTGTTGGCGCGGGCGAGAAGATTATTTATGGTCATTGTCGATGTAAGATGTTGCTTGTGCTGAACTTTTGTCTAGAAGTTTCTGGCTGATGTTTCTTATGTATCTCATTTCCTTGCGGAGGGAATTACAGGGTGGAACGATGCCAACCTCACGATGCCAACCTCATTTAGGTAAATTAAAATTTAGAGAAAAATACAAGGATTACCATATTATTATTCTGAGAATTAGGTATCTAATTTTATTATGAACTGAAGTAATTAATTTTGGTCTTAAATAAAATTTAAAATAGATGTTTTTTTCATTGTTTGTTTTTTTTTAAATATCTATATCGGAAAGAGACTACTTAAATTTTATCTCATCTGCTGATTTTGAATACTTGGGTCTCTTTGAAAATTTCAAGGATTAAAAAGAAATCTTATATTGATAATGAAAAGCTATTCACAACCTTTAAAGTTCAACATCTGAAACTCTTAGAAACGAACTTAACACTTTCAAATGACCCAAAACTATTAAACATAAGCAAAAACTACTTCACCTAAGCAAAAAAGTTTGAAGTAAAGACATTAATAGTGACATATTAAGTTTCTTCCTGGTTTCATTTCCATTTAATTTACGAACCCAATGCTCTCTGAAGTTGAATGCAACCTTAATATTTTCTTTACCTCCATCCCCACTCCTGTAAGTCCATTGAAGGGTTATACCTACTTGCATAAGCCTTAATCTCTTTAAATCAAATCCAATTGACCGTAACACAGAATATTGATCTGAAGGTATAAAAACCACAAGAGTTAACCAACGTCCAGTAAGGTTACGAATTTGATTGGTAGCCATTCTATTCGAACATTCGTGATGTTGGCTATTCCCAGAACAATCCAGAATGGGTGAAGTTTCTGCTTTCCAGGGAATGGAGGTTAAAACCTCCGAATCGAATGACCTAGATGTTAAAGACACGTTAAGTCAAGTAACTTTTCATCGACGTTTCTACTCTAGTCAGTGTCGTCCTGATTCCTGTTTCATCTTCCATTCGATTTACAAACCCAATGATCTCTGACATTGAATTTATCTAACTGACCGGAACGCATAAAAAGGTACAAGAACTACATACAGTAGTTCTAGAAAAACTTTTAATGGTGCTTGCATTTCAAATCAGATTTCAGGTAAAATAGATTGCAAAAAGTCCCATGACAAAGAGTGTTGAAAAAATAGAATATACAATTTTGACGTTCTAACTTTAAGTTTTAAGTAAGCTGAAACAACGCTCTAACTAAAAGTCCAGCTTGATTATAAAACTATTTTTTTTTTAAAACGTTTTTTGTCTTTTTCTCTCTCTTTCTTTTTTTATTAATTCTCTCTCTCAAAAATTAAACAAACAAACGCACACATTCCAAAGAGAGTAAGATTTGTGCTTGTAACAATCCCATACAAATCCGCCAGAGAAATAAGTCGTTCTCCGTGGAATCCCAGATAGATGTTCTGAGTGGGAGATAATTCTTTCTTCCTGGAATGACGATGCAAATGTAGGCAGCTCCATTAGAGGATAAATAGTGATGTGCACTTCCGCTGACAGCCCCCTCCCAGGAGTGCTTTCGAAAGAAAGACTAGAAAGTAGAAAGAGTTGTGTCTGCGATGTGTCATTAGGAGTGAGGGAGTGATAGGGTGCCTCTATATACCTGATGTAGACGAAGCACCTTTATTAATTTTATACTAGAGAATCTCGATATTGTAGTAGCTCGATACTGAGGGCAGCGATCCTTTAAATTGGAGGTCGGTGGTTTGAGTCGCAAGGAATGTAAACTTTAATAAGGTGGGCTTCAGTCATTGTGATACTAGATTTATCAACTTGTGATTAACACAAATCTGAAAACTTTCCTAGTGTCATCGGTCGGATGAGATCTCCTGTAAAGGGAAAGCAAGGTTAATCATAGCGGTGCAGCGGTGATGGTTCCTACCGCGATTGGTACATAGATGAAAAAAGTACGGGCCTGTCACCAGAGGTGATTTTCATTATTTTATTAACTGAATAGTGTCCGCTGTCATATCAGGTCCATTCATTCAAACTGGGTGAGTAACGTCGTATAAATAGAGGCTGAGGAAACCACCAGACTAGCGAATAGAATTATTTAAGGTTATTGGGCAATAACGAAAAGAAATTAATGGTTTGCAAAAAAAGAAAAAAGAAATGAATAGCCAAAAAAATGATTCTATGTTTATGGAAAAAAAAAAAAAACGATTTTTTTTTACATGATTTGCAAACAGAAATGAATAATACAACCATACATCCCACCCACCCCAGCTCACTTTATACACTACACTCTAAATTCAGCAAAAAGACACACACTATAAATCGCACTCCCTGAATAAAAAGAAATGGCCTGAAACGATTAAACCCTTTCGCTTAAAAATCGAAAACAGACGAAAAAACATAATTGATTGTCATTAGGGGTGATTATGGGGGTAGACGCACTTTGTGCTGGGGTCATGGGGTGGCTGAAACATTGCGAAATTTAAAAAAGTTTCAAAGGGGTAAAACCTGCTCTCCCTTCTCAAATTGCTGAAAATAAACACATGGGACGGCTGGTCAGTTTAAAATTCAAATGTGTTTTATAATGGAAGATAATATTTTTTAATCACAAAATCATAGGCCATGGCTGAATTGGGTTTCTGACTCTTGCATTTCAGACTGCAGAAAACATAACAAATACCTCAAATGTTGTAACAGTGGAGATCGCGTCCTCCGTTGTGTCTTGGCCAGGGTAGGTTCCAATTAGTGCACTGGTAGTCAAGAGGTTAACGCGCTATTCTAGTAATCCAGGTAAGCGTAGGGATCCGTTGGTTCGAATTTCACACAGTGCATTAATTTTTTTTAAATTAAGTAATTTGAGTTTGTGACTACATAATACTAGGACTCTAAGGGTTAGGTGGTAGAAATTGCCTTGAGCATAAACCTCGCCTGGTAGTTGCCTTCTACCAAAGAGTGTTATTACTATAAGTATTAGGCATTTCTTTGGCTGAGTGAGGATTGTGTGGAATGTCATCCACCACATTAAAACCGTTTAATGGTGGTTATGTAATTGAAAATGACGTTAATAGTACAATGTATCAATTAAAACAGAATATAAATCCTGGTTTCAACTTAAAATCTAAAAATTTCCTCCCTGAAAAACTAAACCTTTTGTATTTCATACCACTTTTACTATAAAGTGATCAACATGTTGCATATCATAGAGTTATTACAACATGTTTATAAAAGAGAACACACATACCCCAGTTTTGCGGGGTAATCTACCTCCCATAAAAAAACTACCTCCCTCGAGCAAATTTTTGTTGTTTAAATTTCAATATAAAAAAAAAAAAAAAAAAAAAAAAATGCCAATGAAATTTAAAAAGTAGAAAAGGTATTATAAAAATATATAACATATATTAGAAACACATGAAACATGCAATTTAACTCGCAGCTTTCAATTATGTCACGGCTCCATAATGAAGGCTCAGAGCTTTTGTTGAACTTTTCAATTTGAAATCCATGCAAACATAAGGTCCTTTATTTTCTAGTTCCAGACAAATCTGTTTCATGGCCTCCGGGTGTTGAGTTTGCGCTGTCCGTTGTTCTATCGGATTCCTGTAGGATTTCTACACTAGTTGGGCCCATACTACACACTACTATACCGTTCAATTGAACTGACACTTATTCCCATAGCAATCGTTGTTTAAGTTGCGTTGTTTTTGATTCCTCCGCAATTTTTTTCTAGAAAAAGCGTTAAATCATATTATTGAGCAGTGTATACTATCTTTGGACTTTTTAAAAGCCTTTTTCTTGTGTTTTTCTACAAATTGTGCTAATTTGATCATATATTGTGCCCTATTAAGAATTCACCCCTTTTCTTAAAGTTTTTGTGTTTTAGAGTGACGTCACTGTCATTACGTCATAGCTATTTGACCAGTTGTTAAATATAATTTTCATTTTAGCCACTCACTCTTTCGTGGATTATAAATACTTGTAAACTCTCCGTCTCGCCTGTGTGTCAGCTGACACGATGGGCTGTTTATAGGTTGTTAAGCAACTCCTCACGATGAGCGACGGGTCTGATGGTGACCCCGGCGGGGGAAAACCGCCAAATATTCAAACTGACATGGAAATTGAAAACATTGCGGAAACTCAAAATGGAAACACCTTGGAACCCACTGATACAAACACTCAAAAAATAAACACTTCCAACTCAGAAAAAGCAAAAAACACTTCCGAGCTCCCTGAGAAGAAAGCCCTATTATTTACTTCTGGAATGAGATGTGATACCTACAAGTTGATCATCCAAATGAAACCAAACTCAACTTCATCTGTCAATGTTGGTGGTAAGCGTCCGTACAACTATATCAAAGGGTTAGTTCTTTCAAAATTACTTGCTGAAATAACAAATAAAAGTCCTGACATTCTTGAAGTAAAACGATTAAATCGTAGCAAGTTTCTGGTTGTTTGTGCCACATCCAAGTGCGCAAATTCAATTGTTGAAAATGAAAAGATGAAGCAGCAGTTCGTGGCTTTCATTCCTGGCAACTATGTGTCGCGCGGCGCGGTGGTCCGAGATGTCGACCTGGAAATTACTGAAGAAGAGATTCGTGACAATATTGATACGGGGGACTTTAAGATAATCCACATGCAAAGATTGAATAGGAAAACTTTTATTGAGGGAGTAGCTACTTATGTACCTACTTCTACTGTTAAGATAGTTTTTGAAAGTCAGGATATACCTAATTATGTATACTTATGGTACTCTAGACTTCCTTGCGAGCCTTTCATTCAGAATCCCATTCAGTGTTTTGGCTGTTTCAGATTTGGTCATATGACAAAATACTGCAAAAATAATCAATTGTGTACCAAATGTTATCAAGAAATACACGACAGTCAACATGTATGTAACCTAGCAGATATCAAGTGCTTTAACTGCGGTGGAATGCATAATTCCAACAGCAAGTCATGTCCTGAGTACGAGACACAGAAAAATATCAAGATACTGATGAGCACCCGTAGCCTCTGCTTCCCCGAGGCCGACGCTTTACTTCCCAAGGAAAGAGATTCTTACTCGGTTCGTACGAAGAATTCATTTGCTGTTTTCGAGACATTAAGAAATGAAAAGTTAAGCAATATAAATAGTAAATACAATAATGAATATCCTGTATTGAGATCTAACCAGCCTAACAATCGCAGAACTTTTGACCGCTATGTTCCTCCTCCTCTGTCGAATACGAACAGACCTCCGAAAAAAAAATCGAAGAATCCAGTTTTAATCGTGAGAAAAACGCTTTACAAAATAAAAAAAATAGAAATATATTCGAGACGATGAGTCAAATTACTAAGCCTCAGACTTATTATAAAGGAAATCAAATTTCCCAAATAATGTACGAAGGCTGTGAAAATAATAAAATAGACAAACGTAATAGTGAAAATGAAAAACCATTTTGAGGGAAAAAATCGCAGAGAGTTAATTTTTTTTGCATTGTATGCTAATTATTTTCTTCTTTTATGTGCAAGAAAAAAATATAGGGGTCGAATTTAAATTTCTAGACTTTTGGTCTTTTGAACCTGAAAAAAGTTTATGACCAATTTAAGGACCTATGACTTCCTTAAAGAATAAAAGCAAGTAAATTAAAGTAGAGAACTTTACCTATTTTATGACGTTTTTAGTTTATTCACAACGTTTACCGGGTGCCCGTAATGACATCCGCAACCTGGGTCCATTTTCTTCTAAAAACCGTGTTTTTTTCGGGACTCGAACCAAGGAATATTTTTTTTCTTTTCAGTAATGTTACTAACTTGCATTGCATGTTTTGAATGTAAAATAAAAAAATCTGGTGTAAACATCACACGACTTTCCTTATCTCCCAAAAAGGAGTCGAATTCCGCCACTGGTGACTGAATGGTAACAGATAACTAAAAATCAATGCCAAATTCGTGATCAGCACTTCAAAATCATTTAATTTGATATGTCACAACCCCCATCTAGGATGAATAATAAAAAAGTTAGTCCAATCGGGTCCCCCTACAATACCGGTAAATTGGGGCCGGTTTCCAAAAAGTTAAAGATATCAAAAAAATGATCAGAGTGAACCCCTATTATTTTTTTAATCTGAGAAAATGTTGTTCTCTAACTTTTTTTGTATCTTTAACCAATTCAAAGAAGCGGTGCTTGCGGCCAATATTTGCGGCCCTGCGGCCGCAGAATGCGCCCGATTTCAACCAAAAGTTTCATGGTTCGTCTGGTGTATAAAATTAATTACCATACCAAATTTCAAGTCTCTAGCTCTTACCGTTCTTGAGATATCCTGTTCACAGACACACAGACACACAGACACACACACAGACAGACGCACGGACCAATGGCTGAAAACCACTTTTTTGGTATCCTGAGGCTATGATTCGTCCAGAAATGTGAAAAGCTGGGTATGTCAAATTTTCGACGAAAAATATGCATTCCATTTAAAATTCGGGAGAAACGGACATGTGCCCCCCTGAAAACGCCCTTAGGGGCGGTAGGCGGAGGTTCAAAATATTTTCCCATGAAACTTCAGACTTGATATTGGGGACCAATTTCTTGTTTCAAGATCCTAACTCAAACCGTTCTTGAGAAAAAGATAGTGGCTGGGTGGTTTCGATCACCCTGTATTTACTCGCACACATAAATGCCCCTACAGTCCAACACACATAAATACACACGGAAATCTTGATTGCATACACTCATAATAATATTATTCTTTAGTTGAAGGTAACCACCAGGCAAGGTTAATGCTCAAAGCATTTTCTACCACCTAACCCTCAGCATTTTCTACCACCTAACTCATACCAACACGTACAGTACGTAGACATAGGAACACATATACATAATATACAACTGCACACGGAAATGCCACGTGTAGTAACCGCAAGGCTGAAGAAAAGATAGCGCAAGCTAAGGAAAGGTTACTGACTTATTTATCAGGCCCATTATCCATTACAACTCTTATTATGATAAATATGATATCTGCTTCAGCAGTGCGAAAGATTCTCCCCCTTTCCTTCTCATTATTACCTCTGGGATTAGCTTGGGGGGAATCTTGTCCCTCCCTCCTTCCTCTCTCCCTTAGCCTGGAGTATCCTTTTCTTTCCTCTACTTAGTATTAGGAGGAAATTCCCACCCTTTACCCTATCGAAGAAGTGTCTTTCTCCAAGTTCCTGGTACATCGCCGCTCTTCCTTCCTATTTATAACCTCTGGAATCACCTAGGTGGGAATCTTGTCCCTCCCTCTCTTCCCTAGAGTTTCTTCATCTCTCCTCTACTTCTTATTATTATTATGAAACTCTCATCTGAAGAATCTTCCTCTCCCACTTTAGTGAGGGATAGGGACTTCTTACCCTTTTCCTTCCCCTATTAAAAGTACTCCCCTCTCCTATTATTCACATTATTCACCTCTTAAAGATTCAGCTCCTATTAACTGTTAGAGATTTCTACCACTCCCCCCTCCCCTCGCACCCCTCACCCTATCTTAACACTTAGATGACCGGCATTTTTTTTCGTGAATTCTCTTGTGGGACCGGCGATAATGCGGCTATACCGACCCCGTGTACCACCGGTGGTACACCCGGTTCATTCCGTACGAACGTGCGTGTACCACCGGTGGTACACCCGGTCCATTCCGTACGAACGTGCGTGTACCACCGGTGGTACACCCGGTCGTCTAAGTGTTAAGAGTCCTCCCACCCATCCTATCCAATCCTCCTTCCCACCCCTCACCCTATCTTAAGAGTCCTCCCACCCATCCTATCCAATCCTCCTACTACCTTTTGAAACCCTTTCATTCAGAAGGGGGATGGGGGAGATTTCCACCGTCTCCTCTTGGAGATGTCTACCGCTCCACCTTTTCTTTGGAGGAATTCTCGCCCTTTACCTTATATTGAGAATACTCTCATCCATCCTTTCCTCCTGGAGGTTTCTACCACTCCCTCCTTCCTTTGGCGATATTACCACCCTTTACCCGATCTGGAGATTCCTCCTCCTACCCTCCTGTTCCTACTATTCAGCAGAGGGTGATTTTCACAGTCAACTTTTGGCCCTTGGAGATTTCTTCCACCTCACCTTTCCTTTAGACATTATGGGGGGGGGGGGATCTCTTTAAGAGAGAATTTGGAAATCCCCTCCCCCCTCCTGATTAATGTGAATAACAGGAGAGGAGAGGAATCCCCCGTAACCTCATCTGAAGATTCCTCCTCCTGCTCAAACCATCCACCCCCCCCCTGAAGAGAATCTCCCCCCCCAAGAAGTCCGTGATGTGAAGAGAGATCTCGTGTTTAATATGCATCTTCAGTAGCGGCGGTTGAGTCCCGGGGGAGACATCGGGAGAACTCGGTTCGAGCTATTTTTCTTTCTTTACTTCGTTCTCTGCCTGTTTTGTGAATATTTGTGCGTGATCTGCCTATTATGGCTTTCTTTTCACTTCTGCTCTCTCAACCTTTCCCTCTCTTTCTTCGTCACCCTTTCTCTCTTTTCCTCACTCTTTCTCTCTCTCTCTCTTTACCTCACACATTCTCTCTCTCTTCCTCACCCTTTTTCTCTCTCTCACTCTTTTTTCCTCACTTTTTCTATCTCTCTCCCTCACCCTTTCTCTCTCTCTATCTTCCTCACTCATTAACTCTTTCTCTCTCTCTCTCTCTACCTCCCTCATTATCTCTCTCTCTTGCTCATTCATTCTCTCTTTTTTCCTCACTCTTTCTCTCTCTATCTCTCTTCCTCACTCATTTTCTCTTTCTCCCTCTCTCTCTCTTTCGCTTTTTCTCTCTCTCTTCTCAATTTTCTTCTTATCTTGCTTTCTCTCTCATAGAAACTATTTTTCTCCTTTCTTCTACTTATCTCATCATTATTAAACAATATTGCTTGAACAATTGAACTCTCTTCTCCTCACTCACTCCTCTTTCTTTCTACTTTCTATCTCTCTTTCTCCCCTCTATCTCCTCTCCTTATCTTTACTCTCCATCCACTATCTTTCCTTCTCTGATTCTCTCCTCCACTTTCTATCCTTACCTATCTCACTTTCTCTCAGTCTCTGACGCACAAAATCTATTCTTATCTCTCCACTTTACACTCTTTTACTCTCCTTTCCTCTTTTCTCTCACTCTTTTCTTTCAAATTTCTCACTCTCATTTTCAATAATTTCCTACATGTTTAATCTCTTACTCACTCAATCTTTGTGACCAATATGATCATAGATTCCTAAGGTGTTTTATTCTTACGTAACGCCGGTAGACACAATCTGTTCCGTGGAAGTACGCAAATACACAAAATCTGTTACAGTAACGCACGCAAAACAACATAAATTGTTATGCCTGCCTGAAATAGCCTCTCCTGATAATGGGACAAAGTCACAGGACTCCATGAAATGAAATTTATGTGACCATAATTTACAATAAGTTTAAATAATAATTTATACTGGAGTGCATTGTTATACAGGGTGTATACTTTCGTGATAGAATTTTTACATACTTACATAGGTACCTGTTACCTACCATTTCAATAAAATCTTCCAGAAATTGAATTAATCCAATATCTCCTCAGTCTTCACCAACGTTATGCCTAGTTACATTTAATGGTAAAATATATTAATTGAACGTTGCATCCTTAATGCTAAAGAGAATGCTCCAAAGAAGAAAAAAAGTACTGTCACGGTTAAAATCTATATTTATTTTTGAATATTTACTAGTAGACAGACCATCAACATTGACCACTGTTTTAGTCTTAATAATGCTATTTTTAGTCGTAGATAATCCAATTTATGGATCAATGCACCAGCTTGTTTACATTCTACAATTCTAGCGCCTTAACCACACCAAATAGCCCCACAAATAGGTATAAACCTACGTGTATTTTTTTTACCTACGTTTCAACAAGCTCTAGTTCACAATAGCATTATTCCACCCTGTACATCTTGTAATCCACTCGAAAATATGATAAATATCATCATAATCTCTTTGTATATTTTTGTAAACTGTAAATCAGTAGCATTTTTTCCCCCTCCCCAAATCCTACACTTCCTTCTCCTGAAGGCACACTTTCCTCCCTATAGTACATCCTGCAAGGGAGAGAGGTCTACTTACTCTTCTCTCGTGTGTACCCCGTTTCACACTTAAACCTTCTACCACCCCTCTCCCCCCCCCCCCCCCTCTGTCTGTACGATTGCGGTCGAAAAAAAGAAGAAAAAAAAATGCCAGGCTCTACACACCGAGGATTCAGCGAGTATATTATTTTTGCTCTAAAGCTCCAGCTATTATATTTTGCTGACGCGTCAAGTGATTTATTTGTTTTATTTTTCTGTTCTCGCAAATCTAGGGGACCAAAATCCTCCCAAAGCGTACTCAAGAGTACTCTGCCCTTTTTGGTGGCC
This sequence comes from Bactericera cockerelli, assembly GCA_024516035.1. Classification (NCBI taxonomy): domain Eukaryota; kingdom Metazoa; phylum Arthropoda; class Insecta; order Hemiptera; family Triozidae; genus Bactericera; species Bactericera cockerelli. Next base: position 38,259,868 of record CM044956.1, read on the forward strand.
CCTTTGAACCCCTTTGTATACAATTCGTAACCCACTAACCCTAACCAACCACCCTCAAACCTGCTATGTGTCTCCCTCTTTTTCCTTTGCAGTAGAACTGTGAAATCTCTTCTTTTGTTTTGGTACAATGCTGGAGATGAGATCCAAATAGAGTCAGGGAAACAGAAGATTGTACCTAGTTATTATCAGAATATTATTCAAAAAGAAAAGGATGTGTTTAAGGGACTAAAAATGGGGGAAAAAGAGAGGGTCTATTGTTGTTTTTTTTTTTTTTTTTTTAATAGGAGCGTTTACTGGAAACAATAACCGACATTTTTTTCCTGAATATCTGACCATTTAAGTAACTGAGTGCTCAGATGTGTGTCTAGGTACTAGGTATATGTACAATTGTACATATTTGAACTCATGTATTATGGCTAATCACAGGCTAGGTGAGGTTGAATTGATTAGCTGGTTGGTAAGTTTCCAGCTAATTGAGGGTAAAGCTCCGTCTCGATATGACCTTAGCCGTCTGTGATATCTCATTTAAATACCCAATGATGACATTCAAAAGGGTCACCAAATAATACCGGACAAGTAACAAATTGTAAAAAAAGTGATCGTGTGTACACGGCATTAGTTCTAATTTAAAATTATTAGAAAAATGATGTGAATACTAATAGACGGCGAAGTGACATGCAGTTGAGTTATTGTACAATGTACTCGTATTTTAGAGAAAAAATATATAATTTTCCTAGACTAACAATAAATTATTATAAAACAAAAAATGAACAGGATAAAAAAAACAACACAAAATGCTCATTCAAAAAGACACAAACTCGCGACCATCACATTGGATGGACGAAGTGTCATTTCCACTGTATCTGGACTCGACATGGGCATTTATATTCCCTTCGTGATTTTTTCTTCTTCTCGAGATACATGAGTTCAGTTTACAACGAGTTTTGCCAGGAATAATTCAAGCGTGAGCATGGAAATAATTTCGCAGTCTTGTGGCGGATGGCGAATAAAAACCAACACGGAAAATTACTTAGAAAGAAGAGAAACCTATGTTTGGAGCCCCGGCAGAACTTTTCCTTATGCATGGAAAGTACCCAGAAGTTTATAGAATAATAAGCTTTCTGAATTTTTTTTTCAAGCTTTTCGAGAAAGTATATACTTTTGTAGGTACCTAAATATCCATACGATTTGTACGTACTATCCTTACTAATTTAGGGACTATTTGTACTAATATCCATACTATTTTATGTGCTATTTGTTCTATCCTTACTATTTTCATTTATACCAGCTATAGTTAGCACAATATCTTTGTATGTACTTTCTCAAAGTATCTTACAAGGAACTTAGGGCCTTATTATATGAAACAGCATTAGTATATTTTAGGTTTTATCAGCTGACTATCGATGTCGGTCAGGTGTTCGATGAAGAACACGTTCAAGTGACTCAAATGTGTATTACCTAACCTTTCTTGTTCCCAGTTAGTAAAAAACCCGTTTAAGATACAGGATATTGCATGATTTTCTTGTATACTTATGTACAAGTAAAAACAAATCAACAACTATTATTTTTAATATTGAAAATAGGTAATGTTGAGGAAAAAATATGATGACTTTTATTTATTTATTTAAATCTTCATTTGTTACAAGTAATATAATAAAATTTATCTGAATATACACGATGTCGGAAAATAACGAAATCAGTCCAATTGGACTGAGAACTCCCTAACGAGAGTATAAAACTCAAATTAGAGGTATTTTTATTTGATTTGGGTCTATCTTTTCTACTTATTTTATTTTATTTAAATTAGAACCAAATATATTATGATATCTACTTATCCAATACTTACTTACATCTTACAAATCGGTCCTTTCATCTTTACAACCCAATTAAATCTGAATATCTTATTACATTAGATAGAACAAAAGTCAATTGTACACTGAAATGCACTCCAAATTGAAGTGGAATCAATCAGTGGCGGGATTTGCGGGTGGCAGGATAAACCTTATTGGTTTCCAAATTACTTTTTTTCGAGTGCATTGGGTCTTATTGAAATAAGACTCGTGTATTGTCTTTCTTCTTTGGCTTAACCACTGTTTCACTTAGATCATTCGAGACAGTGGGCCGTATTGATGAAATTTCTCGTGAGCAAAAGCAAACGGTTTGAAGGGAAAGGTAGAAGAAAAAGCAATTGCTCCTTTTGGTACTCACAAAAATTTCCTTTGCTTACCTACTAGCAATTGCTCTAAAATAGTTTGAGGAGATATTAATAAAAGGAAAAAATCAGCCTCATGAATATCCATGTACCATTTACTTCCAAAAAGAAAAGCAGTTGCTTTCAAGGAAAAGCAATTGCTCTCAAAACTTTATGAATAACAAAACAAACCAATCCCTTCAAAATTTCAAGGAAAAGCTTTTCGTTTTCGATGAATACCCTGAATACCCAGTAGGAATTCACAGAAAAGCTGAACCGCCCCGAAAGACTGACTGACTACCTGAGGAAAAAGCTTTGAGCGTTACACCCAATCCACGCCAAAAATGCAGGCTAGTAATATATGAAAAATGGTTTACCGATGCCATCCGGCAATAGGCAAAAAAGTATAATCGAGAGAGATAAAAAAGAAACTAAACAATCAAACCTAGCCGCCACTGGAAGTTATGCACTTGGCAGCCCCGCAGCACATGACATGTGTACGTTACCACCAGGATAACAAGAGTGCCAGGACCAGGATCCTAGAAGATAAAAGGATAATAGGAGCTCCTTGGTTCAGACCCCTTGAAGGATATTGGATATCTTTAGTTACCAGCTCCTTAAGAAGCTCTATAAATCAAATCACTCATCACTTTAGAGGTCCTGGATTCATTGAGTCAGTGCAGTATGATAGCATTGATAATGAGAAAGAAATATAAGTGAACAGAAGTTGTTCAATGCGAACAGCTTAGATATTATACGAATAGAAAATATCTGTGGAATACTTTCTTACTATTCTCAAAAATTCTATTGAAAAAACTTATTATAATCAAATTCTCATTATAATAAGTTTTAAAGTTTTGCCCATTTTATTATTTCCATTGAGTTATTTTACAAATACTCTTTGATCAAATGTTGCAATAGAGCGATCTCTTAAGAAATCGGGTTACAACTACCGACTAACTCATGCACAACCTGACTGATGTTCTAATGCGGTACTTGGTCATATCAAGATCACAGTTTTACCCTCAATTCACAAGAAAAGCTTCGGGTTTTAGCATTGTGAGTGTTAAGCAAATGCATTATACATACATGAACACTTGAACGAGCTTATGCTCGTGGTCTTTTTCTGTCACGAACATTCATGCATGCATGTACGTGTTTGCCTGTGGCTTTAGAACCTGAGTGGGCACCCACCAAGTCTAAACCTCGCAGGACGTAAGTAGGTATAAATAGGTAAGAAACACTCCAGAATACCTATCAAATCACTTTGATACTTTGCTCTATGAATTCAGTGTTCATCAGAATACTTTCACATTAAATCCATTTTGAACCCCACCCTCCATCCTCTCACTTTACACTGAGGTTACAACAGTACATTTAAAATATACTAAATGACAATATTAATGAGGTTTTCTATACATTTTCTTAAGTACTTTGGAAAAAAATGGCTCTTAATTAAAACTAAATGAATGGGGCTCCGAAAAATTAATGAGGTTTCGGCTTGCATTGGATTTTGGTCGCAATGGGGAATGGAGGACTTTTCGCGGAGTATATGTATATTATGTCCCATGTTCTGAGATTTTTTAATTCCTTAGTTTCTACATTACTATTACTTCCGATAAATTTCTAATATTAGAAACGGAATTTTCTAATAGCTATTCGTTTTTGTAAAAAAAAAAACGCTCTGATTTCAATTTTTTGATATAATTATCTGGACGTTTCATGACCTCCTGAGCTACTTTGGTTTTGTGTCTGCCTGTCGGTCTGTTAAATGCATTCCTTTCAGAATTGGCAAAATTACAGAATTTTGTGTAGGATGTAGAATGTAGGAAAAATAGTAATCTAACTTATAAAATTTGAATAGAATCAGTTTGGAACTTTTGAAGATACAAGTGACCCAGTAAAAAATCTCTGATTCTAGAAAAATTGAAAATTATAAATTAAGATTACCATTCACGAGGAAGTATTGAGTCCATAATTGCCTATGTACTTTTCTTTTTTTTTTTCTCTTTATACAGCCTCTGCATGTCCATTATTTTTTTTCTACAGACATAAAGAATCAGCAGCAAGAATGAACAGGGCAGCTACTATGTCGTCATTTAGTCTGTGAAGGAGAAGGGTAATCTGTTTACTTGCTCACAATGTTCTCACAAGAATGGAATGCAAAATGCAGGTACGTAAAGTACACTGTTAAAATATATAAAATAATTTAATTGTTCACTGCTAAAGTATATAGAATAATTCAATTGTTGAATAACTTTATTAACCAAAACTTCTAAGTTGGAATTTAATCAAAAAGGTTTAGATGACAACTTATCCGATATTCGCTCGGATTTGTAGATTTGATTTGATAATAAACACTGGAAAGAACTTGAGGTGAATAACAATCACAGATAGATTAAATAAAATTAAAAAGGAAATAGTTTATTGATAATTTGAAATGACACTTATAAATTAAGTACAAATTAGAATTACGAGGAAGTGCGCGATGCACTGTCCTACGTTCAAACTCAAGATAGACTGACTGAGCTTATGCTGAACTCAGTGATGGAATCTACTGAGTGTGAATCAGCAAGATCAGCAGGATCGGGCTGATTACTCCTCCCTCCTAAAATTTTGGCCCCGCCAAAAAGGTTAAAAATTAGGCCAAGTTTATATTTTGGCTTCCCCAGGTAACATTATTCCTTTACTGGGTAATGAGTTTACATTTATATCTGCTGTAGGTTGATCTACAGGTATTGAGGGTGGAGATAAGAAACTTAAGTCAAGTTGTTTATTTTTTCTTACAAAGTAACATAAAATAAAATTGAAAATAATGAAAAGACATAAAACTAAACTTATAACTAAGAAAAAAGAATTATTATTATTTACAATGTCAGTGATATTGTTTAGAGGTGTATCCTCTAATTTTAGAGTTTTAGTTTTTAGTTTTGAATTTGAATTCTTATAGCTGGAAAGTTTTAGATTGACATTCGTTTGTATAAGAGGTTTTCCAACTGTATGTTCTTTGAATGATAGTTCATTGTTTTTGTATGAAACTTTGCAAGGTTCACTATCTATTAGATAAATTCCTCTAATATTTTCTATTTCAGTATTTTGATTGCAAAAAAATGTTAAAGAATCTTGTGATTCAAAAAGTATTAAGAATTGATTTGTTTCTGGTATTAATTCTATCTTATTTCCTTCTAGTTCAAGTTTCATGAGTTCACAACTAATGGTTTCCTTCTTAAATAATATTTCATTTTCACAATTGGTATCGGTATGGCTAATAAGATAAGAAGGGCATTGGTAAGGTTTGTTTGGGATACAACTTTCAGATAAAGGTTTTATAATATCATTTAAAATGTACTTAGATCTAGGGATTATGGTAGCTAATGTTGATTCTACATAAGTTGGTATTGGAAGAAGATAGTAAAGGTCAAAATTAATGTTGAAATTAATAGGTAGGGAAAGTAAATAAATGATCCTTGTTTCTTCTATTTGACAATTTATTTCTATAAGTTTTTCAAAGTTAAATATATTTTGATATGTTAAATCGATTGGTAATTCGTGGTTATAAAATTTTGATATCTTCTCTAGTTCATTAAATAGTTCGGTTGGTGTAATAATGCTAGGGTGTAGGGTTTTCAATTTGCAAAAGGTTAGAGAGTTTTTGCTGTCGGCGAAGGCGAAGCAAAGGGATCTGAAACATTTATTATTTTACTGTAAGCTCTTGTAATGGGTCTTTTTATGTTAGACAAGTGTATTTTTTGGGCTGTATTTTGATGGGTGGGTTTGATATTTGCTGTTTTCAGATTTTTATCAATAGTTGAAATTTCTTCTTTCTTGTACTTGTTTTTAGTTTTTGATTGTTTTTGTTTGTTGGCTACCATAACTGTGGGTGGTATATCCGGTAGGTCTTCCCTAGTTTTGTTAATTTTTTCGATTACTTTTTCTTTGTTAGTTTTTAGTTTTTCATTTATATTTCGGTACATAAGCTTGGCTTTTTCTTTGTGGTCATGGATATAGTTTGTGAGAACTTGATGTTCAAGATCAAGATTGAATGGATCCGTATTGTCGACATGGCCGTTGATTATATTGACAGGTTTCATATTTGTAGCGGAATGAATTGTATTGTTATACGCCAAAACAGCGTATAAAACTTTAGTTTTAATATCGTCACTTTTATATATCTGTTGATTATTGAAAAGACGAATGTGTTCAATCAAGGTAGAATGGAACCTTTCGATCATTCCATTGGATTCAGGGTGTTGACTACTGATGAAGTGAAGTTGCACTTTGTGTAATGCAAGAAGTTCTTTTATAACTGCATTTTTGAATTCTCCTCCGTTATCGGAGATGATGGTTTGTGGTACGCCATGATGACTGAAGTACTGGATGAGTTTGTCTGCTACAATTATTGCTTGGGCAGATGGCAAAGGGTAGGCTTGTGCATACTTAGAGAAGGCGTCAATAATTGTTAGAAATTTTGTGCTCTCTAGGGAAACGCTGTCAATGTGTAGTATTTGAAAGGGTTTGATGGGTGTTGGAGTTAAATTAAATTTAAGTTTCAAGGGGTGTCTGTCATATTTTGATAGTTGACATGGCTCGCAGTTGTTGATATATTCTTGGACTGTTTTCCTTATGTTCGGCCAGTAGTATGTTCTTCTAATTATTTTTTCAACTTCGTCCATACCTCTGTGGTTTGATATTCCTTCGTGAATGTTTTTCACTATGTTTTGTTGTTCGTTTTGGTTCTCAATGTCGGTCAGGTATTGCGTGCATTTGATTAGATTATATCCTGAGTCCGGGTAGTATGTTTGTAAAATTCTAGAGAATCTTTCATAAAGTTGTTCAAAGGGGCTCCGGTGGAAGTAGAGGTGATATGGAACTTTGGGGGCAATAAAAGCGTCAATGAAATCTTTAATTTGGTTTTCCCAGTTGTTATGAGAGAATTGAACGAAAATTCGTTGTTTGTTTCCGTGTAAAACTTTAATTGTAAGGTCAGCTCTTTCGAAGTTGACTTCAGTGATTATAAGTTGGTTTAATCCAACATTTACGGGTCCATCTTTGATTGGTATGCCGATGATGGGGTGTTCTGCACTTGTGTGTATGGTGGCATTTGTGTCATCAAAATCTAAGTCTTCTAGATTTATTTGTTCTTCTGGATTGAGTAAAGCCTCTAAAGGTATCTCGTTTATGTTGAAGTCGTCACGATCATTTTCTGCAGGTTCGACAGCAGTAGATTGAGTTTCGTCATTGTATTCGTGGCTAGGTCCTGGTGTTATTGAATTTGTGTTTATTTCCACTCTAGATAGAGCGTCTGCATTTCCATTGAGTACTCCTTTCTTGTATTCTATTTTATAGTCGAATTCTTCCAGTTTCAAGCGCCATCTGACGAGCTTGGAATTGGGTTCTTTTAAATTAAATAACCACTGCAAGGGTTTGTGGTCCGTCACAATGGTGAATTGGCGGCCATACAAGTAGGGTCTAAAATATTTTGTGGCCCACACTATTGCGAGGAGCTCTTTTTCAATAGTTGAATAGACGGATTCGCTTTGGTTGAGGGTGCGGCTTGCGTATGCAACAGGAAGATCGGAACCTATTTTACCTTGGGAGAGGATGGCACCAATAGCGTAGTTACTAGCATCTGTTGTTAGAATAAAGGGTTTGTCAAAGTCGGGATACTGTAGTATAGGATCATTTAGTAAGAGATTCTTACATATTTCAAAGCTATCTTTAAAGTCTTTGTCATGAATGTTGATTTTTGCGCCTTTTTTAAGTCTTAAGGTCAATGGTTTGGTGAGTTTTGCAAAGTCTTTTATGAATTTCCTATAATAGCCAAGTAGTCCTAGGAAGCTTTTAATTTTCTTTGTAGTATTTGGGATGGGGAATTGTTGAATTGCTTTAATTTTACTGGGGTTGGGTTTGATTCCTTCGGGTGTGATGATGTGGCCTAGGTATGAAACTTCTTTACATAGAAACTCTGATTTATCTAATTGTATTTTTAGGTTAAATTGTCTTAATCGGTCAAATACTTTGCGGATATTTACAAGATGTTCAAATAGGCTAGTTGAGAATATTATTATATCATCTAAATAAACTAGACAGTTAACGTTTATTAAACCGCGTAAGATGTTGTCCATTGTTCGCTGGAATGTTGCTGGAGCGTTGCGTAAGCCGAAGGGCATACGAAGAAATTCCCAATGTCCGGAGTCGCTGGAGAATGCTGTTTTAGGGATGCTGTTTTCGTCGACTTCAATTTGATGAAATCCACTTGCTAAGTCCAGAGTTGTAAAGTATTGGCAACGACCAAGTTTGTCAAGGAGGTCATCAATGTTGGGAAGGGGATATTTATCTGCTACTGTCCGTTCGTTGAGTTTACGGTAGTCGACGACAATGCGCCATTTCTTTTTTCCGCTTGCGTCAGGTTTTTTGGGCACAACCCAGATGGGGGAGGTCCATGGTGAATGTGAAGGACGTATGATGTTTTGGTCTAGCATCTTTTGAATTTGGGCTCGAACTTCCTCTCTGTGGATGGGAGGGTACCTGTATGTTTTTGTGTGGATGGGAGTGTCGTCCATAGTGATGATTTTATGTTTAACTTGATTGGTGAAAGAAAGGGGGACGTGTTCCATGTGAAAGATGTCGGAATATTCCATGATGATTTTCTCAAGTTGCAATTTTTCTTCTTCGTTAAGGTGGTCTGTTCGGATCAAGTCTACTACATCAGGGTGAATTTGGTTGCTTTGAATATGGTTGAGATTTGAGAATTTGGGTGGAGCGTCGAAGTCATGAAGAATTTTGCTTTCTAAAGGTTTGGAAAGGTTTACTGTGTGTTCTTCTTCTGATGAATTTATTATTGTACATGTTATTTTGTTGTTCTTAATTTTTGTTATACCTGATGGGGTATTTAGTCCGTTTTTGTAAGTTATTTCAGGTATAAGTATTCCTACTGTTGAGTCGGGCATTCCTACTGTTGAGAGATGAATGATTTTCTCAGTATGTGGTGGTACAGTGATGTGATAAAGTTCAGATGTTGTAGTTTTGAATTTCAGGGGTATAACGGTGTTGTTGTTTTTGATAGTATTATTATTTAAGTCAAGGACAAGGTTTAATCGTTTCAGAATGTCCATTCCTAATAAACAGTCAAAATAGGTGTGAAAATCAAATAGGTGGAGCTTAATTTTATTGGTTGTCTGAAAAATTGATGGGGATGGGATAGTAATACTAAATTTTTCTTTAGATTGTCCGTGGGCAGATTTAATTTCAAAAGGGTCTGAACGAATAAAATTTCTGAAATTTTGGATTGCTTTGCTAGGTCGAATAAAAGATTTTGTACTTCCGGTGTCGATTAGGGCTTTGAGGTTCCATTCGGGAATCTCGATGTATGGTAATGTTTGGTTATCTTTGCTGCTTAGATTTAGGATTAGTTCTGTGTTTCTTCCGAGGCTGTTACTTGAAAATCCTGGTCTGAATTTATTATTTCGTCAGTGTCGTTATAGTTGAAGTTATTGTAGTCAAGATTTTCGTAGCTTTCGTCATTTTCATAATTGTTAGTGTTTTCCGGTGTGTTTTCAATGTTGTGTAGGTTTGTGTTCCTACTGTGTACTATACTCATAGGAGTCGGTTGGGGTAGTGGTTTGGAGGTAGTTGGTCTTCCAAATACATTTGATTGAGCAAAAGAATTATTATTGTTTCTGTTTACAGTTTGAACTGTAGAATTTTGACGATTGAACATGTTATTGTTGTTGTTGTTGTTGTGTCTGTTGAGATAGGTGTTGTTTCTGTTGAAGTTGTTATAATTGTTTTTGTTAAATTTGTTGTTTCGGAGTTGAGGTGGAACGTAAGGGGTTGATTGTATACTTTTAGTGGTTTCGATTTGGAAATCGTTTACTAAAATGTTCAGGGCCTCATTGAGGTCTTTTGGATTCTTTGTACGAATTAAAGATCCTAACGGGTCTTTAAGTCCACGTAATAGTGTACGGAGTGCTAGATCTGAAGTAAATTTCTTGAGGTGTTCACTACCATCTAGTTTGTGGTTAGTGATGTATGACGTTTGTACGTTTAGTATTTTTTGAATTTTGTTGAAAAAGTCAAAAACTGAATCATTGTTTTGTTTCATTGCACACATTTCTATGACGAGTGTGTGCACGTCCCTTTTGTCAGAATACGTGTTTACTAGAGCTTGTTTTAAGTCGTTCCATGAATTGAGTATGCAAGAGCTGATGTTCTTTTGGGCTTCGCCCGTGACTTTAGCAAGGATCGAATCCATCAAGTAGTCGTTCTGAAAATCGGCTGGGTCAGCCGAGTTGTAAAATTTGGTAACCAGTTTTTCGCATATTGCGATGAACCGGGGCAATAATTCGATATCGCCAGAAAATTCGGGAATCATTTTCAGGTATTCCGGTTTAAGAACCGGTACTTCTGTGTTGTCCGGCATTGTGGATGTTTGTGACAAAGAAAGGTTATTTAAAATACGTTCAAGTTGAACAATATCTGCGCTAGGTACGATCGATTCGCCTAAGGCAGCGTTTGGAAATAAATCTGGGATTGATTCTTCAGAAGACTTTCGCGAAGAATCGGAAGAAGCCGTTTTGATTGCTTTGATTGCAAAAAGATTTTAACTTTTTGCAAGGTACTATTAAAAAGTTTTATTCAAATTGAACAGTATTGTTGATAACAACGTTAAAAAGAAACTATGAAATAATATAAGAGAAAAAAAAAATAATGATAATTAACTTTTGTACGCCTAGAATTTACCGAGGTAAAAAAAAATTCTTAAAAGAAAAATATTGATTTTAGTACACCTTATGGTACTAGGTACTAATATTATGTAGAATGTAGAATATAGAAATCACTAAATAGAAAATTGCTTATTTCTTGAGGTGAAGTATTTACTTATTTCTTACATGAAGATTATATGGAACATTGTGTGGATTCCGCAGGGTGATATGTATCAGGTATCAGTAGGCACCGCTTAGGTCAGCAGGCACTGCAGGCAGTACTCGATGCGCTCGATGCGTCAGGAGACTGGGGACTGCTTATTGGGACTCTGCGTAATTGAAGTTATGATACTAACTATGTGGCAGGATACTGGGGGCTGCCGTAGATTGTGCAGAGAATTAGGGCGGGATACTGGGGGCTGCCGTAGATTGTGCAGAAAATTAGGGCGGGATACTGGGGGCTGCCGTAGATTGTGCAGAAAATTAGGGCGGGATACTGGGGGCTGCCGTAGATTGTGCAGAGAATTCGGGCAGACAATATGTACTACCTTTGGAGATGATTTTGTGTAGCCAGCGGCTAGTGGTGAGTGGTGGGAGAGAGGTTCCCAATGCAGAGGAAACACAAGTTTCGTGCAAGGGTCCTTTTTTTTACTGCGCCAAATGCAGGTACGTAAAGTACACTGTTAAAATATATAAAATAATTTAATTGTTCACTGCTAAAGTATATAGAATAATTCAATTGTTGAATAACTTTATTAACCAAAACTTCTAAGTTGGAATTTAATCAAAAAGGTTTAGATGACAACTTATCCGATATTCGCTCGGATTTGTAGATTTGATTTGATAATAAACACTGGAAAGAACTTGAGGTGAATAACAATCACAGATAGATTAAATAAAATTAAAAAGGAAATATGTAGTTTATTGATAATTTGAAATGACACTTATAAATTAAGTACAAATTAGAATTACGAGGAAGTGCGCGATGCACTGTCCTACGTTCAAACTCAAGATAGACTGACTGAGCTTATGCTGAACTCAGTGATGGAATCTACTGAGTGTGAATCAGCAAGATCAGCAGGATCGGGCTGATTACTTGCATACAGGGTGCGCTCGTATTAACCCAGCACCTAAATGTGAAGTATTGTGTCACTTCTTGCCCATCAGGGCAGTCATACTACGGGATGGGCAGGCTACAACATAGACCACAAGCGTCTACAGTAGTAGCCTGTAGCCCCTGTTTCATTGCTACGAAATAATAAACGCTCATCTGTAAAAATAAAAAAGAAAGAAAGAAAAAGACCTAAAACTCATTATTCATGGTACTCAGTCAGTACTCACGTTTCTAAATAGGAAATCTAAACGCCAAGTATCTACGTATCGCTTATGAAGAAATTTTGACATGAATGACACTGTGAGGTTAACATGAAAATATTTTGAAAATGGGTAGTCCCAGAGTATATAGAAATTGATGTAATAAAATTCGAAAAGTGAAGGAGGCTCTGAGTAGCGCAGCGCTACCCACAAAAAATGTGAAGAGGCCTTGTGCTTTACCAAAAATAAAACTTTTTTAAACTTAACTTTGTAACGATTTTTAAATTGATAAAAGCGGGTAGGTACTTTGTACTGTAGAGTGTAGAGACACCCCACTATTCCTCTGTATATGGGTAAACATTATAATTATTATTATGATCCTACTTTTGGAGGACCCACGGCACTGTTACACACTTTGTGTTTTGGGGGTGACTTATCTCTGGGACATTCTATCAAGAGGGGTGGGGGTGATGATTGACACCATGTGGTCCTCAAACAAAACATGATACACACCCTTTATCTCTCTCCCAGTAATTCTACACCTCGCTTACATTATGGTAAGCCTTTATCTTGTCTCTCCTTTCTCTCTCACTCTCTCTGTCTCTCTCTCTCTCTTTCTCTCTCTCCTTCTCTCTCTCTCTGATTAAGGCTTGACACATGTAGGTTATTGTCACGGGTCAAAGAAAAGGATGTGATGAGTGGGATATGGATCCGCTTCGGCTTGTATTATTAGCTTCTTAAATTGAAATCTAATCCCCTTTCTCAATCTCATTCTCTCTTACTAAGGCGTAATATCATGTGGTTAAGAGTATTGGTTACTGACCCGGAGGTCGCGGGTTCAAATCCCGGCCGGAGCGGAAAATTCTAACCGAATTTTTCGTTTCCGGAATGGCATGGATGTAAAGGTAAAGTGCCCTGAAGTAATGCGAAAGCGGTTCCGGGGCACACTTACCTTTTTTTTTTTAAAAAAAAAAAAATATCATGTAATTATCATGACTTGAGATTGAGCCGCAATGTCTTCTACAGGCTGCGGCTTGGAAATGCCATTTGAAAATGCTTCTGATGTATCTAGGTAATCGCATACGCCAGCCTCCGTGGCGTAACGGTTGTGACTACTACCCGTAGTCCATGACTACTGCCCGTAGTTCAGAGATCCTGAGTTCGATCCCCGGTCAGAGCAGATTTTTCATACAGAAAATTCTGTTCCCTCCGTGCATGTGAGGCTGGCATTTCCGGCCCTACCCAGGCTAGGTGAGGTTAATGTGAGTAGCTGGTACGATTCCCAGCGAATCCCAGCGAAGGTTAATGTGGGTAGCTGGTCCTAATACAGGACGTTAAATCAAATAGAATCGTTGGCGTTAGGAAGGGATGTCCTTAAAAATAGGCTAAAACCAACCAACCTCAACCATGAGGTTGAACAACGTCGACCCTGCTTAAGCGGGATAAGACAGAGTAAAAGAAGAAGACGAATCAACGTAAGATCGAATGTTGACGGGACTAGTTTCTGAGGCCACAAAACTAGTAGGCTTGTTCGGATACCTTATAGTAAACAACTACCTACCCACATTATCTTATCGCAGCCGTCCTTGATTTTGAATTTTCACCCATCCGAGTGCTAACCTCGCTGGGCCTTGCTTAACATCAGTGAAAAAATAAGAACCGCCGTACGCATAACCCTAGGACATCACTGGAGCAACAAATTTTCACCCCAGATTTTCTTCACGACACAAATTTCTACCAAACATGCCACTCAAATTTCCCTCGTAGATTAATTATTACCTCGAGCTGAATATTTCGACTGCTCTCTACCTTGGAACCCAGCGGCGTATCCTTTGTACCCACAGAACCACTGAGTAAACACCCATTTGAAATTCCATTCATTTTAAATGTCGGTAAGTCGTCACAGGGGAGGATTCAGGGTTTATCATCAGAGGGAAGATACCTTGAAAATTACATCACTTACCTACTTACCTAAAGTATGGTCTTTGTCATTTAAAATAGATTAACAATCAAATGTTGGCTATTCCCATCCCCAACGAAGGTCGGTGAGATTAATATGGGTGGAAGAAATTGCCATAGGTAGGCGAGAAATGACTGAAATGAAATGATGACGATGATGAAGGTTTTAAGGGTGGGTAAGTTTTAAGTTAATCAAGGCTAAAATACTCGCTCCGAATTAGTTAAATGAGCTAGACATTAACCAAGAAAAGGTCACCACTTTGATCAGTCATTTTAATAAACACAAATCTCACTACAAAAAATCATGATATACGAATAAATATATATTAATAAATTAAAATTCACAAGAAAATCTACTTCACCACCTAACAGGAATCAATGTCCCCGAGCGCAAAGCGGACACTTCCTGAAAACTTCCCTGTTAGTCTACTGCCCCAATCAGTTTTCATAATTGATAAAAGCTCTACTCTGTTCTGCAGAACCAACTGGCCCCCAGCTGACACAATTCTTTTGAGGAAACAGCAAGTAATGGTTACCTACATAGCTTTTTCTTCGAAACGCCTGATTTGTGTGTTTTCACTGGCTTTCTGATGAATTCACTGGCGTTTTGATGAATTCTGTATATGGATTCTGAATCCACATGAGTGTGGCAAAATCTGTTCCCGGTAATTGAATCAATACCATTTCAAACGCTCCCGGTATTCATGGTGTTATTTTATCATCTGATATTCATGTACATTAGACTGGTTTTAAAAAATCAATATCGGAATTTTTACAACGCTCAGGCAGAAATGAGTTCGGCTTTTGCAGAAATTGAGATAGACAAAATTTCAAGGCAATCAGAGTACGTTAACAGGACCCGCTCTGGCCTCAAAGTTTGGAAATTTGCCAAATTTTCGAGGTTGAGCTGACATTTTCGGCCATAACTCGAGAACGAAAAATCATACGAGCTTTAAAGATATATCAAATGAAAGACCATTTTGTTGGCTTTACTTTGTTGTATAATACTAGTTCCCGAAATCTTAATGGTTACTGACTAAATTAAGAATATTTAGTCGAAAACGGGCCAGGTACCCAAAGTAGAGCATCTAAGGCATGATAGGATAATGAGTGAAAATATACTTATGATTTTTAAACCTTTACATATAAATGTTAGAAGATTTGTTTTGAATGATTTTTTGACACATTATAAAGCTATAAATACCCGTTTTTACCAACTTGATAGTTCCTGACAGGTTAAGGCATGGCCAGAAAAACAAAATAATAATACAAAGAGGCGTCCAGTTTCAAAACTCTGTATATCCAAAAAATCGAAAACGCATATTTTTACATTTCTGAAATCTTCAGAACAAAGCACACATTATCTGAAAATATTTAGTAGCAAAACTATGTAGAACCCGGTGTAATATCATGAGAAAGATTCAAGTCGGTTGCTAAACTCAGTATTTCCAAAGGACATTTGGCTGCATAACTCAGTATATCCATGCGTAAAAACTGTTGCAAAACTCTTTATATCCTAGTATAATAATGGCGTACGGGAAATGATCGGTTACAAAACTCGTTATGTCCATCAAAAGACAGGCTTTGTTCTTGTGAAAGGTGAAGTTCCTTACAGATCAAATGTCTCCAAATTCAAGTCTGTTATGAAGAAAGGTAAAAACTTGAATAATTTCAATCCAACCATTATAGAGTTTAATTAAATTTTCAAACCTGAAATCAATAATAATAATAACACTCTTTAGTGGAAGGTAACCATCAGGCGAGGTTAATGCTTAAAGCATTTTCTACCACCTAACCCTCAGAGTCTTATTATTATGTGGTTTCAAACTCAAATTAATGAGGAAAATTCATGCACTGGGTGGGATTCGATCCAACGGACCCCTACGCTACCTGGATTACCAGACTAGCGCGTTAGCCACTTGACTACCAGTGCACTTACTACCAGTGCACCTAAACTTATTGATGTTAATAAAAAAAAAAGTTATCATATTTGTGTTAATCACTTTCGTATTATCACAACTAATCAAACTCGCTTTACTGAATCTACGCTGAAACCGGGACTTGAACCACCGACCTCCAGGTTACAAGTCCGCCGCCTTATCGATCAAGCTACTGAGGTCGGTTCCTGCTTATTATCAGCTTTTAATTTGGACTGTTGATGAAGAACGGATTTTCCCCTTACATGCCTTATCGATCAAGCTACTGAGGTCGGATTATTGATGTTACAATTTACTATAAAAACATTTTGGTGAGTCTTGGAAAAAAAGGGAAGATCTCAAATTCTACATATTAATACTGGAAGAAGAGGCTACTGCCCCACATGTAACTGATGAAGATTGTTTCCCAGAAGAGGATGAAGATTTCTATAATAGAAGAGTTTTTATTTGACTCATATTTGTATGATAAAAATACATGCTAACTTTTATTGAACAAAACTATTGAAGTACCAATTGTTTTCTTTTATTCTTTGATATTATCAGGCATAATTGACTGATGATAATAGATTGTGCTGCTGCAAAACTCTATATATCCTTTTGATACGGTTGCAAAACTTGTTATTTCCATGCTAAGGTAGCAAAACTCTTTATATCCAAATTAAATTCTTAAATATTTCGAGAACACCTGAATAAAATGTTTTTTTCTCGTCATAAAAAGGTGTATTAAGACTTATACTATCTACCAATATGATATTGTCTTTGGAAAATAATAAAAAAATGAACTTTATCGTTTTTTGTTGTTCTTGTAAAATTTGAAAAAGTGAATATAAAGAGTTTTGAAACTGGACGATAACATATTACGTCAAAGTTATCTCATTTTTTTAATGTAGAAATACAAATATCTAAAATTAAAAGTACAAATAGGTAACATTTCGTAAAAAAAATACAAATTAGGCAGTAAAACTTAACTTAGTTAGTTGGGAGAGGGGTAGAGAGGGAACTTTTTTGAAGAATCCGGATAGAGTCTCCTACATTTACTCGCAACTTGTTGGACAAACTGTTTCTGATATTCCTCTCTAGTTAGTAAGTCGCTGAAGTCACTCATCAACTTAACGCTTCTCTTGGCTGTGTCGTTTACAACTTTAAGGGATTGTACAATTTTAAGTCCTTTCTGATACTGAGGCTTACCATGCCAAATTTAGAGGTCTCCCCTCAAAAAGTCAGTTTTTATGACAAATCGACTAAAGAAAAGAAAAGAAAAGTTCCGTGAGTAATGAACTCTTTAAGGCCCCCTCTCACATAAGCTAGTATGTCTTTTATTCGTACTGTAATGTTGACATTTTTTGTCCCCTCTGTATCATCAGAAGAACTGAAAAGCTTTGCAGCCATTCCAGACTTTTCATCATGTGACAAAGTTGGACCGAAAAATCCCAAGCCAACAATTTCGGCATTCAAGTACCACAGGTGATAGACAACTTTTTTTAGTGCTTTCTCTGAACTATGTGTTTTGATACGACAGCATCAAACACAGGTGTAGAGTAAAAGGATCCTGCACATTATTAGAAAAAATGTTAGAGCGGGACTTGCTCTCCTAAGCATATCGGCACAACATTCTAGAAGTTGTCTTGAGAAGCGTCTTTGACTGTAAAATAGGTAGTAGAACTGAACCTCATCCAGATAATTTATATGAGAGCGCGATTAGCTCATTGGTTAAACACCGCTTGCCATGCGGAAGGTCCTGGGTTCGATCCTCCGTGCCGACAAAAAATTGTATTTTTAATTTGGTTACAATTGTTTGTAAGGGATACCTTCCGGTGCGCTCGTGTTGACCCAGCACCTAAATGGGAAGTATTGTGTCACTTCTCGCCCATCAGAGGGGAGGCATACTACGGGATGGGCAGGTTACAACACAGACCACAAGCGTCTACAGTAGCTCCTGTTTCTTGGCTATAACCTGTGGTACTTGAATGCCGAAACTGTTGGCTTGGGATTTTTCGATCCAACTTTGTCACATGATAAAAAGTCTGGAATGGCTGCAGAGCTTTTCAGTTCTTCTGATGATACAGAGGGGACAAAAAATGTCAACATTACAGTACGAATAAAAGACATACCAGCTTATGTGAGAGGGGGCCTTAAAGAGTTCATTACTCACGAAACATTTCTTTTCTTTTCTTTAGTCGATTTGTCATAAAAACTGACTTTTTGAGGGTAGACCCCTAAATTTCGCATGGTGAGCCTCAGTATCAGAAAGGACTTAAAATTGTACAATCCCTTAGAGTTTTAAACGACACAACCAAGAGAGGCGTTAAGTTGAGGAGTGACTTCAGCGACTTACTAACTAGAGAGTAATATCAGAAACAGTTTGTCCAACAAGTTGCGAGTAAATGTAGGAGACTATCCTGATTCTTCAAAAAAGTTCCCTCTCTACCCCTCTCCCAACTAACTAAGTTAAGTTTTACTGCCTAATTTGTATTTTTTTTACGGAATGTTACCTATTTGTACTTTTAATTTTAGATATTTGTATTTCTACATTAAAAAAATGAGATAACTTTGACGTAATATGTTTGTATTATTATTTTGTTTTTCTGGCCATGCCTTAACCTGTCAGGAACTATCAAGTTGGTAAAAACGGGTATTTATAGCTTTATAATGTGTCA
This sequence comes from Bactericera cockerelli, assembly GCA_024516035.1. Classification (NCBI taxonomy): domain Eukaryota; kingdom Metazoa; phylum Arthropoda; class Insecta; order Hemiptera; family Triozidae; genus Bactericera; species Bactericera cockerelli. The sequence goes on from CM044956.1 coordinate 38,278,631, forward strand.
AAAAATCATTCAAAACAAATCTTCTAACATTTATATGTAAAGGTTTAAAAATCATAAGTATATTTTCACTCATTATCCTATCATGCCTTAGATGCTCTACTTTGGGTACCTGGCCCGTTTTCGACTAAATATTCTTAATTTAGTCAGTAACCATTAAGATTTCGGGAACTGTATTATACAACAAAGTAAAGCCAACAAAATGGTCTTTCATTTGATATATCTTTAAAGCTCGTATGATTTTTCGTTCTCGAGTTATGGCCGAAAATGTCAGCTCAACCTCGAAAATTTGGCAAATTTCCAAACTTTGAAGCCAGAGCGGGTCCTGTTAACGTACTCTGATTGCCTTGAAATTTTGTCTATCTCAATTTCTGCAAATGCCGAACTCATTTCTGCCTGAGCGTTGTAAAAATTCTGACATTTTTTTCTTACCCCTATGAGATAAAACCAGTCTAATGTACATCTAGTACAACTTCTCACTTTTCTGTTTATACTGATATACTGATCATGGTGTCATGAGGTTATTAATTAGTAATAATACATAATATTTTTTTAATTTAATACTAAATTTAAGATGTTTCCGATTCACACATAAACTGATGCAAGGCGTTATTTACCAAGCGTTGATATAATCGCCTTAATTGCTAAGCCATCAAGAGTTGATGTGTTTGACGCGCTCATTGTAATGCAAACAATCTAGTGCAAGGATCCGTGATCTTTGCATCTGATCCTAACAAATGCTTGAGTTTTTCCTGATTTGTTTGAGCACGTGACCACATACTAATAATAAAATAAGACTCTGAAGTTTAGGTTTTAGAAGTTCTTTAACCTCCCTAATGCTTTGCACTAAAAAAGTATTATTTTTTTAACTTTCTGAAATAAATGTATATCTTTGCGTTATTACATCACAATTTTATTGGGTAGCGCAGAGTTATAGGAATTTTTATTTTCCTTGAATATCCCAATATGTATATTACTTTTGTGGACCCCGGACATAGAAGTAATGCAGAGCAGAAAAAAATCCTGCTCTCCTGGGGATCGAACCCTGGTATCTCTGCGTGCTAATCTGGTGCGCTGCCCACTTGGCCATGACTAGGCAAGGTCAATGTTTAAAACATTTTTTACCATGTAACCCTCAGAGTGCTATTTTTATTGTTCTTATCATATAATAAGGAAAGTATTGTATTCGTCGAAAAATTGACCTACCTAGTTTTTCAGTTTTTTCACATTTCTGGACGAATCATAGCCTCAGGATACCAAAAAAGTTGTTTTCAGCCATTGGTCCGTGCGTCTGTCTGTCTGTCTTTTTAAATTCCTCCGTTTACATAAAAAAGACGAAGATCAGACAGCGCCCATTCATTGATGGTACCAGTTTTCGTTCCGTCACTAAAGTTAAGCAATGTCTAAACAGGTTAGGACTAGGATGGGTAAACCATTCAAATTCGAACTCTTGTGATGCTGGGTATTTCTGGACCCAGCCAGAACCAGTGAGGTTGACGTGCGTTGCTGGTTGGTGAGTTTCCATTGACTAGAGTGATGGAGGATGAAACCCTCGTCCCGAATGACCAACAAGTTTAAGAGAAGTTTAAGCAAAAAAAAAAAACAAGTCAAAGATTACTTCCATATCTCATTATCCTATTCGCTTCTCTCCTCATCCATCTCCAGTGCCGCCCAAAACAATACATTTCACGTCCAACGTTCTGGTGGAGGGGATTGTCAGCTCTGTCCTCTCACTGGATGTTTGGGTGTCAGTTACACTGGTTCCGGATTATGTGACCAAAATCTGAAATGATCTTCGTATTCAATTATGAGAGAGTCATTGAGCGAAAAAATATAAAAGAGAGGAAGAGGAAGGGGTGGTGGGGAGAAAGAGCAAGAGAGAGTGGGAGAAGGATGAAGGGAAATGTAAAGAGGGAGAGAGAGAGAGTGGGTGAGGGATGAATAGAAATGTAAAGAGGGAGAGAAAGAGTGTGGGAGAGGGATGAATAGAAACGTAAAGTGGGAGAGAGAGAGAGTGGTAGAGGGATTAATAGAAACGTATTAAAGAGTGAGAGAGAGAGAGAGAGAGAGAGTGGTAGGGGTTGAATAGAAACGTAAAGAGAGAGAGAGAGAGTGATAGAGGGATAAATAGAAATGTAAAGAGGGAAAGAGAGAGAGAGAGAATAGGAGAGGATTGAATAGAAGGAGAAAGAGGAAGAGAGTGAGAGGGAGAGTGGGAGAGGGATGAATAGAAATGTAAAGAGGGAGAGAGAGAGAGAGAATAGGAGAGGATTGTATAGAAGGAGAAAGAGGAAGAGAGTGAGAGATAGTGGGAGAGGGATGAATATAATAGGGAGAAGGTCCGAGGAAGAGAAAGTGAAATGAGGGGTGGGGGGGTAGAAAGAGAGATGAAGGAACTCAGACGGAGTTACTCTATATTTTTATCTATATCTATGACCTTCTCCTCTATCTTCCAGATTTTCCTCTCTCCTTGTGTATCCTCTTTTTCTGTCAGATTTTAACTTTCTCTTTCTCTCTCCCTCCTCCTCGCTCTCTCTTGTTCTCCCAGATTTCCACTCTCTCTCACTCCCCTTTCATTTTCAATTTCAGATCCTTTTCCCACAGTCTTCATTTCAGTCATTTCAATTCACACTCCTTGACAATCTCTTCAGTGCCGTGTTCAATGGGTCCATTTCGCCAGCATCACCACCTTTGAAACAAAATGTCCAAAATGTCGTTTTACTTAGACATTTTCTGTCTCATTCGATTTTCTTTTTTTTTTTTTAAGTGGGGTTTTAACGTCGCTTTCAACTGCCATGGTCATATCACGACGGGGGTTTTACCCTCCATTCGCAGGAAACTCACAAACCTGCTACTCACATTGACCTCACCCAGCCTGAGTGGGGCCGGGAAAAGCCAGCGTCACGAGAATTAGAATTTGAATGGTCACCCATCCAAGTCTTACCCTCGCTGGATGTCGCTTAACTTCGGTGTTCTGAAGGGAACCGGTGTATTCAACATGCCATCGACGCTGGCCGATTTTCTTTATTTTACTCATTGGATATTTTATTTACACGGCGTCTAAGCAACGTCCAGCGAGGTTAGGACTTGGATGTAGGTGACCAAATTCGAACCCTCGTGATGCTTGCTATTCGCGAACCAAACCAGGCTTGATGAGGTTACGAATGAAATTTACAATCCCGTACCCCGTAGTAATGTGACTCACCGTGGGGATACGATACCAACTTTGTCAGGCCAAGAGACAATTACACAAATAATTGGCGCCCTTATCAGGTTTGGGGTTAAGAAGTTCAACCAGACGTAAAATGTCCATGTGTGGAAGGATAGATATGGGTGAACCCTTTGGACGCCCAGAACAATTGTTCTGGGCTCCTTCCGTGTCCAGTGTGTAGTGTATGGAGTATGTGTAGTTTGTTGAAATTATGCACCTAAAACTGACAATTTCATAAATACTTCTTAAAATTTGATAGAAATTTTAAAATTAATTGTACTTTTTCAAATTTGAAAAAGAAGGAGTGTTCTAGAACCAACCAACCAACCCAAACAATGAGAAAGAGATATAACAATGCCGATTTGTCGACTCCAAAGAGGTTTGTAATAAATAGATGAAGAAGAAAAGGACCGAAAGTTTGACTAAATTGTGAGTTAGTTTTTACTTGTGTATGGAGGGGCAGGAACCATACGAAACGTGACGAAATTTGACAATGAGCTAAATACACGAGTGTTTATTTCTGTGTGGGGAGAGAAGGTTGTCCGCAACCCGCTCAAAAAAGGGCTGCGGAAGATTTCAAAGTAACAGTCCCGGCTGAAGTTACGCGCCACTCTGCTTACCTAATATTCTCAAAGGCTGAACTTTAAGTTTATTATGTTTAAACAGGATCTAGTTCCTCGAGATATAACCAAAAAACTAAAAGACGGATTTTCATAAAATTGTATTTTGTATTTGTATACGTACGTCCACGTCTATTTTGTAATTTTGATTTCACTCTGTATTTTCATTTGTAGTTACTGAAAAAGTACGTCATCTATAAGTACAGGGTCCGCCAAAAATAGAAGCCACTCGAACAAAGCGTTGCCGGGTTGGAGACCCGTTGCCTCACGGTCTTTGTTGGCTCCAAATACAATAAAGTCAATTTAGTATCACCAAAAAAACATGTTTCAGTTAAATATAATGATGTCAGAATAGAAAAATAAGTATTTTTTTTTTTTTTTTTTATTTTAGAAGTGGGGTTTAACGTCGCTTTCAACTGCCATGGTCATATCACGACGGGGGTTTTACCCTCCATTCGCAGGAAACTCACAAACCTGCTACTCACATTGACCTCACCCAGCCTGAGTGGGGCCGGGAAAAGCCAGCGTCACTCAAGTCTTAACCTCGCTGGATGTCGCTTAACTTCGGTGTTCTGAAGGGAACCGGTGTATTCAACATGCCATCGACGCTGGCTGAAAATAAGTATAATACATTATGTATGAAGTACCCCATAGTTTTGATAAAATACATTGAAATTGATACTCAAGACAGTATCAGCAGAATTTACAGATATGCTGTTGAACACATCTCTATTGAATTAGGGCGGCTGAGTCAGCATGATTTCTAGTGTGTTGCTCTCTCACTTCAACAGGATCTAGTTCCTCGAGATAAAACCAAAAAACTAAAAGACGGATTTTCATAAAATTGTATTTTGTATTTGTATACGCACACACATCACACACCAGAATTTTGTACACACACGCACACACACACACCATTCCAGAAGGGAGATAAAGTATGAGGACAATTTCGAATGATATCTGAGGTCATTTATTTGTTTTCAAGTGGAGACGCTTTATTTTCCATAATGTGCTCACTCGGAAAGTTAGCGAGACCAAGTAGATTTGTTATGTTTGTGAATGAAAGAAAAGAGGTTTTCGATGAAGTTTGATGACTTACTTTATTACTAAAAACAAATTTTGAAGAGATGGTTCAAAAATAATAATTATTAGGACATAAATCTATATTTATAATGAAAATACTCTTTAGTCGAAGATAACCTCAAAGCAGGCGAGTTTAACGCTCAAAGCATTTTCTACCACCTATCCCTCAGAGTCTTATGGTTATGTGGTCACAAACTCAAATTAATGAGGAAAAGGAGGTGATAGTCTCAAACCATCCCTAATAAAGTTCATCATTCTTGAGACTCTGACCTCTGAGTTGTGAGTCCGTCGGTAATTCCCTCTTTTTACTATCCTCTTACATCTTTGAACATTGATTGGTACAATATAACATGCTTAAAAAAATTCTTCTTCATTATGTGTAAATCTGTAAATAATAATATCGCCTTATTTATACTGCCCAATTAGGACTATTAAGCCCCATTATTCCAGCAGTAAGACCAAGACATATTATAATGTGGTAAAATCCCAGATGGGAAGAATCTCTATATTCACAGAGTGCCGCCTTTACCACTGAGCAACCGGAACAGTAATAGTGTCTTGCAGGAGTTTTAGGGAGTATCACAATATACAAGGTCCGCCATTGATCCAGAACTATTTTGAAATGCCTATATTTTCACAACTGACGTTTAAAAATTAATTTTTCTTTGGTGGAATGAATGAAAACAATTGATACAGATATTCTCTCTTGCTGTGATTGTGTTAACTGAAATGTCTTTGGGTATAGCATTGATTTATTGTATTCTTAATTTGGGTAAAAAAAAAAACCCCCTAAGAACTGAAAGATGCTATTTGATATGAAAAAGATACAATGCTATGTGTATCTGAGCGAATTTTTGAGCTCTGAATTCATGCACTCTGCATTAAGATCAACATCTCCATTATATGATCAACAAACGGTGAATGTTAAGTATTACAATAGGTGACATTCTATTTTCTAGCATTTCATCAAAGAAAAAATCATTATAAAAATTCAATTTCAAATTTTTTTGACTTTAAAATGATTCCTCATCATTACGGAATTTAGCACTTGATATTATTTAATCAACGCTTAATATAAGACAATGATTAACTTCCAATACTATTTATATTGCCATCATGCCATTGATAAACTCACCTACAGCACTAATCAGCTGATTAGTTAATTACACCATGATTAATTTAACTGATACGTACACTCAGTCACGCAGCACAGTAATATAAAATTGAGAAAGTATTGTGCTGCAGGTGGCACACCGCAAAAGTTTCCTTTCTTCAACAATCAGGAAAATGTATGAAAGAAGGAGAAGGAGAGGAGACGGACAGAGACAAAGAGATAGGAGGGGGAAAAGACATTTTCATGCATAATCAAGGAAATTTATGGAGCCACTTTCCCTGGAAATTGAAAGCATGCTCTCACTGCCCTACATAAACAAATCAACGTCAGCATGAGCATTAGAAATGTATATTCGACATTCAATATTTTGCCTTCGGTCGGTGGATTTTTATGCAAATTGAAGCCGGACAAACACGTCCATGCATGCATGCATGCATGCGCATGTATGGCAGAAAATATGAATATCAGTATAAACAGAAATCAGTATAAACAGAAAAGTGAGAAGTTGTACTAGATGTACATGAATATCAGAACATACCTGGACAGCTGTTTCGAGCTTATTTGCTCTCGTCAGCAGGTAATAGTTCTGAATAACCATGCCACCAACTAACCTCTCTATTTTAATCAGTATAAACAGAAAAGTGAGAAGTTGTACTAGATGTACATGAATATCAGAACATACCTGGACAGCTGTTTCGATATAAGTTTGTTTATACAGCCCGTTCTCTGTTTACGCGTGCATGTCACTCATGTTTGCACGTGTAATCGTGCATGCCCGGCTTAATCTTATCTAATCCGTTATATTAAATTTTACTGATATTCTCTGAAACAAAATGAATGACTTTTTTTTACCTCCAAAAAACGTTTAATACTAAATAACTAAAAATGTAATTTTACATGCACTAATTAATTTGTACTCATAATTCCATTTTTTGTCATATATAACCTACCACTTTAGTATTGAAAATTGTAAAAAAAAAACATTGTTGTTGTTCATGCTGTGATACATTTTAGATGATATTATTTGTATGCGCGCCCCAATACTTTGTAGGTATGCAATGTGGCTTACATTTAAACAATGCTACTCAACATTTCTACTTTCAAATTAGTAGACATTTTTATCGTCATTCATCAATACGATTTTGGTTCTACACTTAAACTTTCTGGAAGTGTAACAATTATTGATTGTTATTATTGACCTTGATAACATTATTGATTAGACTTACAGAACGATTGTACCTTCTTGAGCGTTGACTAGCCATAGCGTTAGTCTGAACAAACATAGAAAATGTATCCTACTGATTTTACTTTCTATTACCTATTAGGTATATAAAGTATTGTTTTTTTTAAAGTTATATAAAATAGACTATTAGACCAGAACATAGCTCTGTTTCTCTCTGTTTTATTTATCTTTCTTACGTTTCTTCTGTACCTGCCTACTATTAAGGTATCTTTTTTCTGAACCCATTTTATTTTAACGTTTCTGACCTCATTTTCCATGATAAATTTTCGAGCTTTTCTAATAAGCTCGTAGCACTATTACCTATATAATTATTTTGTTTTTAATTGGTTAGCTACTTTTTAAAATATTTCGTTTTAGAAAGAAGAGAATCAACAAGGAAAGAACTGCGAAACAGGTAAGAACAGAATAAAGGGGAGAGAGATAGAGAGATCACAGACTAATAAAATAAAGAAAGCTGAGGAAAGCTAGATTAAAAAAAATAAAAGGAGGTGGTATCTAAAATGATATTGTTTTAGGTCAAAAAAATGAAGATATTGTTTGTTTTTGTATTTTTTTTCTTGAACTAATCAGCTTTTGTTTTGTTTCAGAGTATACCTAACCTCTTTCAGGTTGTATGGTTAGGGGCTTTTTTCCAAAACGTCTTTTTAACAAACAGCGAATCTCATTGAACATTGGAGCTTTTACCTAAAATCACTCAAAACTAAACCTAATACTACCTATCTATTTGAAGAAGAAAAAAAAAACATATGAGTATTTGCACATTGTTTTTTTCCGGTTTAAGGTGTTATAAGAAATTAAAAAAAGTCTCACGTAAGAACGCCACTTGAAAACGCCAACTCCAACGAACCTTCAAATCTTCAGAAATAATCAGACTTCCCTAAAAGGAACAAAGATGAGCATTTTTAACACAAAAGGATATTTAAAATTCTTCTTCACATTTTTCATTTTTCCGTCCAAACTTTTCATTTTAAATTCATTCCACATTTTTGCTTCACAATTGAAATTTGCAACGCATTCTTTGGCGTCCACATCTGCAGCTCTTGGGATAGTTGACGGGAATGGAGATATTGGAGATAGTAAAATCTTCTAACGGTGATAGTTTCTGCATCTTTATTTTATTAATTTTAACTTCATGACTCTTTAACATTAAGGTCACAGGGAGAATTCCTCCCTGTGTGACACACTTACAATATTCCTACCTAAAAAATGAAAATACAATACTCTTACTTAAAATAAAAATTGTTTCTTTCACTCTTGGATTATTTCACTCTATCAATTAAAAAAAAAAAAAAACATAAAACACATCACCATTGTCTTTTTTTATCATAATCCAGAGTTCTCTTTCAAGAGAAATTGAACCTTTTTTCTCCAACAATCAGGACCAAAGATCTAACCGCCCGAATGCAAAAAAATCTTCAAGGTGCCGAATAAATGGGTATATAACTAGCATAACGAATTTTCAACTACCAAGTCTTCATCTCACTATGTGTTGCTTAACTGCGGGGAATCTTACGGGAAGAGGTGTATTAATGTACCATCGAAGACTTGCAACAGTGAATACCTTACCAAAATTTGTATACAAATTATGTATAGTTTAATTAGAAATTCACGTACCTAAGTTGACTAGTCACATTCGTCTTCTTGCGTTTTTCCAGAGCAGTTCTGTTTTCTTTGCTCCCTGAAAGTTTCTATTTAACTAAGTTAATAAATCTCGAGAAGTATTGTAGATGGTCCCATTTCAAATTCATCAGCTTTGCACCAATGGTTCCTGGTGATAGACATCATGCGCCTGACCACTAACTTTTTTCTTATACGCTTATATCCGGTGAACGGTACACCCGATTTTTATGAAATTTTGCATGTATAGGTATACGTATAAGTGTTTTACAGAGTGCATTTATAATTAATTTTTAATTAAATATGATTGAGCTCTGATATTTAAGAAAACCCGAAATTTTGGATAAATATTTCTGCTCCGATTTCATTTTTTTTTCTTCTTCTTCTTCTACGAGTTTCATAACCTCTTAACTTTGGTTTTGTGTCTGTCTGTCGGTTAGGGCGGGACTTGGCTAACTTGAATACTAATAATCTTGTTTTTTAATTCTATACATAATTCGATGGGAGTTGAGGTGGTGATTACGACTTTGACAATCATTTTTAGCATATTGTTACTGTTAAGTCACCAGTGCTGGATTTTGACTTATTTTCGTGTAATAAGGAAAATCGTTTGGTGTCACACCAGTTCATCAATTTTTCTCCAAAGCCAAATATTTTAAGCATTGCGAATCGACTCACCCGATTTGTTGTAAAAATTCGACTATCTAGTTATTAAAAACACCTGTCGCGTTCTTTCGCCAAACCTGACATTATATCAAAATTCAAGACTTTCCTTATACTTTGCGTCATCCAAGGTATCGTAAACAAAGAGATACGCAACTTACACGGACAAAAGTTTCAAATTATATTACACAACATTATAATTTTGTAATCATAATTCACCATAATTTGAACGTTCTGTTCAATGCTTGTTGTTTTGTTCTAAAATTTGATAATGATGGCGATTAAAAATTACTGTTGGGATACGCAGCTCCATAGTCCTCCATTTCAGTAGAGAGCTGACGTCCCGCCACAAGCATGGAATATACAAAAGCAAGACGCTACGTGTGCCTCCTTCCACTGCATATTGCTGGTAGTATCTGTCTGCCCAAGTTTTACAGCAAAGCCTGGATGGAAAGAATACACAAATACATTTTTCAGATCATCGGATATGGTGCATTTTTTCTTGCGATGACTCTGATGATTCTGAATGTGTTTTTAGTAGCTGTTCAGGATTTGTTTGAGTTTTTTCCACGGTTCCAGGAGTTAGTCATGTTTACTCTGTTTTTATCTGAACTATTCCCCCTCATAGTTCGATTTAAACAAGTCTTGGAGCTTTTCAATCTTCAAGAAAAAATATTCAAAGTGTCTAATTCTAAAATTCAACGTTTCTACATCTCTCAAGAAAAATTAGAATTGAAAATCTTGTTCACATTATATCTTTTTGGTCTGGGTTCATATCTTGCTGTCCCTCTGTTTGCTGCATCAAAGAATAGTGAACAACTGAAGAAAAATATTTATGGACACAAATATCCCAACCGAGTTTTGCCTATAATTCTATGGACACCACGTACTTTTGATACAAGTGAGCTAGATCACTTTATATTTTTATTATCATTTGAGATCGTAGGCGCATGTCTGTTGCTTGGTAGCTTCTTTGCACTTAATACACTGGAAATTCTATTTGTAACACCTCTCGAGGCACAGTATCAAATGCTGGGAGAATTTGTGAAACGGATTGGAGTCAACCATGTTGATAATCTAGGTCGTACAATTTTCTATACTGATGTTGCCGATGGTACATACACGTACAAGAACTTTTTTGAGTCTCTAGTGCAGAAGAGAAGGTAAGATATAACTCATTATATGAGTGTCCTCACCTCAATTATTCTAGAATCGATTTTTTCAATTACCCATATTTTTTGATTTTTATACGTGGTTATTTATTTGGTTAGTAATATTACTGTAGCAAAGAAGTAAATAAAAATATAAAAGATTTTTGTATTTGCTAAGACTGGAATGTTTTTACAATTTAGTAATAATATGAAAATGATTTTTTTTTTCTTCTTTGAAACGCTTTATGAGTTTTTTCCAATCTTGAAAATAAGTAGAAAGAAAGAAAAAGAGAAAGTTATCATATTTGTGTTAATTACTGTCGTGATATCATAATTACTCAAACTCGCTTTACTAAATCTACGCTGAAGCCGGGACTTGAACCACTGACCTCCAGATTGTAAGTCCGCCGCCTTATCGATCAAGCTATTGAGGTCGGTTCTTGAAAATAAGTAGGTGTAATCTCTATACAGGGTGGTCCAGAAAGTTTGCACCAAAATGATAGGGGTAATAAAAGAGACCATTTCCAACAAAAATATTCCCGGACATTTTCCTTTATTTTTTGTCGTTTTCAAAATGGCGGCCAAAACGTGTGTTTTTCAAATGTGTGCGTTCAGAACGTTGACAGCCTAAATGAGCATGATCATTAAAACATTGAACGGGTTAATTTAACTTATTTTAATTAAAATTTTATTTTCAATTCAAAAGTGCAATCCGTTTTTTTCTAGGTGGTACAGAAAAAAATAAAAAATCAAAAGCCAACCAAAGTCGGAATATTTGAAAAACACACGTTTTGGCCGCCATTTTGAAAACGACAAAAAATAAAGGAAAATGTCCGTGAATATTTTTGTTGGAAATGGTCTCTTTTATTACCCCTATCATTTTGGTGCAAACTTTTTGGACCACCCTGTATATAAATGAGAAATATGGACGGGCTTTGTGGCTTTGTGTGCAGGAATTGTTTAGGCGAAACGGTAAGAGATAGCGAAAAATTGATGAGAGACGACCCCAAGTAAAATTGCCGGAAAATATCAGGAAAACTTTCAAAAGTCCGAAATTCCAAACCGTCCTTGAGTTATGACCTTCCTCAAGTATTGGCTTGAGGAAGGGTCCGATTTTATGACAGTCTTTACCCTGGAACTTGAAATCTATCGCGAGGACCTATATTTTTTATTATTTAATAACACATTAGACAAAACTAGCTTTCATTTAATTCATACTAGGCTACATTCTGACGTACCGTTCTGGAGATATAAGCCAGAATGTTCGGAATTTCGACCTTTTTTTCAGACTTTTCACGTTTTTTAGCAGATTCCAGCGCGGAACTTAAAATTTGTCGCGAGGACCTATATTTTTTATTATTTAATAACACATAAGACAAAACTAGCTTTCATTTAATTTATACTAGGCTACATTCTGACGTACCGTTCTGGAGATACAAGCCAGAATGTTCGAAATTTCGACCTTTTTTTCAGACTTTTCACGTTTTTTAGCAGATTCCAGCGCGGAACTTAAAATTCGTCGCAAGGGCCTATATTTTTTATTATTTATTAACACATTAGACAAAACTAGCTTTCATTTAATTCATACTAGGCCACATTCTGACGTACCGTTCTCGAGATAGAAGCCAGAATGTTCGAAATTTCGATCATTTTTTCAGACTTTTCACGTTTTTTAACAGATTCCAGCACGGAACTTGAAAGATATCGCGAGGACCTATATTTTTATTGTAAAAACTGTCTGAGAACATCACATGATTTTATTTGAGCCCTTTGTTGCCATATTCTGACAAATCGTTCTCGAAATATAGGCCAGTTTGCTACATTATAAATATCCGCTATGATAAATTTGGCTCGGGATTTTGAAATTTGTGTTTGTGTATGTGTGTGTGTGCGTGTATGTGTATGTGGTGTGTGATGTATGGGTGGTGTGTGTGTGATGGCTTGGCGAAGCGGGTGCCTTTTCAGGGTAAGGTAGTTTTGGCCGCAATCGGGATATTCCGTTTGAAATTTACAGCGATGATGGTTGTGTGTGTGTGTGTGTGTGGATGTGTGTGTGTGTGTGTGTGTGTGTGTGGTGTATGTGGTGTATGTGGGTGTGGGTGTAGTGTATGTGGGTGTGGGTGTAGTGTATGTGGGTGTGGGTGTGGTGTGTGTGTATGTGGATGTGTGTGTGTGTGTTTGTGTGGATGTGAATGTGGTGTGTGTGTGTGTGTGTGTGTGTGTGTGTGTGTGTGTGTGTGTGTGGATGTGTGTGTGTGGATTTGTTTGTGTGGATCTGTTTGTTTGTGTGGATGGGTGTATTTGGTATGGTGTGGGTGTGGTGTGTGTGTGGATGTGTGGATGTGTGTGTGTGTGTGTGTGTGTGTGTATGTGTGTATGTGTGTGTGGATGTGTTTGTGTGTGTGTGGATGTGTTTGTGTGTGTGTGGATATGTTTGTGTGTGTGTGTGTGATGTATGGGTGGTGTGTGTGTGATGGCTTGGCGAAGCGGGTGCAGCCCGCTAGTAATTAATAATAACACTCTTTAGTGGAACAATCCTGTCCAGGTTGCTCAATTCCTGAATTTTCCATTTGGGAGAGAATTCGGAGAAGAGTGCGGATCTGCTGTCACTACTACAACAACAAATTTTATTGTCGCTAGAATCAGATTTTTTACTGAATCCCTTACAAAAATTCTCAACCAATCTCTCCGAATTTACCGTTTTACGGTAGAGAGTTGTTTTTCCTACATACTATATTCTGTAAAAAATTGGTCGTTGGCCTCTTTTGCACTTTTTTTGTACATTTTGGATTTTCTTAAATATCAGACCTAAATCATAATTTATTTTAAAACATAATTACAAATGCCCTACTGAAAACACTAATACGTATAAACAAAATTTCATCAAAATCGGGAGTACTGTTCACGAGATATAAGCAACTAGCGGGCTGTCGCCCGCTTTGCCGGCCGAGGCATGGCCGTGAAAGCAAAAAATCCTTTTTCGCCAATGGCAGGTGTTGTAGTGGGAGTTTCGAAAAATCCCGTCTTATGTAGGTAGCTTTGTCTTATCTAAACTATAAGACAAAGCTACCTACCAAATTTCAGCTCGCTAGGTATTACGGTTTGGGCTGTAGAGCGATGATCAGTCAGTCAGTGGTCAGTGAGTGACTTTGACATTTATATATTAAGATTAAGTAAACAATTATTGATCAGGTGATGGTTGCTATCACCAAGAATAGCTAGTGCGAAGTTGATGAATTTAAAATCGGACAGTACGTCTTCAACATATATTTGTGCAAAATTTCTTCCATATCCTCTTAGTAGTTTCTGAGATTTGCGCGTTACATACAAGGAATGTACTTAACAGACCGACAGACTTAAACAAAACCAAAGTTGCTCAGAGAGTTATGAAATGTCCAGATGAATAAAAAAAATTGAAATCGGAGCAGAATAGTATTTTTTTTTTTTACAAAAACGAATACTTCAGATTTCTAATATTAGAAATTTTACGAAAGTAAAAATTTAAGTGAAGAAATATGAATTCTACTTTTCAGACAATCAAGATTTCATTCAAAAAATGTCAATAGTTCAAAAAATAAAATGTTCAAAAGTAACACAGAAGAAACCGTACGTACAAATAAATTAAGAAAGTGGACGAAAATGAAGTATCAATCATTCTATTTCAGATTAATTGTGAAGAGATATCAAGAACTGAACAATTTCATGACTAAAGTATGCAATTTCTACTATTTCATGGTAAAATCAAAATGCTATACCTACTAATAGTAAAGTTTGCAATTTAATAAATTTAAATGGTTTTTTTTTTGCAAATTTATTGCAAATTGCAATTTATTGCAAAAACCTACATCAACAAACAAGAGCAAATTTTGATAATGTTGTGTGGGGGTGTTTTTTTATGTGTGTGTGTGTGCACACATACAAACACAAACACACACACATACGCGTGTGTGTGTGTTTTTTTGATATCTTGAACTTTTTGGAACCCGGCCCAATTTACCGTTATTTTCGAGGGTCCCTACTAACTTACTTTTTTATCATTCATTCTTGAAGGGGGTTGTGACATATCAATTTTTTGTTTACATACCTATATTATTTTTTCACTCTTTTTCAGTACACAAAATTGCAAATTTTCTTCAAGAACTACATATTCATTCCATATTTCTTATTTTGGATCATGCTTTTCTATCATCTGGCATTCTTAAAGCATCTGCTACTCTTCGATCGGATCAAATGTATTACCAGTTTTGTATTACTGGTTCGTATCTTCTCCACTTTCCTGGCCAAGTCAGAGAGCATGAACAAATGCAATGTCATTATACGGAATGCTTTGTATCAGAGTCAGTGGTACCACTGTAGTCCTCAGCTGAGACAAGATATCTGTCTACTACTGAGAAATGCACAGGACACAAAATACCTAACTGCTTTTAATGGTACTATAGTTTTCAACTATGAATTTTTCATCAAAGTGTTAAGGGCAGCTTTTTCTTTCATTAATTTCATGTCAATTACTCTAGCAAGAAAGAAAGTTATTTAGAGTCTACTACTGTATACAGGGTGTCCCATTATAAACGAGACATTAAAATATCTCGAGAACCATTTATAAGATAGAATGTTCGTCCTTACGGTAGTTTTAATTACTTTTTAGGGGACATCTGATGATGACCTTCGAAAATATGTCAAACTTGTCTATGAACGTTATTTCAAGGTCAACTTCAAAATTTGAAAAGGATCAAACTTAAATATATTTCTTTTTCAAAATTTCAATGAAATGTTGCTCTGGGAACTTCACGATTCGGCCCAAATTACCTGAGTAGACCTTTTCCATAGCATGATTCGGCCCCAAAAAAAAACACAAAAAAACACAGCATGATTCGGCCATAACCCGATTCGTCCCAAAACACACTATCAAGATTTGATCCCACACAAAAAATCCCACATTCATTCCAACAAAAAGTCCCACTTTCATTCCACCAAAAAATCCCTATAAAATAGTATGGAAACATTGTTTTGAATCATTAACAGTCATCTCTGTTATCAGTGTTTATTTGAGTGTTTGACAGTAGGGTTAGATTATAGTAGGATTAGGTAAAATACATAGAAGGCCATGCCTCAAGAATATAGTAGGGTTAGGTAAAATACATCGAAGGCCATGCCTCAAGAATATAGTAGGGTTAGGTAAAATACATCGAAGGCCATGCCTCAAGAATATAGTAGGGTTAGGTAAAATACATCGAAGGCCATGCCTCAAGAATATAGTAGGGTTAGGTAAAATACATAGAAGGCCATGCCTCAAGAATATAGTAAGGTTAGGTAAAATACATAGAAGGCCATGCATCAAGAATATAGTAGGGTTAGGGATAATACATAGAAGGCATAAGCCTGATATACATAGAAGGTAATTTCGTAATTTAATGTTGAATAATAAAAAATCCCTCAATATGTACGGTACTTAGAATGTTGCACTGGGCCGAATCGTGTTGTTTATTTTTTGGTCAAGATAACGTTTTGGGACGAATCGTTCGGTGACCTTTTTTACCTGAAATCGAAAACCTTTTTCATAAACCTTTTTGGGCCGAATCGTAATGCGCCCGTTGCTCTTATTTATAACTATTTTCATTATATATTTATTTAGCTCTCTTTCCTCTATGGGGGAGATATTGTTTTCTAAGCAAAGTTTAATGTTAGGGTCGGGGTTTTGTTTTTCCATCATTGGGTCATTCATTCACCGTGGTTTCGCACTTTCGACTTTCCTATACATTCAAGTCTCTATTGAGCCGTTAAAAAGATAAAAATCCGTTCCGGGATTTTTCGTTCACTCTGTATATTGAACGTAAATTTTAAATATTTTATTTTTTGATAATCTTAGAATTTAGCAATATCTTTTTATACCTACATTGTCGTTTACTTTAAAATTGAGCATGTCTTAGAATGCGAAACATGTCTTTTTTGGCTATAGCTAAAAGTCAATACAGTTATACATATGAAGTTTGTAAAAATTATATTTATCAATAAAAATTTATGAACAGTCTATGCAAAATGTTAATAGGCACAATACAATATTTTAGATAAAAAGTTAATTAACCGTTAAAAAAAACATAAAAAGTTAGGGGTAAGGTGCGAGGTCATTATCTCCAAGACCCGCTAGCTCGACGTTTATGAATTTAAAATGGGACCGCCTTACAATATAGGATATATACATAATTATTTTTTAATTCAATTCAATTTTATTTTACTGTGACGTTTTAAATATTAAACACAATTTACAATGAACATTTTAATTTACCTATCTACCTTAAAAATAAATTATTGTAACTTAAACTAATTATAATAATAATTGGTATAAAAAAGGTCTACATTGTATGTTTACAAAATTTTGTTGAAATCCGTTTAGTTATTTCTGAGATTTCCCCTTTGCTAGCTGCAAGGAATGCAAATGAAAAACACAAAACCAAAGTTTGCTACCTCAAAATTGTGATCATGCTACCGAAGAAAATTGTAAGAAGTACAAAAGACTAGTCTGCACCAATCAGTACGACTTTGTACACATCTATTTTACTTTTTTTACAAAGTACGGTCAAACAACTAGTATTTGATAAATTATCGCATCACCTATATCTCAGATATCTCACCATGGGAGTTTACCTTGACGTCTTCAACTCTTCACCAACCTGATGTGAATTACTAATCCCTGACTTGATTCATTAAGATAAGAAATTTCGATAGCAATCTATAATCAGACCATCGGACGTTTTGCTCTCAGATCAGTTGTTTTGGCTGTACAGATATCGGAAATGGAGTTGGTCAAATGGTCATTTTCCTCCACCTTCGGGTGGCCATAGTTTGAGAACTGAAAACCAGAAACTTACAATTACATGTCTTGTAATAAATCTTAGTAAAGTCTACAGTAAAACAAAATGAGAAGTAAATGTTGTAGCAAATAATCTTAAGTTAAGGTCCATAAACTGCAAATACAGAATTAATATGGTCTAAAATTAGATCAAAGTGAGATTCAGCGGGGATTCAGCAACAATAGCAACCTAAATAAAATTTTGTCTGTTATACGAGTAAACAGACGCCCAACATGGTTGCCATTTATATAAAATCTAAAATTAGGGGGTCACAGCGAAGCAAAATCATAATTGAAAAAAAAAAACTTTTCAGTCACCCGTCCTTTTTCTTCTATCATATACTAGCTGAAACCCGGCACTTTGTCTTCTATCATATACTAGCTGAAACCCGGCACTTTGTCTTCTATCATATACTAGCTGAAACCCGGCACTTTGTCTTCTATCATATACTAGCTGAAACCCGGCATTTTGTCTTCTATCATATACTAGCTGAAACCCGGCACTTTGTCGCCGTTGAGGTTCTTGCCGTGGCTGGCGTACTATTCAGAATTTTTTACAATCCTACCAGAAAATCCCGATACCTTGAAAATGGCAATAGATATTTAAATTTTGATAAATTTCTAGGTAATTTTGATGGTGGTTTAGGGGGGGGGGTCAATTCTAATAAAAAATGTCAGTATCTGTTACCGTTTGGTCTGTGGTATTGTAAACAGACAACCCTAGAACATGGTCAGCCAGTCAGGCCAGCACAGATTTGACTTTTATATAAAGATATCTACTTTGTTTAACATTGATGGACATGCTTGAATTGCTGAACATTAGGTGAGTTAGATCTTAGATCAAACACAATAGTAGATGTGATAAGGTCAAGTCACTAGAGAGGTGGTGATTTTTTTCAGTCTTCAATAACATAAGAGGTGGCAGTTTTCACTGTAGGTATTATTTTAATATGTATAATTTATACCTACTTATTTTCAAATGCTCATTTTAACCCAAATAATAAGTGCTTGAATTATCTTAAGTTAATAGCTTTCAAACTACCATACGTTAGAGTCAGCTAAAGTATACATATGAAAGGATCACGCAAAATAGGGTGTTACAAAAGAATATCGATCAAATTTTTCGTTGACTATAGGCCAAATTATGAAAAAGGATTAAAATTAAGATAAGCCAAACACGCCCTCGATTAGGAGTTTCAACGAATCACAGCGCACTATAGCCCAACTTAAGGTATAGTCTGTATCATCCTTAACTTTAATCCTGTTTCATAATTCAGCCCTAATAGATGATATTAATGCAAAGTGTTTCTAGGAAATTAAGCTTCAAATTAACTTTTTGTATTCGTAAGGCGGGGAAATGGCTTTTTTTGTACTCTATGTTATGCATTTTTTTTCTTTCTTGACATTTATGTAGTAGAAATTTTATTTTGAAAATAGTTAGTGGACCCTACAGGGGTCAAATTAATTTTTATTACACACATTTACGCGCATTCTATGTTAGTAATACCTTTGTGTTTAAAAAAAAAACTCAACAAAAAGTAATTTTCCATGGATTAATTTTACCCCTATGCCTAGTAATCTTAATCAAACCACTTAAATTGTCATTCAATGCTCAATAATAATACAGTTAAAAAAGTTACTTAGGATTCTTGGTTTCGAAGATAAAAGCAAAAGACGTAAAAGAGAGTATCAAATTTGACGGTTTTTGGCAAACACACGATACTCTTATTAAATTTGGTAGGCTCAGAAAGTAAATTAAATATCCAAGTCATAATATTATGGTACCTATGTCTTCAGTAATTTTAAATTATACATCTAATTTAAATAAATAGTATCAAGCCCATAAGTAATTTAACGTATTCCCAAAAAGAATTTCCAATACTAATTACATCTAAAATTCTTCACTATTTAAGGCAAGATCTAGAGAAGAGTGTTAAATATTATAATACCTATGCAGATACCTAATTACAAAACAAAATTTGTTGAATGTTGTGAAAGAGGCCACAAGGGCTGAGTCAAAACCCATGGGAGAATTTCCTACGTAAATATTTAGTAACTTTTGATCGAAAGGACAGAAAACATTAAAAAACACAATACTTCCGATGTCTAATATTAAAAAATTCTCAGAAGTAATATTGCAAGAGACAGCATATTTTATTATGACTGACTTTGTTACCTAAGATGTGGAAAATTATGTCGGTCAAGTAGACGACTCTAAAACTAATATTATCATTGGTTCTTTTTAGAACAGTTTGGATATCTTTAAACTGTTGCCGGGGCAATTTTTGCATTATATGCTCGAATATTGATTTTGAGCTTCTCTGATTTTCACGGTTTATTGGTGTTGACCCACAGAAATATACAGATTTTTTTTTTTTATTGTAATTTATTTATGTGCGTCAACATTTTATTATAATGTTATATACACTCAAAAAAAATATTACATAGTTAATCGCGTTCTAGTCATGGTTAATCGAGTTCTAGTCATAAAATCCAAGATTACACTTTCATTTTCTGTGAGGCAAGACAGTAAGTCATTTGGACTTCTTAATGCATGGTAGTTTCCTGAAGGCATGTTAAAAGAGGACAATGGTCTGTAGGGATCTTCTGTAATTAGGGGAGACGGCTAAAACAGCCATTTACATTCCATGAGTGAGAAGTTTGTTTTTCATGTAACTATTAGAAGATTCAGTAAAATAATAATGATCGTAAATATCATTAGACAAATAAAGGACATGATCAGATTAAATGAGAAAAAAAAAAAAAAAAAATCAACATTTTAAAAAAAAAAAAAAAAAAAAAAAAAAAAAATACAACAATAATACTTATAAGAAGGTAGGATGGGACATGTGGAAATTTTGACATACTGATAAATAATTATGAAAAATAATTCTTTGGAGGGATTCAACATTCAGAAGGTACATTTTGAAGTACCATTTTTGCTTCAACAAAAACATTTTTCAAGAGGCGGCTAATTCTGGACTTCATGTTAGGTGTAATGTCGGGATGTGCGTGGATTGACTGTAGAATGTTCCGAACGATGTTGACAGGAAGTTCGGATTCTTTCACAATTTCTATCTGCTTTTGAGAATTCTTCAGCTTGGCTAGGAGATCACAAATATCATCTGCTGACACCGACTCTTCCTCGGACTCATCCACTATCTTGGACACCAAGGATTTGAATCCTTCGGACGGTACGGGGTCTGACGAGTTTATTTTAATTTTCTTCTCACTATGGGACTCATTGTCATTCGAGGCTCTTTTTTGTTTCTTTGCTGAATCGAGGTTAGAAGAGGGACTCCTAAGAGGCGGGAAGTCTTCTCTGCGATTTTTATGTTTGGGAGTTGAAGCTTTTTTATCTGCTACCAATGAGGGAAGGGATGAAGATCGGGAGACCTTAAATTTCGGATAGAAGTTTTTTACTTGAAACTCACCAGACTCAGACTTCTTGGAAATCAGGGGAGTAATTAAGGGAGACTCAAAATCAGACTCCACGTCTTCATCCATGAGCTCATCAGAAAGCTCAGGGAGATCAATATTTTCTACTGCTATTTGCTCATCACTATACTCAGGTTCAGGGGGAGGTGGCAGCTTGGCTTTTAACAATCTGTCCTGTGCGAGAGCTTTTGGAGGTTCCGTACAGTTTATGGCGATATGCCCCTCCTTTCCACAGTTAAAGCACCTGGTAGTAGGGCTGGAATCGAAGGATAAATATACAGGGTAGGTGACATTCATGAAAGTTACATTGATTACTGCGGGTACTTTTTCTTTGTCATCGGACCTGATCTTCACTTGTCTTTTGTAAGCGAGAATATGGCTTAAACGATAATCTCGCATACCATAATTAGACAGGTGAATCTCAGACTGGAGGGAAACATATTTCTTCAATTCAAGTTCTAGGAGACTATTTGGTAAGTGAGGCACGACATTCTGTAGGAAAAGAATGAGACCCGGGTCAACTAGTTTTTTTACGGGTAAAACTTTTCCATCGATAGTGACTGTTTCATTTTGAGAAGTAAAATCCTCGAGTACATTTTGGGAACATAAATGCATCACAACTCTTGCACCATTTTTACCACCATAAATGATTTTCTTGAAATCCTCCGGGGTTCCACCCAGTAGATTTCCTACAGCCATGAAATATTTGTCCATGGGAATAAACTCGACATAGGGTAAAACAATGGCACATTCAAGGGGAAGCATCAACGTATCATCAATAGGCTTGGACTGGATCTGGGAAGTAAAACACGCGCTGAAAGAAGACGGTGCTGACCTCTTGTAGGCAGATGAGTAACTACGTCTAGGAGTCTGGTAGGTAGAGAATGAAAGTGGGGAACTCATGACTGGGAAAGAGAAGAGAAAATTATTTCAAGTTCACAGGGAATATTTATTGTGAGTGGCTGAAATCAGAAAATTTCTCGGACGGGTGATGAGTACGAACGGGTAGGTAGACAGGACGGGAAGACGGGGGAGGTTGCTATAGTAACCATAGCTTATTATCACTGAGAATGTTGGAAAACATGATAAAAAACGACAAAAAATAGGAAATTAGTTCACAATAACACAAAACAAGAACATCTAGGTGAAAGGCCAATTAAGGCTGAACGCTTTGATATGAAAAACTTGTGGAAAAACAACTTTTAACTAATTTTCGAAATTGAAAATAACGGAGCAAAATAAAAACGACTTGTTACTTCAACAGATGAATCGGGAATGTATACAGATTTTACGTTGTGTTTTAAGTATGATTCGGTCGTTTTCCAAAAGAATGCATTATTTTTGATCGCGGTGAAATTGTGACGGATTCATATAACTCCATGCCTTGTAACTTTAACCAATCCTATATCCTATAAAAATGGATGGCGGTTTGAAGAAGTCACAGCCATAAAATGTAAGAGAATGTTAAAACAAATTAACTTCAACCATGAAATGGAAGTTGAACAATGCCGACCTCAAGGAGGTTCTATAAACAGGGAGTAGACCAGCATTGGCTTGGTTCTGGGGGCCCTTGTCAATTATTAGCCTCCTTGTAAAGACAGTGGTAGAAGTGATGAGTCATTCCTCCGTTGTCTAGCTACCATCGTTCAAGATGACGCTACCCTATGATGATGAATAAGAAATAGAAAAAGAATTATCTCTGCGACCCTGTAGTCAGAAGCCCCATACAATACGACTGCATTGCCTGTGACTCATTTTTTTTCAAAATCATATGTCTCACTGCTATTATTTCAGTAATATACTAGGTATCCTTTCAGACTAAGCTTTCTAATTATAGCTACACAGCTTTATAATTTCGTCATCATAATTCACCACAGTTAGAATGTTGTGTTTAATGCTTTGTCATTTTCTTCGAAATTTGGATAATGATGACCAACACCATAGTTCCCTATGCAGTTGAGAGTACACGTCTCACATTGTCAACATGGACTATACAAAAGCAAGACGCTACGTGTGCCTCCTTCCACTGCATGTGTTCGGTGGTATCTGTCTGCCCAACTTTTACCGCAAAGCCTGGATGGAAATAATACACAAATACATTTTTCGTACATTTTTATACTGTGTAGTTTTTCTCGTGACGAATCTGCTCATTCTGAATTTGCTTCTAGTGGCTTTTCATGATATGTTTGAGTTTTTTCTTCGGCTCCGAGATTTAATTATGTTTGTTCTATTTTCAGCTCAACTATTGCCCATCAAATATCGATTAAAACAAGTCCTGGAGCTCTTCAATCTCCAGGAAAAATTGTTCAAAGTGTCCAATTCTAAAATTCAGCGTCTCTACATCTCTCAAGAAAAATTGGAATTGAAAATCTTGATCACATTATTTCTTATTGTTCAGGGTTCATTTCTTGCTGTTCCTCTGCTTGCTGCATCAAACAATAGTGAACAGCTGAAGAAAAATATTTATGGACACAAATATCCTAACAGAGTTTTGCCTATAATTGTATGGACACCACGTTCTTTTGATACAAGTGAGACAGACCACTTCATTATTATACTATCATTGCAGATAGTAGGGTCATGTCTGCTTATAGGTAACTACTTTGCAATTAATGCTCTGGAAATTCTATTTTTGACACCTCTCGAGGCACAGTATCAAATGCTGGGAGAATTCGTGAAACGGATTGGAGTCAACCATGTTGATAATCTAGGTAGTACAATTTTCTATACTGATGTTGCCGATGGTACATACTCGTACAAGAAATTTTCTGAATCACCAGTAATGAACCAGAGGTAAGAAATAACAAAAGTCAATATTTAGAGTCCTAACTTCAATAAGTCTAGAATTGATATTTTCTAGGTGTAAGGCTTATTTTATTCACTTTGCGAGAAGTGTTAAAAAAAAAATTCAAATAAATATTATATTTGCTAGCAGGGCTTGGTATTGTCATACATTAGTAGTAATAATCTAAACATGATTAATTTCAATCTTTAAATCAGTCCAAGATTTGTTTTAAATTAATTTGATGTGTAATAATTGAGCTCCATACAAAAAAAAATTAACTGCCAAACATGGACAATTGGACACAATACTTTTTCGTGGAATACAATCATAGTTTTTGACTTTCCATTATTTTTACAAAAACAAATACTAGAAATTCTAATAGTAGAAATTATCTAATATTAGGAAACGAGTAAACGTTTTTTAGTACCTAAACTTGTCAGCCTGATTCGCCTTATTTTAACTCGAAAAAATTAAGTGAAAGAATTAAAAAAGTTCTATACTTTCAGACGTTCAAGACCTCTTCCAAAAAATATCAATAACTCAAAAAGTATTATGTTCAAAAGTAACACAGATGGTGCCCTACAACCAAATAAATTGAGAAACTGGATGAAAATGAGATATCAATCATTCTATTTCAGATTAATTGTGAAGAGATATCAAGAATTGAACAATTTCATGACTAAAGTATGCAATTTCTACTATTTCATGGTAAAATCAAAATACTATAATACTTCTAATTGCATAAACAAAATTTAGGACCGATTTGGTTGACTATTTTTTCATTGTTTCTATCCTTCGCTCATTAAGACAATGAAGAAGGGTCTTAATTAAAAAAAAGAGGATGTTTATTCTTAGATATTTTTTTTACCATTTTACCTACTGTCGCAACATAGAGATGATGACATAATCATCATACATATTTGTGTATTTTATGGTCATTATGAAGTATGAAGTGAGAAACAGTAGTGTATCAAATCAACTTTCAATACATATCTACGAAATGTTCTTTCACCAGCACGGCCATATCTCGCCGCAGAACTAGCAGCAACGCGGCTAGTTATATATATTAAAGACAAATCCTAGCTGGCTTGACAAAACCCCCAGAACTACGAAGTATTACTTGGAGGGGGACTTTAGGTATTTAGAGAGAGGTATCTAGCCCGTTCACACCGTGCAGAAAATGTAAATTACATCTGAAAATTAGAAACCTTGCTTTAATGCATAAAAATGCTTTTTAATTGTTATTACTG
The DNA here is from genome assembly GCA_024516035.1 of Bactericera cockerelli. Taxonomy (NCBI): domain Eukaryota; kingdom Metazoa; phylum Arthropoda; class Insecta; order Hemiptera; family Triozidae; genus Bactericera; species Bactericera cockerelli. Next base: position 38,303,650 of record CM044956.1, read on the forward strand.
AAGCTAAAAAGCTGAAAGTCAATAGAGAAGGTTCAAAACATTGTCTACTTTATTATACAAATATTAGAATATTTTAAAAAATATCAAGTATAATATTTAAGATACACTCATAGATCCTGAGCAAAAACATTTAGAAATCACTTTAAAATATATATTTTTTTTCGTAATCTTTTTTCGATTTTTTTTTTCTTTATCACTACACAAAAATATGGGTCCCGTACCCTAAATTTAACTGTGAATTAGATTAAATGGTTGCGCTTTGAAATATTATGTAGGTATAAACAAAGAAAGTGTCTTTCTGAACTTCACAACGTTGTCAAGTTTTTAAGGGTGGAAAGTTTAATAAAAAACAACCAATTTTTAATGTATAGCTATGAATGTATTTCTTAAAAAATCTCTTTTTCAGTACACACGATTGCAAATTTTCTTCAAGAACTACTTATATATTCCATTTTTCTTATATTGGATCATGCTTTCCTATCATCTGGCACTCTTAAAACATCTGCTACTCTTCGATCGGATCAAATGTATTACCAGTTTTGTATTACTGGTTCGTATCTTCTTCACTTTGCTGGCCAAGTCAGAGAGCATGAACAAATGCAATGTCATTATACGGAATGCTTTGTATCAGAGTCAGTGGTACCACTGTAGTCCTCAGCTGAGACAAGATATCTGTCTACTACTGAGAAATGCACAGGACACAAAATACCTAACTGCTTTTAATGGTACTATTGTTTTCAACTATGAATATTTCATCAAAGTGATAAGGGCAGCTTTTTCTTTCATTAATTTTATGACAATTACTCTTGCAAGAAAGAAAGTCGTTTAGTAGGTGCTATTGTATTAAGAATAGTGTAATCGTTTTTTGTAAAAGTCCACAGTTGATTACCTTAAGTAGGCTTAATTAGAAAAGGTATTTTGTTTGATTTGATTTGATTTGATTTTATTGATGATGACAATACATTGAAAATACATTTTTACAATAGGTACGTAAGATTAACTTAAATACTAAATAGATAACATATTAACTCACATAACATGTCCTAAACTACCCACACTAAGAAAATCAGTGATTTTCTTGTTTTGTGGGATAGTTCTATTTTTCTCACTTGATTTAACTTTAATTTCTCTCTCTCTCTCTCTCTCTCTCTCTCTCTCTCTCTCTCTCTCTCTCTCTCCCTTTCTCTCTCTTTGTCTCTCTTTCTTTCTTTGGTTTATTTTCTTTTTCTGTCTAATTTATTATTTATCTCGTTCTCACTTCCTTTTCTCATTCATTGTCTCCTTTTCTTTCTCTTATTCTCTTCCTTCTCCTCTTTTTCTTTCTCCCTTTTTTCGCTGTATAGTTTCTCTCTTTATGGCAAAAAAAAAAAAGTTAATAGATAAGCACATGTTATTATGTACAAGGTAATTTTGTAGGTTGGTACATACAATACACATCATAGAATATTACATGTATGTAAATTATTATAGTAAATATTTATGTCTACAATATTTCTTATTTTTTACTCTGCATCTCTTTCAACCAGTCCCTGAGTTCGAGTTTAAATTTTTTACAGTCATCTTGGTTTTTTAATTTTGTTGGTAGCTCTTGATAGATTTTGATACCAAGATATTTTAATGATTTTTGGCCTTTTGATTTTTTACATTTTTCAATATTTATTTTTCTTTCTCTAAGTTGATGTTTAGTTTTCTTTTCTTTTACAAGTGATTCTTTGTTTTTATGTATGTAGTCACAGATATTCTTTGTAAATAGATTATTTAGGTTTAGTATTTTAAGATTTTGGTAGAGTTTTACCGTTGGATACCTTCTTTCTTTCTTGTATATTATTTTCAGTAAGGAATTCTGGATTGTCTCAAGTTTTGTTATTTTTGTTTTGTCAGCTCTACCATAAGCTATAATCCCGTACTCAAGGGCCGATTGAACGAGAGCATGGTACACTTCCTTCAGAAGGTGTAACGGTAGGAAAGTTCTGAGGGTTAAGAAAGGGTATATGTACCTTCTTAGTCTCTTAATCAATGCCTCAATGTGCGTGTCCCATCTAAGAAAACAGTCCATTTGTACCCCAAGATATTTTATATCCTTCACAATTTCAACAGCAGAGCAAGAGCACGAATCCTGGCAGTCAGGACTCTCATGGACAACTAACATGGTCTGTGTGGGTAGTTGGGGTCTTTGTATGGCAAATGGCACTATTTTAGTTTTATTTGTGTTCAGGCGTAGATTGTGAGCCTGAAACCAACATTTTATTTTCCTCATGTCATTTGCCATTTTTGAGAGTACTTCCTGCCAAGATGATGCTCTTACTAACAAAGCTGTGTCGTCTGCAAAGGATACAAGTTTGCCTTCTAATTGTAGGTTATACAAGTCCGACACATATATATTATATAGAACTGGGGATAGCACTGTTCCTTGAGGGACTGAATATGGTTTATTATCAACAGGGTCGCTCAGAAAATTTTCTTTTATGGTAACCTTCTTAATTTTGTTATTGATTTCTTTATTAATATCGACGTAATTATTTAATTTCACTCTCTGGGACCTATTACTAAGGTAACTTTTGAAAAACTCTAAGCTTGTTCCCTTAATCCCTATCTGTTCAAGTCTCCTTATTAGGATGTTGTGGCTCACTGTATTGAAAGCAAGTGACAGATCCATCATACAGGCTGCTCCCTTTTCACTTTCGTCCATAATAGGATATATCTCTTCTACTAATTCAAGGATAGCGTCACTTGTGCTCTTTCCTTCTCGAAACCCAAATTGTGCTGAGTTAAGGATATCGTTTTCTTCTAAATATTTTACCAGCCTTTTTTTGACACACTTCTCTAAGATTTTTGAAAAAGTTGTTAATAATGACACCGGTCTATAGTTTTTTACGTCCTGTTGGTTACCTTTCTTATAAATAGGACAAATCACTGCTTTCTTAAATTGATCAGGGAAAACACCTTTCTTAATACATAGGTTATAAATGTGGCTTAATGGTGCCGAAACTACTATTACTTTAAAAATACAACAACAACAAAAAATCGTCGGCCTTTTTTCTGATTCTTATTTAGGAGTGTCTAGGGACTCTAGGGGACGCATTATGAAAAAGGATTAGTAAATATAAGGCGACTCATAGATTTTATCAGCTGACCGATAGTTATTTTAAAACAAGATTTTCCCCCACGAAGGCTGGCTACAGCTCCTGTTGAGAATCGTGAATAATTTGAATTTTAGTAGACCTTATTTTCCCTAATCTTTAAACATTAGCAAGAAAATTAACACCTGTTGATATTGTTTATTGGTTGCCAGGAGACTGTTTACTGGTAACCACGAGCCCCTTCCTAGATTTTCTAGAATATTTTTGTTAGAGTTTTTTCTTTCTCTCTCTTCATGTTAACAATCTGTTTTTCTTGAATTTAATATAAGATCTTACATTGACGTAAACTGTGTTGTTTCTTACTTTATATATAATACGTGTGGAACAGCCGAGATTCTACGCGACATTTGGCGACCGTAGTGACAAGACAAGTTGTAAGTGACATGACAACCTAACGTACCAGTGTTGTGCATGCAGAAAGTCTCAACGCCAGTTTACTGTAAGTACTTAGACAGCATTATCATGGCTGAATTGAGTAATTCAAAAAGACTCAGAGGGTATCTAAGAACATCTCTGACCAAAATCCAGAAGAAGATCAGCAATGAAGCAGACACCAGCATACTGTCTGGGCTGATAGAGTGTACGAGGGCCAGGTTTGAAGAGCTGACTGTAAAAGATAATGCTATCCTAAACCTGTTGTCTGAAGACAAAGACGTGTCAGAGTCTGAGCTAGAAGCAGAACATGAAGAAGTAGAAATGCAAGTCTAAAATCTATATCCATACATTTTGTAGCTATGAAAGAAGCTAAAAAAGAAGGGAAAAAGAAAAACCTCATCTCTATATATTATATATATTACAGTTTATTTAAAATACAAACGATGCTGCCTAACTTTTGTCAGGTTGCTATAACACAGCATAATCATCAATACTATCGTACATTTTTTTTTTTGATACTTATATTCTTCTTTAGCTTTCTTCTATTTAGTTGTTTTTCTTCTTTCTTTCTATGCTTTGTAAATATGATAGTGAATTATTTTTGAACTGTCAGATATTATTTTTTGGGATATTTCCTTCAAAATTGAACAGTCGATACAGAATGTTTGAAAGAATTTGACAACATTCTTGGAAATAACTCCTCTACTGCCAAACCATAATCCAATTACTTCGAAGTTTCTTTCTCCATATGATTGTTTAAATTTGTCTACAAGTGATGGAATGCAGCTTTCATAAATTTTTTGTTTCTCTTCATGCACAAGATCACCTTGGTTTTCAATATTTCGCTCAAATCTTATTGTTGGGTCAATAATAAATGCTTTGTTTGTTTTCTTTTCAAAAGCCACAATATCACAAAACCTGTTGGAACCGGTCTTATCTGTCGCATATACCTCTTCATAACAATCATATCCTTTCTTTTTAAGTTCTTCTGTAATTCTGTTTTTCACTTTGTTATGTCTTGCGATGACCATGGTGTTGTTGTGAGGACAGCTGCCCAGTACATGACTTAGTGTTTCCTTCTCTTTCCCGCAATGGCGGCAAAGGTTGGACGAGCTGTTCTCAATGATAACTCCAGGGACTCCAGCAAGATTAGCGTAGTGTACATTCATTTTTATTGATTGAACCCATTCGGATCGTAGAAAGAATCGTAGAAAGCTCGTAGAAATAAACGTAGAGATAGAGATATGAAAAAAATTAAAAGAAATTGATCATGAGTTAGTACTATAGTGAAATGGAATAGAGAGTTGAGGACTAAATAAGTGATGATATGATGAAGAAGACTGATGAACTAAAGGGTGGTAGAGGTTGTAGAGAATATGAAAAATGGTAGAGGGTAGCTATGAAGAATGATAGTTGGGAATAATAAGGTTTTTCATAATATAATGAAATTCTCCAGACAGAGAATGCAGATCATACGAGAACTTTTTTTCAACAGAGTCTGTGACCAGAATGACTGAATTGAAAAATAAAAATAGTCCACTTGTTAGCTTCAAGTGCAAAGGTAGTAATTCCCCTTGAAATTCAGCAACTCATATCTTTTAATTAAATGAGTTTCATTTTCTTATGTCACCTTTTATAGTGCAGCTAAATTTTCCCTGTTTTTCAAAACGTGTTGTCAGTGATTTATTATTTAATAGCCACGTTGCGGTCAGAATTTTTTTACTGTACATAATAGGTGAACAAAAACAGGTAAAGTCACACGTGGCGCAGGTCTCACTGCAACGCGCCTATTAAATAATAAATCATTAAAAACACGTTTTGAGAAACAGAAAAAATTAGCTACCATATTATAAAAGGTAACATAAGAAAATGAAACTCATTGTATTAAAAGATATGAGTAGCTGAATTTGAAGGGAAATTACTACCTTTACACTAAACTTAAAGCTAGCAAGTGGACTATTTCTATTTTTCAATTGTCATTTTGGTCCATCCATACATACTCTATCTGAGCTGCATACTGTATATGAGAATTTCATTTCATCAAACACCTTATTATTGCCAACTATCATTTTCCATATTTCCTTCTATTATCAATTCTTTTTCCTGACAGGTCATTCATAATTATATGTCAAAACCTGGTCATCCATAATTATATGTCAACATCTGTGTTAGATCGCAAAGTAGGCAAACAACCTTACAGAGCAATTATAGTTCAAGAAAACACGATGGCAGTTATAACTTTAGGGGAAATTTTCGCATATTACTGCAATCAAGTCATCTGAAGAAGTAACTTATTATTAGAGTTTGGACTTTTACTTAATTGGAATCTAAACACGAGCTTAAGCTTTCACATAGAATGGAGTAGGGTTTCCTGCTCTATTTTTCTGCACACTAAAAAAATGAAAGATTTCATACAGTACAACATCGTCTCGTTAATTTTTTTGTGATTAAAAAACTAATAAATAATAATATATGTTTCATCAAATATAGCACCAGATTATTCAGATTTTTTTGTATGAATAAAGCTTCACAATACCTGTACTAAATTGTGTTTTCGAAAATGTAATGTATAAAATGGTAAATGAATCAGTTAAGAACTCGTAAAGAACATATTTTTTTTATGTAGATGCATTATTGTAATTTCTAATTTTATCTCAACTACTTTAAAATCAGGCAGAGCTTTCACAACCAGCAGAGAACATGGAATACACCAAAGTAAGACGTTATGTGTTCCTGCTTCCTCTTCATGTAGCTGGAGCTATCTGTCTCCCCAACTTTTACCGCAGTGGCTGTTTGGAAAAAATACACAAATATTTTTTACTAAACATTGTTATTTTCTTGTTAACTCTTGTTGTGTTTCTATTTACTTTAAACCTATTTCTTTTTGCTGTAACTGACTTTTTCGAATTCTTGCCAAGATTTCAAGAATTTATTTTGCTTGCTTTGTTTTTAACTCAACTTTTAACATTAAAAAATCGTTTGAAACAAGTTTCGGAATTATTTGATAAACAAGAAAATATATTGAAAGTTTCCAACAGAAATATACATCGTGAATACATCACTCGAGAACAGAAGGAGCTGACAGTACTCTTTATTCTGTTTCTGCTGGACGTGGTTTCATTCGTTGGTGCTCCATTGCTTGCTGGTTCCATCAGAAATGAACAATCACAAGAAAATATATATGGGCACAAATACCCAAATCGGGTTTTACCACTTAATATCTGGACACCCCATTCCTTTGATCCGAGTGAACTAGATAACTTTGTTATTTTATATGTACTAGAAATTTTTGCATCCTGTTTTCTAATGGCAGCATTCTTTTCACTCAATACACTAGAAATCCTCATCATGACACCTCTTGAAGGGCAGTATAAGATGTTGGGAAAATTTGTAAAACTAATAGGAGCAAAACATATGGATGCTCAAGGAAATGCAATTTTTTACACTGATGTTGCAAATGGTACATACAAATACATTTCTGAATATCAAGGACTGAAAAACAGGTAAGATAGCTTATCGTCTTCTTGTTATTTATTACTGACTAAATAATGATCCAACACAGGTAATATTGTAACCTTAAATTTTATTATAATCATACATATTCAGTACACGTACAAAATTGTGTTCCAGATATGTTAACAAACGCTAAGGTATAGGTATTATTATACTTTTAAAACTCTTTTTAAAATAATCCCATTTTATAAGTGATCGAGGAAGCTCACGATAGCGCACTGTAGTAAATAAATTGAAAAAGGTTCCCAAGAGTGGGCCGGTTGACATTTTTAAAACGCATTGAGTGGGTTATTGAATGAAATGTCTCGATGTTCTCATGGTTCATACTTGATATGACATTTTTGATTCGATAGTAGAATATGGGATGGGTAGGCTAAAACACAGACCACAAGCGTCTATGCCTCTACAGTAGCTTCTGTTTCATGGATACGAAATAAAAAAGGCTGTGAAACACTCATCTTTAAATAAAAAAATAAATAATAATAAGTGACGTCCAGTTATTTAGAGTTAGATTATAACTGAATTGGAATCGACATCATGATTCTGGATATTACTGGCTCAACCAAATATGGAGTGTGAAATTATCCTCTCAAATCAGCAGTGATTGTCAAAAGTTGCTGTACCAATGAATAACAATAAAATAATATTATAATTTACAGGCTTAGAAAACTTTATTCATCAAATATCTGGTCGAAAATTAATTTCAAAGTAAGAAAAACCAATAGTGATGAAGATACCACCAATAAATTAACAGATTGGATGATACAAAGATATGAAACTATCTATTTTAGATTAATTGCGAAGCGATATCAAGAACTGAATGATTTAATGTCCGAAGTAAGTAATATTGCTCTTTTTCTTCAAACACTTTTAACGATGTGTGAACGGAGTACAAAGAAAGAGTCAGCGCGGTAGATTATACAGAGTGAACGTAAAGTCCCGGAGCGGATTTTTATTTTTGAAAGGGTTAAATATAGATACTCGAATTTCTGCATGAAGTTCTAACGCAAGTTTGCCTACATTTTGGAGGAATCGAAATTTCTACAGGGTGTCTCAAAAGTAGGAAAACAGGCATCAACTATCCATTTTTTAAATAGAAACCCCCATTTTTTTTATTTGATGTTTGAAATCTTTGTAAAATGTTACACATAATTGACCCCTGACTCGATGTTTTGATCAAATGAATCTTCGATGAACCGCGCGGAGTAATGGACTTTGCTTTGGGATAAAAGTGTTTGAACCCAGAGTAAGATACATCAAATCAGTATAATTTTTTATGCTAAATCACGTGGTAACATTGGGTTTTCCCTATTTTACGCTTTACACATTTGTTCATACAGCTTTTGATTAAATTGTCGTCATACGAGATTCCGCTCGAACACACGCTGTAGAACCGCACGTGTTAATAATGGAAAACATACCTAATAATAATATCACGTGATTCAGCATAAAATATTACACTGATTTTACTTCCGAGAAATTTCTAATATTAGAAATCGGAAGTATTGTGTTCGTTTTTGTAAAAAAAAAATATTTTTTGCTCCGATTTCAATTTTTTTCATATTTTCTATCTCACACTATTATCCCAAAGATCCATAATTCCACGCGGTTCATCAAAGATCCGTATGATCAAAGCATTGAGTGAGGGGTCAATTGTGTGTAATATTTAACGTGGTTTTCTGATATCAAAATAATATAAAATAGGGGATTCTACTAAAAAAATCGACAGTTGATGCCTTTTTCTCTACTTTTGGGACACCCTATAGAAATTTCGATTCCGCCAAAGAATGGGCAAGCATGGGTTAGAACTTCATGCAAAAACTCCATTAAAAAGATAAAAATACGTCCCGGAACTTTTCGTTCACTCTGTTTTAGGTAAAGGAAAACATAGTTCCCATGCATTTCATCTACTTTCAGCCAGCAAAAAGCCCAACATGAGTTTCAAATATTACAATAATTTTATTGTAATATTTTGTAATATGACTTTCAAACATTACAATAATTGTAATATTTGAAACTCATGTTATTATTATTATTGCAGAAATGGACTACGATGAAAGAGGAAATTTGATTTTTGTATGACTTGCGAGGCCAACCCTATTTTCAATACAACCCAATAAGTGACACGAAGAGTATCATATTTTTTATGTTTCTTTTTTTTTCATACGGATCGTATGAGACCCAACTTCATGTCTTAAACTTGGTCTCGAAGGTTGATTGAGGTGTCTTAATAGATGAATCAACAGAATATTGTAAAATTGCATTTGGAGACTGGGATTTTCACGGCTAATTCACCTGAGCTCATGTTGTAAAAGCATACTTAAATCATTAGGTTCTCTATTTTTCACTTTTGCACTGTCATTGTTTCTAAGCCACCTTGAACAAAGTCATTCAAAAGTGGGAACATCAGACTTCTGTGGTTAACTTGGTTTTGGGAGCCCTTGTATTAGCCTCCTTGTATAAGCTTGATGATCAAGTTTGACGACCATCGAATAATAAAAGAGACATTTAACTACCGACATTCATGCTGTACTTGTTTTGGATTTAATGAGATTGGTAACAGTAATTATTATTGATACTCGATATTTTTCATGTTTTTTTTTAAATGTTTATTAAAGTCTAGTTGAATATACAGAGTGTCCACTTTTAATGTGCGCCATAGGAAAAATACATGTAAAAACAGTTTTTCTTGTCTCAAAAGTCGCCATTAAGTATTTAAATTAAACCAAATATTTTAACTCATGTATTTTTATCTGAAGAATCCACTGATGGTAATTTCATACACCTGGGACTTACAGTTAAAAAGTTAAGGGTTCGAAATCCGAGAAATGTGTTATGTTTGAAACTCAACATTTTTGTACAATTGGATACTCTGTTTTATGTATTTTTTCACGAAAAATTGATTGGTAATATTTTCAATTACCTGGGGTTTACAGTTAAAAAGTTCTGGGTTCGAAACCGAGTAATTGCGTTATGTTTGAAACTCAATATTTTCGTACACCTGGATACCTACCTGTTTTCTGGTTTTACTAACTGTGATACCCTATTTTAGCATTCTTTAACTTTATTTGTGTATTTTTTTAATAGGAATAACGATTTCTGCTTCTTTTGTCCGAAGAAGACCTACTGAAAAAAGGCGTGTTTTAAACTTGAATTCATGACTTTGTAAAAAAGGACAACTGATAATTAGTTTATGGGTAGGTACTTACTGATATCTGACACACGCTCCCAATTTTCAAAACTCACGGATGTGGGCCAAAGAAAATCCTCTACTCTTGGTACAGCCTCATACTCAGTACTCACAAAAAGTAAACGTCTGGGCAGGAATAGTAGGACAACACATTATTGGTCCAATATTCTACAATGAAAGTCTAACTTCAGAACTCTTCCTCGACCTCCTTGTTTATGAAATAGGTCCATTAATCACAAATGTTGTTGGTGAAAGAGAATTTTTTTTTCAAATGGACGGTTGTCCAGCCCACAACTCAAGATTAGTCAAAGAGTTTTTACAAGCAGCATTTCCAGGAAGGGTGATAGCTCACAATGGTGATATTGATTGGGCAGCAAGATCACCCGATCTATCCCCAAATGACTTTTTTCTTTGGGGTTACCTAAAAGCAATACTTTTTTACGAAGGTAAAACATACCCCAATGTAGAGGCATTGAAAGATGCCATCACCCAAGCATGCCACAATATAACAGCACGTCAATTGGCAAATGTTCGCAATGAATTTTACGACAGATTGGGATATTGTGTTGCTGCTGATGGAGATATCTTTGAAAATCGAATCTAACTTCAATATCAGTAAGTACCTACCCATAAACTGATTGTCAGTTGTTCTTTTTAACAAAATCATGAATTCAAGTTTAAAACACGCCTTTTTCCAGTAGGTCTTCTTCCGACAAAAGAAGCAGAAATCGTTATTTCTATTGAAAAGATACACAAAGAAAGTTAAAAAAATGCTAAAATAGGGTATAACAGTTAGTAAAACCAGAAAACAGGTAGGTATCCAGGTGTACGAAAATATTGAGTTTCAAGCATAACGCAATTACTCGGTTTCGAACCCAGAAATTTTTAACTGTAAACCCCAGGTAATTGAAAATATTACCAATCAATTTCTCGTAAAAAAATACATAAAATAGAGTATCCAATTGTACAAAAATGTTGAGTTTCAAACATGACACATTTCTTGGATTTCGAACCCTTAACTTTTTAACTGTAAGTCCCAGGTGTATGAAATTACCACCAGTGAATTCTTCAGATAAAAATACATGAGTAAACATATTTGGTTAGTTTAAAATACTTAATGGCGACTTTTGAGACAAGAAAAAACTGTTTTTTCATGTATTTATCCTTTGGCGCACATTAAAAGTGGACACTCTGTATATTGTTTTTTTTTAATTCTTGAAGAGAAAAATATATTAATTAATTCTCTAACTCGGAGCATTCTTATTTTCCAGTATGCAGAACTAGAACGTTTCTTCAAGAACTACATCTTCATTCCAGTATTCTTCTATTGGATCATTCTCTTCTATCATATAGCATACATGAAATACTTGCCAATGTATGATCGTATAAAATCCGTTGCATTATTTGTATTACTTATACACCTTTTCTACATTCTGATAGCCAAGTCAGAGAGCATGAACAAATGCAATGTCATTATAAGGAATGCTTTGTATCAGAGTCATTGGTACCACTGTAGTCCTCAGCTGAGACGAGATATCTGTCTACTACTGAGAAATGCACAGGACACAAAATACTTAACTGCTTATAATGGTTCTGTTATTGTCAATTATGAACTGTTCATTAAGATTTTGAAGGCAGGATTTTCATTTGTTAATTTCATGACAATTACTGTATCAACAAAGTGAGTTCTTTAGTTCCGCTACCCCCTAAATTAAAAACCCACATTTGAGCTACATTTATTTATGGACACGGATGGATAAAAATTGTTAGTATTCTTTTGAAGTGTTAATAACAAATTTAAAATAAAAGAATACTAACAATTTTTATCTATCCGTGTCCATAAATAAAAAAAATACATAGTTATAGCATAATATTTTTTCCTCCTTGTCAACTTAGAAAGTTTTTAACTGACAGAAATCTATCCAAAACTTGAAAATTTGTTGAAACAAATACATTTTTATGTTCCCGAAGAGTACACTCGTACTTTCTGGGAACTTAAATATGTTTATAAAAAAGATGAAAAAATAAAGATCCTCTAAACAGTCTAAACCATCTAACATTAATATAATCCAACGGATTCAATCCAAAACACTCCGCAGTATTTTAGGAGCGCTATATTCTACGTATTTAACAAGATACTTTGCTCCTTGTGATGGTTATATTGTTATTGTTATTCTGTACCTATACATATAGTCGTAATATTCCATACAACCGATGGCATAAAACTGGCCAAGTTAGAGGATAGTTTGCAGTAAAAAACATACAAAATGAGGAACTCAGAAAACGGGTTTTAATAAAAGAAATAAAATGGTACCAAGATAACATGGCCGCAAACAAGATATCACTGCATTCATTGGCGAAACCTTTTTGGATAGGAGTTCTGGAACTTGGCCCTTTTTTTAACGGTAGTTTTTTGTGGGATATCATTACTTTTTGTAAATGGTTCTTTCCACAGCCTGTTGCATTATTTTTTATTAAAAATTTCAGGATTCTTCACTTTAATATACTCCCTAAAACGACACCGTTTAACAGCAGAAATAGCGCGAAAGTCCGGTTTTTAGATTTTTACAGTAAACCCTAGCACCATGCAAAATTTCAGCTTTGTAAGTAGTAGGGAAGTACCTCATAATTTATCAGTGGCGGCTCGTCGGGTGAAGACACTGAAGACATTTTCACCTAATTTTGAACAGTGAAAACACTACTCATAATCCCTTGAACATGGCACAATTGATCTAACTCAAAGAAGAAAAAAAAAAAAAAAAAAAAGAGTAAGCTTTGTGTAAAATAGATCAATGCTGCTTAACAATTCATGTTACTTTCCAAGGAGAACACCAAATGTGAAGACAATTCGAAATTGTCTTCAGTTGTCCTTGAATCAACCAATCAGAGTTGAGTATTTCCAAGTAGGTATCATGAAATATTAGGCAAGAACTATATCTATGTAATATGCTACTGAGGACAGTCTTCAGTTGTATTCAGTTTACAATATCTACACGAACTCATACGAAATGTCACGAAGCCACATACCATGTGCGATGTCATGTGTTTTTGATATTAACATTGTTGCCAGTAGCATTATGCCAGACCTAGGAAACCAGTCAATGATTTAGCCTCCCATATCTAGCACAATCTTGTAATATTAAAAAACAAAATAAATAATAATAATAACGTAGGCGTTAGGAAAGCATTATTTTGTGTCCGGAATTTTGGATATTATTTCTCATTTTTTGGGTTCTAGTTTTGTACATAGTTCCTAAACGATAGCCGATACCAATAAATTTTAACTATTTATGTATCTTGTCAACTATAGTCTTAAAAAGGACATATCGATTGAAGTCAAATCTCGGAAATAATTATTTAATGTAGGTATCGAAATTGAGCCAAATAAGATAATCTGGTATCTAGTTGTTCCAAGATGTTTTTAAATAGGGACAATGGTGGTCCTGTTTAAGATCCTGACTATGGAACCACTTTAAAAAAAATCATGAATTTAGACGTGTTGAAATAAAATTCTCAAGAGAAAATTCTGTTCAGGCGGTGTAGTATTATTTTTTTAAATAAATAAATACGTCTTACATGATTTGAGGGATTTCTTTAAATTTAAAATATAGCTCTTGAAGTTTGTAGAAATTTAGCTATGAAATTAACTTGGCAACATTGTATCTCTTATCTTTAGAATGTAAACAAAACTTGGTGCGCACTTTTTAAATTTTATTAGATTATTTTCAAATCTTTTCAACGGTAATCAAGTGACTTTTAATTGGTGTAACTAGTTAATAAAGTTATTTCCCAGTATTTGATACAGGATAGAAACATTATTCCTACCTGATCTGACCTGTGCTTTTCATAATAAGTTGAATATGAAGTAGCTATGTACTTCTTTCAGTGTCAGTAATAACATTATAATTATGCATGTTGCAGGTAGCTAAGCACACAGCTTCCAGTGAAGTACTTAAAATTATGAGGCAATATCTGTGTTTTTCATAAATAGTCATTTAAACATCAATGGTAACAGAAATTTAAGCTGATTTTATATATTTGTAGTAAGTATGTTTTCTTAGATTTATTTTGTAATCTGGTGGTGGATTTTCTTCCAGTTTTGGATTGTAATTTTTAGTCTTCAACTAACTTTCTTTCCTTCCCAGTTCTAACCCCTCTTTAAAATGTTGTACCTACCTATCTACTGAGGTATAATCCTAATATTTTTATTTTAATTCCTTTTTACCAACTTTCAGTTAATATTTTTTATTACGATGAATAACTAATAACAATATTTCAAAGAAACAATGAGATTCCCACAAAATCATGGGGTTCAAACATTAAAAGTAACCCCATTCAGATTAAGAAGTAATGAGGATAAGAAAGATATTATGATTACTGGATGTCCAATTTCTCCAATTACTATAACCACCACTAAAAAAGTAAAGCAAATGCCTGTCCCACAGCCATACAGTTCAAGCCTGAATGGCTTATGAAAAATGAATGGCTGTGTACCAGCTCAAGTGTTGACAAATTGTTCTGCTGGCCTTGTTTATTTATTAAGTACCAAGTTAGTGTTCTCCAAAAAAAAGTACCTATAAAAACTTATATGATGCAAAACTGGTATGAGAGAAAACCATGCTCTGCAGGGAAACAGCCATAACTTACAATGGGCTGTGTTTATGAGACCATAAGAACTAAGATCTGATAAATTAATAATTTTATTTTTTCAATACTTCTGGGTATAATTTGTCTTCACCTAGTCTTGAAGTCAGGAGCCGCCACTGTAATTTATATACATAATCTAGTATATTTTCTCCCTAAAATAACACCGTTTAACAGCATGATAAGTGCGAAAGTTCCGGTTTTCAGATTTTTCCCTGTACTTTTACAATAAACCCTAGCACCAACAAAATTTCAGCTTTGTAGGTAGTAGGGAAGTGCCTCATAATTTATATGCATAATCGAGTATACTTCCTCCCTAAAATAACACAGTTTAACAGCATGATAAGTGCAAAAGTTCCAGTTTTCATATTTTTACCTGTACTTTTACAATAAACCCTACCGTCATGCAAAATTTCAGCTTTCTAAGTAGTAGGGAAGTGCCTCATAATTTCGATCCATAAACGATTATATATTTCCTCTCTAAAACGACACCGTTTTACACCATGATTAGTGAAAAAGTTCCGGTTTTCAGATTTTTCCCTGTACTTTTACAATAAACCCTAGCACCAACAAAATTTCAGCTTTCTAGGTAGTCGGGAAGTGCCTCATAATTTTGATGATCTGTCAGTCAGTCAGTCCGTCAGTCAGTATCAAAATCGCAAATTTTAAAATTACATTCCTCTGAAAGTTTTTTGCATAGAGTCTTGAAATTTTCAATGTCTTTTTAATGACAATCTCTGTTCCAAATTTCATATCTCTATGATCAATTGAACCGAAGATATGAGGGTGTGAAAAACCGGGTGAATCGGTTCGTGTAAAGACACACCGCCGTGCTTGCTGGAACTTGGCCTGGCGCACTGCCGTGCGCTCAGATATTCTGACAGGTGATTCATAGATATATGTCAACATCTGAGTTAGATTGTGAAGTAGGCAAACGACCTAACAGAGCAATTAGAGTTCAAGAAAACACGGTGGTAGTTATAATTTTAGGGGAAATTTTCGCATATTACTGCAATCAAGTCATCTGAAGAAGTAACTTATTATTAGAGTTTGGACTTGTACTTAATTGGAATACAAACACGAGCCTAAGCTTTCACACAAAATGGAGTAAGGTTTCCTGCTTTATTTTTCTGCACACTAAAAACATAAAAGTTTTCATGCAGTACAACATCGTCTCGTTAATTTTTTTTGTGATTGAAAAACTAATAAATAATATATGTTTCATTAAATATAACACAAGATTATTCAGATTTTTTTTTGTATGAATAAAGCATCACAATACCTGTATTAAATTGTGTTTTCGAAAATGTAATATAAAAAATGGCAAATGAGTCAGTTAAAAACTCGTAAACAACAGAATTATTATGTAGGTGCATTATTGTAATTTCTAATTTTATCTCAATTACTTTAAAATCAGGCAGAGCTTTCACAACCAGCAGAGAACATGGAATACACCAAAATAAGACGTTATGTGTTCTTGCTTCCTCTTCATGTAACTGGAGCTATCTGTCTCCCCAACTTTTACCGCAGTGGCTGTTTGGAAAAAATACACAAATATTTTTTACTAAACATTTTTATTTTTTTGTTAAGTCTTGTTGTGTTTCTATTTACTTTAAACCTATTTCTTTTTGCTGTAACTGACTTTTTCGAATTCTTGCCAAGATTTCAAGAATTTATTTTGCTTGCTTTGTTTATAACTCAACTTTTAACATTGAAAAATCGTTTGAAACGAGTTTCGGAATTATTCGATAAACAAGAAAATACATTGAAAGTGTCCAACAGAAATATACAACGTGAATACATCACTCGAGAACAGTCAGAGCTGAAAGTACTCTTTATTCTGTTTCTGCTGGACGTAGTTTCATTCGTTGGTACTCCACTGCTTGCTGGTTCCATCAGAAATGAACAATCACAAGAAAATATATATGGGCACAAATACCCAAATCGAGTTTTACCACTAAATATCTGGACACCAACTTCCTTTGATCCGAGTGAACTAGATAACTTTGTTATTTTATATGTACTAGAAACTTTTGCAGCCTGTTTTCTAATGGGAGCATTCTTTTCACTCAATACACTAGAAATCCTCATTATGACACCTCTTGAAGGGCAGTATAAGATGCTGGGAAAATTTGTAAAACTAATAGGAGCAAAACATATGGATGCTCAAGGAAATGCAATTTTTTACACTGATGTTGCCAATGGTACATACAATTACATTTCTGAATCTCAAAGCCTAAAAACCAGGTAAGACAGCTTATCGTCTTCTTGTTATTTATTACTGACTAATGATCCAACACAGGTAATGTTATGATCTTCAATTTTATTATAATGAAATAATCATACATATTCAGTACACGTACAGATATGGTGTTTGAGATAATGGTAACAATCGCTAAGGTATAGGTATTATAAGGAAGAGAATAAAAAAAATATTTTTACACCGAGGTGATTTTGAATTTAGTCTTTAGTGACGGGTGTACAACCACTTTCCTGTTGACATCATAATTCTGGATATTACTGGCTCCACCCAGGCTGTTGAGTTGAATTTTAATTGTCAGTATTTGAGTATCCAACAAATATGGAGTGTGAAATTATTCTCTCAAATCAGCAGTGATTGTAAAAAGTTGTTGTGTCAATGAATAACAATAGAATATCATTTACAGGCTTAGAAAACTTTATTCATCAAATATCTGGTCGAAAATTAATTTCAAAGTAAGAAAAACCAATTGTGATGAAGATACCACCAATAAATTGACAGATTGGATGATACAAAGATATGAAACTATCTATTTTAGATTAATTGCGAAGCGATATCAAGAACTGAATGATTTAATGTCCGAAGTAAGTATTATTGCTCTTTTTCTTCAAACACTTCTAACGATGTGTGAACGGAGTACAAAGAAAGAGTCAGCGCGGTAGATTATACAGAGTGAACGTAAAGTCCCGGAGCGGATTTTTATTTTTGAAAGGGTTAAATATAATTACTTGATTTTCTGCATGAAGTTCTAACGCAAGTTTGCCTATTTTTTGGAGGAATCGATATTTCTACAGGCTGTCTCAAAAGTAGGAAAACAGGCATCAACTTTCCATTTTTTAAATAGAAACCCCCATTTTTTTTTTTGATGTTTGAAATCTTTGTGAAATGTTACACATAATTGACCCCTGCTTTAATCAAATGAATCTTCGATGAACCGCGCGGAGTAATGGACTTTTCTTTGGGATAAAAGTGTTTGAACCCAGAGTAAGACACATCAAATCAGTGTATTTTTTCATGCTAAATCACGTGGTAGCATTGGGTTTTCCATATTTTTCACTTTAAACATTTGTTCATATACATCAGCTCTTGATTAAATTGTTGTCATACGAGATCCCTCTCGAACACATGCTGTAAAGTGTAGAACCGCAAGTGTTAATAATGGAAAGCCTACCTAATAATGTTACCACGTAATTCTTCATAAAAAATTACACTGATTTTTTGTATCTCACACTTTAATCCCAAAGAAAAGTCCATGATTCCGCGCGATTCATCGAAGATCCGTTTGATCCGTTTGAGCAAAAAGTCCAACATGAGTTTCAAATATTACAATAATTGTAATATTTGAAACTCATGTTGTTATTATTATTGCAGGAATGGACTACGTCGTAAGAGGAAATTTGATTTTTGTATGACTTCCTAGGCCAACCCGATATTCAATACAACCCAACAATTGACACGAAGAGATTCATATTTTTTATGTTATTTTTTTCATACAGATCATATGAGACCCGACTTGTCTTAAACTTGGTCTCGAAGGTTGATTGAGGTGTCTTAATAGATGAATCAACAGGATATTGTAAAATTGTATTTGGAGACTGCCATTTTCACGGCTAATCCACCTGAGCTGATGGTATAAAAGCATACTTAAAGCATTAGGTTCTCTATTTTTCACTTTTGCACTGTCATTGCTTCTAAGCCACCTTGAGCAAAGTCATTAAAAAGTGGGAACATCAGTTTTCTGTGGTTAATTTGGTTTTGGGAGCCCTTGTATTAGCCTCCTTGTATAAGCTTGATGATCAAGTTTGGCGACCATCGAATAATAAAAGAGACATTTAACTACCTACAATCATGCTGTAGTTGTTTTGCATTTAATAAGATTGTTAACAATGATTTTTATTGATACTCGATATTTTTCATGTTTTTTTTTAATGTCTATTTAAATCTAGTTAAATATATATTGTTTTTTTTATTAAAGAGAAAAATATATTCATTAATTCTCTAACTCGGAGCATTCTTATTTTCCAGTATGCAGAACTGGAACGTTTCTTCAAAAACTACATCTTCATTCCAGTATTCATCTATTGGATCATTCTCTTTTATCATATAGCATACATGAAATACTTGCCAATGTATGATCGTATAAAATTCGTTGCATTATTTGTATTACTTTTGCACATCTTCTACATTGTGATAGCCAAGTCCCACAGCATGAACAAATGCAATGTCATTATACGGAATGCTTTGTATCAGAGTCAGTGGTACCACTGTAGTCCTCAGCTGAGACGAGATATCTGTCTACTACTGAGAAATGCACAGGAAACAAAATACTTAACTGCTTTCAATGGTTCTGTTATTATCAACTATGAATTGTTCATTAAGATTTTGAAGGCAGGATTTTCATTTGTTAATTTCATGACAATTACTGTATCAACAAAGTGAGATCTTTAGTTCCGCTACCCCCTAAATTAAAAACCTACATTTGAGCTACATTTATTTATGGACACGGGTAGATAAAAATTGTTAGTATTCTTTTGAAGTGTTAATAACAAATTTAAAATAAAAGAATACTAACAATTTTTATTTATCCGTGTCCATAAATAAAAACAATACCTAGTTATCAGTGTTGTAATGTACCCGGGTACTTGTACCCGGGTACTGTACCCGGGTACAGTTTTGAGTACCCGATACCCGTACCGGGTACAGATTGTGAATTGGTACCCAATACCCGTACCGGGTACTATTTTTCTGTACCCGGTACCCGAAAAGCGGGTACTTTACGGGTACTTTTTTGTTCTTAAGTAGCAAGAGTTTGTTCTAAAAAATTGAAACCTTGTTTTACTTCCGAGAAATTTCTAATATTAGAAATCGGAAGTATTGTGTTCGTTTTTGTAAAAAAAAATATTTTTTTTGCACCGATTTCAATTTTTTTCATATTTCTGGAGGTTTCATAACCTCCTGAGCAAATTTGGTTTTGTGTCCGTCTGTCGGTCTGTTAAAACGATTCCTTGTAACGCGCAAATCTCGGAAACTACTCGACGGATTTTGATGAAATTTTGCACACATCTAGGAGACATTCTTTATATGGTCCCATTTTAAATTCATCGAATTCGTACTAGCGGTTCTGGGTGAAAGAGACCATGCGCCTGACCACTAACTTTTTACTTAAACGCTTATATCTCGTGAACGGTACACCCGATTTTAATGAAATTTTGTATGTATATGCATATTATTGTTATACATAGGCTATTTCTATTTATTTTTTAATTAATTATAATTAGACTCTGATATTTAAGAAAATCCGAAATTTAGGACAAAAAAGTCAAAAAATAAGGACCACGACTTGCCGATACAGAATTTTTTGTTGAATCTAGAATGTATAGAAAACAATTTTCTACCATATTAAACAAATTTGAAGAAAATCGGTTCAGTAGTTTTGGAGATACAAGTAATTTTGTATAAAATCTCAAAATTGGCACGTGTTAACAATGTGTATAGTATAGTATAGTATAGTATAGTAGTGCTTTATTTAGACTGTCGGCTCGAGACAAGGAGTCCCATTACGCTAACAGTTTAATATAGCACCTCTTTATTTATTGTAAATTTTACATGATTTTACATTTGTGATGTGTGATGTGTGAAAAAAGATGTGAAACAATCACGAGGAAGTATTGTGTCCATAATTGGCAGTGTTTTTCATTTTGGAACGTTTTTCAAAAAAAAAAGTTTCACTTTTTTTAAACAAATGACATCATATCCACCACTTCCTACCTCCATGCGAGCCATTGGGCTTACCAAACTTACCGAGGCTTACCAAACCGAACAAAGAGAAATTTTATAAGTAGGTATGTACCCGAAAAGTACCCGTAAAATACCCGGTACATTTTTTCATTACCCGGTACCCGTACCGGGTACTGTTTTTAAAAAGTACCTCTTACCCGTACCGGGTACAAATTGCCCCTGAATACCCGTACCCGTACCGGGTACCAAAAAAAATGTACCCGTTACAACACTGCTAGTTATAGCATAATATTTTTTCCTCCTTGTCAACTGTCAAAAAAAAAAAAATATGAATTCCACAATACTAATGAGTATAAACAACTCGTTGTTAAATATTTTTAATATTTCCATCTGAATAACCTGAGAACCTATTATCTGCATCCTCTTATTAATCATAATCATCATCTTATTAATATATAAATATATTTTTTTTTCTTCAATGTTGTTTTTAAAAAAAAATATTTTTGAGCTCATATTAAACATATTATATAAAAAAATATTATTACTTTTTCTGCTGTTGAATACCATTTTATACTCATCAATTTTTTCTATTGTGAATGAAATTGAAAAAAAAAAAAAATATATATATTATTATACATACTATTATTTTAAAATCCCCACCTTTAGCACAAGATTTTTATCTTTTGAAGGTGGGTATACCCTCATAGTTTGTTGAAGATGATAATGTAAAAAATAAAATAAATGGAAACTTCAAAAAAAAAAAAAAAAAAAACTTAGAAAGTTTTTAACTGACAGAAATCTATCCAAAACTTGAAAATTTGTTGAAACCCTACATCTGAGCTTTTGAAGTGTTAACAACAAATTTAAAATAAAAAAATACAAAAAAAAAAAAAAAAAAAAAAAATCCGTGTCCATAAATAAAAGCAATATATAGTTATAGCATACCTATATTTTTTCCTTCTTGTCAACTTGGAAAGTTTTTAACTGACAGAAATCTATCCAAAACTTGAAAATTTGTTGAAACAAATACATTTTTATGTTCCAAAAAGTTCACGCGTACTTCCTGGGAACTTAAAAATGTATATGTAAAAGATAAAGAAATAAAGATCCTCTAAATTATCTAACATTAATATAATCCAACGGTTTCAATCCAAAACACTCCGCAGCATGATAGGAGCGCCATTCTACGTATCTAATAAGACACTTCACGATGACTTGAAAGTCCCTTTTGTCATGGAAGAGATAAGAAGCAAATCAGGAAATTACCAAAAGCGACTTCCAAATCACCAATCACCCCAATCAACTTATCCGAGACTTCAACGAACCAGTCCTAAACAGGAGATTAAAAAGGACCTGGCCAAACAATCTCTTTTCTCAATCTAATTCTTAATTTTTCCCCTTAATTTCTTATTTCCTTCTAGTACAACTTCTATTTTCTGACAGGTCATTCATAATTTATTATAAATATGTCAATAGTAAAGAAGGCAAACGACCTAATAGAGCGATCATTGTTCCAGAAAAAAATGGTTGTATTTATAAATTTAGGGGAATTTTTCGCATTATACTGCAATCAGGTCACCCGAAGAAGTAACTTATTATTAGAGTGTAGACGACTTGTTCTTTATTGGAACCTAAACACGAGCTTAAGCTTTCACCCAGAATAGAGAAGGGTTTCCTGCTTTATTTTTCTGCTCACTAAAAACATAAAAGTTTTCATACGGCACAACATCGTCTCGTTAACATTTTTTGTGATTAACAACTAACATAACCTGTAATAAATTATGTTTTCGAAAATGTGATGTAATAAATAGCTAATGAGACGGTAGAAAACTTGTAAATAGTAAATGTGAGTGCATTATTCTAATTTCTAATTTTTATATTAACTATCTTAAAATCAGGCCGAGTTTTCACAATCATCTGAAGGATATAGAGAGGTCCTAACATAGCCTTAGAAGAAGCTCTAAAGAAGGTCTCATTATAGTGACTATGATATAATATTATGAAATAGTCAAAAATAATTTAACAACTCCGAAAGAACAACAACAATGGAACCTGACAAAACAGCTATAGCAAAACGGCAACAAAAAAGTTGAAATAAAGCCACCCAACGGTGACCAGAAAATAAGAGAGAGAAATTATAACTTCATAACAATTTCATTTATATTTTATGTTTTTTAAAAACAAAAGAATTCTCAACCATTTCCTCCATCTCTCTTTTTTTGGTCTCTCTCTATGTCCTTCTTCTTACAAACATTATCTTCCTTTTTGTACACCCCTTTCCCTCTCCTTTTCTTTCTGCTATATTTTGTGCTTCCTTTTCTCTTTTTCTCTCTTTATCGTTTTTATCTCTTTCTCTTCCTCTTTGTAATTTCCTCTCCTTTCCTTCTCCCTCTCTTTCTGCTATCTTTTGTGCTTCCTTTTCTCTTTCTCTCTCTTTATCGTTCTCTTCTCTTTTTCTTCCTCTTTGTACATTCCTCTCCTTTCCTTCAACCTCTCTTTCTGACATATTTTGTGCTTTCTTTTCTCTTTCTCTTCTCGTTACTCGCGTCCTCCTCTCTGTCTCTATCTGAGACGTTACATAATTTAATGGAAAAATCATATTTAGGTACAACATAAACATGAGGTAGGTATTAATCATATTATTATTACTATTATTCAGTAGGCGCCAATTTTAATACGTGCACAAGAAATTTCTGACACATTCTGTGATAAATTGCTTTTCTTATTTTTTTATTTAATTAATTTTTTACACTTCTGTTATTACGAGAAAAAAAAATCTTGAACTTTTGTATGCGGAATATTAGTCCGTCAAAATTTTGCATGTTTTAGCCAAAATATAGGAGGGTTGAAAAGTCGTTACTAATGTGTTGTTCTAATTTAAAAACTTAGCATTATGTAGAGAAACAGGGGGAGACAAAGAGGTAAAAATTTATGGTGTAATATTTTTACTGATCTTAAAAGATCTCACAATGTTGCAGTGTTAATTGTATGTTAAAAGTTTTCTATGTGTTACAGAGGTAGTTATTGAATCCAAAAACAAAAGAGTAGACGTTCTAAGTAACTCATAAATATTTTATGTTTTCCCAAATCATTCTGAACTTTCAAGTTTCGGCCGTAGCCGGGACGTGAGGGCCGCACCCCGTTACTAATGAATCTGTAAACTTTACTTTTCTTCACACGGACGTGTCTAATTAAAGATATTATTTCCCCAGCGTAAAGTTCAATTAGTTTCCTGAGAGTGTGCGTTCTCAAAGTTCATACCCTACCCATTTCAAACATAAAGGAAATCCTCATGGAAGGTGAAAAACTGAACCATTAAACAGGTAAATTGCTAAAAACACAAACTTTAAATTCTCGTTCACGTACATATTAATTTAGGTTTGGGATTAATCTTAGACATTTTAAGATGAAAACTAACTCTCAAGAAGGGAGAAAAACTCGAAGTTACTGAATGATAAAGAATGACACTTAGTTTTTAAATTCAGGTCCACGTACATTTTAATTGCAGGTTTGAGATTAATAAAAATGCTAATTTTGACTCTTTCCAAGTTTCTTAGTACAATTTACTTCAGATTTTCCAACGAAAAAAATCAATGTGACTTTTACTCATTTATTATTCTGTCTATAAAAAATATATGTACTAATACTTATGGTACATTAAATTGTAACTTTTGAAGGAATTCTACGAATTTCGGATCCATTTAGTTTCATCATTTATTCAAGATGCATATTACAATTTCAAAGATTTTGTTGGTAATTATAGGAGAACTATACAGGGTCTGGCAAAGTATAGAAAACCCTGAACAAGTATATTTGAAAGGTCTTTCTCAGTAAGTTTGAATATTTGCATGGTTAATCGGGATTAGAAAAACCTTCTTTTAGAGTGAAGCCAATTTTTGGCCAGCCCCATGTCGCGGCCGGAGGGGCTATGTTAATTTTTCTAAATACAAAATCTCTATTGCTTTATTTTTTTTTTTTTTAAATTTATTAGAGTGTGCAAACATACAGTTATGTTATATACACTATGAAATATAAGAAAATTACATTTTCAAATAATTATTGTTAATAAAGTTCAAAACAGAAGTGGGGTCATATGAAAGACAAACAAAGAGGTCATTGGGGTTTCTTGCATTCTGATATCTCTATTGCTATTTTTGCTATTAATTGCACAAAACTGACCGTCATTCTCAAACAAAAAAGAAAGAAGTATTACTGGTCTTGACATTTGAGTAATTTTATTATTTATGCTGACATACTCAAGAGAATGAGGAAAATGATCCTCACGCCAGCTTGCTTGCATGGCACGTGTAGCAGCTTGACACAAATAGATGGATACCTTTAATTTTGAATACCTATCAAACGCCATAAGTAGTGGCAGTTAGGAGTGGTAAGAATAATAATAATATAATGACACTCTTTAGTTTAAAGCAACCACTAGGCGAGGTTAATGCTCACATCATTTTCTACCGTCTAACCCTCTTATTATTTTGTGGCCACAAACTCAAATTATTGAGGAAAAATTCATGCACTGGGTGGGATTCGAACCAACGCGCCAGGGATCCCTACGCTACCTGTATTACTAGAACAACATTGTTTCGAATGACTCTTTGGGAATAAAAATAAAAATAAAAACGGGAAGATAGAGAAGAAGGAAAATAAATCTCGTATGTATGTAGGTCCCAATTTAAAACAACAACTCTCTCAGAATAGGAAAATACAGACATCCAACGTAACTACCTTCATTATTATATAATCTATACATATATCTATAAAAGAAAGCTGTCTGTATGTATGCACGTGGATGGTAGCCAGACAGTAAAGGAATGACTCAGCACTTCTACCTCTGCCTTTACAAGGAGGCTAATAATTGACAAGAGCCCCCAGAGTCAAGCCAATGCTGGTCTGCCCCCTGTTTATAGTCCCCCAGCCAGACTGCTGGTCTACTCCCTGTTTATAGTCCCCCAAATAAACTAGTACATAATATAAGTTAAAAAAAAAGTTATAATATTGGTATCAATCACTTTCGTGATATCACAACTACTCAAACTCGCTTTGATCTACGCTGAAACCGGGACTTGAACCACCGACCTCCAAGTTACAAGTCCGCCGCCAAGTTAGATCAAGCTACGAGGTCGGTTACATAATATGTATAAGTACATAATATAATAGGTACTTTAGTTACCTGGTACATATTTACAGGCGCGGCCGGTGGGAAAATGTTTTGGGGGTGCTTCCCCATTAACCAAACTAATATGACATTTAAAGAGCTCTCAGTACCTAACGAGTTTGAGTTTGTTTACCGGGCCAACCATAATAATTATAAATTAATTATTTGAAAAATATGTAGTAATTTTCACTTTGCACAAGTTAGGACATGAAAAGAAAATCTTTTTTCTCTTTCGTCTGGGGGTGCTGCAGTTCCGCAGCTCCTTAGCACCGGCCGTGCCTGCCTGGTACATATTTATATTACTCAGATACCCGCACCTTCTTATACTCCTCTTTCCGCTGTCCACAGGTATTTTACTAATGAATACCTGCTTGGGCTCTTCGTTAAGTGCTTTCACTCGCTGCCATCGCCACACCCCGTGAGCTTTCCCTACACCAGCTTTAATTAATGTGTACAACTTTCGAAAGCTTTATTACCCCACTTTTTTTCACTTTGGGGGAAAAGTGTATAAATAACACAGCGCACTCCATCTCAACCTTCTGGGGTTTCAGTTAGGTCAGTGCTTGTAGTAGCTGAAATCTAAGTGAACAACTTTTAGGTGAGAAATTTATGCAAGAGAGAAAGAGAGAGAGAGAGAGAGAGAGATAAACGAAGAACAAGAGAAAAAGAGATAAGTATAAAAAGGATGGAAAAACTAGTTCGAGAAAGAGACAGAAAAAAACACTTTTTTTGTATACAATATACATAATATTTGTAACAACAATAATAGGGTCAAGGGGGGTATTTACGAACAGGGGGTAATTACGAACAGTGGTCATTGTACCTAAACAGGATAAGATATTTCGAATCTGGTGGTTGAATACTATTATTTTGAATTGTTTTTACAGGTTGAACACGAGTTTTCGATAGTATTTATTTTCAGTTGTAGTTAGTAAGCTAGTGAAAATAGATCTATCAAAAAAATTGATTTTTGAAGTTTTTGATTTTTTTAAAACAATTTTTTAGGTAAGTGTTACTTGAATTTTTATCATTATTTTACTTTTAATTATTGATAAGCATGTTTTTGGTTATTATTTTACAAAAATAATTGTTTTAACCATTTTTTAAGTTATAGTTTTTGGGTGTTCTTAATTACCCCCGCATTTTTTTGCTATGGGGTAATTACGAACGCATAATTTGGCTGTTTGTTTTACCCTATAACTTTTTTTGTATTTATCAAAACACTCAGAATTCCCCGGAACTACAAGATGAAGAAACCACCTCCTTTGTATACAGAAGCACAAATGATATCTGCTAACGTATTAGATGTTTTTAATGGCAACCTGGCTGTCAGAAGAGCAACGGCAGTGTTTTGAGATTCCGCAAACCAAAGTAGAATTTTCCAAACGTAAGGCTCAAAATTCTGAAATACTGGGAGGTTGTAAGAAGTACCAAGATATTAGTACCCTAATGTATTGGACCCAATGAAGGCATTTGTGTACTTGAACATAGCAAAAGAAAGGAAGAAAAATGAAAGTGTAGAAAACGAAAAGAAATATAGAGGGAACAGTTTCAAAAAAGAAGAAAGAAATGAAGGTAGAAGAAGACAAATCTGAGATTGACAATGACCTAGAAACTATTGATAAGACCAAAATCTGTATAAAATTTTTTTTTAAAAATATATAAAACACCTTTCAAAAGCTCTCATAATTAACTATTACTATTATTATGCTTTTATTACCAGCCTCCGTGGCGTAACGGTTGTGACTACTGCCCGTAGTCCAAAGATCCTTAGTTCGATTCCCGGTTGGAGCAGACTTTTCGCACAGAAAATTCTGTCCCCTCCGAACATGTGAGGCTGGCGATTCCGGCCCCACCCAGGCTGGGTGAGGTTAATGTGGGTAGCTGGTACGATTCCCAGCGAATGGAGGGTGAAACCCCCGTCCTGTCTACCTCAAGTCAGGATGTTAAAACCAAATAGAATCAATGGACATGAAAGGAGCCTAGACATTGGATCTGGGCGTCCATATAATCCTCTCACCACCGTGATTTAGGTATCTTTACCTATCTCACGGACACGAAATTATTATTATTACTATTATTTGCAAGATAGAGATACTCTATTTGATAAGAGCTGACTACCTTCGTGGTTAGGATTCAAACCACTATCCTGTGTGTCCATAAACTTTGCATATTGTCATACAGGTGGCTAAAGACACAAAGTACAATGTTGGTGTATTATTTGTACATAAAAAGCACATATTGCCATTAAAAAGTTCGTTTTTAATATTGTATAATGTGTTCGCATTTACCCCCGTCAGGCGGGGGTAAATGTGAACAGGCGGGGGTAAATAAGAACACCACTAAACAGATACTACAGTATGCACAAAACTATTTATAATGCACCATTAGAATGCTAAATAAGTCTATATACCAAAAAAATCACAAGACATGGATTTTACAAAAGCAACTCAGGGTTACAGATATGTTTATAAAATGTAGCTCAAAATCGTTCGTAATTACCCCCCTTGACCCTACACCGTTCAGTGTAAGGTAACCATTAGGTGAAGTAAATGCTTAAAGCATTTTCTATATCCCAACCCTTAGAGTGCTATTATTATGTATACAAACACTCAAATAAATCAGAATTTTTTAAAACATTAGGGTAGGTATCCACAGGGTTGGGATCTACTTTTTTACATTACAAGTTTGCCAAATTTTGCATTTTTGTCAAATCCACTACGAAGGCTTGAACTTCGGTCTAATGAGGGGTTGTCTGTTTACAATACCAATACCACAGCCCAAACGGTAACAGATATTGAAATATTCATGAGAGTTGACCCCCCCCCCCCAAACCATCGTCAAACTACCTACAAATGTTTCAAAATTAAATTATCTATTACCATTTCAAGATATCGGAATCTTCTGATCCAATATGACCGTAGCGAAACGTACAACATTTAAATAAGGTACGACATAATATGTTCACTTGTTCATATATTATATTATACGTTCGTACGAGCGTTGCAAAAATATTTTTATCATTAATAATTTTAGATTTTCTGAGATTTAAGTCTAACTTTAGTTAACTAAAATCATCTATACATTTATAGACTTCACAGACAAGAGCATATCAGTTTGAATTTAATTTGTGATAATATAAGCGTTGCAAAAATATTTAAATCATGGGCTATCAAGAAAAAGTTTTGAACTTTTTCTGGAACACTCCCAGTTTTTTATGCATACTTCAGAATAAATTGAACAGGTTCAATTTTAGGAAAATTTTGAAGAGGGAATTTTTTACAAAATTGTTTTTAGAAGAAAGATCTCTCAAGGCAAGTTTTGTGTATGGTTCATGCAAGTTAAGGTCGATTCACGTCCAGTGTGTCTTGTGGTTGAAAAAAAAACTGGAACTTTAGATCGAGAGGAGTCAGAAATTTTTCCCACCTTTAAAATTCACAATTTTAAAACTTACATGAATCACACAAGTTCTAACTATTGATCTATTTACAATAATGGGTAAAATGGTACATGTACGCATAATTCGACATAATTTGAAAATGAGAGACCATAATATTCGACAGTTTGTGTAGAATCTAGATTAAACTTGATAGCTGAATATCCAAAATATGTATCTATTATCTGATGATAGGCCACAGCATAAATTCAATATTATTCAAGAGATTCCATTTGTATAAAAAATAAAAAAAGCGAACTGTTTGAAAAAATAAATAAATTCTATTGAAAAGACACTCAATTATAAAAATACACCTAATATAAAAACGGTACAAAATGAAATGCATCGTTAATCCTGAAAGCCTGGCCTGGGGATAGATATATTATCAGCTCTTTAAAAAGAATTTATAAATATTCATTGGGAACTCTGTAGAAAATAGAAAATGATAAATGAGGTATAAATTATATTGACAAGCAGTGGAGGACTTGGTTGACTGTTTTCACTGCATTGCTGGTCGAGTGGCTAGGTCCCTAGTCTGGTGATCCAGGTAGCGTGGGAATCGTTGGTTCGCATCCCACAAAGTGCATGAACTTTTTGTATATGTCTACTGTCTATGTATGTATTCGATAGTTTGACCTCTTAAAGGGGCACCAAAATAATTATATTAGTGAATTTTATTATGTATCTACAATTTTTATTAATGCATTTAAATTTCCCTCTAATAAGAGACTCTTTAGAACTTATTGGGCAGAATAAAATGGTCTGGTACTACGAGTATTGTTTCAATTCTACTTAATCCCCCAAAAAACACTACGTGTACAAATAGTCGTCAAGTGTTGGAATGATTAAAAAGAACTGATATCAAAAACGTCAATTTTCTATGTTTGAAGGAATTATTTTTCACGTAATTAGTCTCTTGATAATTCAACCAAAATAATAGCCTCACAACAACAATACACCTTTGAGCAAACTTCGATTCGGTATTTTGAGAATTTAACCAAAAAAATAGCCACTCAACAAGCAATGCTCTTGTAAGAACAAAACAGTGTGCAGTCAAGGACGTGGTTCTGTAACTATGCAACATTGTTCTTACAAGAGCATTGTTTTGTTGAGTGGCTATTTTTTTGGTTAAATTCTCAAAATACCGAATCGAAGTTTGCTCAAAGGTGTATTGTTGTTGTGAGGCTATTATTTTGGTTGAATTATCAAGAGACTAATTACGTGAAAAATAATTCCTTCAAACATAGAAAATTGACGTTTTTGATATCAGTTCTTTTTAATCATTCCAACACTTGACGACTATTTGTACACGTAGTGTTTTTTGGGGGATATCACTACTTTTTGATTTAATTGATTTTCCTTTGATAGATGAAATAAAAACTAATCAACAATTAACAGATAAAAGAAAAAAGACTTTTAATTTAAGGATGTTGCGATACGCAGTAATATTATAAGACTATCATATAAAATGTTGGGTAATTTATATTGGAGTACGAGTAGTGAGGTGACACTACCTTGTTTAATGAAAAAAGTTATAATGAGTTGCATGCTCGAAAATTATATTGTGACCCAAGTACTGTTCTGTAAATAATTACAATTGCAAGGAGGAAAAAAAAACCTTGAAAAGATGCTGGAAGAATATTTCATAGTACTTGCTAAATATTATCCATAGATAATATCGGAATAATTAAGTAATACCTCTCTCTGCTGGACCCAGTTCTAGAGATGGGTATTTGGGTAGTATTGTAATTTTAATACCGAGTATTTCATAGATCCGGTACCGGTATGCTACCCGGCCCCGGTGTGTAATACCAAGTATTTAATAGATACTTCGATACGTCGGTACTCGGTTCCAGTGTGTAATACCGAGTATTTCATAAAACCGGTACCCAGTACGGTACGCGGATCCAGTGTGTTATACCGTCGCCAGTGTTGTGCTCGGGTACCTAATTTTATTTTGTGCAAGGTACGGGTACTTTTGTAACAGTACCCGGTATTTTTTGGGTACTTTTCGGGTACGTTATCCTTATCTATAGTAATAAGATTTGTCTAAATTATTTTAACGATCAAACTAAATAAAATACCAAATTAATAGTTAGCCTTCAATGAGGTCTTGAACTCCAAGTTGCAGGTTAAAAGTGTAGTAAGCTAGATTTTAGTATTATTTAAAATTACTATTAATTTATTATTGTTATCACAATCAGGAAATAAGAAAATACATTTATTAAAAATAAGGCTTACTCCTTTTTAATTTAAGTATGAATTTTTAAACAAAAAATAACTAGAATGTAGAAAAAATAGTATTCTACCATATATTCGTAAGTAAAACAAATTTGAAGAAAATCGGTTCTGTGGTTTTGGAGATACAAATGATTTAGTCGAAAAAATCAAAATTGCCACGTGTATACAATGTGAAACTATCACGAGGAAGTATTGTGTCCAAAATTGGCAGTGTTTTTTTATTTATATTTATATATATGGTACATATTTCTAAATTTTGAATGAGATCTATGTAATTTACGATTCAAAATACAAAAGTATTGATCCAAATCAATGCTTTATTTGGACTGTCAGTGGCCAGCGTAATGGTTGTATCTACTGCCCGTAGTCCAGACATTTCGAGTTCGATTCCCGGTTGTTGCAGACTTTTCAAATATTTTTTTTTCCCTCTAAACACGTGAGTCTGGAATCACAGCCCTACCCAGGCTGGGTGAGGTAAATGTAGGTAGCTGGAACGATTCCCAGCGAATGGAGGGTAAAACCCCTCGTACTGACTAGTTCAAATCAGGACGTTAAAACCAAATACAATCAACTGGTCAAAAATGAACTCGTTAAAAAACGGACAACTCTGTTTCGTGGTTTTGTTTACAATACAATTTTATTTATATTATGTACCTATGTACATTGTACATGTACATGGTAGGTAGATGGAAATTCGATCTTGGTAAAATAAAGAGGGAAATGAAAGTACCGAGTATTATTGTATGTTCCAAAATTGCCTCTTACTATGGCTCTAAGAAATATTGACCCATATATTTGCCTAACTTCGAGTTACTAAACATGGTGTGTGACGCTGGCTTTTCCCGGCCCCACTCAGGCTGGGTGAGGTCAATGTGAGTAGCAGGTTTGTGAGTTTCCTGCGAATGGAGGGTAAAACCCCCGTCGTGATATGACCATGGCAGTTGAAAGCGACGTTAAACCCCACTTAAAAAAAAAAAAAAAAAAAAAAAACATGGTGTCAATTCAGCATAATCAGTAGGTAGATATAAACAGAAGAAGTGAGAAATTATACTAGATATACATTGAATAATTATAAATTAATAAGCAAGCATAGATATATCCATGGAATATACCCTGAAATTTTCAACTCGATTGGACAAAAAATGCAACTTATATCATGTTACAATGTTACATACGACTTATATCATGTTAGGTAGATGGATAATTAGATTGTGACAAATCAATGTTGATCGAGTTAAACCATACTCACTTCGTTCGAAATTAAACGTTCATAGGAGGTTGACTCAAACTACCAACTACTGTTTTTTTTTTTCTCACGAGAAAACCGGACATCCAAAGTACAGACTAAAAAAAAAAATCTACCTAGCCGGGATTCGAACCCAGGTCACCTTGCAAACTTTGTGTTTTACCTACACCAGTCGACGACCACAGAGACTGCTCAATACATAATATTTTCTTATAATTTATCATTGTTTTGATCTACATTAATAATATTTTTCCTCATACTGGCCAATATTTTGTACATTTCTCATATCATAGACCTAGTTTACCTCTTGATGTAGAAATCTCTGAATGAAGTTATGTAACGTTATTATTCCCACACTGATTAAATGGTCTGCTGGCAGCTTGGATGAAGCAAAGACGATTAATTCCCTCCCATATTTTAAGTTATATGTGAGGCGAAGATTTTTTGTTACTCTCATAAATCTAAATTCAGTTTTTTCTTTTTATGTCTTCGCTGATTTTTCTAAAATTTTATTTACATCGTAGTATAATTCTGCGTAATTAGATCTTTAGAAAGAACCTTCAGTCATCAACTTGGGATAACTAGGCGTGGCTCCAGGGTTCATTATAGATATTACTTTAGAGGGCTTTAAAGACTTTTCTACTTGTTTCAACCATCTGAAATTAAGTGATCTTCTTCACTTTGACTAGACCTTTCTAAAAACACCAGAAATACATCTCTAGGATAACAATAGACGGCTCTGGGCTCCAAAATAAGTATTCCTTTCAAAGGCTCTAACTCAAGTTTCGTACAGTGTAATACTTTGGTTATATTTTTATATTTTTTCCTATGATAAGGCCTTTCGAAAAATACCAGAATCGCAGCTCCAAGATAACCAGGGGCGGCTCTGTGCAATTTTCCGGTTTTATTTTAGAAGGCTATATCTCCTATCCTATAAAAAATAAATACTTGAAACTATAAAAGGTATGCAGAAATAAAAATTCTCTATCCAAAAACGTAGCTCACGTCTTTCCACGACAAGCACACATTGCTGTACCCTTGACAGAAAATTGGTCTGAAGAAAAAAAAAACCTGTATGAATATTTTAATAAAATTCAAGATTTTCGGCGTGGCCAGAAAACGACTTTAACTGTACGTAGGAACCTCGCGCTTTCGTGAAACATAATCTATTTTCGCGTCTCATTACGAATTTGAAATAAAAATTGATAAAAGTTAGCGCGAAGTGGGCGAAAACAATAAAACAAAATACATATAAACTCTGTTTCGTGTTAATATAGGCCGGTTGGCTGGCGCTACTTGACGAGCGCTCGCCTACCGGCGACCTTGATTATATTACCTGCACCTCAGGTACAGAAAGTATTGCTACTGGTCACTTTTTCATCATAACTGACAGATATTTGAGCAAATAGGTAATAGTGGAACATCCTAAATTTATTGTATGAACAAAATTTATTATACGTATATAAGGACGTATACATTGCCACATTGGACTCTTTATAACTTTAAAAACTCTTGCTTAATACCTGTATTTTAGTCAATTCTATTCTTACTCAGGGTATGTGTATAATTTATTTTATTTTGTACAAAAAAGAGGAGATTTGGTATTACATCAATTATTTACTCATACCTTCCTCCTAATATGCAATTGTGAAATTAAGTATTGCACAAGCAATAGATATACTCGTATTATGAACCATTGACCAAAGCTATCATTTAAAAAATAATAAAAAAGGAATTTGAACATTTTATTCTACATAGAATTCATGCCAACTTAAAATCTGTTTTGTAAAACCACTAACAGCAAACAGCATGAGATTAAACCAATAAATGAGACTTTGTTTAAACTGCTAGCAAAAAGGGACTTTTTAGTCCTACACCACGCCGGCAGTATACATAATTAATATATTTGTGATACTTTATTTAAACACATTTTATTTTTCTCACCCGTCACCACTGAACTAACGAAGTTTTCAATAAAAAAGAAATAAAGTTTAGCATTTTTCCTCTCGTGAAGAAAAGTTTAAAAGGTTCTAAAAAGATATCAAAATGCTTTTCATTGGCAGGAACTTGAGATAATGACATGAAGTTGAGAGGAAGAGCACGCCAAGAGAGGTGGGTAGATGTTAGTTGATATTATGGAATTATCACACAATTTTCTGAAACACAAAATTCTTCCGGTGTTAACACTTTTTGTCATTGTTTTTGACCTATTTTTTTCTCCGTACTTCTTAAATTCTTTCTCTTTATTTATTTCTCCCTTCTCTAGACTCTAGATGATAGTGCAGCCTGGCAATGGGTAAGTGGTTTAGACATACAAAACAAAGGATAAGATTTCCTGGCCTTCTTACAGTTTTGAAACCAGTATAAACACCATTGTCATAGGTACGATAAATCGATAAATCGGGTTTTTTTTGGTTTTCAACGTCACTGCATGGCCATATCACAATGGTAGTTTTACCCTCCACTCGCAGGTTTGTAAGCCTATTTTCTGACATTTTTCGTAGTACCTATGTAAGTATTTATTTTTCTAATAAGTTTTTTAATACGATAATTTTTGTACAAAATTTTCTTAGAACTCCTGCATTAGATAACTCAGTTGACTTTACTGCTGAGAAAGTAACTGATTAAAATGAGTAGATACTAAGGAGAAACTTGATGTGGAAAGTTTTTTTTTAAAGTTCACACCAGGAAAAGGGGGGGGGCAAAAGTTTATCCTAATTTTATTACTTTTTTTAGATCTATTTATTGCCATCAATCATCAATCATGAAGCTTTTCATCAGATTGATAATTATCAGATAAGTGGTTTTCATCAGTTTCATGAAGGCGTTCATAGTTTTCATCGGTGTGAAAGTAGCATTATAGACTCATAAGTTTGTTTTTGAGGTAAAAAGATAACTAGTACTGATTAAGAAACTTATGTAGATTTTATATTTTACCTAATTATAATATACTCCCCGGCAGAACTAACCGGACACTTCTTGGTGTTTTTCCATTTGACTCCATGTTAAATTTGTAGTTGTAGTTTTCAAGCTATTTATTGCTTTGTTAGAAAACGAACAGAACGGAGATTAATACTGAACAGAAGGCACATGTTTAACTTTTCAGCTACCTAAGTTTTATTGAATGACTTTTTAAAAAAAAATCATACAATTTTTTTCTATCGAGAAAAAAATTACCGAATTAGTTAAAAATGTTTTTGTGTTTAGTTACATAATCTCCATACTGTTACTTTTCTATCAAAAGAAAAATACTTAAAAAAATTTATTCAAAAAAAAAGTTATGTCAAATTTAGTCCATCAGGAAATACATGGAGTCAAATGCAAAAACAACAAGTGTCCGGTTAATTCTGCCGGTGAGTGTAATTATGCGCATTGCATAACTATTTATCACCCGGCGGCGCTAATTGACAACATTTTTATTTCCCACAGAGAGGGTGCACTAAATCAATACAAACATGTTCATTATGTTCAATGACACCTTGGTCAATTATTTGTCCTTGTCTGGCTGAGGAACGTCAAGATTTGTCAGGTAAAAAGACGACAAAACAAATCATTGGTAAGTACCCTTAACAGGGTTCTGTTTAGGAAGGGTATCCAGCCGTAAAATGTGGAAGTATAAAGTGCCAGAACCCACCAACCATCGGGGAAGTTCGCTGAACATCAAGTAAGTATCTTTCGGAGAACGCAAAGTGAAAGAAGAAGTAAAAAAAATGTCCAAAAACTCCAAGCCGCCAAAACACGTGTTTCCACAAATCTTCCCTTTTATGATTTTCCCTTGTAGATCCCTCCTTACTATCTTCCTCTTCCTGCTTCTTTTCCCATTCTAGTTTCTTAACCTGTATCCACAGAAAATCGCGTTTCCTCATTTTTATCTCCCACACTCCCTTCTTCTCTCTTTATCTCCCTCCTTTTGCTCATTCCTCATTTTCCCTGTTCTTATCTCTTTCCTTCTTCCCTCCCACCTATCTCTCTCTCTCTCTCTTCTCCCTATTTCTCTTTCCCCTTTTATACCTTCATCAAATGCTTCCTACGTGTGAGACAATTCATTAATTTCTTTTGATAAACGAAATAATAATAATAAAGACAGATCTGATCTTTCATCTTCCTCCTCCTCCCTCTTCCCCTTCTCAATCTTCATCTGGGGTTTCCTCTCCACCCAATCCTCTTTTCTTTAGACTTCTTTTATTTCGACGTTTCAATTTTTCTTCTAGCCTTCTTCCGATTGCTTTCATCTGATTTATTTACTTTCTACCTATGTTTTTATTATTTTTAGTTACAAAAGGGGGCAGTTCCCTTCCCCCAAACACACATACACACACCACCACCACCATCACCACGTCACATGGTGAGGTGTTGTACATGGAACATGGCAATACTGATAATGTTATTTTGGATCCAGTGATTGTAAACTTTCAAAATTCTACCCCGAGCGTTACTAACAAGATTGATGATAATATTTTTCCAGATAAGTCGCAAAATAATTAATTTAAGTTAAAAAGAAAGTTTTATTCTACAAAATTGTAGTAATCTTTACAACGCAACGGTTAAATTATTAGAAACATTAAGATTAGAAAGGACTTATTCTCAAACATGTTTTCACCTTATTATTTTGTCACTCTCTTTAGAATTTGACATTTCGTGTTACATAGAGAAGATTATACCTATAATTCATAGATTTGGTATTTTATGGCCATAGTTATGAAATGAGAATAAGTAATATATAAAATTAAAACACAAAACTAAAATATTTTTCTTTGATCTATTACAGCCATGCATCTGTGAACGCACCGCACAACTACAATATTAACTTTGTGTGCTTAAATCGTGTGGTTTATAAGTAGTTTTTTTATATAATATTTGTGTTTCTCACTTTCGAGATGTCACAACTCAGACTCGCTTTACTTAGTCTTTGCTTGAACTACCGACCTCCAGGTTACAAGTCTGCCGCCTTATCGATCAGGCTACTGAGGTCGTTAAACTACTGAGATAGCTTTAAAACTAATAATAGTTCTTCTGATGTCTTTTTGTTCTTTTGCTCTTCTAAATCTTCTAAAATATCACATGAAAAAAAATCAATTTCAGAACCTAAACATTATAGATCTCAGGTCAATCTTTGCCAAACTCTGTGTTTAGTCCATAAACAGGACAAGTAAAGTTAACATCATCATTTATATCCAGGCAGAGAATTTCCAGTAGGTAGGAGGACGTTTTCATTATCCTTCTCTATCCTTGACTCTTCTTACCTCTATCCTTGACTCTTCTTACCTCTATCCCTCTCTATCCTTGACTCTTCTTACCTCTATCCTTGACTCTTCTTACCTCTATTCTTGACTCTTCTTACCTCTATCCTTGACTCTTCTTACCTCTATCCTTAACTCTTCTTACCTCTATCCTTGACTCTTCTTACCTCTATCCCTCTCTATCCTTGACTCTTCTTACCTCTATTACTCTCTATCCTTGACTCTTTTTACCTATATCCCTGTCTATCCTTGACTCTTCTTACCTCTATCTCTCTTTATCCTTGACTCTTCTTACCTCTATCTCTCTCTATCCTTGACTCTTCTCACCTCTATCCCACTCTATCCTTGACTCTTCTTACCTCTATCCCTGTCTATCCTTGACTCTTCTTACATCTGTCCTTGTCGTCTCCCTCCCCTTTTTTTCAATCTTTACG
Source organism: Bactericera cockerelli (assembly GCA_024516035.1). Classification (NCBI taxonomy): domain Eukaryota; kingdom Metazoa; phylum Arthropoda; class Insecta; order Hemiptera; family Triozidae; genus Bactericera; species Bactericera cockerelli. Next base: position 38,342,274 of record CM044956.1, read on the forward strand.
TTTTCCTACTTTTAATTTGTTTCTATTCTACCTTGTCTATCTAATACATCTTCCTTTATTTTTTTGTCCACATTTTGAACCATTTCTCTTTCATACTGCGTCTTCCTCACAGCAGTGGCGTAATTTTACTGAATCTCGATATCTATGTGTTTTAATATAAGAGTAAGAAATTTGTAAGAAAGGGGAGAGTAATTTGTTTACTATGTTTTAGTAAACAAATGTTTTAGCATTTGCAGTAGAAACTTTAGGTCCTTGGGCGGCAGAAACCATTATTTTAATAAACAGGATTGGGGAAGGTTTGAGAAGATCGTGTGGAGAGGAAAGATCGAGACAATTTTTAATACAACGTCTGTCGATGGCAATTCAGCGAGGTAATGCCGAGTGTGTGAGGGACACTATACCAAGCACTAGAGCGCTTGATGAAATATTTTACCTATAATTTTAATGTACATGTTATGTATTTTATCTATTTATTATTTTGTGTTATTTTTAAAAAAAAAACTATGTTTTAGTATGTTTCTCAAAACCTATCTACGCTTTGTAGATACCGACATATTATATATAAATAGTTCAAGAAAGATCTCAATACCAAAAAAAGAAAAGAAAATATGTTAAATACGCCACTGGTCAATTTAATTTGCACCCCGGATTTTCTTTTATCACTGAAAAAGAGGGAAGAAAAAGTTTATGAATTTTTCAATTAATTTTTATCTCAAACGTTCCTGTCAGAAGAGTCAATGATGGGGGGCGGGGGGGGGGAGGGAGGTTTTTTTTTTTAAAGTAACTTTGAAGTTTTGACTCCTGTTCACACTTTTCAATCTTGATGTAAGTAGTTAAAATGTCGACAGTAATTAATCAAACTTTTTTTTTGTATCACAGCAGTGACAACTTACTATCAGGAAAAAGTAAAGTAGAAAGCATTTGTATTGATTTTGAGGAGTAGAGTTCACACAGGAAGAAAGTTGAAGGGGTAAATAAAATTTGCTTTATACCCAGATGATCCTGCAGTCCTTCTGGAAGGATTTCAAAATTGACAGAGAGAGATTTGAAACAAATACTGCAAGAGGTTCATAGTACAGACACCGAAAAATTCTTTATACAATTTTTATACACTTAAAAAGTTGGTGATAAAACTTAAAATAACTCTTATAAATGGATGATAAACAATAAATTTGACTAGGGTTTTGTAAAACAATTCCAGAAGAAAAAGTATTCAGGTTTACAAATCTGGGTATTTACACATATTGTTATATTTGTTTTCATTATCGGTTTTTATACATTATGACTTTGTCAGATAGATTATAGCTAAGATTTACTACTTTCTTAAACATCTTATAGTAAACTGTCTAAATAAAAACCAAGTATTCTGATTTTAATAAAAGGCTCAACATTAATCTGCTCCTAAAATATTTGATCTGGCAAACATTGTGCTAATTGGAATCTTTGCACCAAAATAGGGTTGCAACAAAGACAAGGCTAGAAAGACCCTCAAGTTGGACTGCTCACCAAACACAGTGCATTATAATATAATCACTTCAGGCATATAAGTTCCATTCAACTATTCCTGAAAGTCAGCGGCTCAGCGGCAAAAAAAAAAAAAAAAAAAAAAAAAAAAAAAAAAAAAAAAACATCAAGGGTTCCATTCTAATATTGTGTTAATATTTATGGATGACGACTCTTTTTCTTTTATCTTGTCTGTCTGCCTTATTTTTCTCAATAAAATCATTTACATCAAAGTTGATTTTTTCTCTCAATATTTGCTCATTTAAAATATTAATAAAAGATATTTCATGTCAATAACCTTCAGAACAGAATGAACTAAGGTCTTCACCCCCATGAAGGTCTAGTCAAAAGTTCAAGAGCATTAGGCATTTCAATGAACTCAGAGTAAATTATACTGTAGGCATTCAAGCGAATATTACCTCGGAAACATACTTAATTACCTGCCTATAATTTATTACCTGTAAAATCAATAGTTTGTTCTGAAAAATAGTTGAGGGGATCCTTTAGAGAAACGTTATACACATGAAAAACTCCTACACTTCATTAAAGACAGCAATGAAAATAGTATTTGTGATAAACATAATAATAATAACATCATCAACAACAATAACAAAATTAACATTACCTCGCCTATCAAGGACTAAGGTCAGGAACCTATTGAACATTACAAAGTCAATGTAAATTTCGTGCCAACCAGATCAAAGGCCTTGTTTATATCTATGTATATACGCCTATGTGTGCGTGTGATAATATTTCAAAGGTAAAAGCTTTCTCCGTCCACAGGTAAACACACTCGTATAAATTCACCCTCAAAATAGGGAACTTGGGTTGCCGGAACGGTGCGTGAAATTCTCAAGAGGGCAAGAAACTTTGGAAAAATTGCCTTCCTCAAGTAGCTGAGGTAAAATGGATCTGGAGTAGATTTTAAACTTCAGGTCGAAAATAAAAGTGGAGGTTAAAAAATAGATTCCATCTCTTCTTGTCTCATCTTTTCCTCCCATTCCTACTTATTCTCCTTCTTTCTTGCTCTCCGGTCTTCTTAATCTACTTTATCTCTTCGTTTTCTTCTCTGTTCTTCATCTAAATTTCTTTCTTTTCCTTCTTCTTGTTTCTCCTTTTCCCATTTTTCTTATTCCACTTCTTCTCTTCCACATGTTTCTCGTCCTCTTATATTATTCGTTTTCTTTTCGACTTTAGTTCTCAAACAAGTATCACTCTTTCTCTCAAAAGCTTCAAGTTCTCGAAGATGTGACTGGGATTTCTGATACCCGCTTTCGAAAAATAAAACCCAAAGCAGAAACGGGGAACAATAAATTGAGAAATACTACTTTACCTCAGTTTTATTAGATTGGGATTTCAAATAGATCTCGCCTGGTGAACTCAAAAAGTTTGAAAGAAAATGCTAAGATTGCGGCTATTCCTCCATCTAGTTTATGATACCTAGGCGTTTGGCGTCCCAACAAAATCCAATATCTTGCTTATTTTTGTTTTCTAGCTGAGACAGACTTTCAAACTTTGTCTCAGTCTGTTTTTCAGATTTTACGAGTTCTCATAATAGAGATGACCCTGGTTATTTTTAAGGATTGATATCTGACACTTAAAATAAATAAATGAAGTACTTTTACAGGTATTCAGACAGTTTCACTTATCTCCGAAACATGCTGGTTTTTAGAAAGCAATTACAAAATATTATGAATATTCAACAACAAAAGAACATAAATAGGAAGGATGTACCTATAATTTTAAAATAATATGCAAATAACTACAGCTTGAAAGAAAATCCCTAGCATTCAGCAACCATCGACCGCGATGTCGATGTTTGAACCATTCTGTATTGAGTAGTTTTAAAATAAAGTGACATTTAATTAATGGTGAACAATATCTTATGGGTAATGATATCTTGTCACATATAATCGGCCATTTTATATAGCAAGAACACTGCAAATCACAACAATAACAAAATAATAATTCTTCTTCTTTGCATGCTTTTGAAGTCAATAGTGGATACCTATAATCAGTTTGGTGACGTGACAGGTAAAAGGTATTACGAGTTCTGCATTGCTGATTCCTCCATGGTTAAACCAGCATCTAATTAAGATCAACGAAACAAAAATGTTGCACCCAGTGTTATCCCGGCCTAAATACTATCTTAATCATATTACGTATGTTTAAAAATCTTCATTGTGTCGGGTACAACGTCTACGCTTTACATCCATCGCCTATGGATTTAGTTTAGGATTAGCTGCTTATGTTCTTATAAATATTTTAATAGATTTTCACGTTCCCTTTTTTATTGTCTATTTCTCATATCCTGCTATCCTTCTTTCTCATTTTCTCTATCCTACTTTCAATTTCTCTCTCTCCTTCATTTTCTCTATCTCAGGATAACTGGCAGCAACTTTGGTTCTTTTAATTTTCAATTTATATTCAGCTGCAGCTATTTTCCAACTGATGATGAGTTCTGAGTCTCAAGTGTTCGATCTTAAGATGTTTCACTTTAGATTTCGTCTGATAGGACTGTGCAAAGTGGGACGACTGGGAGTTGTACGAAAGAAGGGAACCCCCTTAGGATTAACTGTAACTTAATGATTGTATTAATTATTATCTGAGTTGTTTTTTTTAACTTTAAATATTTTTATTAGAAAAAAATAACAAAAGTTAAAGATTAATGCATCATTCTTCTACTCGTCCCATTCCTGCATCATCTTCACATTCAATTCCTCTGATCCTCCGTCTCGCTCCTCTCACTCTCATGGATACTGCTCTCACTATCGAAATTTGTATTTTCACTTTGAGCCAACATAGCACATGTGAATAGCCTTTTTTCCATTTGTCACTAAGTTTTCTTGCTGTGTGATGAATGAAACTGTTGTATTCAGCACCTAGTGCTCCATTGCAAGATACATCATTTGTGTAAATCAGGCGCGCATATGTTCGGCAGCTTGGTCATTATCTGAGTTATTTTCTAGAGGTTGGTAATGATTTTTGAAACCGACTGAACAGATATCTTTTTCGTACCCAAATCACCGACTTCCAAGTTAAAAGTAAGCTCCCTGAGCCATCAAATTACCTTACTCTGTCACAAAATATCCTTAATCTTGTTTACTCCTAGGCCATCTTAACTGTTCTGTAAGACCCTTCAACTTGTGGTGGTAGAACCTTACGTCAGAGGCAACCTTAATACTAACAGACGAGCTAACTCAGCAAACTCTACTGTCGAAACAACTTACCTCATGCTGGAACTACCTTTGTCCCAAGGTCCCAGCATAAGAGCGCTATAATTCACCGGGCCGTTATCTCCGTGAAATGTCGTTAATTCCGAGGAAATCCATTAATATACCGAAAATTTCTCCGACGAGAAATAAATTATTGCACCCTCTTGGATGAAATACTTGAGAAACAGAAGAAGAGCTAATAGAGTGAGAAGGATGAGGAAGAGGAAAGGAGGAGGACAAGCGTATTCTCTTACTTACACTCAACTTATACTTACTCTTATTTACTTACACTGAGCGCACGATTAGCTCAGTGGTTAAGCACTCGCTTGCTATGCGGAAGGTCCCGGGTTCGATCCCCCGTGCCGACAAAAATTTGTATTCTTAATTTGGTTACGAACAATTGTAACCAAATTAAGAATACAAATTTTTGTCGGCACGGGGGATCGAACCCGGGACCTTCCGCATGGCAAGCGAGTGCTTAACCACTAAGCTAATCGTGCGCTAATATTTGATTCAAGAGTCAGTCAAATAATTGCACAGAAGAGACTAAAGTTATCGTGAAATGTCGGAACAATAGATAATCGTAAGGGATACCTTCCGGTGCGCTCGTGTTGACCCAGCACCTAAATGGGAAGTTTTGTGTCACTTCTCGCCCATCAGAGGGGAGGCATACTACGGGATGGGCAGGCTACAACACAGACCACAAGCGTCTACAGTAGCTCCTGTTTCATGGCTACGAAATAAAAAAGGCTGTGTAACACTCATCTTTAAAAAAAAAAAAAAAAAAATTCTATCTTTCTGAAAAGATTCGATGTAGGGTAGGTACTATTAGAAAAGATCAGAATAATTCAGGTGAGAAACTGTCAGGAATTGAGAGCAATAATATTCTATGTTTATTCAAAAAAAAAAAAAAAAAAAAATCATCCATTCCATAACCTTCTGGTATCGACCCAAGGATACATGCAGCGTTACCCTTCTGAATGGCCAGACCAATTCTTTGGGCAAGAAATTGTTTAGATCGGAGTTCACCCGTACATCTAAACAATTTCTCAGCAATTGTGAGAGCAATAATGTTTCAGTTTACAGGAAATTGACAGGTTGCATTTAGATAATAGATGCACTAATCAACCTAATGTAAATTTTGTACAACAAGAGGGTGATTATTTGACTAACTCATTAAATAGAAATTCAAAAAATGATACTTTCCCGGAAGAAAACGGTCATGTCTTCTTTTTTTTTTGGACATAACATAAAATTAATTTGCTAAGAATGAATAGGTTTGTGTACTTATGATGGATTTTTAGCAAGAGAGATTGATAATGTGAATACCAAGAATTCGGGGGACTCATAAGTAATTTTTTTTTTTGCGTTTTATGTCACTTTCAACTGGGGTTGATACCCTCCATTCGCAGGATACTCACAAACCTACTACCAACATTAACTCACCCAGCCTGGGTTAGGCCAGCACCACGAAGTATTCACATCGCTGGACGTTGTCTTCGATCATCCTTCGAGAACCGAAACAATCTTGAGGAAACTTTGTGCTACTGACAGTGCCTTCTCCGACAGAGACCATTTGTTTTTTTATCTACTAATGTCATGGGCCCTCTCAGATATAAATAAAAATAATAAATAAAATCGAGCTGCTGGGGTGTGAGGTACTTTTGAGAGAACGGATATAATAAAGAATAAAGCACCCACTAAGGTGGCATAGCTCTTCATTAAGCTGGTTGCAGGTTAGACGGTTCTAGGGCAGCAGGTACTTTAATGTTGTACAGCGAAGAAAAAAATTCATGAGAAGATACTAATAATTCAAGTAATACCAAGTTTAGGGAACGACAGAGAAAGAAACGGTGGAGAAATGATAGGGAGGATAAAGACAAAAAATATTATAGAGCGAGGGAGGGTGAGTGTGAAGGAGCGAAAGAAGGAGAAAGTACAAATTATTAATTTTCGAATGTTACTAAGCTAAAGCCAAAGTGGTCAGTATAATATATGTCTCTTTCTTTGTATAGGCGTTCTTCACACCTCGGCCGAGGTGTTTGATAATATACCTACTATAGGGTGACAGAACCTTGAAGGTGTCCTTTGAACATGATCATTCTGAAATTCTACTGTTGTAACGGAAATGCGGTCCTCAAATTAAATTATTTATTATTAATATAGTATGGATTTTATGCGAATGTCAAACTCACAATAGCAATTAACAAATTACTTATCATCAAAATGTATCACACCCACACCAGTAAAATATTGTAGAGCTTTGGAGGCCGCAATTATATATACAGATATAATTGGAAAATTGGATTCACAATTTCGAGGCATTTCCTAACTTCCTGCATGTTTAACTATAGACAAAGTCAAGTATTAAGTTTGAGAAAATAAAAAATATCAATTAATTTCGTGTTGAGATTTCTAAATATCTTTGTAGAAAGAAACTAGCTTTGAATTTGATCTATCTTTTACTTTAATGCTTATGACAACTTCTGAAACTTTTGTTTAATGAGGTGAAACTTGGATGTGTTTTTTATAAGCATGCCAAGAAAGTTGTTGAGTATGTCAGCTGCTGACAAGATTAGTATAACTAGAGCTTTATCTAGCTTCAGTGGTGCTTTAAACTGTCAGATTACGACAAGAAGTGCTAACAATTTAGTGATGTTCATAAAGATAACTTTAATCTTTTCTTTCCACAACATTAGTCAGAAACAGAGGCAAAATTTGTTGACGTGCGAGATCTGCTTGTCTCTTCTTTTAGGTGCCTTGTAGAAGATGAATAGGTAGTGATGTTAAGGAAGACAATTTTTACAGTAATGAATCTGATACTGAATAATAAAATATTTTGATGATGTGCTAAAAATAATGATGAAAAATAGCAGAATTTTATAATAATAATTGTGGTTGCAAGAGAGCCTCTTCACTTTTCTAGATCCTTTACTATTTCTTTTAAACTCGGGTCGCCACTAGTTGTTACTCACAAAACTAGCTTCTCATTTTTCCTCAGAAGGTAAGAGTGTGGACCCAGTACATCCAAAGCACAGATAAGAAAATTTCGAAGGTTGTTATCGCATACCAACCCACTAAAATATTGTTCACTCCGGCAAGTGGCAAGGAGTCATGACTCAACTCTTTCGGACATCTAAAAATCGTGTTCAAGCTCTCAGATTTTTGGATAATGCAACTAAGAATTAATTTAGGACTAGGATAATATTGTCAGAACTAATAAGGCCGTTTATTCTAGCAGTAAACTCAAGACGTATTATTGTGGGGTCAAAATCTCAAAAGGCAGGATAAACTGTCATGGACTGCGGTTCAAACCCACGACCTATGGATTACCAGACCGACGCCTTTAACCCTATGTAAGAGATGATTGCTTTCACTGTATGAACATTATGAACAACAACTACCACAACTAATATGTCCCTTGCCTGAATCAAACATCAGCTACTAAATTATTAACTGCTGCTTTGACTCGGCTCTTCTTGGGGGCAGGTGAATGTGCTTCTCTCGGAATTCTTGGAAATAATTTCCGCAATCAGGTTGTTGCTCTTTCCAATCTCTTGAATTGTTGTTTCATCAAAGTATATCCTGATATTAATACTAATGACCGTTAAATGGGTTTGAGTATACAATGTATACCTAAATATTTACGGATTTAGCCATATTTACATTTATAAATTCCCATACATACATATTATGTGCGTACAAAACACATAAAATTGTCACAAATGAAGTTACAAATATCTTCCTTTCTTATAACTGCTCCAGTTATACAACAAAATCAGAAAAAAAGACGAAGAAAGAGAACACGATAGAGAAAAGGTGAAATGAAGCAAAACTATCACCAGGTGTGTTACAGAGTTTTTAATCGTTGTTCTTGAAGTGCTTCTGTGATTTTGGAGGGTGCTTTTATTTTATCTTTTAGTTTTGTGTTACATGTTTGTTTTTTTATAGATAATTTAACATTAAGGTCATTCAATACAGAAGTGTTATTCTCCATTTGCTGGAAACTTGCTATCACCCATTCTGCGTTGGGCTGAAAAAAAGTAGATATCATTTGAATTTGAACCGGGTCTGGGTTTCACCCACCAAGTTTTCACCTCTCTGGAAGACACCAGCGATGTTACGATATCAATCAATTATAAATATTATTATTATTTTTTGTCATATTTACCTACGTTAGGTAATTATTCAAATACCAAATTTAGTATAATAAAATCCTCTAAGAAGAAGAAAAAAGAATCTTTCAATAGTTTATCTCATGAGAATCAATAACATCAACAAGAATCATTTTTTTAAGAGTCAGAATAATTTATATCTTAGATCAAAATGCTGACTATGAATCAACGAAAAAAGGCATCGCTGTTCAAAATCTTCCATTGATCTCTTCTTTAGTCTTCAAAATATCCCAACCATGATAATATTGGGCACTAAAAACAACCGCATTCCTTTGAATTGTTAAAATCCTATCTCTATAAATAATTTATTAACAATTTAATATTGAACATAATATTCCTTTGTTCTTGTATGAAAAAGGAAGCTTTCAGATCTGGCCAAGTTTACTCAAAGAAAGGCTTTCGAGTGCTATGGACGGTGGAAATTTCATCGCTGAGTGCTTACAAACCTTTGCAGAGTCCAGTTTTCTCAACCAGTGGTTCCGAAACTATCGATAGCAAAATTGTTTGCAAAATTATTGGTACATTTTTTGATAAATATATTTATTAGATAACTGTTAAGAATTACCACACCTGTTATCCATAGAATAAGTTTACCTATAGTGTATTTTAACACAAAATTAGACTCCCTCGTTATTATACCTACAAACCAGCCTTTGAAATTTCTCTGCAAAGTATACGAATGGAACGAAAACCTCCACTAAACTAGCGTTGTAAATCTAGAAGAGACAAGTACTAAAAGTACCTTTCACAGGATACCACTCGATTCAAGAAAGAAAAATAAATAAAAAAAGTAAATGAAATAACTGAAAATGTTCACTTTTTCATTACTTTTTGTTTTTTTTTCGCTACGTAACGACTAAAAACTAAAAAGGTAGAATATATTAACTTTTATTTTTTTATTCAAGATAGGTGAGAGAGCACCTACCATGTGAGCTACTATGAGAGTTCAAGAAATATTTCATCAAGAATCCTAAGAATGTTCTATGGAAATTTTCATTTTTCTTGTGGTGATGCGATATAGTAAAAGTAGCACTACTATACTTTTACAATAATAATTTTACTTACTACCTATGATGTACGTATCTATACTTATATAAGAGAGTTTCACTCACTGACTGACTGACTGACTGACTGATTCATCACTGTTTCTCCGAACTGGTAAGTCCTAGGAAGCTGAAATTGGTAGGTAGCTTTGTCTTATAGTCTAGATGTGCAATAAGACGGGATTTTTCGAAATTCCCACTACAACACCTGCCATTGCCGAAAAAGGATTTTTAGCTTTCACGGCCATGCCTCGGCCCGCAAAGCGGGCGACAGCCCGCTAGTACGTTAATAACTACCAAACCAGCAACAATGACTAACAATATCAACAAAAAATCGACAATGTCAAACTAATACAACAAGAACAACAAGTGCTAGAAGGAAATATGGAAAAACGCAGTTCAATTACCTGACAGACCTACCACCTGCAGTCCTGTAAAAATAATTCCGGTGTTCACCAAAAGAAAATTGAGAGCAATATACCAAACACTTAGTTTTCCTTCACTATGTCTGATGACCTCTAATAAACTTAAACCAAGGAAACTACTTGAGGTGGCGAGGAAAACACTAACACAAATAGTAGTCTACTAGGAAATCACAGTATAGTACGGTGTGTAGTACTACCAACAGGAAAACTAATAATCACAGCAATTAAATTTACACACATGATTGCACTAGTCAATGAAAAATGTGAGAATGTTGTGCTTGAGGAAAAAAATAGCAGTAGACTCTATTGTAAAAATCGCACGTTAAATACTAGTTTCTCAATTAATACTGAAATTAAGAAAGGTCTAGGACATGGAAAGGACATAGTTTTCTTAACCATCTTGGTTTCCATTCCATTTTTTGGTATATGTACATCACAAAGTTATGCTAGAGTATTCCACCTATATCTTTTTTAAGAATCAATCTAAGTTAATCAGTATCATTCTTAAGAAACCAAGTCTAAAAAAATCAGTATCAGTAGAAACAGAAAAGTGAGAAATTGTATTAGATGTACAATTGTACATGAATATCAGAACATACCTGGACAGCTGTTTCGAGATTATTTTTGCTCTCATCAGCAGGTAATAGTTCTGAATATCCATGCCACTAACCTCTCTATTTTAATCAGTGTCAACTGTAATACGAGGTCTGTCCCGAAAGTTCGTATAAAAATGAAATAAAAATTTTATATTACAATTAATCGGGTAATTCAATTTTGTCTCCTTCAAAGTACTCTCCCTGGGACACAATGCACTTCTGCCAACGCCGTTTCCACTGTTTGAAGGCTCCTTGAAAGTCCTCAGTTTGAAGTCTCTTCAGCTGACTCGTCGTTGCTGCTTTAATGGCCTCAACGTCCCCCAAATGCCGCCCCCGAAGCACCAATTTTGTTTTTGGGAATAAAAAGAAGTCACAGGGTGCCAAATCCGGTGAATAAGGGGGGTGTTCAGTCGCTATGATCGAATTGGCAGCCAGAAACTCACGCACAACGAGAGAGGTGTGAGCGGGGGCATTGTCGTGGTGGAGGATCCACCGCCCCTCTCGCGCCAAATAGTTGTTTTGCTCAAAGAAAGCTCTTCAGACACCTGTCTGACGGTTAAACGACGGTCCTGCAGGACACAGGATCGAATTCTTTCCACATTGTTAGAAGTGCTGGAAGTGGAAGGACGTCCTGACCGAGGGTCATCTTCGAGACTTTCTCGGCCCTCACGAAATCTTTTTACCCACTTGTGGACTGTTGGTTCCTTGAAAACATCATCTCCATAAACTTGGTTGAGATCATTAAAAATTTCGTGCCCATTCTTGCCGAGTTTTACGAGAAATTTGATGATGACGCGCTGTTCTTGAATGACTGAGAGTTCCATGCCGACGAGTGATAGAGAGAGGGGTCACTTCACAGGTACCGGGACGATCCAGTTTTTATCGTAAGGCGATCGAACGCACACTGAGAATTGTTTGGATGTTGTAGAAGGGGAAATAGCCCAAATTGCCTCCCCACTTTGCCTTCCAGCGTTGCCAGAACACTTTTATACGAACTTTCGGGACAGACCTCGTAAACAGTATAAAATGATTCAATACATCAGTTTCTGTAAAATGTAAAAATAGGAGCTTAGAAAACAAGAAAAATAGGTTAAATTTAGGAAATTGATATTACAATAAAGATTCCAACCCGCACACAATACTTTTTTTATAGGATAGGTCCAGCATTCAAAAAGAGGTATTCTTATTAGTTATTGCATACATATTATGTAAAAAACGATTCTACAATTATGTGATATTCGTAATGTTCCGACGAAAAGTGTAAAACACAAGAAAGGAGAAGAAAATATTTTTTTATAACCAGAACTCTTTTCATATTTTGGAATTAAATCACAATGAAACAACCAAAAGTTGAAATTCAGAAGTCATATACATAGGGACCTCAAAGAAATGATTTTTTAAATTTTTCTTTTTGTTATTCAAATCTAAATACTTCTTTTTTATTCATGCTAAAAATAATATTTAAGGAGATTATCAACATCAAATTGCATTCATTTTGTTCAAGAGCATCGATTCATCATACTTAAAATAAATAACTGCTTACGTGCCTAATAATTCATCATGTTTAATAAATAGCTGCTTGAATGCTTAAAATACATCAGGGATGACAGATTTTCTCAAGGAGGGTAGCAAAAAAGGTAAGCGGAAATCAAGGTACAAGGAATAGGTATTATAAGTACAAGGGGGTAAAAAGCTTCCATGAAAAATAAGTTGGAGTTTATCTGTGTGACACACTCACGGAGCTTTCTATTCATCAGGGACACAAAGTTGCTTGCTGGAAGCCAAGAGTTGGAGAGGGACGGGTAAGGCATTTAAAAGGGAAAATAATGGAGATATTGAGATGAAGAGGGAAAATTTGAAGAAAAAAAATAGAAAGTGAAATATAGAGAAGGAAGTTAACAAAAGAGAAAGAAAGAGACATGTTGAAACTCAATGCTAGTTACACTTGATCCTTTAGAATCGCATATTTTATACTTGACAATTCCAGAAAGTCTTTGTCATCGAATTCAAAAAGGAAAGAAAAAAACTATGTAAATCTATGAGATCAAGGTGAATAAAAATATTTGTAGAAAGCAAAAGACCTACTAATTATGAAGATTTCTTGAACGACTGGTACTAGTAGAACTTACTTTCTGATACTGATAACTCTTTCATCATTCTTGTCTTTCTGTTTCTTATTTCTGAGACCAGTTCAACACTATTGCTTAAATCCATGTCTGCTTTAATATTATTGCTATTTCATCCTATATCTTTAAACCTCTATTGTGAACTGTAAGGACCACTTCTTTATCTATGTCTATTCCTATAACTATTTCTAAACTGTTGCTAGTTCTAATGACTATTTCATTTCTGTTCTTGTGTATCAGCTTTCTCGTAAATACACACGATTCTTTCTTAGTCCAAGTGTAACAGAACTATAATCAACTAATGACATACCTATGAGATTGAAGAGAAAGAGAGAGTGAGACACAGTGAGAGTGACAGAAGGTAGCACTGAGAAGGAAATAATAAAGATAATGAATGAAACAACATGAAATAACGGACAAAACAAAAAACGGACATTGCGCAAATATTAGAATTAAAGTCAATCGTTAACAACATCCATCATTGTTTTTTACAGAACAGGTACTCACTACTCGAACTAAATGTCTGTTTCACATAGGTATTTATCAACTTTGGTAACGCACTGTATGTTGATATGAATATACATGCATAATATTTTATGGTCTGTGTCTCTGACATTATTATATAAGCATACGCATCGCGGATAATAATTACACATTTTAATGTTAGATTAATAAGTCATAATAATTATGGCATTTAACAAATACAAGTAAGTATTTGTGAGTATTTCTAGCAGAATTAGCGGCAGTAACATACTTCGTTTCTATCTTCTAGTTGTTCTATAAGATTTTACTTGATATTTTTGATATATGGCTTGCATAAATATACTCCCAGGAGGATATAGATATAAATTGATAGTTGTTTAGTATGCATTTTCAACGAGGAATCCGATAGTGTAATAGAGAGTCTGTTCGATTCCCACTTTGACAATATTTTTGGTATTTAATTAATTTATGTTTTTATTTGAATATTTGTTATTATCTTGCTGTATTATATTTTTTTTTCTATGGACCATATAAATAACACTAAGAAGCCATATTATGGTCGTAATATGAATATTTCAAAACTTTAGGTTTAAAAAAGTGATAAATTAATCAGACTAAGGAGGAAATTCCATCCCAAGAAAAATGCTCATGCGGAACACAGGCTCCAGACGGCCTCTAGATAATAATTGATGTGTGCCAACATTTTGAATTTGTTCTATGTGACGATGTTCTATGAGAAAGTGGAACTAAAGATGCTACTTTACTAAAAGAATTGAAAGCAATGTAAAATTAATAAAAATATTTAATGTATTTATTTACAAAATATATAACCTATACAAACAACAAGCAAATGATAACTCAAACAAAATAAGAATCATTTACGTACAAAAAAAGAGAAGGCAGGTACTCGTATTCAAACTAAATAGCATAAAAAAACCGACGGTATCTTCAACTACTAGAATTTTGATGAAGCATCACTCGGTAAATAAAAGTTGGCAAAGACTAAAGTGGTCAGTCCCCTTGAACATCATTTGTTTACATGTCATGACACTCATGACCAATCACCAATTGACCACGGAGGAAACTAACATTCTAACGAAAACCTATTGACCGAAAGTACACAAAACAATGTGGTTACTGAGGTTGGTTTGCTGAAATGTATTACATTGACATTGTAAATAAGTCACGCACTAGTATACTGTAGTGGTGGGAAGAAGAATCAGATCTCTATGATGCTCGTGCCGCTGGTTCATCAAATAATAATATTTTTTATACTGCCCAAATAGTACAAATAAGTCTGATCATTCCAGCAGTAAGCCAAATAGGAAGATAACTTGTCTTTTCCCGTCTGGGTTTCAAATTCAAACCCGCGACTTCTGGATTACAAGACCGACGCATTGCCCACTGAACTTCTGGGTCAAATCAAATCTGTGTTTTTTGTTTAACTATGGTTTAAAAATGATTGTTATGGATTTTGTCAGGACCAATCTCCAAACCATGTCCCTTTCACTCCTTTTTCAATAACTGTCAAACCCGTAATCATCGTCGTCGTCATAGTCATCTTTGCCACCACCTGAAAATCAAAGATAAAACTTTAATAGTTAAAATAGAGTTCTATAAATCCAAGCAGGTCAGTTATCCGTTTAAACTGTATTTATTTAATTTATAATTAGCATATAGTTGAGAAAACAGCAAGAATTTCCCTACAAATTCTGGGAAACGAAACAAAGTTGTTCCAATAAACTTCAGCACCCACTTAGATAAAGGTCTCAAAGTAATTCTCAACAAAAGACAATCTCCAAAAAAAATAATTATCTGATTAGACGACTTAGGGCCACATTACGAAAGACAATTAAAGTTAAGCTAAACTAGACACGCCCTCAAGTCGGATTTCCAACCAATCACAGTGCACTACAGCCCGAGTTAAGGGATATTGTCCACTTGGAATTAATTTAATCATTAATGTACTTAGAAAATACTGAATTACCTTTCGGACGTGAAATTATTACCAATCACTAATTTCAAGCCAGGGTTGATGGTGCATTGAATGCACCGCTTCTCGTAGGATCACCGAAGTTAAGACGTTAAGCCCAATAAAAAAAAACAATGCCCGTATAGTTAAAAGTTATGCAAAACTCAATAGTAGTACTACCTCCTCCATAGTCATCATCAGTGCCCGGGGGAACCAGGGCTCCTCCGGCCACCTCCTCCAAAGGCTCCTCAATGCCGAAGTAGGAGGCAAACCCGTACACCATTCTCATGATGAAAAGACGGAAGAACTTGAGGATGTTCGTCTCCTTGGATGGGGCAGCCTTCTTGCACTGAAGTCCTATGACGAGGAACTGAAATGGTAAAGTTGGAATTCTCAAGCTTAGGGACACTTCAACTTTAAGCTTGTCGATATTCTAAAATTAAAAAAAGTTCAATAAAAAAAACGTTCAAACAAAAAAGAAAGTCTCCATCAATATTGGTAAACTTTAAATTAACTATGCATATCAATCTTGATAACGAGCTATTTCAAGTAGATCGACTAACAAACAAACGAGTAAAATCATCTGTCACTTCACACCTACAGAACACTCAAATTCTCAAAGCCTACAACTTACAACTGAACATTCTTCTTAACTTCATTAACACATTCTTCCTAATCCAGGACGTTAAATCAAATAGAATCGTTGGCGTTAGGAAGGGCATCCAGCTGTAAAAAAAATGTGCCAAAACCAATCAACCTCAATCATGAGGTTGAACAACGTCGACCCTACTTGAGCGGGATAAGACAGAGTAAAAGAAGAAGAAGAAGAACACATGCTAAATCCTAATAAAAGAAAAGAAAGTAAACCTCTCCGCATGCTACAATGTTCGAGACAAAAGATAATGTGCGTAGGGTTTCAAAAATCAGATCATTTCGGATAAAACCTCCAAATAAAAAAAAATCAATCAAATTGAGCCCATCACAGATAATATATCATCAAATCTATCAACTTTGACCCAGATTTCTGCAGACAAACCTACTCTGAGTGAAAAGAAATCAGTTGAAGCATCACATAAAACAATGTAAAACATACTAAGACCATCAATTTAAATAGATCTAATAGTTTATTAATTATTATAAGGAACTTCAACATGAGGAAATAAAAAGAAAGTACATTATAATCATAGACGGGATTGACACAACACCAAACAAAGTACACACCTATGTACGAGTATGTATAATTAAATTATTACATTTGATATCCTTGTTGATAGCTATGATGAATACACAGTCACTAGATGGCTAGAATAGACTGTACAGAGACACATAGGTATTTAATATAAAAATATATTTTAGATCATCTACATATGTACAATATACAGATATATTCTCAATATAAAGTAATACTGGATATTTACAATAGACACTCGGGTACGTAGGAGGCCTCAAGAATAATAATCACCGCATGGGTCCTGACCTAGCAAACTACTATCATTGTTCAGCTTTCATCATAGCCATCATTATTGCAGTTCTAATAGTTTGCCTAGCATCATCATTACTATCATTAGGATAAGTGCTGATTTCATTTCTAGAAATGTGATGTTGATGGACGATTTAGATTGAAAAACGTAGCACCGATTGTATCAACATTATCTGTGCAGGCATGGCTTTAGAAATTCACATAATGACCTGAATATGTACAAACATAGATTTCACCCTCTCCAAGTGTAGCCTTCAAATTATGATTATCTACCATGCCTTTATAAAATACTGACAATTTAGATTTCTGACGTCCTGGGATATAATCATTTCATTGGGCCTGGTTTTTGCTGTCTCTGGGGCTTCCGTTACCAATGTTTATTACTTCCGAGAAATTTCTAATATTAGAAATCGGAAGTATTGTGTTCGTTTTTGTAAAAAAAAATATTTTTTTGCTCCGATTTCAATTTTTTTCATATTTCTGGACGTTTCATAACCTCCTGAGCAAATTTGGTTTTGTGTCCGTCTGTCGGTCTGTCTGTTAAAACGATTCCTTGTAACGCGCAAATCTCGAAAACTACTCGACCGATTTTGATGAAATTTTGCACACATCTAGGAGACATTCTGTAGATGGTCCCATTTTAAATTCATCGAATTCGTACTAGCGGCTCTGGGTGAAAGAGACCATGCGCCTTACCACTAACTTTTTACTTAAATGCTTATATCTCGTGAACGGTACACCCAATTTTAATGAAATTTTGTATGTATATACATATTATCGTTTGACACTGGCTTTTTATATTTTATTTTTAATTAATTATAATTTGACTCTGATATTTAAGAAAATCCGAAATTTTGGACAATAAAGTCAAAAAATAAGAACCACGACTTGCCGATACACAATTTTTTGTAGAATCTAGAATGTAGAAAAAAACGGGTTTCTACCATATAAAACAAATTTGAAGAAAATCGGTTCAGCCGTTTCGGAGATACAAGTAATTTAGTATAAAAACTCAAAATTCGCACGTGTACACAATGTGAAACAATCACGAGGAAGTATTGTGTCCATAATTGGCAGTGTTTTTTTTTTATCTAGTCACTTATTGTTTTATATGTTTTACTTAATCTATATTTTTTTTTCATTGTATTTATGCTTTATTTTACACTGGGCTTGACCCGTAAATACTCGTATACAATTACAATAATAGTTTATAGCAATAACTATGTAAGTTTTTATGAGAAGATTTTTTTTTTATTATCTACTGTGGCTTCAAAGTATACATAGCCTCCTGAGACCTGGGCATGTTTTCCCGAAAGTACTGATTTAGACCTGGATGTACTGTTAAAAGTACATAATACAGATACTGCTTGAGTCCCGGCATGTATTCCAGAAAGTACTGATTAAGACCTGGCGTACTTTTAAAAGTAAATGGAATTTTCAAAAATTCCCGACGGTTTTTGAGAGAAGATAGTAGTGTGAAGTGAAGTTGTCTTATGTACTTTTAAAAGCACATTCAGGTCTCAGGAGGATATAATAGTAAGTACCTAGTCATGTTGTTTCTAATTGTGTTAACATTAACTTTTTTGAAACGACATGTTCAACGGTGAGATAAGTGCTCAAATAGATTTTTCTGGTACAGTGGCACAAATTGCAGACTCCTGATATTTAATAGATGCTCTACAAGAGCATCTTCAATTTCATTTGAATTTAAGAGCACTAGCTCTTCGAAAATGAGAAAAGATGTTGAAATTTGTGCTGAAGGAAATTCCATTAGCTTGGAAATTCCAAGCTCTACGTTTTTCCTCAGAAACTCTCTCAGGTTCAAGGATCAATGTTTTGAATTCACAGGAAACATCTTTCAACTTTATTACGCTTGATTTTGAAGTCATCACACGAATAATACTAAATACATCAAGTTTCCCATGAGGCACATACATACTCCTAAGATTTTCAATGACAATGAATTTGAATTTCAATACTACAAACGGTAACTTTATTTCTTTAAATGACACAAATCTGTTTCGAAGGAAATCTATTGCAACCTGTACAACATCTTCAAATTACATTAAAATACAATGACTTGAAATCCGCTGAATAAAATAAGATTGATATCAACTGATATTGATAACAACTGATTAATAGTTAGGATATTTTTTTTATTAATAGTGATAAAAAATCTTTCATTATAGTTAATACAATTAAGAATTTTCATCATCCATAGATAAATGCCTACAGTCTGTAGATTATATTCCGAATGACAAATATGTAGATATACCTGAATATATTTTTAATGATAGTTAATATCATCAGTTAGAAAGACATTACTAATAATGAGACACTGCTGAAGAGAGAGTGAAACCACATCATGTTTATTGCTAATAGTATGAGAGTCCGAGCTTATTTCCAGTTTTTGAAAGATTTTTCCTGTAACAGTTTATTTTGAACTACTGAACTCTTAAAGTTAATTGTACCTGTCATTCTGAAATTAAATAGGCGAAAGGCAGTCAATTACGGACCAATTCTAATACTCGTATTTGCTTCCAGTGATAATCCAACCAATGACCTGGAGATATGATCTTTATTTGTTAGCTAACTAAGATTGGTTTAGTATTAACATGTAAAAAAATACTTACTAGAACTATGATGATAGCGCATTTTCTAAGATATGCTATCAGAGTCATTGTCAAGAACTCATCAGATAATGGAACATTTCTGAAACAGGGATTAAGATAAGAATAAATCAATTTAAAATTACAATTTTATTGATGTTTATCTTTTAAGTTGAAATACAAGGAAATATGTATTTTTATTTCCCGGTAAACTTTATAGTCATAACAGTAATTTGTGTCTGAAAGATTTTTTTATGTAGGTAAGCGTCCAAAATTGTGCAAATATCCTATTAGACATCAAGCGAAACGGGCGTTTCGCAGAGAACGCCTTCAAGAAACTACAGTGCTTGTAATTATAACGGTAAGTCTATGTGGTTATTTATTTTTGCAAAAACCATTAATTATTTTGTGACGAAAGATTATGGTCTCACATTAAATTTTAATTCATGACGTCACTAAAACCCTTCTAGGAACCCTCGACAATTTTCATAAAATCACACAAATCATAATTTCTTTTTTCTTCATAATAGGTTAATAGGTATCAAGCAAAACGCTAGTTTTGCAACGCCAAGAAAAACAAAACGAGCGTGCTATACTTACGCTAAACCGAGTTCGTATGTATTTTCTTTTGTAATTTTGACCTACTTAGACAAAAAAAATTATATTTTTTTCTTCATATTCGTGTTTTCCTCGTCGAATAGAAGAATACTACTTTTTATTTTATATTTTTCTGATACTCCTAACCGCTTTTACGAACACCCCTAATATTAGTAAAAGATTCATACTTTGGTCTCATTTTTTTTTTTTCCGCATTCGTCTTACCACGGGCATATGGTTCAAGTTTCTGCTATGACATTTTGTTTATGAGTTCATAATGCTTGCAGCTCGAGGTTTTTAACAAAAAAAAACTTCCGCGGTCACTCGGCGGCGCTTTGGCGGTATCGCCTATATCTCGAATGTGGCAAATGATAGAAAGCTGAAACTTTGTATATTCATTATTTGATTAATTTACAGCTTTTTTAATTCTATGTAATTTTTACATAATTATAACAATTTATTAGTTATAACATTTTTGTTGATTTTTGACGTTCACCGACCTCTCTTCACGTAATCACATGAATCGCTATTAAGGCTATATTGTATCGAGCTGAAACTTTCAGAACATACTCGTCAGAATAGCTATCTTCAAAAAATTTACGGTTTTTGAGTTATAAGCTCCTTAAGTCATTGGTAGCGCTCAACATATTTTGGATTAGAGTGTCTTCTCCGAGATTCGGAGCTCACAGTATCGGGATACCACACTCGTAAATGAAATAAAATTAAGGTATCGATTGATTGCTGAACTGTAGGGTGTGTTATCTTTCTTTCATCGACTTTCATTAGGTTCTTAGATATTATAGATGTACCTACTATTTTTCGATTAGTTAGTTTTTTTTTAATTTTCAAGATGTGGGTGAGTGAATTATTCAATGAAATACCTTAAAGATATTATAAGGCTTTTTATAAGGATTATAAGGATACAAAACTAAAATAATTATAGGTAGGTAGTAGGTAGGTATCTAGTTAGATAGGTCCTCCATTTTTTAATATGGGTTTAACTTCGCTTTCAACTGCATATCACGACGGGGCTACTACCCTCCGTTAGCAGGAAACTGACAAACCTGCTACTCACATTAACCTCACCCAGCATGGGTTGGGCCAGATAGCCAGCGTCATAAAGTCTTCACTTCGCTAGACTTTGCTTAACATTGGTGATCCTACGAGAATTGATGTATTTAACGCGCTGTCGATGGCACCAAATTAGGTGTGGCGAAAGTCATCTTTTCTTTTTTTTTTGGTTTAACGTCGCTTTCAACTGCATTGGTCATATCACGACGGGGGTGTTACCCTCCATTCGCAGGAAACTCACAAACCTGCTACCCACATTAACCTCACCCAGCCTGGGTTGGGCCGGAATGCCAGCATCACGAAGTATTCACCTCGCTGGACGTTGCTTAACTTCGGTGATCCAACGAGAACCGATGCATTCAACGCGCCATCGACGCTGGCTTAAAGTCATCTTTAGTTTTAGTATGTTGCACGGGCTTGCTAGCCGTGACTCATCAATTTGAGTTCTGTAACAATTTGGTCAACTTACAGAAAATTCATGTTATACTCTTAGAAGGTGAGATCCTCGCTACCCAGTCAGGAAGGCTTCAAACCCCAGAATCGACAAAAAATGTATAGTTAATTTGGTTACAATATTATTGTGACACATAAGCGATTCCGGTTCTCTTGATCTCTTGTGTTGACCTAGAACCTTAATGGGAATTTGATGATGACACAAAGAATACATAATACACATACCTAAATGGGTATAGTTGTAAAAACAATTCCAAGAAAATCACCTATATCTTGTAGGAAGTTACGGTTCAAAAAAATAGGTTTGACTTTACATGCAGGTACCTAGACACTAACGAAAGGGTACCTACGTAATACATCGAACCTTTCTTGCAAAAAAGACAAATAAAACTCTTTTCTTTTGTTGTACCAGTCAAACCAGTCCAGCACGTGTTGTATCAAACACTAGATGTAAAATATTCCGTTAACTGGGTAGAATTTTTATTTGAAATGCTCTGTACTTGGGTGTTCGGAGTGCGAATCACTCATACACTCATACCTCATACCTCGTGACGAAAAATGAGGGGAAATGTGCGGTGGCTCTAGATTTACAAATCTACCTTGAGATCTTGAGAATGTATTTTTCTCTTTCTCGAACTCGGACTAGGGTGCGAATAAAGATAAAAAAAATAGAGGGTCATGTTGTTATCAGCATGATCCTTAAGTGTTTCAAAGAAGCATGTTAGTAAACATTAACCTCGGATATCGTTATTTTGGGTATAAACAAATTATTTTATTCAGTATGCAGGTAGTTGGGATACAATGTAAATGACATAAGGTAAACAAAAATAGATCATTTCTAAGGTCCTGAATTTTGATCGCTCCAATCAAAACCCTTTGAAAATAATAGAATTAGTTTTTTGAAAAGGGTTTAAATCATACAATTATGAAAATGGATTCTATGGACCTAGACGCATCGATCGATATGTATGAGAAAGACACACATCCGATCAGTCATAAGGAAGTTATAGGGAGTGAAATATCTTGTCCGTGACTAAATCCCTTTTCGAAATGACTCATAGTGAAGACACTACTTGTTGATACCATCAGATTTGTTCAGTTTATTTTTTTATTCAGTTTAAGGTCAGTTTATTTAGTAACCTGTTAAATGCGCCAATGATTTGTGTTATTGTATGATTTATTTGTGGTGAAGCACAAGACCTCTTCGCAGCATTAGTAAGTATAAGTAGTCACTGTGGCAGAGCGAGTTAGCACGCTAGGAATTGCACACATGGTGACCTGGGTTCGATTCCCAGCGGGGGAGGATTTTTTCTGCTCTGTACTGGGATGTTCGGGGTCCACTCATACCTCGTGAGGAAAAATGAGTAGCTGCTTTAATGTGAAGTGGCAGCGACCAGTGGCAGAATCTTAGGCAAAAAAATAATACAAGATCTTGTAAATTAAAGTGGTAAAGTCTTATGATTCTGCGCTACCCACTAAAATTGTGACATAATAACACAAAGAAAAAGCATTATTATTATTAATACTTGAAATTTGAAGATGATTTTCTTTTTACCTTATCCTTAAAATACTAGCCTAAATTGTTTATATTTCCGAAATAAATAGTTTTTTTTTAATTTTCCAAAAGTTTACCTTTTGTGACTTAAACCCTTTTCAAAATAACTGATTCAATTCCAAGTTAAATGAAAATTAAAACAAGTTGTATTAACCAAAAGTAAATGTCCGAAATTTGATAAAATGAAGCAGATTGAAGCGTTTGAGAGTTATTCATAAAAAAGTATCTAATCTCAAAAAATCAAAAGTTGAAATACCTTAATATTTTAGAAATATTGGGCCGTAGTAAAGAGATGGTGACATAAAAAAAAGCCATGAATATTTTCATAAAAATAAATTCTACTATATTTCATGTGTTGAATTTAGCAAATGGGAAACAATGTAACCAACCAAAAATAACTGATATCCCCCAAAAATACACTTCGTGTGCAAAAGACGCCAAGAAAATAACAATCCTTTTTAAATAGAATTACCTTGAAAATGATTGCCTAAAAAGGAACTGATATCAAATGAAGGCCAAGTTCTTGTAAACTGGATATTATCTGGCCAAAAAAAGAGTCTCAAGTACAGTAATTAAGCTGACAATTGGATATGATATTTCCCATTTTTCTGCTTTTTAACAACACTAAAATTTAACATTAAAAATCTTGGCAAGTTCAAAGCAATTTTTTGATGTTTCAAACTTGCCAAGATATTTAATGTTAAATTTTAGTGTTGTTAAAAAGCAGAAAAATGGGAAATATCATATCCAATTGTCAGCTTAATTACTGTACTTGAGACTCTTTTTTTGGCCAGATAATATCCAGTTTACAAGAACTTGGCCTTCATTTGATATCAGTTCCTTTTTAGGCAATCATTTTCAATGTAATTCTATTTAAAAAGGATTGTTATTTTCTTGGCGTCTTTTGCACACGAAGTGTATTTTTGGGGGATATTATGTTCATTGCGTGAGACTCAATAACTACTAGACCATTTATATGAGAAAGGTTGGTGATGGCTTTAACACATCTCCTGTCACATTAGATGTTAGATGTATGTGCATTATACTCAGTAGGTTATAGTTTGATGCTATTATTGCTGGAAATCCATGTCACGGGTTTGACTTCTTCTTTGGAAAATTAAATTTGTGTTCCCAATTTGGTTTTTTTATATTTCGAAATATAATAAAGAAATATTTCATCTTGTTTCATGGAAAATGCACAGTAAAATGATTTAAATATATTTAATTTTCATACGCTCGAGAAACATTCTACATTTTCATTGTTCTTTTGAAAATAAAAATAATTCTAGTGATAACAATATAACTTTTCAGCTCAATCCTTAATAACAAAAGCTGTTCTATCCTTTTGTAAAGTGCTTTCTATGTAGTATATACATTAGGTATTTGTTTCATGTACTTGAAGTATATTACTATGCATATATTATAATAATCTTTGACCCTGACTTCCATGTTGATTTGCATAATACAAATGGATTTAAATATATTTCCAGGCATTTACAGGGCCGTTTTTGATTCTCAAAAAACCCAATGTTTTTTGGAATTGTCAGTTTTGGTGTACTATTTACATACACACTCTTTTTAAAGACTCAGTTCTGGGCTTAATAGCTTTACTTATAAAGCTTTGCCCTTATTAGATTTAATATTATTATTATTAATTTATACTTATAGGAAACTTTTGAGAAAATCCTCAGACTATTTCTTTAAAGTGCTCTCCTTATTAATTTTTCCTGTATATCTATTCACTGTTAGCATGATAGGACTATAAGACATACCTATAATTTTTGAAAAGCCCCTTGCAATTTTCTGAGTTGGGCCCTGAATTTTGGGACAGCTCTAGAGGAAGAGGGTGCAGAATGAAGTGACCATGTTAATATAAAAACCCTGCAACCATACAAAGACCAGTGGTGAAGTTTTCCATTTATTTATGTCGGCGGTAATCTTCTGTGTCAATTAAAATTTGGGAGATTTAGACGGCAGCTCACAATGGAGTCCTAGTTGAAAACAGGAATTTCATCAAATATTTTCTACATAGCAGATGAGAAAACCATTATAAAACACTTCCGTTTCTAATAATATAAAATATTGGAAGTGAAATAGTAGGTTTCATGTAACAAGAAAACATCAATAAATAAATCACAAATTGAATAAAAATTACCTACCCAACATCATACTGATTAAGACATAATTGAAGCATAAATTTATTGCAGCGAGTTTCATGTTACAGGTAAACATGGAGATCACAAATTGAATAAAAAGTATCTACCAGACATTTTACTGATAAGACATTATTCTAAGGATAAAAAAATTACTAAAAAACTATGTAAGGATAAACACTAAGAGATTGCCGAGTAGTTTGCTATATAATAAAAAAAAAACTTGTAAATAAGTACCAGACTAAAATTTATAAAAAAATTGCCAATTTCGATTTTTTATAATAAAAAAAAAACTGAAGAAAGTATGATCTTTAACTTACCTATAAAAAACCAAGACGCCCAGATACCACTGACAGGTAAAATACGACTTCGCTTTCAGTTCTATCGGAACCAACCAGCTATAAGAACCGACTGATAGAATGTCGTCAGGAAAGAAATGTGATCCAGCGTCGGAGTAACCTTGATTCCGATTTCTGGGTCAGGAAGAAAGTGGTTGGAACAGGTTGATCTCTGGAACTAGCGGTAACTTTAGGACATGCACTCTTTGAGTGGCTTTGAAGTTTGGGGTTTGAATTGTTTGGATAGTTTCGATAATGAATAAGAATCATAGTAGATAGGTATAAAACTATTTTCATTTCAAGTTCATCCGTCTCATAGGATGTAAAAATACTAAAAAATATTGATGGCCAGCCTGAGTCAAACGTTAAATACACCACGTTCTGTCACTAAAGTTTCCTTTTCTTCTTACAGGGATTTCCTAATTCACGTGTGCAACAACCAATTTCATTGTCTGCAACATTCCTACTTCACGTGTGCAACAACCAATTTCATTGTCTGCAACATTCCTACTTCAGGTGTGCAACAACCAATTTCATTGTCTGCAACATTCCTACTTCACGTGTACAACAACCAATTTCACTGTCTGCAACATTCCTACTTCACGTGTGCAACAACCAATTTCATTGTATGTAGCATTCCTAATTCATGTGAGCAACAACCAAATTCATTGTCTGCAACATTCCTAATTCACGTGAGCAACAACCAAATTCATTGTGTGCAACATTCCTAATTTATCGTCACTAGCAAATTCATTGTTTATAACTGCCAAATTCATCTTCTGACATTCCAAATTCTTCGTCTGTAACTACTTAATACCTAATTCATCGTGTGCAATTATTCCTAATTTCTTTGTCTCTACAAGTTAGTATTACTTCCGAAAAATTTCTAATATTAGAAATCGGAATTATTTTCATATCTTTCGTGACTTGATGAAACCAAACAAGTCCTGTTTAATCCAAGGCCAAGCCCCCCCCTCCCCCTTTTTCCTATTTAATTCCTTTAGTTAAAGGTTCAGTGTAAACACTGATCCCTTAAGTTGATTTATAGGAAACGTTAAGAACTTAAAGTCGAGTCAAAAGTCTCCATTTTGATATTTATGAAGCTGTACAGTGTGTACACATCTTGTGAATTAGGTAGAGGGCTTGAGAAGAAATTGATTATAAATGAAAAGACACATCAAATAATAATTTTTTATACATAAAAGTATGTGTAATTATGAATTATACACGAATGAAACATTTAACAATGTGCGAAAAAGTCCTTTCTAAGGTTACATTATCTTCAGTGAAGAAATGAAGTACTTTAAATGATTTGTAACAACGTTATCAATGCACTTAAATCAATCAATAAATAATCTACATGAAAAAAATATTGTATTTCTGCCGTTAGAGGACTATAAACAGAGAACAGACTAGCCAACCCTTACAAGCCAGGCTAGCTTGCAGTTTCCTAAGGGTTTAATGGCTTATAAAGAAAAGTCCAAGTCCTCATGATGGTTGATCACACATAGAAATATGTGGTTCAGGACGAGCCAACTTTGAAATAAAGTTGGCTGGAGACTATCACAACCTCCTCCAGCTGAAGCCAAACTGGCTACAACAACAACAACATCTAACAAATCAATAATTTTAATCTTATGTTTAGCTTTTCCAAAGTTTTTACTATAATAAATCAAGCTCTAAGAAGTAAACAACCTCCTACAATTAATTAAAATAAATTTAGAAAATTAAATACTTCACCAAATCAAGAACATTTTTCAATCCTTAACTACAAATAGTATTTATTAGACTAAGTCAAGCACTTTTTTTGAAGTTTTGAATAAATCAAACACTTTTTTATAAGTTTGTCTTGTTTAAATCAAGCACTCTTTTCTTCAAGCCTTTACCAAGTCAAGCATTCGCTTTTTATTTTCAAAGAACTTCTCGCGCATGGCCTTACACTTCTTGGTGTTCTTCTGGTACTGATCGGGGCAACCCTGGAACATGTAGAGAAACACATGAAGAAGAGAATTAGATAAATGAAAAGATAAGATTTTAAGTTATCATATTTGTGTTAATCACAATGCTGATATCACAACTAGAAGATTTGGCATACTTGGGACTCGA
Organism: Bactericera cockerelli; assembly: GCA_024516035.1. Taxonomy (NCBI): domain Eukaryota; kingdom Metazoa; phylum Arthropoda; class Insecta; order Hemiptera; family Triozidae; genus Bactericera; species Bactericera cockerelli. The sequence continues at coordinate 38,370,174 of CM044956.1, forward strand.
ACCGCCGAACTCTTAATCAAGGTAGAAGTGGATTTTTTTGCGAGACATTTGAGTCCCATTCCAGAAAGCTTTTTCACTCTCGTGATTTTTCCAAAATCTCTCTTTCAACTGCGCTTTGATTGGGTTATTTGGGTAAACAACGATTCTGACTGTGTTATTTAAACAAAATTTGACGTTTGAAAGGAGATTTTGAGAAAGAGACTGCTTTCTCCATGAAATCTTAGACTTCTCTTACTTTAAATAAATTTGGTGACCAAATTTTGGTTTTGAATCGAATTTTAAGACTGTGAATTATTTAGTCTCTACCTATTATAATAGGGTGTCAATGTATTTTTTTTTTTTTTTCAACAAAATACTCTTTATTTATTTTAATTTTACATTATATACATTACATGTTGTGAGTTTATGAGGTACTATTACCCTATTTGTTATGGGTTGTGTTGTACCTCATTTATAAAATACAATAGAAATTTAAGAGTTAAAAAAATATATATATACATTTTTACTTGAACTACACAAGCTCCATTCTCAGTATTCTGTCACAGAAATAAAATGTAAAATTATCTACATATTATGTATAATATTTATATTTATACATAGGTATTTGTAACTAAAATGATAATAATAATACATTAATTTTATGAATCAAGCAAAACGCTAGTTTTGCAACGCCAAGATAAACAAAACGAGCGTGCTATACTTACGCTAAACCGAGTTCGTATGTATTTTCTTTTGTAATTTTGACCTTCTTAAATAAAACTTCTTAATCTTTTTTCTTCATATTCGTGTTTTCCTCGTCGAATAGAAGATGACTACTTTTTATTTGACCTTTTTCTGACACCCCTAACCGCTTTTACGAGCACCACCAAAATTAGTAAAAGATTCATACTTTATTTTATTTTTTTTTTTCCGCATTCGACTTACCACGGGCATATGGTTCAAGTTAAAATTATGACATTTTGGTTATGGGTTCTTAATGCTTGCAGCTCGAGGTTTTAACAACAAAAAAAACTTCCGCGGTCACTCGGCGGCGCTTTGACGGTATGGCCTGTATCTCAAATGCGGCTGATAATAGAAAGCTGAAACTTTGTATGTTTATTATTTGACCAATTTACAGCTTTTTTTATTCTGTGTAATTTTTTTATAACTATAACCATTTATGAGTTATAACATTTTTTGTTGATTTTTGACGTTCACCGACTTTTCTTCACGTAATCACATGTATCGCTATTAAGGCTTTATTCTATCGAGCTGAAACTTTCAGAACATATTCCTGAGTCTTGTCAGATGATTCCTCGTCAGAATAGCCGTCTTACGGTTTTTGAGTTATAAGCTCCTTAAGTCATTGGTAGCGCACAATATAATTTCCATTAGAGTACCTATGTTCTCCGAGTATCAGAGCTCAGGGATTCCTCAAATGAAATATACGTAATGGCTGTGTTTGCTGCCTTTCTTTCTTCGATCTTTTTTAGGTTATTTGGTCTTATAGATGAATGTATTTTTCTTCGTCTAGATTTTTTTTTTTAAAGATATGAGTGAGATTATTCAATAAAATATCTAATATCTTTAACAATATCATATTGCCAGCGTCGATGGCATGTTGAATACACCGGTTCCCTTCAGAACACCGAAGTTAAGCGACATCCAGCGAGGTTAAGACTTGGATGGGTGACCATTCTAATTCTAATTCTCGTGACGCTGGCTTTTCCCGGCCCCACTCAGGCTGGGTGAGGTCAATGTGAGTAGCAGGTTTGTGAGTTTCCTGCGAATGGAGGGTAAAACCCCCGTCGTGATATGACCATGGCAGTTGAAAGCGACGTTAAAACCCCACTTTAAAAAAAAAAAAAAAAAAAATATCATATTGAAAATACCTACTTGATCTAATGCACATAATAATTATGTATGATTTTATTTGTGGTGAAGCCCAAGGCCTCTTCACAATTTTTTGTGGGTAGCGCTGCATTACTAAGAGCCTCCTTCACATTTCGAATTATTCTATTACATTAATTTCTTTTTACTCTGGTAATGCCGCCACTGGTCGTTACTCATACAAGTAACTACACATTTTTCCTCACGAGGTATGAGTGGACCCCAAACATCCAAGTACAGAGCAGAAAAATTCCTGCCCCGCTGGGAATCAAACCCAGGTCACCATGTGTGCAATGCCTAGCACGCTAACTCACTCTGCCACGGTGACTACTTAATGTACATAATATAATTTGTAATGTATAAAAAACTAAAACAATTAGGTATAGAGTACTAAATTAAAATAATGTACGATGCACGAGGCTATAAAAAAAACACACACAACGACTATTTACTTGTTAAGGTCATCTTAAGTTTTAGTATTTTGAAAATATGTAGGCCTGCAAGCCGAGATTCGGCGATTTGAGTTTTGTTTGACAAAATCGCATCAACCATACGGAAAATTCAGATCCTCGGAGAATTGAGATCCTCCCTAAGCAATCTAAGCATGCATACAGAACACACATACATAACGGGAATAGATAATGTAAAAACAATTTAGGGGCAAGGACTTCGACTGTTATAGACCTCTCTTTAAATAAATGTTCAATAAAAAAAAAAAAAAAAAAAAAACAATTTCACGAAATTTCGTTGTTACGCATTTGATTTCTGAGAATTACCGATCCATAAAAATGCTTGACTTTACATAACTAAACACAAGAGAAGGGTAAACAAATCATAAAAGATTATTCCAATCGGTATCTGTGTAGTACCTACTTTTTTGCGAAAAAACCAAAAGAGAACTGGTTTTCTTTTGTTGTTTCATTGACCGATGATACTATAGTATATCCATTTCATTATGATAGTTGAGAATCATCACGACAAAATACGAGAACCAATCAGATTCCAGAATATCTTACAATGTTGCAGTCCTAAAAATATCTATTTTCAGTACACTCTCTCACTCGTTGCGATTAAAAGGAGCTCTACTATACAAAGGTCGGAAGGGTACGTTTGGTGCAGGTAATATTTAAAAGTTTTCGCAAATGTTTGACTTGGTTCACAGTGCATGGATTACATAATAAATATAATATTTACTTCTTCATTTTTCTATTGTTTATATTTAGATTGTTTTATAAACATGTAGCTACCTACTACCTAAATAATTAATCTGGTTATGATCAGTAGATCAGTCAGTTCTCACTTGTATTTGATATGAGGATTGGGCTAATAGCTTTATCCCTCTTATGGAGTAGGTAAATCATTTTTGTACGTATTATCTTTATTAAAAAAAAAATGTAGTTTGATTTTATTATTAATTTATAGGTAAATGAAAAAATAGTAGTCAAACCTATTAGGAAAAATACAAATGAATCACTTCGGTGAAAATCAATGGTTGGGGAAATACACGCAAAATCAATCTGGTATTATTTAGTATTTTAATAATAAAAATCACAATAAAAATCATCATACCTATATGTACTGCATCACATAATATTATTACCTAGGTACTTGGTTATCGATCAGAAATTTATGATTTTGAATGTTTGAATCTACATAATATGTAGATACATATATATTGTATCAACCTTAAGGTTGAAAGAAAATGTACAAGGAAGTATTGTGCAATGCACCTTCCTGCACTTAAGATTCTTTACTTCTGTAGTCTTTGCAGTTTTGGCAACCCCGCCTACGATTTTAATAAGTCATAGCTATCATAATGAAAGGGATATACTATAGTTGAGTTATTTAGGGTGAACGTGTGGATATTCAAAACAATATTGATAAATCATAAGAGAGTGTACCTACTCTTTCTATTTTAAAGAATTTGCTTCATGCGTGTACAGCTGTACAAGTGTACACTGTACATAATTTTTAAAAGTATTTGATTTCCGAATTCATGCAATTTTTTACTTTCCTTATCCTATAATATACATTCCTTATTGTCGAAAATTTGGTCTACCCTGTATTTCACATTTCTGGACGAATCATAGCCTCAGGATACCATAAAAATTGTTTTCGTCCATTGGTCCGTGCGTCCGCCTGTCTGTGAACGAGATATCTCGAGAACGGTACAACCTAGAGACTTAAAATTTGGTATGGAAGTTGATTTTATAATATACCACACGAATCTTTTAGTGGCAGAAGCTGACTTCTTTTCAACTGATAAGAAAAGTGTGGTGGTGTCACACCAGTTTATTCTCTTTTTAATTAGTTGTTTTGTAATGCGTTTTCGAACGACTTACCCATTTTGGTAATATTTTGCCGAAATTAAAAATAAAAAAATAAATAAGAACCGATTGTCCTGAAAATCCATACTATCGGATTCCCCATTAATACATGAGGAAAAAGTATCACTCAATTTCCTTAACCCACTGGCAGGATAGGCCAACCATGGACCAAAAATCCTAAGGAACAACTAGAAAGAAGAAACCCGGTGTAATAAGCTTAAAGGAAAAAATTAAAGTTGCAATATTTTAGATATATTGTACCGAAGAATAGAGATGATGAGAAAGGAAAAGTTTAAGACACCAATATTTCCAAGGATATAGTTAGTTCTACCTTGGTGCTCGTGTGAAGTTATAGAAAATTGCAAAAAAATGTAACCTATCAAAAATATCTGATATCCCCCAAAAATACACTTCGTGTGCAAAAGACGCCAAGAAAATTAGAATCCTTCAAATATAATTAATTACCTTAAAATATTTCTAAAAAGGAACTGATATCAAATGAATGCCAAGTTCTCCTAAACTGGAAATCATTTGCCCAGAAAGAAGTCTCAAGCACAGAAATCAAACTGAGGATTGGACATGACATTTCCCATTAATCTACGATTTACCAACGTTAAAAGTTAACATTAAAAATCTTGGCAAGTTGAAAGCATTTTTTTAATTTTTGAAACTTGCCAAGATTTTTAATGTTAACTTTTAGCGTTGGTAAATCGTAGATTAATGGGAAATGTCATGTCCAATCCTCAGTTTGATTTCTGTGCTTGAGACTTCTTTCTGGACAAATGATTTCCAGTTTAGGAGAACTTGGCATTCATTTGATATCAGTTCCTTTTTAGAAATATTTTAAGGTAATTAATTATATTTGAAGGATTCTAATTTTCTTGGCGTCTTTTGCACACGAAGTGTATTTTTGGGGGATCTATATTTACATAGGTAATACTAAATTTTATGATGAAGACAATGTATATTATTCCTGTTTTTTTATTTTAAATATGTATTTATAAACAATTTTATGCTACTCTCTTTAAATTCCTTAATCCACTTTTTTATTAGATTTTTCTTTCTAATATTGTTTTCTTCGTTTTTTATTTCTTCTGGTAAAATGTTGTACAGTTTCTTACCAATAATAGTAAAGTGTCTCTTGTATAGAGACTTGCAAACTTTCTCGGTTTTAATATGTATGGCGAAACGAAATCTAATATCATATAAGCTATAATTAAATAACCATCCAAGAGCAGATATTCTCAAATTTTCAGTTGTTTGAAAGCCAAAATTCAACTGGCAATTTTATTGTGAGAGCGGTGTCCTTAACTCCTTAAGGTTGAGAGAAACAAGACAGAGGTTTAAATCAGAAAAGATTGAAGATGGAGCAGTAGTAGAATTAACGTATATGTCAATAAAAAAAATGTTAAAAAAAATTGAGCTGTACCTATTTAAAAAAAGATAACCATCCATGCTAGATCATAGAGGACTACAAAATGAAGCAATAACAGCATTTCAGTTGAAACAACGTCCATGAATAAAATTTTAAAGCACTATAGTAGCTCTAATATCAAGTTTCTCTGTTGTATTAAAAATACTAATTAATATTAAATTAGTTTTCTTCCGCCAATTAAGATGGAGATTGAATTTGAATAAAATGATACACTATAATTATATAGCACTACACTGCACTCTACACATAGATGATTATCTATGTTGAACTTTCTTGACCCTGAATGGACTTCAACTGTAATTATATGGGTCACAGAGCATTTTTTTTTTATTTATTTTTTTAATACTTCAGACTATTGTAATGACGAACAGTTTATATTTTAAAGTGCTATTACATAGCCGTTGATACTAATATAGAAGAATAGTTCCTAAATAACTAGGTATTGTAGGTAAATTACAAAAGATTATCATAAACTAGAATCTATTATCGTTCTATAGGTGCTTGTTACTTACCATTTCAATTTCCTTGTGTAGACAGCTCATGAACTGAAGGAAAGTTGGGTTACAATCCAGCTCAACACCATCAGCAGGGGAGGCCATTTCTTTTGGGAACGAGGACTTGTCTGTGGAGAAAAAATATAATTATAAAATTTGTAAAGGTTATCATTTATAATACTATAATTACTGGTTTAAATAATTTGACTATTTTCATTCAAGAGGTTTTACTTTAAATCACAAAAATGAGTTTTATCGTTCAATTAGGATACGTTAACTCTCATGTGGTGCCCGTCTCATTGCGAGATCAGAGGTAACGACCAAGTGGATGAAGCAGCTAAGAACCCAGACGGAACATCTATACTAAAATTAAGTACCCCCGATGATCTTAAACCTATAATTAGTTCCAGGCTTAAAACTGCGTGGCAGAAACAATGGACCAATACCAGTAATTTCAATAAACTGAAATCCTTAAAACCTACAGTCCACAAGTTTTCAACCAGCATTCTGAAAAGTATTATACTTACCCGAATGAGAATAGGACTAACTCGTATCACCCATAGCTATTTGTTCACGAGAACTGACCCCCCAATTTGTCAGTGTGGCGAACGAATGTCCGTTAATCACATCCTAACGTGCACAAGAACCATTATTCACTACTCACAGTAATCTTTCTTCAAACACTCGTCTAGTCCATTGGACACAACATCTTTCTGCCAATCTTCTTTGAAAGTTTCGCCCGTAAAGTATTCGCGCAACTTTTCAGGGTTCAGGGATCCATCTTCGTTTAACTTGAAAGAAATAACAACAATAATAAAATTAATATTTCTAAATTGAATACAATGAAATTAAACCCCCAGACAGAAAATCTGATCCACTCACTAATTGTTTGTTGTTTATAATCTTCCAGCCAGACTACAAATCTATTCCCTGTTTATAGACCCTACGTTAGATTACTGGTCTAGTCTACTCTCTGTTTATAGACCCTACGTTAGATTAGTGTTCTACTCTCTGTTTATAGTCCCCAAGCCAGACTACTGGTTTACTTTTTTGTTTATAGTAGCCTACTCAGACTACAAATCTATTTCCCTTTTAAAGACCCTACGTTAGATTACTGGTCTACTCTCTGTTTATAGTCCCCAAGCCAGACTACTGGTTTACTTTTTGTTTATAGTAGCCTAGTCAGACTACTAATCTACTTCCTGTACACATAATATAGTCTCTCAGATTCTTCAGAGATAACACTTGTCTACTCTCTGCATGTCTTGCTGAGAAAAGTGTCCTCATGATATTTTATTTTATATCATCATAGTCACAGGTGTAATAAAAAGAATGGGGAAATCAAGTAGGTTGAGAACGTCAAACCTTCACAAATTCAAAGAAAAAATCAATACACAATACCCTTTCGGAGAGATCCATTGATCTTTCAGTAATAAGTTATCTTCTTTGAAAGTTTAAGGCTTGGGTGGAAGAGATTGTCAAAGGCATTAACCCCGCCCTTTAGTTAGGACATAATGTATAATATTTATTTATTTTTTCTTAATTTTATTCTAATTTTACTTCTTCTAATATTGTATATTAATTTGTAATTATCTATGTTGTATATATTATGTCATTGTAAAATAATAATAAGTTAACTATAAGTTAATAATAATAATAATAAGTTAACTATAAGACTCAGAACTCGAGTATCACGATGTAAGGTCAACTTGTTAAAATGGGGATACATCAGCCAAGAGGAGTTATGTGACTGCGAAGAACAACAAACTGAGGATCATCTACTTATATGCAGAAATATGGAGACGCAGTGTACAAGAGAGGATCTCCGAATATGCAATGATGCTGCTGTTCAAGTTGCAAAGTACTGGCAATGTCAAGATTTGAATGGTGGTATGAGATGCGAACACGGCAAGTAAGTAAGTAACTATAAGTTCATGCTAAAGAGGGATTCCTCCGCACACAAAATGAAGACTACTTACCACTCCTTGTTTCTTCCCGATGCATTCAGTAACGCACTGGAAAAAAAGAGAATACATAATGAATAAATAAAAAATGACAAAACTTAGTTTGAGTTATGACTTGTGACTGAAACCGTAGGGTGTACACCGGACGGTGTACGGCGTTATGGAATCGACATGATGGCGTCGCTTTAAACCCACTCCCATGGTAACATAAAGTTACAATAGGACAATCCAAAGGTAACAATGTGGGTCTGACCAGTCCCAAATACTGCAATATTATTAAATTTTGGAAATAAACCCAATCAAAATGGACATTTTACAAACAAAATAATTGAACATAGCTTTCATTAAGAACTTGAGTTTCAAAGACAAGAACAATTTTTTGGGAATATTTTGCTCCCGTTCACATTATTTCTTAAATTATTTTGACAAGAATATTGGCGTCAACAAGCAGGCGAGACCCAAATGTTACCATGCGAAGGTTAATAGTGGTTTTTCTTCATATGAAATAAACCCTAAAAATGAAGGTTCTTCAAATGAAGGTGGAGTTAGGTGAAGGAAGACACATATTTAGTTCCTTGAAACTCACATAGATTTTCTTCTTCATATTCTTCAGTCCTTCACAGGAGAAAAAGTCCATTGGTTCCCCTGTATCTGAAACAAAAGAGTTTAAGTCTCACTATACCACCAGTTTATTAAATCACCTCAATTTTTTATTAAAAATACAAAAAATAATGAACTTTTTATATTAATGCTTAAATTGATATGTGTGATATAACATGCATAAGAAACCGACGTTAAAACCAAATTAATATGTCCTTTACTGTCTATTGGATGGACATGATGAGGGTAATGATAATACAGGGTCTACTCCAATGCCTATATTTTCAGAACTAAAGTTTCACGCTTTGACACTTTCAAAGGATCTTTAGGTAATATTTTGGGAACCATTATACCCAGAACTTTCCAAAAAATCGCCTGCGGCGCTTCCAAAGCATCTGATATATTTCCTTAAATATAATATTTTAAATTGATTTCCAAAACATTTTCTCCTATGACCTCTGAAGTAAATTTCAATTGACTCTTTTGAAGGTCTCCAAGATATATTTTCAACAAAGTTTTCTAGGACACATCACACTGAGACCGTTAGAAGAAAATTGCCTGCAACGCTTTCAAGAGTATGTGTGACTTTCAAGCTAATAATGATATATTTTCGTATTGATTTTCAAGACATTTTCTCCTATATGCGTTTTTTTTGACGCTTTTGTGGGATCATTAGGTATTACTCTGGGTAGATTTCTTTATAACTATTACATTAAGAATTTTCTAAAAAAATTGGGCTTTAGAAGTTATACTCGTATAATTCTGTAATATGATTGTATAAATATTTTATATTTTGTTTCAAAGACATATTCTGCTTTGACTCCATTCACAGAGACCTTTCAAAGAAGGTCGCCTGTGGATTTTTCAAAGCATGTGTAAGTTCCTTGCCGACCCCAAGTAGGTTTGGGAAAGACAGAGTACAAGGAGATCAGCAACTACCTATTTTAATATTGGAATGTAGCAAACTTTATTTCTTAGAAAAATATCTGAAAAAGTTCAAAAGCCAGGAAGTGCACTTTGCTGTTTGCATAACAAAACGATCATCCTGCTATAAGAATTAACTTTAATAATAACCCAAAGTACTGAATTAGTTAAGCTTTGTTGCTGAAAGTTCAATTTTCCTGTTTCCTAATTATAAAAATAAAAACCCTGCTCTTAAATTTTAATATAATAATACTTCTATATATACCTTACCAGCGGGTTACACCCGCCGCTTCACCAACCCATCAAACACACAAACACACACACACACACACATACACACAAAATGTTATCTTGTTATTAACATTTAGGTTAAAAAAAAAAACGTTAAATTTTTTATGTATTTTCTGCCCTTACCCGGCGTAGCTCAAGAATGGCTCATAAGAATTTCACGATGATATGTCAAATGAAAGCTCAAACCCTTACTTAAAACTTTCTTGCTCTGAGTTGGTCGGTCGTCACGACGAATTTCGAGAAAAAATGTCATTTAGGTCGAAAAACGTGAATATATTTTGGGTCACCCATCCAATTTTTATCCTTACTCATTGTAGCTTAACCTTAGGTAGATATAATCTAGCCTAGAAGAATTTCCTGATCCAAACAAACCTATGTGCAAAATTTCAGGTTTCTCGGTCAAACGGTGTGGATTTGTATAAAGAACATCCATACACACATACATACATAGAGACAGCTTTCTTTTATAGGTATAGATAGATTCCAATAAACTTAGTGAAAGTTAATACGAGTTTCTAGTGTTTCTACCGACACAGAGATAAGTTTAGTGTAGAGTTTTGTGTTGGAATTATGTACTTTCCATAGTGAATATTATGAGAAAATTAGTCAATTTTTCAAATTGCAATTTTATTTATTCAAACATGAAGTCTTTCGATAGAGCCAATAAAAAAGTAGGTCTGTGCAAGTGATGTATTATTGTTAGTTACATTAGTTCTACCAGTTAACCCCTCGTGTACACCTGAGCAAAGAACAGTGATGACAGCACACGACTTCCAAATTGGCAAATTTTTATCTATGTAATTATGTTCAAATACATGATTTTATTATGTATGCAAGACCACCGTACATTGCCACATGTTTTTCTCCAGAATAAAGAAGTCCTAATCTTTCACTTGCTTGGCTTAATTTCATCTGGCGTGTAATGTCAGTTGTTCTATTTCGTCATGTGCATTTCACTGATACTACAGGGTGGTACATTTTCCTGGACATTGACTGGAAATTTAAGTCATCTACCAGACTAACATACAATCTTTGAATACTAGAATGTATTATTTTTCACACAAAAAAAATCTTAAAGTCAATTCTTGTCATTTGCAGTCATTTCTACACTTCATACAAATATACATTGGAATTGCAACAGTATTAAATGCTTTCAACATTAACCTCACCTGGTGGTTACCTTCCACTAAAGAGTATTATTATTATTATAATGATTATATCTACAGATTAAGTCCCAAAACAAACTCGGAGAGAATCACATTTATCACTAGGTGCTCAAACTTAAAACTAAAAAAAAATCATCAAAATCATCCCACCAACTATATCAGTATTTCAACCATACATTCACAATACAAATTTAATCGTGTTTAAAAATGCGCACGAATAGCTCAGTGGTTAAGCACTCGCTTGCCATGCGGAAGGTCCCGGGTTCGAATCAACGACCTGATGAAAATTTGTATTCAAAATTTGGTTACATTTGTTTGTAAGGGATACCTTCCGGTGCGCTCATGGTGACCCAGCACCTAAATGGGAAGTATTATGTCACGTCTCGCCCATCAGAGGGGAGGCATACTACGGGATGGGCAGGCTACAACACAGACCACAATCGTCTACAGTAGCTCCTGTTTCATTGCTACGAAATAAAAAAGGCTGTGAAACACTCATCTTTATAAAAAATAAAATAAACATATATTATTTTATATTTTACGTTTGATTTAAGATTAGAAATATTTATATTTTCGTGATACACAATATATTTTGGTTACCTAAGTGATTTAAACCAAGTACAAATGAATGATCGAGGAAAAACTTCATTTTAATGATAACTGTAATTAGTTTTTTTTTTTACTTTCCTTACCCTATAGTAAGGAAAGTATTGTATTCGTCGAAAATTTGACCTACCCAGTTTTACACATTTCTGGACGAATAGCCTCAGGATACCAAAAAAGTTTTTTTCGGCCATTGGTCCGTAAGTCCGTGTGTCTGTCTGTCTGTGTGTGAACGATATCTCGAGAACGGTAAGAGCTAGAGACTTGAAATGTGGTATAGAAAATTATTTTATACACAAGACAAACCACAAAACTTTTGGTTGTCGGCCACAAATATTAGCCGCAAGCGCTGCTTCTTTGAAGTGGTTTAAGATACCAAATAAGTCTATTCTGATTATTCTTTGATATCGTGAACTTTTTGGTCCTAGGCCCCAATTTACCGGTATTTTGGGGAAGACCCGCTCTGACTTACTTTTTTACTATTCATCTTAGATGGGGGTTGTGACATATCAAATTTAATGATTTTGAAGTGCTGATTACGAATTGGGCCTTGATTTTCAGCTATCGGTTACCGTTGAGTCACCAGTGGTGGAATTCGACTTCTTTTTGGGGGTTAAGAAAGTCGTGTAATGTTTACACCAGATTTTTTATCTACAATATGTTACCTTCTGCAATTATTGTTTTTGCAACTCTTAGGACTGGAATATTTATACGAGCTGATTTCTGTTGTAATGATCAGTTTGAGTTTCCACCCACTCCCGCACCAGGTAGACAACAAACATGAAGCGCCTTCTCCTCGTTCTCTTTGTCAGTAATCTGGTAAGTCTTGTTAGTCAGACCTCTTCCCTCTCATTATCTCCAAATCTCCCTTTCAACTGTCACACAACGTACTATGATTGATTCATTTGAACGCAATAACCAACCAGAAAGCATTTGAAAGGGAGATTTAGGGACTATGACAGTGAAAGGCTTTCTGGAACGAGTCCCTACAGAGCAAGTTTTGTGTCTTTTCAAAATAGAACGTGGAAAGTATCTTGCGCAACCTTGCTGGCTGGTGACGAATTAGAAGGCAGATAAACTTATTCAATATGTTTTATCGTTTCAGAGATATGACTAATTCATCAAAATTTCAGTTTTTCGATTAATCGAACATATTGGAAAAACTTAAATTTTGATTGATTAATTAATCGAACATATTGGAAAAATTTAAATTTTGATTAATTAGCTATATCCGAAACGGGAAAAACTATGAGGGTACAATTTTTTTTTTAATGAGTCATTGGTGGTTTTGGATATTAGGGTACTGTAGGTTTGATGTGTAGTATTCAAAAATTGCAAAAAAGATGAGGGTACTGAGATATCTTAATCGAAAAAATACTCATACGCGGAGAGACTGATGCACCTACTATTATATACTATTTCCATGTAAATACAGCCTTTTTTTTTTTTCTTTAAAAAGATCCAATAAAACTTAATTCACTAAACTGCAACAGAGCTTTGAACTTTAAATCTTAATTTTCTCGTGAAAAATCGTGGAGCTTTATCTTTCTTCCCTTATGGTCTTCATATTGATTAATTTTGCACACACTTAAATTAAAATTAATTTGTGTGATAAATCACCATTCAAGATGACTTTCAATATTTCCGACATTTTTGAAACAATGCCCCTTTAACCAAAGTAAATTTTTTTCGTAAAAGATAAGACTAACCCATATTACTTCCGAGAAATTTCTAATATTAGAAATCGGAAGTATTGTGTTCGTTTTTGTAAATAAAATATTTTTTTGCTCCGATTTGAATTTTGCTCCGATTTCATATTTCTGGACGTTTCATAACCTCCTGAGCAAATTTGGTTTTGTGTCTATTTGTCGGTCCGTCGGTCTGTTAAAAGTATTCCTTGTAACGCGAAAATCTCGGAAACTACATCGATTTTGATGAAATTTTGCACACATATAGGAGACGTTCTGTAGATGGTCCCATTTTACATTCATCAAATTCGTACTAGCGGTTCTGGGTGAAAGAGACCATGCGCCTAACCACTAACTTTTTACTTAAATGCTTATATCTCGTGAACGGTACACCCGATTTTGATAAAAATTTGTATGTATATGCATATTATTGTTTTACATAGGTAATTTATATTTATTTTTTAATTAATTATAATTTGACTCTGATATTTAAGAAAATCCGAAATTTTGGACAAAAAAGTCAAAAAATAAGGACCACGATTTGCCGATACAGAATTTTTTGTTGAATCTAGAATGTAGGAAAAATAGTATTCTACCATATAAATCGAATTTAAAGAAAATCGAATCAGTTGTTTTGGAGATACAAGTAATTTTGTATAAAATCTCAAAATTGGCACTTGTTTACAATGTGAAACAATCACGAGGAAGTATTGTGTCCATAATTGGCAGTGTTTTTTCAGCTGATTCGTTATTTTGTTTTTTTTTTTTTCTTTTATAGAAAAAAAACTTGCTCAATTATAGTGTTTCTATAGAACGTCGTGTGATGTTTACTGATCCACACCAGTATCATAATCACAATTCCATTGTTACCAACATTAAGAAGATATTGATAATCTTATGACGCCATGTCGTAACAAAAGTTCGCTGGATATCGCACAGAACAGAACCGCCAACGTATTTTTTCTTAAAAGCCATGCCCTACGTAATCTCCTTTTCTAGTATAACCAAATCATCTAGAGTAGATCTTTCCTTACGACCCCCACTTTGATGGATTTATCTGTCTGTATGTCGGTCTGTTAAATACATTCCTTGTAACGTGCAAATCTTTTTATTTTATTTTTTATTTTATCTTAAACTGGCTGAATAATCTATATTTGTTTCTTCACAGATTTCCAGCGGATTGTTTTTTAGACTCAGCGAACTGCAATCAGAAAATGTGAGGAACTCAGATGAAGAATCCGTTCCAGAAACAAGTTCTATTGATGCTGCGAGGCCTCGAAAAGTTAGACAAGTAGTAGGTCCAACTGGTAGACTAGTAAATAGTCTTTTAACTCCAACACTAGGTGGTTTAAGTCCTGTAACAACTTCACTACTAGGAGGTGTTTTAGGTCCAGCACTAAATGGTTTAAGTCCTGCAACAACTTCAACACTAAGTGGTTTAGCTCCAGCAGTAGGTGCTTTAGCTCCAGTAACAAATCCAATAGTAGGTGCTTTAGCTCCAGCAGTAAGTCCTTTAGCTCCACTAACAAATCCAGTAGTAAGTGCTTTAGGTCCAGTAACAACTCCAGCACTAAGTGCTTTAGCTCCAGCACTAGGTGGTATAGCTCCACCACTAGGTGGTTTAGCTCCACCACTAGGTGGTTTAGCTCCACCACTAGGTGGTTTAGCTCCACCACTAGGTGGTTTAGCTCCACCACTAGGTGGTTTAGCTCCAGTAACAGCTCCAGCACTAGGTGCTTTAGCACCTCCTTTATCAGCAACTAATTTACTTCAATCAACATATTTCTTAATGCTTTTCAGAGCATTTCCGCAATTAGTTCTGGCTTTACTGCTTAGACTTTTTGGACCTGGTGGTGTTGGTGGACTAAGTGCACTAGGTGGACTTGGTGCACTTGGTTAGGTTAAATTACTCTTCCAACCTTCAAAGTGTTGTCTTGGTGGTTTACGTTTGGTTCTTGTGTTTTCACAAGTGGTTTTATTAAGGGTTTTCATTATAAAGTACACACTCAAATATCTCGAGAACTAGTTGTTAGAAAAAATCTGCACAGAAATGATTTGATTAACTCCAAACGGGAAATCTAATGATTGACCTTCTCACATAGCCCCTTCAAGGTCATTTCAAGGTCAACTTTGGAATTTAAAATACCATTCCCTATTATTTATGACATGTTTGAAATCTAGGTAAAATTTTAAGTTTATAATTTTTGTTACATTCAGTTTCACTCCCATTGTGAGTGTGAGATTTTTTCCATCTTTTTTTTAAAAAAAAAAAATACGGTATATCACAAATCAGTCTAATTTTAGATGCTGAACACGATTTTTTTTATACTAAACTTTTTGGGTCACCATTTCTTGATATCCAAAATGTTACTTAAAATAAAAAAATATCACCATCGTGTTCAACATATAAAATTAGACTGATTTGATACGTCACAATCATAGTCTAAGACGGAAAAAATCACACTCCCAGATGGGTGTGAAATTGGGTATGATGAAAATTAAGTACATGAAGATTTCAAAAATGTAATAAAAACTTGAGGTTTCAATTTAAAAATGAAAAGTTTACCTTGAAATAATCTTGAACGGGTCTTCCGAAAAACTTCTAAAGGTCACGATTAGATTTCTCCTTTGGAGGTATTAATATCATCCCGGAACAGATTTTATCTTCAGTAGTTTCCGAGATATTTGAGTGTGTAGTTACTTTTTAATGGAACACCCTGTATTGGTCTGAAGCTCACAAACAAAAAGTTAAGGTCAGAGAATTGACAAACCGTGCTCAGTAGCTTGATAGATAAGGCGGTGGACTTGCAACCTGTAGGTCGGTGGTTCAAGTCCCGGTTTCAGCGTAGATTTAGTCAAGCAAGTTTGACTAGTTTTGATATCACGAAATAAATTGATTAACACAAGTATGATAACTTTTATTTTGTTTGTTATGACAATTTTTTGGATGAGACCTTCCATCACTGTACAAGACCATATGGGTAAATATTTCCGAGATATATGTAATACGTAAACTTAAGATTCCCAATACATAAATGGCCAAGAAGCAATTCCATAATATATATTATATATAAATGTTTATTTTTTTCTTCTTTCAGTACTTTATAAGCTTTTTAACCTAGTTGTCTTAATAATGGTTTTCTTATAATTTTATTAATTACTTTGGAATGACATTTCATTTACTTTTGAAATGAAATAATCTGTTATGTCCCAGCTGGGTTTCGAACCCTCGACCTCTTGATTACCAGAGAGGACTTACTGGGACAGTAAAATGATTAGCTCAGGTGTGAATGTGCTAAAATTTGGTATGGTTATTATTTATTTTTGATATTATCAAATTTTTTTGATTAATCCTGCTTTTTTTTCAAAATTTGAACAACTTATCGGATATTTATGAAATAATTACAATAATACTGATAGCTATCAGAGCTTATTAGGTAAAATCGGATTCCTAAGTTCAAGTTATTTATTGGATTTCATCTCGACTTAAGTGAATTTGGTAAGTTTGTAGAAATTAGAAGGAGTCATGTCCTTGGACAAATTAATAAATAAAAATTCGTTTAGAGCGCGTTAAATACATAAAAAGGGTTTTGCTCACTATTCAACTTTGAATATATTATTATGTATACGTATATACAAGAAAGCTATTTCTAAGCACGTAAAGAACATACCTACCCTGAAAATTTTAGCTCGATTGGACAAAAATTGCAGCTTTTAAGACGATTCTTTATATTATTATCCTAATCCTCGCCTAGCTCGAAGTTGCTTAGGATTATGTTGCTTAACAAAAATTAAAGCAAATTTTAACCATATATGGAACTTACCCTACAAATTACAGCTCGATTGGGGAAAAAAATTGAGAAAAAAATTTGCTCGCGGTGAGATTTGAAATTTAGACTCATGTACTATAAATGCTCAGCCAGCAAGGTCCTTGAACTACTCGGTCAAGCTGATTAAATGCACCCGTGAGAAAATTTAGGTGAAAAACGGGGCGCGCGAGACGTTGTCTGTGCAAAATTTCATGTATCTATGTCTTTTTCTTTTCAGTGCGAAGATATTACGTTAATCTTTTTGAAAACCAAGTAAATAAGTCCTCAAGGGTACCCTAGCTAGAGGTCCAATCGAGCTCAATTTTTTTTGCGCCGTCAAGTCGCGTCACCTCAATGGTTCAAACAACATAATATCAAAATTTTAGCTTATTATTATTAAACTCTCAATTAGAAGAACATATGTACAAACAAATAATGGTAAAATTAAAATACAAAATTGACAATAGAAATATAAACAGGGACAAAATAAACAAAATTTATACATAATTATGTCCTAACTAAAGGGCGGGGTTATACCCTATGGCAATTCAGCTCGATAGCTTTAACCGTTCAAGAGTTATGACTTGTGACAGACATAAATCAGCGTACTGAAAAGGGCTTTTCAGTACGCTAAGAACAAAAATTACAAAAAGTTCCGTTTCCGTTCATCTTCTCTTTTGTAATACATCTAATGGTTTTGAAGAAGAAGAAAAAATTCTCACCTTTACAAGTAGGAGCTATGTGAAGGGCCAAGTCATCGAAGTGTTCAATGTTCATTTCACTTGGCGTTACCTGCAGCTACTAGCTAGCACATAACTTGTATTATTTTAAAAGCAAAGTTTTTTTTTCCCCCTACAACAAACTTTCATTGTTATTGTGTCCCCTCTTTTTATATGCATTAATTAAAATTTAATATTCATAATAGAATTTCAAACTTTCAAAAAGATACAAACTCCCATCGCATCGGTTAGATGGCTAATGGCGTACAGGGTGGATCATAGATAAATTATTTGTTTTTCTTCTTCTCCAAATCGTCGGCTGGAAGGTAAAACTGACCATCTGCATTTGGACCATCTCCATTTGGTCATTGAAATCTCCACCAGTCTTTCAGGTAAAAATTGTTTTTTTCGCTTTTTCCCGCGCATATGTTTGAATAATACCGAGTTTTTGATTTTTAGCCAATAGAAATAAACCTAATTTCCGACCAGAGTAACGAAAAATTGACAAATGACGAACTGTCTGTCACTTGGTCAGTTTTACCTTCTAGCCGACGAAATACTCTACGCCTTATAATATCTGGTCAAGTAATTTTGATTCACCCTGTACGTAGGTTTTAGTTACATGACACTTACGTTCAGGGCTGGATCTCTTGAGGTCCTCCATTCTGGCGGAAACATTACGGTAGCAGGATTTGCCGATGGATTTGTCTTTGTCGACAAACTTCATGATGTTCTCGTCACCACAGCATGCCTGAAAATAGTGAAAAGCGAGAAGGTAAATAGCGAATGTGCTCAGAAGCAGTGAGTTAAGCAACGAGGTGTATTGATGTCAACAGAGTCAGATGCTGATATAGTATACCTACTGAGTTTTTTCAAAGGGAGAAACGATAAACGATGGTGCTTTTATGTATCAAGCTCGCCGGTAGGCGAGTGCTCGTCAAATAGCGCCAGCCAACTGGCCTGTATATAAACACGGAACAGAGTTTATATTATTTATTTTGTTTTATTGTTTTCGCCCACTTCCCGCTAACTTTTATCAATCTTAATCTTAATATATAAATGTCAAAGTCACTGACTGACTGACTGACTGATCATCGCTCTACAGCCCAAACCGTAATACCTAGCGAGCTGAAATTTTGACACAACAATCCTTGCATACTGAATACGTGCAATAAGAAAGGATTTTGCAAAAGTCCAAACCGTTCCATAGATAGAGCCCTAAAAGTGCACTTTTAGAGGCCATGCCTCGGCCCGCAAAGCGGGCGACAGCCCGCTAGTATACATAATTATAAAAGAGAAATGTGCTGCTTTGTAATTTGGTATATTCATCTGTCCGAATTTTTTAGACTGATCAGAGATGACCCCCAATGAAATTGCCGTACGATTCTAATAAAAATTTCCAAGATTCCATACCGTCCTCGAGTTATAGCCTTCCTTGAAACGAACATTCTTCGCGTTGTGGCCATTATCCAGTGTTCCGATATTTCACGATAACTTTAGTCTCTTCTGTGCATTTATTTGACTGACTCTTGAATCAAATATTAGCGCACGATTAGCTCAGTGGTTAAGCACTCGCTTGCCATGCGGAAGGTCCCGGATTCGATCCCCCGTGCCGACAAAAATTTGTATTCTTAATTTGGTTACAATTGTTTGTAAGGGATACCTTCCGGTGGCTACGTATGAGTTCGGTGCGGAAAATAAAAAAATGTATGAGTTCGGTGCCGCCTAAAAAAGGTCATGTATGAATTCGGTGCCGCCTAAAAAAGGTCATGTATGAATTCGGTGCCCTGGTACTTGCCCTGATGATCAGGTAATTATAGTATTTTTTTCCTTATAGGCATGGCCTTCAATGTATTTTACCTAACCCTACTATAAACCCAAGGCATGGCCTTCATTGTATTTTACCTAACCCTACTATAAACCCAAGGCATGGCCTTCATTGTATTTTACCTAACCCTACTATAAACGCAAGGCATGGCCTTCATTGTATTTTACCTAATCCTACTATAAACCCAAGGCATGGCCTTCATTGTATTTTACCTAACCCTACTATAAACCCAAGGCATGGCCTTCAATGTATTTTACCTAACCCTACTATAAACCCAAGGCATGGCCTTCATTGTATTTTACCTAATCTTACTATTAACCCTAGGCATGGCCTTCAAGGAGGAAATGGACAGCCTTGCTGAATGTAACTGTCTACAACATAATCTACTAACTTAATAACAGCAGGATGACTGTTAACTAACAACAGAGTACATTATAAAAAAAAACAATCAATTTATAAGTCATTAGGACCGCACCGAACTCATACATCACCTTTTTTCGGCGGCACCGAATTCATACATGCGATAAAGGTGCGGGTAATCTTCGCACCGAACTCACCTATTGCCCTTCCGGTGCGCTCGTGTTGACCCAGCACCTAAATGGGAAATATTGTGTCACTTCTCGCCCATCAGAGGGGAGGCACCCTACGGGATGGGCAGGCTGCAACACAGACCAAAAGCGTCTAGAGTAGCTCCTGTTTCATGGCTGTGAAACACTCACCTTTTTTTTAAAAAATAGAACAACAGCCACGTGAAAAATTCTTAACGGAACCAAAATGCCGGGGATGGCGCATGGAACGACCAGTTCTCGTAGTAGGATCACCGAAGTTAAGCAACGTCCAGCGAGGTGAAGAATTCGTAATGCAACATTCCGGCCCAGCTCAGGCTGGGTGAGGTCAATGTGGGTAGCAGGTTTGTAAGTTACCTGCGAATGGAGGGTAAAACCCCCGTCGTGTATGACCAAGACCATGCAGTTGAAAAACGACGTTAAACTATAATAAAACAATTGATAAACAAACAAAGATAAAACACTTCTTGAAAAACCACACCCGAGTCATGAAATTTGAGAATAGCCAGTGTTCATGGTACGTTGAATACAGTAGTTCTGTTACTCAAGTAAAGCAACGTTCTTGGGTAGTTGTGCCATTGCAAATATGATATTTTTTGCGAAGTGAGTATGGTTTAACTCGATTAACAATGGTCACTATCTATACATACTCGTATATGTATGTAACGCGATAAAAGACGTAATTTTTGTTGGGGGGGGGGGGGGGGGGGGGGGGGTATAACTTGTCATGGCCTAGTCAGGTTTCGAACCCGCGACGTCATGGTTAAGGCGACGGGACTCCTTAACCACTGAGTCCGCGAGGTCCAGACCATGGTCGTTGTGTATTTGTTCTTTCCTGTCCAATTAAGCCTTCACAATAGTATTTTTTAATAATAACGACCCTCAGTAGCCTGATCGATAGGGCGGTGGGACTTGTGATCTGGAGGTCGGTGGTTCAAGTCCTGGTATTAGGCGATTTATAAAAAGCGAGTGGTTGTGGTGTCACGGGGGTGATTGGCACAAATATGATAGCTAACTAGTATAGTCTAATGAAATGTCTTACCACTCTAAAGTGGCGGTGTTTGCAGACGAACTTGTCATCTTCGTTGTGGTTGCTGTCCTTGGCTTGACGTTTGCTCCTGGGCTCCTCCTCTGCCAGGTCCTGGTACTCTTCCAGACTCATCCGCAGCTGCTCGTCTGAGGGAGGAAAAAATTAATAAATAATGCTCGGTGGTAAGATACTCTCTTGCCAAAGTTTGGTTACACTTATTCTTGACCCAGCACATAAATGAGGGAATTATACCGACCTCAGTGGCTTGATCGATAAGGCAGCGGACTTGTAACCTGGAGGTCGGTGGTTCAAGTGCCAGGTTTCAGCGTAGATTTGTAAAAGCGAGTTTGAGTAGTTGTGATATCACGAAAGTGAATAAAACAAATATGATAACTTTTTTTTTAACTTAAATGAGGAATTAAATTGTTCTGTCACTTCGAGAACTGGATAGAAGCAGCAAAGGACAGAACAAGATGGAGGAGGATGCTCGTGAGAGGGTCACTGTTACAACCAGCTAGTAAGTAAGGAAGTATGTCACTTCGAGATGGGGGAGAGCATGCTATAACACAAACCAAAAGCTTGCTATGATCGGCCCAACTCTGGCTGAGTGAGTTAATTTGAGTAGCTGGTTTGTGAGGTCATTAAAAGCATTGACCCGGAGGTTTCGGTTTCGAATCCCGGCGGAGCGGAAAATTCTGACCGAGTTTTTGTTTCCAGAATGGCATGGATGTAAAGGTAAAGTGCGGGGCACACAAATCTTCTTTTTTTGAAAAGCCTGAGTGGGGACATCACGAGTGTTCGAATTTGAATAGTCACCCATCCTAGCCTTATTTCCTAGCCATAATAATTGTGCATGAGTGATATTAACTGCTAATAAATGAGAATCCTGGATATAGAAAGAGGAAAAAACAATGCCACTTTTACCTTGTACATTTAAGGGAAAATAATTTCTTCAAAAGAGAAACCTGGACATGAGAAAGAAAATTCTCAAAATAAAACAAAATTTGTGATTGCCTACTCGTATTATTACTTACTCAATTCATGATTGTCAAAGGAGTAGCTCTGGGTCCTCGGAACTAGATAGGCGAGCAGTAGGAGACAGCAAAAGCTGAAGATGGCTGTCGATTTCATGCTGACGGGCGATAATCAGTGGGCCGCTTCTTACGAAAATTAGTCACTTCAGTTATTATGTTAAAATGAATATCTGGTTATACTTAAAAAGAAAACGTCCTAAAATCTGAAAATTTCAAATGTATATATAATTACGAGCATTATAAATTAATGACTTGAGATACAATATGTTTCTTAATAATTTGATAAGTATGACTGCACAGATTCTTATAATATGAATAATAAAAAAATTGTACTGCCAAAAACTTCTTGTATATGATTCACTAGCACATTTTCGGGTGCAGCAAAAAAAAAATCTGTTTAGTTAGCTCTTTCTCTTTGACCCTATGGAAGGTAAGAAGTATCGTTATTAAAGTTGAAGTATCTTTAGATCAATAATATATCAATTATATAGTTTACGAAATAATCAATAAAATAAAATTGAATCGAAAATATAAGAGTATATGATGCCTACTTAAGCGTCTTGTCAACTTATCGATGAATAAATTACCTATTAGTTTATTTCAGTGATATACTTTGGTAATTTATACATTAAAAAAGTCAAAAATGTAGTCCTATAACTTCCTATAAAATTCTCACTACTTATTTATTATCACCAGTAGATCTAACTTTTTTTTAAAGTCGGAAGATTTTTGAGATTAGAAAGCGCTCAGATTAACTGACTCACTAGATCGATCCTCACTGGACACTGGTCCGGCCAATACCGGGAATTCCGGTTTTATATCTGTAGGTCAGGAAGACTACGGCTTAAAAATTAAGTAGGTGGCTCAGGCATTGTCAATCCTTGTTATTGTGAACAAAACAAAGGACTCTGTCTAATCACGTGACCGAGTGCAGGAGTGGACAAGCATGATGACCTGAGTTCGATCCCCAAAAGGGGTTCGGTTCGGTAGTCAATCACACACTCACAATCACAATCAGAACCGTGAATCAGTCAATCACACACTGATTACATCCGGTTCCTATCTGGACTCCAGAGCTTTCGGTATCAGTATCCAGATGGTATCGCTGGGAACTCGTTGCCTAAAGGAAATAGGGTGGTTCATCACAATTTACCCTTTTCGCGAACCGAACATCCACCAGGTCCAACTAACTTTAGTGCCATCGACGCTGGCTACTTCCCCTCTTTGGGTACAAAATGATACCAACTTTTTTGTTAATTTGGTTTTAACGTCGCTTCACTCAAGTTAGTACAAAAGTAATAATCACGACGCAGTTTTACCCACCATTTCGCCCAGGAAACAAAGCATACTCAAATCAACTCCTCCAGCCTGAGTAGTGCCGGGAGTAATAGTAGAACGTGTATTACTTTTTGACCATGTTAGTATTATAATAATAATAAATAATTGTTTTATTTTCATATATCTTTTTTATGGTATACAGAGATCCTCAGCCATTTTTATTTGGCTTCGAAACTAGAAAATACAGATCTGTACACCAGTCAAAGTGTATAAAGGAATAAAATTTATTTAAATTAATCCGGTAATCAAATGTCCCCAAAATACCTCTCTGTGACACAATCACGTCTAGCCTACGACATTGAAGGTTTCTAAAAGTCCTCAGTTTGAATTCTATGACTGTCGTGTGTTAATCCATCACACGTCCCTCAATGTGCGTGAGCACGATGTGTGTTGTTGGAATAGATAAAGTGCCATTCTGATTAAGGGGTGTTTCGCTATGATATTGGTCGCCGTGAAATCATGCCAACGAGTGTGAGCGGGCATTGACATGCTGGAGGAATCCCGCCACTTCTCGCGCCAAAAGTGTTTTGTTCAAGAGCTGCATCAGTAATATCTGCAGGAATTTTAAACCGGTCTGCAGACACAGATCGACTTTCCACAGTTACAATGCGAAGGAAGACTCTGTACCGAGGTATTTAGAGTTTTCGGCCTCGAATCTTTTCACCGTTGTGGACTGTTGTTTGAAAATATCTCCTAAATTGTTAGACATCAAATTTAGCCATTTTAGTTTGCAAAGATTTGATATTTAGGATTTTTGAAGACTGAGCTCCGCGCCGACGGAGTGGTGAGGAGGTCACTTCACAGGTACCGGGACGATCCAGTTTTTATCGTAAGGCGATCGAACGCACACTGAGAATTGTTTGGATGTTGTAGAAGGGGAAATAGCCCAAATTGCCTCCCCACTTTGCCTTCCAGCGTTGCCAGAACACTTTTATACGAACTTTCGGGACAGACCTCGTATACATAGATAAGTACACCTAGTCAAAGTATTAGGTACTGAATCGCATTTGAAATTCCGTCGACAAAATCCGCCAAAATAACCATCTTCCGCTCGCAAATCACGCACAAGCACAGACATTGAAATCGTTTCCAATCGTCTACTCGAGTGAAAATTATGATGGCGGTGACAGATCCATTCACACGATCTCAATGTTGCGGTGACATCGTGTGAATGAGGCTTGATGATGAAGTGCTTCTATTTAGAGGCTGTTTCAATATGATTTGGCGGCGCGTGAAATCCATGGCTAAGTTCATACACATACTAGCTGAAACCCGGCAATTTGTCGCCGGTAAGGTTTTTTCCATGGCTGGCATCGTAATATATGCAGGAATCTTTAAATCCTTTCTTAATAATCACTTACATACCACAAGGAGACTCGGTACCATATTTAGAGTCATTTGGTTGTTGGTTCAGCCGTTTTGGAGCTGCGTTGATTATGAATGAATGGATTCTATATATTCAGACACATAATTTATATTTTATTAAATGTATCTTATATATTGAGATTTATTTACAATCTCCCGGTCCCAGGATGCTTGGTGGTCAAGGCGTTGCGTCGGTGCAGTAAACCACAGATCCCGGGTTCGAACCCCTGGCGTGACATGTCAAATTATTCTCCCATTTGGGAGTTTGACCACATGCTAATACGTGTTGGGCTTACTGCTGGAATAATGGGACTTATTAGTCCTAGCGGGGCAATATAAATATAGCGATATTATCATTGTTTCAATTTATGTAATAATAATCTAGTTCGTTTCACTTTCATATCACACGCCACCCTTCCAAAAGCAAAAGCAAATTGGTAATAATACACAACCTGCAAAAAAAAATCCACCACTAGCCAATGAATTTTTCGCCTAAAACAAAATAGATAATAGCTCATTGCGTTCAATTTTAATAGCCCAAGCATCAGCAAAAAATCCAACGGATAATTTGATTAGATTTGCAGCCAATTATTTATTTCGCGCATTCGGTTGACACATCAAGTATCCATTGGAATGACGCATTTAGAAGTGATGAGTTAATGATATTAAAAACAGAAAAACCACAATAAAAAGCGTTGCATTATTGGAGCATAATTCATTGTGATTTGAAAGCTATCATTTGAAATGTTTTAAAATAGACAGCGCCAAGAGG
Source organism: Bactericera cockerelli (assembly GCA_024516035.1). Classification (NCBI taxonomy): domain Eukaryota; kingdom Metazoa; phylum Arthropoda; class Insecta; order Hemiptera; family Triozidae; genus Bactericera; species Bactericera cockerelli. The sequence goes on from CM044956.1 coordinate 38,395,996, forward strand.
ATAATGAATTTTTGCTGATTAGCTTTGTAGGGTGGAAATTCCTATTAGATGTTTGCATTTCATTAAAATTATATCAAATTGCACTTCTCATCGATATGTCTCTTTTCATTGAAATTATTCCTCAGAAGTTTCCATAAGCTTAGGAGATAATATTAAGATTTTTTTTAAATAACATTTATTTAAAGAGAGGTCTATAACAATCGAACTCCTTGCCCTAACAAATATTATTATCGTACAAATAAATAAAAAGAACCATAATATTATTCAATTCAATTCATTATTCTCTTTATTGGTCTCTCTCTCTCTCTCTCTTCTCTGTCTCTCTCTCTCTCTCTATTCAGTATTATTCCTCTCTCTTTCCATCACCAATCTCATCATGTCCGCAATCATCTCTTTTCACACTTCTCGAAACCGGTTCGCGATTATCTTGCCAAGTTCAATATTGGTTCTAAACTTGACCGCTGGCTGTAAGGACTAGGTAACGGATCTTCGAGTGAGATCTTGTGCAGCTCACACAATGCAGAGCGGGGGCGAAAGTTGGAATCTGTTCCGAAAGTTCTCAGGTCACTTTCTGTTTATTCTGCTCTATACTCCACTCAGTAAGGTCACTTAGAGGAGCTTAACACTTAGAAGACGGGTGTACCACCGGTGGTACACAATGTCGGAGAGCCGTATTATCGCCGGTCCCACAAGATAATTCACGAAAAAACCATGCCGGTCGTCTAAGGCCCGTATTTTTGAACGACCCTAAAACAAATTTAGTGTGAGTGGTCCGGATACGCGTGCGCAGTGAATCATATCAGCCACAGAGACAGAATTTATTTTGAACTTAAGTCTTTAACGCTTCTCACAAATCTTGAGCGCTGCTCAGCGCATGAGCAGAAACCATTTCAGCCAGAAAGATGTAGATATAAATATAAATAAACAACACGTTTCTTTGCATTTCCAATCAGCTGACCCTAAAAGTGAATGAAATTTGTTGAAATTTTGAAGTGTCCGAAATTGGTCACTTTACAACTGCCGGTGATTTCTCATCGGTATAAATGAAATTCGTGAAGACACATTATAATATTTCTTGGAAGTGATTTTACTTCCTAACTATTATTGTATTTTATTTATTTAGCAAATAGATAACCTTTTTAACAAATTTGTGATAATCCCTTATAATTATGCTGGCAATATTCGAGAAACAAACAAAACGCTAATTTTGCACCGCCAAGAAAGAAAGAAAGAAAACCTTTTTATATACCTACGTATATCCACGTATTTTCTTTGGGAAGACGAACATCTTTCAAGAGATATCCTTAATTTTGAATGGCCTAATAGAGCCTGAAAGACCTGAAGACATCTGATTAAGAAAAAAGTTTGCTACCAAGTAGTTTGGACAAACAAATTTACAATAGACATGTTGTATTTATTGAAAGTTAAATATTTGTCATTATATTCTAAATATTAATAAAAAATATTATATGTATCTTTTAATCAAGTATATATGCAAAAAAATAATATTTTTACTGTACCCTCCTCATTATAGGACAAAGTAGCATTTACCTATCTCGTTTTTTTTCATATTACGACGGGGGTTTTACCCTGCGATCGTAGGAAACTCACAAACCTTCTACCCACATTAACTTCAGCCAGCCTGGGTTGGGTCGAAATGCCCGCATCACGAAGTCTTCACCTGGACGTTGCTTAACTTTGGTGGTCCCACGAGAACCGGTGCATTCACAGCGCCATCAACGCTGGCTCTATCTGGTTTATACAACGTATGTCGGTAGGTTGACGAAATTTCAAGTAACATATTCATTTTTTATTCTCGTATGTCACAAGTGGTCGTCTCTACCAATACTCATTTTTCCACACCAGATATTAGTGAACCACGTAACATCCAAAATACAGATATAAAAAAGTCTAATTCCTCCGGAATTCAAACTCAGCTCACTTCAATGTAAGTCTGGTGCGCTAGACCACTCGGACACTGTGACTCCTGACACCGTCGAGCATAAAAAGTCTTTGAAGGGGTTGGGAAATCATGAATAATGAGTACATTTGGTAGATACCTGTGTAGAAAATAAGTAGAATGAAAACATTGAAAAGAGAACATTGGATATGTGATAAAACAATGAATTAACATTTTTCTTTATTAATAAATTAATTCAATTATTGAACAATAGATAGCACAGTCTGAGTTGGACAGGGAATAGCTAGCATCAAGATTGTCCAAAATTTAAATGGTCACCCATCCGAGTCCTGAATTCGCTGGACGTTGCTTATCATAATCGACTGGTGAATTCAACGTGCCTGTGAGATATAAATTGTAGGTACTTCTTTCGCTGAGAAGGCTGAGATCGGAATAGTAATAATTATTTTCAATTTGGCTTCCATCTCGGAAAAAACTTGTTTAAATTCTTAAAAAGGATAAAGAAATTTAAAACTATTAAACAAGAAGAATCACCAGACAAAAATTATTTTTGAAAAGTTTAGAAAATGTAAACAATAACACAGATGATTTTCACACAGAGGTGAAAATACCCTCTGTGTGAAATGGGCCATATTCACAGAAAAATTGTAATTGCTCGTGAGCAAAGAAAATGTTTGCAAGCTTTTTTTTTAGCTTTGTGATGTACATATACCTTTTACTTCCATAGAAACAAAAGCTTTTGATACTTGATAAAAGAAAAAACTCTTTATTGTACTCAAAACTTTTTTATTGTAGATCGAAGCAACTCCTTTGGATTTCGGAGAAAAAGCATTTCCTTCTTTTGAATGGGGGCCCAATATTGCGCCTGTGCGGAAACGGCATCGAGCACTGAGGTTAAATAACATGGAGGGAACCCGATGTATCAAGATTTGCGTTCAAAAGGGACTATCAGCTGATTTCAAAATCAATGCCGGACTTGTAGTAATTTTTCTCTCGCGAAAGAGTGGGTACCTAAACTACCTAATTCTTCTGAAATAATATTTTTACTATTTTCATACTTACATATTAGTAATTTCTGTCTTTCTTCCTCTTTTACTTTCCTTATTTTCTACTTATTATGTAGTAATATAAGAGTTGGTATCTGACGTGAAAATTAAAGATGTTTAGATGTCCGCCACTACATGAAATGAACAAAAAATTCAAATAAATTGAACCAATCAGAAGCCGGGATTTTTTGAAAGAGGGACCATCAGCTGTTCAAAGTTGGACGCATAAATCTGTTCAACTCGAGATAGGTAAGGTTCCCTCTATATTATATGATCTCAGTGGAATCGAGAGATTCATAAGTCACAATTTATAAACTTAATTGGCCAAAAAATTTCAAAATCCCGACGGTTGTCCCTAAAGTAGTTTTAGGGACGTTCAAAAATACGGGCCTAAGTGTTAAGAACAGTACTGATTGAGGAGCGGTACTTTCTATGTATCCTGGGTCCATTGAAAGTTAGGACACAATGGACATAATTACAAATACAACACAGATAATTACAAATTCATATACAATATAAGAGAAGTAACAAGAGAAAAAAAAATGAAGAAAAAAATAATAAATATATACATAATATATGTCCTAATTAAAGGGCGGGGTTATTGCCTTCGGCAATCTCTTCCACCCAGCCCTTTATAGGTAGCATAGATAGCAATAAATTCTGAAGAAGCATGAGGAAGCATAGGAAAGCATAACACTTGAATGTCTCGGTTACGAGTTGTAGGGTACCTGTAACTTCTCCAAAGAGTTAATAATATTCAAATAAAACAGAACATGCAACTCTTAGCAATCCACAAGAACAAGGAAAAATTATTCGAATTGAGTTCTAGAAATATAAACTTTAAAGTCAGTTGAAACTTGGAGAGCATTTGAATTGAGTTCTAGAAATAAAACCTTTTGAGCTTGAAGTTTGGTAACTAAATCCTCACCCTGTATGAAATGGAATTTTAATTCAAGAATTTTTGCATAAATAATATACTGGGTGGAAAAAAGAACGTGAAAAAGTTATCACATTAGAGTTAGTTAATAAAAAAATAATACATCACACTAAAATAAATGCTAATAAAAAATTAAACCTTTTCTTGTATGAGGTACATTTATAATGAAATTATGATTTAATTATCGGTAATACCAACACAGGGGACATTTTTGCATTCTGTGAAAGCACACTGACGTTTTCTGCCATTCATCCATTACAATATCCATGACATTGGAAACATTGTCCCATATACCCCCGGTAAGCTATGTCAGAACGTTTCAAAACAAGAGCAATAACAACACACATGTAATATAATCTCTTTTCCAAACTGCCTCCTGCCTGCTACTTAAATGTGCTTTGAAACTTTAAGCTTTTGTTATGTTACGTTAACCCTTGGGTGTGACGTGTACCTCCTCAGGGTCGCATTTAAGAAGACGTGGTTCATGGGTTAATTTTACTTTTAATATTTAACAGGATAGAGTCCCGATAGACCCGTGTTGATGATACTCTGTGAATAAACTCTTTTTTTTTTTTTACTTAGCACCTTTTCAACATCTAGGTAACTCAGAACGGGGGTTTTACTCTTCATTCGCTGGAAACTCACATAGCAGCTACCCACATTTTCCTTGTCCAGACTGGGGTTCGAATTTGAATAGTTATTCATCCAAGTCTTAACCTCGCTCGACGTTGCTTAACTTCAGTGACAGAACGAAAACTGGTGTATTCTTTTTTTTTAAGTGGGGTTTAACGTCGCTTTCAACTGCTATGGTCATATCACGACGGGGGTTTTACCCTCCATTCGCAGGAAACTCACAAACCTGCTACTCACATTGACCTCACCCAGCCTGAGTGGGGCCGGGAAAAGCCAGCGTCACGAGAATTAGAATTTGAATGGTCACCCATCCAAGTCTTAACCTCGCTGGATGTCGCTTAACTTCGGTGTTCTGAAGGGAACCGGTGTATTCAACATGCCATCGACGCTGGCTGACTGGTGTATTCAATGTGTCATCGACACGCGCTGCGCTGGCTTAAATGCAATGAAAACCTTGTTTTACAAATTGACGTGGTTTAATTTGGTTGGTTGTGGCACATTTCTACGACTCAATGACCTTGCTAACACCAACGATTCTATTTGATTTGAACGTCTTGATTAGGACGGATCGTTCTAGCTACCCACATTATACTCACCCAGCCTTTGTAGGGCCGGAAATACCAGCCTCACGTGTACAGAATTTTCTGTGTGAAAAGTCTACTCCGACCGGGAATCGAACTCAGGACCTCTGAACTACGGGCAGTAGTCACAACCGTTACGCAAGTCGACCCAATCCTCAATAAGGATAGATTGAGTTTTGATGATGACTAACTTGTCTGAAATTTGGTACTCAATAATCCAAACAAATTATGAAGTATAATAATAATAATACTCTTTTGTGGAAGGTAACCACCAGGCGAGGTTAATGCTCAATGCATTTTCTACCAACCAACCCACAGAGTCTTATTATCTTGTGGTCACAAAATCAAATTAATTCATGCACCAGGTGGGATTCGAACCAACGGATCCATACGCTACCTGGATTACCATGGCAGACTAGCGCGTTAATCACTTGAATACAAGTGCACCCAATAATAATACTAGTAACAAGAAACAAAATAACAATAACAGCAACAAAAGAAGCACCCACAATATTTTGTCCCACCCTCACAAATCCTTACACTCGCTCCTGAAATACCCGACGGGAAATTCGAACTTCTCGCAAACGATACTCCCATATTATTGTCGCTATGACAGGTAAGGAATCCAAGCACTTCATGTCATATGAACCCGAGGAGCTTTCCATTTGACATGGAAATGTTTGCATTCGAAAGCACTTGAAGGAGGTATGTGTTTAAAAAATACTCTTTTTTTTCAATACCGATGTTAAAAAAGATATGTAGGTATGTCTGAATGTGTCTGAGTTGGTGTATTCATAATATATTATCTATGTATAAGTATAACCAATAACCATAACTATTCATACCAATTAGCTGTCTTTGATTCTGTCAGAGAGCGAATTTAGAAAAATATATGAGGTTTTTTGTAACCATAAACCTAGGATGGTAAATTAATTAAATAAAATAACTTGGAAGAATAAAAATCAAAATACATCATTTGTATCAAAATATATGAGTTTTAAGAAAAACGTCCTGTCTGCAATCTGCAGTAATTTTGGGTGAGTGTTGGCTAAAATCTTCGGTACGTCACTGTTTGTTAGTAGGTTAGTACATAATATCCAACCACACATACATATGATAATATTAACCTTATCAGAAAATTTCCAGATGATGTCCTTATACATTCATAATTTCAAATCAAGTTTGCTTAAAGGTTAACCTTTAAGTTTAAGTTTGTGTTAATCACTTTCGTGATATCACAACTACTCAAACTCGCTTTACTAAAATCTACGCTGAAACCGGGACTTGAACCACCGACCTCCAGGATACAATTCCGCCGCCTTATCGATCATGCTACTGAGGTCGGTTCAAGTTTGCTTAATAGATGGTCGGACTCTAAGCTGGGTAGGACTCTAAGCTATACTATTGTAGAACAGTTTTACTCACAAGTCTATGTGAACCCCAAATTTCCAAACCTATCTATCCAAATAATAGACGATCAAACCTCGGAACTTTGCGTAAAAGAGCAGTAGGTATTATTTCTATATGAAGTTCCCTATGTAAAACATTTACACAATCCCAACAAGCTATCAGAAAAGCTCACTTTAGAAAAGCTACTCTTTTAAAAAATTACCCTCATTTTCTCGGACGAAAGTAAGCCAGACTCCGGAAAAAAACAGCATCTTAAAAATGGATGCAAACTTGAAGAGATAAGAAGGAGATAAAGAACTTGGGTAGGATAAATAGATAGCTATAGAGACTAGTTAAATAAATAGACCAGGAGAAACTGTTAAGATGAAGGATAAATCACGAGTTATCTTCAGAGTTACTTATCGGATTAGCGGATTAATATTTGATCAAAGATAAAACTACTTCACTTTATAAAAGAGTTCGCCAAATTATTTTATCCCTCACTCTCTCTTTCTCTCTCTCTCAATCCTCCTTAAAAAAGGAAACCACTAGTTTAGCCCTTTCAATCTTCTTTCAGGTTATGCTTTTTCTTTTCAGTTTCGCAGTAAGATAGTTATCTAGCACTTGTATGAGTACACCAAATAGACCGAATACGATCCCTCTCGCAGCTGTTACCAAAGTCAGAAATATGCAGTTTTGTAAATTATTTGTCAAGAGAGAGTAAAAATTGTAATTTCAGTGTTATTTCAGTTTCTACATATTAATAGGAACTGATTCTGGTTAAGTGAAAATCAATGTTCCACTGTTTCTTTACCTTAAAACCACAATCAAGAAGCTACTAATATATAAAGATAAAACTCTCTACAATAAAATAAAGATAATAATAATATTATCATTGTCCATGAGATAGGCACTCTGACAATTATTATACATCTCTTGGCTGGGGGACATTTAACAGGGAGAAGACCAGTGTCTCGCTATAGGACTATAAACAAAGAACTGACTAGCCAACCCTTACAAGCCAGGCTAGCTTGCAGTTTCCTAAGGGTTTAATGGCTAATAAAAAAAAAGTCCAAGTCTTCATAATGGTTGATCGCACATAGAAAGTGTTGGGTTCAGGACGAGCTAACTACAAACTAAAGTTGGCTGGAGACCGCATCATTCCCCCTCCAGCTGTAGCCGTCCGATGGCTACAACAACAACATTACCTATCTAGCCTGTAGAAGGAATTACGGAAATCCCCCACTTCAATTCCTGAGTGTCATACCAGATATTCACATTAACCGCACCCGGCAAGGGTAGACCAAGAAAAAAATCAATGATGAATTAGTTCAACCAATCGAATATCTTTTGAAAGTGGAATTTGCATTGAAAAATTCCATATCAGACAGTAGCTGACTCAAGATAAACCCAGCGGTAGTTAACGGCTACTTTGAACTTGGGGCAGCAAGTATCTCATAGAATATTCAGCACCACTTCCTGGACGGCACGGCAATATATTATGCTGACTGACAGCGCGTATTTATCTTGGCTGCATATTTAATAGAAATAAATAGTAATATAAATGAAACAGAATTAATGTTGTTGTTTTCCATGAAGGGAAAAAATGAACGGAAAGCTGCTACTGGGAAATGTCAAGGACAATGCGAGGTCAGGAAACGAAGTCTTGGAAGGATTTTCTTCTTTGTTTTTGACATCCGTTCTGGAATTTTCTTGTTTAGGAAAACAAGAGTATAATTATTGCTAGACTTAATTTGTGCTAAATTTCAGCTGCCTTATTAAAATAATAATAGACTGTACAAATTTTATGCTGTCCAAATGGGACTAGCTCCTTTTAATTCAGCAGTTGTTTGTTAACATTATTATGTGGTCAAATTTTCAACTAAATGGGGGAACCGAAGATCCTGTTGCCCAAATATTAATGAAAAGTTAGACAGACCAACATACATAAATATTATAAATACACACATCCTCTTGAAAAACATCATGCTTCCGATCTGATGGCAAGTATTGAACAGTACACTCAAAATATTGTTAAATTATTAAAATTATTATCATACCTCTAAATAGAAATGAAAATTTTCTGAAGTTTACTTTTGCACTTGGAAGTTAAGTACCTTCGTACATGTCAGAAAATCTTTGCTCCTGATCCCGACGTCAGCTCAGAAAATATCAGTCTATCTTTGCTATCAGTCTAGGTCTATGTTATAAACCTTGTTGTAAAATACATCTATAAAAAATTGTTAAAAAAAAGTCTAGGTCTGTCTCGGCATTCTGTGAATCCAGAGTTTGCGGGTTCTAAACCCTGCAGCCGGGACATGACAAGATATACCCTACTCTCAAATGGGATTTTTACCACATAATACATATTTGGGCTTACAGCTGGACTAATGGGACTTAACAGTCCTGATTGGGCAGTATAAATAAGGCGATATTATTATTATTACTGTAGGTAAAATTTTATACTCGGTCCCATAAAAGTGAAATCCTCTCTCAGACTAATTCAATCCTGATCAAAGAATTCCTTGAAGTTCTTTTGTGTTTAACGTCGCTTTCAACTGCATTATCAGACCGATCACAACGGGGGTTTTACCTTCCATTCGCTGGAAGCTCATAAACCAGCAACTCAAATTAACGTTACCCAGTCTAAGTGGGGCCGGAATGAGCCGGCATCAAGAGGAACCGTTAACTTCAGTGACAGAGCGAGAACTGGTGTATTGAACATGAAATCGAAGATGGTTGATTCTTTAAAATGAAGTTGGTTTAATATACTGATATTTACATGACGGTACTGGAACCGTCGATCGAATGTAATAATAATAATACTCTTTAGTGGAAGGTAACCACCAGGCGAGGTTAATGCTCAAAGCATTTTCTACCACTTAAAACTGAGAGTCTTATTATTATGTGGTTACAAACTCAAATGAGGAAAAGTTCATGCACTGGGTGGGATTCGAAACAACGGATCCCTACACTACCTGGATTACCAAATTAGCACGTTAACCACTTGACTACCAGTGCACGGTGCACTGGTTGTCAAGTCAATCGAACTACTGCAAGTGCAATCTATGATTAAAGTAGGTATCTGCATAATAATGTCCAGGGAGTTACTTACCTTTATAGAGGTAGGTACAACAAAAATGATTTTCTCTCTCTTTTTGTTGTTGTTTTTTTTTATTCTTATTCTTTCTTTAAAGTAAAGCTCTTGAAATAGTCAAAAAAATCGGCACATCCTAGGGCAAAGCGTTGGTTTATATCAAAGGAACGGCATCAATAATTTCTATTCGCGCCGTACATTATCTGGTTATGCAATGCGCAAGGAGTTCTATAATCTATAGAGAGTTAAATTAAAGTATTGTGAAATGTCCTCGTTCCACGAATTATCATTTTCCTCGTGGCCACTTGATAAAAAATATTTTTCTTCTTCGAGAAAGGCCTTTGAAGTGGAGATGATATCTTCTTCTAGCATTCTTCTTAACAGCATAAATAATTTGTATGCACGCCGTACATTATCTAGTTATGTAATGCGCAAGGAATTTCTGTAAAAAGCACTCAAATAGGTAGCGCTGAAATGAAACATGTGTTGCCATCATTCGGCGAACTTGTGAAACATTAACCACATGAGCACTAGACAGAGGATAGTTTAAATAAGAAAAAAAAAAGGATTCTATAGTGTAAAATTAACTTCCTCGTGAATTTCTCTACATCATTTGTATTATTTGCATGTCATTTGTATTATTCCAGTGACCTAATTAGAATATTTCTACAGTAAGTTTGAGAAAACTGATAATTTATATGTAAAAATGTTATGTTATTGTCATTGTAATTTTACTTCCGAGAAATTTCTAAGATTAGAAATCGGAAGTATTTGTTTTTAATGACTCCTAAATTTTGCTAAAAAGGTCCACATTAGTCCTTTGCTTGAATCACTGCTCTTCTAAAATAAAAAAAAATAATAATAATAATCTAGTTTTGACAGTAAAAGTAGTGGAATCCACATTTTAAAACACAATACAAAATAGCATTTATGAATAATATGGCTGTAAGCTTGGTAATAGAAGCCGACAATGATAACTATGTAAAATCCTTATAAAGTAAACGCTCTTATACATAAATATGTACGAATAAATAATCACGCTCCCAGAAATGCCTTGTTAAAATCAGTACTTGGGACTCGCAGAATTAATAACCTGATTAAATTTAATAAAAGGAACTGAATTGTTACACATAACGTGGTTAGTGAAGAGCACATCTTGTAAGGTAAGACTAAGAAGAAAAAAACTACATTTCCCTGGAAACAAGGAAAGGCAATAATAAAAAATATAAATAACCGACCTCAGACGTCCAAAATACAAATTCGAGACGTCCGGATATAAACTATCCGGATTTAGTGTTCGCGTTAATCGCTCTCAAAATAAAACTGTTTTTATTCGATTCATAAATTTTTATCTGGCAATCTATATGTCAACCCGTCACAGGAAATGGGCCGATTCTGGCAACTAAACAGCCGATTACATCTTAACATGAAACAGATGATTAATTTACTTTCCCAACAAACTCTCGCGTATTTAAAGCCAAATTATTAGGTTCCTTTCTCATATCTTCTACAAGGGTGCAATTAATATTTTGACACTAATCAATTTATTCTCCAACAAGGATACTTTATCAAGTAGCTTCATAATGATATAGTGAAAAATTCAACTAAAACGTCAAGTGAAGACTAGTTGAATTTTACATTTATATCATAATTGATTTTTAATAAATGTCTAATCTCTAATATTAGTCAATATTCATCTTCCAATGGTTTACTTCCAAAAATATTGATCAAAATTCAAAAGTCATTCATAAACACACCAACAGCATTTTATGAGTTGATTAGCTTTATTCATAATTTTATTATATTTATTACCCTGTTTAAAGTAGTTCCTAAACACACCCCATGCAAGTACCAAACTACAGGAAGACAGGGAAAACCGTCAGTAAAGTTGGATTTACCACCAATTACATTTTTTCCCTTATTTACATTAAAATTCTATTTTATAAAATTATGTTTACCTCAAGTTGAACTTTGGTTCTGATTTGCCAGTTAGTCGGTTCAGATAGAAAATTGTTAGGAATCTCATTATTTCTGTTACATATTATGAATCGATTTTTTTCAACTTTCTTGACCTTTTTATGCTTAGTAACTTGGAAGAATTTTCATCAAGTTGAGTCCAATTTCATTCAGTTGGATTGAAGTGAATAATCGCACTCAAAGCAAAGAGGCAATGCTGGAAGCATATTGTCAGTGCTTCAGCTGAAAAAGAAACATGAAGATGCATTATTTTATATACCTATGTATAAATAAAAATCCTTGATAATTTTCACCAGTTCATGTTTTGAACTCAAATGATAGTTTTCAGAGAGGCAGCTCCACCAAATCGCGTGACACAAAAGGCATCATATCACCCAACACTACGGACGTGTGCGTCCGTCTATTTTATCGAGTGGTGATAGGTGATACCTCGTACTTTCTCTTTCAATTTCTCTCTCAAAAGTCTACCTCGCTCCCTCTATCTCTCTCTCTCTTTCTTTCTCCCTCTTTCTTTGACTCTCTCTTTCTTTCTCTTTCTCCTAGTCGTTCCCTGACTTACAATAATTCATTTATCACACTCTAAAAAAATAAATTGAATGTGTAATATCCAAAATATTAACTCTCCCCAGTATCTCTCCTCCCCATTAACTCTCCTCCCATTAACTCCCCTCCCCAATAACTCCCCTCGCCAATAACTCCCCTCCCCAAGAACTCTCCTCCTCATTAACTCCCCTCCCTATAACTCTCCTCCACATCAACTATCCTCCCCATTAACTCACCTCCCCATTAACTCCCCTCCCCATTAACTCTCCTCCCCAATAACTCCCCTCCCCATTAACTCGTCTCCCCATTAACTCCTCTTTATTTCCCTCTCGTACGTCACCCACGATTAAATCGTCTCTACCGCCGTCTGCTATAGCGACGTGTCACATGCCGTGACGAATGACCGTGACGAACGTAAACAAAGTCACTACTGAATGTCTGACGTCACGTGTGTGACGTGTGTGTGAGGGAGAGAGAGAGAGAAAGAGAGAGAGAGAGTGAGTGAGAGGAGAGAGAGAGAGAAGAAATTTAACTCGCCCATCTAGACGAGTCATGGGTGAGACTTTGCGAATAGCTACAGGGAGGTCAATAAATTGTGAATGAGGGATTTTGATATAGCCACTGCTGTTAGTCTTAAGTTTTTTTATTTTTTTTATTTTTTTATTTTTAAGTGGGGTTTAACGTCGCTTTCAACTGCCATGGTCATATCACGACGGGGGTTTTACCCTCCATTCGCAGGAAACTCACAAACCTGCTACTCAAATTGACCTCACCCAGCCTGAGTGGGGCCGGGAAAAGCCAGCGTCACGAGAATTAGAATTTGAATGGTCACCCATCCAAGTCTAACCTCGCTGGATGTCGCTTAACTTCGGTGTTCTGAAGGAACCGGTGTATTCAACATGCCATCGACGCTGGCTAAGTCTAAGTATTGAATGATTAATGTCTGTGTTTCTTGACATTAAATTTATTATGAGTAGTATCAAACGGATCACACATAAATCAATGGCTTTTTGTGATGACCGAGTTTTTTTTTTCCACGTCTCTCACTGTCCAATTGAGCACCTCGATCCAGGGTCTCTGACTCACCTGCAATCAATTAGAATAGAAGGTAATTAATTATTTATTTTTATGCTTACTCTGATATGCTTGTATAAAAACTAATGACATTTGACTGTCACCTTACTAGACACTCTAGACAGACATGGCTGAGCGACTAATATTAACCATTGCTTAATAATATGGGACAGCTAACCCTAGGCAGACGGATTGTGGCAATAAGTCCTGGCTATCCAGAGATCGTTTGTCTCTTTACATGTTCAAATTATTCATATTGGCTAAATAGTATATTAGGTCATATTTATAATATTTGACTGTATGGTAAGTGGTAAGCAACCGCCCATATGGTTTTATCTTCGTAAGGGCATTCTGAAATATTTAATTGTGAAGAAATAATTAACTCCGATAGACTTTATCTCTTTCTTTCTTGAAATTTCATCAAGTTACTGTTCCTTTTAGTTTAAAGAAATACTGAGATTATTGGATAGCAAAGCAAACAAAACCCTTTAACTGTGTCTAGTCTGTCACGGTAGCTCAGTGGTAAAGACGGCACTGTGTGAATCCAGAGATTCCAGAGGCCGCGGGTTCGAAACACAGCCGGGACAAGACAAGTAATGCTCCCATTTGGGATTTTTACCACATAATAATACGTCTTGGGCTTACTGCTGGAATAATGGGACTTAATAGTCCTAATCGGGCAGTATGAATAAGGCGATATTATTATTATAGAGGAAGCAACAATAAAGACAATTTTGAGTAAAGGAACTAACATTTTATAAATTTATTTTTTAAGAAAATTTACGATTGACGTAGGATTTCTTTATAAAATTTGCCAAAAACTTTGAACTCTACAAGGTAACAAGACTATGACGTATGTGCGACGAACATGATGAATAATTTATTAGAATCTCCCATAGGCAAGCTGTGTTTCATGTTTTTTTTTTTTTTTTTTTTTTTTTTTTTTTTTTTTTCATGTTTACTTTAGTTTTAACATAAATCTGAATGTATCAGATTCATGTCTCTTTTTATGTTTCCGAGAAGCAGAATAATAAATTAAATTTCCCAGATACGAGTATCGAGTACACGAGGCAAAATTTATGCGGTGTGTGGGATTCGAACCAACGTTTTCCTGAGTTCGGTGTATTGTCAAATTATCTGTTGAGTTTCTGAGATCAGTAAAACTTGGCTCATATTGCAGCAAGTTTTCTACCACCTTTCTCAACTTCCTCAAAAAAGGCAATAATTTGAGAAAGCAAGAGAAAATTCAGGTCAAGGTTATTTTAGGAAAAGTCTAAGGATATTATAGGTATAAATATGATAAGAAGAGAGAGAGCGAGGGGGGGGGGACAAGGAGAAAGAGGGGAATTAAGGAGAGAGAGGGAAAATAAGGATGAGAGAATAGAAGAAGGAGAAAGAGAAAGATGGCGAAAGAGAGAGAGAAAAGAGATAAAGAGAGAGAGAGAAAGAGAAAGAGAGAGAGAGAGGGTAGGGGAACAAGGAGAGGGGGGGGGAATAAGGATGAGAGAATAGAAGAAGGAGAAGGAAGGAAAGGGAGGAGAGATAAGAAAAATGATAAGGAGACAAAAGTGGGGAAAGGGTGGGAAAGGATTTTCAAAAATGCTGCGAAAATGAAAAAAGCAAGAAAGAGTACTCTCTCTCTCTCTTTCGTTCTTATCTTATTTTAGTCTGTTGTGGTCTTGTGCTTATACTTTTTTTTAAATCATAATTGGTAATTTCTAAATTTCCTTTATACGGTATTTTTGGATTATAATAAATAATATGGGTATAATCAATTCTAAATCTTTAATCAATCAATTGTAAGTTGAACCTGAACCTACTAGAGCTGGAGCTTTTTTTACTCACGTATCAGTCACTGAGGCCGAGTGCGTGATTTCACTACTCTGTATAATCAGTAAAAACAGAATAGGTGAAGTTGTACTAGATATTACAGGAAAAGCGCACGAATAGCTCAGTGGTTAAGCACTCGCTTGCCATGTGGAAGGTCCCGGGTTCGAACTCACGCGCCGACGAAAATTTGTATTCATAATTTGGTTACAGTTCTGTGTAAGGGATACCTTCCGGTGCGCTCGTGTTGACCTAGCACCAAATTGGGAAGTATTGAGTCACTTCTCGCCCATCAGAGGGGAGGCATTCTACGGGATGGGTACGCTACAACACAGATCACAAGAGTCTACAGTAGCTCCTGTTTCATGGCTACGAAATGAAAAAGATTGTGAAACACTCATCTTTAAAAAAAATACGAGTATATCAGAATATACTTGGACACTTGTTTCGACCTTATTTGTTCTCATCAGCAGGTAATCGTTCTGAATATCCATGCTATCAACTAACCTCTCTATTTTAATCAGCATAAACAGAAAATTGAGAAGTTGTACTAGATGTATATGAGTATCAGAACATACCTGGACAGCTGTTTCGAACTTATTTGCTCTCATCACCAGGTAATAGTTCTGAATATCCATGTCATCAACTAACCTCTCTATTTTCATCAGTATAAACAGAAAAGTGAGAAGTCGTACTAGAAATGTACATGAATATCAGAACATATACCTGGACAGTTACTGTACTACTAGCGGAGTTTCAAGAGTTAATAGACCTTTGAAAAGTCAAATACCTCACAGTTATGATATTTGTGTTGATCAGAATGGTGAGATCACAAGTACTCTATCTCGGTGTACTAAATGTTTTCATAATAGGGCAGGAACCAGGTTACGATTCCGCCGTCTCACCACTGAGAACGGTTTGAGTACCTCAAAGGGTCAAAATAAATTTTCTTCCATATATAATGTTCTTCATAGAGACTCTGCCAAGATGTTTATCAGAGCGTAACCCCCCTATCTATGTCCTAGGTGTAATGACATCAGCGAGAGTTTTCCTTTCAATAATTCAATGACTTCCAACAGTTCAGAGTTCAAAGGCTGGATGAGGTATTTGTTTCAAGAACCCAGCTCTCGTCTTTCTCTTTTTTTTTTTGCTTCTCTCTTCTTTCATTTATCTCTCCTTTCTCTCTCTCTCTCCATTTATCTCTCTCCTTTCTACCTGGTGGAATGAATCTTCTTTTTCTCTTCCAAATGTGCAGATAATAATTTTTATTGTTTGGTACTTAATATAAAGCCAGATTCGATGTCACTTTAAATAAATCAGCTATCGTTCTGCCACAGAAGTCTTAACGTTTAGCAAGGTTAGGAGTTGAATGGGTGACCATTGAAATTCGAAACCTCGTCATGCTGGCTATTATAGGCCCAACCCCAACTTGGTGAGGTTAAGGTAAGTTTCCAACGAATGGATGGTTATAATAACCGTCTTTATATGACTCTAACAATTGAAAGGGACGTTCACCAACCCCTCACCCGCCTGAAATGAAACAAGAGTACCGGTAGGACCTACTATAAGTACCTCCGTCTCTTTGTTCAAGAAATTGCAAATATATGAGATGAAATTCATGCATTCCCTGGGATCAAAACCATATCCCCCCTGCACCTACACAACTCTTGTCTGTAAAATCCTACTTCCTTCAACTGTCCGTCTATATATGGAAATGCAAACATCACGTTACATAAGAATATCACATTTGGGAATTTTCAGGATTCAATTATGTCAAGGATCAGGACGTTGGGAAAGAAATGACCCTGAGAAAACGTCAAGGGACACTGGGAAATCTTATTATATCTGCAAGGGTCAGGAGTTGGAGTAGCAAAAAAAAAGTTAGAATTTAGAATAGCAAAGTACAAAATTGCTTGTTTATCTTGTCTGCATAGGAATTTCAATAGGGTTAGGTGGAAGACACAACATGAAAAAAATATTTTTTGAAATTTTACTGCAACTATTCAATAGATATTACCCACCTAGTATGTAATTCATTAGAAACAGCCAACCTCTGTGGTGTAATAGAGTATATCAATGATGAAAAACGAATAGAGGTTGAGAAAAAGTTTGCGAAATAGTGTTAAAAAGAAGGAATTAAAGTTGAGAAAAAAATTGAGAAAGAGTTAAAATTAGAGAAAAATAAGAAGAAAGAGAAAAGGTTTGAGAAAGCATTCTAGAAAGAGATTGAGAAAGAGTAAGAGAAAAAAACCAAGAAAGAGTAAGAGAAAAACAAAGTAAGAGAGAATAATGTTGAGCAAGAGTTAGAGGCTAAGATTGAGATAGAATTGGAAAAAGATAGTACTTAAAAAGAGTTAGAAGAAACAATGCGAATGAAAAAGGAATTGCAAAAGGGTCAGAGAAAAAGATTGTGAAAGAGTTAGAGTTAGAGTTAGAATTACAGAAGAAGTAAGAGACACGTAAATAAAAAGAGAAAAGAAAGAGTAGCTACTAGAAAAACACATTCACATTCAGAAGAATGAGAACAAAGAGAAATGAAAAAGTATGTAGATTCAATAATGTTCCTAAACTTCCCACAGGGTGCAGGGTCTCCACAAGTTTGCTATTTTGGCAGGACATTCTTGCGGGATATTATAATCCTTAGCATAATTTCCACGATATTGTCCTTCACCTATATCCTAGTGACCTCATTCCGGCATACCAGGGGTTCACTGTAGATACTCTTTTCCTCTTAAATCCTGTGTTGGAATGGTGTATTAATTTGTCTGCTTATTGATGCCAGACCGTCCCTCAAGTCGGACTATAGGTAGTTCCACTTGCACAGGTTGAACCTCAGACTTGAGGGATGGGACGATGGCATATCTTTGTTGTAATCCTAAGTACATATTTCATAATACGGACTTTAGGATTGTGAAACAGGATTAGAATTAATCAAAGAGGACACTATCACTTAACTCAGGCTAAAGTGCGCTGTACTGTGTAAGATAGGGAAAACCGATGCTTAGCAATGACTCGAGACATAGAATTTGTCTATTAATTTCGCCCTAAATCTAATCCTGTTTCATAATTCAGTCTTAGTATCTAGTATTCTAGTAATTGATATATTATCTGTAAGAATTAATTGATCAATTCAAGGTTTTTAAAACAATGTCAACATTCGATCGTATTTTCCGAGTAAGTGATGTGCTCGTCGCTCCAAGAAGCTCCCTCCTAGTATCTTCCCATGGTGTAAATTATCACCACATTATACTCCCGATTTTCTTACTCTCTTGCTCTAAACCTAACATGAGTTTAGTTTAGTTTGTTTCACCATTTTGGCCTGTGCTATCCACGCGTCTTGTTTGAACGGGAAATTGCGAAAATATTTGCGAAGTCGGAAAAATTAGCGGGAAAATAATCACGTGCCTTTGCCAATTTGTTTTTTTGTGTTTTCAATTGAAAAGAATTTATTATTTTCATAACAACCACGACATCTACGTATTATCAAAGACATCTTATGGGAAAGTACAAATTTATAGATTTTCATTTTTGCAAAAACTGTTTAGATATTCTGCGATCTATTTTACTAGAAACCTAAAGTTTCTCACTGTTAAAAATGTATGTTTACTGCCATGTGAAAAAACTCTGATAACTGGGCTACTGATAAATAAATTTCTGTGAAAAAAAAACTATGGTAACTGTGTTGCTATTATTAATAGTTATGAATATTTTTATCTGAAAACTTCATTTTATCCACTTAATCACTGTGCCTTCTAATTTATACAATTCCTACAAAATTATATTACTATAAGAATACAAATACCTAATACATACCTACTGAAAAACATACCGAAACGTTATGATAGTAATATTATAGTTAAATACTATAGCATATTATCGACGAATTTACAAAAATTCGTCTCGAAAAGAAGTGAGGAATAATAAACAGGAAAGCCATAAATAAGTCAGGGCACATAGAAGAACCCTGCAATAAACCGAGTCAAAGACAGTGTCAAATTCCTCAATGGTCTCAAAGAGATAGCTGCCAGCAACCATGCACCTCCACAATCGCATCCTCCATCTCTTCCTCTACCTCACCGCCCTGAGCAGAGGTTTCTGCAACGTTGCCAACTTTACACCGGAAGTGGATATCGACAAACTGGGCAAAGTTCGCGGAAGTGTGACAACGTCGTACTGGACGAAACGGCCCATCTATTCTTTCCAAGGGATTCCCTATGCTCTTCCGCCTGTGGATGAGTTGCGTTTCCAGGTAAGCTTTTGCCGTCAGTTCGACCAGCTACAAATACAAATACCTCTCTAATACTCACCCGCATCAATGTATCTAAGGGCCGACTTATAAAACATGATTACGACAAAGGTAAGTTCATCAAACTAGTTCCAAATTAGAGGAATTTGAATATTTCAGTTGAACGTCTTCAGTTTTTATCCACAAGACAGCCAGGCTACATAGAAAATTAAAATGTTGTTTTTTCTTTTCTCTTTTTTTTACTTTTCTTACTCCGTGGCCTAAAGGTTGTAACTACTGCCCGTAGTCCAGAGATCCTGAGTTTGATCCCGGTCGGAGCAGACTTTTCACACAGAAAATTCTGTTCCCTCCGTATATATGAGGCTGGCATTTCTGGCCCTACCTAGATGATTGAGGTCAATGTGGGTAGCTGGTGCGATTTCCCAGCGAATGGAGGGTATAATCCCCGTGGTAATCCAGGACGTTTCAAATAAAATCGTTGGCGTTAGGAAGGGCATCCAGCCGTAAAAAGATGTGCCAAAACTAATCAACCACAACCATGAAGCTGAACAACGTCGACCCTGCCTGAGCGGGATGAGACAGAGTAAAAGAAGAAGATAATACGAAATTCATAATCAAATCTCTTTTCCAAATAAAATATTTCTTCTCTTAATACCGCCACTGATAGCTATCCATGCAAATAGGTTCTCATTTTCTTCTCGAGAGGTATGAGTGGACCCCGAACATCCAACTGAGGAGTAGAAAAATCTACCCTGCCGGGAATAGAACCCAGGTCACCGTTCGTGCATGCCTAGTCCTCTACTTCTCTCGACCACTGTGACAACTCACAATTCCATTCACAAACCTGTTACCTACACTAAACACACCCAGCCTGGGTTGGGCCGGAATGTCAGCATCACGAAGTCTGCACCTCGGCTTAACTTCAGTGATCATACGAGAACCGGTGCTTTCAACGCGCCATCGACGCTGGCTTGTTATATTACCTTAATTCCTCTAGAAGTCTGGAAGCGTGAAATTTATGTTGAAGAGCGATTGTTAGATCCTAATCTAATGCAAATCTCACTAGCATCTCTACATACTCGTAGTTATACTTTTAAATGCAAAAGTCACTCACTTAACACTCATCTCTTTTTCTAAAATTGAAATTAGATATTAGGTGGGCCTTGTATGCCATAGCAGTAGATCAAGAAAAGATTATGCAATAGTGGGGCGCCAGCCGGGAAAGAAAGCAAATCACCTTTTATTAATGTTTTTCCGTTCCAGTAAATTTACGGTGGCTGAATTTTTTTTAAGTAGGTTCATTTTATGTTCAAGAATCAGATGTGCAATGGAGAAACAATATTTTTAATATTCTAACAAAGACAACAAAAGTCACGTTCTCAGGCTTTCCGGAATACGTATAGTTACGTATAGCAATAGCAACCACAGCAAAATACGGGTTTAACACTTAAAGAGGTCGTAATTTTATAACAGAAACTAATTAACCGCGAATAATGAATTTTAGGATTAATTAAAAGAGGAAAAACATTAATGAAAATAATTACAGCCTAGACTAAATTTATTACAGCCTATTAAACACATAATTATAAATAAGTGTTTTCATAATTATGTAGGTAAGCCTGATAAATCTATAGCCTAATAAAACTAAAGCACTAGAGCTCTCTGGAAGGAGAACAATTTTTTAGCCCAGTTGAATAAAAATTAAAGAGCTAATTTTCATGAATTTTTAATTTACATTACTTAGATTGCGGTTGCATTTAGTACAATTGCTACATACCTGCATAGGTGCATATTTAATTTTATTGACCGAACGAGTTTCAGCAAGATAGTTTGCGAAGAGATAACTCTTTTACGGATGCTTCAATTTTGATTAAGTAGGTATAAACAAATTGGGGTCCCAAAATTCATTGTACAGATTGTTTTGGGCCACATTAATTAACCCGGGACTACATGACGCCCCAAAAGTGGGCCGATCAATACTTTTATTTTAAAACAATTCAAAAGTGGGATACCTATTTATATTATATCTCCCTTGCCTTTATCCCATATTAGCTTATGTTGCTTTTGGGGTCGGCATTGTTCAACCTGATGGTTGAGGCTGGTAGGGTGGAGCACGTTTTTTATGGCTGGATGCCCTTCCTAACGCCAACGATTCTATTTGGTTTTAACGTCCTGATCTGGACGGGGGTGTTACCCTCCATTCGCTGGGAATCGTACCAGCTACCCACATTAACCTCACCCAGCCTGGGTAGGGCCGGAATTGCCAGTCTCACGTGTTTGGAGGGAACAGAATTTTCTTCGAAAAGTCTGCTGTTGTTCGAAAAGTATACCTATTGAATAATAATAATGATCTTCAATAGTTATCGTTTACAGAATACATTTATATTATACAGGGTGATTCAGAAAAGTACCGTCAAACGTTAACCACATATTCTATGGGCTAGTTAAGGAGGGGTCAACTTTATAAAAGAAAGTGCGCAAATGCCTCCTAACGGAGGTACACGCCCCTTAAGGTGTTTTTAAACAATCGAAATTTTCATTTTACGGCTTACCTATTTGGGATATCGCAATGTGGTAAAAAAATCACTCTCAATACTAGATAGCATCTTTCTTTTGGCACAAAAATTAACACCATTCCAATGTCAGGGGCGGTCTCAGGAGGGTCAGATGGTAGAAAAAAGGTTCTAACTTTTTAGTCGTTGCTTATAATTGAATTTGGTTTTCACTCTATTAAAACGTCTGTCATTGTCTACAAAAACGTTCTGAATAATTTTTTTCTCAAACCAACACAAACGCTTGAAAATCGAAATTGAAGGTCTTGAGCCGAAATAAGATTTACAGCAAATGTTCCACATGGGCTCCTCTGGCTTCAATGCAGACCTCCATACGCCTTCGAAAAGATTGACGAACACGTTCAAATAATATAAACAAATAAATAATGAATTGGCTGAAAATTCTTGTTCTGAAATTGTATGCTAGTTGCATAGATTTCAAAACTTAATGCGGTTTTAAAATGTTCAATTTCAATTTTCAAGCTTTTGTGTTAATTTGAGGGAAAAATTATTCAGAACATTTTTGTAGACAATGACATAGGTTTTAAAATGGTGAAAACCAAATTCAATTACAAGCAACGACTAAAAAGTTAGAACGTTTTTTCTTCCATCTGACCCTCCTCAGACCGCCTCTGAAATTGGAATGCTGTTAAATTGTATGCCAAAAGAAAGGTTTCATCTAGTATTGAGTATGATTTTTTTACCATATCGCGATATTCCAAATAGGTAAGCCGTAAAATGAAAATTTCGATTGTTTAAAAACACCTTAAGGGGCGTGTACCTCCGTTAGGAGGCATTTGCGCACTTTCTTTTATAGAGTTGACCCCTCCTTAACTAGCCCATAGAATATGTGGTTAACGTTTGACGGTACTTTTCTGAATCACCCTGTATATAATATGTTCCCCTTAAGAATTCGAATCCATCTAGTGCATGAATTTTTCCTCGTTTTTTGAGTTTGTGACCACGTAATAATAAGGGTTAGGTAGTTTATTATTATTATTATACAATTGGTTTTTTAGTCTCAGCATGGTGTCAATTACAAAATTAGTGATTTTAACGGTTTATTATGTGCTTCTATCATTATTTTTGGTAGGTTAGGTACCTATTCATTAAAGTAGGTATCACATTGTGTGTGCTCCTGTCTAAGTGAAGGTATAATGCGAATCCACTAATCATAGACTGATTGCCTCGGACTATCTTGATCTAGCAACCTTCACATCTTGATGCCTTGTGATTATAGACACGTGGAGGGTTCTAGGTTCGACCCCACCTACTTCAGTGGTTAAGTGTTTTTTTTTATCTACAAATAGAAAGAAGAAAAGAAAGCTTTCATAATTGTTTTAATCACAATAGTGATATCACATAATCACTACTACTCAAACTCGCATTACTAAATATTTGCGTAACTTGGGACTTGAATCATCGACCTCTGATTACAAGTCCGCCGCCTTGTCGGTTAAGCTACTGAGGTCGGTTCTTTGTACAAATATTAATAATAGTAATAGATTTTCATCACCATACCCAAATAGGTAGCTTTATTGTTGTAGGCAGTAGGATTGTTAGATTCCAAAGAAGAAAAAAAAGTGAAAAACAACTACAATAATAGAACCTAGGATCAATACTAGTTAAGTACAATGATGATAAGCGGGGAACTCAGTTCAAAATAAACATCAAAATACCTATTTACAGACAAATTGACATACTAGATGCTCTAGAAGTCTAGATAGCATTAACGCGTCATACAACTTGTAGTTCATACACCTTTGATAAAATTACATACCGAGACATATTTCAATTCGCTATACCTAAAGTATGTTTCTCTGCACTACTTTGCAAATTTACGAGCAGATTGGTCGGAAATAAAGAACAACATAAACAAACAATAAATAAAAGTAAGCGTGACCGTAGAATAAAACATGAGCTTTCGAACTCTATCTACCTGTACAGAAGAATGCCAAAAATATCTTGGTATGATAAAGTTACCTATAAGGAAGTCTTGATAAGAATGAACGAAACCCTTAATTAGTTTCATAAAATGTCGGAAGTTTGAATATCTTGGACAAATTATAAGATACATTATGTAAAAACCTAATATTATAATCTATAGAATATTATAATCTATGAAATTAAATCATAAAAATTTCAGAGAGGGCATCGCTGCGCGCTGGTGGGAAATGGTAATGGTTTGACATCAGAAGTACTCTTCAGAAATGCCTATAATGAGTGTCTACTTTGATAGCCAACATCCGAAATGTATAGGCAAAATAAGAAGAAGAACATGAAAGAAAATAAGGGACGATCATCGTTAGGTTGTATATAATTTATTTAAATTATATACAACTATATATAGCGTCGAATCTAAAAAATGGTCAGACCATTTGGGAAAGAGATTGATTGGAATTACGGGTGATCCCCGTTCCAATCATTTTCTTTACCAAAAAATTGGTCTGGCCATTCAAAGAGGAAATGCTGCTTGCATCCTCGGTTCCCTTCCAGAAGGACGGTCCCTAGGACAAGTTTTTTATATTTAATAAAAATAAATAAAACACTCAACAAATAAATTTTTTTTTTATTTAAATAAATATCGGTGTTCTATATTATCCGCAGCACTAGTAGGCATATAAATTAAAACACTAAGTAGGCCTGCGGTACACGGTCCCTCCTCATTTGGAACTCTGACAAAACGTACTAATTTGTTTCAGAAAATGTGTTTTGAAATTAGTATTCCTTTTAAGTAAAAATTAAAAATAAAATCTGAAGAGATCGAGATACTTCTTCTTCTTCTAAAAAATTGAATCATTTTCTAAAACTCGAATACAAGCAGATTTTTTTTTTTTTTTTTTTTTTCGCCAACACAGGAACCTTTCAATAAAAACACAAGAAATTTTAATAGAATAAATGGTTTCCCAAGGATGAAAAATGAACAATTTTGAGTGTAAATGGACAAATATTTTAACTTGCCAAATTTAGCAAAACGGTACTCGTCCTAAGTTTCCAATGTCCAAAGCTTCCAATGTTTTGTCATTGGATAATGATAACTTAATTATAATGTCTAGCTAGTACACTATTCGTAACAACAAAGAATACGCCAGTGAAATAATCAAATTGCTTTTATGGATAGACCCGTATTAAAAAGTAAAAATATTATTCAAAACCTCTGAAAGTTCTCTATAAAGTTCTCATTAAAGGGTATGAATTCTTGATTACTAAGTATAAAGAACTAAAACATTATCTATGAACAATAGTTCTCTAAAAACTTGAGAGAAAAGCTTAAAAAACATACACAACTTAAACTATCGCATCTTAGACAGTGCATGTGTACACAAACAAAGTCGGTTTGTATTCTGCCATTACCAATTAGTCTTGAACACACATGATAAAAGTGTTTTGATGATCTCAATTGCGATGTAAATCGTAAAATCCCCAGACCGTAGACAATGAAATACACATTCATGAAGTGATTGAGATACCGACCAGATTGAGTGTAAACAAACTAAAATGGAAATAGAATTTAAAAACACCCGAAGAAAAAATTGCTTTTTGCATAGACTCACAAAAACTCAAAACTATTGTAAACATTCAACAATAAAAATAAATGATTCTATTGAATTTATCAAAATAGTCACAATAAATGACTGTACTAACATACAGAGTCTTTTAGTAAAAAAAATCAGAAACCAAAAGGCAATGAGAATAATATGCAGCTTCATTTTTATTGAATAAAGATAAACCAGCGGTTGTAACAAGTTAAATACACAAGTTTTCGTCGGATCAATAGTACCTTTTAAGGAACCTGGAGAATGGAGCACACACTGATTGACGTTCTTTTAGGTCCAACTTAAAATAATGAATGTGTGGTAAACTTGGTATTTCAGTAAGTTTACTTAAGGTAGATTGGATTAATGAGAATGAGAAGCTGGGTGGTTTGCAAATAAGCGTATATTATGTAGAGTGTAAAGCCTATGTCATGATCCATTCAGAGTTTTGCATTCTTTAAGATCTTCATGTATGTGAGTTTTTCAAGTTAGTTCAACAATTTAGAGTACCTACCTAGGCCTTGTTTGAGTTATTTGTATCCCCCAAAAAACACTACGTGTAAAAATAGTCGTCAAGTGTTGGAATGATTAAAAAGAAGTGATATCAAAAACGTCAATTTTCTATGTGTTGAAGGAATTATTTTTCACGTGATAAGTCTCTTGATAATTCAACCAAAATAATAGCCTCACAACAACAATACACCTTTGAGCAAACTTCGATTTGGTAATTTGAGAATTTAACCAAAAAATAGCTACACAACAAAACAATGCTCTTGTAAGAACAATGTTGCATAATTACAGAACCATTGTTCTTACAAGAGCATTGTTTTGTTGTGTGGCTATTTTTTGGTTAAATTCTCAAATTACCAAATCGAAGTTTGCTCAAAGGTGTATTGTTGTTGTGAGGCTATTATTTTGGTTGAATTATCAAGAGACTTATCACGTGAAAAATAATTCCTTCAACACATAGAAAATTGACGTTTTTGATATCACTTCTTTTTAATCATTCCAACACTTGACGACTATTTTTACACGTAGTGTTTTTTGGGGGATATCACTACTTTTTGATTTAGATGAAATCCTCTGATAGATGAAATAGAAAGTAATCAACAGATAAAAGAAAAAAGACTTTTATTTTAAGGTTTTTGTGATACGCAGTAATATTATAAGACTATTATATAAAATGTTGGGTAATTTATATTGAACTAGTGCCGTTCTTGAGATACAGGGTTGGACGTCCTGCCTAATATCCATATATTTTGACGTATAACTCGTTAACCGTAAATTCCAGAAAAATGAAGTCTGTTGATAATAACTCCTTGAGGTAAAACCTTTCGAACAAGTTAAAACTTGATTTGTTTTTTCGATATATTTTTTTTTTTTTTTTTTCGTCCGGCTGCCTGACGAAACCGACCAGAAACTAACATCAAGAGTGTATGTCGAGTTATAAATTGTTCGACAGGTCTTGCCATAAGGAGTTCTTATCGACAAATTTCATTTTTCTATAATTTACGGTTAACAAGTTATACGTCAAAATATATGGATACGCAGGACGTCCGACCCTGTATCTCAAGAACGGCAAGTCGTAACTCACTGAAATTTGTTGTAATAAAATTCTCTCAATAACACCTTTAGACAATATTCCACAAGACACACCATTCTATTTAAGATTTTGAAGTTGGTCCATTTCCAGCCTGACTGGGGCTGTGTAGATATACGGGTTTTAGCGTTTTTTGATATTTTGAGTCGTTTTCGAGAAACCCAGGCTTGGGCGAGACTTTATGGATGCGTAGTTATTTGCAAAGGTAGTTATTTGTAAATTTTGAATGAGATCTACGTAATTTACGATTCAAAATACAAAAGTATTGATCCAAATAAATGCTTTATTTAGACTGTCAGTGGCCAGCCTCCGTGGCGTAATGGTTGTAACTACTGCCCGTAATCCAGACATTTCGAGTTCCATTACCGGTTGTTGCAGACTTTTCTATTATTTTTTTCCCCTCTAAACACGTGAGTCTGGAATCACAGCCCTCCAGGCTGGGTGAGGTAAATGTGGGTAGCTGGAACGATTCCCAGCGAATGGAGGGTAAAACCCTCCCCTGACTAGTTCAAATCAGGAAGGACGTTAAAACCAAAATACAATCAACTGGTCACAATCGTTTTAAAATGAGGTTGGTGTGATAAATGGTGCTTCTTTTGTGGGACTTAAACCAGTTTATAATAATGAAGAAAAAAACATACCTATTTAATCTTAAAATCCATTAACAATAATTCATTAATAATCAACTAGTGCTTTAACCTTGTATTGAAAAATTAGTAATGAACTCGTTAAAAAACGGACAATTCTGTTTCGTGGTTTTGTTTACAATATACAATTTTAATTATATTATGTACCATTGTACCTACGTACATGACCAATTCGATCTTGGTAAAATAAAGAGAGAAGTGAAAGTGCCGAGTATTATTATGTGTTCAGAAATGTTGACCCATATATTTGCCTAACTTCGAGTTGCTAAACATGGTGTCATTTCAGCATAATCGGTAGATATAAACAGAAGAAGTGAGAAATTGTACTAGATATACATTTAATAATTATGAATTAATAGGCAAGCATATACCCATGGAATATACCCAGAAAATTTCAGCTCAATCGGACAAAAATGCAACTTATATCACGTTTCATACATAGGTAGATGGATAATTAGATTGTGACAAATAAATGTTGATCGAGTTAAACCATACTCACTTCGTTCGAAATTAAACGGTCATAGGAGGTTGACTCAAACTAGCAACTACTGTTTTTTTCTCACGAGAATACCGGACATCCAAAGTACAGAGTAAAAAAAATTCTACCTAGCCGGGATTCGAACCCAGGTCACCTTGCAAACTTTGTAATTTACCTACACCAGTCGACGACCACCACAGAGACTGCTCAATACATAATACTTTATTATATTTATCATTTGATCTGCAAATCAATATTTTTGCTTCTTACTGGCCAATATTTTATACACTACTCATAATAATAATATAGATCTAGTTTACCTCTTGATGTAGAAACCTTTTAATTAATTTATAAAACGTTATTATTCCCACTCTAACAAAGCGGTCTGTTGGCAGCTTGGATGAAGCAAAGACGATTGAGTCCCACCCATATTTTAAGTTCTATGTGCGGCGAAGATTTTTTTGTTACTCTCATTAATCTTAATTCAGTTTTTTCTTTTTGTGTCTCACACTGTCGTTGATTTTTCTAAAATTTTATTTACATCATATTATAATTTTCCGTAATTAGACCTTTAGAAAGAACCTTCAGTCATGCACGTGGGATAACTAGGCGTGGCTCCAGGGTTCATTATAGATATTCCTTTAGAGGACTTTAAATACTTTTCTACTTGTTTCAACCATCAGAAATTAAGTGATCTCATTTCCTTTGACTAGACCTTTCTAAAACCACCAGAAATACATCTCTAGGATAACAATAGACGGCTCTGGGCTCCATAATAAGTATTCCTTTCAAAGGCTATAACTCAAGTTCGGTCCAGTGTAATACTTTAATTATATTTTTATATTTTTTCCTATGGTAAGACCTTTCGAAAAATACCACAATCGCAGCTCCAAGAAAACCAGGGGCGGCTCTGTGCAACTTTCCGGTTTTATTTTAGAAGGCTATATCTCCTATCCTATAAAAAATAAATACTTGAAACTATAAAAGGTATGCAGAGATAAAAATTCCCTATTCAAAAACTTAGCTCACGTCTTTCCACGATAAGCACACGTTGCTGTACCCTTGACAGAAAATTGGTCTGAAAAAAAAAAAAAAAAACCCGTATGAAAAATTTCATGAAATTCAAGATTTTCGGCGTGGCTAGAAAACGACTTTAACTGTACGTAGGAACCTCGCGCTTTCGTGAAACACAATCTATTTTCGCGTCTCATTACGAATTTGAAATAAAAATTGATAAAAGTTTGCGGGAAGTGTGCGAAAACAATAAAACAAAATACATATAAACTCTGTTTCGTGTTAATATAGGCCGGTAGGCTGGCGCTGCTTGACGAGCGCTCGCCTACCGGCGAGCTTGATTCTTCATCTTCGTCACATAATTCTACTGATTTACTTTCTCTCGCCTATATCTCATCACAATTTCCATCTATTTTACCTTTTGCCAAGTTCAAAACGAGCTGAGGTATGCTAATTTACCTCACTTGTTAAAAAAAATGGCGAACGATGTTTTAAAATAATATTGCCTAGTTTTATTCCAAAAAAGAAAGAAAAAAAAAAAACGTATTAGTATTCAAAATATCTTTCCATTTATATTATATGCTTACTGAAATGAAGCGACTACTAATTATTCAACAATATCTGCAATGAAGCTATCTCCGGTGTCACTCATCAATGCACTAATAATCATTTGTTTTGCCGTTCCACCGTGTCACAATACTTTGATCTCATAGCTCCTGTCACAGGCAAGACGAATGGTGTCTCTAATGTCGTTTTTTTGTCTGTTCTTGTTTGTTCTTTATAAATTAATGAATTGTTAAACAGGGTTCGTTAGATATAGGAACGTTTTTTGAAGTTCATTTTGTTTGGCTAACCAGGTATGTAAAAACAGTCCAGTTGAAAACAGATTTAAGTTTTTTATTTTGTGTTTACATTATCTCTATTGCCCACTTAATCTGAAAGCACCATAACAAGATGGTAGGAGCCTAAAACATTGCTCTTAACCTAATCCTTATTGTACAACTACATAATGGATATAGAACATTTTCCTCTATGATTTCCACTATGAACTATGATTTTGTATTCCAAGTTAGGGAACTACAGGCATCCCATTATCTTTATGTAAGTTCTGTTCAATGGTTTGGCCTTTTGTCGGGCCCTGTTCCATGAGCTATAATTAAATAATTAACGAACGCTCTAGATTACGACTTCTGTTACTACGCGCCAAATTAACCAGAACACGAGGTTGATTCTTAACTCCTGTAATATAAAATAAGTAGTTATAAATACCTGTTTACTAATGACCATTTCAGTTTGGAAAAACATGGTGTACCACTGAAGTTAAGTAACGTTGAGGAAGATGATGAATGGGAATGGTGTGAGCTTTGCATGAATCTGAATGAGGCAAATTTGAGAAGCTGATGCATGGTATATGGAATGGGTGGCCAGCAAATAGACAACAAAAACACCGTCGTGATTTATTATAATTTAAAATACATAATAACTATACATTACAATAGAATATCCCCTATATTTTTGTATATTCTTCCCGATAATTTCAATTATGTATTTTAGGTTATGGCCTGTCTGACACGTTTCCAGTTCCTACTCATCTAACAAACAATATATTTTCCATCAAAATTAGATAAAACATTAAAAATGATTTAAAAAACACCTGCTATTCATATACAGAAAAATGTTGGCTGTGGGATCGGAACAGACAACAACTTACGTACCAGACACGTCGTACATACATAAACAGAATTCTGATTTATATTAATTGGTACTTATACATACGTATATTACAGCACGTCAATAAAGTGTTACGATCTTGTTGTAATGAATTATTGAAACAAATTGATGAAGCAATCAATATTATACTGACTGACGTTCACTAACGAACATTTAACTCGACCAGATCAAGTTCAAGACTCTGCTGAGATGAGGTCAAAAAATTGCCAGACTTTTCGCGGAGGTAGTCTGAAAATACGCTTCGTAATGCCTCAATCTATCATTACCTAGACGTTATGCTCAATTGTAGCATTACAAAGCATTTATTTAGATGTTTGCTGAATTGGTCTACGCGAATATGAGCAATATAGTATCACTTGCTATTTACAAATGGATCATTAGTTTGAATAAATGGCTATCAATGTAGTTAATTCTATTGTTGTCCATTATTGTTTGTTTTCCTATAATTGTTCTACTTCTTGATGTTTTGTTATAATTTTTACTTTAGTTGTTTTTGTTGGCAAAGAACGCCAACAAAACTTACTATATTGTTCTTTTATTCGTTGTTAGACTGGTGTTTGTCGAAATTGGAAGTATTCGCCTTAAAGAATACAGAGTAGATTGCTGTGATAATATCATGTGATGCTTTGAGTATGATAATAATGGTTCTACCAATGACTCCAATGATTGTGGGTACATGAGTGAGGTCAATATGTATCTCATTGTCCTAGATCTAATGAATATTAATGACAGACAACAAGGAAAACAATATCCACTCTCGCTTCTTAATTCTGCATGAGAGACAAAAAAACTATGATGACTGTCACTTCGGTTTTTATGAGATGTTGATGATTCAAGGCGGAATATCATTTAGGCAATGCGGCATACAGCAAATACTGTCAGCACGTTTACTGAAGTGTGTGCTACAGTAGGTAAGTTTTGTGTCAGCCTTAGTATGAAGGTGCATTGGTATGAATTCTGTTCCTGTTCAAGCCTACATCCTTTTTTTCTATCAAAATGTTCTAACAAACAATTTCTCGTACTCCAGCGCTAACTAAGATACCTGTACCATTACAGTATCAAACAACTGGAATAGAAATAATTCTGAAATCTACCATACGTGCATTTTAAAACTTCTGTTTACAAGAGTGAGTTCAATAATCAATAATGCTGAATTTTCAAACTTTTAGAGAGTCTGAGAGAGAAACAATGATTTTCAACCACATCACAGAAAGATTTCAAAATATTAATCAAATTTAATTTCTCATTTTCAGTCACCCCGCCCTGCCCAGCCATGGCCGAGCACCCTGAACGCTACCGCCCTCAAGCGGCGGTGCCCACAGATCTATGACGAACAGTCCCAGTTGGAGCTCCTTAGCTCATCAGAGGCGCTGGAGGATTGCCTCTATCTCAATGTGTATACGCCCATGGTAAGTTGTTGGGGCTTCTGCCGATCTGTAGGAACAGTTTCCGTTGAGGTGAAAGGTAGGTAATTTATCTATGTGTTATACATAGATAAACCAAACAAGAGAATGTGTAAATTCTAAATTAAAGGCTAGAATTCTTAAAACAGAGAATAAATTCCATTTCATGATTTTGATGATGATGTTCATAGTAAGTTTCAGGTGCTTTCTTGAGGGTTGATATTTGATTGATTTATCAACCACTAATAATAATAACCTAAATGAGACCAAATTATCAGAATAAGCATTCCTGATAAAAATCCAAGTACATACCCAACTAATTTTTACTATAGTGACCCAGGACTAAGTGCTGGAGACTAAAGGATTCAACGTGTAATCACTGCTTATGCCAAGAAAACAAATTATTCTAACCTTCCCAAAGTGCTATTTTTGTACCACACAGATCTCCGGAGACAACCAAACCCATGTGTCCCAGGACCTCTTTCCAGTGATCTTCTACATACATGGGGGATCCTTCAGGGTTGGTTCTGCTCATACAATGACGCCCAACTACTTGCTGGAGAATGATGTGGTGCTGGTGACCATTCAATATCGTCTAGGGTTCTTGGGTAAGAATAATATTATGGAGTATTCCTTCGGTAGCCAACTCTAAACATATTCTGCTAAAATAATATAAAAACAAATGATGCAGGACTCCTGGAGAGTAATAATAATAATAATAGAAAATCTTATAAGGTAAAGCTTTATAAGTTAGTAAAGCTATCAAAAGCCCAGAACATTTGCCTCAGTATATTCTGGGAGCAAAAAGAAATATTGAGAAAGTTAGATTGACTGTTGAGTTTTTGAATAGTCCTGGTTGACAGTCAAAAAGTTCGATTTACAATGAATTGGGACATGGATTTTTGACCGTTTTGGTTTCAAATCAATCCATAGTCATCAAGGCAATCTGCGTTTCGCTGGCTATTCCCGTTCCCACTCTGGCTGGGTGAGGTTGATTTGAGTAGCTGGGTTGTTTAGCCGGGTAATGAGCTAAGTGTAAAACCAACGTCATTGAACCCAAATAAACAACAAACATATTTATCATTTATGATCCTGTTTAATTCTTCCCCCAGGATTCCTCTCGCTGGAAACAAGTGAAGTCCCTGGCAACATGGGCTTCCTGGATATGCTCCTGGCGCTGGAGTGGGTGAACGACCACATCCGGGACTTTAACGGAGACAAGGACAGGGTCAGCCTCATGGGACAGTCTGCCGGGGCCGCCGCTGTCACCTTCTTCATGTCCAGTCCCCTGGTGAGGGACGGTAAGTGTGGGTCCGTTCACCGTTCAGTGTCTATGATATTAATGAAAAAAATTAACGTAAATTTCTCTTTACATTTGACCATAAATCTTATGTACCTAAATAAATCTTCAGTAACAATATCAATGAAATCATATCCGTAGGAAGGGCAAAAACGCGTTGGAAGGATAGTATTCGTCAAGATGTTGCAGAGATGGACACTCATCCTTAAACTTGGCAGGAGAGGGCATAGAATATAAATCAATGGAGGCAACTTGTTAATGAGGCATTTGGTCGTCAAGACTAAAGGTAGGGTTAAGTTTGTTATTAAAAAAAGTTATCATATTTGTGTTAATCACGATGTGATATTATCACAATTAATCAAACTCCTTACTAAATGTATGCTTAACTTGGGACTCGAACCACCGACCTCCATGTTACAAGTCCGCCGCCTTATCGATTGAGCTACCGAGGTCGGTTAAGTATTAGTGAGTAAGCAATCGGGAAAGGGGTGTTTGTCAGAGTGTAGTGACTATTTAAAAAAAAATCTAAATTGAATTTCTCCTCACCAAGCACTCCAAGCAGACCAAACACCTCTGCTTCCTCAGGTCTGTTCCACCGCGCCATCATCCAGAGCGGCTCCGGGCTGTGTGACTGGTCGTTCGAGAAACGACACCAGTCTGGGCGTCCAGTTTGCGGAGCGGGTGGGGTGTCATACGCCCGGGGAGAAGGACTTCTCCAAGGTGACGCAATGTTTGCGGCAGAAACCCTTGTCTGAGCTGTACTCCAACTATTTCAACACGGTAATGTTTTTTTATATATTAATATGTAAAATATTTATCCCATAAAATATAGAAGACCTGTTTGACTGCTGGAGTAAAGGGACTTTTCAGTCTTGCCTCGGCAGTATAAACAAGGTATATTATATTCTATTCTATTCTAATGTAGATACTTGTATTGCTTGTTATGTGGATGAGGTAGACACACAGTAGAGATGGGGAAATGAAGAAAAAGTAGATAGTAGATAAGTCTCTCGTTCCAGAGAGCTTCTTCAAATCTTCCTTTGAACTGTTAAACAACACACACTGTTTGGGTTGATTGAACGAAATTTGACGGTTGAAAGAGAGATTTGGGGATTTCGAAAGTGAGACTTTAGTGAGAGTGCTTTCTAGAATCAAGTTATGACTCACAGCCGTGGGGAAAAAAATCAGAAGTAAAGTAGTTAGCTGTCTGATTTGGGTAAGACTGAATATAAACAAAGTTATGACTTCTATTATGTTGAAGGATAAAATTTATGGACAAGGAGTCTCCATTTCTTGAGACAGGCTGGATTATACATCATGTTCATCAAGAAATGGGTTAGGGAGAGAAGAGAAGAAAAATTCATTTTCATATCCTTATTTTGAGGTGTATTTTGTATATTTTCAAAATTAAGATTAGTGCCTGTCTTTATTACTTTTTATTATTTGAAAGATATAAATTGTACTACAATCAGTCATATTTATTTAATTAGGCTATATTATTTCTCGACAATCCAGGTTTTGGGCACTCTACTAATTCCAAAGTTGAATATTTTTTTTTTCTCTCTCTCAGAGTGATATTATAGTTATATTTTTACAATATATAAAACACTTCTCCAAGGACATCTTCCCGAGGCATTGTCTTCAGCACTGAGGCAACTTTACCTCTTTGAACAGCGAAACTAAGCCGTTGCCTGAAATATTCCCCGGTGCGTCTGTCCTTCGTCTCAAGGACCAAGGTTTTGGATATGCTGTTAAACATTTCCAAAGCACTTGGCCCAAAAGAGCCGAAGGTTTCAACGGCGAAGGCAATGAAATCATAAAGATTTTGTAGGTCTTTATATTTCAGGCACTTTTTTAGTTCCGCTCGTTTGGCTGTTTCACCACTACCTCTCA
This sequence comes from Bactericera cockerelli, assembly GCA_024516035.1. Classification (NCBI taxonomy): domain Eukaryota; kingdom Metazoa; phylum Arthropoda; class Insecta; order Hemiptera; family Triozidae; genus Bactericera; species Bactericera cockerelli. Next base: position 38,431,421 of record CM044956.1, read on the forward strand.
CCAAATAGTTGAATATTTATATTACATTTCCATAACTTTCAGTACGAGTCTGAGAACAGGCTGTGCCAGGCCATCAAGCAGGACCACGGGAGGAGAAAGTTCCTGACCGAGTATCCTGTGGACAGCTTCCGCAGTAAGGCTGTCAAGAACGTTCCCGTCCTTATTGGGGTCACCAAAAATGAGGGCTCCTCTTTTCTTGAGGGTGAGTGACCATAATCTGAGGAACACGGTGTTGAGAGAGTTACCAAATATTGAACCTATAATACAGCCCGCTGTTGAGCCGTCCGTCGTGCATTAGTCCTTTGTGGGCTGGTTTTCATTTGTTGGAATCCTAGAAATGTCAGTTTACCTATTAGTCTAAACTTGACTTCTTATAATTTATTCAAATAGTTTTGGGATTAATCTTAGCAACCATTTTATTCCAGAAGTATTCCAGTTCCTGTGGGAGGACCCTAACATTGACAACGTCACGGATTTCAACCTCCAGTATATCGCAAATCTTTTCCTCAAATACACACGTGAGTCTGGCAAATTAAATATAAAGAATTCTTTAAAAGCAAAGTAAACAAAATTGGTTAGTTTATACACCATCTCTTCTCTTCATTCTTTCATATGTACCAATTGGTTGGCCCTTGAAAAAGTTCATGAGTGAACCTTACCTACGAAAGAGGTTTTCTGACAGTACAAAAACATTAGTAAATAAATTCCCGTTTATGTATGTACAATCGAATCATATGAGATTTCAAATAGTTCACCGTATAGCCTGGTTTTCGGTTGTTTTTTTTTATCCATCGTTAGTGAAAAGTGGTTACAGTTAACTTGATTCATAATATCAATTCTATTTATTCAACATCTATTACTTCTTCTTCATCGATGAACCCTCTACATTGTGCTTTTTCTGCTATAAACTTAAACTTCTTTGAACAAGCCTGGCTACAGCTGGTGGGAGTGATGGTCTGCAGGCAACTTTTATTGAAAAGTTGTTGAGCCACTTTTTCAACATTAGTTGAAAAAAGACTCATCCTGAACCACATATTTGTACGTGCGATCCATCATCATGAGAAACCTGGCCTTTTCTTTATAAGTCATTAAACCTTTGGGGAATTGTAAGCTTGTTTTTTTTTTTAATATTAAGCTAGCCTGGCTTGTTAGAGTTGGCTAGTCTGTTCTCTGTTCATAGTCCCTAGCGAGACACAGGTCTTCTACCTGTTTAACATACCTATGCCAGACAGTGTTTGGCTGAGGGAATCTCAACTAATCATTGATGGTGGCTTCTGCTTTCCTTCCAGACACTGATAGCGATAACAGCGCTGTCGTCAGCCAGCTGGTGGAGGCCCAGTACTTCTCTGGACAATACCAGACCTTGCGGGAGCTGCTGCCTGCCATGTCGGACGTAAGTGTCTCAGGCGATGAGGTCGATACATACATAACACTATGTATGTATCGACCTCATCACCTAAAATGAACTCATGGGATTTTTGTGCAGGATGGTTTTTACTCATTTACATAAGAACATCCTCTTAAGTACCTACTAAAGTATTATCATATTTCGTGTTATCATATCATTTCTGTGAATTCCTTTGGTGATGTCACAACTAATCAAACTTATGGCTAATATTTAACCAAAATTGGCACTCAAACCACGGACCTCCAAGTCACAAGTCTGCCGCCTTATCGATGAAGTCACCGAGGTGATGCTTCATGGGTCCCTAGTCGCAACGTCAATCGGAGCCACGGGACGTAAATCTCGAAATATTCCTCATTTCATGTGAAAAAAAAAATTCTTTTATGAAACCAGATTTGGATGTGTCTCGTCTCGTGGTATTTTCATTAGTCAAGACGATCCAATGTATCGTCTTGTCTCGAGTTTATCAGTTACCGCTGACGTATTGAACGTCAGTTTTTTTAGTAGGTATCCAATTTCTTTTGTTTTTTTCTAGAACACAAACTCTCCTCCACCTGTTTACAGCTAGCGGGAGTCGCCGTTCTGAAATCCTGCGTCCTGCAGACAGCCAGGCTCCTATCTTCCATCCACAACAATACCTTCCTCTACAGCTTCCACTTCAAGGGTCGCTTCACACGATTCTTCGAGTACAGAGATGTGGCCAACTTCCCCATTGGTAAAGAGACATTATACCCAAAGCAACATTTTTACAATCCCTCCAAAGACAACTTCTGGGCACTTTAAAGGATGACCTGCTGGCATTAGCCTCAATAAATACTCTGTTCAGACCTCCATTTGGTCGCTTTTTTTTAAGAAACGTTGAACCTGGTAACCGTATTTTTCATAATGCTTTAGACCAGCTCTTGTTCGATGAATATAATCAGACAAAAGATGGAGCGAGGGACTAACCAACATCACCTAAGATCAAACTGAGTAAAAATAATTTCACCGGGTGTGACGTCGATGGCTTGTAAATACCTCTGTTTGGTTAAGACACCTAACTGAAACTTTTGTAATTTTTGGTCCGAATGTTTTTCATACATTATTTATGATTTCTTCGTCCGATTCATTATTTCTTCTCCTATTTGCTAAATCCTAAATCTCTCTCATGTTCCCAGGCGTAGCTCACTCAGACGACCTGGTGTATCTGTTCTGGGACGCTGAGAAGCCTCTTAATGAGAGAGAGCTGAAGATGGCCAGGACTATGGTGGATCTGTGGACCAACTTTGCCACCGATGGGTAGGTGACCATAGTTTACCTTGCCTGATAAGACGGCTCTTCAAACCTTGTTGATCTAGTAGTCCACAAAGTTATAGAGTCTTCTTCAGTACGTATCCTCCTTTCGTATCATTCATTTGCAATTGTGTGATTTTATTCTATCTATGAAACACCGCGGCCAAGGTGTGAAGAACGCCCTATACAAAGAAAAAGACAGTAAATCTCAATACATCGCTAATCGTAACATTTTCAAAAAGTATTTTGAAATCCAATTAACTTCCAACTTCTGCTAGATAGCTGAATAGGTTTTATGTTCATATTTCTTTCGCTCTTATGCCTCAGATGATGGCCCGAGAATTTATTCTTATTTGAACTAGTTGTAGGGTTTCACTGATGGAAGGTTTCACTAAGGGTTGGATGGAAGAGATTGCCACAAACAATAACCCCGCACTTTAGGTAGGACTTTAGGTTCTTTCTCTTTTTTGTTCTTGTTTCTTTGCTCAATCTTTTTTTAAAAAAATATAATTTCATTGTATTTCACTGTACCTATATATTTTTGTTCTACCTAATAAAGCATACCATAATAATATCTAATGGAAACTCCGTACAATTAATACTGCGACCTAATGAGATCTAATATGACTAATTGGTTCTACTTGGTTTTAAAGTCCTGAATTAATTAACTGAATTAATCCCCAAGTATTCATGAATAATAGCCTCTTATTCTTTTACAGCTTCTTAGAGGGTGTCCCCTAGTATTAACCCTACTCTTGTTCCTTCTCAGCTACCCCTTCTCAGAGGGTGTTCCTTAGTATTAACCCTACTCTTGTTCCTTCTCAGCTACCCCTTCTCAGAGGGTGTTCCCTAGTATTAACCCTACTCTTGTTCCTTCTCAGCTACCCCTTCTCAGAAGGTGTCCCCGAATGGCAACCCATGGAGAACGACTCTGTGGGTCCCTTCCTCCGCATCGATGAGAGGAGCGAGTTAAGAGCCAACTTCCTGGAGGAGTTCTCCGTGGCTACCAGAGAGGGGGTGGATGCGTACTTTGGAGGCAGCCAACGCATCCATGGAGGCAGCAGGGTGGGGCTGTGGATGATGTGCGGCCTGCTTCTGTTGAGAGTGATAATAAAGGACGGCTCATAGTCCTAAGCTTTTGGAGCTTGAGAGTTGTGCTTTGAGTTTTCATTTTCTCTTAGAGGTTTTTCAGTTGGTTCGATCGGGGAGCCGAATATAGGCTCAAAACAATGTCGGCAATGGCTCATTGTGTTAAATAGGGTTAGGAAAAATAAATATAGGGCAATGCCTAGGACCGAAATTGGGGTGCCGGTTTGATACCTATGATGCATGGTAAAATGTAACTCAAGTTCGTTCTAATAAATGCCACTGTAACAAAAATGCACTGAACTTAATGAGTTAAACTTAATTAGGGGTGAGCGGGGGTATGTAACAAGTATACTGAGGAATGGGTTCAATGAGAAAACCGCAAAATTTCCTGAACTGCTGTGATGTCTTAAGAGTTTTTACCAAGACCTACTCTACTGTCTTGAAATATTCGTAAATTCTAAAATTTTGCGGATATTGCAAAATGTCCTCAAACACCGCATGATTCCCGCAATTACTTCTGTGAATACAGCGAGGTTTACAAGAAATACTGTTACTGTGAGAATTCAGTCGCCGGATCTTCAGAATAAGTTAGTGTCAGATCTCCGCGGCGAGATGTAGAAGCGAAAGGTCCAACATAGGAACCGCATACGACCTGCACTCTAGTGGAGCTATGCTGGAGCTGGTGGAACAGTGAGGAAAAGTGAGGTGTGATTATTTCTAGACTTACACAAAAGCTTTTTCACATCACACATAGAGTGCGCTAGTTGTACCACTTTAGCAGTTCTCTTCAAGAGGAGCTGAGAAAATTATACTAGATTTCCTTTGTCTTATGATAAAATTGAACTATATTTCCTGTGATTGATGTTGTTGTTGATGTAACGCCAAAAGCTTTGCCGAGGGGTTCTCTAACCGGGTTAATAAATAAAAGCTCAGATGAAGTATGGTTCCTTTGCAATTAATTTAAGCATTTTTTGGTGCATTCTCCAGATATTTCTAACTTGTCACGGCCCATTATTTTCAGGACCACACTTTCACACTTTCCAAACATCGTGAGGACTTTTGCATTTTTCTGCTTAAGCCCGTTGAAACCCTCGTCGATATCTGAGTTGCAATCTCATTTTATAGTTGGTCCTATAGTGACACCCTGATGCCTAGCTACCCACAAAAGTAGTGCGAAGAAATCATACTTCTCTCTACTCTATACTTCTACTGCAATAATTCGTAACACTAAAATGTACATTACAATACCGCTATCCAGACATTACCTACACATCACCTAACACAAACATTCTAATGTATCACAAGAGCCTCTGACATTTATGTTTGCTATGATGAATAAGATGTATGAATCCGGAATGACACAATTCTTCTTCTCCTCACACCACCAGGTGATGTAGGTGAACATTTTCACCAGGAGTAGGTGAGTGACACCTTTAGGTGAGGTATGAGTCTACTCATCCATCATACCCATTCAACGATACCACTTTGAGTGAGTTCACACTTTCCTATACACGAAACACGTCATTGTATAACATTAGTATGCTTTTTTCGCCAGTAATGCAATAATGGATAAATAGACGAGTACATTCATACGAGTAACAAAAAGAAGATCAGATTGAAATCTTTTTGTAAATTCATACCTAGGTAGATGCCACGTACTAAGTCCTAGTACCTAACTCATATTCGGTATTGAAAAGCTCAATTTTTTTCGCGTAACGTCTCGTAAATATCTAGGCCATTGGAGGCGGAGGTTTTACCCTCCACTTGCTGGAAACTCACACTCCAGCTACCAGCACGTGGCGGTCCACATTAATCTCACCCAGCCTGGGTGTGAACGGGAATAGCCAGCAGCATCGCGAGTATTTGAATTTGAGTGTAGTCACCCACCGAATCCTAACTTTAATGGACGTTGCCTCTCACTAGTGATTTAGTGAGAAATGGTGTATTAAACGTGCCATTGACGGAAGCTCCCTAAGATCGATATTTATCTTGCAATCAAACACAAAGAACAAATAATAATACAAAAATTATGTGAGTCTTTAGGTAAGTAGGCATGTCATTTTGAAGGGATATACTTTTCTCTTTTTCTTAAACTTTCTCCTTCACCTTCTATTTTCTTTAAAAAACTGAGGTATTATGACGGCTCATGGCTTTGACGAGTCGAGTGTATGCTCCTGACACATATTAAGAAGAAGAACAAGACAAGGAGAAAGCTTTTCCTGTCTCTTTTCTTGGCATTATAGTCTTTCGCACACAAAAGAGGATATGTCTTTGTCGCGCGTTAAAAAAATGGGGTGACAAAAAAACGAGAACATCTCATTGTAGAAAGGTGGCAGGGCCGGAAATAGCAGGGGATTGCATGCCTTGTGATGTGGTTTTGAGGAATCATGTGTCTCGGTGATGGACGCAAAACCTGACTGTGACTTGAAAAAACGGGACCACAGGACGACACAGATTGAAAGCGTCGTTTTTTGTTTTTTCAAAAAACAATGTTTTTTGGGTTTATTAGGGTGTATCGTTGTTTTCCAACTGGATGATCATATACGACGGTGGCTCCATTCACAGGAAACTCACAAACGTACTACCCACATTAACCTTTCCCAGCCAATGGTTTACAGGTTTAAACCTTTGTACGGTTCGATGCCCCTCCAAGGACTGCACTATAAAGTACGTTTACAAAAAAATTAAGGACAGAATATCCCTAAAGCTGCACTTTCCACCAATGACAGCGCACCATTCTCATTTAATGAAACGAGAATTATTTTTATTGACACGGGACGAAGCAAAACTTTAGTACGTACATTATGTATGTCGTTAGCCTATATTAATTAAGTGAAGTCCAAGTCCCAGACTTGTCAGGTAGGTTTTAAATTCACTCAACTTGTGTTTAAGGGACACATTATGAAACAGGATTAAAGTTAAGATAAGCTTGACAAGCACTGAATTCCAAGTTTCCAAAGTAGATAGCCCGAGTTAAGGGCTAGTGCCCACTTAGATTAAATCTAATCCTGGTATAATTAAGTGAGGTCCAAGTCCTAGACTTGTCAGGTAGGTTTTCAATTCACGCAACTTGTGATTAAGGGACACATTATGAAACAGCATTAAAGTTAAGATAAGCTTGACAAGCACTGAATTCCAAGTTTCCAAAGTAGATAGCCCGAGTTAAGGGCTAGTGCCCACTTAGATTAAATCTAATCCTGATTTATAATACGCCCCTCAGACTAATATGATAATCTAAAGACTTTTGAGAGCGACATGTCGTTAGCGAATTTGTTGGAGGGCCCCAGTCCCCAGAGTAAAATATTCATAACATGACTTACTCTTACTCCCAGGGCCACACATGTCTCAGTTGACACTTGTCCTCGACTACGATGTGCCTCCAAACGACTCTGTCCATTGCATCTTCCTCCGTGATCTCTTTTAAGAGGAGAGGACCTGAGAAATTATTCTATTTCTTTCTAAGTTGCCTATTTCTCGTCTTCTGAGTATTTAACGCCCCCCTTATCGGCCCCTTTTTGTCATCGTAGCCCATATCGCCCCTCCGAAAATTTCAAATCCCCCCCAGAGCGATCTCCCCGGGGCAAGGTTCGGAACTACTGAGCGAATATTGTTGAAAAGAAAATAATACGACATTGCTCTGTCCTCTTACATCACAGGCGCCATGGCTTAGTTGGTTAAAGCGCCTGTCTAGTAAACAGGAGATCCCGAGTTCGAATCTCGGTGGTGCCTTCCCAGGCATGGGAATTTTTTTTCTTCTTCTTCATTTTTGCTTTTTTTTTAACACGAAATTCTAAATTCAATAGCTAAATGACTCGATTGGGTGTTCTGTACACGTAAGAATCGTGTTATGATTGACTTTAGGTCGATTCTAAACAATGTTTTTGCATCTTTTGACAGCGTTTAGACCCACTCGCAACCTGAAGGCTGGTGGTTTGAGTCCCAAGCTCTGTTAGTAGATACTTGTGACCATTAAAACAAATGATAACCGCGCACTTGTAGTCAAATTAATGGTTATCACGCAGGTCGGCTAATCCAGGTAGGCCAGGGATCCGATGGTTCGAATCCCAACCAGTGCATGAATTTGAGTTTGTGACCACATAATAATAAGACTCTGAGGGTTAGGTGGTCGATGATGCTTTGAGCTAAAATTGTGACATACTAACACAAAGAAAAAGCATCCTTTTTCTTATTATACTATTATTAATGCTTTGAGCATTAACCTCGCCTGCTGGTTACCTTCCAGCACCAAAGACTATTATTATTACCGAATACTTCAGGGGGCCCCATCTTCATCCCGGCCCTGACAGCACGACAAGGTAGCAAGGAAGACAGAGGACTCGTGATGTTTATGTCAATAAAACATCATCAGGAATGAAAAGAACATCGGGAACCTATTGTGAGAAGAGCGAGTCCTGGAAATCCTGAACAATGACGGGGAAACATCCCGGCGAATGTGGAAATGTATTTTTGGAAAGGTGTAGAATACCAAAGCTGCGACAGCCTCTTATCTTCAAGGCCCTTGGAAAAATAAATAGATGAATGAATATACGTAAATAAGTAAATAAATAACAATAAAAAGGAGGAAGAAAAACTTAGCGCCCTCAAATATCCCATTATTCTGACATCAAGTCATTTATTGCAGTCCCATCTCTTCGACAAACAGAATGTTTGATTTGCTGGAGGTAAATTGAGATTCCTATACATTTCCACTTTCATAATTATACTCGTACATATTTTTGGAGAAAACGACCGTGTGGAAAGTAGTTTTGGTCCGCATTTTGGGGTCTCAAAATGTGCGCACTCTCGCTCTCTCTCTCTTACTTACTCAATTTTGCCTGTAAAAACCTGATATAACCAATACCGCGCAAGCGGCGCAAGTTCGAAAGACTTTTGGTACTGACCGCACAGGGAGTACCAGTCTTGTCAGGCCTAAAGACGATAAGACGATAGTTTTGGCATCCTCAATAGGGTCTGCGTTAAGAAGGGCATCCAGTCGAAAAATTTGGAAGTTGGATTGCCGGAACCAACCAACCTCAACCACGAGAAAGAGGTTGACCAATGCAGACCCCAACAAGGTTTGGGAAAAGGCAACGTGAAAGAAGACCTTTGGTATTGAACGCTTTAGACTGCATGCTAGAATATAAATTTCATAACGGCAATGTTAAATTTTCAACTTAAGTAAGGCTTTATATCATTCTCTCATGATGAAAAAGGTCTGCCGAGGGGTGGGGTGTGATGGTCTCTAACTGGGTTGAAAATAACTCCGGTTGAAAAAAACTCCGGCAATTTAAAAAAGAAAACACCCCGGGAAATCGAACCCTGAATCACCCCGCAATATCCCACGCAGCCAGTGCTTTACCTCTCCAGATCTCTAGGACTCATCTTGAAAGTCCCTGAACTGTGAAATTCTCAAATTTTTGTTCGATAATAAGTAGGTAAGTAGAGGTATTTTAAAAATATACAGAGCTGATTTTTTGACAAACATTCTCATACGAGTTATGAATTCCGCTTCACCATAGATTTCCATTTACTTTTTTACCATGGTATTTTTATTTATTTTTTTTTCACTGAAGGAATGATTTTTTGCTAATTGACAATGTGTGTGTGCTTGGCAGGGTGAGGTTGTAATGCCAGTACAAGTACAAGTAGTGCACTTGTGAAATTAAACGTATTCCAAGCTCTTGACAAAAACTCGTTGACATTTTTTCCCGGGGTTCGCATTTTGAAAATTTAATCATTGGGAAGACTACAACAATATCATACACAAAAATATTGCTCCATTCTGACGACGTCACTGGATAATTCAACCAAAAGTTATGGAAACTCTTTGGTCCTTTCTGTAGCATGTATGTAACTCTTCTCTTAGGGTAAGCATCGGTAAACCCAACCTCGTCCTCATCTTTGACGCTGGTTGGTTGTGGCACTCCTGCTTCAACACTTTACGCCTGAATGATCTTCCTAATCCTAACGTCAACCCTTTTGAGGGACTTGAGGGCCCCAATAATTTGTGTTATTGTCTTTTGACTTATACAGCATCTATTTAACACATTATGTGCCGAGGGGTAAGAGCCCACGATGTTAGGCGTTATCGCCAGGCAAATACGCTTGACGTGGTTTTATTGGATAATTCCAATAGGCGTTTTGGCCTGACACTCACTTAATCCTAAGTGCTAGTGTCAGTCGACGTGGCACGGAATGTGTTGAAGTCGCCCAGAGAGACAAAGTTTTGGGCTTAACGTCTCATTTTAAAAATCATAGGTTGATAACTCGAGAAGAGATTTTTTAACATGCATTCATTGAAAACCTACAAACTAGCTGCAGTAATGAGTGCATGGACGTTGCACATCCTGGATAGGACAGGAATATAATATATTCTTGTGGCATATTATGCCACAAGATTTCTAATTTCAGTGATCACTCACCAACACTGAACGTCACTGGAACTTCCTTAAATTGAGCGATCTCAGAAAAACTGAGCCTCATGCCAGAAAGTACTCTCACCCTCATGATCTACAAATCTCCCTTCCGACCATCACATCACGGCACTGCACTCTGATAACTGATTAGTTACTTCGTGCAAATTAACCAATCAGAGTTCGTTATGTGATGGTTGAAAGGAAGGTTGTGGGATTATGAGAGTTAAGAGTGCTGCCACCTGTCACTCACGATGTCTGATGACTTGTTGAAGAAGCAACATTTCTCGTCATGCCAACTATTCCAGGGCCAACCAAGGCTGTATGAGGTTGCTGAGAGATGCCAGTTCGTGAGATACCAGCGTGCGAATGGTTTAACTCTCATTTCGACTGATCTCTAATGATAGAGAGCAAACTATGACAAGAAGAAAAGGAGCTTATTTGCTCCTTGAACTACCTAGGTAACCTAGTTACCTAAAGAGTAAAAGTTATTTTTGATGGCAGAGTTTGCCTCAGGCAATAATCACGCCCTATGTCAATATTATTCTTGTCAATAAAGAGTTATTATTATTATTATTATTATTCTTCCTCGTGAACAAGACAAGACCCGAGACCAAATTAATGGAAACTATCTCATCATTTTTCCACTGAGGACACTTATAGGACAACTGGAGAACAGCCATATAGGACAGACAGACTAAACAGGTTGGATATTTCTGATAATAAGATTAATATGTGCTGCAGAAATTCAATTCATTCACTTGATTGAACCCTGGATGGGACATGGAACATATGGAATTATCATTAAGTATATGAACCTAGTATGTATTTACTGTACTTTATGTTTATTTATACAACCAATGAGAAAAATGGCATAGGAGTTCAGCATTCTTATCCAATAGGTTACCTACCTAGAGGTGCTATAAAAGGTACATTTGATTGGTTTCATGTTATTTAAATATTTTACCAATAACGTCTGGCACAATACGTACCATTCAAAGGTATCTTTCATGTTATATATATATACATATTTTTACCAATGTTGTCCGACACAATACTTACCCAAACATAATCATTATGATCCGACAAACAGTTTCGGACGAGATAGCGAACATAGGTAGGTTAAAAACAAAACTTCTTTTTTTCTATTAGGCGCTTTAACTCTGTCAGTAGACAGGTCGATCGCGCCGTTTCTTCTGATGTACTATACCAGCGTGTACAGTTTGATTGTCTTGAGGTACCTAACTTAGAGAATCGGTGCTCTCGACTGAGTATGACAGAGGTGGAGGGACAAAAGCAACACTTGTAACTCTCTCTTATAAATGTATTTTCTTGTATTTATAACTGTTTTAGTTATTTTGAAATATTATTTGCTGATAAAATGCCTTAAAACAGTTATGTTGTTATGTATGAGTTTCAAACGTATGCTCAAAGAATTAGTACGAAGAAAGAAAAAAATAAAAAGTTTACTTAGGAAAAAACATAGATCTAAATGATGCGTTGTTACAATATCAGAACACTCCAATTTAACTTGCTATTATCCTGCTTTTGTCCACTTGCTATTATCCTGCTTAATTGTTGCAGTCTCATAGGTTCAGAGATAACTTACCTGGCATGCCGTCTATGTTATTGCCAAAAAATGTAAATGAAAATGAGGTAGTTAGTGTAAAACAGTTGAAATGTAAAGATTAGAAAAAATAATTATGATAAAAACCGTTACCATTTCTCCCATCTCTCAAGTCTAGTGACACTGTTGGGAGGAGAGATATCAAGGCAACATGCTGGTGTAAAGCTCAAGTGGAGAAGGAAAGTTTAACCCCAAGATAATAAAAGAAGGAATAGGCGTTTCTTAAGGAAAAGTGATCAATGAAAAGATATTGGATGTTGAAGCTAGTAGCCAGGATTTAAGCTACAATTTTGGTATCGACATTCCTACATTGACTGGGAGCTTGGTTTCGATATTAACCCAGATGGGGCTGACGTCCTTCCAGAAGGACGTCCTTCTGGAAAGACGTCAGCCCCATCTGGTGAAAGGTACTACATTGTGGATTTTTTTAAATTAATTCAGCTTGTTGAGGTTAGTTGGCGACACCTTAAGCTCTTTGTTTTGAGTCCGAGTGATAAGTTGACAGCACTTATTTTGATTCAGGACTCAATTTATATCACTCCAAAAAAATAAAACAAAAAATTTCACCGCGTTATCTGGGTTAAATCAGTCCTATGTCTGAAAACGTCTCTCTAATCTTACGGATATACATAATTACATAGACTCAATGAAGCCATGAAAATTGAACACAGATATAAACCAAATAAGAAATCCTAATCAAAACAATACAACAAAAATCTTCACTCAAGTGTTAATTATTTTTCTTTTGAATATTAATTATTTTAATCAGGTATGAATAATATATAAAATCTCGAAAATTATTCCCAAAGGAAAACTTCCTCTCAAGACAATTCAGAAATCGTTGATTTCCTTTCTCCTTCATGTTCTGTTATTGGTTTGCTTGTTCAGAACAATATCTTCAATATACCTACCGGTATTTATACTGAGAAAAATAAAATTAATTTTCTATGAAATCTAAACAGATAAAGGGGATGTTTTTCTGTGGAACACAGAATATTTGTCTAAAAATACTGGTCTCATTTACTGTTAGTCCTAACAATAACATACTAATATCCGTTTTCATTTGCATGACTATTACCTTATATCACCGACCTCTTGTAGCTTGATTGGTAAGGTGGCGGACTTGTAACATGGAGGTCGGTGGTCCCGGTTTCAGTGTATATTTAGTAAAGCGAGTTTCAATAGTTGTCATTAAAACGAAAGTGATTACCTAACACAAATATGATAACTTTCTTACTTAACATCTGACTGCAAAGAGCCTGACTCTATTACAACTATAGGTACATACCTCTTATACCTTATAATTAGCATAAACGCATGCATTGTGCATAGATAGATACAAAGAAGGAAAACAAACATCTCTATTCAACGTCAGCATTATCAACACTTGTTACATTGACCGCTGTCACAAGTGTCAAGAGTATGACCCTGCGGCCGGTGAGAAACTTCCAAGAAACAGGATGTCACAGAAATTGGATTAATAAGTCCAGTAAAGTGAACTACCCGTATGTCCTGATGGCATTGTAGTCAAATCAAATGACAATGGGACACTGTATCATATTATTAACACTTGATGTAAAAATATATTATTTTGTTATAAATTGGTAAGCTATGTATAGGTACATACATGCTTACATTACATTATTATATGCATTAATGTGCATTGTATGCACTGTGTTCAATGCAATATAGGATTTCTATCCAGTTCTGAGGGCTTTGTTGTGTTTTATTCAAGAAATAGTGTCCTTTGTATTTCCATTACACTTTTGATTGCCATTATCTGGGATTCGAACCCAGGATGTATTGTTAAACCCCCCCCCCCCCCCCCCCCCCTCCTTTTGGATATTATCAGTCAAGTTTTATTTTAATATTTATAATTGGTGATATGAATAGATAATCAGCGTTTCCAATTGATAAAATGTAGACATACCTAGGTAGGTAGGTATAGTTGAATGTATTATATTTCTAATTGAGATACTGGGAATCGGACATCTCTAGACATAGGTACATAAATATAAGTACAAAGGTACGTATATGTATATCATAATGTTCTCTGGCGTAAAATTTCTGTAACCACGACTATACGGTTCGATTCCCGGATTTGGGGTTTTGTATATTTTTTAATTCTGTGATTTCGAAATTATTTTCATGATTGGCTTTCCCCTTTTCTTTTTTTAAATAAAATTTAATCCAAAAATCGTTAAAATTATCGAAAGAATTGTGCTAACAAAATATTCTCAATGAATATTTACTTTTTTTATACTTACCCAAAGGAAGAGCTCGTCACGACAAACACAATGATGACAAAAGTGTTACAATAACAACCACTCTCGTAACAAAATAATGTCAGACAAGTAGGTGTTTCGACAGCTTTCTGTCCCTCGTCAAAAACTGAATGATAATTGAAGGCTTGTCTAGAAGAACAACCTATGTTAATTTTTCGAGTTTTTTTTTTGCAGAATAACAACCTATGTGTTCTCTTTCATAGCGTAGTGTTGTCAGAATTCGGAAAAAATCGGCTTATGTCGGTCAAACTTGGAAAAAAGAGTGGGAGAAGGGATGAAAATTTTGATGTAGAACAACCTATGTGACAAAAATTTCAGTTAGTGCGTGCGCGCAAAAGGCTATAGTCTAACCCCACGGCCGTTTGTTTTATTTTCGTCTGCCAATAAAATTATTTTCGTTTATTCTAATTAATTTTATTGTGTCAATTTTTAGGTGCATAACAATTTTGTTGAGACACCTATTTAAATTGTAAACACTAGTTACCTATGCATAATTGTAAACACTAGTCACAAGAAATTCTACACAAATTTACCTTCCCAGTAGAAAAGTAAGTTTCTTGGCATGTTTTTTTCTTTGTGTTTTTTGGGTTGAGTGGAATAACAACCTATGTGGCAAGAAACCTAAATTGAAATAAAATAACAGCAATTTCAACTTTAAACCTCTCTCCTGAAAAGTACCAAAAATAACATAGGTTGTTCTTCTAGACACCCCTTCAATTGTATGTCATTGTAGCCTGTGTGTGTATTTTCTTGAAAGGAAAAATTGATGAAAACTGGCCTATAGATACCTGAAATGTAAATGTACTTTTTTACTGTACGAGTTTTTAAAATAATTTCAATACATAATATACATTAGATAGATATACCTGAATGTTGATTGATAATATATTATAATATTTGAACCTATAGTTATTTAATATTTATTAGTTATTATTTATCGTTCATGTACCTATAGAAAGAGGTCCGTTAAGTTGGCCCCGCCACAGAAAATTCCGTTTTTCTCAAGAACGGTAACTCTTGAGGATAAATATGGATAAAAATTAAAACCATTCGACAGCTCTCTAATAACAAACAAGTGTCAAAATTGAAAACTTCAAATGAAAAATGTTTTATAATTTTTTGAAAATTCGCGCTTATGTTTTTCATGAATATAAACAAACCATGCCCACCAACTGAAATGAAACTTCGGATTTATGTACAATAGTACCAACATAACATTTCACATTTCTTATTTTTGGCGGTTAATTCAAAATTGGTCAATCTCTGGGTGTTGGTCAATTACTGGTACGATCACCCTAGTGGTACCAACTAACCGCAAACGTTTGGTACTTATTAGTACTAACGAAGATCTACCGAGTACTAACGTTTGAACACGACATTCCGTCATGGCAGGGCCAACTTAACAAACCTTATACAAAGGATTGGTATAGAATTTCACGGCTTTTAAATATGCGTGAATTATATCTACATATTTGATTCTCCTGATTTTATAAAAGTATCTATTTATTTCTTGATAATGTTTGCTTATCTATTCCATCTCTCGTGAGACCTTTAGAGCCTTTGTGGATATGCAGTCTATGCACTAGTTGAACTGTAACACTCGAGGGTCAAGGATCGATACCTGTGGGATCCAAGGTTTTAATTTACTTAGGATATGGCCAATTAACTAGAAGACCCTATCGTGACATATAGTTGACCGGTCAAAAGACATTCAATTGTAAAAAGGGTTAAGTGCTTCAGATATTTGAGATAGAAAATCCAGGAGATTAGCAAGATATTTATACTGGTATCGGACTTTCCAACAATCACATGCATTAGTGGATCATATCTTACATCAAGGGACGGTCCTCCTTTAAGTTTTATTTATAAATAATCCAGGATTATAATTTGGCCCTCATAACTAAATTAAGTCCTCTCCTGTTATATAGGTACATGAATGTATTATGTACAAGTACATACCTAATCTAATAGATATAGCAAACATGCACCATTGTGATCTAAAATAGTCCTTTTGTACATCCAGTACATCTATTAGAGAGCATAACAGAACACAAATAAGTGAAAACTTTTTTTTAATTTTGAGCTTTAAGAATTTTGAGGTTTTGTAAAGTTACCTTGTATTGTTATATTGCGGCGCAGGGTTCTAAGGGCCCGCATGGGCCCAAGACCTTAAACAACCAACTTCTTTTGTTCTGGCAGATCTCTTCAGCATTAAATTTGCATTTATTTCCAGCATAATCTCGCGAGCTTTTTCAGAGCAATCTATTATTGATTATTTGTCCCGAAGTAAATAGTTTTTGTTTTGATGGTTTAAGTTACAATCACTTACACACTTGAATATGAAAATTTGTTGATATCTAAATCAACAAATTTTCATAGAGGTACCTGGAATGTAGAAATCGTAGTCAGTGAATAGATATCGCCTTCATAATATTCATATGAAGTTAAAGTATATCAATCATGAGTTTTCTTAATTGAAATGGGAAAAAGTCTAAACGTTTGCCCTCGTGTACTTACTCTTTATAATAAAATGACGAGACATTCGCCTACTCTGTAAGACTCCAACAATTGGACATAAACAAGAATATAAACGGCACATATTGCGCGACACAAATGGCTTTCAGACTGATGAATTCAAAAGACACTAAAACGAAGCTCTGTCGGGAATAATAAAAAACACAGTGCGATATTTCCTGGTATGCCATTAGGCAAATTAAAAAGTGACAGTTGAAAAAATGGAAGGCGTTTTTGAAAAAAATTGAAGGCGGTGGAGAATTTCATTTGTATGAAAATGAAGACCTGAAGATTGAGTTAGAAAAAATGAGCATCTTGTCACTTTTGGTTAAACAAATCGGAATATATTTCTTTAGGAATAATATTATCGAGAATATTAATGAGTTCGGTTAGAGTAATTGTGACATCGCTCCTTTGATTAACACAAAGGTATTATGTATGTACGAATTTCTTTGTGGTGAAGCACAATACCTCTTCACAATTTTTGTGGGTAGCGCAGCATTACTAAGAGCCTCCTTTACATTTCGAATTATTCTATTACATTAATTTCTTTTTACTCTGGTAATGCCGCCACTGGTCGTTACTCATACAAGTAACTACTCATTTTTCCTCACGAGGTATGAGTGGACCCCGAACATCCAAGTACAGAGCAGAAAAATTCCTGCCCCGCTGGGGATCGAACCCAGGTCACCGTGCGTGCAATGCCCAGCGCGCTAACTCACTCTGCCACGGTGACTACTACACACAAAGGTATTATAATTAGATACCACTAAAAATTGATAAAATAATATATCAAGTTTGTCTGTATTTTCCAAAAGAATCCTTAGACCTTGTGCTAAAATCTCAACATTACTCGATACTTACCAAATGCTGAAATAATGGCATTTATTAGTCCTAATCGCCAGTATAAATAAGGCGATATTGTTACTATTATTAAGTCATAAAATCTAACAGCAATGGGATTGAACCCACGCCCTCTCGCCTCTCCCTCACCAGTCTGTAGCCTTAACTCACCGCACCACCGACACAGGTATACATACAACACATCCCCCTCCAACCACCTAATAAACTTCCCCCAGACAGTAACAGAAGAAATTGGAAGAAAAATATAAAGAACTTTAATGCGCAGAAGTGAGAGAGGGATCTTTTGTTTTACAAAATGGAAGACAATGGCAGAGCTTTCAGCAGAGTCCCGTACAATGGAAGAAATCCGTACAATGGGAGCTTTCATATATTACTTTTCCCTTCATATCTCGTCTTTGTCTCGCCCCCTTTGTGTGCGCTATCCTCCTATTGTTCCTCATAATTAAGTTTATTTTTATTATTATTCTTGTATCTCTTTTGTCACTGATGTTCTTGTGTTTCTGTTCAGCTTTTTGTTGCTTCATGATGAGTTATTTTGTGCTGCGGAGATAACGTTGAGATTTTTCAAGCAAACATCTTGCCAGAGGATTTGCTGCTCCTGGCAGTTTCTTGAGAATGTTGTCTGATAAGTTTTCTTTCTGTGATTGAAGGTTTGTTTATCTTTTCTCTCTACGTATATCTAATAATATGTTGGTGAATATATACCTAATTAACCTAATATCTAGGTCTAAGTTCTAAGCCATGTCAGACCAAAAGAACATAACACTATTTTTTTAGGTACTCCGTCAGGGTTGGTAAAATAAGTTGACCAATGCCGACCCCAAGTACGTTGGGGAAAAGCAAAGTGAAAGAAATAAGAAGGAGAAAAATATCTCGGCCATTACTGGTGGTTGAAGCAACAAGAATAATTATGTTAATTTACAAGAAATAAGAATCTTATATTTACGTAAATCACAAAAGTATATAGTTATACACCGTAACGCTTTCTCTCAAAATTTACATTAAAATGTCCATGCTCTAGACTCGATCTGCCGACCTCCAGATTACGTTTTCGCCGTTTCAACATTTCAACATTCGAGTTTTGTGATAAATTTGTGCTCACAAATGATTGAGTCAAAATCAGTCTTAGGTATGTGATATTTTAAACTGCGTTATTTGGCATTGATGTCTTTTTCCTAAGACCTCTATTATGCATTGGTGGTCAAAGCGCTCGTCTGGTGATCCAAGTACCGCGGGGATCCTTGGCAAGAATTATTAACCCTGATAACACGGAGAATTTTGCTTTCCAGAAGGCAAGTGTCCTTCTGGAAGGACGTCAGCCCTGTGTGGGTTTCTAGTTTCTAGCAAATATCTGTCGGAATATTAGTCCTAATCGGCCAGAAGGTATAGGTTATAGGTGAATAAGTGTCTAAATGTCTATTGATTATTATTACCAAATTTAGTAGTCACAGTGGCCGAGTCATCTAGCTGTGTGTGTAGCTCACACGGTGACCTGGGTTCGATTCCAAGCAGAGTAGAATATTTTCTACTCCACACTTTGGATACCACGCCACGTTTTGTGGGAAAAATCAATTCTCATTTAAATTGCATATCTATTCGGGTGCAAAAATATATTGCAATTTCAAGTATCGACTTGAAAATGCCGTCCATTTTCTTTCTGGCATCTACTCATTTCTCAGTATCGTCGGAAAATTTCTTCTACTTGGTTAAATTCACAATATAAATATCCAAAGACCCATAATAATTTAAAGAAAACTAGAAGCTACAGGTCTTTCCGTGTGAATTCTGTACTTGATGGTGCTTGAGCTCTCAAAATTCGCACGAAGGAAGTCAAGTAGGGGGACGGGGGTTCGAACCCCAGGGCCCACGGAGAGGCAGGTATGTGCTTGGCCACTCCAGCTGATTCATCTTGTGGGTGCAACCACCTGTAAGCCAACATGGAGTTTCAACTGGAAGGTTGGCAGTAATTAAGGTTTTTTGACACCTGCATCTGACTGATGTGATCTTTCTTTTACTTTCTTCTCAAGCACGGATTTTTCACCTTACAAAAATCAAGTGTCTTGTAATTAATTGATTTATAACTAAGTTTTTTTTTAAGATGATAATTTTTCCCCGGAACTGCTTTCGCATTTACATCAGGGCACTTTCCCTTTACATCTATGTCATTCCGGAAACGGAATTTTCCGCTCCGATCAGGATACGATGGTGGTCAAAGGGTCTGTACCTATACTTATGTAATTTTCTTAGCCGTAATTCAAGTAAATATTTCCTACTGTATTACATGTACAAGTACATGTTATATGTACATAATATATACTTATTACTTTACATAGCTATGTATAAAATTGTATACTTAGAAGAAAACTTCTGATTTTCTCCTATCCCTCTCTCTCTCTCTCTTTCTCCCTCTCTGGGCGTGGGATCTGCAAGGGATTTTCTCATCCCTGATGTGTTAGACAAAGACGCGGGGTCGCAGTGCCCCTTGCTTTCCGTCTTTAATTTTTCGAGTAGCCTCTAGAATGTTTACCGGAGCAATGGCTAATTCGCCGGTTAGTCGAGTTTTCTTGATGCTTTTTTGTGTGAAATTTTCAAATCTCGAGTACCTGAAAATGAGTGAAATCTCGACTGACCAAGATGTTAAAGAGACTTGTTGATGAAAAAAAAAATACATTTTTTTAAATGTAAAAAAACTGTTGACTCCATCGAGTCCATCTTTTTGTTTTACTTCTCATTTCTATATAACTTCTTTAAAACTAAAGAATTTAGGTACCTACCTCTACAAAGTCCAATTTTATTCCATACAAGTTAGTTATACAACATACGAGTATAACCAGGTACTTCACTCAGTTCATACAACGTTAAGCAAGATGGGTCATTGGATAAGGTTCCCATCGCGTCGTTGCCGTTAGTTGAAATTTATCTAAGGTAAAAACACTGTCTTGATATTCTGGCCCCATTCAGGTAAGTACGAATAGTGAGTGTAATAGGTACAACTGGCTGGTTAATAGGTATAACTGGTTGTGCATTGGTAGTCAAGTGGTTAACGCGCTAGTCTGGTAATCCAGCTAGCGTTGGGATTCGTTGGTTCGAATATCACCTAGTGCATTTTTGTTCGAATCAACCGCACCGGTTGATTTTTTTAAAACTTTAATGAAACGATTTTTTAAATGACTAAAAGAACATTTTAAAATTAAAACAAAGTTAACAAAAGTTATTTAAGTGCTCATTCTGAACAATAGCCACAAAGAATATCATATCACATTAAAAAATAGTTTCAGCTATAATAGACAAGCATAAATCTCATATGAATTCCCTGAGTCGTATAATATATTAAACTGGCTTAATCAGGGAACAATGGCTTCCATTTGAGATAAGAGGGCTCGCATCTTATTGTGGACAAGATAGAGGACACTGGCTTAAATCTGAAGTAGCTCTTGGTTTGTTAGAATTATCCCCCTGTAAAAAATAAAAAAATAAAAAAGAACATGTATTATACCAGGAGCATTATTCCTGAGACCTCAATAGTCCTCACTCAGAAGAGATTATTATTGTGTGAAGAGAGCAATGACAAAATTTCATTGTAAACTTGATTGTAGAAAAATGTTATGCAGTGTGGAAGATAATGTTTTGAAATTTAAAATTGAAGTATAACAAGTATAATGTGAAGTGATCGTTCAGAGGTTGAAACGTGAACTGGTAAAATTTCTATGGCATTGTCTATAAAATTACTTAAATGGAAAAATGTATAGAGGTTATAGAATAGAACATTATACCTACCTAGTTCTCCTGATGGGGGTCAACTTATTCAAAATATAGGTATCAGACGTACCTATTAGATAAAATACTGACGATTCTACAAAGAAAATTATACATATACTTACTTAAAGTAGAAAAAAATCAACTATGAAGCTAAATTTTACCTCCTCCAGCCTAATTAGAATCGTAGCCGGCTTGTTTTATCATCGAAGTTACTGTATTTAAAAAGTTAAATTGCGATATCTTTTTGGTGAAGCATAAGGCTTCTTCACAATTTTTTACCAAGAATCTCCATAACTTTGCTTAGCCTCAAATTATATTATTTTCTTAAATGTCTGTGGTAATGCCGCCACAGGTTGCTACCCATGCAAGCATTTTCCTCACAAGGTATGAGTGAGTAACTGAGTACTATGAGTAGGTATATCACGAACATTCAAGATATTATGATATTGAGTTAAATTGTATTTATATCTATGGAAAAATTGCGTGCATATATTTCTCTGTTATTTGCAAACGAACCATTCTACAACAAGAAGTTGCCATTTCTAGACTAGCGCGACCACCTCAGGATCTTGATTGTTGATCCCGGTTGATAACTCACCGGTAACCAGTGGTAACCGGACTACCGGGTCTTCAGAACCAACATGGCCGCACAAACCGCTCCCCTTACCAAACTGGTGTGGGATGAAGCTATAGCGGCATGCGACCGGTTCTAAGTCTGATCTTGAATTTTTTATGCTAGAATATCTACATAATCTACATTTTTTATGTAACACATTTTTTATCTATATTTGATAGTAATTTTTAAAATATCGACACTTGGTGCTTTTATAAATAGCCTTAACATGCGGTGAACATAGATAACGCCTCGATGGTTTATAGGTGGATTCTCTGGATATAGTCTAGCTAGGACAGTAAACCAGAAGTAAACCAGCCTTCCATAGTAATAAACTTACTGCTAACAGAGTATTAACTGACCTCAGTAGCTCGATCGATTGGGGACTCGTGACCTGGAGGTTGGCAGTTCGAATTCTAGAAAGGCAAGTATTTAGAAAGGCGAGTTTAAATGATTTTGTGTCATTATCTCTTTGTAATTAAGACAAATGGGTACTGACATAGTACTTATATCAACTAAGCGGCCTTCGTCAATATTATTAGATTCAAGATTTCAGCTAGGAATCAGCGGAATAAAAATGAGAAGAACAATATCTGAATGATTAAATAGAATAGAATAGAATAGAATATACCTTGTTTATACTGCCGAGGAGGTAAGACCTGCTTCTACACCTGCAGGCAGATCTCGTGCAGGCGTTCATAGAGTAGGACAAACAAGGTAAAATTCCAGAATGGACGTCGGATGGACAGACGAAAATTTTGTGGCCAGCACGTACCCTGGGACCCTAATGCAATTCCCTGCTCATATGTGAGGGGAAAACTTGCCAAAAGCATCCCTGTAACTGTATATCCTTCGTACTTAGTTTGTCTCAACTTTGTGTCACACATTTTCAGCATTATGGAGGCGGCTTTTGCTTCAGGGGAAGTCACCTAAGTGGAGAGTAGTGCACGAGATTAGTCACACCGTTAAAACTGATCCATGACCGTTCGACAATGGTGTCAAAACTGGTTTATCCGATACCACATCACTATTAGGCAAACAAGAAGAAGGAACTGTAGACTACCATAGTTTCATAATATTTTCCTTTTTCACAGTTTCTCTAAAAAGTACCAATTTGAAACTCTCCACATCACTTGGTCATTGATAGGAATTCACAGTTTTGAATCACTATATCGGCACAGACCTACCGGAGACTTCTATAGAGTTCTTATACTACTGGTATTGTAACACCTGAGCATTGTTCGAGCACAGTAGCTGTAGTTTTCCTTCACCCAACCATGAAATCTGAGAAGACTGGCCAAGTTTTTGTCAAAGGAAGCTAGTCCTTCTGTTCCAATTTACAAAAAGCGGAGTTATTGTGAAAGAATTCGATACTCCTTTGTGATGCTTTAGAAAATATGTGGAAGCTATATATACTAAAATTCAGGAGCCCCACTGTCTGCTATGGTCGTTTCATTCAAATTTTGCGGACAAAGGCGTCTTTTTCTTTTGTAGGTTACTCAAGGATGTGATGGTATTGGGTGAGTGCAGAGGATTAGAACTGTGTGACACTTTCCAAGTAATAGAGAGATAATGATGTTCGCTTTCAATAATAGGTGACACTTTTACCTATTGGATTTCGAAAAACATAAATAATAGATATAGGTATTATTAGAATTAATATTACAATAAGTAAGTTGTAGGTATATACACTTATTTTATAATATATTATTATTGTTGTTGTTATTATCAAGTGACCAAACCT
Source organism: Bactericera cockerelli (assembly GCA_024516035.1). Classification (NCBI taxonomy): domain Eukaryota; kingdom Metazoa; phylum Arthropoda; class Insecta; order Hemiptera; family Triozidae; genus Bactericera; species Bactericera cockerelli. The sequence goes on from CM044956.1 coordinate 38,455,006, forward strand.
AGGGTTAACTAGATGCTATTGCTAATGTCTTTAGCCTAGAGGCCAATACCATTAGCAGGCGGCTGAAAGCTGAAACAAATACCAACTAATTCTAACAAGACGTAAGGTTTACAAGCATTAGGAAAGGCTTTCAATTGAGAAAAAAGTATGTACGAATTTCTTTGTGGTGAAGCACAAGGCCTCTTCACAATTTTTGTGGGTAGCGCAGCATTACTAAGAGCCTCCTTTACATTTCAAATTATTCTATTACATTAATTTCTTTTTACTCTGGTAATGCCGCCACTGGTCGTTACTCATACAAGTAACTACTCATTTTTCCTCACGAGGTATGAGTGGACCCCGAACATCCAAGTACAGAGCAGAAAAAATCCTCCCCCGCTGGGAATCGAACCAAGGTCACCATGTGTGCAATGCCTAGCGCGCTAACTCGCTCTGCCACAGTGACTACTACAATTGAGAAAAAAGTAATCACACATTAAAAACTCAATGTGTCATCAATAAGTCCCCAAAATGTTAAGTTTACCTAATAGCAAAGTAGGTAAGTACCTACCTGGATGTTTAATATTTCAAAACACATAGAAAAACGTAAATGTTTCTTACTAACTTAATCCGTTTAGATACCTCTGCCGGAGATGGCGTAGCTTTTGGTGGTGGTCAATTATACGTCACTTTCACAAGGTTCGAGTTTCAGGGCTCGAGTAGGTAGTTGTTGTTTTTTTTTCTTTTTTTATCAAAGGACTTTTATCAAATACGGTGACTACATAAGTTCTATAATTTTGCTGCCTTGGTTGTAAAGTCTTTCTACAAGTAAGTGCGTAGATATTGGTAAAAATGTGAGCAAAGATATGTCTTAATTATATGGCAACCTAATAAAATATCGGTTTGCACTTTCAACTCACCGCGGTTCTAACATCAATAACATTGGTGAGGTTTATGAATGTACAATCGAAGCTGAAATAAAACCAATCGTTATATTATGGATGGAATACTAGGTGCTATCATACATGAATGTTTGAGCAAAAGAGAGATAATTATAAACGTGGAAATAATTCCAAGAGATGATGAGATAAGTGCAAACTCTCTGATGAACCTACAGCACAGCGGAATGAGAGAGATAGATAAGTCATGACTATAACAGAACTAGTAACTAAAGTCTTCAACCGATTCGTCTCATTAGCGTACAATTAGCTGATGGTATAAACACCACTCATATGATAAACATTACAAGACTAATGATAGATACCTAATCAAAGAGCATTATGACCAAGACCATAGAGAGAACATACAATTAGTTGATACTGTAGAGCTATTCATTCCAACAATCAATGGTCCAAACCGCAATACATCTGCTACCATAATGCCGATAATGCTCATGTACTTGAAGTTCTTAACATCGAAGTAAACATTAGTGCCTCCATAAGGCAAAGCAAGTACAATAAACATACAATTACATTGAATAAAGACTATAATGAAATAAATAAATTTAATAACAAACAGCATAATGATATTATATTCGTGTATTTCTTGAACAACAATATGCTATTTATACATAACAATCTGAAACGGGTATATAGAAGAGTGGAATATGTTTCTTCTCATACCTGCTCTCGCTATAGGCGGAGTTAAACCATTCCATTGGTTTAAACATATAAAAACCCGCCTTTCAGGACAATAGGAAAAGAACATTTCTTTATTTTTCTACAATAAAAATGCTTTCCATAATATTGAAATACAAAGAGAAAGAACAAGAGCTGAAGCACTTTTCTCTCGTCCCTTCTGTTGTTGAAGGTATTATTTTAAATACCAAATAAAGGAACCTCAGTCTGCTTTTGTATTTCATTGATTCAACATCAAAAAATCCAGAGTGTGGAAAATATTTACAAGTGAAAATACTTTAAATTATTTCTATTTTTAAACATTTATTTTTATCCATTTGACATTATTTTTCAACATTATAATATAATTTATTTAAATATTAAATCTAATTTTTAAGTGATTTTTTTTCAGTAAATATATCATATAAAGTTGAACAAATCTTCTAAAATTAAATTATATTTATTTTAGTGATTTTCTTTAAATAATATCCAGAAACTGAGTGTACTTAATTGTTTTGTAATATTAACATTTAGTATTTTAAACAATTTTAAAATAATTTAAAAATTGTATTTACAACATAACTCTGAATTATTCATTGTTAAATCTGTGTCCAAGTGATATGATAAATATATCGTGCTGACAAATCGGTCCGTAAAAGTGCTCGAACTTTAAATTTTATACCGTGTTTTTAACTGACTCTGGTGCACATCAACATGTCCCACATGTCCATGCCCAGTCAGCACCAGCACAGCTACTTCTCCATGCCCCCCGGCATGCCCGGCATGGACACCTCGCACCTGAGTCTGGGCGAGCAGCACATCAAGCGGCCCATGAACGCCTTCATGGTCTGGTCCCGCATTCAAAGACGAAAGATTGCCCTGGACAACCCTAAGATGCACAACTCGGAGATCTCCAAGCGGCTGGGGCTGAGTGGAAGCTGTTGACAGAGATGGAGAAGCGACCTTTCATCGACGAGGCCAAGCGCCTCCGCGCCATGCACATGAAGGAGCACCCCGACTACAAGTACCGGCCGAGGCGGAAGCCCAAGTCCCCCGGCCAGAGTATCCCCAACAACAAGTCCCCCAACCAAGGCGCCCCTGCACCCACCAGTGCCTCCAACGCCTTCCCCAGCTTCCCTCTCCCGCCGTACTTCGCCAACGGCGGTGGCTCTCACCCCCACCCCCTGGACAGTTTGAGTGCCGCCTACCCCCCTATGCCTCACTACTTCGGCTCACCCTTCGACGCCATGAACTTCTCGAAACTCGTCCAGGGGCAGACCTCGCAGGCAGATACGAAATCATCCAACGCCGCCGCCGCTGTCGTCAGCAGCTTCTACTCCTCCTTGTACCCCTCCGTGACGTCATCGCAGACCAAGCCCTACGCCTCCCCCCAGGGCATCACTTGTCCGCCCTGTTCCAGCACCCGTCGGCCGCCGCCAACCACCCCTCCCAGTTCCTGTACGGCATCAAGTCCGAGCAGCTGAGCCCCGGCTCCAGCCCCGGGGAGAGCCAGTCCGCCGCCATGGAGCTGGAGCACCTGAGGCGGCCGCCCGTGCCGGTCATCTACTAAACCGCCCGCCCCCGCGGTAACCAACATCTAGTGTATTTTTGTTTCTTTCATTCATGTCGCAAGTCTTCTTTTGAGCGTGAGTTTCTCAGTATCTTAATATCAATAATTTCCAACATTAGAGGTGCCTGATATTTTCAAATTATGACAGGATCGGTTGGTATTTCTATGTCATTACTTGACGTTTAACCTTGAATAACTTCAAAATGCAAATGAGCAATTCACAATATCTTTAACTGCAGTCTTATTCTTTACAGAAGACTTGTGATAATATGATAATGCTGTGGTTTATTACTTTGTACATAATATTTAGATAGTTGATAGTTATTTACAATTTTTGTCATTTGTTGTACTTTGTTTTTAAATATTTTATTATGTGCCATTGTTTAGCGCTTTTATAAATTGATTATTTGAATTATTTTCTATCGGAATGCTCCGACTGAGAAGCGGGTATCCCTGAGATTATACGGAGTTCTAGGTACCTGTTCCCAGCTGAGGTATAATACCTACATATAATCTACCTAACTGATATGTCTGGAATACTTAAGTTTGAATTTTCGAAACTTCACTACCTAAACCGTAGAGTAGGTATAGGTATTTCTGTTTCTGTCATTTCTCTTGTACCTATTGACAGTAAAATGTTAGCGGTCGTTACCGGTTTAACTAACTTTAAATATTAAATTGTTGTATTTTGGGAAAGGTAACCCACTTATTTTTGTCATTGTTTGCTATGAAAGATCTCAATAGGAACCTTTGCCTAACCGAATACTCCTTCGCTTTTTACTTCCGATGTATTTCTAATTTTAGAAATCGGAAGTATTTGCATTACGGATAAAATTGATGTCAATCATTTTATTCGCGTAAAATATTTACTTAGATAAAATTATTAATTCTCTAACTTGACGTAAACTTTTACTCATTATTGTTAATTGTTTGATCTCAGTTGATTGTTTCCTTCTTATCAATATTGTCTTTTTGTTGTTCATTTTATTTTCGAAATCCATCATTTACAATTTTACATAATTTGTAAAATATAAAATTAGATTTTGCAAAGAAAAGAAAGAACTCATCTTCGGTATTATGATCAGAAATTAGACCTTTTTTTAAAGTTCTTAACAAGAGAAATATTTTTTTTTTTTTTTGTTTGTCTGATTAAAAACGGATAGCGTAATGAGTTCTTTTTTGATCTTGTAACTTTTATTTCCCGATTTCCCATTGTACTTACAACTAATATAAAAAAAATTAAGTTTCATTCCTATAAATATACGATGGGATTGATGGGGATTCTAATTTTGAATTTGAGAGTCCAAAAAATTACCTTCTGATGAAAGCTAAAGTACCCATGTACTTACCTTTCTTACCATATACTGTATGTAGAAAGCACATGCATACATAAATTACATAATTATATAGGAATTGACTATGTACTCTCTATAATATTTTACAAATATATGTAGTTATATGAAAACCTACTTATTTATGTACCATAATATGAAAGGATTTTGAAACACCTATATTTGTAATTTTGTAATTTAACTTTCAAGTGGACAGTCTACTTCTAATTTGCGAGTGAAAATTGTTATTTACAAAGATGTGATTGATTTTATTATTTCAAAAAAGAAAATAAATATCTAAACAATTTATATTAAAAATTAAATTATCATTTTCTTCTTTATTTCTCTCTTATAAGTTTTTTGGTACAGATTATTCATTAATTAAAATTCGGTCTGTAATTCTTGTGGTTCATTCAAATCGATCAAGGTCCCTGACAAGATGATCATGCATGTTTGACAGCGAATCTTATTTTTGTACCTATATCTAGGCAGGTTTGAATGGTCAGCCATCCAAGTCTTAACCTCGCCGGACGTTGCTTAACTTCAACAGGTATGCCAATGGACGATGGCTTAAAACAAACTTGATCAGCCCGACTCGTCATAACGAGCCTTAGGGCTTAGGGTCAATTTATAAAATTAAATAGCCGACAAGTGACCACCTTCTACAAAAGAGTCTATAGTGGTCACCTTCCACAAGAGAGTCTATAGTGGTCACCTTCCACAAGAGAGTCTAAAGTGGTCACCTCGCACAAGAGAGTCTTTAGTGGTCACCTTTCACAAGAGAGTCTATAGTGGTCACCTTCCACAAGAGAGTCTATAGTGGTCACCTTCCACAAGAGAGTCTATAGTGCTCACCTTCCACAAGAGAGTCTATAGTGGTCACCTCCCACAAGAGAGTCTATAGTGGTCACCTTCCACAAGAGAGTCTATAGTGGTATCTATAGTCGTCACCTTCCACCATTATTATTAAAAGGGAAACACTCATTTTGATCGATAAGGCGGCGGATTTGTAACCTGGAGGTCGATGGTTCAAGTCCCGGTTTCAGCTTAGATTTAGTCAAGCGAGTTTGAGTTGTTGTGACATCACGAAAGTGATTAACACAAATATGATAACTATAGTCGTCACCTTCCACCATCATTATTAAAAGGGAAACACTGAATTAACTTGGAAGTGAAACACTATATTAGCGCTGGAGAGTATTGGAGAGACGGATTAGACCCACATTGGGTAGGCTATAACTTTGTTTAGCAATTACCTAGGTAAGTAGGTATCATATAGACTTATACCTTACTAAAGCATAATTATTATTATGACACGTAAGTTTGATGAAATAAATTATAGAGAACAAGTTACCGGTAACTCGATCATGTGGATTCGTAATCTGGTGGTCGCTAATTCGAGTTCCACGCATTGAGAATTTTAGTAGGGCGGTATTGAGTAAAAATTATGACATAGGTTGGTAGTTTTGTAACTCTTGTGATTAAGACAAATATTATGATAATTATTATGATCCTAATAGGTACATAAATCTATTTGTACCTAACTATTCGAATAACAAATTCTATCTAGGTAAGGTTTACCTTTATAACTTTTTTCACAGATGTTATACCTACCTAGTAGTTACAATTTAACAAGCGTGAACAATAAAAATGAAAGAAAAAATAGCAAAGTCCATAGTTTAAAACTTAGCTATCAATAAATATCGAAAATCACTGGCTCGATGATGTCATAATAAATAAAAATAATATTTTTAAAAATGTGAAAAAAATCATATCAATTCTATTTTCTTGCCAAATGTATTGGAAACGATTTGTTAACCCGCGGAAAAATCAGGCGCAAAACCCTAAATTGATACCCAATAACAATTTAACCCTTTTCGCTTTGTTTCCCGTTGTCACCCTATTCTGTTTGTCCTGGTTGATGTGACACTTTTAATGTGTCACACATTTTAGTGCCTGTTCACTGGGCCTAAACAATGCCACTTACTTTTGAACAATTAATTTTTATTAAATGAAAAGCATTGTGGAATGATGGTAATGGAACGAGAGTAGTGAACAACTTTTAAAATATTTTTGTTTTTATTTTCAACTATTCATTTCAAGATAAAATCTGCACATTGCTTGATGAACATGGAAAAGAGATTGAGAATTTGAAGATTTGAACCGTTATTCAGTTTTCCCTATTTAAGTCTTGGACATCTTGGCATGCTACAGAGTAATTTCTATTTACGTTCAAAGTCCCAGTAATGTCAGTCTGACAACATAAGATGACAACATACCGTGCATTGCTAGTCAAGTAGTCAAGGCGCTAGTCTGGTAATCCATGTAGCGTAGAGATTCAGGTAGCGTAGGGATCCCTTGGTTCGAATCCCACCCAATGCATGAATTTTCATAATTTCTTTTGATTACATGACCACATAATAATAAGAATCCGAGGGTTAGGTGGTAGAAAATTCTTTAAGCATTAACCTCGCCTGCTGATGGTTACCTTCCACTAAAGAGTATTATTATTAAGAATGAAAGGTTGGAAGCACCTTGGTGTCTAATATACATATAATAATATCTATGAAATGTAAAGTTATTGGAAAGCAAAATACCCCGGGGAGCGTACACACACTCACCTACTCATTGAGAATCTACTCAGCTTCTAAATGGTTAAATAAGAAACATGAACTTGTTAAGCTTCCCACAATGTCAAAATCAAAAAGGAATCACAGGACAGGTACTCAGCCCAAGCTGGGTGAGTTAACCTCACCCAGTTTTGGAACCTGGCTTTGAAGTGTGCGCATAGCTTGTAAAACACCATCTCAAAAAATAAGCTAAAAAAACATCTCGAAAAAAAAAGAATGTTTCAATGTCCACATTCTTCTCCTTCAAAACTTCCTCATGAAGACATTCGAGTGAACACTCAAGACATACGCAACTTAATTTCAAAATCAAAAGCCCCGTACGATGGGGTTGAATTGCACTTGAAGCCTTTGAAAACGTCTGGTCCCTTCATAAGTCATTTGGCAGTGAGTTTTCTAGAGCACTTTTTAATACTTCTTTTTAACATCTGCAAATATTTCCGTTTTTTTTCTCTGAGCTACTCAATTTTTCTGTCATCTTATGAAAGGAAAATAAGGGACTCGCAGCGTGCAAAGGGTGTCCCCTTTAACTTTCGCAGTGTTTATAGGTATGTGAAATTTCGCAACCCCACATTTATTTCTTTGGGATAATTTTTAATTGTCAGATAATGTACGAGTATTTTTTATGTATTGTCACTTGCAATTTTTTTCTTTCTTTTTTTTATCTAGGTCCGTATCGAAACGATGACATTAGGGTTGAATGCGATCATGGGTTGTTTATGAAATGTTTAAACGAAATTCTGAAGTTCTTATATTATCTGATGAAAGTTAAAAATAATGTAGCTGTCTTTAGCCGAAAAAGTGTGTAAATATGGTGTGATCTCTGCTCTTTTTTGTTATAATGTCACAACTTTAGTGGGTTGATCAGCATGCTTCATGCCAGCAGTTGTAGATTGTAGGGGTGAATTAATTTTACCGATATACTTACTTAAAACTTAGGTACTTACTATGTAGAATCTAAATACGATTCTCAAGGGCAAAGCTAATACCTACAATAATAAATAAAACACGTATGTACTAATAATAGGCCTTGCAAAATAATCAAAATAAAAATACCTAATGACAGACCTTGCGAAATAATGAAAATGAAAGAAAAACGTCTAACATCAATCAGAGAGATATGATTTTTTGACAAACAAATGTCAAAATAAAGAAAAACAATGAAAGAAAGAAATACTGGATGACGAGCCAGGAATAAAATTCAGGACTTTGAATTCAGCCCTTCAGGTTTGATTTCCTTAGGGAGGGAGGGAGAGAAAGAAAGAGAGAGAGAGAGAGAGAGAGCTAAAGAGAAAGATAAAGGTCTGATTATTTTTTTAATTAGTTGCTCAATGTATTTGCAATAGGAGAGTGGGGGCGATTGGATATCGCTGAAAAAAATCAATTGAAAGTAAAATTGACTTGTAATGATTTTTTGCCTCCCTCCACACAAAATGTTCTTTTCAGTTGTCAATCTAAAACGCCTATCTGTTTATCTTAGGTTTTGCCTGTGGCGGATCGGGTCTTAGCTACAAAACACGATACTCGAAAAAATTCTTATCTCTATCAGTTAGAGGAATTTAATCCATAACTCAATGGACAACTTTATACAAAATTAAATGGTTAATTAAATGCGCAATTAAAATCATCCATAGCCAGCGTCGATGGCATGTTGAATACACCGGTTCCCTTCAGAACACCGAAGTTAAGCGACATCCAGCGAGGTTAAGACTTCGATGGGTGACCATTCAAATTCTAATTCTCGTGACGCTGGCTTTTCCCGGCCCCACTCAGGCTAGGTGAGGTCAATGTGAGTAGCAGGTTTGTGAGTTTCCTGCGAATGGAGGGTAAAACCCCCGTCGTGATATGACCATGGCAGTTGAAAGCGACGTTAAACCCCACAAAAAAAAAAAAAAAATCATCCATGGAAAAATATATAGAGTGGGCCATTTAAATGTAGGTACCCAATTTGTTTAGTTTGATGTTCTTGTGATGAAACTAGAGTGAATCACAACTAATTGCAATGAATTGCATTTTAGTGAAATAGAGAACTATCGAGCCGGTGGCTTCCACGAGATCGGATGGCGCAGTGCGCTCATTTTTCAGCATCTTCAGAGTTTGTGGCTTATTGGCATTACCCTTGGATTTCAAAAAACCTCACTGAAAACAGTCTGGACTATGAACGCAGGATAGTCGGATACAACAACGAAAGTTAGGGGAAATGGTGATGTTTGTGAAACAAGCGCAATGCCATGCCACATCATCTTCCACCATTGAGATTGTTGAGAGAAGAGACTTGCAAGGGTCCTACTTCACAAACATGCAATCCATTGCAAAATAGTTTTGACTCAATTTAGTTTTATTGCAAAGAAAAATATGGTACATTTAAATGGCCCAACCAGTACATTTACGTGTTTTATTGTGAGTCCATTACCTTCTGTAATTGGCTGAAATTTCAGAGTTCCAAGACGCGTTGAAAGGTCCTCAAGGATTTGAGACAAATTTCCAGAGGGTGTTTTCAAAAATAATTTATTATTATTCTGGAGCGCCGCCAAGCCGTTATCAGCAGTTTAATCTAAATGAAGTGCTATGTTATGTAGACAGATGGACAATGTACGCCTCCCATAACAAAGGCTTCGCTCCATAGTTCCTATACACCTTATTCTCTCTCTCTATCTCACTCCTTCCTATTACACCCCCTTCTCATTCTCCATATTCTCTCTCTTTCTCCTTCGTCTCCCCATAACATCCCCATCTCATTCTCTCTCTTTTTGATTCGTCTTCCTATTACTCTATATTTCCAATCTTTGTCCATCTCTTTCTCTTATATCCTTTCTCTCTGTTCCTCTTTTTCGTTCCTATATCTATATTTTCCCTCTTTTCTCTCCTGATCGGTGTTTACTACTTGGGTACAGAACTACTATTTTGGTGCCAAACACGCAGGTAAAAATTACTAGTTGGGTACGGAAGATGTACTACTTGGGTACCATATAAAAGCAGGTAAAATATTAGTACATAGAAATTAAGTATATAGGTTTTAGATTATTATGACATGTCGTTCATTAATAATTGAATTAGTTCTCTCTGGTCATCCATCTAGTGATAATTGGAAATTGTCTATTGGAAATTGATGCGTAAGTGAATTTTTTGTTAGAGGAATTTTGTAATTAGGTAGGGTTAGGTAACATTAACAAGGTGAGATTGCACGGTAGATCACTGACTTCAGTTTGTCGGGTAAGCCCCTCACCCAAGCTATCCTAGCCGGCTAACGAAACACAACATTTACTAGGTACACTTTTTTTATCAATTTTTTTATGTACTCTTTATGTAATGAATAAAAAAACGACCCGTTACCCAAGTCGGATATCTTGTGCTTTTTCTTGTACCCAAGTAGAAGGATAAAATAAGGTCTGTACCCAAGTAGTATACAGCCCTCCTGATACAACCCCATCTCACCCCGACCCTGTCTCTTTTTCTTCTTCCCTTTTAGCTACCTCTTTTTCTCTATATTTCTCTCTCTATATCAGACATATCCCTTTCTCTCTTTTTCCTTTATATTTTTTCTCTCCATGTTTTTCTCCTCTTCCCCCATTTTACTTCCGAGAAATTTCTAATATTAGAAATCGGAAGTATTGTGTTCGTTTTTGTAAAAAAAAATATTTTTTTGCTCCGATTTCATTTTTTTTTCATATTTCTGGACGTTTCATAACCTACTGAGTAAATTTGGTTTTGTGTCTGTCTGTCGGTCTGTCGGTCTGTCGGTCTGTCTGTCTGTCTGTCTGTCTGTCTGTCTGTCGGTCTGTAAAAACGATTCCTTGTAACGCGCAAATCTCGGAAACTACTCGACCGATTTTGATGAAATTTTGCACACATCTAGGAGACATTCTGTAGATGGTCCCATTTAAAATTCATTGAATTCATACCAGCGGTTCTGGGTGAAAGAGACCATGCGCCTGACCACTAACTTTTTACTTAAACGCTTATATCTCGTGAACGGTACACTCGATTTCGATTAAATTTTGTGAGAATATGCATATTATTGTTTAACATAGGTTATTTATATTTATTTTTAAATTAATTATAATTTGACTCTGATATTTAAGAAAATCCGAAATTTTTGACAAAAAAGTAAAAAAATAAGGACCACGACTTGCCGATACAGAATTTTTTGTAGAATCTAGAATGTATAAAAAACGATATTCTACCATATAAAACAAATTTGAAGAAAATCGGTTGAGTCGTTTTGGAGATACAAGTAATTTTCTATAAAATCTCAAAATTGGCATGTGTTTACAATGTGAAGCAATCACGAGGAAGTATTGTGTCCATAATTGGCATGTGTTTTTTCTTTCTCTCTATTTTAATTTCCAACAGTAAAAAACATCACAGATTACACATTACTAATAATAGATCTGATAGAATAGATCGTACTGATTCTAAGCAAACATACAACATATCCCACCTCCTTGAGACAGATTCCTTATGATTTTTCTCGTGTCTGTGGTCCATAGACGGCAATATTGTTCTTCATTTATTATCCAACATGAAACAATTACATTGAGAAAATTGAAACAATATATGTATTAAAACAATATATATTATGTATTGTTTCATTACTTCCATATGAAGCTTGCGTATATGTTATACATACGAGTATATATTTATATAGATATTACAGTCAAACCTGGATATAAGAGAATTCAAGGAATCGGAATTTTCTCCTCTGATATCCAGGTTTTTCTTAAAGAGGTTATTTTACCCAATAAAGAGGTGAATTGGACCTGAATTTTTTCCACTTATATCCAGTTCTCATATATCCAGATCCAACTGTATTACATAATTAAAAATTACATAAATATACGTATTGTTACACATAGATCCACTGAAAAGACTATTCAATTGATTCTGGGTTGTTGTTTTAACATTCGATATAGCCGATACCTCATTCACATGTCTCAATTGCCCAACGCCCGTTGAATCAACCAACTGTCGACCTACCCATTGTACCGGTGGCCAAATGCCACTTGGAAACCACTTGTGAAAAGTTATTCCAATTGTGTTATGGTTAATGCATTTGAAATAATAAAGTTTCATTGGAATAATGGACGTGGAACGCGAGAGTTTGAACAATGGTTGGTTTCGATCTTATCATTGTGTTTGTAACAAAGCCTTGGAAAGGGTTAGTCGTTATTCTATGCAGAGCTAATAGAAATCAATGTTGAAGTGATATAGAATGACAGAAAAGATATCAATTGGACATTGAATACATTGATATAATTTTGGAATGGTTTTATGATAGGTTAGACTCTAAACATCCGTCAGACCTTTCAAAAGAAAAAAAACTGGCTAACCACATTAAACTTATTGCTATAAAACAACCAACTAAACATAATAATGCTAATTTCTATAGGTTATTAAATTGTTTAGCAGCAAATAAGTTTTGAGTCCTAAAGACTGTAAGGATATCAAAAAATTAGTAAGACGAGTTGGAGTAATTGTGACATTACGATTGTGAAAAACATAATAACACTTATTATAATGACTTTAACTCTTGAAATAGCAATAAAAATGAATAGCAGGTGAACCAGTCAATACCGAACGCAAATTACAAATTCCAACGTCTTATAATTCAAGAGATTACCATGACAGTGGCATAGGAAAAAGTTAAAACTTACTTTAAATGCCGTTCAATATACTACCATCGCATAAATAATGAAAGACACTCTCGAACAACTGACAAAAAATGTTTTTTTATATCAACAATAAAAACACCACACTGAAAACACCTGCATGTTGTGTGCCAGGCTTATCCTTGTACAATCATTAATCTAGCTTAAATGAAGCTGTTTCTCATTCTTTTGATGTTTTATTGGAGGATACTGGATGAATTGGGCCGAGGTATTAGCTATTATAACTCCAAATAAAACCTTTTATTACGGGGCACCTTAAAATATTTTTAAATACAGGGATTTTTTTCGACAAGTTTCTAATATCATCTTTACCTGTTCAAGGAGATCTTAGAGAGCTTGTACAGGACATTCAACGAGGAAACAATTTTTTGACAACTCGGTGGACGCTTTCTCATTAACAAGGGCGGTCCTTTAGACAGCAATAACTCCACAGCCATAATAAACCATTACAGTAGGTCTGTGCGCATTAGGCAACATTACTTGCGGTGTCTTGGTTGCACATTGAACGCTGTCCCGTTATAAATTGTTCATATTTGCTGAGCTGCCTGGCTGCCTAAAGGTCTAAAGGATGCTGTCCAAATGGCCCATACTGGCTGCCTACTTGAGCTGTACCTGAGTTCATGCAAGTACTTGTGTGGCTGCCTGTAGTATAGGATTCCGTTCAAATTTGGGATGTTCCACAAACCCGCAAAATCTTTTATCCAGACACGAATGCGATCATTCAGATGCTGACATTTACACCACTCGATAATAATCAATGTAGTTGAGTATGTTTCTTTCTGCTATTGTATCACAGAAATATCCAGGTGCACCCTGTAAAGGAATCACAGAGGAATGCTATCTCTTTCATTTTTGGCTCATGCCAAAATGAAAGATTAATTGGAGGCATCCCGAAATAAGAAGAGAAGGGATTTTTTTTACAATTATGTTTTTTTTCATAATGAAGATGTGAATTCATGATTTATTTATTCTTTTAAAAGAAATAGTTTGCCGATCAAGGAAATTCGGACTTCGGTTCGTATACCTACATCTAAACTTTGGGAGGTATTTGAGTTTTTAATATTTATTTTTCTAATATATGAAAAATTGAAAATACATGTATGGTATATTGGCCCCACTTCAGTGAATGGAGGGTAAAACCCCGTAAACCCCGTTGTGATGTGACCATGCAGCTGAAAGTGACTTTAAATCCAAATAAAAAATAAAATAAAATATTATAATACTTTAGTACTAACTTGGATGTAACCATATTAGGAATAGAATTGACCATGAAGTGATCGTCAATATTGTATTGACTTGATCGTAAACATTCTTCTGAACAAGATGATCAAAATCGCCAATTAGGTATTAGCAGTTAAGTGAGGCTCAGTATTGCCATTTCTCAAGCACTTAAATCTTTGTCAATAATGTTAAATATGACAGATTTTAATAATCCCAGTTTTTTACTGTCATACATACTACATATTAGCCTTACAATTTTGAGTTCGCATACTCTTCAGGCTTCAAGAAATTAAATGCAAAAACAATGCATTGTACTTTATAAATACATAGTATAGTAAAATTATAAATTACCTAGGTACTTATTACCTGATGTTTCAAAATAACAATTTTGTTTTTGGTCGAACCTCATGACCGACAAAAAATTGTACAGGATATCTTTTGATACACTCATTTTCACCAGCAACTTCGTGAATGAAATATAGTCTATTTCATCTGAAGGATATACAGTAAAATAATTACAAAAAAAATCAACAGTTGAACCTCCTAAGCATCGAAAACTGAAAAAATCCGACTGTTCGGTTAATTTTTGAACAGAATGTAGTAAACTTCTCACTTTTCTGTTTTTCCTGGTGACTGACTGACTTACCACCCTATAATCAAACCGTAGACGTAAATTCCTTACAAGTCAATTAATATTCCCATAATGCCATTCTTTCGAATAAAATGACTCACAATTCATTCTCCTAGCAATACTTCAAGTGTTTTCCTTAATACTCGATATCCTCAATTCAAAGGACCATGTACTTCATCATAACTTCATAATTCTGAATTCAATAACTTTCTATTGATTACTTTCTATTCTATTTTCTATTGGACTCCATACATAATGAGATCTTGACATGAGACTTTTTATGATTTGACTTTCCTATTAATTATTTCTAGCTCTCAATGAACTAAAACAAGGGCCCACTATTGTACCTGCTCCTTCGCTTACTGGCTTACAACAACTCTTATACTTAGTATTGAAGTTGGAATATACCTATACCTAATAATATTTAGTATAAAAATAATATTCTCGTAATCAACCTCAGTCTTGAGCTCCTCAGCAGCTATGCAGAATGCAGTAGTATGCAGTCATTTTACTCAAAATCAAAAGCGGCAGATCGACTCCTATATTAGGTAGGTGTGTTTTCAAGTTGAAGAGTAGGCAATATACGCAAACACATCACTATCATGAAAGTTCTATGTACCACTTTAAGAAACAAATGTAATATCTACATTGAAAATCTCAACGGCAAATAATTGAAATGCACTTTCATCATAACTAATCAATTGGTCCATATATCATTGACCCAAGAACTGTCCAAGGAATTAAAAATGGACTTGAATTACAAAAAACGTAATAAGATCTTTTAAATCAAAATTGAATTTCATAAATCCTTTATAATTTTAACAGATTGAAAACTTCAATTCATTTTCATCGAGAAATTTTTTTTTGTACTATGTTCTTTCATGCTAATTGAATGAAGTTTAGTTCTTTTTAACAAACTTTCATTCGGAATCCCAAGAAACTTTCATAGGAAATCAAGATGAATTTGAGCCCACAAAAAAGCATGTGTTGGTGAGATGATTATTATCTCACGCGGTCTCCCTCTTTTGTATTCAAATAATTGAAACTGGCTTATCATCCCTTCCACAAGGATATTTTCATAATGAATGTGTTATTAAGAGTAGCTCTTGGCATGGATGACAGGATTTACGGCCAGCGGCCAGGTCACGATATTATAATAACAAGTCCAATGTTAGGGACATCCTGTAGAAATTTTTATTCGGCTAAAAAATTGAAAAACTTGTGTTAGAACTGCATACAGAATTTCAAGTTTCCATACGTAGGCATTTAAAAGATAAAAATCCGTTCCGCTTGGGCTTGTGTCCAAATAGGATCTGTGATAATGATAGCTCTGGATTTAAAACACAAAGTTTAGTAGTGTAATGTTTGGTTCAATGTAATGGTCAAAGTAGGTATACAAAGAATCTAATGGTGGAATAAGAGTTTAAGTACCTCACAGAGTTTATTTTCGACGTATCCGAATCAACGTCGACCGTAACTCGCTTCAGAATAATTTCCTCTTCACCTATATTTTCCAAATTTTCTCGGAAGATTTCCTGAAAGACGATTTTTCATTGCTAAACTTGGTCAACCATGGTAAGAACCACGATTTGAAGATTCAAGTTTGAAAAATGCCCCCAAGCTTTGTGGTGGGAATCAAATTTTGATACCCTCTTTAATCCCTTTTCAAACGGTCTAATCGCCTCCATATCTTATATATTGTGTCATCCAATCCATCCATTGTCTAGTTCTATCTCGTTGTACACACTGGATTAGAGACTGGAGTGTTGTGTGTAAGCTAAATTGAAACTTAAAGTCCTCCCCCCTCCTTTATCAGATTTGTTGTATTTATCTTCGAAATATAGGAAAAAATAAAAGCCATACATTATTGTGTAAATAATCCAATTAGGAAGATATCATACAATAACCAACCGCACTGAAAGTAACAATGGAGTGTCAGAGAGATACACTTTCAAAGTTAAATCTCATCTGTCAGTTTTCCAGACGGGTTAGAGAAAAAAAGATTTTTAAGAACGTCCAGCAACGAGGTGGTATGGTACTGTGAAGAAAGCAATTATCCACTAAGGATTCATATGGATACAAAAGTTTAGAGTATTTTAGCCAAACCAATAACCAAACATACTTGGTTAATATATGACATCTTCCTAATTGGACCTTTGCTCTAGAAGGTACATGTAAATTGCTTAAAATAGAAGCTGATTTCTCGAACATTTAGCTCAGGTAGATCGTTTAAAAAAAACGCAAATTTAAGCTAATACAAATAAAAACTAAAGCAAAAAAAAAAAAACACATAACCTATAAGTTCTAATAGAACAGTATCAATAACGTCTATGAATGAAACTTTTCCTGCCAATTGCAGCAGGAATATTCCTGACAGATTTTCTTGAGGCCCTGTCCTGCTTCCCGTCACTGTTAGGGATAGCATCATCAAGTTTCCAGGTTTCATAATATACTTTTTATTGTTCCGAGAGAGGGAAAAAACTCCCAACAAAAACTTATTGAAGCGAGAGTTTTACAAGAGAAACACTTCTAATATGTTGTGTATGTGGATGATATTCTGATATTAAGTAGGAGCGAAGTCTGTGATGGCGGCAACTTTGCCGTTTTCTCTGCTCGAATTGTTAAAACATTGCATGGAAAATAAAACTTGGAGAAGGGTTTTTGATATCAAACTTGCGTGCAATCGGTGTAAAGTTTATGGCACCAGAAGCTTTTATAGTGGCTTTAATTGCGTGTAATAGTAGTCGATCTATGTCGATTTTTTCTCCTTGAGAGTTAACCTTCAGTTTCGGCTCTAAAAAAGGAATATTAAGAACGTTATAAATCGTAATTGTTCCTACAGAAGAGGTCATTTGTGAACATGCGATTGTATGAATTGTTGAATTGCGTTAATTATTAAATATATTATCTATTTCATTTATAAGTTTACTGTTGAAGTTTTATAATCGTTATCGTTTCAGTGTCCCAACAGATGTTTGTTATTGGAGATAGAGCTGTTAAATGTTCAGGTATTCTTCTGATGTTGAAATGAGGTTAACAGAAGGCTTTGTTTGGTCAAAGTATTAAGGAAGCCGTTATAATTAAACTGAAGCAAAAACATAATGTAACATGTAACAGTGTAACACTCCTCTTTGTCAAAAGAAATATAAATAAATATAATTTACATACAGGGTGGTCCAGAAAGTTTGCACCAAAATGATAGGGGTAATAAAAGAGACCATTTCCAACAAAAATATTCCCGGACATTTTCCTTTATTTTTTGTCGTTTTCAAAATGGCGGCCAAAACGTGTGTTTTTCAAATATTCCGACTTTGGTTGGCTTTTGATTTTTTTTATTTTTTTCTGTACCACCTAGAAAAAAACGGATTGCATTTTTGAATTGAAAATAAAATTTTAATTAATTTAAGTTAAATTAACCCGTTCAATGTTTTAATGATCATGCTCAATTAGGCTGTCAACGTTCTGAACGCACATATTTGAAAAACACACGTTTTGGCCGCCATTTTGAAAACGTCAAAAAAATAAAGGAAAATGTCCGGGAATATTTTTGTTGGAAATGGTCTCTTTTCTTACCCCTATCATTTTGGTGCAAACTTTCTGGACCACCCTGTATAATATATTGTACTCTATGTATTTTTTTATTAATGTAAATAATAATATTATTACCTCACAAATAGAATTAAGAGAGAACATCCATATTGATATGCTAGGAATGGGTTCTGTTCTGCCCTATCACAAATTATTGATGGTCAAATTTGAATATTTTTCAAATAAAAACTAAACAAGCTAGTACTCGCGCTTCTTCATCTGTTATGGAAAAGGTACTAAACTAATGGGTTCAAATGGGGTGTTCACATTCAAGCATCGAGAGCTTCCTTTGGCAAAAGTTATCCATAAAATATAGAAAATAGCACTTTAGTAGGGTTCGCGGACTTTGAACGTCTTTTCGTGAAAAAATTAATCGCTCGTAACGCTGTTATTCCTAGACATACAGGCAAAAATCTAGGCAAACTCCTTATGATAGTTGTATAATAAATAAAGTTTAGTAATAATAACATAACACACCTACTAAAGATTTATTATTTTCGAGACTTTTCACGGAAGAAATTCTTAAAAAACAAAATTAAAAATTATTGAATAGAATACTACTCTCAGATTATAATGGACACAATCAAGGATGATACTTACATAATAATGAACTAGGTATACAAAAAATAATAGTTTGCTTGGCTGAGGGACGATATACAGATATTGTACCAGCTATGTCAAGGATAAAAGATTAAAACACAAACCATTGGCTATTTGGAAGGGCATGCAGCAAATTTGTAAAGTGCCAGAACCAACCAACCAACCTCAACAGTGAAGAAGAGGTTGAAATGTAGACCTCAAGTAAGAAAAGAAATTAGTTTGGGAAGAGGCATAGTGAAAGAAGGAGAATAATTAACTAGGTAGTTAGTATCTATGCATCAGGCTCTTTTCTCATGATTGTCTCAATTTAATTTACAATATTATAATAATATTAATTATTATGAATGTATAATTATTTTATAATACTGTCAGAGCTTCTAATAGAATATAAAAATGTATTGATTTAAATAAATTAAATAAATCAATATAATAATTACTTTGTGAAATTTGTAACAATGAAATTAGTTATTCTGTTCAATCAAAAAATTATTAATAATTTAAAATGTTATTAAAAAACAATAGTAGTTAGACCTATCTGCGCAATACTATGAAAAGATTATCCGTAGGTTCTACCCCTTTATTAGGAACTTGAAACAACTCGAGTTTTCTAATATTTACCAATTGGAAAGCCAGAAAAAATTAGTCAAATTATGTTTCAAGTGAGGTTTCAGGTTGTACATCCGGTTACAAGCCTCGTTAAAGAGAAATCGAAAAGATATTATCGAACATGTTCAATAATCTCTTGAAAATCATGCTCCTATTTCTATATTTGTTTTGACGGTTTGAATTATTATGTTTGCGGATGCTCTTTGAGTTTGATCTTTTAATTTCTGACTAACCCAATTATCCTGGGGCATGTTTTTTACAAGGATTCCGCACTTGAGAAGGATACTGGAAGATACTTCAAGTAGAAATGTATCTTCACTTGTTTATATTTATGTTAAGGAAGTAATTTATTGTACCGGTATCGTTGAGAAAGAAGATCAAATATATTATAAATCTGTTAGCCTGGTGGTGCAGCGGGGGAATGCAGCAAGTATGCTTTCGGCTCTTCCCTCAGCTGAGTTTGTAGAAGTCTACGATCTCTAATTTTATTATTGTTTTATTTACATTTAAATATATTATTACATAGAGGGAACCTCGACTTTAAATCTGTTCATACAATCTATCCATCAATACTTTCAAAATGGATAAAGTTTTGTTGTGCTTAATTAATGGTTATTGAACATCTAGGTCCTTTGAGAAAGGGTTCCATTCGCAGGAAACTAAAAAAAAAAAAACCAAACCGGCCTAGGTTGTGCCGTAGTTATCACCACGAGGGTTCGAATGTGAGTGATCACCCATTCAGTCCTGACCTCGCTGGATGATTTTTAACACTTTAGAGATCTGAAGGGAAATGGTGCATTCAACGTGCCATCCATGGTGACAAAATAGATGTAGGTACAATAATTAGAATTATCTAAGAATCTGTACAAAGGCTTGATTAAATTAAATGGAACATAACATGCATAAAATAATGGATTGATAAAATAAAATTATACCTACTACCTAATGAAGCTTTCATTGAAGATCAAGAAACTAATTTAAATATAGATAAATGTTTCACTTAGTTCTTCAGTCATTGATATAGGTTCAGATTTTGTGCTATAGTTTATGAACATGTGAAAACGGTTAAATTGTTATAATTATAATACATAATCAATATCTTTTATGATCAATATTATGTGTTTCTTAATTATTTTAATGTATGCATTAGAGATTTAATTAATAGGTAATACAATATTTTACTAGGTCAACTAGGTGTAACATTGAGATACAAATATTTTTTCATCGACTTTATTATTTATTGTATCTTATTTTTTTAATGTATGCAATAAAGATATTGATAAGAATATTGAAACAAGTTCAAGTGTTGAACTGTAATCTCGTTGTAGATTGGTTGTACAACAGATTCAATCAAAATTAAGACATGAAAGATACATAGTAAATATGATGATGTGGAAGACAAATCACAATATAGCACCTTTCTAATGCCGTCGAAATTAATTACCTAGCCTATGAAAAGATATTTTTATTCTTTGAGCATAGAAAACTCAACGGAAACTACGAAAATAGAGCGAATAATTATGTTTTATGAATACTCACACTGCTTGAATAAAAATATGTTATCAATATGTGTAATGTTATTCTGATCGAATAAATTATCTATTAATAAACTCCTGAAAACCGTTTCCATCAAGAGAAAATAATATGACAGGAACTTGTGCAGTCACTTAGATGGATCAGAATCAATTTAGACATCTTTAAAACAGTTAAAAGAGCCAAATAAAAGCCAAAGACAATAATGTCCAACCTTCAACACTAGTATTAATTTTTGAGGATGTTCTTTCTCTCGTATAACATGAATGTGATGTTATCTGTAATACCTCTAGATCTCTGTGTACTAAAGGCTTGATTTTGTGTAGGTATTTTGTAATGGTTCTGTATAATTGTTTTCAAAAAGAAAATTAAAGAACTTCTATAGAATTGAACTTGTGAATCCAATTTTGTTTAATTATATTTATTATTTGAAGTTTCTTTGCTAGTTAACCTACCTGTTTGTGTGTTAAGTATGTATTCATTCATGTTTCATGTCTTTATCAAATCTAAAATAATAATTTAACTCTTGACTTGGAGTACCCCAATCCTCAGAACAATGAACACCTGTCTTCAGAAGGACTAACAATTAAATCTTGAGAATCAATCTGAACCGTTCTGGACCGTTTAACTCAACAACACAAGATTCAATACACCCGTCGACATTGCTGACAAGTTTATTAACACGATTTTGGGGCATTGTTCAGATAGTCTTTGTCTAAAACTGCTCATCAAGTTATCAGTCTAGTTTCTTTATTCAGAATCCTGTAACAATGGCTCGCTCCATTGTATCACAGATTTCAGGTACACCAGTTACCATTGTCACGATTGTTGTCTAAGTTGTCTTCTTCCAAGACATCTAAATCAGTTGATGGAAAAGAAAGGATTTGGTTTGGTTTTTAAAAAGTGTGAAATTGACGGCGCCTAACCAATCTTTTGCTCAGGAGCATAACCATGACGTTCAGTGTGTGTGAATATTCGAATTTGGCATGGTAGCGGTTTATGATAATCGCAATGTGTAGCCTGTAGCTCAAATAAATAGTTTGTGCTAATCTTCTTCCATTTATGTATTCGATTGTGTACACCATGTCTTGATATCTTGGTACTTCTTTGTACAATGTCTCATATATCTAGTCATATAGATAATTCAGAGAGATACAATTACTTTATACTGTCTATTAAAACTTTTAGTTTAGTCATCAGTTCTAATTTCTCCAGTTATGGAAATAAATAAATATAAATGTTCTAACGGATAAAAATACTATTCTGGGTCTTCCATTTTGGGATGTTGGAATTTCAGAAGTTTAAATAAATGTCCATCAATTCTGTGAAAAAAGAGTATCAATCATGTTTTCGTATGGGTGTTAGTGAGCTAAATCCAATGAATCTAGCTAAAGATTCTTCTTCTCTTCTATTTATTCAGCAAGGAAGACAATGGAAGAAGCAACTCCTACACCTCTATACCTTTGACTTAGTTCCAAACTTCTGTGACACAATGGAACAATGGACGCAAGATCAATTTAAATAATAAAGAACACCCATGTGTGTGTCTAAGCAGAGACGAAAACAAAACCATTGTATCAGATGTCACAGAAGACAACGTCACTGAAAGAATGAATATCAATTTGGATTCCGGATCTGTAGGGTCATAATGGTATTAGTGGAGGAACTCAAAGAATATATACTGAAATTTGGATCGTTTTATTTGGATAGGAATGGTAGCGTTAATTTCTTGTTTTAACAATACCTCATACCAATATTATAGGAGATGAAAAAAAGAGGGGAAAAAATAATAAAACTTGAGCTAATTCAGGAAAAATAAAAATACCAGCACATTTTTTGCCAGTAAATCGATTAACTAACCTAGTCACTAACAAGAAGTAGTCTGGATATTGTAATAGATCGTTATAAACAATTGTGTTTTAACTTTTTTTAATGAACGATCTATGTATGTAGGAGGTACCTATACAAATTACATACCCACGGATATACATAACAATTCATTGTAAGTTATGTCTCAATATTTATTTATTTATAATATCAAAGCGTATCACTTCACATTACACCAACAACGCACTGATATTCAAGGAAAAGTCGATCATGAATCTATCAATCTCATCTCTATTCTTTGACTCAACAAACTGACAAACCTATAGCTCGTTCACAATGTTTACATCAATCCACATCCATGTTCTACAAGCACAATTGATAATTCCTAAGACAAAGTTAGGAAGCCCCACGTGATCTGGAATTTTTCATGCTATTAGGTGGCCCAGGCCCACCCATGCTATCGAGAAATTAGATCACCATGGACCAGGGAGGAACAATGAGGTGTGTCCGAATTGATACGATCCACACAAAGAACAAAGCACGAGCCCATGAAGAACTCAGTTTGTTTATTTAATCTGGAGGAGAAACAATGGATCAGTAGGATCTCCATTACAAGGTAGGCCGAGCCCCGTGGTTTCAGCAGAATTAGGTTTTGATGCTAAAGAGCCGGAACAAAAGTGGCTCAGTAGGAATTGCAACCAAGGGACCAAGGCTGAGTTGAAAGAATTTAAATTTTAGGAGTTATCTTTTAAACATAAGTATTAGTCCGCCTGGAGGACTATAAACAGAGATAGTATAAATGTGTGCAGGGACTCATGTGTGAACATTAATGAAAATTACAAGTCAGCCTTTTAATCACTTACTGCTGCTGATTGGACACTCAATGTGCAGTCTGGCAAAAAAATCCTGAACGGGAAAAAACCAAGACAGACAGTATCAGGTAACACTTATGTTTGTAAATTGTTTGACTTACTACGACTAGGGATTGAAATTTTCAGCTCGAAGGTCAACTGTCCAATCACTTGGCTACCAGAGTTGGAACATTTCCCACACTGAGAAAAAAATCATCCTTGTTAGCTAGTAAGCTATCCTTAAACGAGGATGGAATCGGGATTACTTTAAGTAAAGATTATTTGTCTTTGCACACTAAGACAACGATACAAGTTACATTGTAATAATTAAGTGAATTATTAATAATTTAAGTATGAATGTCCAGGATAATTTTTTTTTTTTTTTCAGTGCACTCTGGCCACATGCCGCCCGCCTTATCCTGCTTAAAATTCATACGAGGATCCTAGAACCTAGCTCTTCCGGACCTTCGTCGCTGACTCTCGCATCCATTGAATTGATTAGTCGTGTGTTTTGGGTATCTCTGACACTGCCATCCATTGTTTCTTTCTTCTGTTCCTGGATCTTTGTTTTTGAATTGATGATGCCAGCTTGCATTTCATTGGATAGATCATCCTGACCACCCACCTATTAGGAACACAAATCTCCATTGTTTAGAGCTATTATTAACTGCCAAGGATCTCTCAGAACAATAAGAAAGAATTTTTGTTTTATGTACGTGGAAGAGACATACATATAATATAAGAAAAGAAGAGAAGATTTTTTTTGGGGTAATGGAGCTGCTTCTAATCGTGTGTTTTTGGAAACTTTAGAAATACCTATACCTAACAGCAATTTTAAGGACGTTAGGCTTCTTTTCTTTCATAAAGTTTTTAACAACGGAGGTCATTTGATAAGATATGTAGATAAAATTCGTTAGACATAACTGTTACAAACCTCACTTCTGCGAGGGCCCGATACCTTCAAATCTTCAATCCCAAATCCTTTTACATATTACTTACGATAAATTTCTTATATTAGAAATCGGAAGTATTGCAGGGCCGTATTTAGGGGGGGGGCCCAGGGGGCCCGGGCCCCCCCCTCAAAATTCTTACTTGAACGCAGGCTCTCGTCCAGGGCCCCCTCGAAATTCTTACTTGAACGCAGGCTCTCGTCCCGGGCCCCCCCTCGAAATTCTTACTTGAACGCAGGCTCTCGTCCCGCCCCCCCCCCCCCCGAAATTCTTACTTGAACGCAGGCTCTCGTCCCGGGCCCCCCCTCGAAATTCTTACTTGAACGCAGGCTCTCGTCCTGGGGCCCCCTCGAAATTCTTACTTGAACGCAGGCTCTCGTCCCGGGCCCCCCTCAAAATTCTTACTTGAACACAGGCTCTCGTCCCGGGCCCCCCTCAAAATTCTTACTTGAACGCAGGCTCTCGTCCTGGGGCCCCCTCGAAATTCTTACTTGAACGCAGGCTCTCGTCCAGGGCCCCCCTGCCTTGGATTTTTTCTAGGTACGTTACATATCTACATAGTACATGTTGATTCCTAAACACAATAAACAGTAAAAACAAACTACATTACAACATAATATTATGTACCTACCAAGTAGAATCCTAAGTGGTAAGTGCAAAGTGCTGAGTTCTGCTGAGAGCTCGCAGAAAAATTTACAAAATAAAACACGGTGCTTTTGATTTATTTTTACTTTCCTTATCTTATACAGGGTGGACCAAAAAAACGTTTACACCCGTTAATGGTAGATTACTGACGACATTTCCAGGCCGGATCTGCAATCCGTTTTTTCGGATTCGCTCTTATAACTGCACAAAGTGATTTTTTGCAACTTTCTGAAAAAGTCCGACTTTGGCTTATTCTTCAGGTCAGAACTTTTTTCCTGTTTAAGATGAGTTGATTCTGAACAATTCTGCAGAAAGCCAACAAAATTTCGATGTTTCTAGCTACACTACTTTGTTTTTTACGATTTGGTTTGTCCTATTTTTTTACAACTGAACAGAAAAAAAACACACAAAAAAACTTTTTTACTAAATAAAACACTCGACATTTGTCCGAACAAATCTTGGCACAGACATGGGCAAGTTTGATAAAAGTTGGCGGCCGCCCTGAGGATGCTACAAAATAATTTTACGATTTTTGATCACGTGATCTTCTTGGAAAAATTATTAGATGTTTGCCAAAAACTCTTCAAAAATCCTAAGAGTTTTCTAGATGTAGACTGTGTAAGGGCGTCTTGCATTGTTTACAAAAATTGTTTACATTGCTTTTTTTGAATACCGCGGTCTCACATGCCTTCATGAGCCAGTTTAGGAAAATTCAAATGATAATTTTCGTGCTTCTCAGTTTGTCAGTGGTGTTAGCTAGATGTGTAAGTGCTAAGAGTGTTAATCGCATGACCGAGGTTCAATTCTCGATGGTCCATATTATTTTATCAAAAAAATCTGATGGAATATTTTATTCATACCTGAATCTGACCTGTTGTAACACCAACAACTTATGGTTTTTTTGGGGGTAATACCATCTGTAAATTGAGTTATATCAGATACTATTGGTATCACAATACACATAATTATTATTCATGTAAGCCCCTGAGAGACTGCCTTGATAATGTAAGGATGGTTTTTCTTATGCTTCCCTACGAGAGAAAAAAAAACTAGCGAATTTTCCAAACGAAAATAGAGTTTATGAAATAAATCCCGGTAAATATGTAGGTAGGTTCTTCTATCATAAACAATACTAATTAATAACAAATATTTACCGATTGCCAACTCTTAATAGAAGTCTTGAAAAAAAAAACAAGATAATATTTTGTAAAATTAATAAACTTTTGCAGTCTTTATTATGTTTTATACTATTTTGATATAAACAAAAAGGTATTTAAAAAAACATTTTGTGTTAGTATGTTCAATGAGAAACGATTAGAAGCGCACGATTATTAGCTCAGTGGTAAGCTAGTCCACCCGGTCCGAACGCCAGAGCCAGCAAAAAATTCATGATTCTAAAATAAAAAAGACCTTTGCCATTTTTTATTTAGCCATAGTACACACTATGGATTCTCCTCACACAAATTTTTGAAACCGATGGTGACTTTAGTACCTTAGTTCTAACTCAGAACTGTCCCTGTACCTTCTTGCCTTTCTCTCTCTCTCTCTCTCTTTCGCTCTCTGCCTCACTCTCTCTCTCTCTCTCCCTCTCTCTCTCTCTCTCTCCCTTCTCAATTCCCTCAGAGGAACGGTTGGAAGTGGCGTCCACCTTCCTGGATGCAAAGGTTGAACCTCTTCATCATGTTCCGTCGAATGTTGCGGAAGATTCCAGCTTTTTCTGTCAGGTCATCGAATGACAACAGGATTCTTGCTACCAGATTCTGCTACTCTTGCGTCTTCACTGGTATTTCGTAAACTATGTTTTTCACGTGATCCCAAATGTTCCTTTTGGCAACTCCATATGCTAAATGCGTATCTGCCATTTCAGCATCCGAATTATAATAATGTAACTTGTACTAAAGAAACTCAAGAAGTTTAAAGATAATATTTCATAGAATGCAGAAAAATATGCTTGAAAACTATCATCGAGAAACAAACAATCATTCATTTGACTGGCCTTTAATTAATTCCAAGGAAAATAATTATCAGACATAAATAGCTAATTACTCTTTGAGTACAAGACGACCCTACACGGTCAACACTTTTAAGATTTTGAACATCACTTTTTGAGACTTACCTGGTTTGTTTACCCAGAAGATCACGAGATAAAAAATCGTAAAATTATTTTTTAGCATCCTTGGGTTGGCCGCCAACTTTTATCAAACTTGCCCATGTCTGTGCCAAAATTTGCTCGGGCAAATCTTGAGTGTTTCAAAGTGTAAAAAATTTACATGAGAATTTTTTTTCTATTCAGGTGTCAAAAAGATGCCAAACCAAACCGTAAAAAACAAAGTAGTGTAGCTAGAAACATCGAAATTTTGTTGGCTTTCTGCAGAATTGTTCAGAATCAACTCATCATAAACAGGAAAAAAGTTCTGACCTGAAGAATAAGCCAAAGTCGGACTTTTTCAGAAAGTTGCAAAAATTCACTTTGTGCAGTTATAAAGGCGAATCCGAAAAAACGGATTGCAGATCCGGGCTGGAAATATCGTCAGTAATCTACCATTAACGGGTGTAAACGTTTTTTTGGTCCACCCCGTAGAAAGGAAAGTAATGGAATCACCCAAAATTTTCGATAGTGAGTTTTCAATGCCAAAACACGTTTTAGGGTCCCCAGAGACTAAATCCAAAGTTACAGCCATTGTTCCGTGTGTCTATCTGTCTGTCTGTAAACAGGATATATCAAGAACGGCAGAAGCTAGAGACTTGAATTTTGGCACAGAGGTCATTAATGTATTAGAGAAAATCGCTTTTTGACAGAATTTGGTGGTTCTGGCTGAATAGTTAGAGATATGAAATTTTCATGGGAACAAGTTTTTCTTTAAATAAAAAAACATTGGGGGTTTTTCCCGAATATTTTTTTTCATATCTTGAACTTTTTGGTACCCGACTCTAATTACCGGTATTTTGGGAGGGTCCACCCGGACTAACTTTTTTATTATTTATCCTAGATGTGGGTTGTGACATATCAATTCATAGGTTTTTTGAGGTTCTGAATACGAATTTGATAACCATTTCATTTTTTTTAGTAAGAACCTTTTAATTTAAGGTAAAAAATGGTTGGGTAACACGTAAAATAGTCACGTTTTTAAACCTAAATCACATTTTTTCTCGAAATTTGAAGTGACCTATCAATTCCAAGTGAGAAAGTTTTAGGCAAGTGTCTGAGCTTTCATTTGACACATCGATAGCGAATTTCTGATGAGCCGTTCTTGAGCTACGCCAAGTAAGGTAAAAATATGGATGGGTAACACGTAAAATAGTCACGTTTTTAAAGGTAAATGACATTTTTTCTCGAAATTTGAAGTGACGATTGATCAATTCAAAGTGAATTCGGTTCTGGGCAAGGATCTGAGCTTTCATTTGACATATCGATCGCAAAATTCTGATGAGCCGTTCTTTAGCTACGCCGGGTAAAGACAAAATATTCAAGTTTTTCGACACATTCTCTCCATGTGTGAGTGTGTGGTGGTTTGTGTGGTGTGTGTGTGTGTGTGTCTGATGGGCTGGCGAAGCGGTGCGCCGCTTACACCTGCCGCGGCGGGTGTAACCCGCTAGTAATATTATTATTATTATACTTTTTGGGCCCCCCCCTGACGAAAATCCTGGATACGGCCCTGAAGTATTGTGTACGTTTTTGTAAAAAATAATAATAAATTAGTGCTTATTAGTGTTTTACATAGTGTATTTGTAATTATTTTTTAAACAAATTATGATTTAGCTCTGATATTTAAGAAAATTCGAAATTTTGGACTAAAATGTGCAAAAATAAGGTCTACCTTGCCGATACAGAATTTTTAGTAGAATATGGAATGTATGAAAAATAATATTTTTTTTTTTTTAAAGTGGGGTTTAACGTCGCTTTCAATTGCCATGGTCATATCACGACGGAGGTTTTACCCTCCATTCGCAGGAAACTCACAAACCTGCTACTCACATTGACCTCACCCAGCCTGAGTGGGGCCGGGAAAAGCCAGCGTCACGAGAATTAGAATTTGAATGGTCACCCATCCAAGTCTTAACCTCGCTGGATGTCGCTTAACTTCGGTGTTCTGAAGGGAACCGGTGTATTCAACATGCCATCGACGCTGGCTTTTTAAACAATATTTTACCATATGAATAATGGGTTAAGAAATTTTGGAGATACAGTTTGATTTTGTAGAAAATCTCAAAATTGTCAAGTATACGAGGTTTGGCTATTAAATTCGTAGACTCTTTCCATAAAACGATGTGTGTTTAACTTACCCAACTTTAGTAGTTATCCCCTTCAATGTACTTCCCTCCTCTATCCCTACAACGTTCTAAGCAAATTTTTCATTGATCGAAACAGTGGTGGAGGTCATTTTGTGTGAGGCCTTCTAAGACTTTTGCCGGTTTTTTCTTAACGGCATCTACGCTGTCAAATCTGGTACCTTTCAGGGCAGATTTGATTTTTGGGAATAAGTAAAAGTCTCACGAGGCCAGGTCGGGTAAGTAAGGAGGGTGTTCCAACACTGGGATGTTGTACTTGGCCAGGAACGTCTTCACGGAGAAGGCACTGTGGGCTGGCGCATGGCACCATTTTTGCGCAAACTTTTGTCATGTTGAAATTTTCGTGCAAAATTTGTCTCACACATTCTTTATTAATTTTAAATGTATCAGCCATTAGTCTAAGAGGTAATCTACGGTCAGAACGAATCATAACACCAATTTTTTCAATGTTTTTGAGCTTTGGGGGCGACCAGGACGTGGATCGTCCTCAACATCTTCCTGACCATCTTGAAACCGTTTAAACCACTTATAAAGCGTTGATCTTTTCAAACATGACTCCTGGTACACTGTCTTTAACAAAGAAAATGTTTCACCAGCATGTTTTACGTAAAATTCAAAAATCACTCGTTGCTCAACGTTTGTATCAATCATAATTCCGGCAAAATTAAAAAAGGTGTCTTGCGCGTCGGGCTATCACAACAGAACTAATTACAGTACAGGCATGTGACTGCTATCAATCAAAACACAAGACTTGAAGCTTTCTAAACATGTTCATCATATCTTCCTAGCATGGACAGCTTTTGCGTAGCGGCTCGCGTCTACGAACTTAATAGCCAAACCTCGTATACAATGTGAACTAATCAAGAGGAAGTATTGTGTCCATAATTGGCAGTGTATTTTTATGTAAATACTTATACAGTTTTGTGTCAGCTTGCAGCCCGATCGTATTTTTTATGTAATTCAGCATTAAAAATTGAGTTGAACAATGAATTAATAAAATTTATAGGAACACTGACGAAAAACTCTTGTGGTAAAGACTAAATGCTCGATTTGAGTACCTTGAAAAAAGAAAGGAAAAAAATGAGACCTTAGCATTTATTAGATGGCCGTGGGAAAATAGATCATGTCAATCCTTTCTGAATTCCTAGGAGTCGACTGTTATAATTCTCTGGAATTAAGAGACTTTTGAGCGCAGGTACATGTGCAGCGGCAGTCTCAACTCTAAGAGGAAACCCTCCTGATCACAAAGTCCCAACATCTAGGCCAACAAGCGGACACATTTCCAGGAACACTCACTCTCAATCATCCCTTCCAACACAATAGGACACAAACTCATGTTTGCATATCGGTGTCATTTTTTTGAAAACAAAAGTTGTTTTTTTTTTTAAATTCTATTGTGCAAAAATATGAATTCCATTGTCCTAGGAGAGGAAGTGGTTTTGTTTTGTGAAAACTGACATAGATACCTGATGAAGACAATGGGATTCATCAGAGATGGAAGGCCAAACATTCCTATACGTAGATGGGTGATGTAACCCGTTTATTGTAAGGGCCTTTTAGTTGAAATTCAAATGGATGAGTTTCAAAAACCAGTCAACTCTAGGTACATAGGTCATATTTTCTGGGAATTCATGTAATCTCTGAAAGATTGTGAGGCAAGAACATGTTCTTGATTTTTCAAGTGTTGAAATTCAATGGGAATCTTATACTTTCCTTTTTACCTTATATTTGCAAGAATTATACTTTGGGTCCGACGATCAATAACATCGTTAATAGCCGGCTGCTTAGGAAATATTATATTCTGCATTTAAAATTAAAAAGGATTGTAAATCTAGGAAACCATTCTTGGAAAATTTAGTCATAAAATTGTGAAATCACTAAGAAATATTCATATCTATGTATATGGGAATATGGACAGACGAATCTTCTTGTAGCCCAAATTTGCAACAAATCTCTCATTCCGTCAAATTGTAGTGGTGCATCCGGTCTGGTCAATATTTCCGTACGTTTGAACAGGAACAACCTCTTATTCTATGTCAAGAGTTCTACAAAACTATGTATATCTGTGATGCTAGTGAGAATGAACGTCTCACCACTTATCAGGATCCCTGTAGACAGTAACAGGATTACTTCACGTCAAGCATTTAACTGAAGGGTGTTAATTTAATGATTTACTTTGCAGGCAAAAAGTTGAGAGGCTAAGCTGTGAACACAGAGAGCGACACAGAGAAAATCTGCTCTTTCGCCTCTTCGTGTTTTCTGTGTAGGTGTGCGTATTTTAATTTATTTATTTGAGCGTTTTTTGTTTTCATTAAGAAGGAAAAATAATGAATTAATTAGTAAAAGTAGAAAAAATTGAGAAGTTCGACCAGTTTAGAGAAAGGAACAGCGCAAAACTCTTCCAGAGATTACAAACTCCTCATCAGTTACGATAATTTTTTGGGTTCCTCGCTACTATTTGTTTTGGAAACTAGCAAGTGTCCTATATTGTATGTTGAAATTCTGTATGATTTACCCTTCCACGTCCACTCTTCTAATTTTGAACAAACATATTTTATTGACTATTTTCATGTGTGTAACGACGAGATTTTCCCTTCCCCTCCTTATTCCCACCATCTTGCTGATCTGGCCAGAGTCGATCAGGTAGGATGCGTACGAAAATCTGAAATTTCAAGAAAAAAAAGTTTTGTCTTGATTTTATTTTTCGTACAAAAGAACAATATGGATATTTTCTTCTTAGTTAATGACTGAACTCCATCCTATCTCATTTTCTTGAAGAAGCAAAAATAATTACTTAACAACTGGAAAAATGTCGCGCTGGAATTTCCCTCTACTTGATATGAAAACGAGAAAAAATTAATTGGTAATCCTTTAAAAATATTTTCCAACCCTTTACATATTTCTCCTTCACAATGCTTTGTGCTTGGAGTTGATAAAAAGCTCACTTGTACAGAAGTGCTGGCACTTGAATGAAATTAGGAAAATTTGCCATTCAGAGTCCCTTATGTGTGTCATTTTATGCTATTTCACAAGAAATTCCACAAATACCTCATTTAAAAGAGCTTTGTAAACTGTACGAGAGAATATCATTGAGGTTTTTTTTTTAATTTTTTTATAAAAATATAGGTTTCTACTATTTAGAATTTACAGCATTTAGATATGTATAGTGTATAATAATTCCTATAACTAAGTATGTATACACAAAATGTATTGTGGTTTATGCCTGAGGAAATACAGAATAATACCTAACATTTTGTAAGTCCTAGAGAACAAGAAAAAATCCTATGAACACACATGACTTATTTTTATTTTCCTAGTCTACAGTCGTTGTTTTCAGATTGCCGTGATGCTTTCAGATGAAGAAGTTAGGCAGTCCATATTCTATTTTAAAATTTGTTAAGATTAGCAGTTGGGAAATACTCTGCATTAGAATAACAGGAAAACTGAGTACCCTGCAAAGTAATGTAGTCTCCTCGATCTATACGTACGTGGGAATTGACAACACTATAGTCAGGCGTCACCAGATGGGCAAAAAGAGAGACTGAAGGTGCCTCTGTCTGATCAGTTCTAGAGCACAAGAAGATATATTTTGCCAAGTACGTATATTATTTAAATTTTGATTAATCAACTTTAGTCATCTTAATTGATTTCTTTAGTTCCAAACTAGGCGTTGTTTACACATTATAAGAGCGTCATACCATTGACAGATTAGTGCCCTTTTTGCAGATAAAAGGAAGAAATCAAGTAACCCTTGTTTACATTGACCCAAATATACTTCGCCAAATACGTATATAAAGAAACAGCAAGGTTATCTTTTCTTCTTTAAACTTGATCTTGACACAATTATTGCCAATCTCCTCTAGAACAACACATATTGATCTTTTGTTTTATAAGGATAGCAGACATATCTTATTGTTCTAATTTTGTAGGCCAAATTGAGAGAAAGTGTCTGTAAAGGCATTATAAAAGGCATTGTCACCAAAACAATTGGAGCCCGAATGATAAACGCGATTGAAAACTATTTGTTGTGTGTTTACATTGTTAACTATACAAAAACATTTATTTTGGGTTCTGCTTGTGTTTAGTACATTGTCCTGATTGTCGGCGAGATTTTGTTTACATTATATAATGTTTCGCCTATCACATTGAGGGGATTGACGGTGCATGTATTGTTTTTAAATCAATACAATAATTGTTCAGGGTCTCTTGAAGTTTTTTATGGTCTTTTGATTTTGAATACTCTCTCTTGTACTTTTTGAATACTTCATTAATATGCATCGTTTGTTCCTGCGTGACCATACTAACTTTCACTACATATTGTTATCTTAGGTGTGGCTAACAGGAGAAGAAAGAGAAAATTGCCTTAGTAAATGATACCTTAAATCACAAAATGCAAGCAATAGCAGAAGTTCTAAATGTGATGGTTATGTCGATTATCACATTTGAATTTATGATACATTGTTATAATTGTTATTTATATTTAGGAAAACAATCTTCGGTGCGATCAATAAATGAAGCTTGTTAAAATTCCTAAAGAAATAAAAAGATAAATACCCATATGGCAGGACCTGTAACAATGTTTCATGATACGTACTTATTTGTGATAAATCCGTTTACAAGATTAGTAGGGTAGCTTAATGAAAATTGTGCTTATAGAGGTTCCTGAAGATCTCAATTCGGACCCTGTTTGATTAATAAAAACTCTCCATGGACTTGTTCGGGCTTTTTTCTTCTCTGTGGTGTAAAGTCTCTTTGTGTAACACCATCGTGTTTCCCTGGTCTTTGTTTCAATTTATTGCGGTATTGTAAATTACATCCAAACGAAAATATTTTGACTTTTACAAGAGAGGAAAGAAAGAAACGCATACAAAGCCATATAAATTATTGTTATTCAAAAAACCTTAAGTTGAGAGAATTTTTGTTTCAATTTCCTTTTTATAAAATTTTGTCCCTTTCTAGATCCCCTTCCCCTGGGTTTCTAAAGAGAATGCTATTATTACTACTTGGTGCGAGGGAAGAGAAAAAAAAACACAATTAATATGGCATTGTCTTTGAGTTTTGAGTGCTTTTTTGTCACGATGTATAGAAAGGAAGGGTTAAAAATAATATAATGGAATACTTTCTTCTGCAAGTACGCAGACGACTTTGTGTTTGTCTCATTCCTTCTTTTTTTTTACTTCTTTTATTCGCTTTCAAATCAAGTTGAGATTGTAATCATTATATCTACCTTAACCTAACGATTGAAAGTGAAAATAGAAAGCAAGTACTAGTGCCTTCAGGATGCACATCTCCGATCTCCACAAAACTTTCTACGAGTAGCTTGTAGTCAAAATTGTATTGATGGTAAGAAAAATAGTGGTTGATTTTGTTAGTATTTCATTAGAGGAACCATAAAATTAAGTGTAGAAGGTTAAAACGCGTAATTGGGAAAAATCTGAGAGCAGGTTTCTATTTATTCAACAGATTTAGTAGCATGATGTAATGATAGTTGTGTACTAACAATCCAAGTCCAATCACCAATATTTAGCATTTAACTAATAAACTACAGGGTGGTCAAGAAGTACCTTTCCTATGTAAATATTTAATAACTATTGATCAACAGGACAGAAAGCATTAAAATAAATTGCAAAAGATAGTACAATTTATGGAGATTTGTATACGTTAAGTGTGGATAATTATGTCGTTAAAGTAGTGTACTCTAGAACTCATTTTATCATTGGTTCTTTTTAGAAAATTTTGTATTTCTTTTGCATTTCATCGAAGCGTGTATTTTTCATGTAATTTTTGTAATCTCTGTTCGAATATTGTTTTTGAGCTACTTCATATTCGCAGTTTATTCGTGTAGACTTTCTTAGTGATGGGATATTTGTATTTGTAAAACAAAAACCTCCAAATTTGTATTAGCAGCAGGCATTGGAAATTTTTATTTCAATGTATTCTCAAATAATTCTCTTCTATTAGCAATATCAGCATGTAGTTTTTAGTAGTTTGTTTGAATACCATGTTTGAATACCAACTACCTCCAAGATCTCAACATTTTGTACTGGCAGTTAGCAGTCCATATCCAAGCTCCTAGCAAGTCTAGCAGCAAGTCCTGGTAGTAGGCTAATATCCTAGCAGTCCATATCCAAGCTCCTAGCAAGTCTAGCAGCAACTGCTGGTAGTAGGCTAATATCCTGCTTGTAAACCGCGAGAAGCACAAGAACCTCAGAGCCCCACGTGTGAAGAAACAAATGTGTGAGAGCCCCCGCTGACTTTTTTTAATGCTTGCAAATTAACCTTTATGTGTCGCCCGGGAACCCCCGGGGTCACTCTGTTCCTATATTGTTTTATTCGATGCCCCTCTGCAGGTGATCATTGATACGGCGTGTCGCTTTAAGGAACACAATACGCTTCTAATTATAATAAATAACACTGCTACCGATCTCGTACCAGATTTTATTTCGAGACCGTTTGACCTTGTCAGGTTGAAAGCTTTTTAACATTTTATATTATCCTCCATCATTACAGGTACTAATACCATATTCGTATTTATGAGCTGTGGAATATAATAGGTATTAGACACTCTGATATTATATTTTTAAACTCAGTTCGCTTTTTGTTTATGTACTATTTGTCATCGAATATCAAATAAATTTTGATATTCGATTCCTGTCCAAACAATGAGTAAATTGAGATTCCATCATGAATTTATGTATGAAATACTGACAATGTATGAAGAATGGTATAGGCACGTATTCCTAAAAGTTGTAAAGGAATTTTTGGTAGAAGATTATTAAAGTCTGGGCGGAAATTGAAGTATTTTGGATGTTGTGGATAGTATTTCTATGTTATTAATTTGTTGTTACAATCAAATTAGGAATTCCTACATCCTATTTTGAATCTAAGAGCAATAGAATACACCAAATGAAAATACTTAGGTATCTTTGAAAAGCACTATTTTATTATTTCCCATGGATCAGTAACATAGGTAGATAAAGCTCATAAAGTAACCAAACTTAATTATTAATTCTTTATTTTTATATTACCCCATTAGGGATCATTATTTCATCGGCAGCCATGCCAGTAGACTCCTTCATCTCCGATCAATATCAAGCACACCATTATACTGAAACCATTAATCTATTCCGGATATAAAAAATAAACAACATTTTAGGCAAATCAACAAAAACTCCAAAACTCATTGAAGGAAAAATATAATCAAATATGAATACTGTATTCATCTCATTCATATCCCGGCTTTAAACGAAGATCATTCATCCATTCAATTATTCATTGATTCTCTGATCAATCACTTTCCATCTGAGGTTGTTTACAAATATTTTGCCTCTTTTTGAGATCCCATTCATTATTGTGAATTGTGTTGGGTTTGATTGGATGATAGAATCTATCAGGGCCGTATCCAGGATTTTCGTCAGGGGGGGGCCCAAAAAGTATAATAATAATAATATTACTAGCGGGTTACACCCGCCGCGGCAGGTGTAAGCGGCGCACCGCTTCGCCAGCCCATCAGACACACACACACACACACCACACAAACCACCACACACTCACACATGGAGAGAATGTGTCGAAAAACTTGAATATTTTGTCTTTACCCGGCGTAGCTAAAGAACGGCTCATCAGAATTTTGCGATCGATATGTCAAATGAAAGCTCAGATCCTTGCCCAGAACCGAATTCACTTTGAATTGATCAATCGTCACTTCAAATTTCGAGAAAAAAATGTCATTTACCTTTAAAAACGTGACTATTTTACGTGTTACCCATCCATATTTTTACCTTACTTGGCGTAGCTCAAGAACGGCTCATCAGAAATTCGCTATCGATGTGTCAAATGAAAGCTCAGACACTTGCCTAAAACTTTCTCACTTGGAATTGATAGGTCACTTCAAATTTCGAGAAAAAATGTGATTTAGGTTTAAAAACGTGACTATTTTACGTGTTACCCAACCATTTTTTACCTTAAATTAAAAGGTTCTTACTAAAAAAATGAAATGGTTATCAAATTCGTATTCAGAACCTCAAAAAACCTATGAATTGATATGTCACAACCCACATCTAGGATAAATAATAAAAAAGTTAGTCCGGGTGGACCCTCCCAAAATACCGGTAATTAGAGTCGGGTACCAAAAAGTTCAAGATATGAAAAAAAATATTCGGGAAAAACCCCCAATGTTTTTTTATTTAAAGAAAAACTTGTTCCCATGAAAATTTCATATCTCTAACTATTCAGCCAGAACCACCAAATTCTGTCAAAAAGCGATTTTCTCTAATACATTAATGACCTCTGTGCCAAAATTCAAGTCTCTAGCTTCTGCCGTTCTTGATATATCCTGTTTACAGACAGACAGATAGACACACGGAACAATGGCTGTAACTTTGGATTTAGTCTCTGGGGACCCTAAAACGTGTTTTGGCATTGAAAACTCACTATCGAAAATTTTGGGTGATTCCATTACTTTCCTTTCTACGGGGTGGACCAAAAAAACGTTTACACCCGTTAATGGTAGATTACTGACGATATTTCCAGCCCGGATCTGCAATCCGTTTTTTCGGATTCGCCTTTATAACTGCACAAAGTGAATTTTTGCAACTTTCTGAAAAAGTCCGACTTTGGCTTATTCTTCAGGTCAGAACTTTTTTCCTGTTTATGATGAGTTGATTCTGAACAATTCTGCAGAAAGCCAACAAAATTTCGATGTTTCTAGCTACACTACTTTGTTTTTTACGGTTTGGTTTGGCATCTTTTTGACACCTGAATAGAAAAAAAATTCTCATGTAAATTTTTTTACACTTTGAAACACTCAAGATTTGCCCGAGCAAATTTTGGCACAGACATGGGCAAGTTTGATAAAAGTTGGCGGCCAACCCAAGGATGCTAAAAAATAATTTTACGATTTTTTATCTCGTGATCTTCTGGGTAAACAAACCAGGTAAGTCTCAAAAAGTGATGTTCAAAATCTTAAAAGTGTTGACCGTGTAGGGTCGTCTTGTACTCAAAGAGTAATTAGCTATTTATGTCTGATAATTATTTTCCTTGGAATTAATTAAAGGCCAGTCAAATGAATGATTGTTTGTTTCTCGATGATAGTTTTCAAGCATATTTTTCTGCATTCTATGAAATATTATCTTTAAACTTCTTGAGTTTCTTTAGTACAAGTTACATTATTATAATTCGGATGCTGAAATGGCAGATACGCATTTAGCATATGGAGTTGCCAAAAGGAACATTTGGGATCACGTGAAAAACATAGTTTACGAAATACCAGTGAAGACGCAAGAGTAGCAGAATCTGGTAGCAAGAATCCTGTTGTCATTCGATGACCTGACAGAAAAAGCTGGAATCTTCCGCAACATTCGACGGAACATGATGAAGAGGTTCAACCTTTGCATCCAGGAAGGTGGACGCCACTTCCAACCGTTCCTCTGAGGGAATTGAGAAGGGAGGAGAGAGAGAGAGAGGGGGAGAGAGAGAGAGAGAGTGAGGCAGAGAGCGAAAGAGAGAGAGAGAGAGAGAAAGGCAAGAAGGTACAGGGACAGTTCTGAGTTAGAACTAAGGTACTAAAGTCACCATCGGTTTCAAAAATTTGTGTGAGGAGAATCCATAGTGTGTACTATGGCTAAATAAAAAATGGCAAAGGTCTTTTTTATTTTAGAATCATGAATTTTTTGCTGGCTCTGGCGTTCGGACCGGGTGGACTAGCTTACCACTGAGCTAATAATCGTGCGCTTCTAATCGTTTCTCATTGAACATACTAACACAAAATGTTTTTTTAAATACCTTTTTGTTTATATCAAAATAGTATAAAACATAATAAAGACTGCAAAAGTTTATTAATTTTACAAAATATTATCTTGTTTTTTTTTCAAGACTTCTATTAAGAGTTGGCAATCGGTAAATATTTGTTATTAATTAGTATTGTTTATGATAGAAGAACCTACCTACATATTTACCGGGATTTATTTCATAAACTCTATTTTCGTTTGGAAAATTCGCTAGTTTTTTTTTCTCTCGTAGGGAAGCATAAGAAAAACCATCCTTACATTATCAAGGCAGTCTCTCAGGGGCTTACATGAATAATAATTATGTGTATTGTGATACCAATAGTATCTGATATAACTCAATTTACAGATGGTATTACCCCCAAAAAAACCATAAGTTGTTGGTGTTACAACAGGTCAGATTCAGGTATGAATAAAATATTCCATCAGATTTTTTTGATAAAATAATATGGACCATCGAGAATTGAACCTCGGTCATGCGATTAACACTCTTAGCACTTACACATCTAGCTAACACCACTGACAAACTGAGAAGCACGAAAATTATCATTTGAATTTTCCTAAACTGGCTCATGAAGGCATGTGAGACCGCGGTATTCAAAAAAAGCAATGTAAACAATTTTTGTAAACAATGCAAGACGCCCTTACACAGTCTACATCTAGAAAACTCTTAGGATTTTTGAAGAGTTTTTGGCAAACATCTAATAATTTTTCCAAGAAGATCACGTGATCAAAAATCGTAAAATTATTTTGTAGCATCCTCAGGGCGGCCGCCAACTTTTATCAAACTTGCCCATGTCTGTGCCAAGATTTGTTCGGACAAATGTCGAGTGTTTTATTTAGTAAAAAAGTTTTTTTGTGTGTTTTTTTTCTGTTCAGTTGTAAAAAAATAGGACAAACCAAATCGTAAAAAACAAAGTAGTGTAGCTAGAAACATCGAAATTTTGTTGGCTTTCTGCAGAATTGTTCAGAATCAACTCATCTTAAACAGGAAAAAAGTTCTGACCTGAAGAATAAGCCAAAGTCGGACTTTTTCAGAAAGTTGCAAAAAATCACTTTGTGCAGTTATAAGAGCGAATCCGAAAAAACGGATTGCAGATCCGGCCTGGAAATGTCGTCAGTAATCTACCATTAACGGGTGTAAACGTTTTTTTGGTCCACCCTGTATAAGATAAGGAAAGTAAAAATAAATCAAAAGCACCGTGTTTTATTTTGTAAATTTTTCTGCGAGCTCTCAGCAGAACTCAGCACTTTGCACTTACCACTTAGGATTCTACTTGGTAGGTACATAATATTATGTTGTAATGTAGTTTGTTTTTACTGTTTATTGTGTTTAGGAATCAACATGTACGTATGTAGATATGTAACGTACCTAGAAAAAATCCAAGGCAGGGGGGCCCTGGACGAGAGCCTGCGTTCAAGTAAGAATTTCGAGGGGGCCCCAGGACGAGAGCCTGCGTTCAAGTAAGAATTTTGAGGGGGGCCCGGGACGAGAGCCTGTGTTCAAGTAAGAATTTTGAGGGGGGCCCGGGACGAGAGCCTGCGTTCAAGTAAGAATTTCGAGGGGGCCCCAGGACGAGAGCCTGCGTTCAAGTAAGAATTTCGAGGGGGGGCCCGGGACGAGAGCCTGCGTTCAAGTAAGAATTTCGGGGGGGGGGGGGGCGGGACGAGAGCCTGCGTTCAAGTAAGAATTTCGAGGGGGGGCCCGGGACGAGAGCCTGCGTTCAAGTAAGAATTTCGAGGGGGCCCTGGACGAGAGCCTGCGTTCAAGTAAGAATTTTGAGGGGGGGGCCCGGGCCCCCTGGGCCCCCCCCTAAATACGGCCCTGGAATCTATAGGTGACGTTTTTCATTCATTCTTGTTTAAATTCTTGAAGTTTTAGAATGTTAAATTTAAAACCGTTCTTATTGTGAAGTCCTCAACTACAGGAGAAGAAACAACTTAAATGTATTTAATATTATTCTTGACAGAGCATCCTGCACTATAAAATTTATCAGTCTCTATCTCTCTAACCTTATCTATTATTCTGATTTTCATCCCATTTATTCCTCACAAATTTTCTTGTGTCCAGTTTTATCTATTTCTACAGAAAAAACAGCATAGTACACATCAATTGTAATTAGGAACACAAAACTTTAACTATTTAGTTACTCATTACGTTAGAATAAATTTTGACGACAGCATCTGCAAAATCATTTAAGCAGTAAAAGTAAGAAAGTTCAAACATGTCTGAATATTGGAAGTAATGATTTCAGAATTTTTTGGCATT
Organism: Bactericera cockerelli; assembly: GCA_024516035.1. Classification (NCBI taxonomy): domain Eukaryota; kingdom Metazoa; phylum Arthropoda; class Insecta; order Hemiptera; family Triozidae; genus Bactericera; species Bactericera cockerelli. The sequence continues at coordinate 38,496,594 of CM044956.1, forward strand.
CAATTTGATCCATCACGTAATATTGTCAACTATTCCAAGTGATATTAAAAGAAGCATGAAAACTTCAGGTGGTGAATGGTGTATAAAATAGGTATGTATATAAATTGCAGTAGCATGAGAAATGTTACACAACAGCTCACCATCAACAACCAGAAACAAAACCTATCTGAAAGCAAACAACGAAAATGACGAATGAGAAGCGAATATGAATAGTGAGAATCTTGATGAATACCTGAACAACATAATAGACCTAACAAAAACATCAGATTTAGAACAATGAAGAAATGAGCATGGAAGAGGAAAAGATTACAACACACCGGAACAGTTAGAAGAAAAATGATGATGAAAATGGAAATAATGCAAAAAACAGGCAGACATGGAAGACAACACCTATTCAGAATGAATAAATACTCAACAATCCAGTGAAAGCTCGAGCAATGGGTGAACAAACCAAGGCTGTGGAAGAATTTACGGAGGGGTTTGACCTGGATATGATATTTTAGACCCGAGTACATTTGGATTTGGTGATCTCAGAGTCATCACACTGGAAAGGATGATTGATGAAATTGATGTAAATCCTACATAAATGGCAGGTCTTGCATATTTTCAGCAAACAGCTTAGTTGGGAAGCCCTGATCGGCTACGTATGAGTTCGGTGCGGAAAATAAAAAAATGTATGAGTTCGGTGCCGCCTAAAAAAGGTCATGTATGAATTCGGTGCCGCCTAAAAAAGGTCATGTATGAATTCGGTGCCCTGGTACTTGCCCTGATGATCAGGTAATTATAGTATTTTTTTCCTTATAGGCATGGCCTTCAATTAATAAACCGAGACATGGCCTTCATTGTATTTTACCTAACCCTACTATAAACCCAAGGCATGGCCTTCATTGTATTTTACCTAACCCTACTATAAACCCAAGGCATGGCCTTCATTGTATTTTACCTAACCCTACTATTAACCCTAGGCATGGCCTTCAAGGAGGAAATGGACAGCCTTGCTGAATGTAACTGTCTACAACATAATCTACTAACTTAATAACAGCAGGATGACTGTTAACAAGCAACAGAGTACATTATAAAAAAACAATCAATTTATAAGTCATTAGGACCGCACCGAACTCATACATCACCTTTTTTCGGCGGCACCGAATTCATACATGCGAAAAAGGTGCGGGTAATCTTCGCACCGAACTCACCTATTGCCCCCTGATCACCACCACCCTGCCTCCTCCAATTTCTCTCGTTACAATGAGGAAATGTTGATGCATGCAAAAAAGAAAGGAAAAATGGAAACAATCAAATGATAATCCTTGCGTTTGCATTTGCATTATTACAAGTGAACATTTTGCATTGTGCGAAAATCACAATAACTCTGCCATTCTTGCAAAAATCCATGTTCTCCATATTTGTTCCTGTTGTATCTTGAATATCTCCTATTTTTTATACCAAGTTATTTGAGAGTCTTTTCATTACGTTGATATTGTCATTAAGGCAAAGATGTAATCATTTATGTCATTTCAGAACAGTAGGAGTGTAACTCACATTCAATAGGTACGTACGACGTATTATATCCGTTCACACACATGTGTTTTGTAAATGAGATGAATATTGTACGAGTATTTAATATTGATGAAAATTGTCTTTAAATACTTCTTATTATGACATTGTTTGTTTTTTGTGCATCAAATTTACGAAACACAGACTTACACAGACTATTTATTTATAATAGTATTAATGTTCCATGCTCTTCCATGGTTGTGGATTAGGTACTTACACTAATGTGTAGCATTCACGTTATCCAATTTAATCATAGTTCCCTTTTAGAAATACTCTTTTACCTATGTATTGCATGATTTATTGGAAAAGGTTATAACAAGCATGATATTCTTTTATAATTATGCACAATTCAAGGAAAGCTATAGAAATGTAGGGGACCATTGTAATATATTATAATGTGTTGTAATTGCAATACAATTGTGTCTCTATAGAATTTGCATGATTTATATCGTGTACCTCTACAGTGAGCAATATTATACATATTATTATTTGTGGATTGTTGTATTATTGTATGGTAAAAATAATATATATCTAGGTATAAATGTATTTTACAACGTTGGCAAAATGAATGTTTGAGTAAGCACAAACATATCTACATGATTGGAGTCTCCTGAGAAATGGAGGAAGAATATTTTATTTATTTGTATAACAATCACATTATGTTCTTTCATAGAGAATAATTTCGCATGTATTGAATCTTTCTCTGCATGATGGTGACTATGTATTTCCTATTCAGATCCTTTGACTCTGATTTTTCTTCTCTACAAATTTACATAGAACATGAGGACGAGCAAATCTAAGGATGAGGTTGAGAGTTCTGGAGAGAGAAAAAGTAGCAGTTTGTGGAGGTCTGTTGCTGGAATACATATTCACAGGGACACATGTAAATTCCCCCGGTTTTTTGAAAGGTTCGTATTTCCGGTTGTAAATTCCCCCGGTAAAATATTTGATTACCTGAGGGTTTCATGGTAAATTCCCCCGATTCTGTACGTACAGGTATAAAATTGTATATTGTAGGTATGTAGGCAATCTTTTTTTCCTTATAGGCATAGCCTTCAATTAATGAACCGAGGCATGGCCTACATTGTATTTTACCTAACCCTACTATAAACCCAAGGCATGGCCTTCATTGTATTTTACCTAACCCTGCTATATAAACCCAAGGCATGGCCTTCATTGTATTTTACCTAACCCTACTATAAACCCAAGGCATGGCCTTCATTGTATTTTACCTAACCCTACTATAAACCCAATGCATGGCCTTCATTGTTTTTTACCTAACCCTACTATACCTACACCCAAGGCATATCGAAACTTGATTACAAATATTCAATAAACTGACATTTTTGTTATTTTCTGTAGTTTGACCATCGGGGGAATTTACATTATACCTTTTTTTTGCAATCGGGGGAATTTGTATGAAAGCGGGGGAATTTACAATCGCCCATTCACAGAACACAAAATATATGGTTTACTCCTACCCTGAAATCATTGAGAATAAAAACAATAATCAACAGAAAGTAATTGATGGAGCCCTTCTGGCACACCAACAGGAGAATGTAAATTTGCACAAATAATATGAGATGAATTTTTTTTTTCAAAATAGAGAAAAGTTGATTCAAACCAAACTTTTCGATGTTCATCTAGATCAGGCATGTCAAACTCGCCCGCGGGCCGCATGCGGCCCGCCTGGTCAATTTGTGCGGCCCGCTGCGAGCGTTAGGATATAATACAATACTTCCTTATTATGAGATAAGGAAAGTTAAAAAAAAAAAAAAAAATTATGGCTCGAGACTTATTTTCTTGACTTTTTTTTCAACTTTACGAGACTCTAAAAAAAAGTAGGTACTTACCTACCTACTTATTGGCAAATGAATAATAATAGTACTTAAGGACATAGGTACTTTACCTACCACAAACCTCACTGAATCTAGTTCAGATGTACGAGTGTTGGACACACCAGGGATAGGATGTGTATTGTGTACTGCGCATGCTCAAAAATTCATTGGGCTGATTTCCCTTATTTCCCCTCTCCAGTCTCCTCTGTCTTTCTTTTCTTCTCTTTGTACCTAAATTCATTGGGCTGATTTCCCTTATTTCCCCTCTCCAGTCTCCTCTGTCTTTCTTTTCTTCTCTTTGTACCTAATTATTTGTTTGTAGATTACTAGATTAGAGATTAGTAGTTTATTAGAACAATTTTGCTCTGTGCTTCCTCCGTGCGTTTTGTCAATCGCAGAATACCCCTTGCTGTTGTTAAACCTGTTTTGAATTTTTCCGTCTTTGTTTTAATCAAAAGTGGGATTTTCAGTTGCAGTTTGTGGTATATTTTGTTCACCTTTTCGCGATGTCTCTTTCGAAACCAAGCAGGAAAAGACAAATTGAAGTGGAAAATAGGCAATTTCAAGAAAAATGGGAACTTCTTTATTTTTGTACAGAAATTAATAAAAAGATAACGTGTCTTTTTTGTAACAATAACATTGCGGTTCCAAAAGAATACAACATTAAACGTCATTATGACTCTCAGCATGCTAGTTTCTCCTGTTATGAAGGCAAAGTTAGAGAAAGTAAGTTGAATGATTTGAAAGAAAATGTGAAAAGACAGCAGAATGTGTTTACTAGAGGTCAGAAAATTCAAGAGGAAGTTGTGACAGCAAGTTTTGAGATAAGCTATCTGATTATGAAACATAACAAGCCATTTTCTGATGGGGACTTTGTTAAAAAGTGTGTAATGAAAGCTGTAGATAACGTCTGCCCAGAAAAAGCAAAAGCTTTCCAAGATATTTCATTATCAAGAAATACTGTGGTTGCAAGGGTTAATGAGATGGCAGACAATTTGTGAGAACATTTAAAAACTGCACACTCCACATTTCAGTATTTTTCAATTGCAATTGACGAAAGCACTGACAGAACTGATATTGCACAAACTTCATTGTTTCTAAGAGCCTGCTTATCCGATATGACTGTCATTGAGGAGCTGCTAGAAGTCATTCCTTTGCATGACACTACAACAGGAGAAGATATTTTGGATGCTGTGTGGAAGGTTCTTGAAGAGAATCAACTCCCACTGGAGAAGCTGGTATCCGTTACCACCGATGGAGCTCCTTCAATGACCGGCAAAACCAAGGGGTTTGTCGCCCTTCTCAATGCCAAACTGAAAGAAAAGTTTCCTGAAAAGCCGCCTCTGAATAGTTTTCACTGTCTCATACATCAATAAGTTCTTTGTTTAAAATCATTGAAAATGGATAGAGTAGTTAAGGAAATTTCAAAGATTGTTAATAACATCAGAGCCAGAGGTCTTAACCATCGCCAGTTTAAAAGTTTCCTGGCAGAAATGGATTCCGAATTTGAGGACTTGCCTTACTACACTGAAGTACGTTGGTTATCTTGTCACAAAGTCTTGCAAAGATTCAATGCTCTCCTTGAAGAAGTGAAACTATTCTTAGAAATGAAAGGGGAAGACGTGACTTTCTTGGAGGATTTAAATTGGCGTCAAGATGTAACATTTTTGGTTGATATCACAGGTCATTTACAGGAGCTAAATTTAAAACTCCAAGGTGTTGACAAGCTAATAACTAACGTTGATGAGATTCTATCAAACTTCATAACTAGATTGCACTTATGGACAAATCAATTGAAAAAGGACAGTTTGATTAATTTCCCAACAAGCAAAATTTTTATTAAAAAAAAACCCAAGCTTCAGTTTTGCTAAATATATTGACAAATTGGAAATTCTGAAAGCGGAGTTCGATTCCCGCTTCCAAGATTTCAAAATACACCATGACGATTTTGCGCTATTTTCAAGTCCATACTCTTTTGAGGTGGAGAAAGCTCCAGGCTGTCTGCAATTGGAATTAATTGATTTCCAAAATGATTCAAGATTAAAAGAAAAGTTTCATGAAGTAGGGGTCCCAAAAATTTATGAATACTTATCAGACGAGAAGTACAAAGAGCTTAAGAGTTTTGTAGCTCAAATCTTGTGTTACTTTGGTAGTTCATATATATGTGAACAGCTGTTTTCTAAAATGAAATTGACTAAAACCGAGCAGAGGACAAGATTAACAGACAAAAACTTGTCAAACGCTCTCAAAGTTAGTGTAAAAAGCTCTTTTGTACCTAACTTTAAGTACCTCGTTGCAGAAAAGCGTTGCCAAGCATCTGGCCAAAAATAAGCCGGTTCATAAGGATTTTTCATTGGTTTTTTAATAATTATAGGTACTTTTTGTGTAGGTATTTTCTGTATTATTTGAAACCAATAAAACTTCTATTTTTAAAACAAATTAAAAACCCTGAATTTTTCTTTCATTTTACGTCAGGATCTTTTTTTTTACGAGAGGGGGAGGGGTTGAGTACCTGCGGCCCGCCAATGATCAGCACAACTGAAAAATGGCCCTTCATACATTTTGAGTTTGACATGCCTGATCTAGATTCTAGATTATGATCGAGATGTGTATAAAATGAATAAAATAATGTTGTGAGAATAGCTAAAGAAGGACCTTACTGAAAAGATATGTATACCAGAAATATAAATGTACATTGTACACACACCAAACAAACAATAAGTCATACATAAAAAACTCACATAAATGAAATTATTTTACTCAAAATAAACCAAGAGAAAAGAAATTTATAATCAAAAGACCTAAAACAAAAAGAAACATTATAAATGAGAGAAAACAAAACGAAAATGGAAAATGCAAACAAAAGGAAATGAAATTAGAAATGGAGAATGGGAACTATGGGAAACCATATAACTATTAGAGACAAAGTTGCCGCAATACATGAAACACTGAGCCATTGTTTTGGGTCTGGTGTTTGAAAGCAAACGAACAAACGCTTTTCTCGTTTATGATAGTCATATAAGTGTACATTTTATGTATAACCCCTACTTTATTGAAACATGAACATTGGACAAAAAGAAAATTGGATCGATTTTTTTGGTGCTTGCTCAAAAACTTTTGAGGATTCCTTGATTAGAAAATAATGTATAGTGGATAACAACTTTCTCTAAGAAGGCTTTACTCTAGGCTAGAGAATCAATAACGAGGAAGGTTTTTTCTCAGCTGAGCAATCTATTGCGAGTTGCTATCTTTTGCTAACTTCAGCTTGCGAGGGCGAATCTCTTTGGGGCAAATATTTCTGTGATACAACATTCTGTGACACGACATGGAATCGCGGACTTCGCGCCCTAACGAAACAGGGTGAAATCTATTTATAGGTTATTTTTTTAGATGTTTTAAATCATTCGTTATGACATATATGTACATTGTACAATTGTACATATATAAATGTTCCAAACATGTTCTAATTATTTAGAAAGGCTGAAATCTTATGCAATGCTAGATTTTCAGACACTGTTTTTTTTTTCTAGAGAAAATTTTGTGCTGTCTTGAAATTGTCCCATTTTTGACTTAGTAAAAGAGAAATTTTATTAATTAGGTCTTCTCCAGTAATATCCAGGTCTTCCTTGCTCACAAACATGTACAATCTCTCTGTTATATCCACCATAACCAATTGATAGACACAAAACAAGTAAACTCTCTTTGGCTTTTGTTTTAAAATTTAACAATAGGATTGTTTTCTATTATTTTGAAAGTATAAACAATTCATTTGTTTCTTTTAGGATGACTTTTTCACCATTAACCATTTTTAATGTAATACGATTATCGGCCTCATTGAGGATGTCTTCATTGTGGTACTTTGATTGTTTCAAATAATGTCTCCCCCTAATAAAAAAGATAATTTCTCTTGGATATTGCCGATAAAGGTTAAAGGTTATTTAGGTATCTGAAAGTTCCATAAATCTTTTAAATTACTGATTTGCTTATCTCTTCAGAGGTGTCAAGAATTTGAAGATTGCTTGGAATCTATATGTAATATTTATATGGCTGTTTGTGAAAATTACGACAGCAAATTTGTGAAATATTGTGAAAAATAGTAATAAGTAACAACCACATCTCTCAAAAATTATGTTATCTTAATTTTTATCTCCCAGGTTGAAAATTATTCAGTCAAACGAGTGAACGCCTATGCAACATCTGAGACAAGACAAATAAATAGATGGTAGAAGCCGGGTACGTTTCCTTTGAATTACTTTCCTAACATGTTTACTATTTATGTAGAACATCAAAAGTGTCATGGACCATTAAAATGTCTTAACATCAATATACCATCATGTTACAGTTATCATTAAAATCTCGCTTTACAATATTTCCACAATAACATCTTCACAACCATTAGAGCTCACAAGATTACAATAATTTCAATATTCTATTAAACGAAAGTAAATTTATGTTAATTGATTGATCCAGTTTTGAAACGTGAGCTCATAATGACTATTATTATCCACTTGTGTGAGACATTTTCAATTGCTACAAAGACCTAACAATACTGTAAATTAATAAATTTGATCTGTCACAAAGACCATATAAATACTAAATTATAAATTGTAACCGATTACAAATTGTATCAAATCACACGAAAAGAGTATGAACCATGAACTTAGAGAAATAATTTGTGGAGAGCAATCCAAAGGTTCGAAACCTGGCTGGACATAACAAGTAATCTTCATTTTTTTGGGATTTTACTCACAGAATAATAAGTCTTGGGCTTACTACTTACCCTCTTAGACCTCTGTAGTCTGTACAGAGTAAGTCACTAACCTCACTTATATTTCAAACATCCACACGTTTTCAAGAGACAGGAGAAAGAGAGAGAGGGAGTAGGTGAGAAAGAAAGACTTGCCGAAACAGGCTGATGTCTTTGAAAAAAAAAAGAATTCATCCTCCTTCTCTAAAAGATATTATAAATTTAAGAAAGAGAAAAAAAATACAAAAGATCTTTATATTCCTTTATGCCTTTGTCAGCATCCAGCATCCACCTTCTTCCTCTATGGCTTTTGTCTCGCTTTTCTTACTCTCGACACAAAAGGACAGAATATGGTAAAGGTGTTTATATATAATTTTAATAATATATTCCCAACACCCTCTCCTATGCTAAATAGACATTGTCATAATCATATGAAAGACTCTTCCATGTATGTGTCCAAGACCCATGGGGGTTGAAAGAGTAGATTTTCTGTATCATCTGTAACGTTCTTTGACAGATAGTACTTAGGATGTCAAAATTATGTTTTAAGACACTAAACCGTCAATATTTTAAGTGCTCCAATAAAATTGAAATAATTGTTCGTAATTATGGGGGTGAGTTAATCGCTCATGATTTCTTAATGAACCCCTGTTAAATATGTAGATTAAGTAAATATTTGCACAATGTAGTATAAAAATGTTGTACCATGATGTAAAATTTACATAATTATTGTTATGCCTTCAAACCTTCAATCCAGAATAATTTGAGTAAATATTTTCAGGAGATGTATTAAATAAATATATAAAAAATGGAAATATTAATTTGATTTAATATGGGATTTTTTGTTGAATGTGAAAGTTCTCATTTCTTTTTATTTCAATTTTCAGTAAATTTGGATTTCTTGAGGTGTAATCACAATTTCTTGTATTTCTCCTTCCTCCATCTCTGGCGTTGTATATTTTCAATGCTAACTGAGCGAATTGAACCAAGAACCACGAGATACAGGACAACAGGTTATCCTGAGAAAAGGAACAATTATGCCATTGATAATAAATAAACTGTGTAGCCAGTGACGAGTAAATTATAGTACATAACAGAAATAATAAAGCCGTTTAACGTGTCCATAGTTAAAAGTGAAGCTCTGGATTAACTCACACAAAAGAGGAACATTAATGTGTTACTTCTTGCAAAATAAAATGTGTAGAAAACACCTACCTAATACTATGTATTTAAATTAATATAATAAATCGAAATAACTAACATGGATATTTTAATAATAAAAGAAAATAGTTTAAAGGTAAATGAGGAATTTCTTCCCGAAAACTCAGAAATCTTAGATTTGCTGACAATGCAGAAACAGGAAAGGGCCGGAGATTCCCAGGGATTTGTAGATCAAGGATCATCTCGCGAGCCCATAAATTCTGCTTTCCATTCATAAATCTGTTCCATTCCTAATGACACAAAATAAATCTGTGACAATACTCTGACATACATAACATTGATTTGCACAATGGACATAATGTAGTCGTAATGTTCTTTAACAGAAGAATGATCTTCATATTGCTTTGTTAAACCATATTAGAGAAAAAACTAAGAAAAAAAATCACTGAAAGGTAGTAAAAATTTAAAACTATTAATTTTACATAACATTAGAACCATCAGGAGAAAATGCAGGAAAAAAGATGCGAAGACTACAAAGAGAACAAAGGAAAGATGGGGGAAATTAAAGAGGATGTTTACAAGATTGCATTTTTGTTGTAAAATGTGAAAAATTAAAATGAATGAGTACCGGGATCAGAGGGTTAAATCGAGTGGAATGTATTAGCAGGGATTAGGGATATTGAAGAGCGCAGGGGTAGGGTCCAGAGAGGATAATGGCTATGGGATCTCTTCAATAAATTATTTTAGTTCTTTTGTATTGTTATTGCTGTTTGGCTCCTTCAGGTCTAGCAAGTACCAGAGATCTGTTTGGCTCCTGTGAGTCTGGTAAGAACATTAGAGGTAACTCAGGGAACCAAAGTATGGTATACTGAATCCAAGAAGTCTCCATGGTGGAGTGGAGTAGCGCACTAGGTTTGCACGCATGGTGAGCTAATACTCGATTCCCAGCAGAATAATAATTTGTATGCTCTATACTTGGATCTCCGGGTCTGCTCATACCTCGTGTGGAAAAATGAGTTAAAGTTACTTAAAACGGATAGGTTTTTTTCCGTTAGGCGCTTAAACACCACTGGTGGAGTGGGTCGTTCGATCAGGAGATAATATCAGAAATCTATTATACCCTTAATTCTGTTGCTGTGATAGTTGTGATCTACAATATTTTCAGCATAAACTCAACGCTCATTTTTTGTTCATGTTATTATTGCTTAACTTTTCTTCAACATAAGGGTCATTTGAGGCGGAAAGCAATCTTTCAACAGACTCTGTAAAAATAAACCTTGAGAGTTTACCCATTAAATGGTGTGCTTCATTTATTTCTTCCTCATTCGCAATTTATTCGCCCTCCTCTATTGTCCTCAATCTGGTTTCTATTTTATTGATAAAGCAGAAGACACTGGAAAGTATAGTTTCTCAAGAAACTGGTTACCATACTGATTTTATTTCGTTAGTCTTTCATAAAAAGCACACTTGAAGCGTAATTTATTTCGCATAACGGGTTTCTGAACGCCCTCTAGTTATCTTTTGTTATTTTGTTTTAATTCCCACTACAACACCCATACTGGGTTTTGTCTCCCACGATTGTTGAATCTTAGTTTCAGTTTTCCGTCGATTAATGGTTTAATCTTGTTGTTCATATTGTGTTTGTGTAGGAATTCAACTTTTTCATTTTTTTCATCTACTGTTTTCATTATTCTCATTATTTCGCTGGACAATAGTGTCGTGTCAGGTTTGCAGTTCGAGTAATTCATCTTCTTTGGAGTTTTATTGGCGTTGCTGTGAGATTTATGTGACTACTGGTTTTTTCCACGCTGATGTGTGTAATTTTTTATGTGTTTTTTTTATACTAAGAGGGGGTGTTCGGTAATTTATGTTTGGACGGACATCCAAGAAAGATTTTATCTAAGACATAAAGGATATAGTAAATAAATATAGCATATATTAAAGTCTTGAAATATATTCGTTCAATCAAAACTAAATACACTACAAGTAGATACCTATATGTATACATAAAAGTATACAATAATTATATAAAAAATATAACTATGTATACCTACATAATAAATTATTAACATGTATAACGGAATTTCTAAGGCTGTTTCCTCAATTGAATTTGTCTCTTATTCTTCATTATATTCTAGTAGTAACCTTAGTGTAAAAAATTAAATATAAGTTGAATCCGCGTAGGTGGCTATGTATAGGTATCTATTCAAAGCAGAGAGATGGTAAGAAATAAACTTGACTTGTAATTGCATTTGCTGATGTAGGTGTAATTTAATTTACAAAAGAGATATCTGATGCCTGTGAGGAGAACTTAGGAACAATGAAATCAATTTTTATTTTTTTAGTTCAATAAAACCTAGCCTAAAATTTGTCCTAAACTAGATGTTGTTTAACTTTCGTGATCGGAAGAACTGGTGTTTGGTGTATTCGACGTGTCATCTCCTTGCTTCTGATATTAATTAGATGATTGAAGTTATCAGAAAAGTACCTGATGCTGTCAGGTGTCACAATTACTTGAACTGTTCACAAGTTTAGCTCTAAAATCGAACCACCAAACTCAAGCATACGAGTCCACCGCCTACCGATAGTACTTCTTTGATCGGGACCTCTGTCAACTGTTTCACGAGGTCTCAATTTACGCCTAAAACCTCCGAGGTCCTACTTTGTCTTCCTAATTCCGCCATGTCGAGGATTAGAAGGATAAATCCTGCCGAATCTCGCCGTGTAAAAGGATTAGCTAATTCAACTGAGGATTTATGGTAGACCAAAAGGATTAAGGACCTAACAGGCGAAAGTTTATATCCTTGCGCTCCTCTGACAGCGGTTATAACTTTATATTTGTCATCAGGCGCGAACTTAATGGGGAGGACACAACCCCTCCCACCAAACTCTTTTCACTGTTATAGTTCGTTCATAAAAAAAACTGCTCGGTAGGACTAAGGTCCCGAATTATGAAACAGGATTAAATTAATCTAATTTTTGGCCCTGAACAAGCCCTGTAGTGGGAATTTCAACCATTTATATCGTCTGTTAAGTGATAGTGGCTTGGATTAATAAATCCTGGATATTTTATCCTGCTTCATAAGTCGGCCGTATAAGGCACAACAGATTTAGCCGAAGAGAATATGAACCATTGGATTCAGGTGGTACTTAGTTTGTGCCTCAAAAATATCGTAGTATTTTTTTTCTCTCTCTCTCAATCAAGCACTTTAATAATAACTAGGATTAAAACTTCTCGTTAGTGCTGTAAGGAAAATTTGTATTGAGCCATTTTTTGTTCTGGGTTAGGACTAACTCGTTTTTACCAGTCCTGAGTTCGATTAGGGAGAACTCCCGTAAAAATATTCCTGCGAGAGTGCCTGCCTCATTGTTTATAATGTTCGTTTATGCTTTGGTAGAAGAATTATAATCCAAAATTTCATAGGACCATCTTATTTGAAATAAAATTACATCAAGGAATACAACTAATAGTTATAAAAGGAATGATTTTTTATGACATTTTTTGGGAATTAAATTTCTCGTTATTTTCGCCGCCTTTGATAGGAGAGTTTGAATTATGGGACTGAAGATTAAGATCTATGATTACTGTAAATTTGATTTTGGGCAATTCAGCAGATACTTTGAGTTAGTTTCTCGCCTGAAGTATATTTTAAGTAGGTATACATTACGTATTATGTCAGACATAAGTAAACGAATCTCCGACCTCCAGTTTACGATTCCGCTATCTTATCGATGGCAATGGGGCTACTGAGCTTGGTTACTAATATACAACATTGCAATATCAATATGCAATACGTCTACATAAATGGCTCTTTGGTACTTTTATTTTTCCTTTTTTTCCGTCAAATGGGGCCGGAACTTTTGCAAGTCTTCCCAATTAGCTGAAAGTGTGATTGTTAAGAATGTTAAGATGCTGAATTTCAGTTCCGGCATTAGTTTTAAATTGTGATGATCCCTTCTGAGTCAGATTGCGATGGTCGACTCACTGTTCTTAGTCCCTAGTCAGGCTGGGACTTTTTTAGGGAGTAATATCTATCTTAATTACTAAAAATGGTGATTCTGATATCTCAGATCATGTCAAAAATGTATATCTAGGTTTTCGCCCCTACCATGACATTTAAGAAGTAAGATATCAATTAATCATAGGTCCCTATACAACATTGTATACATACTCGTAATAATCTACCTATCTGAAAATTTCTTATGAAGTAGAGGGCATGAGCTAGAACAATGCCGGTTTTACACTTGGAAGTCCCTGAATTAAGCTCTAATCTCCAGTTTTAAGCCTACTCTAGAAAGCATTCGCGACATTAAGCCTATTGTTTTCCCATTTAATTTTTCCTCTGTATAAGCTTCCTTTGTCTTATTATTAACACCTAACACCTTGGTTAATTTTCTGAGAGAAATTTAATACGCGTGTTAAAAAGAAAAATAATTATAATACTGTAATTGTAATGAGTCTATTACTATACTCGTATGTTTTCCGTTACCTTACACTCTGCCGCGCTGTCTCTTTCTTTGTAAAGGGCGTTTTTCACACCTCGGCCGAGGTGTTTGATGAAAATAATACTATAACCAATGTACATAGGTACATGCAAGTGCTTGAATATTATTTAAAGATTTGTTCTGTGTGTTCATATTTTTGTACACAAACAATTCATCTTTGATTTGAATTTCATGAAAAAGTCATTTAGGTATTGTATAATAATATTTTTTGTGTAATTATATCATTGAGAACATTAAAAATTTGTTAGACAGTGTTACCTCCTACTTATTTTTAACACCTTGATTAATTCTTTAGGTGTAAGAATAATAGGTGCATAATTTTCATTGTGTATTTTCTATCGTTGTATGAAATAATAACTATGATTATCCAAATAATTTCATAAATAGTTATGACCTAGCTCCTCCTTCGCTCATTATTTCACATTGTTGTTCCTTCTCTCCACATCTTTGACTGGTTATTATTGTTATTATTCTAGGACTAGTTATTATGAAGAGTCCCAAACATATAATTTTGCTGTCAGCAAACGAGACTTTGACAAGTTGTTTAAGAAAATGATCTTTGGGGCGGCTGAGGAATGCGTGAGAAACAACAAACCACTCTAACGAAATTTGTGACATAAAAATCATCAAATAAAGTCAATGTATTTGCAACATAAAAACATGCTTTTCACTTTCACAACCTGTAACACCCGGCATGATTTTAAATTGTTATAGATTTTCCTTCACAGAATCCAATACATGGGACAACAATGGGTCCCTGAGTATATCTCGAGCCACCTACACACACATTATTTTGGAAAGTGCTTTCAAAGCCGAACAACAGGGCCCTAGTCAGCCACTGTGCAGGAAAGAATGGCATTGTGCTGCCACGAATAGAACGTTTTGTTGCTATTGTCGAGTTATTGAATTGTATTGTCGAGGCCTTGCTTACTCGAAACTTGGGCGAAATGTTGTCACTTGGAAGAGCTGAAAGATGTTGGCTGAGAGATATATTATAAAAGGTATTGACACAAAAATATTAAGAAAGATAGTGACTGAAAGAGGTAGGAGCCATAGATTACTTTATTTTATTTATTTATATACTTTTACCTACCTAATTAAGTTTTGCTTCAGGTTGTAGGTCACTTCAGGCGGGGATTTTATCGCACCATTAGCTGGAAACTGACAAACTAGGCCCGCAGCTTTTGAAGACTTCAATTTTGACTTGCGAGCTAATCTGAACTATACGTATTATTGGAAGAAAATTTATGAGAAGATTACATAATTGTTGTGTGATAATAGTTTGGTATTCATGCTGTGATACTTTGATAGTATTACTTGTCTGGTCTTAGAAACAATTTTTTTAAGCATGGTTGTGTGGGGAATGTCGTAGTCAATAAGTTTGAATTAATGAAACATATAAGTTCTCAGGAAAACCTTATAATTATACACAACTCTTGGTAAAACAAATAAACATCAAGTGATTTCTATCTTCAAATTATTTCGAAGTTTGAATTCTAAACTATGCAATCTATGCATATATTCATCCTCATTTAACTGATACACTTACCCCACAAGTACACTTAATGGCACCCTTAAAAACTTAAAAAATACATCTAGTACAACTTCTCACTTTTCTGTTTACACTGTTCTGTTTACACTAATGAGTAATTTGGACTACTATTAGACTATTAGATTAGACTTCATTTATTCCTTTTTCAAATAATCCCTCATTTTTTTCTAAAACTTACGCGAAAGCGTTGTTCAATATTACTGCTAAGGGGAAGTTCAAAAAGAGAAACAGAAATAATTTTGTTTTTTCCTTCAATATCGAATTTATCAAGTCTTACTATTATTATACGTTCTTTCATTTCTTTCTTCAAAATAAACACAAAAGCACTCTTTATGTTATTAATCTATTTTCCTTCCACCAGTTCTCATTGATTTTCATTCAAAGTTTGAATTTTTGGTACGAAAAAGGTGGATAGAATTGAAATACAAAGAGATATAGGAGATATCCGCAGATATCTGGTTTCTGTGAAGTACTTTTTACAAATCTGACACTGATTGAGGTGTAAAAACGGTTACAATTGGTTACAAAGAGGTATCAGGTGCGTTTATTTTCTTTCGATTTCAAATGTATCTTTTTATTTTTTCGAAATGCCACCTTCTGAATGAATTAAAATGAATGGTATCTTCAATGACAATGATGATAAATGGTACCCAGTTAGAAAATAATATAAATATTCATTAATTCACCATTTTTTTATTTTTCCTTGACAATCTTCAGATTGATAAACACTTGAAAACCCAACAACAACAAAAAATATTTTATTGCATCACTTTTATTCATTCTGAATCGTGATGACATTTATCCTGTTCTGGACTGGAAAGGCTTTCTTATTGTACAATTTGTTCAGTAAGAAAAATACTTTTAACAATTCAGCTCATATGAAACCAATGGGTAGAAAAAAAGATCTGATAGAATAATTTGTTGGAGAAACATTACTTAGAATACTTTTCTGTAATCTTCTCATCGTGCTTCTTATGTCTTACGTAGATAATTGTTTCATATATCTAAGATCTCGGTAAGGTAGGTAAGTTTAGGACCGTATGAGTACCTCTGAACTTGCGCACTCATTATCAGTTCCAAAAACACAATATTACGTCAGTTCTAAATATTTCCAATTGAAATCAGCTATTCTTATTGATCTCCTGATCAGATTACTAGTGTTCAATAAAATAGTATCAGCACTCAGCACTCTCAGCAGGTATACATATTAAATACATAACCTACTAATGAATAAAAAACTAGATGCCAAACACAGACAGGTTGATAAATTCAGACTGAATGACAAAGGCCAACAGGATACTGGATGACAAACCTAAAAAGGGTGACAAAGAGTATGACACTGTCATTATCAGAATGAAAGGTGTAAGGGGAGCAGAGTGATACAAACTAACAAACAGAGAAATGTACTATATAGAAAACTTACCAAAGTGTGTAAGAGAGAGGAAGATAGGTAGTGAAAGAACAATAAGTGTAGAAGCAATGACTGATCAAAATGAACGAGGACCATCAGAAGAATGCATCAACTCCCGATCATAATGAAGGCACAAACCCTGATGGCACATCATCATCATCATTGTCACTATCATCATCATTTAACCATCCTCATCATACTCATCAAAGTATACATTCACAAGGGGGAAGTATTATTCACACCTGAGAAATGTGTTGCGATGATGATTATTTAGAATTAAAATGATATCAAGAATCATGCTTCGTAAGAGAAGGAAGACCCTGGGATAACTGACACAGAGCTTGGATGATAGACGCATAAGTTACCATGAATCACTTGGGGACTACTCTTGTACGTGAACCAAATGTCGATTATAAAGTGTTAAAATCTTAAAAATCAGGAATCTCACGATAGTACCCAAAAATGCAATATAATTTTTTCTAGATACTTTTTGTAGGAGTAGCAAATGTCGACAATTAATCGTAACCACAAGAAACACATAAACATGAAAATATTCAACGAATTGGAGATACGATATTTACCGATACACTAATTAATACTTGGACGTATGATAGTATAATGTTAATTTAGCAACCAATTTTGAAAAAATATCATTAAATAGAGGTAAATACAGTAGAACCTCGCAATAAGAGAGATCTTGAGAGAAAAATAAATATCCAGGACAGTTTTACCTCTGTTTTAGAAAACATAGCCTCTTTTTAAGAGAAAGTCTGAATACATATAAGAGAAAAAATTCGATCCCTTGGATTAGAATCTTATACCCATGTTCGACTGTATCATCACAAGTAGGGCACTTGTCCCAGCACTACTCAACACAACACAGAAGGAGGAGATAAAAGTGCCTACCTTTATTGAAAAGCAAACCATCACAACAGCCACCCTACCTTGCATATGATTTATGACGGGAGAGATGTAAATATGCAACCTCATCCAAGCGTCGGAACTTTGGAACTCCTAGTGGATATTCCTGATGGTCAAAACAGACACCTTGACGTCCCGGTGATTGTGAATGGGACCGAAGGGGAACCATTTAAAGTAGAAGCTTGGAGCACTAGTGCCACTTATTCAGAAGATGATGAAGGTGAAGATGATGAATTGAAAGAAGACGGACAAGAGAGAGAACGGGAGAGGGAAGAATTATTAATGTATGAAAATGATGATGAATCAGAACTAAGGAGTGAGAAAGAGATAGAGAGACAATATTGTGATAATTATAATAAAGATAAACATGAATCAGAAGTAAGGGATAAGGATGGAGGAACAATACAACAATGATGACAATGATAAACAAAAACTAATAGAAGGCATAAAGAATAAAATGAATATAACACGTTTTGAGTCTTGAGATGAAACCTGTAGACATGGAGGCAACCAAACAAGATTCTCTGAAAGCTTTGTAGATATTGTTGTAGGTTATACAATGTGATAATTATCCTTCACCAACTCATCATAGTTTAATTGTACTTGTTGTCTTGAATACAATGAGACTAGTAACCAATGGTAAAATAAACAGATATGCTATGCGTATAAAATTATAGTACTTTAAGACAGCCTTAACCTGAAAAGTCTACAATTGTTAACTTTTTGAAAAGTTTGACTCTTTCAAGGACTGAGCAGATTAAAATAAATTTAGGTAATGAATTGAAACAAATAAATATTTTCAAATGCTCTAGCTAGAACATAATAGATTGCAAAGAATACATGGTCATCTAAATTTATTTAAATAAATAATAGGTACTCTAAAGTCTAAATAGTCTTCATCACCTTATTGCAGGTGCTCATGGGTGATAATACATTTGATGGTTTCTTTTTAAACGAGAGAAGATTATTATAGTTGATGTCAATGTCATTTAAAATATTTATACAGACACTTTCAATAAAATTACCACGAAAACACAAGAATTAATTTATGTCTGCTTCTGCAAAGAACGACAAAAGCCCAACAAGGAATAGACATGAAAATGGTAGTTGATTTACACCACCTTGCAATTGGAAAAAATCTAAACCAAAATTGTATAACAGTTATGTAAATATGGTACCATGCCGCAAAGAGGTTTCAACCAATAGAATTGACATGCATGGATTTGGCATAAATACATACGGGATTCATTCAAATGTGTGTGAAAGACAAAACCTCCGAACATTTTACCGACCATCAACTCGTCTGTCAAATCCTCACCATGTCTCACTGTAAACACAAGTATGTCAACTTCAACACCATCCAACAAACAAAAGTTGTGAACAGAATGAGGAGAGTGCAAAAAAGTTGATATTAAACTACAAAAAAAGAATAGTTGAATGTCATTTACAGAGATTTTTCTCCTAAGCTCTTGTTTACAAATCAGTTTATTTATATATTTTTTCTTTCAGGATTTCTTTTTTTATGGTGTGCTGTCGATACAAACGGAATTGTGGGAAGCCTCTCAAGTGAGCCTTAAGTACATCTAATTGGAGGGATGTTTGTATGGGGGTGATAAATTTTATGTGGTGTGGTAATATTGAGCTTTTGAGGGTTTCTTTTCCTTTGTTTGGGATAAAACATATGATTACCATCTAAATTTTCGATAGGATTTTTGAGAAAAGAGATAGACAGTTCAAATAGTTTACAATTTTACAACAGAATTTTTTTAAATTCTAAATATTTTATACAATCATGTATTTAAATTAATACTGAAATAATTATTATTTAAATCTAAAAATATAGATTTAGTACTTTCTACATAACTAACAATATTATTTGAGTATGTTAGCACATAAGAAGACTCTGGGGTCGTAGAAATTTCTTGATGCATTAACTTCGCCTGGTAACCTTCCACATATCAATGTGGCAATTTTTCATCTTTGAGAGACGGCGAAAATGTTTTATGACAAAACAGAAAACACTTGTGTCACCTCGGTGATTCGATTTCTTATTGTTTTGTTTTGTCTCAATAAATATTAGGACAGAACAAACAGTCTGATAGATAGTTGAGAGACTTGAATCAAAGAAATACAAGAATATTTTTGGCGATTCACCATTTTCCTAACATCAGGCAATTAAGATCCCAAGAAAGTGCGTACAGCGTACATACCCTACCTTATTACTCAACCTACAGGATTTTATTATTACGTCAACACAATAAATATAATGTGCATTCAATGCTTTCTCAAAATATGAATATAAAGAGATGAATATACAATAACAACATATTATACTGATAATTTTGATAATAATAGGTATTTGACATTATAATAATATGTTTTTATTTTGATAATAGTATATCATACGAAAGGGAAATCAAAATCGCGAAAGTGGGAGAGAGAGAAAGAGGAAAATGAGGGAGAGAGAAGAGAGAGAGAGAGAAAGAGAGAGAGAGAGAAGAGAGGTAAGGCCTTTGATATAGAAGAGGAGAAAGAGAGAGGTGAAAGATGAGATGAAGAGAAAGAGCTCCAGTGTGAGAGTGAGAGAGAGACAGAGAGAGAAAGAGAGATCAGGCAATAATAATGATATAACAAGTGATCTCGCGTAGTAAGTAGAATTACACAAAAGCTGTTTTGAAGCTTTTTAACAGGACAAACAGCGGATGCTCAAGTGCAGTCAGTCGTAAGGCTTGGAGGAGTTCTGCCAAAGAGGTATAACAAACTACTTAGCGATTTTCCACCTTCTCATTATTCTCCTCCTCTCTTAACTCTTCTTCTCCTTAATATTCCTCTTTTTAATATATAGTCTTCTTTCTTCTCAATTCTCTTTTTTCTAGCTCTTCATCAGTTAGCCTTATAGCTTATAGAACGTATGGTATGTATATAAAAATAAATAAAAATAGTCAATTAATTCCTGCTTCTCCTTATTCTTCTTCCTTTCCTCTCTTCTTTATATTTACCTAAACTCTTCTTTTTATCCCTTTTATATTTTCATTATTCTCTTTATCTTTCATCTTTTTACCTCTTTCTCCTGATTTTTTTAAAATCCTATCCCTTTTCCTCCTCCTCGTTCTATGCTGAACTCTCCTTCTTCTTCTCCTTCTACTTGCTTCCTGTCTCCCTATTTATCCTCCACTTCTTATTATTATCCTTTTCTTCCTTGCTTCTTCCTTGTCCCCCATATCTTCAGCCTCTCTTTCACACCCCTTCATTATATCCTCTTCTTCCGTTTCCTCCTTGTCCCACACTTCATTCTCTTTACTCTTCATTCTCTTCCCGTTTGACATTCTCTTATCCTTACCTTTTTCTATCCTTCTCTCTCACGTTCATTTTCGAACCCTCTCTTCCACTATTCATCCTTATCCTAATCTTCCTTTCCCATTCCTTCCCCAAATCCCCATCTCTCTTT
Organism: Bactericera cockerelli; assembly: GCA_024516035.1. NCBI lineage: Eukaryota > Metazoa > Arthropoda > Insecta > Hemiptera > Triozidae > Bactericera > Bactericera cockerelli. The sequence goes on from CM044956.1 coordinate 38,517,735, forward strand.
CTCCTTCATTTTGATCTTTCTCTCTAATCCACTTTGGAGTAATCACCCTTCCTGTAAGTTCATAACTCTGCTTTGAATTGCTATAATCTGAACGATTGAGGCAATTCAAGAGAGCGATTCTTTAGACTTGAATAATTGTTCATTTGTCTCCTTTGAACTTTTGTGGTACTCAGAATGTTTCTTGTTATTCCTTCAACCTTCAAGACTTCTGTCTGTGATGCTGTTAAACCCACAGCAGTTTGAATTTTCTGTTGTTGTTTTTTCAGGGTATAGTTTGAATGAGAATGCCATAGGCGTCCGACCTAAAATATTTTCAGTATATTATGTATTAAGGCAAGGTATGGCCATATTTGAACACAATTTATGCATTTGCTGCATCAGAATGTTCAAGTCAAATATTTTCACGATATTTTCTATAAAGAATATCTTAGAGTAACTTTTAATTAGTTAATATTCTTAGTAGGTATAGTTATAAGTTATAAAGTTTAAAAATCACAAGGGTTATTTACTAGTTGATGCTAAAAAACGATTTCACGATGCCGTACATGCGGCAGCGATTAGCGCTGAGAGTTTGAAGAAATTGCATTAAAATATTCAATAATAGGTGGATAGGTATTATTTTATGATTGACAGATTCGAATTTCGCTCTTCTATGTGCATTTATTTGTCACACATACATAGCGACAGAATCACATGTCCTTTTTTAGGACAAATATGCATATTGCATAAGTATGACAGCTCAAGAAATCTATCCACAATATTGTCAGAATTGAAATTATTTAGGTAGGTATTTTGCATATTTGCATTGAATCAATTGTACGTGTATATTTGCACAATGCGGTTCAAAGAAATCGGTTTGGTTTAAGGAGGATAAATCCATAAGAAAATACATACTTTTGTATTTTAAATTTTCTTACAAACAATATTTTCCCTGTTTATTTTATTTTATTGTTCGTGTATTAGGACTATTTCCTCTCCAATTGATTATTGGACAGCAATCTTGGTAGCCTAGACAAACACTTGAAGAACCTACTAATCCGATGTTCACTACTTGGGTAGGTACAGCACAACAATAGAAGTACAGAATAGAAGTGACTATTTACTATTAAGCCACATTAACTAGATCGATTTTGGTTTTTAAATAGGAGAAAATAGATGACGAGAGAAAGAGAGAGAGAGAGATAGAAAGAGAAAAAAGGAAAGAAAAATGTGTGAACTACAAGAAAAACAATAAAATCAAAAATTCTAATTCTGGTCAGCCGATCAATAAATTTTCAGATCTTTTTCTAAATTCCACTAGGTTCACAAATTACACCTGAAGAGATAATGAATTAGAGGTATTTCATTGGAATCGATTTTTCATGAATTTGCTTAGAAGAATGGTCATTCAGGTTCTGAAGAAGATGAATCAAGATACTGGCTGGTATCTGGTTTTAGACCTGAGATCTAAATCATCATCCTAGGTAGATCAAGATCCACAAGTTTTACTTCCTCTTAAGTAGGGTCGGCATATGTATTCAAAGAACAAGAATTTCCATCCTTACCATCGGATGGATACAAAGATTTTTCTTTACTTTTCTAATTTGTGTTAATAACAATCGTGATATCTCAATTATTACTTACATTATCTTAACTAAATGTTTGCTTAACTTGGGCTTAACTTGAGATTGCAAGTCCACGGCTTATCGATCTAGCCACTGAGTTCGGTTGGAATTGATGTATAGTGTATAGAAAGAATTAAATGTAATGTTGATATTTGAAACGTTACTCAAATTTGCTTTGCTATATGTTTGCAAAACTTGTGGGACTTGAACCACCGACCTCCAAATTACGCAAGTCCGCCGCCTTATCGATCATGCTAATGAGGTTGGTTACGAAGTATTGAGGGACGGGTGCCCATCTTCATGCTCACTGTTAAGTAACTTTGTCGATCCATTAGAAAAAATATTCAGATTTAACTGGGTGGTGGTTCGATATCAAAAGGAGGAAATTATTCACTAAGAAAAGTCTGAGTAAATATTGTGATAAACACAAATATAATATGATAGCTGAACAACTAATTTGAGCAAGCATTGTGCCATGTGTTGGTTCAGGTGAACAGCTTTGTTGTTCAGCTACCTTTGTACTTTCTCTAGTATCTCTTTGAGGATTTAAACACAAAATGAATGGAATTTTTGTTTTTCAAGCAAAACCGCCGTAAAATCAGGTAGGTTAAGGACGCATGAATCTGATTCAAAAAGATGTTTCCGAAAAGAAAAAAAAAAATAATAAAAATTCCTTTCTTCTCACCAGCACAGAAAGGACCCATCACAAACGATTGTGATGGTGATCGAAGGTCGCAGCATGAGGTCCGTTTTATTCTTGGAACCATGCAGTCTGGCGAGGCCGGGACCGTGGGTTCATTCACTGGGGTGTCAGGTGATTTGACATTCCTTCGCAAGGGGATCTCCTCGTCCTAGGAGATCCCGAGATAAATGTTCTCCTAGTGGACCATCGGATACCTGTTATCTACTTATCGTTCCACTGTTCCGATTGATCTCATTGTGTGCCATTCACTTGGTGTTTTGTAGGATGTACAATGCGTGATTGAAAAGTGCACAATGGATAGTTTGTTATGAATATTATTTTGAATGCTTTTGTAACAGTAATTTTGTATTTTAGAGTTTCGTTGAAGTAAGGTGAGAATACTTCTGACGTATTGGCGGATAGGTGTAGTGAAGGCGGTTGAATTGAGCTAGACAATGATTAGTAGAAATAGGTTTAATAAGGCTTTCCTGTTCTTCACTTTCCCTTTTCCCAAACCTACCTTGGGTCGGCATTGCTCAACCTTATGGTTGATTGGTTATGGCACATTTTTACGTCACAGCTGTAATTAGGCTTTCCTATAAAGAAAACAATTACTGTGAATGCATATCAACAAGTTAGTCTTTATTTTTGTTCTTCATCATCTTCTTCAATATTGAAAAACCCGACCTTATTGAGAATGTTTTTATTCAACTAAGCTGATTTCAGTGGGAGTTTCCCTAGATGTAATGTAGTAATAGTAAGTTAACTTTTCATCCGTTGTATAACCACACGAACAACCTACCATCTACCCCATGTTCGTTTTTTCTGACATTAAGGTTGATTTTCCTGAATTTGTTTTTTTTAACTATCACCGAGTACTTGGAATTCTACAAAGGTCAGCGATTCATGTAAACTTAGCTTTAGAGTACGAAACACAATGGTGCCTTACCTACTTTGCCATGCAGGTATATTTCGCAACCCTTTCTTCCTTTGACGCAAGGATTTTACCTCGAACTAGTTTCTAGAATATTGTATGAGGAAAACAAACAATTCCTGATTCCATGCAAAAGAAAAATGGCAAATAAAATGCTCAGGAAAAAGTATGGCAACGTGCATGGAACGCTACAATACTCCATGTATTTTCACAAACACTGGTATATTATTTACTAATATTGTAGCATTACACATGGATAAACTCAATTATTATGGGTACAGGGTCCCGGGAAAAGTGTGGATCAGATGATGATTTAAGAAGAACGGAAATGTCACCAAACTTAGAGGGACTTACAAAAGTGCCGAGAGTATAAAATACGAGTATAATACAAAACAGTGGGAATTTTAAATAAAAAATTACATTAAATCGAATGATCACTATAATAACTTAATAATTCAATCTTTAATGAATTTTATGACATTTTGAAATAAAAGAGCAATTTTTTATTATTTTTTTTCTTATCAGTGACTCATTGAAGAATATTGAACTGAACTGGAAATTGTCTTTCTTACCAAATTAAACTTAATATTTTTACTTTCTTTATCCTATAGAAAGGAAAGTATTAATGGAATTTGCTATATCATGTAATAACTGACTATAACCTAAAAAATAAACATTAGCAGGTACAAATATTAAATTATTAAAATTAATAAAGACGTGATTCGTTGAACAGTTGGCATAATAGCACTAAAACTATGTCTTGCACTGACAGTATAAGGTGGTATAAGCACTACTTATACCACCTTATACACCAATCAGACTGAGTGAGACCAAAACCGACCAAGTGAAAAATATTACAATATGAGTACATTGGGAAAAGAGGTACCATTAAACTTTATTTTTGACCAGGATTACCAGGAACTTTAAGCATACCCTGTATATGCGAAGCAGAGCACACACAACAGAGTGCTTTCTTCTCGAAAAGAGAACGCGGAACAGAAAAACGAAAGAAATTCACAAAAAAATCGTAGGAAAACTGTGCACAAAGAAGAATGAAAAGCATAATAATAATAACAATAATGAAAGCAGAAAGCGGTATTGTTATTCACAGCATATTTGTATATGTCATACATGAAAGCATACATACATGACTTCGTCCGTGGAGCGTAAAGTAGAAGAAAATGCAGTCAGTCTTAAGTAACACACTAGCTCAAACCCAGTGCTTAGTCACTACAGAAATATTTTTGACAGCATACAGAATGTCCTTTTTGAAATTCGAAGAAAATCCTTTTTTACCGGCTGTTACGTTAGGTAAAGGCCATGCCTCAGGTTTATAGTAATGTTAGGTTATATACATAGAAAGCCATGCGTCGCTTTTATAGAAGGGTCAGGTAAAATACTTGTAGAGCCGTACCCCAAATACTTTAGGGGAAGGCTCGGAATCCTGTGGTAGTTAATTCGGTGACTTTCAGTGAAGATTTAGACCTTCGTTGTTTTGCACCATCCCAGACATACTGGAAACCAACATTCCAGTTCGATTCTCATGTAGTAATAGGTACCTTTTAATTTATTTCTTTTTTGAGGGTAAAATAACACTTTCTCTACCTACATTCACTTTGCTTGATTCAGAAGGTACAAAAGCATTTTTATTGATTGCACCTAGTTCATTTCTTTACTTAACTATTAACTTACCAACTTTAATAATTCTAATACGGTTTACATGCTTTATTTTCCGCAACATCATTATTTCTGCAGTACTCTACCACGTAACCATCGTCCTCTGCATACATCGTGTCACATTGGCACAAAATTTTATGCAAATAATTCCACCGTTTATAAAATGCGAAAAAAATTGGCACACATCCAAGCTATAAATTTGCGATCCAACAGTTTATATACTTCATTATATTATTATTACCTTTTTGAACATTCAAAACGTTTACATTTTTGTATTTTGCTAATTTGCTTTTTTGAGAAAAGCTTGCCGACCCAGCACACCAAATTAATTTTGAGCTGTAGCTTTCATTATATAAATAGCTAGCTACCTATTTAATTTTATATACCTAACCATATGTATATTACACATAAATACGCGAGTTGTATTCATTCTTTAAGAGATTGCCTCGTAATTTTTACTCCAATATTTAGATAGGTACATAAACATGACTATAACTAACGAAAGTTCAATAAATAAATGAAAGAGCACTTTATGCATTCATAGGGCGTTGAATAGAGCATTTTTTAATTAGGTACCATTTTAAGTTGCTTTGCTACCTACCGACTTTGTTTCAGTATGATACCTATACCGGTGCATGGCCTAGTATGCTATGTATTTTCTTAACTTTACTTTATACCCGAGGCATGGCCCCACATATATTTTCCTTAACCTTATTCTACACCCGAGGCATATCCATCAAATAAGGGGAGGCAAGAATTGGCGGGTATGGAGGTACAAGGTAAAATAGGTTCTAAATCAGTGTCCTGAAGTTATAAAAGTTTCATGAAATAATTGGAATTGGTCACCGGTCAGTCCCCACTGAAATCTTTGGTGGAAAATTATTGTTGTTATCTGGTTTTTGATTTTGCTGATGCATATGAATTTTTTATACAGGGTGGTCCAGAAAGTTTGCACCAAAATGATAGGGGTAATAAAAGAGACCATTTCCAACAAAAATATTCCCGGACATTTTCCTTTATTTTTTGTCGTTTTCAAAATGGCGGCCAAAACGGGTGTTTTTCAAATATTCCGCCTTCCGCTTTTGATTTTTTTTATTTTTTTCTGTACCACCTAGAAAAAAACGGATTGCATTTTTGAATTGAAAATAAAATTTTCATTAAAATAAGTTAAATTAACCCGTTCAATGTTTTAATGATCATGCTCATTTAGGCTGTCAACGTTCTGAACGCACATATTTGAAAAACACACGTTTTGGCCGCCATTTTGAAAACGACAAAAAATAAAGGAAAATGTCCGGGAATATTTTTGTTGGAAATGGTCTCTTTTATTACCCCTATCATTCTGGTGCAAACTTTCTGGACCACCCTGTATTTATCGATCCCTCAATTCAAAGGACGTCTATACTTAGTTAGTTGATCTCAGAGATTCAATAACAGAGAGTTACTTTTTCTAATAGTTTTCTTGTATTTCTTTTATTCTCACTTGTTTTTCTGCAGCAGTAATTATTTTTTTAAAGGAAGGGCAGGGAATTTTTTTAAAGACACCCAGGTCTTAGCCTAGGGTGTAGAATCTCACCCACTAAAAACCCACCTTTCCTGATAGCATACTGCACATGGAACCGAAATATTTTCATTACTTCAAGTACCTACAGCAGTATAATTATATTAGAATTGCAACTTTCCCTTGAAAGAGTAAATTTAAAGCCCTGAGCAGATGTTTTTTTTTATTTATTTTAACAATTTAACGGACAAAGCCCATGTTTCTTTAAAAACCTAACGATATTTCTGTACCGTGCTAAGGCTACCTTGAGCCCCAATCACCATAGTGTTCATAGTGTATAATCCACAGCAACAGTGCCCCACACACCAGGGAGTCTACACAATTGATGCCAATTGTTGAGGAGACGTACCAACAAACCAAACATATCCATCATTGTAGAATTCGCGCCTTGTATGGCGTATGGCCAACCTCAATTCTCCATTTCGAACTTCGCCGAACGGTAGAATTCGCCAACCTCAACCATGAGCTTGAACAACGTCGACCCTGCTTGAACAACGTCGACAGAGTAAAAGAAGAAGAAGAAAGATGGTGGACACAATTGGATACAGATGACCTACTACCTGGTGTAATAATACTTACTGATAATTGTGATAGCTTGATCGTTAAGGCGGCAGACTCGTAAACCTGGAGGTCGGTGGTTCAAGTCGCATGTTAAACAAAATTTTAGAAAAGCGAGTTCGATCAGTATTTGTGATATATCACGATCAAACACCTCGGCCGAGGTGTGAAGAACGCCTATAAAAAGAAAGAGACAGCGTTGTGATTAACACAAATATGATAACTGGTAATTGTGATACATTGCAGAGAGATTGCAATGTCATTATAGTACATCTTATTCTATTCTTCTGGGAAGGAAAACCACAGCCCATTTTCAAAGGATTTAACTTTAGATTAAGGGCTAAATTACAAAGCAAGATTACATTTGATTTTGATTATTACAAAGCAAGATTACATTTGATTTTGATTATTACAAAGCAAGATTACATTTGATTTTGATTAGGGATAATATTATGATCCACTGTGATTTCTTGAAAGTCCGTCTTCACCATGTTGGGGTTCTGGATCTTTCCTTATATCTGTTGTAATTCTACATCATATGTTTGTCCAAGGAGATGATTTTCATTGTACAAATGCACATGTTAATAATAATCATATCTAAAAGCTTTAGTGAATCAGAATGATGTTAGATTATTTATTTAAGACAGGTATGTATGTTTAAAAAAGAGCTCATATATTTTTCAATTAACAATTGAAATTCAACTTTAATTATGTTGAATTCTTTGCTTTCTCTTCTGCATCTTTTTTATAATAATATTATATTCTATTTATTATTTCTTATTTGTTCTCCTTTTTCTTCATTTGTTTTTGGCAAATTAGACTCATAGGTCACTTCATTTTCGAAATTTTCCAAAGTTGATAATTTTATTATACCTTTGATATCCAAATTATACACCATTAACGGCCAGAGGCGACCTTAACACCTGCTAAAATACGTTAGTTTAAAGTATTTATGAAATTACTTCTGTTACACGACCTACCTCACCTCGTGAGAACGGATGGACTTATTTTTTTTTTTTTTAATTTTTACAAAAAAAGTCACACCTCTTCTAACTTTTTAACTCGAGCCAAAGAGTTCACTAACTCCTCAAACAACAAAAGAATTTGTACAAGTCAGTTTTTATTTGAAATGTTCCATTACATATTTTAAATTAAAATTATTACAGTAATTATTTATTCTATTAAAAGCACAAGGAACACTAGAAGGAAACAGTAAGGCGTGACTCATTTGACGTCGGGCGGAAGTCGCAACAATGCCGCACACTAGGGACAATTTTCATGCGGCGACAGCAAAACTACAGCTTTCCATTCTCTTGTGGTTTCCTTTGAAAGACTTCCAAGTCGGGACAAGACGCCTTGACAGGAGGACTTTTCTGAAAGGATTTCAGGATTGCTAAGCTACTGTTAATCGTGGTGAGAAGTGACGAGGTAAAGGTTTGAGTTGATTATTATCACCACCGCTCCAACGAATGAAAAGCAAAAGTTTTGCGGTCTTAATTAAAATAACAGCGGGGGTTCGAACCCAAGGGTAGGGGGAACCTCCTTCCACCGCAAGTTATGAACAAGTTTCCCACTCGTGAAACTTTGCAAGTCCCAAAAGGAAATCCCTACTGGGAATGTGGAAGAACATGAAGGACTTTTTCATCACTGTATGATGAAGTGATGTAGGACATATATGTGTATTGAGTGTTATTTGTTTGCACTATGGATTAATGCCTGTTTATTTTGTTTACTAAATGGTTTAATTTGATTTTTTTCAATATTAAAAATACAATGTATATTGAATTATAAATGATTTTTAGTTGTTAGCACCTTGTGGTTTCAGAATTGTTTTTCCTTTTAGTTATAGTCACTTTTTTGGGGAGGTAAAATTGGTTTTCTTTAACTTTGACAAAATACATACACAAGATGCCTATTGTGATGGTCTTAAAATTCTTGATATTATTTTTAGTTTTCAATTCTAGGTATTTCTACATTGTCCTACATGCGAATGAGATCCCACGACTCTTAACCCAAGGTTCAAGATATTCTTGGTTCGTGGGATAACTTAACGCAGAGAAAAGAAAGTCATATTGTGATATTCACATAAATCGCATAGGTTAAACTTTCATTCAAAAAGCACCAGTGGCACTTTTAAACCTTTTTTATTTAATCAATGTACAAAACTAAAAACCATTGATCTCCGTGACCCGTGTGTGACGTATAGAAACCAAGAATGTCTTGAGTATTCACAAAAGTTTTGAATATTTTGAATCAATTGATATCTTCTGAAATGAAAACTCATCCATTCTATGGACCTTTTTTCTCATTCTCACGTTATTTTAATTAAATTATATATGCCAATATTCGCAACCAGTATGCAACCCATTTCCTCATCTCTAGGTGTCCTGTGACTTTATCTTTTTAATTATAAAATCAGAAACTGCCGCATTGAAGGAATTAATTCAAAAAGAATTGGCGATGCAAAAGTAGATGACATTGTCATTTGATTTAGAGATAAGAAACAATTCCGTTTTCTTTCCATCAACTTGATTTGCGATACCTTTCAAGAATATTAAAATAAATTCGCATTTAAATTGGTTTCTGATTTCACCCTTTTAACATGCAGATTTTCAACTACCTGTGAAAGGTTCCTTATGGGACTCACTTTTGATTTTTGTGATTTTTTTTTAAAGTTACTTTAAAGAAATTCACAGGTTGTAATTTAATTGTAACCGCGTCATCCACGATATATGTCTTTTAAATCAATGATGACATTTATATTATCTACCAGGACGGGGTTCATTTTCTTCAGACCTTTATTTCCGGGGACGTTGCTCTCGAGAACACCGCATAGGGGGACAAAAGTTAGAAAATAATATTGAAGGCCTGAAGAGAAAATGAAAATTGTTTTGTGTGGGACAGTTTGTTATATTTCCTTAGATCCGAAGCTTCAAGATCAAAGCTGTCGTCGTACACTAGAAGGGCTGACTAGGGAATTTTAGAGCTGGACTCAGTAACTTGAAACGAATGGAAAATTAAAACTTTATTTTTTTTTTCAATTAGGTTTTTCTACGCCTCTACTGGCTTATGCTACTTATATTTCTTATTGTCTTACCTATCCTCTTATACAAGAGATGCTATGACCTAGTCTGTCCATCCTTCAGAGAGAAAATATACCTTGTTTCTTCTGTTATAAAAAAAGTCTCCTTGGTGCGAATCCATAATATCCCATTGTTCTCTTGGCCTTTTTAACTACGTTAACAATAGCTACTCCAGCATTTTGACACTTGAAATAATAACACAATAGTAAAGTTGTCGTTTATAATCAATGCATGGTAAAAACATAACATACATAAGTACATTCGAATTCGAGTACATTTTAGAACTAGAAAAATAAACGGTTCAATACCAGCTATCTATCAATGTGGCGTAAAGACAGAGGTTCCAAAGATAACAACTGGTACAGGATAAAGGGACTCTTCATTGGAAGAAGGCAGTAATTTCTTAGACTTCATTTTACTACAATACATATAGATAGTGCTTTAAGAAATTCTATAATAATTATGTACAAAAAGATTTAAAATCTCTCTTTCATCCACTTAAAGGTTCATAATAGATAATGCAATTTTCATCCTTTCCTAATGGAAAAAATTGGTGCATGTAATGTCTTAATTCAGATCAACCTACCTACAGCTAAGCTATAAATAATTAAATTTAACAGTTGTAAAATAATTTAGCGAAAAGTAGATCGACTATTATTTAAATTGCGATTCGCACACTATTATATCTGGAGAATATCATTTTTAAATTTATTAAATTTTCAATTTATGACTTTGCCGTTTATTTCCTATTACAGTTTATTGCGATGATCTACTTTTCTTTGGGTTATACGGATGACATGGATGTACAATTTGTACAAATGTACAACATGTTCTAGAGACCCTTTCAATCTGAAGAATCTCTTGATTGCAATGTATTAACTGTACTATTTTGTCGACGGTACAATGACCCGACACATGTCCACTAAACCAAAAGCTGTGGTCAGTTCATGTGGGATTATGGGATTTGAGTTTCAGCATCAATCAGACCGGTAATTTTATTTTTTAAAATTTCAAGAAGACCCTTAGATTTTTAACTTATAAGATTTTGTTCTACAATCATAACTTAGTAAGACTTAGTAAGTCGAGAACATAAGGGATAACTTAGTATCGTTTTTCCTCATCTAAGACAACATAAAGACAATAGGCAAAATCTAAACTTAGCTCCACAGATGTATTACAAAAACGTCTAATATTTGCACCTTATGATCTATTTTACAATTTGGTGTTAACTTATAAGTAAGAAAATGGCTTGAAGATTATATATTCCTTTCTTTCTCAAATTCTCACTTCTGATGCATAAAAAGGGATCTGATCCTCCCCAGTTTGAATGAGCTGTGTCTTCCCTATAAATACCGTTTCATTTTCCGAAGACAATTTGAGAAGATCGACTACGCCCTAATTAAAGGGTTGCAAAAGATTCGGACAGATTTATATCGGAATATAATAATTGTAAATTAAACGCATGAATTTTACAATTTTTACCATCGACGAAAAAGGTGAGAGACACTTCTTGTCACTTTATTAAAATTATTATATTTCGTAAAATTGGGGTGAATATGCAAAAGGTATGAGGCCTCTCTTTACTTATCGAGGCGGAATTTTAATTGCAAAATCCGAGGACTTATTATTTAAACATGACTGGCATTATACGCTGAGATTAAAAATTATTATATTGTGAAATTCAAAATCATCCGTTAATTGGGGAAAACATAAAGTGACTTTGCCGAGACTTTATTAGAATTATGTATAGTAAAAAGTTGTCGCTTGTCTCAATTTTTGCTGTTGGGAGTGTTCATTTGTTTCTTTGTTTTTATGAAGATCCCTCCATCCACACTTGTTGGGCGATTGAAAAAGGGCACTTGCTGGCATTAGTCTCTACAATTTTTACCCCTACAAACATCCATATAGTAATTTTCTTAGCTGCTTCTAACGAACTCAGATGCTTTCTGTTCTTGAACTTACAAAACGAGCTGAACATGACTGACTTACTCAATGATTATCACAAATAACCACCTAATTATATCTAGTACTAGCCATATTATGTTTAGTGTACCTTAGCCTAAAATGTAAAAGTTTAAATTGGTAGGAGGAAGATGTATCTCTATATACCCATCTTGATAAGCACCTTTACCTACATCTGCAATCTATGCCTGCAATACATTTCCTCCAAAAACATTGCCTCAGTCCCAAGGGGCGAAATACCACTGAAAACCTTGCACTACAAAGTAAAGGCATACGTAGAACAATGTTCGACGTCAAACAGTCAAACCTGGATATAAGATAACGATTTCTAGATTCAGTTAACTCTTTCAATTAACTCACTTTGGAGTTGTTTCCGGGTCATCCTTATGAATTGCAATAGATGGGAGGGGTTTGAACCAACAGATCAGCACACTCTTGGATTATCAGACTAGCACCAGAACCATTCGACCAACAAACACAGTAAAGTTATAGTCAATAGACTGGGTTGTACGTTGTGCGCCCACAGACCTACCCAAACTAATTGAACCAATGTTCTCGTGAGACCTTCGCCAGCTATGATCAAAGTAAAATTATCAAGCTCACAATAGCCAGATAATAAGATGCTAATTTCAGTCAAAGGAATCAAAAGCGGTACCCATTACCACACAAGACCAATCTCATAAATCTGCAATTTTGTTTGGCAATAATTGCATTAATTGGGCTTATTGTGTTGTGCCAAGGTAATTCTCAAAGGTATTTCTGAAACCAAACAATTTTTACATTCATTTTCGACAAAATCTCATTATTCATAAAGAACCATACTTGTAGGTATAAAATCAATTTGATTAAGGCATCAAACGCCGGCCGTGGCATTTCCCGACGACGTTCAGAAAGTGTTTTGCATTTTTTATATAATACTTTCCTTCTTCTCTTTAATAATTTCATATTCCACGACCATTCATATTCAAGTGTGTGGGTAAAAATATGAATACAGCATCATAATTCCTGTGACATGTTGCAAACAGGTGACATCAAGAGAAAAGGTATGGAACATTGCGAATCCTAAGGGTTCGTCCGTGGGCTTGATCATGTTTTGAATATGAAATTATGCAAATTTTGACTTTGAAAAATTATGTTAATTACTCGGAAGGGTTGTGATTCTTATGTTAATTTAAGTGTCGAACATTCCTTGTCATATTCTGACGGGAAACCTGATGAAGTATTTGAGGTCGTCTTGCAAGCACATGAAACAAGAGGAACACAAACAGTACAGGAGGAGGATGTTCAATTATTGAGTTTTCTGTAATATTGTTCTTCAATTCTGCGTTTTTCTCATTTTATCTACTTTTCCCCATTATTTGTTTGTTTTTTCATAATGATGACTATGATGGAGCAATGTAAAAATGACCGAGGTACAGCCTACAAAAAACTTTAGATGTTTAAGATGAAAATCACGTGCCAACCTGATGAAATTGTTGGTGAGTATCTTAATGGTCTTTTAAAAGCTGGATTTAAACAAATCCACTGAACTAACTACCGATGTAATGTTTGCGTTAGAACAAATTATTGAAAGAAGATTGGAACACAACACAGGTGCAAAAATGTGTAACATTCATTGACTTTCGTAAAGCATTTGACTGTTTGGACATAAAATACTATAATAATTGAATGTATTATTAATTTCTGGAATATAAAATAGGCAGCATGAAAAAAAAGTTCTATGTTGAATCTAAAAGCCCCCACCCCAACAGAAAATGAAGTAAATGACAGTAATTTTGTTTGTTGTCAATGGATATCCAAATAGCCTTGCGTTCTAACACGTATCAGGATATACAGGGTGATTCAGAAAAGTACCGTCAAACGTTAACCACATATTCTATGGGCTAGTTAAGGAGGGGTCAACTCTATAAAAGAAAGTGCGCAAGTGCCTCCTAACGGAGGTACACGCCCCTTAAGGTGTTTTTAAACAATCGAAATTTTCATTTTACGGCTTACCTATTTGGGATATTGCAATGTGGTAAAAAAATCATTCTCAATACTAGATAGCACCTTTCTTTTGGCACAAAATTTAACACCATTCCAATGTCAGGGGCGGTCTCAGGAGGGTCAGATGGTAGAAAAAAGGTTCTAACTTTTTAGCCGTTGCTTGTAATTGAATTTGGTTTTCACCCTATTACAACGTCTGTCATTGTCTACAAAAATGTTATTAATAATTTTTTTCTCAAACCAACACAAATGCTTGAAAATTGAAATTGAAGGGCTTAAGCCGAAATAAGATTTACAGCAAATGTTCCACATGCGGGCTCCTCTGGCTTCAATGCAGACCTCCATGCGCCTTCGAAAAGATTGACGAACACGTTCAAATATTCCAGGTGTATTTCTTTGTTAAATAATGAATTGGCTGAAAATTCTTGTTCTAAAATTGTATGCCAGTTGCATAGGTTTCAAAACTTAATGTGGTTTTAAAATCTTCAATTTCAATTTTCAAGCGTTTGTGTTGGTTTGAGAAAAAAATTATTCAGAACATTTTTGTAGACAATGGCAGACGTTATAATAGGGTGAAAACCAAATTCAATTACAAGCAACGGCTAAAAAGTTAGAACCTTTTTTCTACCATCTGACCCTCCTGAGACCGCCCCTGACATTGGAATGGTGTTAAATTTTGTGCCAAAAGAAAGGTGCTATCTAGTATTGAGAGTGATTTTTTTACCACATTGCGATATCCCAAATAGGTAAGCCGTAAAATGAAAATTTCGATTGTTTAAAAACACCTTAAGGGGCGTGTACCTCCGTTAGAAGGCATTTGCGCACTTTCTTTTATAGAGTTGACCCCTCCTTAACTAGCCCATAGAATATGTGGTTAACGTTTGACGGTACTTTTCTGAATCACCCTGTATACAGATATGTACCTTATATTATGGTTAACTATTTTTATTATTTTGAGAACAAGTTTATTATCATGATAATAACAGATTATGCCCATGACAGTGACGACAGCTTGAAAACAATACAAGCAACAAGTAGTGAGACTAGTGAGAGACTGAGAGAAACAAATGGATGAATGGAACGCGAGAGGAACACGTGACCCCAGTCAGCTGATGCAAGGCTGATATAATTCAAGTTATTTATTCAAAAAAAGTTCGTTATTATTATGTAACGTATTTTCCTATACGAACTCTGGCGAGGAGTGGGGTGAAGCTTCATTGCAGGAAAATCGATGGAAGGGGTGGGAGATGAAGACCTCACGTTCACAAAACTCGTTTCTATGCTGTTTATAATTCCTTGTAGTGACGTGAACATACACAGCGACCGTGTGGCCTAATGGATAAGGCGTCGGACTTCGGATCCGAAGATTGCAGGTTCGAGTCCTGTCACGGTCGAAATTTTTGTAGATATTAATTTGATTTTTCGTGGTTCACTCGCTGGATTTTAAATTTCTTTGGGTGCGTCAGAAAATATTTTTATTTACCCTCTTGGGGCTCTAACCATCGACCTCCCCTCGACTTGCATGTAGGTGACCCGGGTTTGAATCCTGGAATATTTTGGTTTGAAAAATTGGGACTAATAAATAAAGTACTTTTATTAATAAAAATAGGCAAGTTTCTATCTTTCGGAGTTTTGGTCATCAATATGGAGCAAAAAAAAAAAAAAAAGAAAACATCGCCAACGTTACGTGGTGTTCCCAAGCGGTCACCCATCCAAGTACTATCCACGCTCGACGTTGCTTAACTTCAGTGATCGGACGAGAACTGGTGTATTCAACGTGATATGAACGTTGGCGATCAGGTGAGTAATTTTGTAGCTACACATTATTGTGAAGTAAGTATGTATTATGTAATGACAAGACTTCTCATTATTCTCAATGTTATGAATTCAATGTCATTTTTTTCCATGAATGTGTTATCTCATCAGTGTTCAGTATTAAATAACGCTAGGAGTCTATATTTATAATCTCCTAATACTTCTCAAACAAAATAAGTGAAACTCAATCGAAGTAAAATTGTGCAGCATGGGGGGTGGGAAGGAAACTCAGTTCTGAACCATCCGTCCTCTGAGGAACTGTTGGGTCTCGTAGGAGCAGGGCCCTGGCAGCTAGGTGCTGTCCTTAGAGCCCGTTCACACCGATTAAAAACAGTTTTTTTACTGGGACAGTAATTTTACTGGTCCAGTATTTTTACTGAGTGGCGCATACATTTAAATGAGAGCGTTCACATCGCAACGTTTTACTGTTAACAGTAAAAAAACTGGATCGACAGATTTTTACATCAGATTTTGCCACTAGAAACGGAAACAGTAGAAAAACTGGCCCAGTAAAAAAACTGTTTCTACATCCAGTCGCTTGTACAATCAAATGGAGATGTTCACACTGCAGTCGGCACAGTTTTTATTGTTTCTGAAACCTATTATAATATCGTATTTTTCGAATGAAAATTAATTCGTGTCTATTTGTGAGGCGCTACAATGGAAATCGGGGCGAGCAAATGACTTTTTGGTGGCGATCTGGTTCAAACTAGGTTCTATAGATAGGTATGACTTGCTGCTATCTAGGGTTAGTGTTAGGGCCTTTCGTCACCTACTAGGGCCAAATAAGGGCCTTTTTGGAAAATCATAAATTCGGCTCTAGCGCCTCACTAATTATTAAATTAAATTTAGAAATGCTCCTTTTTGATACCTTTGTGCCACTATGGGATGATTCCACCATCTTCTCTTATTCCTTCGTTGTCGTTGCCGGTACCAGTACAAAAGCATTAATGTATTCACATCCATCACGTTCAATGGCTTTATCACGAATGAACATAAAGAAAAGCATGGAAAAGTAGGACCAGTAAAAATACTGTTTGTAGCCTGTGTGAACGCACTCTGAGAAACAGTTTTTTTACTGGATACAGTAAAAAAACTGTTCCAGTAAAAACTGTTTTGGTGTGAACGGGCTCTTAGGGTACCACACAATCCTTCTCTTGCTTCTCTCTTATCTAACTATCTACAGTATCTACATCAGAATTAATAAGTAAATTTAATTGGGCAGGTTGGGCCGCAAAACAGAGACATTTGAAGATAAGATAGCAAAATTGATGAGCCATAAAACAGTTTGCAGAGTCATACTTAAAAAAACCCATACATTAAAAGTGAAGGTTTTTGCAACTGAGGAGACTAAATAGAAAATCCTAGGGGCGAGAAAGTTCCAGAGAATCATAACCAGTGTCATCACAAAGAAATTTTATACTATGCCTTCACGGTACCAGGGGTGAAATGTTAGACCTCCTCGTGGTTCACCCTGGGCAACGCATTGACATGCGGCTAAAGTACTGACAATTTTGGCGATCACACAATCACTGCCATCAGATATCCTGATCAAGTTTATTACTCATGTCTTCTCACTTTGAGATGTGTAATAAAGCCATACGATAAATAAATAAATACGGTACCAAAGGCCAAATCATGAAACAGGATTAGGTTTAATAAAAGTGGACACTATCCCTTATCTTAACACGCCCTCTGCTGGAAATTTCAAACAATCACAGCGCACTATAGTCAGCTGATAGGCAGAGTCAGCTGATAGTGTCCACTTAGATTAAATCTAATCCTGTTTCATAATTTGGCCCTAGATATTCTTTTCTCCGAGCTCCAGACATCCCAGGACAGCTGATACCGCCAAGTGTGTCTCGTCAGCAGGGATCTGTCCAGAACTCAGAGATCCAAACACAGGTGGTTTGATGATTCCACGGAGTTGTCAGTCAGTTGTATTGTCCAATATTTCGCTGGAGATATGCACCGGGTGAGAATCTGACATAATTCTAGCTGCAATGTCGGGTGCTATCTTCACGCACCCGAATCAGACTCGTGATCTAGAAGCCAGACGACAGAGATAGCTAGCGAAGTTAAGAATCGATTTTCTTAGGAGTTAAGGAACCTAGATAGTTTAAGACTTCAGAGGTGAGGTGTTTAATAATTTAAAGGTAGACGCGGATTTTATAGGCATTGGAGAAAGTACGGAAACAGAGAAAATAGTAAACCAATCCAAAGAAGAGATGGACAAAATACATCAAATAGGATGGATATTGAAGAAAACAAACCAAATAAGGAATTTAGCGCAGAACAGTCCGAAATAGCGATGATGCGGGTGGTCCAGAAATGTTGACCTCACTTGAGGAGGAAAATGTAGTAAAAGAAGTAGGTGAGAGAGAGAGGTTCTGGTTAAAATATCTTCCTATCCAGAGGTAGGAAGGAATAAGACGTCTTGATCACTGAGCTAACAGGATGGAAGAAAAGAAGAAGGATGGATCCCTTCGATTACTTTTGTTGATTGGGAGTTTGATCAAACACCTCGGCCGAGGTGTGAAGAACGCCTATACAAAGAAAGAGACATAAAATCAAGCAACGAACACACCTTCACACCAACCAACATCGTCAATCAGCGTCATACTCCCCTTTCTAGACTTGAAGTAATAGGAGTTCATGAAAAACGGTGGGTTTGAAATTTTCATCATGCTTCTCTCTGACGATGAAGATGACTCAGTAATCAGCTGGACCAATGTCAAATTGTTCTCAGAGTTTCTCAAACTCTTCGCGTATAGGGCGCAATAGGAACTGTGAGGGTTGACCTACATGGCGAACACCTCACTCCTCTATCTCTTGATCCAAAGATGGCCAGGATTCAGGGGCCAGCCAGAAATGATTTGAGTGACGCTGAGCAATTAAAATTTTAAATTTAACACAGTTAGTTTGGTTTCATTAATTTTGTTCGTTAAGTATTAGGAACTTATAATATTACAGGAGGTGATCCATAATAGGTTAATCGGTATGGTTCAAACTGTGACCTCCAACACTGCCAAATTATAACACGCTGTGTTAACGCCGTCTTTCGCCAACGTTCATATCACGTTGAATACACCAGTTCTCGTCCGATCACTGAAGTTAAGCAACGTCGAGCGTGGATAGTACTTGGATGGGTGACCGCTTGGGAACACCACGTAACGTTGGCGTCATTTTTTTTTTAATGTTATCAATTTCATACATAACTAGCGGGCCGAGGCATGGCCGTGAAAGCAAAAAGTCCTTTTTCGCCAATGGCAGGTGTTGTAGTGGGAATTTCGAAAATCCCGTCTTATTGCACATCTAGACTATAAGACAAATCTACCTACCAAATTTCAGCTTCCTAGAACTTACCAGTTCGGAGAAACAGTGATGATCAGTCAGTCAGTCAGTCAGTGACTTTGACATTTATATATTAAGATATTACAAAATTTCTGTAAGATATCAAATTGTTTGGTATAATAATGAATATTACCTCGAGCTTCACCTAATCAGGTTAGTTCTGAGGAGGTATCACACTTCAGTGGAACTTTTGGCTAAGATTGTTGTAAGCCGAATGCTGCAATCCCACACCAATAACAGGAGACACAGGTCTCCGAAAGTCATTGGGTCGTACACATAAAAAAGAAGCAACTGCTCGTGAGGAAAAGCAAGAAGTAGAAGCAAAAAAAATGATAGTAGAAGAAGCAATAATTGCTCTTTTCGTATTCATAACTAACTATGTAGGTGCTTCCTTTTGCTCACAAGCATTTTCTCCATGTTAAAGTTAGGGGAGCTATTAATGAGAGGAAAATGTCAGCTTTATGAATATCCATGTAGCATTTGCTTTTACTTTTTCATTCAAGGAAAAGCAATGAAATTCCTCTCAAAACTTTATGAAAACCAGACTGAAGCAATTTCTTCGAATTTCGCAAGGAAAAGCTTTTGCTTCTATTTATGACTTTGAAATCGAAGATGGAAACTATTTTTGACTTTCCATCTTCCAGAAAAAGGGGCATGTTGACTATAGCGAATTGAATTGTCTGACTATAGTGGATTGTTATTGATTGAAACTCTGACATGAGGAATGGTTAGAATTATCTTTGTTGTAATCCTATTTAAAACTACACCTATACATAACTTTTCAAGGGTTAATTGGATTTCCACAACGGCACAAATTTAGACTTAATATTTATGTACTTGTGGATTTCCAGAAGCTCTTCCCTTTAATCCATTTCAGAATCATGAATAATAATTTATAAAAACTACAATAGGTATTGTAAATATGATTTTCGTAAAGGGATGTTTCAATTTATAACCGGAAAATGTTTCTTTCATTGCAACAATTACAACATAATGAATAGTTTACACTTAAAGAGTCCTTTCAAAAAAAATATAACAAAAAACTTTTCTGACCAGAAAGAACTGTGCAAAAGCAACATTAAATTATTACAAGTAAGATATCTCGTCCATAGAGAGGGACTTGGAAATTGTACCCACGGCCAGATAATTTAGATAAATAAGGTCCATAAATTAAAATATCTAATTGTTTTAATATTTAATTCATAATGCCAAGCTGCATCTATTTTTTAAGAACAATTATTCTGAAATCTCCACAATCCATCATTAGTAAAACTATTTCACACATTTCAAAGCCCCCCCCTCCTCTTGATCCTAGAGTGTCCTGGATTTTTGTTCTCTTTCTCTCGCTCTATTAATTTTCCTTTGTCTTCTCCTTTGTTCTAGGAAAAGGATCCCAGAGGACAAAGGTCACAAGGACGAGCTAGACACAAAGGAGGAGAGAGACACGGGAGATTATACAGGGTGATGAAGAAAGGAGACGTAAAATGTGGAAGAAGGATAGTATAGTAAAGTATTGCTTTATTTAGACTGTCGGCTCGAGACAGCGAGTCCCGCTATGTCCCATAGCGAGGATTGCCAGATTCAAACAATAATAACAACAAAACTCTTTAGTGGAAGGTAACCACCATTTTCTACCTCCTAACCCTCAGAGTCTTATTATTTTCTGGTCACAAACTCAAATTAAATAGGAAAAATTCATGCACTGGGTGGGATTCGAACCAACGGATCCCTACGCTACCTGGATTACCAGACTAGCGTGTTAACCACTTGACTACCAGTGCACACGACAAACAAGATAAACGTTAAGTACGAGGTTGAGCAATGCCGATTTCTAACAGGTTTGAGAAAAGACAATGTGAAAAAAGATCAGTGAATAGATCCTGATAGAAGATGTCATCAGCAGTTATTAGGATAGTTGTTGTTGTTGTTGTTGTTGTTGTTGTTGTAACCAGCTTGGCTACAGCTAGAGGGGGGAGTGATGGTCTCCAGACATCCAGCCAACTTTATTTCAAAGTTGGTTCATCCTGAACTACATATTTCTATGTGCGATCAACTATCATGAGGACATATTAGGACAGTCTTTCTAGCCGCTGATTGTCAAGAGGCAAGTAGTACCTACCCCTCAAAACAGTATGGTACACTGAGGTGACTGAGGAATATTTGGTATAAGATTCCAGATCTATCTATAGGTCTAATTAGTCCTTTTAATTGGTAGTCTATGACATTAAGCCACTATTATTTATTGTTGTTATTTATTTTTATCACTATTTGGTCAAGGTCGATGTAGTCAAGGTAGATACATAGCCGTTACGACACTTGACTTGCAATGTAAACAATCTAGCAGATGGATCCGTGATCTGTGGTTCGGCATCGACAACAGTAACAAGTGGATTTCAAAGTCCGATGTACCTACTCCTCTGTTTAGTATTATTAAAATGGACTTTCGTTCGATTTAAACTCCTGATATGAATTTTCCTCTGATTTGGGGGCACAGCGTCGTTCAGTCTGTGGACCACAGGTCAGGATTTCAGCAGACCCTGGAACTCAAAGATGCAGGAGTAAAATGCAAGACTGCAGTTATGCGATGTACCTCATGGCTGCAACAATGGGATTCATTAATAAGAAACACAGGTGAGGTGCGAGAAGGACTGCTGCGACCAGCAGGGCTGGTCTTACGCGAGTCTTTACCAAAATGCAACTAGGACTATTAGTAATTATTATTCAAGCAGTAAACCCAAGACGTATTATTTTGTGGTGAAAGTCCAAGGAGGATAACTTGTCATGTCCCGGCTGAGTTTCGAACTCGTGACCTCTGAATTACCAGACCGACGCAACGGCGACTCCTTGACCAGACAGACCAGCTACCGGGACAGACAGATCAATGATTTCAAAGATATTCTATACCATGCCTTTACGATATATTGAATCTTTGGTTCTCTGAACTCCAGACATACCAGGAGGACAGCTGTTTCGGGCTACTGGACCTCATCAGCTGGGAGCTGTCCAGAACTCTAAAGAACCAAAAGAAGTTTAGATACTGCAGTTGCGCCATTTTACCTCACTGCAACATCCACATATTTCAAGACACATACGTCTTGAATTCATCCCTGCCTCCCCAAACACACAAATAGCCGAGGATATTATGATAGTTTTAAAAATAATGAAAAAAGAAAAGAAAGAAAGGAATTTTCGAATTTGAAAAACGCTCTCGCCATTGTGAGCAACAATAGGGCACAATCATAGTTCACAGGGCTACCTATTATTCTCCCATTGTTACCCGGGGTCTCAGGATTGACACTTTTGAAACACACCTGGGAGTTTCCAACACACGAAGGATCTGCGAGGAGAGCACAAGGGACACCTTTGTTCCAAACAGAGAAGAAAATAAAGAAGCTGTTTCCAATGACGGATACGGAGGATCCTTTCAATTTGGCTCCTCTATCCTCTATCTGATCTTGATCTCTTTTGAGCAGAGTGTCAGCAAGCGCAGGATCACTGAGAAGTGTTATGATATGGGATACAAAAAATAGGTGAAAGAAATTAAAAAGGAATTTAGAATTGTGTTCTTTTTACTAACATAGGACTAACTTTTCTACCGTTCTACACATTAAAGGGACTTATTTCTGTATAAAGTCTTATGTCTTAATTCATTTCCCGTTAATGTGACGTCCGTTGCGTTTAAGCTTTTCTCTAGGTGTTTCTTCTTCGAAAAGTGTTTCTTTTATTTTTTTTATGGATTAGGTAATATATTAAGTAGAGTGCTATTTAATTCACGGGAGTAAAGATTGGGATATTAGATAAATTCAATTACTGTAGTTCTTGTCAAGAAATGAGTGAGAATATAGCTTGCGATTCAATATTCAGTCGTCTAAGAACTTCAAATGGAAGCCGAAACATGGTTTTAATCTAAAAATCCAATAAAACTAAAACTTTACATACCTATTACACCTAAAGTTATATTCTTTTATTTCTTTGAGATAATTCAAAGATTAGTGAACCATTTTCTATCTCTTATTTGTTCTGTGCGGTGTCTTTGTAATTACCACAGCTGGGCGAACCATGCACGCAATAAAAAATCCAGATTAGGTACTATCGATTAAAATAAAGATTTAGAACAGCAATTTTGTTTACTTGTGGCATTAGATTTACTTTGCAGCCGGCAAAGAAGAATTTCAAAGATCATTAGCCTAAAATCTGAGTCTTGTCATCCTTGCGATTCTATTATTACTTACTGTACAATGAGCGGCCTAATAGCTTATCTGAGATTTCACAAACGAATGTGCGTATGACAAATTCTTTATTTATACAGCGGGCGTAGGTATTGAGATTTTCTTTTGTCAGTTGTTCAAACATCAGAAAATACTCTATTGCTTGCTTTGTAGACACAACAGTCTTAAAGACTGTGATTTAAGCAGCCAATATGAACCATTGATTGTTATAAGACAGCATCCACTGGGCATCCATAATTTGAAGATATTGAAGGAGCCTGATTGCCCAGAGGGCGTTGTCCGATTACAAGTAGATCAGTCTAAACAGAATGGCTCTCTGAAGGGTGGCAACTCCTATTCTACTATATTTGACTTACCAATTATTAAATTAGCTGAGTCATACTAGTGAAACAAGATCTTTCTGTCAACAAAACTAATAATTATGATTTCATCAGCAAATGTAACTTTTACATTTATTGTTAGGTAAATTATGTAGTACTGCCTCCTATCCACAGATAAAAGGAACCCATACTAGACATACATAAAATACAAAATATTCTTTCGTCTTCTTCGCTGAAATTTGTAAGATGAAGAAGAATTAGAGGAGCTATAGTTACTTGTTTTCTTTCTTTTTTAATTTCAAGCGAACCTTAGCAAAAAATCGCCAGATTGGCAGTAGTCAGCACCCTCTTAGCGTTTCTTAGGGGTCGGATCTGTAGTCTATACCAACAAACGTTAAGCTCTTACCTATATTTTCTTCCAAGTGTTGAAAAAACTCATGAATTGAAATTGCAAAAGAGATTAAAACTCTATTAAATGAGAAAAAAAGAGTCCTTATTAAACACACAAGAAATTATAAAATAATAATTTCATCAACGGGAAACTTACAATGGAAGATTTGGAAAGATAATAGGATTAAATTCAACAAGTAATACAAGGAGAGAGAGAAAAACATAATGACAAATAATAATATCCTTCCTGCTTTATAAGAATTAGTAAAATAACTCCGGGAAGAGTCCAGGATGTAAAAAGAAATAAAGACAAAAACTTTCGTAGACTTAAATGTAGGACTCAACATCAACTTTAAAAAAACACCATTAGCTTTTCAAACAGAACATGAAGATTTTTTGTCAATTTTTCATGGAAACATGTGGTGAAAAAATCAAGTTCACTAGGATTATCCATCAAGAAAATACATCAACAAACAGCTTTATTAACAACATTGACTCAATTACCTTAAAGCAACAGGCAAATGATCCCAACAATATTGTGGATTGTTTGAGACCTGCGACTTGGAACAATCAGTCCAACCAGTCGAAATAGAGTATGAAATCGAAGGTATTTTGGAAGGCTTTAAAACTCGTGAGAATTTTGCCAAGATATTTAAATCCTGCAGATGAAAGGGAAGAAGAGTTTATCATTAAAATTGAAACATGACCATTGCGGGACAATCTAGTTTGGGAACGATAAAGAAATATGAATACCTTTTCAATACTGATCGAATTATTTAAAAGAAGCAGAGCATTCAGAATTTTAGTTCGTTCATAAAACTCATGTGTATTTTGGATTAAAATTTCAGCCGATCTTTATCTTGCCTATAGTATATCCATTTCATTATGATAGCTATGACTCATCACGACAAAATATGAGAACCAATCAGATGCCAGAATTTCTTACAATGTTGCGGACCTAAAAATATCTATTTTCAGTACACTCTCTCACTCGTTACGAATAAAAGGAGCTCTACTATACAAAGGTCGGAAGGGCACGTTTGGTGCAGGTAATATTTAAAAGGTTTCAACCTATATGTACTGCATCACATAATATTATTACCAAGGTACTTGGTTATCGATCAGAAATATATGATTTTGAATGTTTGAATCTACATAATATGTAGATACATATTATATTGTATCAACCTTAAGGTTGAAAGAAAATGTACAAGGAAGTATTGTGCGATGCACCTTCCTGTACTTAAGATTCTTTACTTCTGTAGTCTTTGCAGTTTTGGCAACCCTGCCTACGATTTTGATGAGTCATAGCTATCATATTGAAATGGATATACTATAGTCGAGTTCCAACAAACTCACCATCTTTTTTTTTTTTTTTAAAGGGTTTAATGGTTTATCTAAGTTCAAAATGCAGAAAGTATCAAATCACCAGATCTTGCGATAAAACTCTCTCTAGGTATTTTGCTTAAATTATGCATTTGAAGGGACAGGATGACAAAGAGTTGTTAAACCGAAGGAGATCCTCGAGTTGATAAGAGACAATAATGAAAAACTGTTAAGTGCCCCTATACAAATACCTGGCTCAATGCACATGGAGTGGAGTTAATGTATTGTTGATGCATACAGACCTACATACATCGATTGTAAGAGATCTGGGTGCCTTGTCTTTTCAGAACAAAATGTGCCCAAATTTTGCTACAAAGTGCATTTTGCACTCATTCTTGAAAAAATTTTAAA
Organism: Bactericera cockerelli; assembly: GCA_024516035.1. Lineage (NCBI taxonomy): Eukaryota > Metazoa > Arthropoda > Insecta > Hemiptera > Triozidae > Bactericera > Bactericera cockerelli. The sequence goes on from CM044956.1 coordinate 38,543,627, forward strand.
GTGTATTTTGGTTGTGGGATATCTGGGTGCACTATCCTTAGCACATGCTGTGCGGCAAAATTTCATTCTAGCTCACATTGTATTGAAACACTTAATTTAGCAAATAATTGAAATGCTGGTCGTCAACTTTGTACTTACTTTAATTTCAGTGTCTAAACACAAGAGTAGTTTGGATTACAATGTCTATTAATTTGTCGAATGAAAATGAGATGGAAAGATTGACGAATACCTACTTTTGGCACCCAAGAAACAGGCGCCTAATTTGTCCTTGATGTATAAAGTTGTGCTTTTTGTTTCACTGTAACAAGAAGAATATAAATCCTTTGGTGAAGATTTCAAAAGAGTGGGTTTTGTTGTAACTTGGCTCTTGTCTTGTTTCTAGTTCATTGGTCAAAGTTTCGCTCCTGATAAATGGGTAGAACGCAGAACTGTGTGGTTCACTTTCACTGACACATCGCTTGACTTAGGAACAAAAATAGTCTGTGCCATTGTGGAAATTCTGATTTAAGAGTAGGTATGTACAAGTATAGTTAATAGAATACGCATGACAGTTGATAGTATGTCAAATGAAAGCAAAATGGAAATTTCAGCAATTCAGCAACAAGGCAACAAATGTCTGAAGATATTACGTATTGCATATAAATATCTAATTTATGGACTTACGAATCACTCATACGTAATTATATGGGATTCCGGAAATACAGTTGATCATCAGAACATAAATATTACAATAATTGCCATTGCGATTACACCGCAAACAATTCTTCAACCATCTTCAGGATTTTCTCCCTCCTAAGATCCTTATCAGGTCTTCAGATTTGTCCTTTTAAAAAATACTTCAAAGCGAAGGGATATTTTTCAAGAGGAAAACCTCTTTGTAAATCAATTTTCGTAAAAAATGCTTTGAGGTTTTAGAAGAGCTTAAAATGTTAAGCAATTTAAGCATGAAAAAAGTGCACTTACTCTTTTGACAATGACAAATACGCCACATTGTGAAGAGTATTTGCAAAACATTTTGCTTCTTTTTTTTTATCAATTTATAAAAGAACATGCGTTTGTATCTGTCTTTCTTTTTGGTATTATTACACAATATATTCGGTACATACCCACACATGTATATTCTACATGTACACTGGTATAAAATGTATGAAGGTAGTGGTTGCATAGCTAACTTTTAAAAATCAAATGCTGCTGATATGGTAGTTCTCAAAAAGTGACCCAATTTTTAAGAACATTTTAATTTTCGAGCTTTATATGGAGTGACCTTGAAGAAAAACACACTGGAACATATTACTATAGCATAAGAAGCTTTTATGGTACGCATATATTCCTGTAGCGAAAATTGAATGCAAAATTTTTGTCAAACCTATAACGGTTATGCGGCAGCCTTTAGCTTTCTCCTAGCTGCGTCCTAGGTGACGCAGTAATCCTTGCAGACTAAAGCCGTCCGTTGCGTGCGTTGGAGAGAACTACTGACATGCTGACATCAGTACTGGTACTGGCTGAGAGTTGACACCATATTCGTTACTGCTGAGGAAGTGAGAAATCCTTTTGGCCTTCTTGAGTTCAATCTTTCATGAATTTCCTGATGGACTTTGAATTTTAGTGGAGTAATGGTTTAAAAATAATTTATTTTACATTTAAGCAATAAGGCCTTTGATTATTTTTTATCAAGGTGCTATTGATAATAGTAATATTCCTTCAATGTTATCTGATAAATACCTGTAAGTAGATGGTAATGGTTATTGTTTTAAATTATAGATAGATTTCACCTTTAACTATAGAAATAGGTCTATAGGTAAGCAACTTTAACTGTTTAAGAGCTCTCAACAGTCTACATTACTTAAAAAAGAAAACAATATGTTTCCAGCTAGATATTTAAATTATTCGTTAAAATTAAATGGGATGTTATAATGTTATTTTAAATGGTAATAAGTAGATGGTAATGGTTATTGTTTTACATTACCATAATTTATCATTTGAAACATTGCTCCCTGTGTCGGTTTGAAACAAAGAAGAAATCCTTCTGGATAATCTAATGAGGATCAGCGGGAGATGGTGTAATGGCCAATTGTTTATTAATTCCAAGAAGAATTATAGCTATTATTAATAATAATAAAAATAACTCATCATTCCTAATGTTCCATACATACGAGTATTATGTAGGTATATGAGGATCTTCTCAATATATTCTCAGATAGTCAAGAGCCAGTTAGCAACTTTACTATAAATATTTTGTGTAAAAAATTAAAGAACTTGTGATAGGTAGTTGTGATAAAATAAATAGAGTTAATTATAACAATGAAATATATTATTAGAAATTATTAGTTTATCATTGTAAGATTAGTAGGTAGGTAGCATTTGAATTGACATATGGTTCACAATAAAAGAGTTGAGCATTGTGTATGTAGGTTTTGTAAAATCTACCTATGTATATGTTAGGTAGTATAATACCACCATTATGTATGTGCAGAGATGTATCAAACATAGAAAGACATATTAATAGAAAACTTTGGTAAAAGATACGTAATACACACATGTATTATTATTATTATTTGTGTTATATTATTATTATGAATTTGTGGAATGGAAATTAAGACTTGATTAGCCGCATATCTACAGAGTGGAGTATACCTAAGAATCATTAGTATAACCAACGACAGTATAAAGAATTTTCCTGTCATTATGTGCTTAAACTGCTTACCCAAATTGAGACATTTCTCCTGTTCTTCTTTGCCATTAGTTGCCACTGTGAATTTGACCATCCCAGAATAGTCTAATTCAATAATTTGAACAACGATATAGCAACGCAAAAGCAATACTGATAGTCGCCACCATCCGATGGCAACACACAGTAAGATATCTCACCATCTCCTACTGGACACAGCAATCGCTGGGCCACCACATAAATCACAATTACCGAACAAGAAATAAATAACGAAAAGAGAACCAATTTTTTATCAGCCAGCTCCCGGACCCAACTGCAACCAGATTCAGGATCAGATGAGTTATTGTGTGAATCTATACGCCGCGAACGGCCTATCCCATCTTGGGTGAAATTAAAACACTCGGTGGAGTGGTGGAGTCATTTGTTACGAAGTGAAGCCGTTCACCATCCAATCTAGCTCGGGAATTGGGAGAATAATCGCTTCTGTCTGTGGACAAAGCGGTGATATTAGATACTTGTATTTATAATTCTGATTATGTAATGTGGGACTTTCAACTTCCAAAAGAAAAATCCAAATTGGGACTGTCTTACTGTCTGAGGACTCTAAGCGATATTCGTAAGGTATTGTAAAGTTTCTTTTGTAACGCCCAAATTCGGATAAAGCGGTATTCATAATCCATTGTAGACATTCTTTAGTTCTCCAAATTTGGATATGTAACCAACGGCTACTGTCAACATACAGAAAGAGGTCGATTTTAATCTGTAGGTGCTAGTTGTGTAAAGGAATATATTTCGAATTTCCTGTTCCATCGGAATTGGGTTTGTTGAGTGAAATATGTAATTATTGACTTGTAGGCCAAGAGACAAAATGAGAAGTACGACATACATAATTATGATAGGTACATAGTAGTACCTCAAGTTGGTTACTTTTTATGCGTTTTTCTATGTGATTCCAATGAAGATGATCAAAAATAAACATCTAACAAAAATAACATCTGAGGATCTATGATTTCCTTATGAGTTCTAGAGATCTGAAATGGATTCCAAGTCCTGTCGGCTATCGGTCAGTAAGAGGACTTGATAAAAAAAGTTAGGTCTTTTTACGACTATTGAGTTAGGTCTTTTACGTCACAATTAAGTACACGATTTGAAAAAAAGAAGGAAAATTGGTTGTCTTTCTCACACAAGATAAAGCTCAGCCTGTCAATAGATTTCCTGGGAAAATGATTCAACAAACGGTTAGCAGAATATTGAAAGGTAAGTACATAGATAAGGCATTATAACAACTCGGGCTTTGTGCCAAACTTATTAACATGAACTAATGAATTGTAATGTTAATATGAGTCTTTTACTAATGTTTCTAACATGAATTCATTAGCGCAATAGTCAACATAAAAAGGAAACATGTGATGAACAAACAAATGTAGGTACTGAAATTGATCATGTATTAAACTATCTTACTGAATAATACCAATGTAAGGATCGGTTCGTCGAGAGAAGGAACACTGAGAAATTCATGAGATATGATTTGCTTTCAAGAAACATACAAACAAACTAGAAAACCAAGTCATTCGAATAAAATAAATTGGATTAAAATCATAGAATCACATATGAATAAAACATCAATAAACCTGTTGAAATTGATATTTTGAAAGGTTCTGACCAGATTAACATGACGATGTGCCACTTATCGGCGCGTTCAATCCAAACAGTTCATTAACATTTGACTTCTGAAACGGCCAAATGTCAAGAAGATGAAGGGTCAAGTGGAGAAAGACAAAGAGAAAGGTCTGGGCCGGACTTGTTAGGTTGAAAGGTCCAGTTTAGAGGGCAGTTATTCCTTTCATGTGTCGAGTTGCTCGAGTTCAAAAGTTTCAAGAAAAAGGTTAATTTTAATTTCTTTTCACTCGCGACTAATCAAATAAATGACTCTGTTACTCAAGTCTTATTATTCATAACCCTCTTATTAAAAAACGATTGTTGTCACTTCAAAAAGGTCTTCTAGGTCAGGGTCACTTGTCTTGAGCAATAACTGTCATGGGATACTTACACAAATGTAAATAAATGACAAAATAAGAAACTGTGCCGGAAAACTGGACCTTTCAAACACGTTAGTGTAACAAATATCCTTCATTTAGATATCTAGTATTTCTGATTCCATTGTTATCGGGTTTCCAATGAGAAGAAAAAACGTAACATTGATTGTGTACATTTTCGGCGGTGGGAAACGTAATTTCTCACATTGCTCATTCTGTTAATTTTTATTTTTTACTACCAAAGAATGAAAATAGTTTTCGAGTTTCTTAAAAGACTTCTCTATGCCTTTATGTCTACAAGAGCTTAAGTCATATTAAAAACAAGATAATATTTTACCTTTACTGAATGTTATTTGTAGTTACACACATGAATTTTGTAGCTATGCATATAGTAAAAGTAAAATAACGTCCTATTAGCTCTGACTCTTATCTAATTATACCTACTTTTCCTTTCATCTGCTCACCATCTTTCATGAAAGATCCTTAAGGACTGGACTTTAAAATCCATTAAATGTTCCTTCCTACCTGACTTCTAGAGTGTTCTTAATGATACGTATTGGAAGAGATTCCATTCATTCATTATTAAGTTCAATGTAGAGCCGTGTTTTTCTTTTGGATAATTTTTTTTCCAGGTTCTGTATTTCCAAATATTACCATTTTCTTCCAAGTTTAGCTTCCCCACTATTCGTAAAAGAAAAATGCGTTTCGGTACTTTTAAAGATTAACAATGCACTCAACCTATAAAAGAAATGGAAGCAAGAATTTTATAAAGCCATTTTGGTTAACCAAACTGGAAGAAGATTTTTCCTCTTCCAAAAGAAAAATGACTTTCTTCGCCTTCGTCCATTTTATTCCATTTGAATCCACTTTGGTTAGAAAGAAAAATACAGCGTAGATTTCTACAAATAAAACTTTACACAAAAAATGAGAAAACACAGTAAAGTTTTTAGATCAGATTTTCTTGGACCCCCTCCACAAATAAGGTTCCCATCCAGTTGAAGACTCTTTTGTCATTTCTGTACGGAAAATGGAAAGAAAATTAAAAATGAATAAAATAATAGAAAAGAAAATAGCTCTCTTTTTCTCGTATTGTCATCTTATTGTATGGAATTATCCCTTGCTATCATTGTGAGCATTTCAGAAATATTATCCAAGTAATATGTACAGGGTAGTTCAGTGAATTTAGTCAATCAGTATAAAATTGAATAGTGGGTTGTGCTAACATACAAGTTCCTGGGCATCTGTTTTGAACTAATTGACCCTCTTCAGCAGGTAAAAGTTCAGGATGTTCATACAATCAACTAAATTTTACTATCCTAAACTTTCCATCTCAATCAGTTTAGTTTACGATATTTTCCTGAGATTTAGTTCAAATACCAGTAGTTCTGTGGACTGTAGACTTGAGCTGAGTTACTAGCACAAAATGGATTCCATCTTGATCATTATAATCAATTAATCATTCAACAACAAGACAATATTATTAGATTACTTTTGCTAATCATTACAGTGATATCAGAAATTACACAAAATTATCTTACTGAAATTTCTAATGCCTGATATGGAACTCGAACCGCTCACAATGCACTTGGTATTTCCTGGATATCCAGACTATTGCTTTGACCACTCAACCACCCGTGCGTGATGATAAAATATAGAGTATACCCTGTAATTTTGTTATTTGATTTTAATCTGGATTGACAGGGATTGTATTCTTGTACAACTAATCTATTAAACAGTTACATTATTGTATGAAAAAGATCTAGTTTTAAGAACTTAATGTTCTTTAAACAAGATGATTTTTTAACACTCAAGTGAAAAAATGGTGTTTTATTCCAAATATGTAGCAAAAGAAACATTTTTTGCTGTTTGTTTTTTTTTTTCTTTTCTAACCTCAACAAAAAAAAAATCGCAAATACAACCCAAAAGTCATTTTTATTGAATTAAAAGAAGGGGGATAGATAAAGTAAATTTGATTTGTGACACTTTTCTTACTTTTTGCTTTATTAAATCGTTGTGTTGATTAGTTATGTGATGGATTTTTTCTAGATCACTGATTTGATGAAGCTTATAAAGTGTTCTTCTTAGTTTCTTTCTAGTACTATCACGCTAACATTGACAATGAACCTGAGCCATGTCCATAGAACATTGTTATAATAATAATAATAACACTCTTTAGTGGAAGGTAACCACCAGGCGAGGTTAATGCTTAAAGCATTTTCTACCACCTTACCCTCAGAGTCTTATTATTATGTGGTCACAAACTCAAATTAATGAGGAAAAATTCATGCACTGGGTGGGATTCGAACCAACGGATCCCTACGCTACCTGGATTACCAGACTAGCGCGTTAACCACTTGACTAGCAGTGCACACATTGTTATATTCATCAGTGACTTTCCAACTTAGCTTCAGAAGTTAAGAATGATGGGATCAATGGAAGTCTATCGTCTATTGGACCCTTACCTCTTGGTTAATTGGTTAGGTATACCTGGAAGTATGAACAGAACTTTCTGTCTTGAGTAAGTTCTACATTCACATAAGCAACAGGCCCGCCGGTGGGGAAATGTTTTGGGCGTGCTGCCACATAAACCGGAGTAAAATGGGATTTATAGAGTTACTTTTTCAGTATCTAAAAAGTTTGAGTTTATTTACCATGCCAATCATAATAATTATGCATTAATTATTCTACAAATGTGTGAAATCCCCTCAATTTCTTTGACTAAATCCTCTCTTTTTCGTCTGGAGGAGCTGCAGTTCGGCAGCTCCGGCCAAGCCTGATAAGCAATATATTATGTATTGGACAGTAAGCCAATCAAGAATCATGGGTGAGACATTTTCAATGTTCTGTCTATAAATACAGCTGATGGTTGTGGGCTTTCCTCTGTGTCCTTGGTTCGAGCCCCGGCCAGGTATTTCTTCGCCAGGCAGGTGAACAATACAACGTGTGACCTAAAAACATACTCAAGTTCCACAAAGAAACTCTTAATCATCAAACTCATTAGTACCTGATATCTCACAAACACTCAGGATCGTCTATCATTCTTTAGTCCAAAAGGATAACAAATACCACATTGTATTGATATCTATTAAAGGAACTATACAAAATGCATTGTAATAGTTGGTATTATATGGTATTGTACAGACTGTATGGTATATAATATATATTATACAATAGTCATTGTAATGTTAGTAACGTTGGAAGTATGTATACCTATAGTTTTCATACATTGTATGTATATTAAAGCTATTGTAATGATAGTCATAGAAATTCCTAACAATTAAGCTTTCTTACAACCGTGCGAGAATATAAAAACATTGACTTATTGAAACTCACTATAATGATACCTGTATATTATTTATCATACTAAATGTACCTATGTACTACAATTGTGGATAATAGTTAATAGTGGTGGGTATTGTTGATATTGTAAGTTGGGAATTGTTGTACTTGATTCTTCGAACCCTAGACCTCGTGATAAATCTGAATGGTTACAAAGGCGTGCTCATTAGACCAGGTATTGTTGGGAAGGCTCCGGGATGTCTTGCATGGATGGAATGGGAATATACCTAAAGGTAGATACCTTCACTACATAGATAATAGATATAATATTATGTACTGTAGTGATTTATTTAGTTAGGAGCACTAGCCCTTAACCGTAATTCGCTACGGGTCTAAATTTGAATTTAACTGAGGCATGGCCATAAAAGAAGATCGATTTTTTTTCAACTCTTTCTCTCTCTTTTATTTCATGGGAATTTGCATCATAATTTTGCCATTTTTCATTTATTTATTTTTAACAATTCACAATAACATTTCCTTAGCTTCTGGCCAACCGCGACATCCAGTAGAAGCATAAAAAAAGCTTTTATACTTCTGCGAGGTCCAAAAATTATAAAATGATTACAACGAAAATAAGGAAGACGGTCTTATCTGAGATATGGTGTGGGTTTTATTGTTTTTCAAGTCCGACATAAGGAGCGGTCTTCCCTTATGTCGTACTTATTATTTTATTTGACCCTAAGAAGCTAAAACTTCTTCAGAAGTTGATGCGAAAAAAAAACTAAATTCAGAAGCTGCACCACACGTAACCTTCTTATATTCATTATTTTATAGGTAGATAAATAGGTACATGTTTTTCAAACCCCATGGAGACGCTCTGTCTAGAAAAACACACAGCATTACGTACATCAGACCGGGATAGCTCCTTTTTCAGTCTCTTGTGTAATTAATTACCCACCAAATCGTTTATCTTGCAAGTCTTCTGTGGAAGAAGCTAAAGATCCTTGTCAGGTGAGGCGAGATATACATGATTTGTGTAAGTATGTATAACAACATATATTGATATTTATATGTATTAGGTACAGTGAAATATTAAAGAATATCATACGATTTGTATATTTATCTACATAAATTTATATAAAAAATTAGGTATATATTTTAAGTAGGTATCTCTTAAGATGACATCAGAGTCGAGAAGAAATTGCCAGCGGGGAGTCTCGAACCGGTTACCACAGATCCGTAGGGCTGGCTGCTGTATTTGTGACCCCCTGTGGCGAGCCTAGCACCCCCAGACACTGGGACGCCCGGACACTTCAGGCAATCCGCCGTGCCCCGGTCAGGCGAGGTGTTATGAACGGGCAGGTATGGTTGTATGAACTGGTATTAGGGGGGCTGTACCTGGGGGATGTCGCCATTAGTTGTTACCATGGTAAGAAAAGGGGGGGACCTCATTTCAGAATAAAATCCCCAAATCTCTTTTTTTACCGTCATCGTCAATTGAAAAACGATTATACCTGCACATCATTTCGGAAAAGAATTGAGAAAAAAAATCGTTAGTATAACCCAAACAGAGTGCAGTTGAAAGCGAGATTTGGTTAATATGAGGAGATTGATAAAACTTTTAGGAACAAGGCTCAGATAAATTTTGTGTCAGTGAAAACGCTGACCTATCCATTGACTATTCGTAGATAGTCAGTGATGGCAATATTTATTAGCAGCTGAAGTATTGTAGACCAGTTTCCCAATTTTTTTGCAACGAGCTTTTTCTTATTATTTAACTGCTTTTTTCGCCAGACCTTTCATTCCGATGCTTATACTACGGTGTCCGTAAGAAAATCCTACAGGAAGGCAGTGATTTGTGTACAATATAAGAACTGAAAGAAAAACAACCTCTGTAATACACTACAACATCAACAATGACAACAAAATTAAAAACAAAGATTGATTTTTTAGCAAAAATCGGAATTTCTTAGAAATTTCTAAGTCCATAATCTGACATTCCTCTGACATCTCTTCCCTCCTAAAGGGTGGAAGAGATTGCCACAGGCAATAACCCCGCCCTTTAGGTAGGACATAACTTCAACTTCATTCTATTTTTTTCTTCTTGTATATTTGCTTAATCTTTTTGTTTTTCTTTATATTTCATTGTATTCTACTGTATATATATTTTGTTCTACCTAATAAAGCTTTCTATAATAATAATACATAAGTTTCTTCTCACTACATTCTGAAATACGTCTTCTAAGAACTCCTGTGAGCACGTCCCTGGTCCCAAGCATCTCAAGCACCCGGCCTCTGAAACCACCTTGTCATATTCCTTGTATTTCTTTCTCTCCACTGAATTCCTCTCTTCTCTTTGATTAATCCTATTGTTCGGCACAAAGTAGAATTGGAGAATCATTTTGATACAGAGGATAAAGAAGACGCACACAGGAAATCGGACATTTGATTTAATGTTTCCTTTGCATTCTCGCGTTGGACAACGGCCGCTAATATAGGACACCAATGTCTTCGGTTGTTCTTTTTGGAATGTATTATTGTTGAACATATAATATTTATTAATTAAAATAAAAATTCATAAACACATAATATGTAGATAAAAACAAAACACCTTCCGCAAATCCACTGTGTTCTTTCATAGTTGTCAACACACTTACCGCATTTCCGACCTGAAGAGCCAATTGTTTATAATTCAACACACATTTAGAAAGTCCCGCCCAGCGGATAGTTTACAGCGTTATAATGAATCTGCCTCTAACTGCTTGCTAAACAGAATTGTTAGTTTTGTTACAATAATTAGAAGGCTCAGTTATAATAGTGCCAATGTTTCTCTGGTAGTTCAGAACATGAATCCTACTGCGGCTATTTGTAATCACTGTTTTCAATGGCGATTTATCTTGAGCTTTGAGAATTAGCCTACCATCAGTAACTTATACAACATATTCCACTATTGAGTTTTGAAAATTCTTTTGGAACAGATTGTATGTGAATTGCAGGTTCTCGTATATCATCAAGATACTTTACTTAATGGTTACCTACTCAGCTCATGGACACATACAAAAAGATGTCCACTATTTGATCTACTTACCATAACACTATATTCATAATTTTATTAATAATTCGAATAAAAAAAATCTTTCGGAATATATAATTTATATTAATATTTATTTAAAAGTAATATATGATGTTGTTTTTTCTACTTCTCAAACATATTTTTTCCGTCCAAAAGGACTAAAAACACCGACTGTTTCGGGCTCTGTTTGTTGTGTCTTTCTAGTGTAATTTATAGGACAGTAGAGGACCCATCCCACTATTTAATATGGCACTTTTTATCAATGGATCGTCTATTTATGAAACACAGGTACCTGCATTGGAGTGCTTTGTGGCTTATAAAAAAAGTCATTCAATAATAAAATGGGTTTTCGGTTTATGTGTCGGAGAAGCTCGAAGAAGATCGTTTGAATTTATGAAACAATTTATTACAGACTTTACGTACTTTCGATATTGGTACTTTAGACAATTATGTATCTACATATTTATAGAATGTAGATACATAATTTTTAATAATATACTCAAATACATGCACAGCTTTTATAGGTATATTATATCTTTTTTGAACTTTAGCGACACAACCTGCATACCTATTATTCAATAATTTGTAGTTTGAATATTTTGTGCTTGAAAAGAGAATTCTGAAAAAATTGCAAATAGAAAAATATACCTTTTTTCTAAAGGCTAAGATTCTCCTGCAAACACAGGTGCGGTTATGCAAAACTACAAGCACGTTTGAGTATGAAAACCGGTTGCATTGCAAAGGCATCAGATGGCATTTTGAAGGGAGAAGATAAGAACCGAGATTTTCTACTTAAAAAGGTGACTGGAATATTGTCGACGCGACGCTGAGAAATCGATTCACAGAAGAACGCAAAAACAGAAAACTACCGATATCTATGGAATTATATGTAGAAACATTATGGAGGAGACCAGCAGTCTGGCTGGGGCACTATAAACAGGGAGTAGACCAGCATTGGATTAGTTCTGGGGGCCCTTGTCAATTATTAGCCTCCTTGCAAAGACGGTGGTAGAAGTGCTGAGTCATTACTCCACTGTCTGGCTACCATCGTTCACGATGACACCACCCTATGATGATGTGGGTACTTTTTTTTAAGCACTTGGAATATTACCTTTCTAAGGACGAAGCTACGTTAGGGGCGTCAAGCGGTGAGCGGTAAGCGGCGAGCGGCAAAATGAGAATTTTAGGTTTTTATTCATAACAATGGAAATGCTTAGTAGGTGGCTACGATAAAAAAATCGCTTGACGCTTGCCGCTACTAAGATGAAACCTACTAAGCATTTTCATTGTTTTAAACGTGAACATAAAATTCTCATTTTGCCTCTCGCCGCTTACCGCTTGACGCTCCTATCGTAGCTCCGGCCTAAGGCTTTCTAATTCAATTTAAAATGTTGGTATGAGGTAATGTGAAATTAGCAATATAGCCAGTGATTCAGAAAGTCTAACCGGAATATTACAAAGAGCAAGGAGCAAGTTTGCGTTATTCTTATTCCGTTAACTCAAGCCTAATGGAATATCTACTGCTCTAACTTGGAGCTTATCGAGTTTTTTATTCAAAATCAGTTTTGAAACAGTGGAGAAATATTGTTTAGTTATTCAACAAGTTCCTGATCACACTGATACATGATGGATCACATATCTTGGTCTCATATGCTCTTATTTGCAGCAGAATTACTACTGGTGTCTTAGACCCTTAGCCCATGGGACAGAAGAGAGGATCACACTGATGTGTGAGAAGCATCCTGATCACACTGATGAGAAGTCTTAGACGCTAAACTCATGAGACAGAAGAGAGGATCACACTGATGGTTAATAGATCACATATCTTGTTCTCATATGGTCTTATGTACAGGAGAACTTTACTACTGGTGTCTTAGACGCTAAACTCATGAGACAGAAGAGAGGATCACACTGATGGTTAATAGATCACATATCTTGTTCTCATATGGTCTTATGTACAGGAGAACTTTACTACTGGTGTCTTAGACGCTAAACTCATGAGACAGAAGAGAGGATCACACTGATGGTTAATAGATCACATATCTTGTTCTCATATGCTCTTATGTGCAGGAGAACTTTACTACTGGTGTCTTAGACGCTTAGCTCATGGAACAGAAGAGAGGATCACACTGCTGATGGAGAAGCATCCTGATCACACTGGTGGATGATAGATCACATATCTTGTTGTCATATGGTCTTATGTGCACGAGAACTTTACTACTGGTGTCTTAGACGCTTAGCTCATGGAACAGAAGAGAGGATCACACTGATGGTTAATAGATCACATATCTTGATCTCATATGCTCTTATGTACAAGAGAACTTTACTCCTGGTGTCTTAGACGCTTAGCTCATGGACAGAAGAGAGGATCACACTGATGGATGATGGATCAGATATCTTGTTCTCATATGGTCTTATGTGCAAGAGAACTTTACTCCTGGTGTCTTATACGCTTAGCTTATGGGACAGAAAACAGGATCACACTGGTGCATGATGTATCACATATCTTGGTCTCATATGGTCTTATTTGCTGGTGTCTCTTACACTTTAGTACTGGCGTCTTAACCCATGGGACAGAAGAGAGGAAGAGAAGAAGGGGTGGGGGGGGGCAAGAGAGAGAAAAAAAAAGTAGATGAAAAAAGAGAGAGATAGAAAAGACAAGGAGAAAGAGGAAAGGAGAGAGAGGGAGGGTCTAGCGGCGGGGGCGGGCTCCAAAGGGCCCGAAACGGCGGTCACTTACCAACCGCATGTACTGCTGCGGAGCCTTGGGGGGCTCCACAGCAGTGCCACACGGCTGGTAACTGACCACCTTTCGAACCCCAAGGAGACTGCCCACCGCCACTGTTGTAATTAAATTTAAAAGGGACATTGCTTTTTTTTGTGGGAGAGGAACAAAGAAGGAGGAGGAGGAGGATGAACGTCAATCTGAAAGAAAGAGAAATTCAAATTATTATAAAATGGAATAATTTGCCATAATTATTTAAAATAGTAGGTAGGTACTTTGTTTCTGCAATATCCGTTATACCTACCAAAACATCTTTTGGTAGCAGTTGGTTATTTTCTATTTTCCCTTCGTTATATCAAAATTAAGAATTTTTTTTCGCAGTTTTTGAGCTCCTTTAACTATAGGATATTGTAAGTTTTTTTAAGTTTATTTATCCTCATTTCGAAAGATTTTTTGTAGACTTCTCTCACGGTGGAGTGAGGATTGTATGAACGTCCAGATCCAATGTCTATAGGCTCTTTCTATGTTCAATGGTTCGAATTAGGATTCAGCTCAGAATTAAAAATGTTATTGACTTGTTGGTATTGAAAATATATAATGGAAAATTTACACAACTGGAAATTTGAACTCACGACCATGTATTCAGGAGTTTGAATCACTTACCTGTAGTTCAGCAGATGAGTTCTTAATGAGGGTTGTATTTGTATCTGGTTTGCAGTTGGCGGTTCTTCTTGTGAAGATTTGAAAGCGGTGCGGCGGTCCTTATGTGGATATGTGGCCTTGTTTGATTTGATTTAATTTGGTAAAACTTTTGAAAAATAATCGGAAGAGAATTGATTTATATTTTTCAAACAATTAATTCGTTAGACTGATCTTTTCGAATCTTAATAGCTGGCTTGAATATATTTTTTTCCCTCTGTAACACTGAATAATTGATTGTATTTAGGCCACTTCATATTTTTTCGCACATATTTTGTTGTTGTAGAATCTGTCAGATTTTAATGTTTTTCCATTTTTAAGTTTCTTTAAGGACCAAATGAGCCAGAGATTCAACCAATCAAAGCGCACTTTACCTTGAGTTATTAGGTCCTTAGTATGTAGGTTGGTATCAGGCGCGGCCGGTGCTAAGGAGCCGCAGACCTGCAGCATCCTTAGACGAAAAAGAAGTTGAGGGGATTTTCGTAAGTACACAGTGAATATCATCATACATTTCTAGAATAATTAATGCATAATTATTATGATTGGCATTGTAAACAAACTCAAACTCTTCAGATACTGAAAGGGCGACTCTACATATATGTAAATCCCATGTTAGTTCGGTTTATGTGGCAGCACCTCCAAAACATGTTCCCACCTACGAGATCTATGAATGGTTGATTCAACAATTGAAAAATGAATGCCAAATTGATTCAATAAATTCCAATCGGGACTTTCATGTTTCTTGGACCAACAATAAAGGATGTATTGTAGTAGTAGTCTATATGGGGCATCTTTTGGGCGAGCTGATGAGCAGAAAAAATGAGATTTTGAGCCCGTGATTTTCTAATCTTCGCCTACGTCACCGAAGTATTCCGATGATTCCCGAGACTGATAAGGTAGAGAGAGAGAGAGAGAGAGAGAGAGAGAGAGAGAGAGAGAGAGAGAGAGAGAGAGAGAGAGAGAGAGAGAGAGATAGATTGATAAAGCCAGCGAGCGAGCAAGCGAGATTAGATCAAGGTCATCGCATAATGCATTCAAGTGCTGAATTAGTGCATCTGTTATCCAACTGAGGAATGGCGTAGTGGTTCAGTCTTTGGTACACCGATCTTGGGTCGTGGGTTCGATCCCAACGCGTGTCAAAATTAATTCCTCATTTACGCTTCTAGTGGATTTTCTATGAATTAGGGACTATGTCACGATTCACATAGTCAAATTATCGGTTGAATGGTTGGGTGGAAGAGCTTGAATATGATCTTTAAAATAATTGGATTACGCTAAAAAGTTGACAAATAGCAGTGTACCCCATCAATAACCATTAGTGTTAAAGTGACCAGTGACCAGTAAAGAAGCTCCCTCTCTCCTACCTAAGAAGAAAAAAGTTCGCGAAAAAATTAAAGGTAAGTGCTTAAAATAATAAATAATTAATTTTCACAAAAATATTAATAAATACATTAGAAAATGACCTCTTGGAGGCATTAATTAATATTTGAAATTTGGCGGTTATATAGACCAAAGAGCTATTTACACAGACTTTATTCGCCAAAGAGATATTTAGAGAGTACAGAAAGTAAACAAACAAGTAAATAATAAAAAAAATCTCCAAAATTGTGTCAAATATTTGAAAAGTTGCACCAAAGAAACCGATTATGACAATGTGTATCCTGTAAATAGTATAGAGTACAGAAAATAAACAAACAATTAGACTTTAAATGGAAATATCAAAATCTCCTCCTAGATTTGTGTCAAATATTTGAAAAGTTGCGCCAAAAGAAGCAGATCAAGGAAATACCAATTCACATTGAGTAATAAAATAATAATAATAATACATAACTCAGATTCACACATATAAACATTCTGACAGAGTCTACTTAACAAGTTCATACTTGAACTCTATGCAGGTGTACTGAAAGTCTATTCTTGTCTTTGGATGTATGAAAAAATCCATACATAGGAGATTATAACTCTATGAAATGACTTCAAGAATATATTGTAATTTTATAAATTTCTGTTATGTTTCAGATATTAAAATGAAGTGCTACCTATGTGAGAGATATTCCACAACAAAAGGATCAAATTTAGGCCGTCATCATAAAACATGTATAGATAAGCTCTATTGCAACCATTGTACATACAAGACGTCTAAAAAGATCCACATGAAGTCTCACATGCGAAAAAATCACATGGATATTAATCACATGGATACAACTGAATTTATTTGTAAAAAGTGTAATAGTTATAAGTCTAAAAAGAAATTTAATATTAAGAGACATCAACGTACTTGTTCAATGAAATTAAACTGTGCCACTTGCTCATTTTCTACAACCAACAAGAAGATGCTGATAAAACATCTACAACCAAAATCTTTTAAATGTCCCTATTGTAAAAATTACAAAACTATAAAAATTGACCACTATAATCGACATTTAACCGTATGTAAGAGAAAATATAAGTGTAAATATTGCAATTTCTTGGCTCAGAACCCAAAAGAACTAAGGAAACATCTAATGATAAACAATCATACAAGTGTATTTTGTGATAAATGTGGAAAAAAGTTTCCAAACCGTCATTATTTTTTGAGAATCGGAATACTTCGGTGACGTAGGCGAAGATTAGAAAATCACGGGCTCAAAATCTCATTTTTTCTGCTCATCAGCTCGCCCAAAAGATGCCCCATATAGACTACTACTTATTGTACGAATTGTGATAAGTTTACACAAATAAAAGTATCTCATATCTAGTGAAATGCTAGATTTGGAAAACCCATTTCATTCAGATTACTAAAAACCCTTCTGTACACCCAGCATTTCAATTTCATAGACAGGAATCGATTAAATCACGGACAAGCTGGGAGAAGACAGAAAAACGCTTAATCTCAAAAGAGCACTTGAAAATGTCAATATGATGATTTTTTTATATTAAAAAAGAAAAACATATTTCCCAAAAGTAAATAACAATCTACCTAAACACCCTGATTTTTAAAATATTGTACACTGAAATTCAATCATAAACTCTGTATGGTGTGGGATGTTATCAATGAAACAGGAGGGGTGTCTTTTGTAAGGAGCTCCCCCTCACACAATATCTTGTTATAGCGGTTCCTGTGCAGTCGAAATTTTTTAATTAAAATAACAATGTTCTAAATTTAATTGATTTTTATTTCTGTTTATATTTATTTAAATTGCGGCGCGTTTAGACGGAGTTAGCTTTGAAGTAGGTAATACATATATTTTTAAAAAAACATACTAATAAAGAAAAACCTAGGTGTTATTAAGAGTAACCTGGGTACCTGAGTGACTTAGAACGAATTGGTAATAGGACAGACAGACACAAAGAATCGGATTCACATGTTCGACATATCGTTCTTCTACAAAGTATTTTACCTACAATCGTACAAGTTGGATGTCCTTATCTAAAACAAAACTTAAAATCTAGACTTTATTTCTACACGTGAATTCAAACATCTTTTAAATTAAATAAAAAAGGCCAAAAAATGCACACTATGAGTATAGTAAGTCATACCTACAGTAATTTATCAAGGCTGTATGTACTCAAGTAGGATAACTTAATACTCAAGTTTTCAAGTTAAGTTGTGCACAATGTTGTTGTAAATTACATTAAATTTGTATTTGATAAATAACAATTATCTATCAATTAAATTTTATAGAATGGTGGGAGCCTTTTCTCAAAGTTTAGCAAAGGTGTGTCGAGAAAAGGGATTCGATTAGATATGCTGTTGCCAATTAGATTGCCAATTAGAAGTGCATATCGTTTTCCATGTAATCATAATAGTATATTTTATCAGCATGCCTATTAAAAATTAATATCTTACACCTATAAAAAGCCGCCCAGAAACTTTTTTTCTTCTCAAATAAACGTTTGCATTCACGCCATTTACAAGAGAAGAGAAAAGATATGGTGGCCGGTGATAACAAATACTATGTAAATAAACCACTACCAAAAACAAATAAAAAAGCCTCTAATTTAAAGTTGCCACTATAGGAAAAATCTGAATAGCATGTTAAATGGGAAGGAATGAAGTAGGGAGGCAGAATTGTAATATTTAACTGGGTTTCTCTAGGCACAGTGGCGCGGTAATGGTTAACGCTGATATTTGTTTTGGAAAATTGATCAGATAGTGTGAAAATTCATTATTTATATATGCACACTGAGAAAAATTTCGTACGTAAATAGAGAGGAATCCTACTTAAAGAAGTAGATTACATGGACACACGTGATACGTAGAGATGCAGAAGTAGGAATCCTACTTATCCGTGACGTCATCAATTTGGAAAAAATTTGGAAAAAATTGATGACGTCACGACATTGGAAGTAGGATTCCTACTTATATACGTAGCGCAGATCTACGTCGTACGTAGAGAACGTCTGTACACTAAGGAGATTACCTCTTTCTCTAAGTAGATTTCCTACTTATTACTAGCAGGCCGTGTCTTGCGGCATGTGCTTTCCTCTTTATAGTAAAGAGGAAACCTACTTAGAGCTGGATGATACCTACGTATCCCAAGTACGATTTCTACTTACCTAAGTAGGATTTCTACGTATCCTAAGTAGGATTTCTACGTATCCTAAGTAGGTTTTCTACGTATCCTAAGTAGGTTTTCTACGTATCCTAAGTAGGTTTTCTACGTATCCTAAGTAGGTTTTCTACGTATCCTAAGTAGGTTTTCTACTTATAGTAATGATGATTCCTCCTTATCGTAAGGATGATTCCTACTTACAGTAATGTGTTTACCTACTTATAGTAATGTGTTTTTCTACTTATAGTAAGGAGAAAGTCTACTTCTTGTACAGATGTTTTCTCCTTGCAGTAAAGAGAATACATACTTATAGTAAGTACAATTCATACTTTCAAAAGCATGCGTAAAAAGCACACTGTAATGTGAAATCATACTTCCATGGAAGTATGATTACTTCCATGGAAGTATGATTTCACATTAGAGTGTGGTTTCCACTTATACATTTGAATGTATGAATTGTAATTGCCATAAGCAATATCCCCTGAAACACAAGTCAAAAACACATGTAAAAGAAATAGCACATTATCCTTATTACAAGTTGAAAACACATTTAAAGTAAATAACACATTATTGTAATCCTTAATGTACAACTGCAATATACTATAGAGAAATAAATCAAACTTAGTGCACACTTTATTCTTTAACTTGAACTTTTTTTGATGGGTTTAACAATGAAAGTGTGCACTATTTTTGATGTGCTTTACTTAAATAAAGAGATGATAAGTATGTTAATATAATTCAAAGAAGTATATTTATTTATTTTCCAAGTTTAGGTACATAGATATACAAATTTAACAATTGAAAATGTACAATGCAAAATTATAGTTGGATTATTAGGATTTTTTGTCGGATTTTAATAAAAAAATGGTTGTGATTTAAGTATTAAGTATATTATCACCAGGAAAATACAAATAAGACAACATGATCTCTGATGCAATGAAATGGAGGAACCTTAAATTTCTTATTAATACCTTCCAAGGTCTCAAGATTAGTTTTAGAAAACTAATTGAATAATACTTTATTAAAATCCGACAAAAAAAAAAACAAAGCAGGACTATCTATACATATAACAACTATGTATTTATCAAAAATTACAAAAAATTTACATTTGAAAATGTACAATGCACTCTTGAAAAGTGGACTATCTATCTACCTATTTATTTCACAGTAATTTACACAGAAGGTTATACAAATACGTACAAGTTTTTAAGTATCAACTATGGAACAGTAACATGGTATTAAAAACCTTAAGCTAGTAATTAATAATTAAAAAAACCTACAATAATTCACAGATTTTTTAAGGAAACCAAGCTATAATTGGTCACGTAGAGTCACATATATGGAACCATTAGGAAGTGTGGTTACAGTATTTGGTACATGAGAATGTATGCTATTTAATGATGTGTAAAAAATATCTTCATTAGAATGCTCAACTTCAAAAGCATGGTAATGATCATCAAACCCTAGACATGTTAAGTGGGAACATTTTAAAAATATATTCTGAAGTGTATCTACATATATTGTTTTTACTTTAGCCAAACAAGGATCACCAGTATCAAGGCATATATCTAATGTTAGAATGTCTGAAGTCTGAACCCGAATGCCATCTTTTATAAAATATTTAACAAAGGAAAAAGTGGAATCAATATTAAACTGAGTTTTTAAAATCGAACAACTTTCGGGGGAAGGTCTTCTTTTCAATCCCAGAGATAAACAATCAATTGGACAGTTTTTCAAAAACATATTATTCAATGAAAGCTGATTTCTAATGGTTACAGTTTTACATATATTAACTCTGTTAATAGCAGATCGTGCAGCTATTTTAGAGACTTTGTGTTTAGATTCAAACCTTATTGTAGATATCTGATATAAGGGACCAAATTTTTTAACCATTTTACCATAATGGGTGAGAAAATGAAACTTTGGTTTCAAGGTTTCCTTAAAGTTCACCTTGTAAGAATCCAAAAAGTGTTCTATTAGAACTTCTAGTTGGTCAACATCTGAAGAATACACTCTTCTAAGAAATAATCTGTCCAATAATTTTCTCATGAGTAAGAAAGTCTCCCATACTTCATTATTCTTGGGTACATAGGAACCAGCTATCAAAGCAAAGTACCTGACCAAAGTGAACATTTCGGACCCAGACGTTTTCACAACAATTGATGAGGAATCGATGGTAAGAGCATTGGAAGGTTTAGCAGAAGAGTCATGACCATAGTCAAAATCTTCAATTTTATTTTTCAATACTAAATAGCTAACAAATTTCACATCTTGTACCAAATACTTCACCAGAGACTTCATAATGTATCGACAACACCCTTCCAAAAAATCATGAAGGGTATCCACTGCTACATTGTCAAACAAAGAAAAATGATCTAGCTCTAAGAACGGGCAATTTTCTTTGATCCCAGTCTGTGAGACATCATTTAGCTCTACATCTCTTTGATAAGACTCAGGTGTTCTCAACAGAGAATCTCTTTCAAAACACAATTCTTGCATCTGACTTTTATTGGCACTACAGACACGACAAAAGAAGTTGGCATTGAAACTCTCCACAAATCCTAATATACCATTTAAACCAAGGTTATCACCTGTCAAAACAGCAACATGAAATTTTATAATTCCCTCAAAATGGCTGTTTTTTACTTCTACACCACTGTTAGATAAGAAATTCAATTTATCAATAATACTCCGAAAAATCAGATTATTACCATAAGTGATTCGATCTGAGGCATGAAAAATAGATAAAATTAGAATATTGTTCAGTTGTGATACCAATTTTGGGGGAAGAAATGGGAGGGATACGTACACACCACTTAGCTTTTGTATGCTGGCATGACTTCCAAGTGGATTATTTACTTCAAAATCATCAAAGTATAAAACAAGAGGAAAATTAAGAACATTTGGTGAATCAACATACTGCTTGTTTTTCCACGCCGTGCCTTGAACAATATTAATGATTGGAGATGAAAATTTTGACAGGTAATGTTTGTAGTCTAAAATTTCCTTGAAAACGTGATCAAAAGATAAAAACTTTTTTAACACCTTTTCCATAGGTACAACTTGTTGTGTAACAGATACACAGCAAAATTTTTTACCTCTAATCTCATTTCTAGTTGCAAAAGAAATTTCAATGGAGGGAATGTACGTCCCCAAGGATTCAAAATGTTTCAACCTTTTGTACTCACTATTAAAGTCTGCCACAATTTGGGTTGATGCAAGAAATATGGTTTGAAAAGAATCATCAAATTGAGTCTGTGATTGCTGAGGTATTAATGATTTGGTCAAGTCTCTTACATGAGAAGTGTATTTAATCATAAACTGTTCCAAAACATTCATGAAAATTTGAATAGACTTTCGTGGGATTGTTGGGTTTGAATATAATGTAGACACTAAGTCCCCCATCAAGTTTTCAATTATAAACAAATTTTGTCTCATTTTAGCATTAAAATCTAAGGATGAAGATGCCCTAGTTTCATGAATATTATCCAAAAAAGAAGTATTATTAGTTAACAAACTGTTGAAAGCTTCTTCAGTATCAGCACTATGTTTTCGATATAAATGCTTACGGAAGCTATCAATTTGATCATAAAACCGAGTACACCCAGCTTGCCCACAGTTATAAAGTTTCATGTTATTACAATTTACACAATCTTTTTTAATAATATGATTAATTAAATCAGGAATGTTTGGGAACAATGAATGACATACATAACAATTAAACATAATGAAATAAAATGGTATTATAAAACTCTTAAATAAAAAATTGAAGCCTCAGTAAATATTAAAATGTCCATACTTAAATTATATTAAAAGTATTATATTAAAAGTAAATTATATCTCACACCTGGCTAGCAAACCCGAGGTCTGTCAACAGGGTGATGCACGAACCAGTCATTTTGTCATAATCCAAATCTCTGATGTTGTAAAATGCCCTTTGGAGGAACATCCAGATGTCTGAACACTCCTCCGGGTATAAACAATGTGTCACATGAAAAATTTGAAATAACAGATCTACTGCGTCTTCGATTGTGGGTTGAATATATTTTACATTGTCCACGATAGCAAATACTTTCTCAGGACAAGTAAATGATTTGCCCACGAAAAGCACATATGGCTGAATAGTTCTTCCTAACTTTTTGTACTTGTCTACTCTCTCAGCACATGTGCTCTCTACGAGAGTAGTACATGGTACCTGAGAGATGAACGACTCAAGAATTTCCGCCCTGCTGGGCTTATAATTCTTTTTACCTTTAATCTCAAGTATCGGGCCTGACTTCAGCAGAAAAGGCAACAGCATCAACACAGCAGTATTCTTCACAGTAGTGCTGCTGTCGGAGTCAATTTCTGCAAGAATTTCCGATATTGAACTTTTGAAGTCCTTGCTGCGCGACTCTTTGATTTTTTGTCTGGCCAGGTCGAAGACTTGTTGGTGAATTAGGGTAAGGCCTAGGAGAGCATCCTCCTTTCCAGCAGTTTTCTCGTATTTTCTGAAGTCTAACTTCAGCTGTAAACAGAAGGAGCACAAATTCAAGTATCATTAGTCAATGTTTATAAAATAATTTTTAAGGGATATAGGACCATTACGGTGTTTACATCACACAATTTCTAGTGATTTGACAAATATGTATTTGGGACTTTTTTTTTTTAAGAAAAAAGAAGAAAAAAAATGTATTTCATTTTCATATTTACAGTTAAAGAGGAAATGTGAATACAGTAAATTACTTACCAAATGAAATCCTCTGTTGGGATGTCGCAGCACCTTGAAGAGGTCGAAGTAGCTATAGATGTTCCTATACTTCACAAGCCCCTTCATGATGCTGCTCATTCTGTGTTCGTGGGTAGCATTCCACAAGCGGAGAACTCTGTCCCAGTCAGGACCAAATGATGAATATTCCTGAAGCCATTTCAGGTTTGACTCCATCTCTTCTTCACCTGTGTAAAACAAAGTAATCCATTACTTTCCTTATAATAAGAGAGGTGTGTAAAACAAAGTAATCCATTACTCTCCTCCTTATAATAAGAGAGGACTAAGTCTTATTGCTGCATTTAGGCAACATTGAATATTATAATTATCGTCACGGAGGAAATTATAAGTAAACTCTGTCTATTTGAATAGCGGATTACAGAAACTTGGGGAAAAAAAAAAACAAACAAACAAAAAAAAAATTGGGGTGAAAAATTACCTTCGGGCACTTCGAAAGAGTCGGGGGACAGTGGTGACGGGGACAGAGATCGAGGCGTCTGGGAAGCAGAAGATGGTGTGGATGGTCTCCGGGCAAGAACTGGAAGGAGGCCTTGTTTCCTCAGGTGTCTCCTTCTTGTAATGTAGCATTCATAGAGGAGGCCCCTACTGTTGTACTTCTTCTGGTACGCTGTGGCTGGAAGTGAAGAGCTGAACCAGACAGAAGGAGCTTCCCCTGGGAATGCTGCATTAATTTGAAGAGACAACCTGGTGAACTCAACAGTATATATTGGCCGCGATGGATCCTGGCTGTGTATGTGGCGGATGATCAGGTTGGCCAGAATTTTCCTGAAAGCAGGCGTCAGTCTGCCTCCATTCTGTGAAGCATGTACCTTCAACTGCCTTCCCTCGTGAGAAGACTGCAGTAGATCCACAAGCTGAAATCATATACATAAAAATCATTAAACCAATAAGCATAAGACAAAGAATAATAAGGTCAAATTCGATACAGTAGGATACCATTGTCATGTCCCAGCTCCGTTTGGAACCCACGATCTCCGGATTCACAGAGTCCCACCTAGGACAGACATTTATGGCCTACCAAAGAAAAGGGTATAATGCTCAAACTAAAAATATTTAAAGAAGTAGAAATGAAAAAACTTCAAAGAGATTGAATACAAGGAAGGCAGAATAAATAGATATGGTTTGTTAAGTATACTTACATATGACGACCCAATCAATGTTGTTCCCGCATCCACAGACAAAGAATTTCCGGCCAACGCTGACGTCGATGAAGAAGGTCCTGCAGAGGTTGAAGGGGTTTCTTCATATGTTCTTCCAGGGGTTGTGTTTTGTGTTAACATTTGACATGGATGAAAGTTCATCCGCCAATGACTGGTACAGCCCAGATGCACTTTGAGAAGCATTGGTTACATCATCACATGACTGTGCGAAGAATGAAGAAGATGGCGTGGTGATCAGCTCGGATGTGTCGAGGTTCAACAATGTATTGTCGACTGGAGACTCAGCATTTATAAGACCTGTTACCCAGGAATCTCTATTGACAGTGAATTTTATTTGATCCCCAATGCTGGGGATCAATTTCTCAACGTGGGACTCTTTCATATATCTTAATTCCAATGATGTACATCTGTTAGCTGAAACAGAATGAAACATTAAAGAAATTATTTAGTAAAAATTATTAAAAACACACACACAATAACACAGACACACACACTAACATACACACACACAATTTCACAGACACACACACTAACACACACACACACATACACATACACATACACATACACACACACACACACACACACACACACACACACACACACACACACACACACACACACACACACAATCACACAGAAATACACACACACAATAACATATTACTTTTTGAAAGATGCACACACCACACAAGCACACCATTATACAAGAAATATAACCAGTTACTAGCTAAAATTTGAAAAACGGACCGAATTATTGAAACATTTAGGTAATAGAAAGTAAAAACAGATGACAACAAACTGAGGAAGAAAATAAAGTTATTAACACTTACATATAAATGTTGGAATCAGGTGTTCCAAGCCCCACGTTTTGAGGAGATTCCTGGTGTCTTTGTACTCATCTTCGTCTTCCGCGTCCATAAGAAGCTGAGAAGTCCAATCAAGATTCGCCATTGTCTTCCTTCAGGATACAGAACTGGTTGTCGGGAGCTCAAAGGTCTCAGGTCTAGTTACAACGCGGGTCAAAACACGAATGATCGAGCGATAGACTTTGAAGTCCAGTGAAAATGAAAATGGAGGACCACGTCATCTTTTTCAAAGGGCAAAGGTCAAGGGACTTTTTTATTTTAGCGCTCGTTGTTAATCTTAATATACGATGCAATTTGCGAATTATGCACGGAATGCACAAATCTGCAGATTGCACAGGAAGTAATATTATTTTTAGTTTAGGTTTGGACATTTTAATATTTACAGAGGCTTCAATTTATAGTTTATTTAGGTGTATAACATTTCAAAAATGAAATATTAATTGTTACAGAGATTATGGATTAAATTAAAAATAGGTGGACACTTATTGATATTTTATAGTAAACAACTTAATACTAGGAAATTACTGTGAAACAATAGGTAGATAGATATTATATGAGATATTGAGAAGTATCACTGAAAAACTGCCCCATTCCTTTTTTTTTAGGCGATACCAAAAAATTAATTACGCGCCCGCGACCCATGGTTACTGTTTTCCGGTGGTGATGATACTAATTTCTCATAGCTATTTTCTAAATTGAGAATTTACTCGTCTGGATGATTTCTACGTACTACGTAGGAAATATCTTTACTCTACGTAGAAATCCTATGTAGTTAAGTACTCTTCGTCTTTAATACGTAGAAATGCTACTTATCTCCTTCCCGATACGTAGGAATCCTACTTCCAATATCTGGTACGTAGAAAAGCTACTTCGTCCAGACAAATGCTGTTTCCGAGTACTTCTTAAGTAGCTTTCCTACGTTCGGTAAATAGAAATGCGGGTGATAAGGAGTTTTCCTACGTACAATAAAGAGTAAATCTACTGAAAACGTAGAAATGCTACTTATCTATTCTGATGTATGGGGGTTATTCTAAATTATGAATTCTGATACGTAGAAAAGCTACTTTTGAAGGACAATGTACTTCCCGAATACTTAATAAGTAGAAATCCTACGTTCGTATCGATAATTTGGGAGGGAACTAGGGGTTTCGACCTCTTTTTGCAGGGTTTTTTGGCAATAGATGTTTTAAAGCGGGTACGATAAAAAAATAGATAGGAATAACTATTCTTACAATCCACAAGATCTATCGATAGCACTTTAGTTCATTCAAATCGGACGTACGGTTCGGAAGATAAGTTCGTTCGATTTCTGAAAACATCCAAAATCTCACATCGAGTCGAATCTTAAGCAAAACATGTCGACATATGACCTCTTCTTTAAGGATTTTTTTCAAATTTGAACTGAAGATAGCCAGTGGTGAATAAAGACTTACCAAGCATTTGGAACTACTTATTTGCATACTCAGCAAAATTTGAAGGGGTATTTTATCATATTTGACATTTTGCCTTCAAATTTCATCAAGTATGCAATTTGAGGTATTTTAAACTAAATTTTAGGAAGAAGTAGTCCAAAATGTACGTTTTTGGTTCCCAAAAAATTTCCGTACCGCCAACAGGAAAGCCACAAAGGCTCCTTCAAAATGATTGCATAACTTGAATATATGAAGGGGTTTTTTAAAAACAAAAGTTGATTTCAATAGGTCTCAACTAACGATTAAGCATGGACTAACACAGATTTTTGATGCTTGCATTTTTGCCAGGTTTTCAGACCTTTGAAAGTTTGAGGTAGGCCAAAATAGACATTTTTGATATGAAATGGACAGAATGTAATAATATGTTGACGTTTTTATGCCAATTTGGGATAATGTTTCGCAAGATCTGCCTAATATCGTTGAATTTTTTTAAATCGCATGCACACTTTTTGATAACCCAGGCCATTCTTAACCCAGTTGTGCGTCAAAAGTGTTTTTCGTTAAAAAGTAACCCTTTATGTAAAATGACAGAAAATGAACGAGAACAGCTTATCTTACAATCCACTAGATCTATCGATAGCACTTTAGTTCATTCAAATCGGACGTACGGTTCGGAAGATAACTTCGTTCGATTTCTGAAAACATCCAAAATCTCACATCGAGTCAAATCTTAAGAAAACATGTCGACATATGACCTCTTCTTTAAGGATTTTTTTCAAATTTGAACTGAAGATAGCCAGTGGTGAATAAAGACTTACCAAGCATTTGGAACTACTTATTTGCATACTCAGCAAAAGTTGAAGGGTATTTTATCATATTTGACATTTTCCCTTCAAATTTCATCAAGTATGCAATTTGAGGTATTTTAAACTAAATTTTAGGAAGAAGTAGTCCAAAATGTACGTTTTTGGTTCCCAAAAAATTTCCGTACCGCCAACAGGAAAGCCACAAAGGCTCCTTCAAAATGATTGCATAACTTGAATATATGAAGGGTTTTTTAAAAACAAAAGTTGATTTCAATAGGTCTCAACTAACGATTAAGCATGGACTAACACAGATTTTTGATGCTTGCATTTTTGCCAGGTTTTCAGACCTTTGAAAGTTTGAGGTAGGCCAAAATAGACATTTTTGATATGAAATGGACAGAATGTAATAATATGTTGACGTTTTTATGCCAATTTGGGATAATGTTTCGCAAGATCTGCCTAATATCGTTGAATTTTTTTAAATCGCATGCACACTTTTTGATAACCCAGGCCATTCTTAACCCAGTTGTGCGTCAAAAGTGTTTTTCGTTAAAAAGTAACCTTTATGTAAAATGACAGAAAATGAACGAGAACAGCTTATCTTACAGTCCACTAGATCTATCGATAGCACTTTAGTTCATTCAAATCGGACGTACGGTTCGGAAGATAACTTCGTTCGATTTCTGAAAACATCCAAAATCTCACATCGAGTCAAATCTTAAGGAAAACATGTCGACATATACCTCTTCTTTAAGGATTTTTTTCAAATTTGAACTGAAGATAGCCAGTGGTGAATAAAGACTTACCAAGCATTTGGAACTACTTATTTGCATACTCAGCAAAATTGAAGGGGTATTTTATCATATTTGACATTTTCCTTCAAATTTCATCAAGTATGCAATTTGAGGGATTTTAAACTAAATTTTAGGAAGAAGTAGTCCAAAATGTACGTTTTTGGTTCCCAAAAAATTTCCGTACCGCCAACAGGAAAGCCACAAAGGCTCCTTCAAATGATTGCATAACTTGAATATATGAAGGGTTTTTTAAAAACAAAAGTTGATTTCAATAGGTCTCAACTAACGATTAAGCATGGATAACACAGATTTTTGATGCTTGCATTTTTGCCAGGTTTTCAGACCTTTGAAAGTTTGAGGTAGGCCAAAATAGACATTTTTGATATGAAATGGACAGAATGTAATAATATGTTGACGTTTTTATGCCAATTTGGGATAATGTTTCGCAAGATCTGCCTAATATCGTTGAATTTTTTTAAATCGCATGCACACTTTTGATAACCCAGGCCATTCTTAACCCAGTTGTGCGTCAAAAGTGTTTTTCGTTAAAAAGTAACCCTTTATGTAAAATGACAGAAAATGAACGAGAACAGCTTATCTTACAGTCCACTAGATCTATCGATAGCACTTTAGTTCATTCAAATCGGACGTACGGTTCGGAAGATAACTTCGTTCGATTTCTGAAAACATCCAAAATCTCACATCGAGTCAAATCTTAAGGAAAACATGTCGACATATGACCTCTCTTTAAGGATTTTTTTCAAATTTGAACTGAAGATAGCCAGTGGTGAATAAAGACTTACCAAGCATTTGGAACTACTTATTTGCATACTCAGCAAAATTTGAAGGGGTATTTTATCATATTTGACATTTTGCCTTCAAATTTCATCAAGTATGCAATTTGAGGTATTTTAAACTAAATTTTAGGAAGAAGTAGTCCAAAATGTACGTTTTGGTTCCCAAAAAATTTCCGTACCGCCAACAGGAAAGCCACAAAGGCTCCTTCAAAATGATTGCATAACTTGAATATATGAAGGGGTTTTTTAAAAACAAAAGTTGATTTCAATAGGTCTCAACTAACGATTAAGCATGGATAACACAGATTTTTGATGCTTGCATTTTTGCCAGGTTTTCAGACCTTTGAAAGTTTGAGGTAGGCCAAAATAGACATTTTTGATATGAAATGGACAGAATGTAATAATATGTTGACGTTTTTATGCCAATTTGGGATAATGTTTCGCAAGATCTGCCTAATATCGTTGAATTTTTTAAATCGCATGCACACTTTTTGATAACCCAGGCCATTCTTAACCCAGTTGTGCGTCAAAAGTGTTTTTCGTTAAAAAGTAACCCTTTATGTAAAATGACAGAAAATGAACGAGAACAGCTTATCTTACATCCACTAATCTATCGATAGCACTTTAGTTCATTCAAATCGACGTACGGTTCGAAGATAACTTCGTTCGATTTCTGAAACATCCAAAATCTCACATCGAGTCAATCTTAAGGAAAACATGTCGACATATGACCTCTTCTTTAAGGATTTTTTTCAAATTTGAACTGAAGATAGCCAGTGGTGAATAAAGATTACCAAGCATTTGGAACTACTTATTTGCATACTCAGCAAAATTTGAAGGGGTATTTTATCATATTTGACATTTTGCCTTCAAATTTCATCAAGTATGCAATTTGAGTATTTTAAACTAAATTTTAGAAGAAGTAGTCCAAAATGTACGTTTTGGTTCCCAAAAATTTCCGTACCGCCAACAGAAAGCACAAAGGCTCCTTCAAAATGATTGCATAACTTGAATATATGAAGGGGTTTTTAAAAACAAAAGTTGATTTCAATAGGTCTCAACTAACGATTAAGCATGGACTAACACAGATTTTTGATGCTTGCATTTTTGCCAGGTTTTCAGACCTTTGAAAGTTTGAGGTAGGCCAAAATAGACATTTTTGATATGAAATGGACAGAATGTAATAATATGTTGACGTTTTTATGCCAATTTGGGATAATGTTTCGCAAGATCTGCCTAATATCGTTGAATTTTTTTAAATCGCATGCACACTTTTTGATAACCCAGGCCATTCTTAACCCAGTTGTGCGTCAAAAGTGTTTTTCGTTAAAAAGTAACCCTTTATGTAAAATGACAGAAAATGAACGAGAACAGCTTATCTTACAATCCACTAGATCTATCGATAGCACTTTAGTTCATTCAAATCGGACGTACGGTTCGGAAGATAAGTTCGTTCGATTTCTGAAAACATCCAAAATCTCACATCGAGTCAAATCTTAAGCAAAACATGTCGACATATAACCTCTTCTTTAAGGATTTTTTTCAAATTTGAACTGAATCGGACATTCATTTTCATCATATTTGACATTTTGCCTTAAATTTGAATATATGAAGCCATAAAGGCTCCTTCAAAATGATTGCATAACTTGGATACACGAAGGCGTTTTACATATAATACTTATCTATACTTATAAAAGAGAGTTTTACTCACTGACTGACTGACTCACTCACTGATTCATCACTGTTTCTCCGAACTGGTAAGTCCTAGGAAGCTGAAATTTGGTAGGTAGCTTTGTCTTAGAGTCTAGATGTGCATTAAGACGGGATCGAAATTCCCACTACAACACCTGCCATTGGCGAAAAAGGATTTTTTGCTTTCACGGCCATGCCTTGTCCCGCAAAGCGGTCGACAGCCCGCTAGTTACGTATGAAAGCTACTTCGTCCGAGCAAATGCTTTCCTGAGTTCTTCTTAAGTAGTTTTTCTATTTTGAAGAAGTAGAAAATAATCCTTAATATATTATGTAGAATGTATACTTATCTATTTTATTTATTTACACTTTATTAATAAGACATAATTAATATATACAATACAAATAATTACAAATTAAAATACAATATAATAGAAGAAAAAAATAAAGAAAAAATAAATATATACATGATATATGTCCTAACTAAAGGGCGGGGTTATTGCCTTAGGCAATCTCTTCCACCCAACCTATTTTCTATTATCTTATACTAAAAAATATCCAAGTTTTTAAGTGGGGATAAAGGAAGGCAAGTCTACGTAGACTTTCTACGTATCAACAGTATGTTTTCTACTTACCGTAAGGACAAGCGCAGCAAGGATGAAAGCTACTTTTGAAAAGACGTTTCCTACGTATTCAAAAAATTTGGAGTCCTTAATAAGTAGAATGTCTACTTCTCTCTTTTCTTATTAAAATAAGTAGACTTTCTACGTTAAACAGTAGGTTTCCTACTTACCGTAAGGACAAAGTATGGATGAGTTATGTAAGGATGAAATGTACTTACTACGGACTTGCGTGCATTTAACATTATTAAAGAGCATTTCTACGTACATCGAGCATGAAAAGTCTTTAAGAAGTACAATACACAAATGTACGTATGTACGTAGAAATACATGTGACGTCATCAACGAAATTCGTACTTTTGTACGTAGGAATTCTACTTTTTTAAGTAGATTACATGCATTAGTCCAGACGTAAAGACAAATGCGCATTTCTACTTATCGGTAAAGACAGCCGAAAATGCATTTCTCTCTATTTACGTACGATTACACTCAACACGTGTACGTTTTAAGGATAATACATACTTAAAAAGTAGATTACGCTTTTCTACGTACATTTTCAAATTTCATTTTTCTCAGTGCACTTATATTGAAGAGGTATCTATTGTATTGGATAACAACATGAGATAAAAAAATAAAAAAAATATTGACGAAAACTGAGATTCAATTAAATAATTTATTTTTCCTCCTCCGATTTTCTAATCAAATTAATAAAATGAACAGTTAAAATGAAATGGATGAGTTTCCTTGATACATTTATGGCCATGCCTGGTGTTCAGGTTAGTGCTAGGAAAATACATAATTTTATGGCCATGTCTCGGGTGTAGAGTTAGTTTTTAACAAAATATAAGCAATATAAGAATTCCTTGCACATGAATTCGCTACTTGTATCGCTGTTCAAATCAAAACAGTTACTATTTTCAAGGTCAAATTAACAACTAAAACAGAAGGCCGAAAAATGGCTACCCTGCCGGGATTCGCGCACGGGTCAGTTGCGTGCAACCTAAGTTTTCCTTCTCTTTCTTTGAGAGATTTTATTTGAATTTTGTGTCTCTGTCGCTTTTCTTCAAGAATGTACTCCTCATATTTTCTAATATGCTCTCTCCTTTTTTCTTTCTTTATTTTCGTCCTTGCTCTTTCTCTTTTCTTCTCTTTCTCTCTATTTTCTTGTCTATCTTTCTAAATATTCTCTTTCCTTTTTTTCTTTCTTTATTTTCGTACTTGCTCTTTCTCTTTTCTTCTCTCTCTCTATTTCCTTCTCTCTCTTTCTAAATATTCTCTCTCTTTTTTTTTCTTTCTTTATTTTCGTCGTTACTCCTTGCTCTTTCTCTTTCCTTCTCTTTCTCTCTATTTTCTTCTCTCTCTTTGTAAAAATTCGCTCTCCTTTTTTTCTTTCTTTATTTTTGTCCTTGCTCCTTGCTTTTCCTCTAAATCTTCTCTCTCTCTCTCTCTCTCTTAATTTTCATCCTTGCTCTCTTTTTCTCTAACCTTGTCTCTTTCTCTCTCTTGTCATCTTTTTCAGCCGAACTTATTATTGTATTATATTGGTTCGCTTTCCCCGTCTTGATGCATGAGTTGACATTCGTGGCACGCTCCGCTAAATATTCTAATAAGGTATTAGCTGATACAGACGAGTTAGTCAGGGGGGGGGTCCTTTCTGCCCCCTCTCCTACCCTTTTATACACTGATATAGAGGAGTTGAGAGGGTGCGGGGGAAGTGTGGGACTTCCTCCACCAATATTGTGTATAGGTAGAAGAGGTAATGTTGGGGGAGGGGGGGGTCTTTCCCCCCTCTCTCCCTGAATTCTTACAGCATCAGTGAGCACAAAAACGCCATTGTGTACAGCGATCCGAGAGTCAATTAAAACTCATGCATTTATTATGCCTTGCATATCTGTATAGAGGAAAATAATATGCTATACAGTATGTTTCAGAAAAGGTGGCCACCCCTTCGTAACTTTTGAACGCGACTGAATTTTTCAATTCTATAAAGTTCTAAGTATAGGAAGTGCCCTATGGCCCATCCTGTGGTCATACTTATTTTAGGCCCCGTTCGGCCCTTCCGGCTTTTAGGCCATATTTTTTAATTTTTCTCGCGAATTTTAAATGGAATGCTATATTTTTTATTCCTGTCAATTAAAGTCCATATTAGGCTGAGTATAATAAGCTTTTAAAATTTTCAAAAACCTTATCAGGGCGGAGCTGGTAGGGTGCAAGGTTCAAAACTGTTACACCCTGTATTTCAGCGTCAGTTAGATTTTTTAGTACAACTTTTATTTACATAGTTTCAAAATATTGTTTTACACAATATGAAATCAAAAAATATTCTTGTTTACATTTAATCAGGGCCGTAATTAAATTTTCGTAAAAGTACTTTTTTTCTCACGTCAATTTTTCCGAAAATTAATGGTGTTTTCGAAATTGGCATTTTTAGAGGTGAAAGTCTGCAGGGACATATGTTTTTTATGCTTAATATCGAAAGAAAACTTAACGGAGAAAATATTATGGTCATAAAAAAGGTCATTTTCACAACAGTGTCCGGTAAAGTGGGTGAATTTCAAAATTATTGGATTTTTTTTGTTGAGGAAACACAATTGGCATAGAAAATAAATAGTACCTAATGAGGGAATAATACTTCAAATAACATAACAAAATACGAAATTAAATGAAAATTATTTCTTCTAAATCAGTGCCGGAATTTTTATTTCTCTCTCTCTCCTCTTTAATATAATAATTGAATTGGTTTAATTTTCACCCTCAAGTGTTTGGTACTTGACCTGTTATTTTTTTCTTAAATTTTGATATTATTGGATTTTTTGTTGTTGTTGAGAAAACACAATTTTTCTTTGAAACAAAAGAAAACTAATTTTTCATTAAGAGTCCGGTGAAACGGGTAAATTAAAAAAGTCAAGTTATCATATTTCTGTTAATCACTTTCTTGTTAGCACAACTACTCAAACTCGCTTTACTAAATTTACGCTGAAACCGGGACTTGAACCATCGACCTCTAGGTTTCAAGTCCACCGCCTTATCCATCAAGCTACTGAGGTCGGTGAAACGGATAAATTACGAAACAACTGGGGTTTTTTTTTGGAATACACCATTGTTATACAAAATAAATAATACCTTATAAGAGAATTAATCTTTACTAAACATAAATACGTACATACAAAATTAAATGAAAAAATCTTCTCAAAAAAAAAAGAGTTTGGTACTTAACCTGGAAAATGGCCCTTTATTTAGAAACTGGTATTCATTACTAGAAACTCCAGTATGTTTTTTCTTAATTTGGGTTTAATATCGTTTTCAACTGCATGGTCATACGATCATAATATCACGACGGGGGTGTTACCCTCCATTCGCAGGAAACTCACGAACCTGCTCACCACATTTATCTCACCCAGCCTAGGTTAGGCCGGAATGCCAGCATCACGAAGTCTTCACCTCGCTGGACGATGCTTAACTTCGGTGATCCTACAAGAATCGTTGCATACAAAGCGCCATCGGACTGAACTTTGAAGAGTGAAAAAAAGAGAGAGAAAAAAAATCCGGCACTGATTTAGAAGAAATAATTTTCATTTCATTTCGTATTTTGTTATGTTATTTGAAGTATTATTCCCTTATTAGGTACTATTTATTTTCTATGCCAATTGTGTTTCCTCAAAAAAAAAAAAAAAATCTAATAATTTTGAAATTCACCCACTTTACCGGACACTGTTGTGAAAAAACTAGCAGGTTAAGTGTCCTTTTTTATGACCATAATATTTTCTCCGTTAAGTTTTCTTTCGATATTAAGCATAAAAAACATATGTCCCTGCAGATTTTCACCTCTAAAAATGCCAATTTCGAAAACACCATTAATTTTCGGAAAAATTGACGTGAGAAAAAAAGTACTTTTACGAAAATTTTATTACAGCCCTGATTAAATGTAAACAAGAATATTTTTTGATTTTATATTGTGTTAAACAATATTTTGAAACTATGTAAATAAAAGTTGTACTAAAAAATCTAACTGACGCTGAAATACAGGGTGTAACAGTTTTGAACCTTGCACCCTAACAGCTCCGCCCCTGATAAGGTTTTTGAAAATTTTAAAAGCTTATTATACTCAGCCTGATTTGGACTTTAATTGACAGGAATAAAAAATATAGCATTCCATTTAAAATTCGCGAGAAAAATTAAAAAATATGGCCTAAAAGCCGGAAGGGCCGAACGGGGCCTAAAATAAGTATGACCACAGGATGGGCCATAGGGCACTTCCTATACTTAGAACTTTACAGAATTGAAAAATTCCGTCGCGTTCAAAAGTTACGAGGGGGTGGCCACCTTTTCTGAAACATACTGTATAGTAACCAGAGACAGCGTAAATGGCACGTTGAATACACCAGTTATCGTTCTGTCACTGAAGTTAAGCAACGTCCAGTGAGGTTAGGACTTGAATGGATGACCATTCACATTTGAACCCTTGAGATGCTGGCTATTCTCAGGCTGGGTGATGAGGTTTATTGTGAGTAAGGTAAAACCCCCTTCGTGATAAGACCATACACTTGAAAGCGACATTAATCCTCCGCCAAAAAAAAACAGTATTCAAAAATGAAATTTCTTTGGTGCCTCGCTAATGTAGAGATTCGTCTTCCGAAATGAATTTTGCCATTTTGGCATGCTTTTGTCTTACAATTTTTTTGCATTTCTTAAGTTCATAATAATTATTAATTTAAAGTTCAAATGTACATTCTGAAATATCCACTCATAGATAGGTACCTACACTACCTACTTAGATTTTTTGAGGCCAATTTCAACTTTCTAGTCTATGTTAGTTTCTTATTTCACAGTTTTATAAGATCCCAATCCCACTCAATGCAATGGTTGGATTTACCTCACTGATTTGAGACTTTGAGAGTATAATATGTGACCACATAATAATAGATAAGAATCTGAGGGTTAGGTGGTGGAAAAGTAATCACTTAAAAAGTTATTATATATTTGTGTCTTTTCGTGATATCACAACTGCTCGCTTTACTAAATCTATGCTTCAACCGGGACTTGAACCACCGGACCTCTAAAAATAAATGGTTAACAATAAAATATAGAAAGCTTAGAGACAACAGTTCATGCATATGAAAAAAAAAAAGCTAAAACTCAAAGAGTACCAAATTGCATAATAGTTAGATAAGTATAGTTATGTTTTCTTTGTTACCATTAAAAACAGACATTATGCAATTATGAAGAACACGAAGAAGATTATTATGATGAACAAACACAAAAAAAAAACAAAAGATTCAATAAAAATTCCAGTTTTTTAGTTCTACATACTTCTATTTCTGTTTTTTTTTTCCTTCCGATATCTCTGCATGGAAGAAAGGGAGTTGATTTTTTTATCAGCATTCCAAGCAAGCCAATAAGAACAACAATGCTTTAAGCCCGCCTCTGTTGTGTGTGTGGGGGAGGGGGGGGGACTCCAGGAAATATTCTCAGAAACAAGTGGAAGTGGGCGAACAAGAGAAACTTCTGCATGGCTTGAAACTTCGAACAAGCCAGGAGTTTATTATTTTTGGACAGAAAAAAAGGGGGAAAAAGTTATATTTTTTGATAAAGAAAAAAAATTGAGAGGCGAATTTTTTTTTTTTTATTTTACAGGCGAAAAAAAATGTGGGTTTTTAGTGAATAATTTTTTGTTTAGAAATTTCCGTGTGTGTTTTTTGATTGATTTATTGTGTTTTTAAATATTTGGAGTGTTTTTTCAATACCCATCAATGTTGAATTTGATAAAATCATTAAAAATAATACTATTCCCATTTGAAAATATTCTACATTCAATATAATTAAGTATTATAAATTACTTCATTAAAGTAAGCCAATCTAGGTTCTGGGCTTAATAGCTTTTCTTATAAAGCTTTGCCCTTATAAGATTAACTATTATTATTATCTTTTATTTTGAATTAGTTTACGACATGATATTTATTCGTTATTTTCTTTAAAAAATTCCATCGTTCTACACATTACATCAAACTGTGCGCGTTTATAGAACTATACCTCTCTAATATTGTTTAAAACTTAAAATATCTTCTGTTTACTTTCTTAATAAGCTTAATTATTTTAGTGCTACCTATACTTACTTATTTCGATAAAGTAACTTAAACACTACAAAAAAAAAAAAAAAAAAAAAAAAACTGAAAGCTTTTTCATTACTTACATCACTCCGGGATTTCAAAATGGACTGATACGTGTGTCTGATTTAAGATATCTTGAAAGCTGAATAAGTTTGATAGTAAATCGCTGACTCAACATTGTCACC
Organism: Bactericera cockerelli; assembly: GCA_024516035.1. Taxonomy (NCBI): domain Eukaryota; kingdom Metazoa; phylum Arthropoda; class Insecta; order Hemiptera; family Triozidae; genus Bactericera; species Bactericera cockerelli. The sequence goes on from CM044956.1 coordinate 38,581,849, forward strand.
GTGGCAGGAGCCTATCAGCATTACCCTTCCGTCCCCTCCGCTGCTGATTATTTCAGGTAACATCTACATCTATAAAACTCAAATTTCTGACTGACTGACTATGTCCTCTTAGGGGTTGTCTGTTTACAATAACACAGCCCAAACGGTAACATATATTGAAATTTTCATGAGAGTTGACCGCTCCTAAACCACCGTCAAACAATCTAGAAAATTATCAAAATTAAAATAATAAATTATCTATTGAATGGACCGGCTCCTTGATGGAGTCGTAAGCTGCGACAAGAAAATGATTATGTCCTCTTAGGGGTTGTCTGTTTACAATACCATGCACACTATTGCACAGCCCAAACGGTAACATAATTATATTATATTGAAATTTTCATGAGAGTTGACCGCTCCTAAAAACCTCCGTCAAACAACCTAGAAAATTATCAAAATTAAAATATCTATTACCAGTTGCAAGGGATCGTATAAAAATAACCGTAGAGAAGCAAGGGTGAAACAGCTAGTTATATATAATATTGGATACTGATATACCTTCCTAATCTGTACAGGTACACCTTTTTTTTCTCTTTCAATTTCACATTCCCTTTTCCCAACCCTACATGGGGTCGGGAAAAGGTCCTCACCTTTTCCTCATGTTTGGTTCTGGCATTCCTACTTCCACTTTTTACGGCTGGATGCAGTAAATTGGATGCCAGCCTCACGTGTCCGGAAGGAACAGAATTTTCTGTGTGAAAAGTCTGCTCCGACCGGGAATCGAACTCAGGCAGTAGTTACTACCGTTACACCACAGAGGCTGTCTATTTATATACATAGGCAATTCTAAAAGTTAAAGTTTGAGTTATTTGTGGTAAAAGAGTTTCTTCATAATTTTGTGGGTATATATTAGTACAGCATTGACAAGAGGGTTCATTATTATTATTTTGTTCTGTCATCCTTTGGGCTGTCAGTTGTCAGACGTAAATTAGGTTGCACCCGAGTTACGGCCCGAGGCATGGGCCTATCTTTATTTTTCCTAGCCCTACTCTACACAATGAGGCATTGCCGTTAATCTGAAATCCGCGCCACCGGTAAATTATATTCGATTCTCCGTGAACCATTTGAGCCATTGGAGTTGGAGCAGTGCACACACCAGCTACTGTCACGTCATTGAAGTTAGGCATTCTCGAGCATGAATGCTTTGGTAGAGGAACGTTAAACCTTGTCTTTGGTAGGAAGACAAGTGTCTGGAGGACTACAAACACAGAACGGACTAGTTTACCCTAACAAGCCCCTAGCTTGCAGTTTTCCAATGGTTTAATTGCTTATGCCTATTTGTCCGCATAGAGGAAAAACCCAAGTTCTCACGATGGTTGATCGCACAATAAAAATACTAGTGGTTCAGGACGAGCCAACTTATCAACTTGAGTTTTCTGCTGACCATCTCTCCCCCCAGCTCTTGCCAAGCTGGGTTACAACAATATGAAAGGGCAATGAATTGTTGGGTGCCACTTATGCTGACTTCGGAAAGTTCATAATAATTTACTCGCTCTAACCATGGAGTTCACTTAGGTTCAAGCCCCCCCCCCCCTTCCCCATCATAAAAAAGAGAAAAATAACCCATTTTTGAAGTTTTTAACCATTTTTTTTTAAACTATCATATTTGTGTAAATCACTTTCTTGATGTCACAACATCTCAAACTCGTTGTACCAAATATTTGCTTAATTTGGGACTTGAACCACCGACCTCCGGTTACAAGTCCCCCGCTTTATCGATCAAGCTACTGAGGTCGGTGTTTTTAACAATATTGAAAATGAAGACACACCTGGGAGGATTCTTTTGGTGATGAACTCTAATTCTAATTCTGGGTCCATACAGGTGCAACATGCAACACGTTGCTGCAACATGTGTGTGGTAATTGGAACACTGTTGCAGCAACGTGTTGCAGTTCGTGTTCGTCAGTGATCAATTCTGTTTCTATGTTCAGGTGCCGTCCACACACGTGCAACATAGTAGCAACAAAGATCAAATATGTTCGGTAGAAAACCGACATCCTCATGGATAATTCTTGAACACTCATGTTCGTGTTCAGAAGCCGTCCACACAGAGTGAATTCATGTTGCAGCAACATGTTGCATGTTGCACCTGTGTGGACCCGGCATAATGATTTTTTAGAAGAGGGTGAGAGAGGTGTGCTTCTAAGGAAGGAATTTATATATTCCTTTCCGGTATCGGAAATTTATACCCACACAAGTGCTAGCCCCTTATCGACTTTGACCACCAGGATACATTTTCTTCTTCGTCTGTCTGTTTCAGACTGGCCACAATGTGCGAGAACTCGGGTGGTGGCGGCGCCTACCCCCACACCTTGCTGTCGCCCGAGAAGAAGTTGGACGACCACATCAAACGGCCCATGAACGCCTTCATGGTCTGGTCTCGCCTGCAGAGGCGGAAGATCGCCCAGGACAACCCCAAGATGCACAACTCTGAGATCTCCAAGCGATTAGGTGAGTTATTTGACCCAGCACTTAAATCGGAAGCATTGTGTCATTTCTCGCCCATCAGAGGGAGGCATACTACAGGATTGGAAAGATGGTCAAGCTGCAACACACAAGCGTCTACAATAACTTGAGTTTCAGGGCTACGAAATAAAAATATCCGTGAAACACTGATTTTTTGTTTTTAAGAGAAAAAAAATGATACTTTTGGGTATATTAGGTTCCCAACATAATTCAACATAGAAAAACCGTACCTTCCGTACCTAATGCAATGTAAAAAAACCGGAATTCGGAGATATCATTAATTCAGTCTTTCATTACTAATAAAATTATTACCTCGTAAACTTACCTCAATAATAAAATTATGGTCATATTGAAAGACTTGAAATTGGGAAAATCTGTTGATTTCTCTCTATGTCCAGATTGTCCAGGTGATATAATTTTTGCAATCTCCATCATTTTGTAACTTTCTTTGCTTTCACAGAGACTTTTGAGAACCAAATTCAGTCGATTTACTTATAAGGCGATTAAGTGAATGGGTGACTAATATAGGTTTACGTATACCAGTACCTATAAATCCCCCGGGTGTTGTGTTTAGGGTAAAGAAATTTAAACACCTAAATTTCATTTTAACCACGAGCACACATTTTACACTTTACACAGTTCCTTTTAATGGTGTTTCCACACAACGACCATTCTCATTATTCTGTAAACCATTCCTACTTCCTTGGTTCAGCAGATTTAGCACGGTACTTGCTATCCCACTCACAATGTGTGCAGGTGCACCGTAGGTATACCAATAAAGTTCTTGATATTCTTGCTACTCATGAAGTTTTCATGAATCATGATCTCATATACTAGAATATTTTGAGCAAGTATTCAGTAAAATTACTGAGCGCGTTATCTATAAAATCGATCAGCTTCCTATCTATGTAGATAAATGAATTTATTAAACTGGTAGCTCATGTTCATTAAAATCTTTACCTTGGAACCGGTAAAACTCGATGGTTTTAATATCAATTCAAATCTCCATATTTATCTTATTTTCAATATCTCGTACTTTCCTACAACCACATATCCATCCCTCTTCACATTTTCCATATTATCTACTACCCCAATTCTCATTCCGACTACATCTCCATACCTTCATTACCTTTTTTTACAAAACTCCAATCCCTCTAACTCCCTATCCACCTCTCCTTACTATCTTTTCTTTCTAATAATTACTCAAACAAAGGACGAAACTTTTCAATCACACAGCCTGGAGATTTCAACACCCAAAGCTTTTTGTATTTTGCCGGATGCCTCTTCATTTCTGCATGCTTTTGTTTATCTCATTATTTTCTTTCAAGCTGTTGATGTGCATTGTTTAGGGCTCCTACATTATCATCATCAACGAGTCTGTTGTTATCATTTCCTTTATCGTAGGTATTTTTCCTACTATCATTATCATATTTCCTACTATTCTTCTTGTTTTCCTCTTTGTCATTATCATTTTCAACACTAACATCATTGCTTTTGTTTTCTATTATCTTAATTTAGAGCTCCGGTATATTCTCTAGTGTGTTCTCTCCTATAGTTTTCAACAATGTGTTTTGTTTCTGGAACTCCTTTCTCCTCCTCCTCCTCCTCCTCCTCTTTCTCTTTCACCCTCTTAATTATTTTACAATTCTCATATTCATCTCCTCCCTCTTACATATGGTGTGTATCTTTTTATCACTTCTGCCTGCTTCTCTTTCTAAATGTTTTGAGCATTTTTGTTTTACCTATTTTGAATTTGAAAACTCACGAAATGGTTCTGAAACATTTCAAAGTAAATGTTTTCTAGTGGGATGTTTCTCAGATGAGCATTTGTAAATGCACTTGTTTCTCAGATAAGCATTTATAAATGCACTTGAAGTGTGTGAGAATTGGCTTGTCAGAGAATTTATTTTAATTTTCAGTTTAATATATTATTAATTTAATTATTATAAAATATATAGAACTTAAATTTATCTCGAGGATAAGGAAATATATGTAGGTCTCGAGTGGTTTTACTGTCTTAATTATTTATAGCTACCAAATAATTTTGTGTTTTTAATTTAGAATAATTCAAAATGATGGAAAATAGCGAAATGACACAACCTTTTTTTTACGTAATTTTTTTTATTTATTGGTGTCTATTGGTAATTGTGTGTAACTGTATGTTCAAGAAAAAAATTCTTTGGGGAAACTTTCTTCGACCTCGGATAAAAAATGTGGGTAATGAATATACTTTAAATCCATGTTCTGCATGTAACGTTGGAATAAACGATAATATTCTAGCAAAGGAAAAAAATAACCTTAAGTGAACTAAAGAGAGGGGAAAATCTTTAGAGGTTTTTCAGAAGTAATCTCTCCTCTCAGCTCCACCGAACTGCAACCCGATTGCCAGGGGATTCCAATCACCCCTTATACTATACACGTTACTGTTAGGATTCCTGATGCCAAACATGTAACCCCACGAATTATATACGTCATAATCAATATCCTCATCATAATCAGCAACAACAATAACGACAACAACAAAATATCAACAAGAGAGTATGTTGTGTTGACAAAGAGGTTTGAAAAACATTATGCTGCGTTTTGAGATAAATATACAGTTGTGTTTTGTGTTGTAAGTATTATGATAACAATATGATGATTGCTATGTGAAAATAAACAAGAAAAAGAGATGAGAGAAAATGTAAGAGGGCTGTGAATGTAGTAAGAGAAAAAAGAAGAGGAAAAGGAAGGGAGTCTCTTAAAAATACAGGTATTGATAGTTAAAACCCAAATTACATTTTAATAAAAAATTAAAACATATTTTTTAAATTCTTCCTTCACTTTGAATTTTCCCAAACCCACTTCACCTACTTTGGGTCGGCATTGTTCAACCTGATATAATCTCATGGTTGAGATTGAATGGTTCTGGCACTCTTACTTGCCACATTTGACGACTGGTTGTCCTTCCTAACGACAACCCTGTTAAGGTTACCAATGATTTGTGTTATTGCCCTTTGGCCTTAAAAAGCTAGTTCCTGGTACTTTATCTGTTTAATCTCCCACAGCGATACAATTTTTTTTTTTTTTGTACTTGTTTAAATCAAAGAACATTTTAACCAAATAAAACAAGTTATCATATTTGTGTCAATCACTTTCGTGATATCATAACTACTCAAACTCGCTTTACTAAATCTACGCTGCAACCGGGACTTGAACCACCGACCTCCAGGTTACAAATCCGCCGCCTTATTGATCAAGCTACTGAGGTTGGTACCAAATAAAACAACATAACATAAATAAAAAAATAAACATAAAATATTCATTGTTTTTCCCTATTTGCCCCAACAGGCGCCGAGTGGAAGCTCCTAGCGGAGAACGAGAAGCGTCCCTACATCGACGAGGCAAAGCGCCTCCGCGCCATGCACATGAAGGACCACCCTGACTACAAGTACCGCCCCCGGAGGAAGCCCAAGACCCTGCGGAAGGATGGCTACAGCTACCCCTCCGTGTCCGTCCCTTACCAGTCTGTCCCTGTGGATGCTCTGAGAGCTGGTGAGTTTTCTTCTCATATTTTTGAAGGCGTTGACGGCAGGATTCTTAATCAAGTGAGCTCTGCAGTCTGCACCCCACTGACCCAATCATTTGTGGCCAACTTACTAGTTGTTAAACTTACTAGTTCCCAACTTCTACCAAAAAGTAGAAATAGAAAGAATTTAGAAGGTCCATCAAAAGATCTTAAAAAAAGGAAAGGAATTGAATCACTCAAATAAAAATGAAGTCGTGAACAGGCAAATTTTTCTACAGCCAGTTTTTTGAGGGGCCAAACACGTTTTCGGGTACCCAGTGACTACTTGCAATGTTCCAGTTTCATTGGTCTGTTTTTCTCTCTGTATGGTTACAAAATATTTCAAGAACTTTTTTTTGTTCCTCAACATCTCTCTAATATAGGATGTTGCGACGATCAAGGTGTAGATTTTACCCTAGTTTTGAAGATAGTCATCTTACATGAATGATGGGAATTTTAGTAAGGTTTGAGCATACCCTTTATAATATTATTATAACAATGTCAATCGGGAAATGAAGTCATAATATGACTTATTATATTATATTATAATACCATATTATATTATATTATAATATAAAGTCATATTATATTATAATACCATAAATGACGTAGGTACATATGTATGTATGTCCTTCTTGTAGTTGTTCTCGCAAATATTTTTCAGGGATTAAATGATAGTCCCAGAGAAAAAGATACAATAAACATAAAGATAAACATAAAACACAACAATAAAAACAAACAAAGCACAAACCTCGACCAAAATAAAGATCAACATAAATATATTACGACAACAACAACACAATATTTAATAGATGTACAATCTATTGTACATTAATTGTACAATAGATGTTTAAAGTAGGTACCTAAGTTATGTTCTTAATCTATACCGCCAAGCAGGATAGATAGTCCCATTATATCAAAATTTGAAAAATTAAATACTGCATTTATATTTTTTTAAATAACAATAAATAGTTATCACAAGAAGAAGAACATTTCTACAGCACGAACAGCAATCATCTCTGAAGGAAGCAAAACACATCAATAGTGGAACTGAAAAAGAATAATAGAGATTTAACATTCATGTAATTATAGGTATTGTCTTTGTGACAGGTAGGACAAGTACACAGACAGACAATTAGACGACTGTCAGGACTGACAATAGGTAATTATGACTTGTATTGTGGTGGAACAAATGCATGTCAGTCCAGCTGGTGGCTTCCATGTTGTAAAAGATGCAACATATAAATAGACTCAATGACAAAGATAAAAAAGATAACCTTATGAACAATATATGATTTTTTTAAACATCACAAATCACACATATAAATAGACTCACTGTCAAAAATATAAAAGAGACTCACAAACAATCTGGCTGAATTAAACATGATCCACAAACTATTAAACAAGACAAACGTAGATCGAATAAATAAAAAGATGTTGGAAAATACAAGTACATCTTATGTGCGACAGCATCAGTTCAAGTGAAAGTTCGTAAGCTACATGTCAATGAAGTACAAGAAGTACTTCACAAGTGGTACGGGTAACATGTAGTTTTTAAAGTGCTCTGTGTTAAAAATTATTAAAAGGTGTTCAAAGTGGATTAATCAAAATTCGACTTAGCTATTCTTGAAAAGGACATTTTTTCCTTTGAATCTGTATTTTCAAAATAATTCTATGTAAATAAATTAAAAAGTTATTAATGAAAGAGTTTTGAAGTTTTTAAAAATAAATTAATTCATTACTCGGACATAGTTAGGCATCTCAAGGTAGAGAGCTTCAGCGTCGCCTACGTGACCTTGAACTTACCAATCAGTAATCAGTATTTCTATCTGTGGTGTCATCAGACTTATCAGTGATATCTATAATGTGTTGTACATAAATATACACTATCCGAGTTAAAAATTATTTTATACTCTCTTGATTAACTGAACATGTAAATAAACAGTAATATTCTTGGTTTCGTATTCGGGCCCTGAACTAGGGAGTACTTAACACCTAGTTCCAACCAAACTTTTTGCAATTTTCATTACGCCTAGTTATGAAGATATATTTTAAATCAAAAAGGTGTCTGCTGCTGTAAATAAATATAATTAATTAAGTGATAAATTCAAGTGGTCTTGCTGTCTGCCCAGCTGTACTGCCGCGGCGGATCCTGTGTATCTTGGACGGCGGATCTCATTGGATTACTGTTCTGGTATCGTTACTACTTTTTCTCCCCAAATTTTTGGAGAGCTGAAATATCATTTGGGATTATTCGTGCCAACTGACATCCTACAGGAGGATTGCAGAGGGAGAGGAGGCTTCTGAAATATTTCTGCTACTATCTAGATATAAATTAAAGCCCAAAAAGAGGCCCAAGCCCAAAGTACATAAAAAGAGGCAACCAATAAATATTTTTTCCTTTTTTAGTGAGAAGCCCCAAAAAAGAGGCATAAGCCCACTACTACTTACTTTGTTTTATTTTTTTATATATATAATATTTAAAACATACGTTGTACTAAAAAAAGAGGGATTTAAAGTCATTTTTATTTTCTAGTGAAAGCCCAAAAAAGAGGCCTATGCCCATACCTGTTTTTTGGTTTATCTTGTTACAATTATTATTCTTTATTTATATGTAAAAGAGGCAATTTATTTTATTTTTCCATTATTGAGAAAAGCCCAAAAAAGAGGCCTATGCCCAATTTTTATTTATTTTCACTATATCTTGTGTATATTCTTCTGACTAAGATTAGATAAAGAGGCATAAATATACTTAGTATTTTTGAGTGAGACTAAAAAGAGACACATATAATATGTCCATATTGAATTTCCTTTAAGTGTATATAATATATTTTTTTTTCTCTTAGTAGCCTTTGTTCCTTAAGGCGGTAATGGGGGATGAAAATCAAGGGGGGGTCCCCCCGGTTTAGCTAGTAGCACGGGGGGCGTAGGTACCCCAAATAACGATTTCGAGCTGTCTCGAAAAAAACGGAGAGCTGAGGGATCTCCAATAGTAAATGAATTGATGGTAGATGAGGTGAGAACTGAAATAGTGGAGGCCGTGCAAAAAGTAAGAGGGGCTATTTCTTCCCTGTCTAAATTAGTAAACCAGTCGAGTAAAACGAGAAGGGACATTAAAGAGGAGACAGAGATAGTGCAAAACATGAGTATTTCTCTTTTGCAGGGTATTGTTCTGAAGCATTTGAGTGCAATGCCGACCGACCAAGTGGAGGCAGGGAAGAAGGAGGAGGAGCCCAGGGACGGGTTTAGAAAGAAGTATTTCTGTGAAAAATGTTCAAAAGAAATGAAAGAAGAGGAGGAACAGAGGGAGATAATAACGGACCAACTGAGTGAGGCGCTGGATTTAAATAAGGAGGAGTTTTTGGAATTTATAGGAAAACCATGGCCCGAGTCAGTTTACGTCAAAACAAAGGAGGTAGTGGCTAACCCGTTGAATGAAAAAGGAGAATTGGTTATTTTTATTAAAGATAAGAAGGAAAAGTCCAGGTTGATTGATATGGTAAAAAGTAGGTACCCAGATATAGAGGAAGTGATGTGCGATGAGTCAGAGGAAGATAAGCTTCAGTTTATAGAGAGCACAGTGAAAACAAGGAAAGGAGTAAATACAAAAAGGGTACATATAGTGGAGATCCAAGAAGAGAAGGATATTAGGGAGGTTTTAACTCGACTCAGAGATGAAAATCTTACTAAGGAGTGTACAAAGGTGGTGGTTGCAACGAGTGCTATGGAAACAAGAGAAGTCGTGAGAAAGTCTCTGGAAGTAATCTTTACAGGGAAAAAAGAGGAAATTAATTTATGTGTACCTGGGAGAGAGAGTTTTAATATGAGAGATATGTCAGTCGATAGACAGAGAAGAGAAAGAAATACTGAAGCGGTGGTTATAAAAACAAATGTGAGTACCTATGCGGAAACTCTTAGAAATATCAGGGCAGTTGTGAACCCGGAGGATTTTGGAGTGGAAGTTAAGGCAGTGAGAAGAAATAAAGATGACAATGTGGTGATTGTGACAAATGTGGGTAAGGCTCAAGTTTTACAGAGGGAGATTGCGGCTAAGATCCAAGGAGTAGAGGCGAGAGTAACAGGAAATAATGTACCCGTCCTCATTTTTGATATCGACGCGTCCATCAAAGGGAATGAGATTGAGGAATATATCAGGAGGACCACAAAGGAGCACGATACGGTGGTAAGATCTCTTCGCCTGGCGAGAGCGGGAACCCAGATCGCGACTGTCACTATGCCGGCTAAAGCAGCGGAGACACTGATTCAGGAAGGGGACATAAAGATAGGGTGGACAAGGTGCCGCGTGAAGCCGAAGATTGACATAGTCCGGTGCTACAATTGTTTACATATGGGGCACCACTCAGATATATGTAGGGAAGAGAAAAAGGAGAGAAGGTGTCTGCATTGCGCAGAGCCAGGTCATACGGCTAAAGAATGTACTGGAAGAGCTTTTTGTACAGGGTGTAATCACTCTGGTCATAGAAATGACTCAGTCTCATGTCCTCGGTTTAAAAAGATGTTACAGATTAGCAGATCGGAGGGGGAGAGAGAAAAGGAATTGTCTGATGAAAAAGAAAAAATAACAGAGGATAAAGAAACAGATGAAATGAATGGGGAAGAAAATATGGAAACTAGTTGATGATTAAGTTTTTGCAAGTTAATTTAAATAGGTCACCAAGGGCACATGATCTCATGGAAAAAACATGTGAGGAAGAGAAAATTGATATTTTACTAGTAAGCGAGCCAAATAAAGGGAAAGTGAGTAAAGAGAGAGGGTGGTACACGGACAGTAACTGTGATGCAGTGATTGGAGTGAGGGGGAGGAGCATAAGTGGAAGTGAAAGCGGTAGCGGGCTAGGGTATACATGGATTGGTGTTAATAATGTAAAGATTTTCAGCGTCTATATTTCACCAAATGTGTCGAGAGCAACTGTTGTGAAAATTCTGGACGACTTGGGCAAGGAGGTTAGGAGATCCAAGTATAAAGATTTTCTTATAGGTGGGGACTTTAACGCGAAGTCATTCGCCTGGGGATCTAGAATAGAGGACGACAGAGGAACTCTTTTATCAGAGTGGTTAGGGGAAATGGGCCTGGAGGTTTTAAATGTAGGGGAAACACCAACTTTTATAAGGGGAAATTCAAATTCAATATTAGATATCACAGTTTGCTCTAGGGGTATTCTAAGAAAAATAAAGAGGTGGAGAGTGTCAGAAGAAGAGAATTTGAGTGATCACCAAACTATCTTCTTTGAGATGGGTGATATCGTTGAAAATACAGATGACGAAAGCGCTAATAGGGAGAACAGTGTGAAGTGGATGTATGAAGAAGGAAAGAGAGATATATTGAAAATGCTACTAGAAAGGGAATTTGAAGGAAGTGACTGTGAGCCGGTAGAGTGCATAGAAAAACTACAAGAAGCGTGTGAGACCATTTTTGGGAGAAAAAATAGAAATGGAAATGGGACCAATAGAAAAGGTATGTACTGGTGGAATAAAGAAATTGCGAGCAAAAGGAAAATGTGTCATAGGCAAAGGAGAAGACTAGTGAGAACAAATAAGAGGAATGATGTAATGGAGGCTGAGAAAAGAGTTGTGAGACAAGAGTACTATAGGCTAAAAGAGGAACTAAGAGAGGAAATTAACAAGTCGAAGAGAGAATCATGGAAGAAGTTGTGTAATGAGCTAAACAAAAATGTATGGGGGAATGGTTATAAAATAGTGTGTAATAAGTTTAAAGTGGGACCAACAGTGAAATTAAATGTAAGACAGAAGAGAGAAATAGCAGAAGAGTTATTCCCGAGACATGAGAAAGTGACATGGAGAGTAGAGGAAGTGAGTGAGATGAATATACCTAAGTTTACGATGGAAGAGGTAGGCGAGGCTTTCCTAAACACTCGGAACAAAAAAGCACCCGGACCTGATGGCATTGGGGGAGAGATTGTAAAGGTATTTTTTGAGGCTGCTCCGGAATACTGTGTAAATATTTTTAACAAACTTTTGGTGGAGGGAAAATTCCCAAAAATCTGGAAAAAAGGAAAGCTCGTGCTAATAGAAAAGGGAATAAAAGAGGGAAAGATGACCTACAGGCCTATTTGTCTTCTGGACACAATGGGGAAAGTTTATGAGAGATTGATAAGAGAGAGATTGAATGAGGAAATTAAGATGAAAGGAGATCTGAGCGAAAATCAATATGGCTTTAGAGAGGGGAGGTCAACTGTGGACGCGATGCTTAGTGTATTAAATGTAGCAGAGGAAGCAAAAAGGAAAGGAGATTTGTGCGCGATGGTACTACTTGATGCCAAAAACGCGTTCGGATCAATGCCCTGGGAGGGAATAGTGAGAGAGATTGAAAAGAGAGGAGTGTCTAGGTATCTTGTGAGACTGATCTGTAATTATTTGGAGGAAAGAGAGTTGGAAATTGAAGATGGTGAGGTCCTGGACCTGACAAGCGGAATACCCCAAGGGTCCATCCTGGGCCCCCTACTGTGGAACATCTACTATGACCCCGTCCTCAGGCTGGAATTATCACCCTCCTCAAGGACGGTGGCCTATGCAGATGACCTAGTGGTGATAGTGAGAGAAAAATGTAAAGAGAGTCTTGAGAGAGAAATAGGATTGGCACTGGGGAAAATTTCAGAGTGGATGAGAGAACAGAGACTGAGAATAGCACCAGAGAAAACAGAGGTAGTATTGTTAAGGAGTAAGAGAAATTGTAAAGAGATAGAGACCAGAGTAGAGGGAGTGGAAGTGAAATCTAAAGAGTCAGCGAAATATCTGGGGGTTTTATTTGATAGAAATGTGAGAATGGTAGTGCAAATCAAGAAAGCAAGTGAGAAAGCAGAGAAAATTATCTTAAGCCTTAGTCGACTGATGCCCAACATCAGTGGACCTGAAAACGATAAGAGGAAAATCCTAGCTTCGGTTGTTTATTCAACTTTGCTTTATGGTGCGCCTGTGTGGGGATCGGTGCTTAGGTGGAATAAGTACATAAATCTGATGGAAAGAGTACAGAGAAAAGTGATGATAAGGATGTGTAGATCCTACAGGACCGTATCCACACGGGCGCTCCAGGTGCTAAGTGGAACTTTACCAATCGAGCTAATGGTTGACCAAAAAGTTCAAACTTTCCACTTGTACAAAGAAACGAGCGATAGAGAAGTGAGGAGAAGTAGAGTTTTGGAGATAGAAGAGGGATTGTTTCAAAAGTGGCAAGAAAACTGGGAACAGGAGAGAAACAAAGGACAATGGACAAAGGAACTTATACCAGATATCAAAAGGGGGCGAATAGGAAGCATGGAAATGTGACGTATGAGTTGTGCCAATTTCTAAGCGGTCACGGAGTTTTCAAGAACTACCTGCTAAGAATGAGAAAGTGTAGAGTGAATAAGTGTGATTATTGTGAGCAAGAGGACAGCCCTGAGCACTCAATTTTTGTTTGCCCTAGGTTTGCCCAAGTCAGGATAGAGTGTGAGAATTATTTAGAGAAAAGAGTAGAAAAAGGAAACATAATTTCGGAGATGCTTGAGAGTAAAGAAAAATGGAATTGCGTAGAGAAAATGGTCAGAGAAATAGTAAGAGTGAAAATGAAGGATGGAGATAGGTTTAGGGCCCAAAATAGCTGAGAGCCCAAAGCGTAGAGATCCCGAAGTAATGTATCACACGGTTCCGGGATCTCCTACGTCTTCGGAGGATAGGTTTTTAGTGGGTAAAAATCCCACACCCCAGGGAGTGAGGTGGCTGGGTGTCTTTAGAAGATTTTCCTATCCTCACAAAAAAAAAAAAAAAAAAAAAAAAAAAAAAAAAAAAAAAAAAAAAAAAAAAAAAAAAAAAAAAAAAAGGGCCATAATATGAAACAGAATTAGTAAATCCATGCCGACCCTTAGATTTTATCAGCTGACCGATAGGTATTTTAAAACAAGATATTCCGCCACGAAGGCTGGCTACAGCTCAGTTACGCCACAGTGGTAATAAACAGCTACAAAGCCCGGCTTAGATATGACCTCTACAGTTGTTAACAAGGTGAAAGTTAAGGGATAGTGTTCACTATTCCTGTTTCATGATTCGGATATAAGTTAGTATTTACACTCACATGATTGAAAATGGACAGTATTTTGCAGGGAAATATGGCAAATTTAATATGGAAAGATTTCCATCTCGGACGGTATCCTAGTTATTGCATGATGGTTATTCGTTACATGGTGATTCCTTTTCATTGAAGATAAGATTTCTAACTTACAAGTCATCGGTGGTTTGATTACATCTTACTTCAATGATATACGTATTCCAGCTTTTATTGTCGTTATTTCATCAACTTGTAATGCTGTCTACGGCCAACGTTCATACCTTAGTTGCGAATGTAATTCATTTCCTTGACCAAGTACAATCAAAAGGGTGGTGGTTCTGTGCCTATTCCATAAAAGGTGGTATTAGGTACTCATATTTTGGTTCAATATTTTTCCTAATCAAATACATTTTTATTGGACGTAATTAAATCGTAGGTTTATCAACAATAGTTGGTTTGGAATGTAACAAAATCTTTTGATACATTAATATAGGTACATATTGCATTTGTATTTACACCTCGGGTTTTCAATGGCTCATATAAGTAGAATACCTATATCTATGTCTAATATTGTATACAAATAGAATATGTATTATATTAATATGTACAATTTACATGCATTATTGTAGATACGAAAACTATATGCAGTTATTATGCATATATTGATTGTAATTGTTATAAACATGTTTGCATTGAACATATTGCTAACAATAGAATCATTATCAATTGAATGCTCACCATATGGTTAGGCATAACAATGGTGATATTAATGGCCAGGTATTAATAAATAATAATCTCAAAGCATTTTCTATACACATTTTTTCTAATTGGAATTCTTTAGAAAAAGAAAATAAACAGATAAATAGATCGAAATCGGACACGTTAAATCTAAAATAATATTGTACATATTGTCCTATCCTAACCTACCTTATAAAATATTGGAATTTAAATTACAAAACATTAAAGGTATTTTTATCGATCGTATTATCTAGACATACATAAATATGTCGTTATTTAGGTAGATGAAAATAATGCTTAGTCTAAATCCAAATTAATTTTCTCTAGGAATGTGTGCTATTCACAACTATAATGGGTAGTTGTAAACCAATGTAAAAGGTATAGTGTAAACCAATAAATTTTGAAACTAAACAATAAAATAATTGATTTATTTAAATAACATAAATTATTGCAATTAAGTAATTTGATTGTTACTTGCAAATACCTACCTACTTTCTGCTAGTTGTGGCTTTTTATCAAGTATAATTCCCACAAGTACGAGTAAGTACCTAATAATATTGGCACCTACATAATACAAAATTATAATCGACGTTATATTAGGTACGTTAGGTAGGTATATTTCCAGGACGGACTGGGTGGACTTAGTTTAGATGGCCGGGTTTGAAAGTTTTTAGAGAATCCAAGAAAAGATTTCTTTCTTGAATGAACTTGAAAGCAAAAACTATAAAACACAATGACCAGTCAGAATGGTCAGTTTTTTTTTTAGTTTTAACACAAATCAGTGTTTTTTTTTAGTTTTAACACAAATCCCAGTCTCACACAGAATTTTCCCTCTGGCATTGAATTAAAAGTAAAATATTGCTGCTACATATCCATATCAGACTAGAAGGCAAAATATCCTACTTTTTAAGCTGAAAAATAAAACGCTGAATATCAGTTCTATTGTTGGCCAAATAAAATTTATTAGTTCCAACTCAAATAATAGGGAAATTATGCAAAAAAATAAAGATATTGTAATAGACTGGCCTTTCTTGTTGCGAAATAAAGAGATTCTGAGTCTTTTGTTAACCTTTTTTATTGGGACATTAATAATATAAACTTAGTTCACCTTTTTGATGTTTCTTCTACAAGTTTTCATACATTACAAAAATAGGGAAATTCGCAGTAGTTGTTTTCTTAACCTAGTTTTTCTGGATCGAGTTGTGTTATTGAATTTTACCAACTCTGATTCATAATTGATCAAAAAGGTTCATTAAAGATAGGTAACCTTAGTAAATAATAATACAATTTGAAGCTTTTTGAGCATATTACCTCCAAAGTACCATTCTCCTGATTTAAGGATTGAGTTACTGAGGTCAAGACGAAGAATAATAATAATATGTTGAATATTACCTCATCTCTCAGAACTCTATTGTCCTAATGGAAACATCACTGGCATCAGTTTAATACCGAGGGCGAATAAAAGGATTACGAGTGTCATTATTCCTTCTCCTTTTCTGTCTTACCAAACTTTGTTTAAATCCTTAAGCAGATATAACTTTTTTATACCGGATGGATCTATGTTAAGAGGCACCATTTTCACGTAAATTTTAGCCTAGCTCGACGTTGTTCAACATGGTGTCATTCCAAAAGAAAATCCAATATTCCTACCTGTAATATTCGTTTGTGTTTGTGTCTGTAGAAGAAAGAAAAAAATCTTATCTTATATTTTGTTAATATTGTAAATTGGTTATGTACCGTAAAATATACAATACCTAACGGTATTTATTATTATTATTATTATTATTATTAATAGTTGCCATAGCCTAAGCGCGAAACTTATGTGCCACACTGATATAACACAAAAACGTGTAGAATTTACACCCTGTACAACGCGAAGGTAAGTTATCTTACGGCAGATATTTTTGATAATACTTAATACTATAATAATGCTTTTTCTATAATAATGCTTTTTCTTTGTGTTATTATGTCACAATTTTAGTGGGTAGCGCAGAATCATAGGACTTTACCACTTTAATTTACAATATCTTGTATTATTTTTTTTTGCCTAAGTTTCTGCCACTGGTCGCTGCTTCACATTAAAGCAGCTACTCATTTTTCCTCACGAGGTATGAGTGGACCCCGAACATCCAAGTACAGAGCAGAAAAAATCCTCCCCCGCTGGGAATCGAACCCAGGTCACCATGTGTGCAATGCCTAGCGCGCTAACTCGCTCTGCCACAGTGACTACTTACTTAATACTATATCAGCCTTTATAACGCAAAGGTAAGTTATATTACGGCAGGTATTTATGATAATACTTAATACTATAACACCCTGTACAACGCAAAGGTAAGTTGTATTACGGCAGGTATTTATGATAATAATTAATACTATAACACCCTGTATAACGCAAAGGTAAGTTATATTACGGCAGGTATTTATGATAATACTTAATACTATAACACCCTGTACAACGCAAAGGTAAGTTATATTACGGCAGGTATTTATGATAATACTCAATACTATAACACCCTGTACAACGCAAAGGTAAGTTATATTACGGCAGGTATTTATGATAATACTATAACTAGACACAGGAGCATGACTTAAACATAATATAATTTACGAGTTTCTTAATAAAAATAATCCTACTTTATGTTGCCACGGCCCTTTCACTTTCAGCCCGAGCTAGGGACGATACAAAAGGATCCCAGTTTATGGTGGTCGAGAATTTGATGGTCAAAACTCATTGGGGGTCAGCCTCATTTCCGGTGGGGCTTGGGTTCGATTCATTCAGAAGACAGATATAAACATAGGACTTAAATTATCTTTTCTTATAGATTCAGTGAGATTGTGACATAAGAAAAGAAGTTGGGGTTTTTAAGCGGTTTAACGCTATTGAAGATCACAGCTATAAAAGTGTGTTTTAGTCATTTTAGTTTATGCTCATATTGTTTAGTTTAACACCAGAAATTAAAACATTTCATTTTGACTTCCAACCTTACTAGCCCTCATGATTTCTGAATGGTTCATTTTTTAATGCTGTAGGAATATTTAGTATGTTTTTGATAAATTACATGGGGTAAGGGGAGGTGGGGGAGAGTGAGACACGGGGTAAAATGAGACACTGAAGGTTTCTCTGTTCTAACAAGTTCAAACAATGGATCGACCAAGAGAACTAAGCGCACGCATCATTTAAATCAGTTGTATCCTATTCCTAGGAGCAGAGACAGCTTCAGATTTTAATTAGGCGCAAAAGTAGTTTTCAGGTAAGTGAAAATTAATTTTTCGAGTGTCGTAATTTATTTTTTATTTTTTTCCTCTTGTTTTTTTTTCAAAACAGAAATAATCATGTGAATTTGTTGTACTATTTACTGTTAGTTTAAAATATTTTTTAATATACTTGTTATATATTTAGTGCCAAAGAAGTGAAAAGAAATTGTGAAAATGTGATGGGGTAATATGAGACAATTCGTTATGGGGTGAACTGAGACATATTCTGGGAGTGTCTCACTTTACCCCATCAACAATTTCAAGTCATGAAATTAGGCCTGTTATAGGTAAGACGATTGACTCGTAACCTGTAGGTTGGTGCTTTGAATCAATTTTGTGGTAAAATTTAGCAGTATATTTAGGGTTGGAATAGTTGGTTATATAATCTGCTCTGAAAGTAAGTACCTAGTCAAGTTAAGTTAGTATTAATTGTACTTAAATATACTTCATGCTTTTTTTTTCTTTTGTCACAGGTATTCGAAAATGCCGCGGAAATATGTTCGAAAAACTGAGTTTGGTAGTTCCGAGGACACAATGCGAAGGGCTGTACATCTGGTATTGCAAGGTAGAAGTATACGAAGTGCTGCTCTTGAATTAAATGTAAAGCACGCAACTCTTGCAAGATATGTTCAGAAGCAAAAGTTATCGGAACAAGATATCCGGATGGTACCAAACTATTCATGGAATCAAGTTTTCACACCCGAGCAAGAAAAGGAGTTGGCAGATTACATAATAAGCTGTTCCAAGATGTTCTATGGCCTTCCAATTGACGATTGTCGAAAACTTGCATATGAACTAGCCCAGAGGAACGACATCAAGCATCCAAAAAGCTGGGATGAAAATCAAGCAGCAGGAATAGACTGGTATTACGGGTTTATGAAGCGACAGCCAAGGTTATCTTTGAGAACCCCTGAAGGGTGTTCTCTATCAAGGGCTGTCAGTTTTAACCGGAACACTGCAAACCAATTCTTTTCTAATTTGAAAGAGGCCTATGACAGATACCCCTCGTTCTCTGATGGCACCCGTGTGTACAATTTGGACGAAACAATGACATGTACGGTACAAAAACCAACCAAAGTTCTTGCACAAAGAGGAATAGACCAAGTTAATATGGTAACAAGTGGAGAGAGAGGTATACACGTAACGACTTGTTGCTTCATAAGTGCTTCTGGTAATACATTACCTCCTGTTATTATTTTTCCACGGGTAAACTTCCAATTGCACATGACTGCTGGAGCTCCTACAGGCTGTTTGGGTTTAGCTACACCTACCGGATGGATGACATCCAATCTCTTTGTTGAGACTATGAAACATTTTATTAAGCATTCACAAAGCTCAAAGGATAACCCAACCTTGCTAATCTATGACAACCATGAAAGCCACCTTTCTCTTGAGGTTTTAGATTTAGCTAAAGCCAATGGCGTTGTTGTCTTGACAATTCCTCCTCACTCATCGGGAAAGTTGCAACCACTGGATGTAGGCGTTTTTTCATCATTCACAAATGCATACAATGGTGCTGTTTACTCGTGGATGATGCGTAACCCAGGAAAACATCTATCTATTTACCAAGTAGCAGCATGTGTTGGACAGGCATTCATGAAATCTATGACGCCCAGCAACATAACTTCAGCATTTAGAGCATGTGGAATCCATCCCTTTGATTCAGAAATCTTTGGTGAAGATGATTTCCAATCAAGTTTGGTAACTTCGAGACCTGAACCCACTGACACGGCAAGCACATCAGCAGATGGACAAACAGAGCTGACTCCCGCCCCCACTGAAATGCCAAGCACATCAGCAGATGGACAAACAGAGCTGACTCCCGCCCCCACTGAAATGCCAAGCACATCAGCAGATGGACAAACAGAGCTGACTCCCGCCCCCACTGAAATGCCAAGCACATCAGCAGATGGACAAACAGAGCTGACTCCCGCCCCCACTGAAATGCCAAGCACATCAGCAGACGGACAAACAGAGCTGACTGCTGCTCCCAGTAACTCAATTAAGAAAAAACATTTTAGATTGTCGCCAGAAGATATCAGGGGCTATCCAAAGTATGTTAGAGACGGCAAGAATGCTAACAAGGGGAGAAAAAGAGGAAAAACAATGATTGCCACTGATACACCAAACATGGATGAAATTAGGGAGAAAAAGAAGAAAATTGCTCCAAAAGCCAAAAGTATTAAACCTAAAAGGTTATTCAAACAAAAGAAAGTTGAGTCCTCGGAAAGCGAAATTGATGAACCTGAATATACGGAAATGTCTGACGATCCAGAGGATTTCAGCGATCTTCAAGAGCTCGAAACAGTGTCACGTGATCCAGAAGAAGGCGACTATGTCATTGTAAAATTCAAAACTGATAAGGGGTTGGTACAATATGTAGGGAAAGTTATCCGTAATAAGGACAGCCGTGGTGATATTGAAGTGTCTTTTCTTAGAAAGAAAGACAGAACCAGTAATCACTTTTGTATGCCACTTGTGCCAGATCTAGCACCTGTTGGTTTATCTGACGTTTCCTATATTTTACCACCTCCAAAGTTCTTTGGTACCACAAAACGTCAAAATGCATATATTTCATTTGGTGTGGACTTTGGAGGCCTTAGAATTTGTTGAATATAAGCCTAAAAGAATTTAACTGCAGCTTTGAGCTTGCGATTAGGTCAATGGGTGTTGTTGTTTTATATGTGCAATCAACCATCGTGAGAACTTTGGGCTTTTTCTTTTTAAGCCATGAAACCCTGGGGAAACTACAAGCTGGCCTGGCTTGTTAGGGTCAGTTCTCTGTTTAAAGTCCTCTAGCAAGACATTAGGTCAATGGTGAAGGCACTTGCTTGCCGTGTAGAAGATCCCGGGTTCGATTCCCAGAGCTGTTTTAAAAAGTTTTAAAATTATAATTAAAATTTGCTTACAGTTGTCTATAAGGGAGGGAACCTTCCGGTGCGCTCGTATTGACCCAGCACCCAAATAGGGAGTATTGTGTCATTTAATTTGGTTAAATTTAATATACCATTGACCTTTTTAATTAATTTTCTGTGTTTTTATTTGCTTACTCATGATCAATGACTGTTTAGAAACAAACGTCTCACTTTACCCCAGCACGTGTCTCAGTCTACCCCACGTACGGGGTAAACTGAGACAAAGGGGTTCGTCGGCTAAAATTTATATAACTTTTAAATGAATTAATGTACTAGTTTTTGGTGATAGCCATTACAAGAAGAACTTAGTATTCTATCAAGTGACACTTATTTCAAGCTTTCAAGTTGATTAACTTTGTGACAATGACCTAATAAAAAAAAAGTGTCTCAATTTACCCCACCTTCCCTTACACTAGTTTTATTTTACTGACATTTTACAGACCATTATTACTGAATTTTGCAAATTTCACAATATACCTAAATGGTAAAAAAAATCCAGTAGCTTGATCGATAAGGCAGCGGACTTGTAACCTGGAGGTCGGTGGTTCAAGTCCCGCTTTCAGCGTAGATTTAGTGAAGCTTGAGTAGTTGTGATATCACGGAAGTGATTAACACAAATATGATAACTGGTAAAAAAAAAAAAAAAAAATCCAGCGTTAAACACCTGTTGATTATTTTTTTGTCTTTTTTTACTGCTTTGAACACTGCACTTTTTCCAACACCCTGTTTTAAACTCCCAGGTCTTCCCGTACCTAAAGGTTCGCATGCTTGGTGCGAATAACTCAGAACTTGATTTGCTCTGAGCTGGAACCCTTGTGTGCCCAACAGAGGAACATAATTTAGACTTTTAGACTGGGGATGTCTTCCACTTGTTTTTATTAGTGGCCATGTTATTTGCATGATAATATGAGGGTTCAGCATTATCCTTTAAATGGAAACTTTTTGTTCTTTATTTCACCATCTTGTGTGTATATTCGTGTACACATTTGTTAATTCTTCTATGTATGTATTTACATACAAACTATATTTACTTATACATAGACTTGTAAATATATTCGTAGGGAAGTAGGATATCGATTATGTTACCTATATCATATGTGGAAAGTTCTTTTTCCATTCGTCTTTGTTCTACCTATTCAATATAGGTATAAATAATTATTGTACTTACAATACGTAAATGTAAGTCTTGATGGTTCTTATTTTTAATATGTAACAAAATTTCAGATCAATCCGATTTATGGTTCTCGAGTTAGAGCGTTCTAAACATATACATTACACACACATACAAACGAATCATTTTAGAATATAAGATAATGTATAAGTACCTGATTATTATTATATTCAACAACATTTAAATAATAATAATTTATACCGAATGATAATTTAGGACTAATAAGACCCATTATTCCAGCATTAAGCCCGGGACTTGTTATTATGGGTCAAAATCCCAAATGGGAGCACAACATATCATGTCCCGGCTGGGTTTCGAACCCGCAACCTCTGAAATACCAGACGGACGCCTTGGACCTTATAAGTACTGAGCTCATGGTACAGAATAACACTAGCTTATTTTGGAGGCTTCACACGCAATATTCTGACATTGGCCTTACAAATTCTTAACAATTTTCTTTCACGCCGAAGAAAATTGAAAGAAGAAAATAAAAGAGAATGCCGAAGGCATTATCACCACCCTTGATCAGGCTTTGTTTCTATTTATTTCACAACTTATTACCATGATCATTGTATATAAAAAATGTAAATAAAGCTTGGACCAATTGTTTAATAAAAAAATTCGTCTGTTTGAAAATTTCCTCTTAAAATGTGAAATTGATCAATAAGGTGGTGGTGCGAGTCCCAAATTCGGTAAAAAATTATCAGCGTGAGTCGCAGTAGTTCTGACATAAACACAATGATATACCTAACTTAAAAAACGCTTGCATACGAGTCTGCAACCATTGGGACATTTTCATCTTTACTATTCAAGGTCCAAAACCCAACTGACCAAATTTCGTATTGTGCGCATGACACATACCTTCTCTCTTCTCTCCCTCTACAATTCAATACTTCGCCATTGTGCGCATGACACACACTTTCCCTCTTCTCTCCCTTTACAATTCAATATTTCGTTACATAATATCGTTACATAATATCGTTACATAATTTCGTTACATAATTTCGTCACATAATTTTGGTTATGTGCCAGAGCAAAGACATGAAAATGTCAAAAACTTGGTTCTCTTTTTAAGGATTTAAAAGTTTCATCCAAATTGTCAAGGAATCTTAATAGTCTGTTGGTCGGACCATTATTCGAATTTGAGCATAACAAAACACAGAACCATGGTCCTGATTATGACTTACAAGTTGTGAATGACAAATTAAATTCTCCAGTCTTGTCACTTGTGCCGAGCATTTCTGAGCGTATACAGGGTGGACACTGGCGGATTCATCTGAGGACCAATGCCACTTTTTTGGCATTGGTGCCTACCATTCCATACAGCCAGGGACCCCAATGCCACTTAGTGGTCTGGTAAAATTTAATTAACCATTTATCGTTTTTAATGATAACTGTGGTAAAAGAACATGTGTTCAATCGCAGAAATTGCCTCGGGGCTCAGATAATATTCACGCCCTTTGTCAATAAAGAGTTATTTTTACTTTTTATCATACCTACCTGCCTGGTTTTTATTAGAACAACCTCAGTAGGTAGCTCGATCGATAAAATGTCGGTCGGTGAGGTGGAGTCCCAAAAGTTTAGTATTTTAAGGCAAGTTAGTGTTATCACAATAATTGTGATAAACACAATATTAGTACCTACTTATCTGTAATAAGAAAAGTATACCTGGACCTATTTTGGAAAAATAAAACAGTCAATATTATGAAATGTGTAATAACTTGAATTTCGAAACCTATTACTGGTAATACTTTTAAGGCGAGTTAGTGATATCACAATAATTGTGATAAAAATAATATGAGTACTAATAGTTCAGTCCCACCTAGGTAGAAGAGAACCACCCGTTCTGGGTATAGCTTTACTTATAAAGCTTTGCCCTTATAAGATTTACTATTATTATTATTACTAGATATAAGATGGGATTTTCAGGTCAAATTTACATCTCCATAAGGGAAAATAACCTCCTGATAAGAGAAACCTGGATAAAAGAGAAACGTTAGGGTCCATTGAGTTCTCTTATATGGTAATACTTTAAGGCGAGTTAGTGATTACTTTTTATCATACCTACCTACCTACCTGGTTTTTTATTATAACAACCTCAGTAGCTCGATGGATAAAGTGTCGGTCGGTGATGTGGAGTCCCAAAAGTTTAGTATTTTACTAAACTTTTTTTAGTAGGTAGACTTGAACAGAACCAAATCATGCACCTCATCCGGTATCCTCGTGCCCACTGAAGATCATATCACACCATCGGAATGCCCGCTAGTAGCCCCGGCCTCTTGTGACCACCCACAGGCGACGTGAGGTCTGGGGCGGCCTGGGGTCTCCCACAACCAGCCCAGCTGGGGGCCCGGGCTGGAATGTGCGGAACTGTGCAGCCTCCAGGGCTGGCCAACTTAATAATAATAATAATAATTGCCCGCAGCACGGGTGTATATTTATACGAGCCTAGCTCTATTTACAAACAGAAAACAAATAACATCAATATATCAATTTTAAATGTTCTTAATTTAAAAAAAAATCACATAAGAAAGGTTTAAAAACAATCGTATAATAGTTATAAAAAAATAACAATAAAAAAAAATAGCCGAACAATTCCTTCTTTCTTGAAATACTAATAATAATGTTGTTGTTGCAGTTTTTGATGTTGTACACAGCTTGGCTATAGCTACGGGCGAGTTATAGGCACTATCCAACTGTAATTGCTAAGTTGGCTCGTTCGGAAGCACATTGCTTCTAGACTTTCTTGTTATATAGGCTTGGCTCGTCTGATGTTCTCCCGAATTTGGGAATTTAGTGCTCCTTTTGCAAAGGTTGATTCGAACCCTCCTGATACTGGCTATTACCGGCCCCACTCAGGCTAGGTGAGGCAAATTTGAGGAGTTGGTTTTCTGGGTTTCTATAGCGAATGGAGGGTGACACCTACTATGACCATATTATAACTAGTATAGAAAGCGAAAAAAAAAAAAAAAAACATGTTGTCCACCCCTGGGTTAAGGCATTACATTTTCTTGTAAGCCCCCTTAAAAGGTGATTCATAACATATTGGAATAACCGACACCCCATGAAGTGTTTTGTTCTTAGCTTTATTCAGCAGGAATTTATGAGGATTCAGAAACGATTTCTTTGACTCTGTCGATATTCAAATATTGCCAATGGAATGCGAGCTCTCTTAAGAAATTAGCATTTCCATTGCAAATTTCATATATTGCCAATGATATGTGATCTTTTTTTGAACATTATTAACATTGTATATTTGCAAATATGTAGTACCTCTATTAGGACAAATCATTGTACCTATCTACCAATACTGTTTGAAACACCCTTGGAGTTTCTTAAAGGTGGAGACGACAGTCCAACAAAATTTGAAAGCACAAACATGTAGATATACTAGCTAAAACCCGGCACTTTGTAAAGGTTTTTGCCCGTGGCTGGTGACTTATTGGTAAAATTTAAAAATATTTTCTTGGTACAAAAAGGAGAATCTGTGCCAAATTGGAAGTTATTTGGTTCTGTTAATTATTGATTAATGAAAATTGATTTTATATTTAAATAAAAATTCTCTGTCAGAAGCGCTCTAGCAAAATTTTACAAGTATATTAAAAGATCAAATTTCTATTTAGATTTCCAAAGTGGCTAGTTAACATTGAAAGCTCCAACAGTAAAATATTGTTATACTACTTATTAAAAGGATGCATACTATACTTAATTAAAGTTATCATATTTGTGTTAATCACTTTTGTGATATCACAACTACTCAAACTCGCTTTACTAAATCTACGCTGAAACCGACCTCCACAGGTTACAAGTCTGCTGCCTTACTGATCAAGCTACTGAGGTCGGTTACTACACTTAATTACATATTATTTAAATTATGCACATTTATGTTGGCAGGTATAAACGTATTACAAGACTAAAATATTTGAATAAAAAACCCGGTTTCAAAATATTAAATTTTGCAAAGTTCGTTCGCTTTGCCATTTTTGCATTAAATTGATCCCAAAACTAACTGGATACTCCTTGTCGATATTGTATAATATTATGTTTTGAATAATTTTCGGGCTTCTTGAAACAGATTTTAATTAAAGATAAGGACAGCTTCTGGTTTTGAATCTTGTCCACTAGGCTTGTGCCACCTGAAGACCTTGCCAGGGAACTTGCCATAATCTCCTCGGCTCAGCAAGAATATAAAACGCCTAATTCCAGAACACAGAGGGGGTCGACTTAAGTTTTATTTGAATGAATATATGAATAGGTATGTAAATGAACATAAAATAATGTATATAAATAGATATAATCGTACATTTAGGTTATGTAAAAGAACATAAAATAATGTATATAAATGACATCGGACTGACTTTAAGACTAATAAGCGTTCAGGTGTTTTTGAAACAGACACTTGAAGATCGTAAAAACTAATTTGAATTGAAATTCATGTTAGAATAATAATAATATGTTAGAATATCTGCATACGAATACGGGGTGGACAGTAATTTTTTTATATTAAAAGATTTTGAGTCTAACTATCTTAGTTGGCTTAGATATGATGTCGAACACTAATAAAAGTAAAAAAAAAACTTAATTTTTAAAGGTTAATTTTAATTCATATAGGTTTCCTGACGCGATTATGTTATCCATGTATACGATTCTGCATCGGCTTTGCTTTTTGACGTGGTCAGATGCGAACAATGCAGGTTCAATATGTTGGCATCAGAAGCCAATATTGTAATATTGTTAAAAAGACAATACTATAGGCTTTGTAGGTAACAATATCGAAAAAGCCAAAAGTTTTTAATATTAAAATAGCTAAGTAGGAACCTACTTGTATGTTTTTCAAAGTGGGTACTTCCTTCTCTCCTTTCTCAAAGCAAGGCATGAGTGCAAAAGACCTAAGACAAGCTCAAGACAGCGCAGGAGGAAAACAAAATATAATAAAGGCAAATGATTTTTCATTTCTTTTCTTTCCACGCATAAATAATAAATTGTTCAAATAAGCAAGTAACAATGGCAATATAATGATTTAAATTTTCAAGTACTATCTGACGGAGGCCCGGTGGCATGCAACTCGAAAGACTATCCCACCAGATGATTTGACTCCGTTTGTACGAGTAGGACAGTATAAAAGTGCCCTAGTTACAATTATTTTTATAGCTTGTAAGTAGAAAGTAGACAATTCTAATCGGCACATAGAACAAAAATAAAGGACCCCGATGGACGATAGAGCCCATGTCTGGTTGATTTAGTTGTCATACGCGAGCCATGCTGCACATTCCGCAAGAAATTTTATACAAACCTTTAAACGGATTTTTAAAAACTTCAAACAGGGTCCCAGACAAACTTTTAAATACAAACATTGCACAGCACACATAGAACCACAGAATTGCATGCACATCACGAAACGCATTCTTTCCGATGCCCAGCCAACATTGATTGAGCCTCTGTTTCTTACTCTCTATGGGCCAAATTATAAAATAGGGATAGGGTTATCAAAAATAAGCCTCAAGTTGGACTAAACAGTAAAGGTAAAAACTCTGACCTGAGTTTTTCTGTCTATGTTTTTCTGATTTCTTCAATAATTTATTCATCACTGAAATAATTATCTACCTGAATTAATTCTTCTAAAGAGCTTTCACAGCCGAAAAATTGGGCCAGCAGCAAAACGAACGAACAAGGAGAATAATTTCATTATATCATTAATAAAAAATACAACAATAATAACACTCATTCTAATGACAGACACTCCCATTGTGAAGCGTTTCGAGCCATTCAAAAGTCCTTCAATGTAAACTGAACAAATGATTTGTGTGAAATATTACAGTGTAACAGAATAACGAATGAATAACTAAGTAGACAATCACACACTTGAACAATGGTGCAACTAGCACGAGACTTCGCGGGTATTGTTTCCTCAGAGGTGGAAGGGGCATGAGACATATTGAGACATGTTGGGAATAATGAGACGTGCAGGACGGATAACAGGAGCAGATTTGAAGAAATTTCGGGAGGACTTTGTGTTTCTGTGCCCAACTTGTACCAACTTGTAGGTTTCGACAGAATTTGATTGCAAGCAATTAGTCCTCATAAAAAATATGTCATCACGATAAATTTTAAGTTCCAGAACAAAAACTGGCCTAAAATCCGACATTTTCTCGAGAAAATGGTTAGAACTCGAGAACGGTTCGGAATTTTAGAACTTTGAGAACTTTCTTTGAATTCACGCAAAGTTACTAATAGGCATTTTGCTATCTCCTACCATTTCGTCTAAATTCTAAACTAAACAATCTTGACATACATGTAAACAAATTCCGTTCTGTGTCAATAATTCTCTTTCAGATGTTCTTCATTATATGTAAAGAGATCAGCTATTATTGAAAGTTAGTTTACTTTCTTTTTGCCCATTCTGGGGCACGATGAAGAACCAACAAATTGCCGATCTACCAGTCAAACAATCAATAGATGCCATAAATTTGATTTAGTTTCATGGATAACACATCATTATGTTTATGTTGCATTATGTTTCATGGATAACACATCATTATGTTATCCTATTGCATGCCCAAATGGTTTTTTTATTTTGGTGTGTGTAGACTTGAAGACAGTTCTTGAAAAAAAAAAGAAGTGTTTTCCACTTGCACTTGTTTTCCATTCCATAACTGATCAGAGACCATTCATTTATCGGTTCCAGGCATGGGCAACAACTACTACAGTCCGTCTGCAGCATACAACATGGTTGCTTCAGCCGTGGCAGCTCAGGCGCAGGCGCAGCAGCAACAATCCACCATACCTAGTCTTTCTCAACACTCCCCTGTAAGTACATGAGCACTTCGACTCTTATGTAATTTCTTCAACGACGACCTCTGAGGTTTTCACTAGTTCTTGTGAAACTTCTGTCCGTCTGTCGATTTTTTTTTTCTTACTGTAAACTATAAAAATAATTATGGTCAATAGATTCTGACAGAAAATTAGATTCGGTTGGACGCAGTGTTGGTTTGAAACGCTTCTTTCTGAAAGTTGAGTAATAGAAACATACCATTTGAAGTATTTTTTTAGGATCTAATGTGACTGGGAAGACTTGGAAATCAAACTACAAAAACAAACAATTTTGAATTCTAATTATAACTTCTATTTTTGGTAACACTTCCTTTCAGATGGTACCAGCATCGGCAGAGTCTCCCCTCAAATACCCCCACTCGTATTTCCAGTACTCCTCTCCCCCCTCCAGCTCGGAGCCTCAGAACTACGCCAACTACCTGTCCGACCCTGTATTTACCAAGGTCTACCTACAGAACCAGTCCAAACTGCTCATGCAGCAACAACGGGAGATGAACGTCCAGAGCAGCGAGAAGTACGTCCCGCTGAATCTGGGCAAGACGATGTCACCCCAACCCTCGCCTGGTCAGAGGCAGGTTGATATGACGTCCAAGAGTAGTCCACAGAGCAGTCCGCCGATGCCTCGTGCGTCCGGTGACAGAAGCTCTGACAGAGGTCATTTCCAGGCCACCGATACCGGCGGGGACGGTGGATTCCGCGCCAACCTCTCGCAGCAACTTCGACTCCAGAAGGAATCTTTAGAATCAAAACTGAGCGACCAGTCCAACCCCAACTACCCTTGGTACCCGCCAATTCTGCCGCCGGGGTTTCTGGCTATGACGTCACAACTGAACGAGTCACCTCATGTGAACGACTCGCATGAGTATAATTTGTCCCGTAGACCCCTCACTGTGATATTCTAAACACTGGTGTGCCAACGCCTTTGTAACTCTTGTGGTTAAACTTGTGAAGTAGTCTGTGGTGAACGTATCATGTCCATGGGTGTTTTTTATACAGTATAACGTACCAAGAGTAGAAGTGTTACATGTGTATATCAACTCTATCACACCTAGGTTCATAAGAGTTTAAGACTGTTAAATTTTTTGAGTGCATTGACTACAAGAAAGCCTTTCCCGAAGTTCTTGTTGTATGACGTAAATGTCGGCTATTGTAAAAATGATAAAAAGTTATTTTTGATCAATAATCTGGTAAAAAATATGGAACTTATATAAGTTCTGAGACTTATGAGTAACTTAGGCCGTGAACAAACTGGTGAGAGAGGAAAAAGACACGATACCAAATCCACATTCCATCTGCAAGAACAGCGAAAACATATCCCTTTAAAAACTTGGGATCTTTCAAATGACAGACCAATAGTGAGCTATGCATGGTGTTTCTTCCACAATTACCACAGCCCATTGTACAAATATTAATAAACATTTTACAATAAAATGGGATTTCACCCTTTTTAGTACTTAAGTTTACTTAATTATTTTAATTTGCGAGCCAATGTTTCATTATTTTCTTTGGTAAGCTTATTATCTCTGTAGATATAAGTAGATATCTGCATTATATAGGTACTTATAATGTTTCTTTCGTAAGCCATTGAAGACTCCTTAAATGTGCAATTTTTAAGAAAATTTTAAATAGTGTTATATAAAAACTATTTATTTGTGTTTGAAAAACAAAGTGTTTCTTTTTCTGAATATTTTTTAAGTAAATAATCTATTGTTAAGTTTTTAGGAGCCAAGGGAATTGACACGTTGAACAAAAACAACAGTAAACAAAAAGACTTGCTGGCTGCTGGGATGAAGAATCTTCAATTTTTTCGTTACATTAAAGCCAAATTTTCTTTATCTCAATGATGTTTTTGCTTCCTCATCCAGATGTCGATTATCCGTCTGAATCTCCTTTTACGTATACCCACTCTTCCTTCTTTGATAGCTACCTTGCTATCTAAGAGTAAACTTCTTGAAAGTATATCTAATCTAATGATGCCTTTTTTCATTACCTGTGTGTAAGGGGGAGGTATCTATTGGGTACTTATTGAAATTGTTATAATCATCATTATTTTGTTATAATGATGGTCCTATTTCAACAATAATTGAAGCTTCAAAAATAGAATGCAAGACAGTCATTGTTTATATCACACTGAAATAATGATAATAAACAGAAATGAAAACATATATACCATTAATTACCTATTTAAACATGTAGGTATTACCGACTTTAGAGTATACACAAGTAGTATTATTATCATTATGATGTTGTATATTTACAGAAATAACAATAGGAAATGTTGCATGACCTCATGCATTCAGTCAAGAATTTTATCTTATAATATATCTATATACATTCTAGATTCAAGTAGCCTCCGTAGCTTCACATTAGAGTGTTGCGATGCTAGGAATTGAACCACCGGACTCCAGGGTACAAGTTCGCTGCATTATCGATCGACCAATGATCTAATGAGGTTGTTTGTTGTTAGAATCATAGGTTAGGTCACTACCATGCTGGTTGGTTACCATGAGTAGATACAATCCCTTCTAACCAAACAAAAAGTGATAAATCACCAACCATTACCCCCTCTCCTAGTTTTTCCAACCCCTCTCTAATGTTTACATTGAATTTCATTGCGCATATTATTCCTGTAGGGCTGAGGGAAGATCCTTGTCCCATTATTTCCACACGATATATCACAAGACAATATGTTCGCTAATTTGATATATCATTGTCATATTGTGTGATCATAAGTTGAGTTAGATTTATCACAAGAGAATTGGTGGTAATGCAATATTGCAGGGGCGAAGAGAATGTGGCAAAGTGGGAGTAGCTCTACCTAAAGACTGGAACTATGGGCTGTTGGTAGTGCTGTTAAAGGCTTTTTCCTCGTATTTTTTTTTTTTTTTTTTCAAAACTCTACGATTCCCAAATGGAGCGGGAACCTCCGTCCTGATCAGACGTTAAAACCAATTGAATCGTTGGCGTTAAGAAAGCCTTTTGTTTTCATACTGAGATTCCCAGCAAATGAGGGTAACACCTCCGTCTGACAGAGTAAAAACCAAATTGAATCGTTGGCGTTAAGAATAGCTTTTTTTTCATACCGTACGATTCCAGCAAATGGAGGGTAATCACCTCCGTCTGATCAGGAGTTAAACCAAATAGAATCGTTTGGCTTAAGAAAGGCATCCAGTCATAAAAAACGTTTCACCACCGACCTCTACCATGAGGTTTCAACAATGCCGACCCAATACTAATAAGCTAATATGGATAAAGGCAAGATAACAACGTCAGCGCTAGATACACTCTGGACCCAGACATATCTTGTTTCTACCAGACTCTACAGACGCTTCGCCACTGGTGAGAGTTTCGCCACAATGTTTTATGTCCCCCTAATAAGTCCAAGCCTGGGTGAGTTATCCGCGTCTGTATTAATGTGGGAAAACTCTCAACGACCTAGCTTTGTTTGGCTTTGTGTTTTATAGCACGGCGATTAGCGTTATCCGAACTTGCAGTTTTAATGAAGTTTGACGGATCAAGTGGCTCGAGATAAACCTTGCATGGATTTTTTGACAACTTTTTGTTGCATTTCAGAGACATTTATTAATGTTGAGTTGTTTAGAGGTATTTTGAGGGATGATAGTGCAGTGCAATTTTATTCATTTCCCATTTGTGTAAGTTTTCAGTTACGTTATAGTTGATTAATAATTATAACCTCCTTCTCTTTCTCTGACCTTTGCAGTCCAAAATAGGCCGTCATTGAACACCAGCCCTCTGAATGTGGTCGTTCTTGACCACTTATTACCTCAAGCAACATGGATTAGATTGAATTTACAATCAGCACCACAATAGGTCAACTTTGAGTATTTGCGTCCTTCTTCTTAGTACCATATCCATTACTGAAGGTTGGTGATCACATTTACCATCTCATTTCTGTGCTTTTTCATACAATGAGGTATTGGATTCTTCGTAATACTATTCTCGTAAATTATTCTATATCCATGAAGTTCTTTTTCAACCACGTCCGCGTTATCCTTCAGGAGTTCCTTTCAAAAGAACATGTAAGATGTTGTATTGAGGTTTTCCTCAATACAACATCTTACATGTATGCTTTTAGATATGCGACTGAGGATTTTAAAGTTAGTGATTCATTATTCTGTCGATCCAACTCACACAAAGCCTAGAGTATGCATAGGTACTACTCAAATTAGAATTGTGTCATCCACCAAGTGCTTTTCTCGCTAAACGTTGCTGCTAACCTGTTTCATTGAAGCTAGTGAGAAAGTCCAACTTTCTCACTAGCTTCAATTCTCAGACGTCCTTTCTCTCTCTCTCTCTCTCTCCCATTCCCTCATCAGGATTTGAAACTTTGTTCACAATTCCACAAAGAAAAGGCAAAATATGAATACCCTCTCATGGGTGTTGTGTTCACGTATTGTACCATTATAAAAGGATTAAAAAGCAAACCTTTCGTTTGCTCACTCTATGGACTGATTAAGAAAAGCAATGTCTATGATCTATGATGGATGTCACTATTATGTTCCCTATTAGGGAACATTCCAGAAAGCTTCCTCACTCTCATAAAGTCCCACATCTCTTTCACAACTGCCTAACAACACTGTGTGATTGGTTTATCCGAACGAAATTTGAAGGTTGAAAAGGATTTTTAGGGATTTTGAGAGTATAAGTGATGGTTTATGGAATAATGCCCTGTATTTTATTATGAAGTAGCTACTTTAAAATGCATTTTTTTTCTGTATTGGTTGTTCAGTGATGGTTAGAGGGTGTTAGAACTTAAGTCAGGTCTTCCTACTACCGAGAGGATTGTTGAGTGCTGACACTATACTGACCCCATGAATGCTCATTATCTGATGCAAGTATGGCCCAGCCATTTTCACCGTAGATTTATCAATCAACATCAAATTTTCGCACTAATTTCTTTAACAAAACGTGTCACCTCTTCACAGAAAACACCCAGATCATTTATAATAAAAATATTAATGTTTAAGAAGAGTGAAAGAGCTCTTAGTTGACTTAGTTCTCTTATAACAGCCCGCTCTAAGAGGACTAACAGAAAACACCCAAATTCTTATGCATGTTTTCTGGTATAACCATTGTAAAAGTAATGTGCTGTCCACGATAGTCCCTTGTAAATATTATATTATGGTCACTCTCTTTCAATCCCACAATGGTGTGAAAAGCTTTCCTTCCCATTCAGGACGGGAAAATCTTTTTTCAATCGCATTTTAACATAAAATATTACACATTATGTAGAGTGAATGGAAAACCTGTACTGAGGAGGTTTACAAAGTTCTGCGTCTTTGTGAATGAAACTTGTAGCAAATTTCTGATGTCAAAGTTTGACAATATTAGTGTTGAGAGTGCAAGCAGCATTAATACCACGCTGATTTGGAAGATTTGGAAAATGAAAGATTTGGACCCCCAGTCTCCAGTTTTTTCCATTTATTTTTTGCCCCCCAGAATTAATCTTCAAGAGTTGATCAGCCTCCTGGCAGATCGATCCCATGGTCTCCACTAGAAACGCTTTAAATACATAATTTTGATCTAAACTTATATTTCTGATGTTTTGTTCTGCCAAGCGAAATAGAACATTATATTGTCTTATACCTACCTCTCTGACTTAAAAAGATATACAAACAGGTGTCCATAGATATCCAGTTTACAAAGATAACCATCATGCAAACAGATTTATTAAATCCCAAGCTACCCAAACATCAACGACTGATGACTCCATTTTTGAGAACCACTGCTTCAATCTACTCAGCAGTCCTCAATGAGGATTTACTCGTGAGGGCTTCACAATATGTTTTCTTCTCTTGTTCCGAAGTGTTTCCTGATGCTCTTTTCCTTTCACTGGACTCTCTTAGGCTTTGCCACCTAGCAGATGACGTCACTTCTTCAACATTTTGTAATTTCCTATCCATGAACCTTTTGACAAAATCAAAATTGTTTACCAACAGAAATAGTCCTGAGCTTTACCACTGAGCTACCGGGACATAATAGGGCAAAGTTCAGTGGCTATTTAATGGCAATGTTGCCAAATTTAGTTCACAAGCTTGACACACACACTCACATTTGGTCAAGAAATAATAATCTTTATTGTCATTGTACGTACGTAGGATAATGTCTTAGATCACATAAATAACTATGGTCTTAGAGACAGTACCGTTCAAAAGTTAGTGGTTAGGCGCATGGTCTTTTTCACCCAGAACCGCTAGTTTTCATAGAAACCCGTTTTCATAGAAAGTAGTTTCCGAGATTTGCGAGTTACAAGGAATATTTTTAAGAGACAGACAGACACAAAACCAAAGTTGCTCAGGAGGTTGTGAAACGTCCAGATATGAAGAAAATTGAATTAGAAATTCCTCGGAAGTATTTAACTTAATTTGGTAGCTACAGATCAATTATTTTTCATTATTATTTCTACTATCTATGTATCTTTGAGTCATAATAAATTATTAAATTAAAATAACACAACACAAAACTACACTTTACTTTTCATTGTATTCATTCTGTAATGATACAATACAGCGCTGTTCAACACAGGTATTCTCTGATTGTTAAACATTAATATTTGTTTTCATGACAACAGGGGCAGAAAGTAGAGAATGGAAAAAACACAACAATAATGTTAAATAATTATCACCTCCGCAATTTAAATTCAACATAATGTGTATAGGGTGGATGTGGTTGTGGATATTATGTGAGGTAAATTCAAGACAGAAATGTTTTTATTTTATTTTTTACTTTAAGTCTTTATTTAAATATCTTTAAAAAATCAAATTGTACCACCTACCTAATTAAAACAATGCAGATTAAAGTCGTTAAAATGCATTAAATTTACCATTAAAAAAACATCGCTTTCAACTATGTTCATAATCACATCACGACAGGAGTTTTACCCTCCATTCGCTGGAAACTTGCAAACCAGCAACCTACTCAAATTTACCTCACCCAGCCTGAGTGGGGCCGGGAATAGTCAGCGTCACGAGGGTTCGAATTTGAATGGTCGTCGATCCAAGTCTTAACCTCGCTAGACGTTGCTGAACTTCAGTGGCAGAACGAGAACTGGTGTATTCAACGTCATCGAAGCGACGCTTGCTACAGAATTTTTTTAGCTATAATTCCGTGTTCCCTGTACCAGCTTCATCATCATATAATAAGTCCAGCAGCTGGCGGGTCATTGTCATTTTAGATTTGGTAGTTGCAACCGCCACCCTGAGCCAAATTTAAAAACCCGTTTCTCAAAGCCCCCTGATCGTCACAGCCTCAGAAAGGTGACACCCATACACGCACATTAACCATTTTTTATGCCAGTTTGCGCATATTTGTGACATGTATTTCTCTTATCCCTACCATATATACCTTCCCAAGGGTGTTTTTTGTGCTCTCATGAGTAAGTTTATTTTTAGATTTTTTCGTCATGTGCGAAGTGGTTCTACCCGGCAGGGCCTCAGAAGGACTAGTTTGAGTGGTTGTGCAACCATCCTGTAGATACAGAGCATACATCAGGAATTACCACACTGACTGAACAATGGCTCTCGTCACAAAGGTGGCAGGTTACAATATTCACAATAGTTACAGTATTGAAGGCACGCCCCACATCACCACTAATAATTATTACTCGTTGTGTAACTATTGTGCTTATTGTTAATTCCATTACGAAAACACACAATGCTCCCTGAAAACTTTGATTGCTCACTCATTAGGTATGAATAAAGGCACAATGCTTTGTCTTTTTGGTACCTCGGTTATTTTTTGGGGTTTTAACATCAGCCCTCTCAACTGCTAAGGCTATATCGAGACGGGGGTTCATCCTCCATTCCCTGGACACTTACCAACCAGCTACCTATTACATGAGCCTGACCCAGCCTGGATTGGGGCCAGGAATAGCCAGCATCACGAGAGTTCGACATTGAATGGTACCCATCCAAGTCTTAACAGCGCTGGACGTTGCTAAACTCCAGCGACATAGCAAGAACTCGTGCTATCGACGGCAAAATAGCCAACACGATTTATCTTAATATATAAATGTCAAAGTCACTGACCACTGACTGACCACTGACTGATCATCGCTCTACAGCCCAAACCGTAAGTCCTAGGAAGCTGAAATTTGGTAGGTAGCTTTGTCTTATAGTCTAGATGTGCAATAAGACGGGATTTTTCGAAATTCCCACTATAACACCTTCCATTGGCGAAAAAGGATTTTTTGCTTTCACGGCCATGCCTCGGCCCGCAAAGCGGGCGACAGCCCGCTAGTTACAATATAAAGGTAAGGAAAGGAAATACTATTTTGATATTGGTATAAGTAGACCTGTTGGCTACGAAAGCTCTTTGTCACTGTGACCTGAAATAGATCTTTAGTGACATGCCCCTATAACTCTAAAAGAGATCAAAAATATTAATGTAGCTTAAGATTTTCCTTTTAGGACTGAGTATAGTATAGTATATATAGTGCTTTATTTAGACTGTCAGCGCAAGACAGGTAGTCCCATTAGGCCAACAGTTTCTTCTTAAGGTGTTAGAATCAGCCTTGAGAAGTGTTCCAAAGATAATGACATCATAGCATAGGAAATACTTTAAGATAGTCATCAAATTAAAATATAACTCATGTGCACACTTTACAGATAGCCTCTCTTTAAAAACATCACATTGGGCAACACCCATCTGTCTAACGACTAACATGTAATTTACCTTTTGTACATAAGATGACTACTGTTGAACAGTTTGATATGTTCTACATCTTTAATACCTATAATTATACAATACTATTGGTACCTGTATCTATACATATCATGTGTGGTTCTTTCTGTGGCTTTTGGTTGCCAGTTGCCACTGTTGGCAGTATATTTTTAACACAAAAAAATATGTTAAAGAATCACAAAAAAACCCTTTTTAAGCAAAAATTATGCAAAACACATAAATTTAAATAATATATGTAGTACCTTCGTGGCTCAGTGGTTAAGAGCATTGATTACTGATCCGGAGGTTGCGGATTCGGATCCTGGCCGGAGCAAAAAATTCTAACCGAGTTTTTCCGTTTCCAGAATAGCATGAATGTAAAGGTAAAGTGCCCTGAAGTAATGCGAAAGCGGTTCCGGGAGTACCTACCTACTTCTTATAGGTGAGGTACATTACAATACATAATGCTTACATTGCTAATCTTATAATATTCTTAATCCTAAATCTACATAACCTACTAAAGCTTTTTCATGTGGACGTTTCATTTATTTATACATAATTTTGGTTCGTTGCATGCTTTTATTTTTCCTATTCTTCAAGCTCGAATAATAGAGCTTTTTTAAAAAGAAATTTAAATTTTAAACACATAAAAAAGATTAGTGTCAAGGAAATGTTTTTTTTCTCTCTGGCGAAGGAAATGACAAAACAAAACAGCGCGCGTGCCAGGACGAAACAGTATGCTTTAAAACTTTAAAATATAGGAGACTAGCTGTTTACTCGTACTTCGGGACAGGACCGCCATGTTCCTGAAAGTGCGGAGTCGCTCCACACTCCTCACTCCGCAAATCCAGAATTCTAGATAATCAGCCTACCTTAATAGGTGTCAAGTGGTTAACGCGCTAGTCTGGTAATCCAGGTAGGGTAGGGATCCATTGGTTCGAATCCCACGCAGTGCACGAATTTTTTCTCATTAATTTGAGCTTGTGACCACATTATAATAAGACTCTGAGGGTTAGGTGGTAGAAAATACTTTGAGCATTAACCTCGCCTGGTGGTTACCTTCAACTAAAGAGTATTATTATTATGTAAATTCTAAATATGAAATCAGTATACAAGTATAAAATAATGTAACATTTTTTAATATGCTTGATTTTTGTCACTGTGTCGGTTTGGCAACTCAGGTTCTGGGCAGTTCTTCAATAAACTATTGATTGTTTCTTTCTAGACTGTCCGAGGCGAATACGTAATATTCGGCTATTATCCGTCTTTAGTCTCGGAAAATACAGGGTGGTTGCATACACCCTTTATCCTCCCTGATCCACGCGTCTGAGGAGGAAATATTTCTGGCATACCGGAACCATTTACTTAGGAAGAGACAGCAGCGTAAGCCAGGGGGAGGGACTGGCAACAATAAGCTGTTCTGGGATATTCCAGAGGACAAACTACAGGGTGGGGGAAAGGTCATGCTGCACCCGTGAGACCTCACTTTCTCAGACGTC
The DNA here is from genome assembly GCA_024516035.1 of Bactericera cockerelli. NCBI lineage: Eukaryota > Metazoa > Arthropoda > Insecta > Hemiptera > Triozidae > Bactericera > Bactericera cockerelli. Next base: position 38,621,054 of record CM044956.1, read on the forward strand.
TTGGTCCTTGCTGAAAAATAAATCAAATAGCTGTCCTCTTATACTGTTTGAGGGCAAATAGGTAGCTTTTGTTTTTTGTATGAATCTTTGGCATTACGAGCAAACAATGAGTTACTTCGGCGTATGATATCTTTAGCAGTCTCGTAATGCTGTACTAGACACTATAATTTTTATACAGGGTGGACCAAAAAAACGTTTACACCCTTTTTTGGTCCACCCTGTATAATAAATAACACACAGAAACAGACATAACTACGTTAAACATCAACGCATACAAATGAATCATTAATTGGCTGAAGCTGCCATCAGCATCATTTTACAAGCATGTTATCCAATTTTCGCTAATCCCGCCTGACATCCCGCCGGTAAATGATTGTTGTTTTTTTGTAGGTATATTTGTGGGTAGCACAGGATAGCGAGACTCCTAATAACATCATAAAACCAAGTACTTCATTGTTTGATCGTAATTCCGCCACTGGTCGCTAGTCATACCAATAGCTACTTCTTATTCCTCACGAGGTATGAGTAGGCCATGTAACATCCAAATTCAGCAGAGCACAAAAAATTACCATTGCGGGAATGGAGCGCGGCTTACCATGCTCCACTCGTAACAGTTCCTCAATTTTGGAGTCACCGTACACCAATGTGTCTCTTTTCCTTTTATTTATAAACTTAAATAAATATGTCTCTGAGAAAGAGAAGAAAAAGGAAAACCCCACATTCTCTGGAAAGACTGAAATCAGAAGCGTGACTAAAGGCCGTTATGATGAATGATATCCAGAAATGGGCGGGCCCTAAGCCAGCGTACACTTACCACTTAACAATGTCAATTTGTTTCAAAATTGTATTTCCTTAGAGGAAAAAATAAAGGAGTCTGTAGAAGGGGTGGGGGGAATAAATGGGAAATTTATGTTTCTATTTGATATTCCACACGGGAGGGGGCGGATGTAAGGGGTGGTGGAGAGGGGGGGGGGGGGGGGGCATGGGTTGGGGTAGGAGTTCTGGGATTTAAACTTTTCTGGAAGTGTGCCTTTGCTGCGTTTGGTATTTGGGCTTCTCGCTTGGTTTTGGTCCAGCAAGTTTGTATTTGTTCTTATATTTTACCCTCCTCGAAAGATCCTCATTGAAAGAAGTGCTTACTAGTGGTGCACAACATATTATTTCTAGTAATCAAAAGAAATATGGAAATACAGAGAAATAATCTTGAAAGTTCTTTTTCATCTTTTTACTGCATAGAATACAGACTTTTACCCATCTTTTACATTCTACAGACTCTATGTTAGGACTTCAAGTTGACTACTAAATTTTTAAATTAAGAAAACACCTTCAGAAGCAGGGACAAAATAAGTAAATATAATTAACTACCCAAATAACTACTAGTACCTTCAAGACAAGCTCAATAAACAATCTATATCGAACATACCTACTTTCGAATATTTGTTTCGGGTAGTTTTGAATATTTGTAAAATAATAATTAAGCTATAAATAAATTAAAAGTTTCTTACATAAATATTCTAAGCCTTCTAATGATAAAAAAATGTTGTTCACTAAGGGTTTATTGTTACAGACCTAGCATAAAAAAATACTGTACTTAACTTTGTAGACATTTGATTTATAAACAACCAAAAACAGCTTTTTTCATTCTGCCATAAAAAAGAGAAAAAATGAAAAATGCTGAAAAGTCACCCCTCCTCATTGTAAACAAAGTGACCCTACGTTATAGTCTGGTCACCATTAATATCTTTCCAACGAATGGGGGGAGGGCCCCATGGTCAATTTATGAAAAGCACAATGACCAACATGACCATGTTTACATAAATAAAAATATATTTAATGTGTGTTTCATCATTGTTGTTCTTCCTGTGCTTTGTCCATAGGATTTCAGTATTTATAAAGCTTGTAGTAGATCAACAGGAACAGTGGTGGTTTATGACTGTGTAGTTGTAGACTGATTTGAGTCACTGGTAAAACTTTTGATATTGATTCTGAAATTTTCAATAGAAAACCTTGTACACTTATAGGTAGTAAAAGATTACCTACCTGAATGAAAGTATACTTTATAATACTTTAAATATTATTTATAAATAGTAATACTTTAAATTGTATTTTCTTTCAACACTTGATGTAATTATATCTGAAAAGATAATAGAGTATTAAAGGGGTACTTCTAAATCCTAAAATCCCCATTGAAAATGAATGAGTTTGACAGGTTCAATCAAAGAGAAAAAGATTCGTACCACTGAAGGATCAAAATATAAGGATTCGATTCACTCAAGTCAAAGATCAGAGTGGTGATGATTTTGAAAATTCCGCTTTACTCCTCTGAGATAAAAGTATCTTTCAATGAGATATTTTTTTAGACATCCATGAAGGGGCGATATCAAGTTCCTCCGATTTTCAGGTAGTTTTGTGATTCTAGAACAAGGGTATGTTCCTCCGACTTCAAATTTGGAATTTTAAAAGATACGAGTATATGGGATTATGGGCGTTCCTCCGATCGGTGTTTACTATATTTGCGTAAAGTCCACGATGTACGGCAATGACTCGAGTGTAGAGTATAGGGTCAGGAAAATTAAAAATAGGGTCATGCCTCCTTACGCAACTATAGTGCACACTGCACAGCCCCTCCGGTTTCAAATACCCTCTGATTTGAAATGCCTTTGATGTAGCGTGAGTTTTGAAAATACATAATACAATTATATGGCCATGACCTCCTAAAACAAAAACTCAACAACAATAACAAGCAACAATAATAATAATCTCTCCACGACCTGTGGATTACCAGACAACCGCTCTAACCACTTGACCGTCACCAAACAAACGCAGTGAGAGCTGAAAACTTCCCAGCAAGCAATCACCAGCTTTCTTCTGTTCCTGTTGCCGTCAGCAGATATCACAACTGACAATAGAAGCACAACTACATTATGATTTCCGATAGAAATCTGAGTAAAACTTTAAATTGAACTTTACTTTTTTTCTCAGCGAAAAATAAAAGCTCTTGTGCTGTCGACAGAAGAGAAGAAAAATAAGAAGAATGAAATAAAATAGAAAAAAAAAAGATAAGGATTGTCGTTCTCGTGCAAAACTTTGTCTGTTTGAAATAGTTGGGGCAGAAAATGGAGTCTTGTTTCCAATTGTTCCATCTACTTTATTTTATCTCTCTTCTCCTGTAAAAGATAGCAATTTCTTCCTTTCCAACGAGCAAATTGACCCTTAAAAGTAGCATTTATTATCTTTGATAATGTATAGGTTTAGAGAGGTATTTTTTTTGTCTCATTTTTAAATGTCTGCTTTATGGAGTGCTTGCTAAGTAAATATTAAACATTACTGGTTCTTACTTACATAAAATCTTAAAGAGCTGATAATCCAAATACAGAATTGTAAAACCTACAAAACTGTAAAATTGGTACCTAGACAGAATTTAGAGCATTTTTTAAATTTTCTTTGTCTATTTCTTTGACAAATTCCGTGGCCGAATGAGTTAACGCGCTAGGTATTGCACGCATGGTCACCTGGGTTCGATCTCCAGCAGGGCAGGATTTTTTCTGCTTGGATGTTTGGGGTCCCCTTATACCTCAGTAAAAATGAGTAGTTGCTTCCATGTGAGCAACGAAGAATAAAAGACACGGAAAAGTCCTATAATTCTGTGCTAACCACTAAAAATGTGATAAAAATAAAATAACACAAAGAAATACATTTCTATTTTTTTTAACTAATTCCTAATTTTTGCAATAAAAAAGTCCCACATTAGGTATCTACCACCTAAATTATTTAATTATAACTTTTTTGAGAATAATAATTTATTGTTGGAAGAAATTATATTGTATTATTATAATGGGTTTAAAACAGATCCTATGCTTAATAATTGGTCCATGACACATTCAAGATTTCAAATTGTCATACATGAAACCTATTTGATGAAGCAGTATATTTTGCAATATTTGAGCACCTGCTTTCCATATTTATATGACACCACAAATTATAATATATAATATACCCACCTTGAAATATTTACAATCGTTTCCGTATAGAGTATATAATCCAGCTCATTAACATATTGAATTAACCGACTCTTTCCGATCAATTGACTTACGATCCATCAATTTTGAATTCTCCATCACCCCATGTGACTCCAGCACAATATGTATAAGGTACGTTTTTTCTTCTTTACAGCATGGATATAGGCATGCACTTATAAGGTATGACAGCAAACAATATGGATTTAACAAGTGAAGGTATTACTCATATTGTTATTGATGTTGAGAAACAGAGTGCTTTACCCAACGTAGAACACCCAAGAAAACATGTGTTGATGATCCATGAAATATTGGGATGATCAATCATGTTATTACTTTAGGTTTGAGCTATGAATATATTAGGTATAGGAGGTAATGTCGTGTACTCGTGTACATGAATATAATATGATTATTGTAATATGTATTGTCTAAATGAACTCTTACTTATTATTATGCCTCCATAAACTAGACAATACAGTAGACTAACCCTTCCCAAATAGAATTTTTTTAACTGAAATATACCTACGTTAAGTAGCAACATTTTACAATATAATAATAATTATGTAAGTACAAAATAATGTATAAATGGACCCATAGTTATTGAGTTAGGCACTTAGGTATAACAAACTTAAATAAAATGGTGTTGGGATCTATTATACCTTCGAATATTAAAAAATAAGTATGCAATTGAAATTTTAAAGACAATTAATTATAATGCATTGTATAGATATATAGTTTGTAGAGTATAGAGATTCATAGGTTATAGTTCAATGCTAAGAAGCAGTTGAATTAGTTCTATTTGACTTCGTAATATCTCTGATTTTATGCAAACGTCCAGAGAGTCTGCTGAGGCTTGTATTAATAATTTAATATAGGTATTATGTTAATAATAATAATAAATGCCCGCAGCACGGGTGTATATTTACGAGCCAGCTCTATTTACAAACAGAAAACAAATAACATGAATATATCACATAAGAAAGTTTCAAAACAATCATATCACAGTTATATAAAAAAAAATCAAGTGAAGTTAAAAAAAAAGAAAAAAAAAAAAAAAAAAGCTGAGTATTTTAAGCTAAATTTAGGCTGAGTGAGTTTAATGTGGGTAGCCAATTTGTGGGTTTTTAGTAAATGAAAGGAAATGACCTCCAATTACAATAATGACTTGTTAACGGTTCTGTTAAACAAAAAAGCAAAAGCCAGAACTCGGGCAAGTTTAATTATTCTTCCAAAAATAAAACAACTAATTTTCTTGTCTGTAATCATCCTCGGCCCACCCCTGCTCAGAGCCAACCTTTGTAACTCATCAACAAAGAGCGCCCAATTCTAAAATTAAAAAAAAAAGATGCACAATTTTTCCCCGGCACAAAAAGCTCTGAAAAAGTAATCTATTGTTGCAAAGGAAAGAAGAAATTCCAGCGATTGTTTTTTGTTTTTCCTCGTCCTTTTCTTATTCTATCTTTTGTAAGGTACATACTTTTTTTTCATTTACGTATTTGTTGTGTAGAAAAGAAAAAGACGAAATGACTGAAAGGGAGACAAAGGGAGAATGAATGAGCGTTCCCTCTTTTTGTACTTTCTTCCTTTTGGTTTAATCCATTTTCAGTTTTTGTCAGTGGGAAGAGCAAGAGAGAGGGGGCTGGGGATATGGTGTGCTTCCTGGGAATGCTTGGTTTTTTTAGCGGTTGATTTAGTTTTAGACTACTTAGGTAATGCAGTGCAATTCGTATGTAGCTATGAATAGTGAAGAATGGCTACACAGACAAGGCTCAGGTCGCTTTCAACTGCCTGTTCTTACCGCAAGGGGGTTTTTACACTCCATTCGCTTTAAACAACCACGGAAATCCTCAAAAACCAACCTTACCCAGCCTGAGTGGTGCGGGGAGTATCCTCGAGCATCACGAATGTTCGAATTTGAATGGTCAGCCATCCAAGTCATAACCTCGCTGGATGGTGTTCAACTCCAGTGACAGACCGAGAACTGGTGTATTGAACGTACCAACGACCCGGGCTAAATCGCTCTTGGGTTTGAATTCTGAACTATGGAGACCTTTACATTCTTTTACTCTCGAAGGCAATACTATTATAGTGGTTAGTTCCAACACATTCATGATGTCTCTAGAATACCGTAATAGTTGAACAATAGGGTTTTTTATCACGACACGAGAAATTTCTCGATTTTTTGGAAAAGGACAGCACCATGTCCCGTCTCTAGCTTTAGACAAGAGTCTAAAGCTGGAGAGACATTACATAGTTCAGCATTTTTCAGTATATATAGTTTTCAGCATATTTTTAAAAAAAGTTAGCTAACAAGAGCGCACGAATAGCTCAGTGGTTAAGCACTCGCTTGCCATGCGGAAGGTCCCGGGTTCGAATACCCGCGCCGACAAAAAATTGTATTCATAATTTGGTTACAGTTCTTTGTAAGGGATACCTTCCGGTGCGCTTGTGTTGACAAATGGAATGAAAAGTACTGTGTCACTTCTCGCCCATCAGAGGGGAAGCACACTACGGGATGGGCAGGCTGCAACATAGACCACAAGCGTCTACAGTAGCTCCTGTTTCATGGCTACGAAATAAAAAAGGCTGTGAAACACGGATTTTTTTTTATTAGTTTGAGCCGCACCGTCCTGTTTGGAGCTCAGAAAGCCCTCCCCGTACAATGGAGAGAAAAAACAGAAAACGTTTTCAAAAATGGGTTTATACTTTTGTTGCAAACAGAAGGAGCAAAAAATAATGCGCCCGAACCAGGACTCACAATACAACATGGATTTCGAATTACTTTTGTCTTAGAGAGAAATGAAATACTTTGTTTCAGCTCGACACAATTCTGGCCCAACTCCATCCCACCCTTGCTGCCTTTTCAGCTCATGTATTTCTTTTGATTTCATTTTTATTATTGTTCTTATTTTTAACTCTTTTTTTTCTCTCTTTACTTCTCATTTTCAAATTATTTTTTTCTTTCCCCCATTCAAGCTTTCTCTCTTTTGTCAGATCCCTTTTCTTTCTCCTACCTCTTTTCCCTCTATTGGTTCCTTTCTCTTTCTCTCTCTCTTTCCCCTCATCCCCTTTCTCTCTCTCTTTCCCCTCTTCCCCTTTCTCTCTCTTTCCCTCTTTTCTCTTTATCTCTCTTTTTCCCCCTCCTTGCTTTTTCTCTCCCCCTCCTTCCTCTATCTCACTCCCTTCTTCCTATTTATCTCTCTCTCCCCTTTTTCCTCTCTCCCCTCCAGTTCACAACTAACGCTAACAAAACAATTATAATTTTATTAGGTATGAAATCTCTGTGTCTTCCCAAGCAATAATCGGATCGACACTTATTTATTGTATAGATAGATATAAATATTTATACAATTTGTAGTCAGGAGGAAGTTTATAAATTATACAGCATTAAAATGGAAGAGAGTGGGAGAGCAAGAATTACAGAATTAGCATACATAAGTCCCTGGAATAGAAAGCCTTTGGACACGTGTTGGTCACGTGATGGGTTTCAAGTCTCAGCAAATAACTGTAAATACAATAGATATAAATATAAAGTACATAACATAGGAAATACATACAATATAATATACATAATTCATATGGCATAAATATTGAGACAGGGCCGGCGTGTCACCAAGGATGCAGTATAGACGTCTTTCCGTGTACAGGGTGACCGATTTTGGGTACTTTCCTGCTATTCTTTTTTCTGGTAATACACCAATGTAATTTTGCAAGTTCTATTTTGTCCTGATAAAAAGGTACCTGGCCCTTGTTCTAGAAAGGACTCACACTCTCATAATTTCAACCGTCACACAACGCACGGTGATTGACTTCATAAAAATACAAAATATTACTTGTAAATACAATAAAATACTGAGATACCTACTACTACTTAAATACCAAACTTTATAATTCAAACTGATTGAAACTAAAAAATAGGAGGTTATGAAACGTCCAGAAATAAGAAAAAAAATTAAAGCGGAGCAAAATAATATTATTTTTTTTTACAAAAACGAACACAATACTTCCGATTTCTAATATTAGAAATTTCCCGGAAGTAAAATCGAACTCTATGAATTATGTATTTTTCAATTCAAAACTCTCTATTGTGGCACCCTGTACAAGTAATTAACATCGAGGACATAAAGCTAAGAGCTTTTGGGCGGAGTGTTTAATTTCATTAAGTGAATGGGGTTGTTAAACGACAGCGGAATATGACAGCAATTATTATGAAGACAGTTGACACCCCTGAGGGGGAGAGGGGTGGCTGCCGACCGGCCAACAGTTCCAATCCCCGCCCTGGGAGATTTTTTTATTATTTTGATTTAAATTACTTATTTACTTATGTGATAACTATCAATCAATAAACTGCTTAAATCGAATGAATAGAATGTTTTTTGTCATTCAAATGTTTAGATCTGCGATTAGGTATGATAATAATAATAAATATATTAAATTTATTATAAATACATGTTTCTTTCTTTTGCGTGTTCCTTAGAACTATAAGTACAATACTTTATATGTACTGTTGTACGTAAAAATGTACCAAAACCAACCAATCTCAACCATGAGGTTGAACAACATCGACCCTGCTTAAGCGGGATAAGACAGAGTAAAAGAAGAAGTTGTACTTTTTCAGAATTGATATGTAATTGCATTAGTTGCCAGTTGTCTGCCACATAAAAATAATAAAATTAATTGACAATAAACAGTTTTATATACCTACAGCTTATAAATTAAAATAAATAAAACTGTTTTCCCCGTACGTTTGCGCACGGATTGAAAATCCAACGAGGCATATTATAGCTATAGTGGTATAGGTATCGATCTTACGTTTTGATCTATTCATAATTTTTAATAGAATTCGAATGACCATTATGAATATAGAAAGTTAAGGAAACATACCTAATATACAATTAATAATAATAAATCCCCCAAAAACACCACTTCGTGGTTAAAAAAAGAAGAACGCCTCACTCAAAAGAATGATTATAATTAGCTAAAAATAAATGATATCAAATTCAGAACACCTTACCTACCGCGACGGGAGACAATTCGGTGTTGATAAAACCATGAGCGGGAGAGAACTCGATGGTGACGTCCCTTATCAATACCTCACGAGGTATGACTGTACCCCGGACATAATGGACAGAGAAAAAAAACTTCCCTGAAGGGGATCGAACCCAAGTCATCATGCGTGCAAGCCTAGTATGCTACCCACTTGACCAAAGTCACTACTTTGTCACAATTTTTAGTGAGTAGCATCGATATTATGAGAGCTAATTCATCATATTTTATCTCCATCCAACCATGATTGTCCAAAATGAATCTCGTAATGCCGCCACAGGTCATTGCCCAATTCTGCAACTACTAAAATTTTCCTCGCGAGGGTAATGGGGTCGTCATGAAGATTAAATATAAAGATCGGAAAAACAAAACAACGTTAAGCCCAAAATGAAAATATAGAGCTAAAAAATTTCGTCCCCGCCAGGATTCGAACTCATGCTGACTGGGTGACAGGTCGAGCATGCTACCAATAGACAAAGTTATCTTCTAAAGAAACGGATGGAAAATGAACTACATTAATACTTGGAAACTTAAACATTTTGGTCATCTCGAAAAATACATACTGGCCAAGATCTGACCACTAAGCTAAGGATTCGAAGGTACCTACCCACCAAAGAAAATGAAAAGGCCACCAGGTGCCACCCAGTGGACCGGATGAAGGAATAAAATCAATAAATTTGGTATCTGCTCATCAAGATCTTTCATTTGATACCACTTAAGATTAGTATTATCCTTCAATTCCCGATTTGGGCTCCCAAAACCCGAGGCCGCCCAAATGGGCCGCCCGCTTAAAATTTAGAATTTTATTTTGGTCCGGGCTCATCTCCATTATATCTTGATCACTTTAGACATCTCACTTAATCTTCAGTGCCAAGTTAAAGACACGAAGTCGGGTCTCAAAGGATCCGTATGAAAAAAAAACAGAAAAAAAAAAAATTATGAATCTTTTCATGTCTTTCACGATTGTTGGGGGGTCTCGAAAATAGGGTTCCCGGTGGCCTAGGAAGTCAAACAAAGAGTCAAATCAACTTATTTTTCAACGTAGAGCCCATTTCTGAAATAAAAATCGCGATTTTTGAAATTCATGTTGCACTTTTCGCTGGCTGAAAGTACATGAAATGCATGGGAACTATGTTTTCCGTAACCTTACACTCTGCCGGGCTGTCTCTTTCTTTGTATAGGCGTTCTTCACACCTCGGCCGAGGTGTTTGATATACATAATAATAAATCTATTATCTTAGAAATATCTAATTTTAAAAATATACCTTATTCCAATAAACTTTTATAATGCAGGTCTAGGTAAGTACCTATGAAGGTATGTTCGATAAGTATTGCCTATTATGCAATAAGAAAATTATTTCGGAATAAAATGAAATCCACAATAACAAAATAAGTTTACCCAGTCTGATAAGAGTAGCTTTCTTTAACAAAAGAAAATTCAAGGGGAATGTATAGGTATTATACACAAAATAACATTTTTAAAGAATACTTATACGCTGAAGTAAGGAGGGGTTTCAGGATTATTTTCGAGAAAAAGAAGGTATAAAGGTCCACGTTTGCATAAATAAATGTTTACAAGTCATTTTTCAATTATGTCCTAAGTCCATCGAGGAAAAGAAAACATACAAGATGGATCATTGTACCTAAATAAGGGGAATAAAGAGAGATGGATTAGCTTCTTCTTCTTCCTCTTTGGGAAAATTGAAAAGGGAGGGGTGGAGAGAGGGTAGGGAGGGAGGGAGGGAGAGGAGGGGGCGGGGTCCTGAGGGAAAAGCGCTATCGAGAGGTCAGCAGCCTCTTTGTTATCGGATCTGGATGACTCTTCATATTGGACTATTGTTGCTATTGAAGTCAGAAAGAAGTCATTGTTTAGTAGGGAAATGGAGGAAAAGAATACCTTCATACATACTTTGTAGAGAGATATTTAATAATAATTCCGTGTCCAGGATAAAATTATTGTCAAGCCTAGATACCTCTGAGAGCGATAAAAGAGAAACCTCGATTTAAGAGAACAAATTCCATGTCCTATTTACCTCTCTTTAAGGGAAAATATCCTCTTAATAAGAGAAATCTGGATATAAGAGAAAAACGTTCTCTAATATCCAGATTTGGCACAGTTGTCTATATCACGTTTGTGAGGGGTTTATATTGACGCCTAGATCCGATTAAAAGGCTTCTTTCATGTCCATTGAATCTATTTGGTTTTACGTCCTAATTATAGAGTTATAATTAGTTATAATATTCCTCCATTCATTGGTAAAAGTATCATCTACCCACATTGACCTCACCCAGCCTGGGTTGTACCGGAAATGTTAGCCTAGCGTGTTTACTTTGGAGGGAACAGAATTATTTATATTAGAGAAAATCTTCTGTTCTCTATTACACATAAAGTAATAGAGAACTGGCTATAATAGAAACCTCTTTATAAAAGAGAAAATCTCAGGTCCCTGCGTCACCTGTTCTCTAATAGAGAACTGACTATATTAGAAATATCTTTATAATAGAATTTTTGCTCTGTCCCTTGGATTCTATTATATCCAGGTTCGACTGTAACAAGTATAATGTTATCTACTTTGTGTAGTTGTGTTGTTTAGGTATAAGGTTTAACCCGTGTTATACCCCCACTCGTATTATTTGTAGACATTTATTATCGAAATTGAAAAAGGTGATTGGGTTAGCAAAAGCTCAAACCCTCGCCTTTTCACATCCATCAAGTCCGCAGGTCGTTCAGACCATGGAGAAATAAGTAATGGAGTACTCGTAATGCCTCAAAACTGTCCCCTAAAATCGGCCATCTGTGTTAGTTTTAACACTGAGAATTCAAAACAGTAATAAATTAATTTTCTGTTCATACCTGCAAGCTTTTGAGGGTAATAACTGTAGCCACATTGGATAGTTTGTTATGGGACAGATTTATTACCCATGAGATATAAGCTGTGACGTCTCCATCACCTATCCCACCATGGTCCAGGCAGTAGACTCGTAAACGGGAGGACGATGGTTCGAGTTCCGGTTATCGCGAATTTATAGGCTACTCTCGTGATAAACAAAATTCTAATAGCTTTTTTTAAACTCGTATGGGTGCAGCACCTGTCAATTTGATGAACTTTTTCATCTGGCTTATGAAATCAACAGGTTGAATCTATCCTTTCGTTATCAGCTCTCTCTCTCCCTCTCTTCACTCTAAATGAGAGGATATCATTGTCAAAGGGGAGAGAGAGAGAGAGAGAGAGAGAGAGAGCTGTCAGCTGAGGTAAAGAATAGGTATTCCTGCAAGAAGGATAGAACTGAAACACAAGATCGACTAGTGCTGCACCCTGCTTTTCGTACAATGAAGCTCCAGAAATTTTCATTCTAAATGGAGAATAAGAAAATCCTTGTACAATCCTGGTGGAACAGCACACCACTTCTTCGTGAAAAAGTAAGCAAGAAGAACGCTTAGCAATGACTTGAGATATAGAATTTGTCTATTAATTTCGCCCTTAGTTACACTCTGTTCCGGTAGCTCAGTGGTAAAGGAAGCACTCTGTGAATCCAGAGATTCCAGAGGTCGTGGGTTCGAAACCCAACCGGGACATGACAAGTTATCCTCCCATTTGGGATTTTTACCACATAATAATATGTCTTGGGCTTACTGCTGGAATATTGGGACTACAGTTAAGTAGTCTTAATGGGGCAGTATAAATAAGGCGATATTATTATTATTTATCGTAGTACTGAAAGCTTGCGTCGATAGCAATACCACGTTAAAATACATAAAGTTTTCGTACCCTCACTGAAGTTAAGCAAAATTCAGCGAGGACTCGGATGGCTGACCATTGATGGTCAAGAGGTTAAGGTAGTCAAGTGGTTAAGGTGCTAGTTTGGTCATCTAACTAGCGTAGGAATCCGTTGGTTCGAATCCCACCCAATGCATGAATTTTTCCTCTTTTATTTGAGTTTTTGACCACTGACCATGATCACATAAGATTAAGACACTGAGAGATAATTGGTGCAGAATGCTTTGAGAATTAACCTTTCACCACCAACCTTAAGCTATAGATAATTATTTATTATTATTTCCATTGAAATGTTGTTTGTTATCCTTCCCTCGATGTTATCCTACCCTGGCAATCCCGGCTGTACATTTGCTGGAAGAAGTTGGTTGGTTGGTAAGTTTCCCGCGAATGGAGCGTACAACCCCGTCTCGATGTGACTTTACCACAGTTGTAACGGATGTAAAACCCTACAGCTTTCTACAGCACTATTCTTTGAAACAATTTTCTTATGCATGATTATGCAATGGATTTCAGCTTTTTCGAGGGTGTCTTCTTACGCTTCAATGTTTCTTTATCCTGTCCCTTCCAGGTAGCTTGGAAACTAATCTCCTAAAATGTTCTAAGGACATCATTGTCGCCATCACCAATGTTGCAGTTCCAAGTGTCTCTCCTCCTGTCACTACTTTACGACTTTGAGTTTTATAGTTCTGGCCACATAAAAGAAAATGGCACGCTTTCGTAAGTTTTCAATATTGCCAATATTGTCTTTCATGAATTATTCACAATTCTAGGCCGGAGCATCAGGCAAGATTTTAGCCTGTGATAGGCAATTCTAAAATTCATCTAGTATAGATTCTAGAATATCTACATAGAACTAGGTATACTCGGTGGTCAAGTGGTTTAGGAGCCAGCTTGATGACTGCGGTAGCTTGGTGGTCCGTTTTTTCTTCTTCTTCTTCTTTTTCTACGTCTTTTCCCACTCAAGTGGGGTCCCACCAAATGCGTGAATAAATTTGCTTAGTTGTTTATGTATGTATTTAAATTAGATTTATCCAGCGTCGATGGCATGTTGAATACACCGGTTCCCTTCAGAACACCGAAGTTAAGCGACATCCAGCGAGGTTAAGACTTGGACGGGTGACCATTCAAATTCTAATTCTCGTGACGCTGGCTTTTCCCGGCCCCACTCAGGCTGGGTGAGGTCAATGTGAGTAGCAGGTTTGTGAGTTTCCTGCGAATGGAGGGTAAAACCCCCATCGTGATATGACCATGGCAGTTGAAAGCGACGTTAAACCCCACTTAAAAAAAAAAAAATAGATTTGGACCACATAGAAATGACACTAAAACAGGTATATGTAATATTAATATAAAACTATGAATTCTTTATATTTTTACTCAATTTTCGACTTAAGTTTCGCCTAGCTCGTATGCTCGAGAGTTAGGCGAAACTTAAGTCGAAAAGTGAGTAAAAATTTAAAGAATCCATAGTTTTATAGTAATATTACATAAATATACCTAACATTACTTGGATTTCTAATATGAACCTGGTAACAAATAATGACACTAACACAATAAATGTAGAGATACCCATTCATCCTCTTCATCTTCAAAATAAATTGTTATTTTTTTAGTTTATTACACAAAAGAATGAAGCTTTTCATGTTGTCATGTTTTTTTTATCTGTCAAATCTACCTAGAAGAGCTTCCAAAAGAAAAATGATAAATTATGCAAACTTAATGCAATTATAAGTGACGTGGAACGGAGAGAGAATCTAATCAAAGGCTGGCATGAATGTTGCTCTGATGAATTCTGCGGACAATTCAACTCATCAATAGATGTAATGAAAAAGAAAAGGTTTTTTTTCAAGGGTGACACATTCCAACACAGATACAATTATTAAGTTAACACAGATATTCCTACATACCTTATGGAAGTTTGATACAATTATTAAGTTAACACAGATATTCCTACATACCTTATAGAAGTTTGAAAACATTCTTCATAAAAGAAATACCTATAAAAAATAAAAGACATTATTTATAATGGTCTAATAGGACCCATAAGACCTTTATTACACCATCATTTCTTTAGGCAGAACTTTTACCTTTGGTGTAGATTTTTTTTTTTTTTTTTTTACCAAATAGGTATTTTTTGAGAGTTTTGCTGTAGACGTATAAAATTAGGGAAATTGATTTTTATTTGTTCCATACATTGTCATAATGTTACATTTCTTGTCATGGTACTAAAGGTACTATTTTCCATACTAGTGTCTATTACCGACCTCAGTAGCTCGACCATTTAGGCAGCGGACTTTTAACCTAGAGGTCGATTTAAGTGACAGTACATGGATAATTTCAGTAAGGTGGTTTTGACTAATTGTGAAATTACTGTTCTGATTAACACAAATATATGTTAATCCATAGGTATGTCTATAAGTGGGTACCTGCAGTCGTCATGGACAATTAGAAAAAAATTTCTTGTCATGGTACTAAAGGTACTATTTTCCATACTAGTGTCTATTACCGACCTCAGTAGCTCGACCATTTAGGCAGCCTAAGGAAAGAGCAGTTAGTATTGCTCAACTATCCTAAGCAATGTCTGCCAGACATCTTTCTCTCTCTCTCTCTCCCTACTCTGCCTTTTTATTCTCTTCTTTGTGTTGAAAGGTATTTTTTTTTTTTCTTCACTGAGTGCATTTTTCATAATTAATTCCACTGCCTCCTCGAAACAAATGAAGTCATTTGTAGTCCCCGAGAAAAATAAAAATGACTTTGTATTTTTTTTATGTTCCCCATTTTAAATTTTATTTATCTCTCCTTGTACCTCTCTTCTCTCAATCTTTTCTCTCTCTTTCTTCTGTCATTTTTCTCTTTGTGTCCATCTTTAGCTTTCTCTTTTTTTATCTCATTTTTTTCTTTTCGTAGTAGTTCAGTTAGTATTGCTTTTTCCTTTTTTATCTCTCTGTCTCTCACTAATTCTTCAAACTTTCCCTTTCATATTCTCTACTTGTTTACCATTTCTGTTTTTTTTTTTTAAGTGGGGTTTAACGTCGCTTTCAACTGCCATGGTCATATCACGACGGGGGTTTTACCCTCCATTCGCAGGAAACTCACAAACCTGCTACTCACATTGACCTCACCCAGCCTGAGTGGGGCCGGGAAAAGCCAGCGTCACGAGAATTAGAATTTGAATGGTCACCCATTTAAGTCTTAACCTCGCTGGATGTCGCTTAACTTCGGTGTTCTGAAGGGAACCGGTGTATTCAACATGCCATCGACGCTGGCTCATTTCTGTTTATACTGATTATACTACTGATACCATCAGTGCCGGATTAAGGCTGCGCGGGGCCCTTGGCAATTTCAAGGCGCGGGGCCCCAAAATTGTACTGAGTTTATTCTAAAAATACTATTTTTAGAACCTTGAAATTGAAGCCAAGTGTCCTGAGCACCAATCCATAATAGTATCCAAAACGACGTTTATAACACCGAAGGCAACATTTTTTCCAAATAATAGTAGAAATATCTAAATAATTATGTATTGTGAAAAGAATATGTGTAGAAAGATGTCATTAGGTAAGATGTGTAGAAAGTGGATCATCGATTACTATGAAGATTTTATCGCCAGTATTGAATGCTACTTTTTTAAAGGTTACTTTCCAAATTAATTCCAAACAATCAAAAGGCACTTCGAAAATGTCCAAAGAATTTTTTTTTTTAAGGGTACTAGAATTGCATGTCTTGAAAAATAATCCAAATAATCAAGATAAGTAAATTTGATGGGGCCGTAGCGAAATTTTTGCGAAGTTATGGGGTAAGGTACTCGGAAAATAGATACAAAAAGATATCCTGAAAAATTCATTAACAGCG
This sequence comes from Bactericera cockerelli, assembly GCA_024516035.1. Taxonomy (NCBI): domain Eukaryota; kingdom Metazoa; phylum Arthropoda; class Insecta; order Hemiptera; family Triozidae; genus Bactericera; species Bactericera cockerelli. The sequence continues at coordinate 38,637,741 of CM044956.1, forward strand.
CCGCAGGCGACTATAATGAAGATCATTGCTTAAGATGTCGATAAAGCCGATCACTGAGCACTCAGATGGCACTGGGTTTGATGGCAGAGATTACCTAAGGCGATAATCACGTCCTTTGTCAATATTATTCTTTTCAAATACGAGGAATTATATTATATGAAGAGCTGCAGGCAATAGGTATCTACCTATTTTCATATACATATGTGGTCGATTTTAAGGGGGGCCCCGTGGTTTTTCTTTTAATATTTTGCTCAAATGGCTGTGATTTTATTTAATATTAAAATCCAGAAACACTGAGTTAAAGGTCATTCAAAAACACTTATAATTTATGTAAGCTGCCCGAAATGCGGGCCCCCAAAATCGCGGGGAACTTGGCACTTGGCATCTACCAAATCCGACATATGGGTAGGTAATCCGCTATGTCTATGTGGTTGATCATTGTACTTTGCTGCGATTTTGTGTTTTTTTTTTCACTTTTATTTCTTCTTCTTCTTCTTAGGCATTATCCAAAAGTATCTTGTGTAAGCTTTTAAAAAACCCATAATACCTAGTGTAAGCTTTTTTTAAACTCATAATATCTAGTGTAAGCTGCTCAAGCGCGGGGCCCCCTAAAGCGCGGGGCCCTTGGCATCTGCCAAATCCGCCATATGGGTAATCCGGCACTGGATACCATATCTATTGTTTTTCTACCTTCTTGCTCTATTCCTTACACTGTTCCCCTCCCAGTTTTTCTCTCTATCTCTTTTCTATCCATCTCACCTATTCTCCTTGTCTGTCCCTTTCATCACTCTCCTTTAACTCTCTCTTCGTACATATCTATCTCTCACTGTCTCAATTTCCATCTCCATTAAAATATCAGCGTTTTCCATTTCTCTTATGTCTCTCACCTTGTTTTTTTCCGGTAGCTTTGCACTATCTTTATATCTCTCAATATCCTTCCTTCTCGTATATCTCTATCTCGGGCTGTCTCAATTTCCATCTCCATTATAATTTCAACATTTTCCATTTCTCTCACCTTATTTTTTCCGGTAGCTTTGCACTATCTTTATCTTTATCTCTCTCGATCTTCTTCCTTCTCGTATATCGCTATCTCCACACTGTCTCAATTTCCATCTCCATTATAATTTCAACGTTTTCCATTTCTCTTATGTCTCTCACCTTGTTTTTTTTCCGGTAGCTTTGCACTATCTTTATCTCTCTCAATCTCCTTCCTTCTCGTATATATCTATCTCTCACTGTCTCAATTTCCATCTCCATTATAATATCAGCATTTTCAATTTCTCTGATGTCTCTCACCTTCTTGTTTATAAGATAGCTTTACACTATGTTCATCTCTCTCTCTCTTCTTCTCCATATTAATAATTCTCTTTTTTTCTTTCCTTTTGATTTATCTTTCACAGTTTGCACTATCTATCATTCTATCTCTATGTTGTGTGTTTGTGTTCTATTCTACTTCTTCCTCTCTCTCTCTCTCTCTCTTTTCCTCTCTTTCTCTTTCTTTTTGATTTATCTTCATGCTACGTGATGACGAAGATTTTTTTCTTTTTATATACCTTAAGGAGGGAATTCATGGTACTTATTCTCCTCCCATATATCATTCTAAGAGGTAACTTAATGGGTTTTTTAAATGTGATAGTGTCTTTTTAGAATGTTCTTGTTACCTTCATTTTCTAAAAGATAATTATTATAAACTTTCTAGTGTTTCTATTTTAATTTTCATTATTTTTGTTTTAACTAATACTTAGATTTTAACATCAGTAAGTTGTAGTTTAGACTGCAATAGCGCAATGAAATTAATTTCTTTAATATTATACAGGGTGTAACAGACTAAATGTAAAATCTCTTAAGGGGTGGTAGTATAGATCATTTCCAACCATTAATGTTCTATAACACTTTTGATTTAACTCAGTGGTTCTCGAGATATTATTTTTTTGAATTATTTTTACAAGTCCCCTGCCGCTCGACAAAGAATGGCATCTAACTCCGTAAATACAGTAGATGAAGCAATAGATTTAACTTTTTCCATAAGATAACAATATTTCACTATTATTTAGACTAGATTTATTCTTAAAAAGTACACACGTATTGAAAAAAATCGGCAGCAGCGGAAAATTTATCGCGAACATGAAATCCACCTGAAACTTCAGCCGCCATTTTCTCAAAATACTGCCCTCATAAAGTATTGGTTTCATTTATGTAAATACTTGCTTGAAGTCTTATCTTTCAGAAAATATGACACACTTGATATAAAACTTTAATTTCTTATTGAAACCAAGAGAAATAAAAAAAAAGTCAGTCAGTACTACTAACTGTACCTACTAGGCTACCATCCTACTTTTACCTAGAACTATTACTTTCCTTATCCTATAATAAGGAAAGTATTGTATTCGTCGAAAATTTGACCTACCCAGTTTTTCACATTTCTGGACGAATCATAGCCTCAGGATACCAAAAAAGTTGTTTTCAGCCATTGGTCCGTGCGTCTGTCTGTGTGTGTGTGTGTAAACAGGATATCTCAAGAACGGTAAGAGCTAGAGACTTGAAATTTGGTATACAAATTATTTTTATACACCAGACGAACCACGAAACTTTTGGTTGAAATCGGACGCAAGATGCGGCCACAGGGCCGCAAATATTGGCCGCAACCGCCGCTTCTTTGAATTGGTTAAAGATACAAAAAAAGTTAGAGAACAAAATTTTCTCGGATTGAAAAAATAATAGGGGTCTATTCTCATCATTTTTTTGATATCTTGAATTTTTTGGAACCCGGCTCCAATTTACCGGTATTTTGGGGGGATCCGCTTGGACAACTTTTTTATTATTTACCCTAGATGGGGGTTGCGACATATCAAATCCTATGATTTTAAAGTGCTGATTACGAATTTGGCACTGATTTTTAACTATCCGTAACCGTTGAGTCACCAGTGGCGGAATTCGACTTCTTTTTGGGGGATAAGGAAAGTCGTGTGATGTTTACACCAGATTTTTTTTTTCTTCAATTTGACAAATTATGGTTGTCATTTACTTTCCAACGACCCAAAAAGTTAGCTTCAGTCGATTCATTGATAAGGCTGCGGACTCTTAACTTGGAGGTCACTGGTTCGAGTCTCAAGTATGGCAAATATTTAGTAAGACGAGTTTGAGCTATTGTGACACCACGATCATGATTAATTGACCTTAATATTTTAGTATGTATGTATGGTTTTATTTGTGGTGAAGCACAAGGCCTCTTCACAATTTTTGTGGGTAGCGCAGCATTACTAAGAGCCTCCTTTACTTTTCAATTTATTCTATTACATTAATTTCTTTTTACTCTGGTAATGCCGCCACTGGTCGTTACTCATACAAGTAACTACTCATTTTTCCTCACGAGGTATGAGTGGACCCCGAACATCCAAGTACAGAGCAGAAAAATTCCTGTCCCGCTGGGGATCGAACCCAGGTCACCATGCGTGCAACGCCTAGCACGCTAACTCACTCTGCCACGGTGACTACTAATTGACCTTAATATTTTAGTATTCCATGTGTTTTATTAAATTCGGTACCTACTAACATAATAATTTGTACCTCTATGTACCAACCTATGAATGTTCAGTATTTACCGTACCACCTTTACCTGTGGGTGTTAACTATGTAGGTACATTGTTATGTTTCATTTCATTCAAACCATTTTATCATTGAGACCCTTTCCCTCTTATGAACAAATGAACAATTACGATTAATATTGATTTCTGAAGCACCACAGCTAAAAGTATCATACATGGATATTGGATAAGTACATACTAATTTGCCACACTTGAGACTCGAACCAGTTACTTCCAAGTTAAGAGTCTACTGAGGCAAACTTTTGGGCCGTTGGAAAATAAATGGCAACCATAATTTGTCAAATTGAAGAAAAAAATTAGTTCCCTAGGTAAAAGTAGGATGGTAGCCTAGTAGGTACAGTTAGTAGTACTGACTGACTTTTTTTTTTATTTCTCTTGGTTTTAATAAAAAATTAAAGTTTTATATCAAGTGTGTCATATTTTCTGAAAGATAAGACTTCAAGCAAGTTTTTACATAAATGAAACCAATACTTTATGAGGGCAGTATTTTGAGAAAATGGCGGCTGAAGTTTCAGGTGGATTTCATGTTCGCGATAAATTTTCCGCTGCTGCCGATTTTTTTCAGTACGTGTGCACTTTTTAAGAATAAATCTAGTCTAAATAATAGTGAAATACTGTTATCTTATGGAAAATGTTAAATCTATTGCTTCATCTACTGTATTTACGGAGTTAGATGCCATTCTTTGTCGAGCGGCAGGGGACTTGTAAAAATAATTCAAAAAAATAATATCTCGAGAACCACTGAGTTAAATCAAAAGTGTTATAGAACATTAATGGTTGGAAATGATCTATACTACCACCCCTTAAGAGATTTTACATTTAGTCTGTTACACCCTGTATATTATTATTCATAAAACTAAATCAAAACAGATATTCAATTTGATAAAAATGCTATCAGAAAACCACAATACAGACAATGAAGATAATCTCAAGTAAGCCCTTTAGATAATGTGACTTGAGGATAATATTAAAAACAACATCAATAATAATAATAAAAAGAGAGGACTATGAAGCAAGGGTAGAAACCCTCATAATTCTTATCAGGCGTGTGATAAGTGAAACAAATAGAGACGTTAGGAATAATAAAGACAATATTATCAACCCACCAGTGAGATATAGAAACACAAGACTGGGAGTGTGATATTTGAGAAGATTAAGGAGAGAGGATGCTTTATTTAAAGGAAAAAAATCGACGGTATTTTTTTATATATAATCAGGAGATTAGAATTTAGCCAGTAGTGCTATAAGCTCAGTAAAAAACAGAGATACAGTAGTGATCGATCCATCAGTTAATATATTTGGCTCTTAAGTACTCGTAGGTTCTTCAAGCATTTGCAAAGACATCCTCAAAAACGACAGTCATGTATTTCCTGGAACACACCTAATATAAAATTATACTAGTAATTTCCATTGCATAAAAAAATAATAAATAATAACTTAATAAATAGAAGTACTAATTTATTTGAGCAACCAATAAAATCCTTACTGATAATCCCGTGCCTCATATTGAGGATTCCCAGATTTATGTTGCCGTCTGCTCAGTGCACATTCAGTAGACACGTGACTACCCTGGAGGTTTAATTAAATAGGACGCTTTCGCAGATCCTACTTCTCACAGTATCTACACTCTTGAAACTCATCTCTTTTTTCCTAGAAGGCATTTAACACTGCCTCTAGTCATTTCGTGCTAAATAAAAGGCATCAAAAAAATTACCAGCCGCTGTGGCGTAATGGTTGTGACTATGACTACCTACTGCCTGGAGTCCAGAAATCCCGAGTTCGATGCCCGTTCTGGCGGTGGCGGTTCTGGCCAAACGATAAGAGATATAAAATTTGTACGAGAAGAATATTTTTAAATTTGTTTGTGTGTCCAACTGTTTAGAATTTAGATGAAAGGTGTTACCTATAAGAAATATCAAATCATTGATGAAAATCGCCCCCTTCTAACATTAACCACGCTACCTACAAAAGTTACACAAAGTCCAGGCCGTATCCTCCAAAAAAGGTCAATGCCCTGGTTAATTTTAAATTTAATTCCGTTGCTAAGTACGGGGTCTCGGCTGTATAGTTATAAATGTCCTCGTAGCCAGAGGCACTACTCTCTGTTTTCTTTTCTTCGGATTCTTCTCTGCTGATTTGTTTCAGTTCATCATTGTTTTTCTTTTCTCCTATTCGTTTTCTTTCTGTCTCCTCATAGAGGGTTTCATTCTGTGTACCTAATATCTTTAGCTCTAATAAAAATATCAAAATGATCCTCATGTGTGATCTACTAAATTTGTTTATTTTTGTCATCTTTGCTCTTTTAGTAGATATTAAATCATCCAGAATTTTTAAATTTAACAATATTTCGAAAATAATAAAATAAATCTATAGTGGGAACATATAAGAGTTGCCAAATAAAATGATAAATAGTATCTAACCATTTCTATGCACCAATTTTCTTTCTATAAATTGAAAACCTATCTCGATATTAATATATTTCATTAGTATCTACTCGGTATTCAAAATATCATATGTTGTCATCTGGATATAAAGAGGTTTCACTTGATGCTCCTCTTGATAAGGTTCTGCTAGTTCTGCACAAGGAACAGATAAGAAATACACAGGAAGAGGCACGGATATTTGTTCAATAAATCCTCAAGGAAGTTTCACAGACAGGAGAAAGATAACCAGTTAGGAGATATTCAGACCATTATAAAGAGAGAAGATAAAACAAAACACAATGTAAAATGTAACACTAAATACAACATAACAAGTCTTTACAAAGGCAACATCACATCAACTGTTTGAGTATCACTAACATCAGTTATTTTATTAACAGCTAGGGCCGAATTATAAAACAGGATTTGTTAATCTTAATGGACACTATCCCTTAACATTCACCTGGACAACAACTGTAGAGGTCATATTTAAGCCGGGCTTTGTAGATGTATAATAGCTTGGTAGCGTAATGGAGCTGTAACCACTGTAACCAGCCTTCGTTACGGAAAACCTTGTTTTAAAATACCTATCGGTCAACTGATAAAATCTAGGGGTCGGCTTAGAATTACTAACCCTGTTGCATCATAAGGCCCCTATAGTCCTGAATAAACATTAGATACTTGGCTTTTCCTTAATATCACAAACATCCAGAACTATCACATCAAAAGCTACTCTTGAACACCACATACCACAACCACCAATAAATTCATTCAGACTAACAGTGAGTCCACACAATTAAATAATTGAAATTACAACTGGAAAAAAAAACCAACTGGAAATTACCTTACAGACCCATCTATTCCTGAATATCAAAGTCCCAAAACATTACTTGGCTGTGATTGAATACCACAACCACCAAGACATCACAACCCCACCCAGTCATCAGCCACATCTCCTTATCAGCAACTCAACCTCAACCAGCTACGTATGCCTGATTAACTTCAACACCAAGGGCTTCAATCACATCAATAGCCACTCCAGAATACCACAAAAACATCACAACCACAACCAGTCATCAGCCACATCTCCTTATCAGCAACTCAACCTCAACCAGCTACGTTATGCTTGATTAACTTAAATACCAAGGGCTTCAATCACATCAATAGCCACTCCAGAATACCACAAAAACATCACAACCCCAACAATTCATCAGCCACATCTCCTTATCAGTACCTAACTCAACCTCAACCAGCCACGTTATACTTGATTAACTTAAACACCAAGTGCTTCAGTCACATCAGTAGCCACTCCAGGATACCACAACCACCAAGACATCACAATCAGACACATCTCCCCAGCCAGTCATCAGACACATCTCCTTATCAGCAACATCCCTCCCTTATCTCCTTGGCCCGACCTGTTGCTCCAGCAGGATAGATAACTGCAGGACTCGCAGGACGAGGGGCGGAGCTCCGATCTGGAAGGAGCATCCTTTTTTCAATGTTTCTTCTTGTGTGAAATTATCCTCGCTTTTGTGTGGCGAGAACAACATTGGGAAACCTTCTATCTTTCTCTCTTTTCCCCACGATGCATTCATTTCAAATTGTTTGTGTGAGGGCTTTTTATTTTATTACTTCTAAAGTTTCTTTGAGACGAAAAAATAAAGGAAAGTTACAGAAGAGATACAGATAAGTTTCGCAGCTTTTGTTTTTCGATAATTGTCCTCTCTCAGAATGTGTTGATTTGAACGTTTGGTTTTTTCAAGTGTTTTTGTTATGTTTCAATTTCTTTTGTTTTTAATCGTTTTTCTTGGATTTTTATTTTGAAGAAAGTGCAATACGGACATTACAGAAAATAAAAAGGACTTTAAGTTTCATCAGACGTAAAATGAGAGCTTTCGTGGTTTATAGCTACAAATAAATTTCTGTGATTGAGCACAATACCAGAATAACGAAATTTTTTCGGCGATTTTGAAATCAGATTTATTGTTAGAGCAAGACTTACTTATGAGAAATACCGAACATTAGCTCCTGAAAACTTCTTAAAAAGATTCATACATAACTAAGAGCATCAACTTAAAATTTCTCAAAAAAAAAAAAAAAAAAACAATTCCAATTATGTAACTTACAAACTAAGATACCGACTAAAAGGGATCAGATGAATTGTTTTCACTAACATTATTAGAAAACATACTAAGTGAAACTAACTATGTACCTAATAATTTCAAGAAGAACTTACTGCCAAAGATAAATGAAAATTCCTGCGAATAATAAGACAACAATAGGATTTGTGGAGTCCAAAAATAACAACTAGATAGCTAGATATTAGATACTGAATCATTTAGGAGCAATCGTAGAGTGTGGAAAATTAACCAAAATATGGGATATACCTAAACTATATGCTTTGTTACCCAACTAATTATGCCAGGCGCTTAGAACAAAAACGCCTATTGAAACTGCTACAGCATCTGTACCAAGAATCACAATATCAAACGTCACAGGGATATTTCCAGACCAATTATATTCCTTGAAAAGTTTGCCTGGAAAGTGCATAAACTTGTCAAAACTTCTCGAAAGCCAAAACACAAGGAGCACATTTACTGCAAAATCAGAACTTTTCGATAGTAATATAGTATTACAAATTTCCAAAGTAAGAAAAATCTTTCTAAGAGTCTTCAGGATAAAAGAAAGAAATATGAACTCGAAACTGGGCCTCCACAACCACCTCCACTTGAGCCACCATCACGGAGAGGGTCACATCAAGCGGCCTATGAACGCCTTCATGGTCTGGTCTCGCGGCCAAAGGAGGAAAATGGCCCTGGACAACCCTAAGATGCACAACTCGGAGATCTCCAAGCGGCTGGGGGCCGAGTGGAAGCTGTTGACAGAGATGGAGAAGCGACCTTTCATCGACGAGGCCAAACGACTAAGGTTAGTACACTGGACCCATTGCGTCTTCTATTATGTTTATTATGTGACAACTCAATGCCGACACCTAATAGGAAAGGTTTTCTTTCTGTGTCTGGCGTTTCTCTTGGATTATCAAATACCCCTTTTATATGAACTGAACACCGAGAGAAACTTTTTTTATAAATTTCAGCTTTTTTAGTGTAAACTATCCAATATCCATAAATCATTCATCTTAAAATTCTAAATACGAGTAATTTAGTAGACTTGGTCGGAAAAAAAGTCAATAAAGGGTGAGGAGAACAGATCATTGGTGGTTGAGTCGTTATGGAGACTTTGGTGCTCCAGCAAGTTTGAAGCTTTGAAAGGTATAATCATGATGGTATCAAACCAAGAAAGGGTTCCATCCACTCCTACTTCTTCTCTCTAACATTTTTAGATCTGTGATAATAAATTATAGCAAATGCTTCTAAATGTCGAAGAAAAACAAAGAGACTTGTTGCGTTAGGTACCTACGATTGCCCTTTAATTGATTATATTTTCACTGCCGTCTGATCTAGTATATTTTTATACTCCTCGTTGTTTTAATGATTCTTTCCACTTGGAGATGAAATACATTATATTAGCTTCTTGGCAAGACTTGTTACATACGTAGGTAGATCAATAAGTACCCGTGTTTAGGGACATGTTACATCATTGGTGAAACTTGTTGATACTTGTTGATGGAACGACATCTCAAATGACCACATCCAAAGTTTGAAACTGATTACTCTCTTAGTTTTCATTTATCGGTCACTTGAAGTTGTTGTGTTGCGTATAGTTGAGTGATATGGAAAAAGAACAGTACCGAGCAGTTATTCGATTCCTTTTTTTGGACGGGAAAAAATGTGATGAGATAAAATTAAAGTTAGATGCTGTGTACGGGAGCTCTTCACCTTCTATGACCACTGTTCGCTTTTGGTTTAATGAATTTAAACGAGGGCGCACAAGCATTTTTGACGAGGACCGCCCAGGACGCCCAGAAGACGTGTGTACCGAGGAAGTCGTGGAAAAAGTGCATGATATGATTCTCAAAGATCGCCGAACAAAAGTGCGTGAAGTAGCTGAGAGTGTGGGCATTTCATATGGAACTGTTTTTAAAATCCTTCATGATAAGCTGGGCATGAGAAAACTATCGGCGCGATGGGTGCCGCGATTGCTCACAATTGACAACAAACGAATTCGGCTGAATTGTTCAAAGGCTAGTTTAGAACTCTTCAATCGCAATCCAGATGATTTTTTGCGTCGAGTTGTGACCGTTGATGAAACCTGGATACATCACTATACCCCAGAAACCAAACAGCAGTCAAAAGAATGGACTTTGGTTGGAGAATCTGCCCCAAAGAAGGCGAAATCGGTCCAATCGGCCGGAAAAGTCATGGCTACCGTTTTTTGGGATGCAAAGGGAATTATTCTTATTGACTTCTTGGAAAAAGGAAAAACAATAACTGCTGCATATTATAGTGAGTTATTGACACGATTTGATGCAAAATTGAAGGAGACACGCCCCCATTTGGCGAGAAAGAAAGTCTTGTTTCACCATGACAATGCACCAGCTCACTCATCTGGAATTGTTGCTGCTAAAATCCATCAACTTGGATACGAATTATTGCCACACCCACCTTACTCACCTGACCTAGCTCCCTGCGATTATTTTTTGTTTCCTAACTTGAAAGTTTGGCTCGGTGGAAAGAGGTTCAGCTCAAATGATGACGTCATAAGCCAGACAAAGAGCTATTTTGAGGAGTTCGAAGGGAGCTACTTTTTGGAAGGGCTAAAAAAGTGGCAGGATCGCTGGAAGAAGTGTGTAGCCTTGAAAGGAGACTACGTCGAAAAATAGAACCCAAAAATGTAAGTATCTCGCACTCTTTTTTCAAACACGGGTACTTCTTGATCCGCCCTCGTATTTGGTCTTGAGCATCGTTTTCTACAATTTCACTAACACATCTTTATTATGTCTAGTGTCTAGCTAGATAATCATCCTGTATTGAAATTTGGTACCTCTGTGGTTTGCGTACTAATTCATTATTATCATTATTGTTTTGGTTGATAAAACATAAAGCTCTTCCTGTATTTTGTTTTTTGATCCAGAGTTCCAGCAACGCAAATTCAATAAATGAACACTCAGTCTTATTGTTGATGCAATTTTGACATTTTCTTCTCATTATGAGTGGTTTGTTTATATTTTAAATAGTTTCTTAAATTGGTAGTCACCGTGGCAGAGTGAGTTAGCGCGCTATGCATTGCACGCACGGTGACCTGGGTTCGATTAAAAATACGGAAAAGTCCTATAATTCTGCGCTACCCACTAAAATTGTAATATAATAACACAAAGAAACACATTTAATTAATTAATTAGTTTCTTAAATTGTTTCTAGTTGATTATTGCATTATTCATCGATTATTTGGATACTTCCTGAAAAAGATTCATAATCTAATGTTTGCTGGACTTTTTACTATTTCTGTAAGCTGCTTTTTGTATTTTGCTTAATTTTAGGTATTTCTCGTGCTATATCTTGATATATTGAATTTTTATTGTTTGAAGTCTTCGGATTACTTTTACTGGAGCTTGATTGTTTTCTTATCTTCGAAGTGGATTTTGTTAGTTTCCTTTTATTTAGGTACTGGAATCCTGTTTGGTGCTTTTATCTTATATGGTGTTTACTAAAATTTAGGTGATTTTTAGTCTCTGTGAGTGAGTGATTTTTAGGATTTTGTCTTTATTACCTTTAATCTGAATTTTTCTGGTCTCTGGACAGTGAGGATGTTTCTTTTTTGTTGGTTTCATTAATCTGATTGATTTTTTTTTTTTTTTTTTTTCTTGTGTTTGGTGTACCTATACTACCTACCTCTGATTGATTTTTTTTTCTATATCTTGTGTTTGGTGTATCTATTACCTACCTATAGAGCGAGTTGCTCAAATTTTGATAAACAAAATATTCTTGAAGCTTTGACATACCTATATTTTCTTATTATTTACAAAAGCCAAACATTTTTCTTTTCGTTTGAGTCTGATTCCTTTGTGTGTGTAGTGTTATTTTGATACCTACAGATGCAAAGTTAATTTAGTAAGATGGAAAATTTTAGAAGAAGGAAATGATAGATGTGACTGCAATGCACTACAAGATGAGGAACACTTACTAGTTTGTCCTAACTTAACTGAAACTTGCACTCGTGAGGACCTTAGAGTAGCAAATAGTAGAGCCATTAGAGTAGCTGAACACTGGGCAAATACTATCTAGAATTATTGTTGTGTTACTCTAACTAACACAAATTTAATAAACTTACTTGATTTTACCTTATTAAATGTCTTTACCTACCCACCGATATGTGACACTATGCTTGTACTGTTTTTGAACTGTACTTTGCTTCTAATCTAATCTAAAAGACTAGTACAAATAATTATTAGAAGTGTTTTGTTTTGGTTTTTGTTTTTTGTTTGTTTGTTTTCTGTTTTTTTTTTTTTTTTTTTTTTTTTTTTTATTATTAATCTATCAGATATATAGGTAGGTACCATATTACTTTGTACAATTGTTTAACTTTTTTACACCTTTCTGTTCTTTTTAACTGTACTAATTTGAAAATAAAGGCGTCAAATCTGGACACGTAATAATAATAATAATACCTACTATTGATCATTTGTTGCTTCTAATCTAATCTAAAAGACTAGTACAAATAATTATTAGAAGTGTTTTGTTTTGGTTTTTGTTTTTTGTTTGTTTGTTTTCTGTTTTTTTTTTTTTTTTTTTTTTTTTTATTATTAATCTATCAGATATATAGGTAGGTACCATATTACTTTGTACAATTGTTTAACTTTTTTACACCTTTCTGTTCTTTTTAACTGTACTAATTTGAAAATAAAGGCGTCAAATCTGGACACGTAATAATAATAATAATACCTACTATTGATCATTTGTTGATAATAGTAATAACAATAATAAAAAATATCTCTCCAAGAACTCCCATTTCATATTTGTATCAAAAAACTCGCAATATTTTGACCCCTTTTTCTCTCTCCTCCCTTCTCCTGTAATCAGTTGCATCCACTTATCACCCCCAATTTTCAATTAGGGACCTCTTTTGTTAGTGAGGGAGAGAGAGAGATTTGGTCACGTGCTCATCTTATCAACATTTATGTAAAGTCAAGGACTCCCTTCCCCTCTCCCTCGCGTCTGTCTGATTTATGATAACTTTATTTTCGACTTCACGTGATAGGGATATTTTTTCAGTTGGAGTAGGTTCCTGCTTTTGCAGGAGTGTAGAAAACGAACGCGATACTTCTAATATATGTATTCAAATTCTCTCGAACACTTCTTACAGAAAGTACAGTAGTAAATAATGTAATAAGTATTATAAAGTATATGAGGAAATTTCAGAAAAATATTTTCAGTTATATTACCTCTTGTGAAAATTCAGAATTGATAGAACTATTAATTTTTTTTGAAAGTTATCATATTTGTTTTAATCACATTCGTGATGTTACCTACCTAAAATCATCTTACTAACTGTTTACCGTACTTGGGACTCGAACTAATACCGAACTTTAGATTCCGACCAATCCGATCCGCCGAAATATTGACAGACGATGAATTTGCATTTCTACAGCAGACGATGAATTGGACTGTTTGAAGTGAATTGTAGACGACAAAATAGGAGAAATTTAATAATTTATTAAATAAACTATTTAAATAATAACGGTATATTTAGGGTTACCATTACCAATAAATGGATCTGAGGAGGTCCAAAATGATGGGGGCAATAAATAACGATATTATATATTTTTTTTTTTTTTTTTTTTTTTAATTTTTCAGAAGTATAGTTTTATTTCAATGCATTGTTTTAAACTTCACCAAAGCCAGCGTCGATGGCATGTTGAATACACCGGTTCCCTTCAGAACACCGAAGTTAAGCGACATCCAGCGAGGTTAAGACTTGGATGGGTGACCATTCAAATTCTAATTCTCGTGACGCTGGCTTTTCCCGGCCCCACTCAGGCTGGGTGAGGTCAATGTGAGTAGCAGGTTTGTGAGTTTCCTGCGAATGGAGGGTAAAACCCCCGTCGTGATATGACTATGGCAGTTGAAAGCGACGTTAAACCCCACTTTAAAAAAAAAAAAAAACTTCACCAAAGTTGTGAAACATTACTGAATGACCTAATCAATAATAATATTATGTTTCGCTGTCATCAAGTCACCAAAAAATATTAAATATCACTTACATATACATATTTATGTAATTAAGTTACTGAATTGAAAAAGATACTTACTGGTAGACGTAGAATTTGGAGATGAGGACTTTTGAATTTCGACTTTGAGACACTTGAATTTGGAGCTGTAGACATTTGAATTTGGAGATGAAGACTTTTGACTTTGACACATTTGAATTTGGAGATGAAGAATTTTGACTTTGACACATTTGAATTTGGAGATCTAGACATTTGAATTTGGAGATGAAGACTTTTGAATTTCGACTTTGAGACACTTGAATTTGGAGCTGTAGACACTTGAATTTGGAGCTGTAGACATTTGAATTTGGAGATGAAGATTTTGAATTTTGACTTTGTCACATTTGAATTTGGAGATGTAGACATTTGAATTGGGAGATGAAGACTTTTGACTTTGACACATTTGAATTTGGAGATCTAGACATTTGAATTTGGAGATGAAGACTTTTGAATTTCGACTTTGAGACACTTGAATTTGGAGCTGTAGACACTTGAATTTGGAGCTGTAGACATTTGAATTTGGAGATGAAGATTTTGAATTTTGACTTTGTCACATTTGAATTTGGAGATGTAGACATTTGAATTGGGAGATGAAGACTTTTGACTTTGACACATTTGAATTTGGAGATGTAGAAATTTGAATTTGGAGATGAAGACTTTTGAATTATGACTTTGACACATTTGAGTTTGAAGACGTAGACATTTGAATTTGGAGATGAAGACTTTTTTGAATTTAAACTTTGACACATTTGAATTTGGAGATGTAGACATTTGAATTTGGAGATAAAGATTTTTGAATTAAGACTTTGACACATTTGAATTTAGACTTTTACACATTTGAATTTGGAGCTGTAGACATCTGAATTTGGAGTTGGAGACATTTGAATTTCGACTTTGAGACGGTTGAATTTAGAGTTGGAGACGTAGGCATTTTGATGGAGGTTTTCTTTTTGTAGAAGCAGACGTTAAATTTGAATGTGAGACGATGAATTTGGAGTTTCAGACGATGAATTTGGAGAAGCAGACAATAATTTTGAAGAAGTAGACGATGAATTTGGAGTTTCAGGTGATAATTTTGTAGAAGTTGACGATGAATTTGGAGTTTCAGGTGATAATTTTGTAGAAGTTGACGATGAATTTGGAGATTCAGAAGATAATTTTGTAGACGTTGACGATGAATTTGGAGTTTCAGAACATAATTTTGTAGAACTTGACGATGAATTTGGAGTTTCAGAAGATAATTTTGTAGAAGTTGACGATGAATTTGGAGTTTCAGAACATAATTTTGTAGAAGAAGACGATGAATTTGGAATTGAAGACGATAAATTTGTAGAAGCAAACGATGAATTTGGAGTTGTTGACACATAAATTTGGAGAGACACTGTAAGAAGAAAAGAAAAAGAAAAACAAATTATTAAACTTTCGATATCTAAAAATAATAAAACATCAAAACGGATTAAAGTTGACTTTATACTTTAGGTATTATGACACTGTATTACATACTTAAAAAAGTAACTATAGTATTGTATTCTTAACAAAATTTAAATGCACATTATACAAATTTTGTTAGGTATATAATATCCAAAAAGTACTTCGAAACGAAATAAATATTTATAACTTATTACAATTAAATAAAAGCCTATTAGAAAGTATTACATTGTATACTATCAAATATCGCAATATGTTCAACTCACCTTATCAGTAATAATTACATCATTATGACTGTATGAATTGAGTTTTTAGAACTACAGATATAGAACCAACATAGCTTAAAAAATGGATTTTTTGGTGACTTGAAATTGCGAAGAAGGAATAATCTACATCTGTTTGAATTTTCATATAAAAAGGTCATTCAGTAATATTTAAGATGTTTCAAAACCTATTCGTAAAAAAGTTCATTGAAAATTTCATTTTGAACTCATATATGAACAGAACAAATAAAGTTAATTTCTGTGTTTAAAAGGACGTCTCAGGAAACTTTGATAACCGTGGAACTTCATAACAGTAGTTTCGAAATTCTCATCACATCTCCGTCTCAACTTCTTAAATTCTTGTCAAACTTATCATTATGAGTCTTTGTCCATTTGGATTAAATGTCTTGAATTCTTGATGCGATAGTTACAACAACTTTGGACATTTACGGACTCAAATCTTGAGGACGGAGAAGATGATCACTGTGGAATAGTAAATGGCATGTTGAATACACCGGTTCCCTTCAGAACACCGAAGTTAAGCGACATCCAGCGAGGTTAAGACTTGGATGGGTGACCATTCAAATTCTAATTCTCGTGACGCTGGCTTTTCCCGGCCCCACTCAGGCTGGGTGAGGTCAATGTGAGTAGCAGGTTTGTGAGTTTCCTGCGAATGGAGGGTAAAACCCCCGTCGTGATATGACCATGGCAGTTAAAAGCGACGTTAAACCCCACTTAAAAAAAAAAAAAAAAAAAAAAAAAAAAAAAAAAAAAAAAGTATATCTAGGACCACTAATGCAAACATGCAATGGGGGTCCAAGAATAGGATAGAATATACCTTTTTTGTACTGCCGAGATAAGACTGAAAAGTCCCCTTACTCCAGCAGTCAAACAGGTGTTATATAATTTATGGGAAGGTTAAGGCGCTGGTCAATTAAGGTGGTTCAGATTTTCAGGTGAGTAACGCGCAGCTCCAGCAAGGCTAGACTTTGTTGGTTACCCATCAAATTCAAATCTCGTGATGAATTAAAAGATCCAGTATAATTAGTTCTGGACTCCAGCTAGACCATATTTAGACTCCAGTATCTAGACTCCAGCTAGACCATATTTAGACTCCAGTATCTAGACTCCAGCTAGACCATATTTAGACTCCAGTATCTAGACTCCAGCTAGACCAAAATTAGGGCCGGTGAGTTTATGTGGGTAGCAGGGCTTGTAACCTAGAGGTCGGTTGTTCAAGTCCCAAGCTAAGCAGAGATTTAATAAAGGTATTTTGAGTAATTGTGATATCACGAAAGTGATTAACACAAATATGATAACTTTTTTATTTATATATAAAATCCCACATGGGTATCGTCCCTTAAAAAAAATTTCAAGTGATCACCGAGTTCAAAGAGACGGTAAAAGAAAATATGTGTATTTGTGTATTTTTACTTCCGAGAATATCTAGTATTACATAGGGTGTATCAGAAAACGTAACCGCAAGCAGGTACAGAAGTAGATCATATTAAGTAAGTCCCGGTAGCTCAGTGATAAAAGCGGCACTCTGTGAATCTAGAGGTTCCAGAGATCGCGGGTTCGAAACCCAGCTAGGACATGACAAGTTTTCCTCCCATTTGGAATTTTTAACACATAATACATAATACGTCTTGGGCTTACTGCTGGAATAATGGGACTTAATAGTCCTAATCGGGCCGTATAAATCAGACGATATTATTATTATTATTTTAAGTACAATAGGTATAATATATCATAAAAGAGAAGAAGATCATAATAAAATTAGCAACTTGAAGAGATGTCGCTTTAGGTGCACCAGCTGATGATCAGATCTAAATAATGAAGTTAAGCGCGATTAGCTCAGTGGTTAAGCACTCGCTTGCCATGCTGATGGTCCCGGGTTCAATCCCCCGTGCCGACAAAAATTTGTATTCTTAATTTGGTTACAATTGTGTGTAAGGGATACCTTCCGGTGCGCTCGTGTGGACCCAGCACCTAATTGGGAAGTATTGTGTCACTTCTCGCCCATCAGAGGGGAGGCATACTATGGAATGGGTAGGCTACAACACAGACCACAAGCGTCTACAGTAGATCCTGTTTCATGGCTACGAAATAAAAACGGCTGTGAAAAACTCATCTTTAAACATAAAAATAAAATGTTAAATATTATGGTATAAAGTTAGGGCGAAATTATAATGGACAAATCGAGAACACAAGTTAGTTCGAGTCTAGTATAACTTGTCATGCTGGGTTTCGAAGCAACGACATCTGGATTAATGGACTGACGCGACTCCTTGAACTTGAACACGAAAAAAAGACAATAATGTGTATAGATACCTAATTGAATTAAATAAAATCACGTCACCTTATTTGATTTGCCGGGTGAACGGGCGGTAGCTCAGGATTTGCGGATTTTCATTAGACTTACTCACCACCCCAGTCTTATGTAGAACAGCGCTCTGTAGTGATCTTTACTGCAGCAATACTAACTAATATCATAAGCAGTGTTCCACTGATGGGAGTGATGACTTCAGAAGGGCCGGAGTATTTTCCTGTACGTTCAATCAGACAATGTAGGCGTTTTTGTGGCTTTCGATTCTTGAGATTTTCAAAATTACATTTTTCTCAGCTATCTATTTTTACCAGAATTTGGAGCACTAATATTTTTCATAATAACTTTAAATTTTGACGAATCAATTTTTGCTAATGTCTACTGGCTACCTAATATCTACTGATATAGGTACCTGAAAAAGTTGTTTGGCTTAATAAAACTGAGTAAATTATAAATAGTTTTGTACCGACCGACATCGACCGTTTCTTTCTATACTGATAATATTTTAAAAGATAAAACTCAATTTCATGTAAAATCAAAATAAAAGATGTCTATTTATTTTGTTATTTCGTAGGCATGAAACTACAGTTAGCTTAGAATATTTTTAGAAGCTTGTAAGAGTTGCAAGTTGCAGCATGTCCAATTATTGCCCATCCTGGCGACTCGTTTTTATGTCCAAACTTGTTGTAAAAAAAAATCTGTTAAGGTGCTGGGTTAATACGAGCGTCGAAATGACTGTGTCCCCTTACAAACATGACTGTGTATATCTAATCAAATTATGATTTTAAAAAAAAAATTGTCAGCTCTGGAGTTCGACCTCTAAATTTTCCGCATGGTAAGCGAGAATCTTAACACTGACCACTCTAAAGCTATACCTAAATGCTGTAAAAGACAAGGTATTTCTGCATTTAAAAAAATACTTTCTATACCTTATAGGTAATAGAAAGTAAAAAGAATTTACCCACCGGTGTTAGAACAATAAATTCACGTACATAGTTTCCACTGAAAAAAAATTCCCAATTCTGGGAAGGCACCACCGAGATTCGAACTCGGGATCTCCTGTTTACTAGACAGGCGCTTTAACCAACTAAGCCATGGCGCCTGTGTTGAGAAGGGCGAGAATTAGAAATATATAAACCTGCTCGCTCTGCACAAAGTACATGCACGATTTCATAAAGAGAGGGGAGGCATGCTGTACCAGCGAGTATGAAGTGAGGGGAAATACGTTGGCCCTTCACTACCCATGGACGTTTTGGTGCGTTACCGTTTCTGCATTTTCATTGCTTTTATTGTCTTATCATTTTGCTGGTTTTGACAAGTAGTTTATTTTTTATCAACGTTCACAAATAATATAATTTAAATATTGTTTTTCTACTCAAACGTGGTTTATGAATTTGTGTTATGATTGTAAAAAAAACCGTTTCAAATTCCCATTTGTTCCAGAGCCCTACATATGAGGGAACATCCAGACTACAAGTACAGGCCGCGACGGAAGCCCAAGAGCCTCGTTCCCACCAAAAAAGAACCCAAATACCCTTCCATGCCCAGCATAGAGTCCCTACCTCGACCCTTACCCCCACCCTCCCTCCTCTCTGAATCCTCCGAGGTCAAATTCCCCCGCTCTCTCTTCCCACCCTTTCACTACCCCTTCTACCCCTCCAAATTCCCCTCCTCAGAAGAAAACAAAATGGCGGCGGACATCGCCTTCCTCTACGGCAGCTCGATCTACTCCCAGGCGATCTCGGCGGCCGTGGCAGGCTGGCCCAGCCTCAGCAGTCCTTGCGGCATCCAGTGCAGCAGCAACCTGCTCAGCTCGGTGCGTATATCTCGGGAACAACCCCCAGGCAGTCTCTAGGCTGCGGCAAGGAACAATGCCTGCCTTGTTGCCGCTACGCTACAGGGATGGGTCTAGAGGGGTGGGGGCAGGGGGCGCTGGCTGCCCCAGGTACCAACCAAATAACAGTCCGTAGGAGGCAGGGGCGCGCTGTACTGACTGTTATTCTTTAGGAATTACAAGCAATATTTCTACTGGCTGTTGAAACATGTAAAACAATAGCATCTTAGATAAAATAGCAGTTGGAATCAAGTATATTCTATTACTTTTATTATTATTATTCAACCACACAATTTACAAAAATCCTGTCACAATATTCATTACCACTTCTTTTCTTCCCCCACAGTGCGGTTGTCCCCCTGACTCCACAACTCCGCCACTACCAGACGACAGCATCAAGCGGCCCATCCCCTCCTACCCCCTCAGCATATCCGAACTAGTCGAGGAAGGTCAGCAGTCGCCCGGGCTGTCCCCCCTCTCGGTTATATGAAAACCACTGCCCGTTCTTCCTCCCGACAGGAAGAACTCGCATCCGGCACTGATGGCGCCGCTCTGGACTCCGGGGATGCCCTGGTGGATCAACGACCCTCCGCCCCTTCCTGCTCCATCAGAATCAGGGGCGGGGCTTTTGGACGTTGAGGACAGCTCATGAATTAAATCTAGTTTGTTGTTGGTACGGTGATGTGATGAAAACTCCTCAGTACATTAACAGACACCTCGTATAGCCAATGACGTCAGGGCTTGAATAAGATCCAGGGCCTTGACTGATGAGTTTCCAGAATCCAAAATCCGAGACTTGACGATTTAGATCAGAATTCGAGAAGCTTCCGATTCGGAAAGCGAACTCTTTTTGGGCTTTCGGAAACGGAACAGGTATTAACTTGGTCTATTTGAGAAATTTGGGTTTTTCATGAAAACTTGGCATCGTCAGGTTTTCCAACAGTTGCTGATAACTAAGATTATCTCATATTAGGTAATCAGATGATCTTTATTTTTCTAATTGAAGATCAATTAAGACTATCGAGCTGAAATAGTAATGATATGTATAATTGTATGTTATTAAGTAAGTAATCACAGGTTTCTATTGCAAATTTCAGCTGTAATCTCATGATTTTTTACGAATCTCAAACTCAAGAGTACCTTAAATTCTTGAAGTGGGAATGAGAAGATCCGTTACTGTGATTTTGGTCTGAGTACTACATATTACTGTTATTGTTACATATTTAGTTCCTGACGAATAGCTATCAAGAAAATTATTATTAATTATGTCTTTTCTCTAACATCGAACCTATTCTAAAACCCAGGTAAAAGTGAAGTCAATCTTGAATATTTTATGCTGTAGATATCGTTATACTATAAAACTGTTTGTTTATTTTAAAATAATTACATCTTTAAGTATCGCAAATAAAATTTTGTTTGTTTATAATGATAAGAAAAATATTGTTAATTCTTTATCTGCTTGTTTATCTCTGAGGTACCAATTTCAGTAACCGTTTGAAGAAATTTTGTTTTCATACTCTAACACCAAGTTAGACGATCGATGGCACGTTGAATACACCAGTTCTTGTTCTATCACTGAAGGTAAGCAAAGTTAGCGAGGCTAGGACTTGGATGGGTGACCATTTAATATTAGGACTCTCGTGATGCTGTCTATTCCCGCCCCCACTCAGAATGGGTGAGGTTAATTTGAGTAGCTGGTTTGTGAGTTTCCAGCGAATGGAGGGTAAAATCCCCGACGTGATAAGATCGTGCAGTTGTAAGCGTTTAAAGTCGTTGAAAAAATACTAGAGTAATAGGCTAGGTCGCTAGGTGGAGATGAGAAGAGATTCTTGGATGGAGGAAACAAATTCAGTCAATTGATATGGGAGTAAATACAACATAATATAATTATTATGTTGAGTATTTGTTTAAATAAATTTCACCGGGTAGAACCAATCATACGAAATTAGAAATAAGAAGCAGACATTTTCAAGAAGATTATACAGGATAGAAGAAACAAGGTAATTACTGTCTGATATAGTTGCAGGTTTTCAGAAGAATATCCATTACTATTAACACTGATCTAATGAGATCTATTGTAACCAGTTCATTATATTTGTTTTTAATGTCCTAATTTGAGTTTTTCAAAATAGGGGTTGCTTCCCACATCAACCTCTCCCAGAACTGAAGAAGCCCTAGATTACGAGCAGTAGCCACAACATTTACAACACGGAGGCTGACAAATTCGTAAACAAATATTTTATCAGAATTTTTATTAAACATATTTTTTATTTATTAATAAGATCATCATTGGGATGACAACCCAAAACCCTTGCAGCATTGCTCTATGAACTGCAAGGCTCATTTGTTGCAGCAGAATTATATGCCTCGAGCGGGAATTAAACCCGTGATCTCGAGACAGGACTGGAATATACATCTTCACGATTAGCTCAGTGTTTAAGCACTCGCTTGCCGTGCGGAAGGTCCCGGGTTCAATCTCCCGAGCTGACAAAAAATTTGATACCTTCCGCAGCGCTCGTGTTGACCCATCACCTAAAATAGGAGGTATTGTGTCACTTCTCGCCCATCACAGGGGAGGCATACTATGGGATGGCAAGCTACAACACAAACCTCAAGCGTCTACAGGAGCGGCTGTTTCATGGCTAAGAAATAAACTCATATTAGAAAGAAAAGGAAGAGTGAATAATAGCTAGGGTGCCTACAGTTCAAAATAGGCACATGACCAAGGGGCGATCACGAACTCCACCTAATTGACCTTTGCATACTCGAACTCCACCTAAATGAACATTTTCGCATGTCGCACTCCACCGATTTCAAAAAAGGTTCCAATACGAACTCCACCGATTTGTATTTTTCTACACCCCGTATAAGGTTTTGTTTATTCCTCCTCTAAAAAATTAGAACACTCTTTTCATTTTTTATTAAGAATTCTTGTTTTTGTTTTTATTCATAAATGAAAATGAAATTATTGTCTATTGGAAATTGATGCGTAAGTGAATTTTTTGTTAGAGGAATTTTGTAGTTAGGTAGGGTTAGGTAAAGTTTACAAGGTGAGATTGCACGATAGATCACTGACTTCAGTTTGTCGTGTAGGATGGTTGGGTGAGGGGCTTAGGTTAGGTTGAAATTAGCGCAGGCGGTTTGGCCGGGTCGCGCAGCGACCCGGTCTAACCCTGCGCTAATTTCAACCTAACCTAAGCCCCTCACCCAAGCTATCCTAGCCGGCTAACGAAACACAACATTTAGTCTGACAACCGTTTGTCTGACAAGGAGTCTCCCCAAATAAAATAAATATACTGTGTGTCTCCGAATCATAAAAATCCATGTTTTCTTCTTTTTACCTGATTCAAAATCGTGGAGTAGGTATAATAAAAAAAGGTAGAGTTCGTATTAGACACTTTGACCCCTTCCCTCTTTCGGTGGAGTTTTCGGTGGATTTCGATGCTGCCCATGACCAAGATGGACACATGGAATGATAGTTGAAAGTGTATCTCTAAAACAAAAACCATTACAAGACAAGAAAAACACTAGTACATCCTCAATGTGGAAATGGTTTCAATTTCACGGATACATGGTTAATGAGTGAGAAGATTGTTGCATAGAGTGGATGGCATACAACAAGAGAAGAGGAATCAAAAGAGAGATGGAGAGAAAACTGCTCAGAAAAATGGAACAGTCATCAGAAATGCGAAAGAGAAAAGAGAGAGTTGGCAAGGACTTCGATTGTTATAGACCTCTTTAAATAAATGCTCATTAAAAAAAAAAAAAAAAGAGAAGGAAGGGAAAAAGAGAAGGGGAGAGAAGGAAGGAAGTAATTAAGAGAAAACTGCCTAAAAATGGGAAGAAGACATCAGAAAAAAAAGAGACGGAAAGAGAAGGAAGTTAGAGATATATAGAGAAAGGTGATCAGAGAAACAAAAAGAGAGAGGAACAGATAATGATAAAAGTAAAAAAAGAAGGGAGAGGTATAAAGAAAATTGCTGGCAAAATCAAAGAAGAAAACTGTGAGAGAAAGATACAGAGGAAACTGCTAACAAAATGGAGAAGGAATCAAAACTGAGAAAGAAAGGGAGAGAGAAGAGTAGGAGGAAGAGGAAGGTGGTTCACAAAATGGAAAATTAGTGAAGAAAGGCGTGAAGAGAACGTATGACAGAAAACTTAATGGAACAGAAAATGTCAGGATATAGAAATGTAAATACGCTCTAGCGCCTTCGCTTGTTCAAGATGCCTTCTAGGTGTGTTAACTCGATTTGTACCAACCTCTTGAAACTCTATTTTGTGCTGGGAAAACAACAGGGGGAGGGAGTTAAAGGATCATCCACCTCTTCGGTACAGCGGGACCTTCATCTCTTACTCTATTCCAGATTCCAGTTGTTGTTTAGGCTCTAGAAGTTGTCTCGTTGGGGACGTTTTAAACAGATATACATATGAGCTCTGTCAGGCCAAAAGACAATAAATAACAAAAAAATATTGGCAACCTTACAGGGTTGACGTTAGGAAGGGCATCCAGCTGTAAAATATGAAAGTAGAAGTGCCTCAAACTGAACCATAAGAAATAGATTGAACAATGCCAACCCCAAGTAAGTTTTGGAAAAGGGAATGTTGCTGTGGCGTGAGCTACGCCCCATTGTTCTGATGGTCTCTCATCCTGTCAGTTAATAAAAGTGTCAGAGTGTTATTATGAGCCTCTAAGCGTTTTGGAGCATGGTCAACATAACACTTTTCCTAGCCTACAGTACTTATCTGGATGATTTCATGAGGGATCAACCTAACACAGTGAACATTGACTACCACTGTCACATTGTTGCCTGACAATGAGCTACACACGTATAACTTATGTTAAAAATGGAAGTTCACAAGAAATACGAAAATTATTTTTGGGTTTAACGTCGCTTTCAACAACTTGGGAACTCAAATTAACCTCACGCAGCCGAATCAACCTTACGCAGCCGAATGGAGTGTTTTACCCTCCATTTGCAGGGAACTCACAAACCTTCTACCCACATTAACCTCACGCAGCCTGGGGCCGGGAACAAAAGAATAAAATAACATCTGAAATCGGTAGCAACACTAGCAACCCAGTTAATAAAAACTATGTTAAGCTCGATGAGTTTATGATCTCAGAACAGAAGAGGGTAGCCATCTTGGTAAGTCAGTAATCAGATTTCAGAAGAGAGAAAATCCCATTTTCTCTCTTCATTATGGAAGTAGCATGCGTTCCAGTAGTTAATAGTTATTTTCAATCTGGGAAGTAATGACATAACAATCATATTACTCTGGTGAGTGGCAACTGGCAACAACGCATTAGAGAACTCTAGGGATCTTCCCCATGCCACTGGTTATGGTCACAACCGAGGCTTCTAATGGTAATACTGCTCAAAGGCACTTTTATTTACGGAAAGGGTCCATATAAACATGTAACAAAAGTTAAAAAATAAAATACAATACAAAATTATAAAATTTACCTTTCAAAATATGGGTAGTAAAATATGACAAAATACGAAGTAATAATTAACATTTAAATGTCAGAAAAAATGTTTAAAAAAAGTCTTGTCAATATACGCCAGTTGAGAGGAGATTTCAGACCGTAATCTCACAGAGTGCACCATTTTGCCTCGCAACTTTGGAATAGTTTCTCAACGTTAAATAGGTCCGATCCCCGGGCGCTCCCTTCAGCTTCAATGTCGGGTGCTATCTTCACGCACCTTTCATAATCAAATGAGATGAAATCTCACTGACTGAACTTGGCTTTGCAACACTTCCCATTCACATTTCTACACAAAATGTTGCTAACGTTTCAAAACAAAATGATAAACTCTGTGGGTTCCTGTTTTACGCTGTGTTCTCTGAAAAGTCACAAACTGTTATTATTATTATAGTATGCTTTATTAGGTAAGACAAAATATATAGGTACATGGAATTATAAAGAAAAAATAAATAGATTGAACAAAGAAACAAGAACAAAAGAGAGAAAGAAGCTAATGTCCTACCTAAAAGGCGGGGTTATTGCCTGTGCATGGCAATCTCTTCCACCCAACTAGCTAGGGTACCTACGATAACCTCAGACAGCCTCAGTTGGGTCGGGATTCCCAGCATCACGAAGTGAGGCCAACGGTTCAATTATTGGTCCTTACTAAATCAATGGACATTGCTTAAAATCTTAACACTGCTGATCTTACTAGAGCTGATGGTGGGTTCCAACGCTCTCTAACGATGCGCTGGCGCCACAGGATAAAACAGCTTTCTGGTCTTCTTACTTGTGCCAAAATCTAAATGGAACTAACTAGGCCAATCTGATTTCCAGAAATTGAGGTAGTTTCAAACTAATTATTAAAACCGTGGGATTTTGAACATGATTATCAAAAAAATTACAAGGCTTTTAGAATCCCTAATAAAACTCTGTTTCACCTCATAAAGATAGATACTCCAATATTTGACCTGTCCGTGGTTATAAACTCAGGCGAAGATCACTATTATAAAACCAACAATACTGTAGCAAGGTGAGAACACCACATTATTGTAGCTTAAAAACAAAGATAATGTTACATTAAGAGTTTTTGATCCCTTTTTTAGGGTGTCCTCATCATAAATAGACCATGTTATCTAGAGCAAACATGAGAAAACAAATAGACCCAGGACAAAAAGAAACAATCAAAAGATATGGTGGATATCTTGAGGTGAAGATAATCCAACGTCTAACATGATTATCCTTGATATAGGAAGCTGTCTCATTGTCAGGAGATTATCTGAGTTGGTCCTGCACACAGGTCCTGAGACAAAATCTAATCTATCAGAAATTATTCGGGATGGTAAAAATGCGACTTTTTTGTTGTTGTTTAGGTGCCTACTCTTGAGGACAAACAAAGTTTAAATTCCAAGAAAGATATAATTTTCTTATTAGCGTTTTTCGAGATTTCCTACAAGTTTCACGGGCAGTACCAAATGCTCAACTAGTTGGAGGGTGAGTACTGTAGGTAGAGAGTTTAAAAAAGCCTGAGGCAAACAAATCACCATCTCACTAGCAAACATCTAGATCATTTAAGTACAATTATTGTACACGTAACACAACGTATGATACATTATTAAAACATTTCCTATAGACACACAATTATCTACGTTTGACTCTTGGGGTAGGTTGGCATGGCCGTGTTTTGTTCCCTCATTGATGTGATGAATAAGAATTTGATGTGGCAGGGAAAAAAGCCTCGACTGAATTGAAGGGAAGAAAAGGTTTTTCCGTCGCGTCATCAAATGCATTGAACATAATCAGGTGCGGAAGTGCTGTCTGTTTGCAATTCAGGACACAACACACTATTTGAATAATCAGGATTCGCACAGAACAAGACACAGGTAGTGGTGTGGTTTGGGGTTGATTGCAGGAAGCCACTGATTGAATTTGTTCAGTTGATCAGTTCGTCTTTCCCATTGTAAGTATAGCTAGTCGCCGTTTTGAAAACAAAAAGCCACTGATAAAATTTGTTTAAGCTGTGACATACAGACCCTACCTCTATATAATAGTGACAAACCTGAAACCTAAAATAGCTGCACTTCCTATTTCTACTTTCACTTGTGGACACCTGAACCTAATCAGTACTTCCTATTTCTACTTCACTTGTGAGAAACGTAACAGCTGCACTTCCCATTCTACTTTCACTAGTGACAAACTGACCTATAGCTACATTCCTATTTCTACTTTCACTTGTGAGACACCTGAACCTAATATCAGTACTTCCTACGTATTTCTACTTTCACTTGTGAGAACGTGAACCTAGCTGCACTTCCTATTTCTACTTTCACTAGTGACAAACTGAACCTATAGCTACACTTCCTATTTCTACTTTCACTTGTGAGACACCTGAACCTAATATCAGTACTTCCTACTTTTCTACTTTCACTTGTGAGAAACGTGAACCTAGCTGCACTCCCATTTCTACTTTCACTAGTGACAAACCTGAACCTATAGCTACACTTCCTATTTCTACTTTCACTTGTGAGACACCTGAACCTAATATCAGTACTTCCTACGTATTTCTACTTTCACTTGTGAGAAACGTGAACCTAGCTTCACTTCCTATTTCTACTTTCAATAGTCACAAACCTGAACCCCGTCTTCCTTCTCTCTCCTTGTCTTCATAAAGCAGAAAAATCATAAAGCTCTCTATAAGATATCACTGGTGACAATACGAAGGATACAATAAAGACCAGCGTCAGCTCAACAAAGTAAACTTCGCACACAAAGGACAGTTTTTGTATGAAAAGGAGCTTTAGAGAGTGACGAACAGTGAGGAAGTTGCGTGGGAATTGCTCATGTCTTGCTCTTGGAAGAAACAGGTAGTCCATTCATCCATTGTTGGATAAATTTCAAGATCCTGTTGTAGCTGAATAAGTCACTGAGGACTGAAGTGCTTTATTCAGTGACTAAATAAGTGAATTTTAGTCACTTATTTCAAAAATCCCAAATAGGGTTGAATTTGCTTGGGAATAGTAGGTACCTAAATGAACATATTTAAATAATGTGATGGTTCTGATTTCATTTAGAAACCATCCTGGTATGGTTGACTGTGACATGTTGTGTATGACAAATAAACTATAGTTAGTTAATCTAAGTTAATGGTACCTACCTAGAGGCCATTATGACACTTCCACTGCAGTGGCAGTAGATTTAAGTAGATATCTTAAAATAATGTCAAGTCACTGACTGACGACTGATCATCGCTCTACAGCCCAAACCGTAATACCTAGCGAGCTGAAATTTGTAGTAGCTTTGTCTTATATAGTCTAGATGTGCAATAAACGGATTTCGAAATTTGCACCACAACACCTGCATTGGCGAAAAAGGATTTTTTGCTTTCAAGGCCATGCTCGCCCGCAAAGCGGCGACAGCCTAGTATTCTATAAGTACACGTAGGCACCTATCCGCGAAGTCTTTCCAACCTATATCTAAGCTGATTTGCAAAGTTACTAACTTGGAACTTTTGTGGATACTAATCCTCAAAACTTCCTTAAACAAAGCGGAGGAAGCAGGACAAGTTTTCGTGATGAAAATTCCAAGAGAATATTTCTTTGTGTTTCTTTTTATTTAGCTTTCTTTCTTTATCTTTTATTTGTGACTTTATTCTCTTTATTATATTCATAGTTCTCTTACATCTTCAGCGAAATTTCTTTTGGATTCAATTCTGGAGAACAAGAAAAACAATTTTCCTCTCTTTTTGTTTGTCTGTACTTCTGCTCAATGGCTCTATTTGTTCCTCTTTCTATTGTGCTCTGTCTCTGGTTCTTTCTCTTTCATTTTCGACAGAAATTTTTTCGTTTTTGTCAATTGTGATATCTGATCATGAAAATTAGATTATGGCTGTGTCGCAATATATTTAGAACTAAATACCAAAATATCCGTGATAAATTCATAAATCTACAGTGATACTATGCAACGAAATAGCATTAGTAAGTAGTAGGTACAAAAATTGTAATACTTCCACCACAAGCGACATTTGACTTGTTTCGAGGATTAGCCAAAAAAGAGTGATGCTCACAAACTGTTTATTTTTAAAAGAATTCTCATTTTAAAATTATTCAAATTGATTAATATTTGGAAAAATTACTATCCCAAGCAGGTTTTGGTCGTTTAGAAATAGTCATGATTGATCATTTATTATTATTTTCAAATAATTGATTAAATAGATTGATTATGAAAAGTCACCATTAAAATAAAGTTTAGAAATGGACCCAATCAAAACAGGTTGTACCTTCCTAATCAAAACTCGTTCTATTTTAATTGAAAAGTCACCATATAACAAGTAACAAGACAAATTTATTGTTTAAAGCAGCGGTCGGCAACCTTTTGAACTTCCCGAGACCCTATGCATATCTCTAAATTTTTTAAGGGCCCCCCACCTTACAAAAGCGTGGGGGGGGGGTTTGTTGATAATGAAAGTAGGTAAAGTAAATGGTTATTATGATCTTAATGGATTTGGTTCTTCATTGAAACAAGAAACGAAAATAAAAACAAAATTAAAAGAAAATGAAAATTATCACTGACCTAACCACCTACCTAACGCACAAATCAAGGAGAACTGAACTTAATTAACATTCACTATGAATTGGGATTATTAGGAGCCCCGACACTCGGGAGAAACAAGAGAAAATGTCACGTTTGAACTTCTCTTTTTTAAATCCTGAAATGGCTCGCGGACCCCAGGTTGCCGACCGCTGTATTAAAGTATTTCAATTATTACCCACCTTAATTAGAGCATTGATTAATAGACATCTCCATAGAAAGAGAATTTTTTCAGGATTCTACAAGATTTTCATCATGATGTTGTTGTTGATATCAGTAATCGTCATCTGTATATTGGTCTATCCATCAAGGCAAGGAACTGTTATCGCGATTACTGGTTGGGTCCATGACACCTCAATAGAAAGGAATCTTTTACCAGGTTCAAAGACTTTAATCATGATGTTGTTGTTGAAGTTATCACTAATCGTATCTGTATTGTCTATCCATCAAGCAAGGAATGTATCGCGATTACTGGTTGGTCCATAGTGATTTCTGCAAGTTGTACCTTTTGCAGGACAGTGAAATATGTGGACAACATTGTGTGATTTCTCTTGCAGATTGGCAGTTGTTTTCAGTGGTTCCATTAATTCTGGACAGGACTATTAGAATTTTCCTCATGATGGAAAATTTGAAACTGCTAAAATGTCCATGTAAACATCCATATTTACACAACATTTTTCCATTGGCATTGGTATAAGTAGGCTGCCGGCTACGAAGCTCTTTGTCACTGCAACCTTAAATAGATCTTTGTGACATGTCCCCGTACCCTCTACCTCTAAGACATCAAAGCTATTATTGTAAATTAAGATTCTTTTAGGACTGATTTCCGTAACATTTTTAGGTGTTAGAATTAGCCTTGAGAAGTGTTTCAGTCGAGCGTGAGAGGCTGCTCCACATTCACAGAGAATGTGTTTACTGTCTCTGGGGCCTCTTTAGAGAGACTGACTGCACTGTGGGTCTTGTTTCATTTTGTTTAGATGGTAGTTGAGGCTACGGTGCCTGTTAAAAAGCCAGTAAGGATTCGTAATTCCTCTTTTCTCAGACAAAGCATTTCTTTTGCTCTTTGGGCGAATGAGTTATGAACATTTTCGCCTGTCTGTGGCCGGAACTCATTCGGGTGCAAGTCCGTAGATGAAACTAGGTTCTCTACTTGATATTTTTACTCAAACTCGTGAATATTCATAATATTACTACAATTTCATCACCATGGTCAGAATGGTCATCAAGATCCCATTATGATAATTATGTCGAGTCATCCTCATCTGGAGAAATGACTTTCCTTAGATTTTTACATTATTTTCTGTCCAGCTGCTCCTTCTCTAGTTTCCCTCTTCTTCATAAAGTTTACGTGCTTTTGAAGGTAATGCTTGCCTTGTCATCATCATCATCATCATCGGGAGCCCATCGTCTGGACTCTGGAGAGAGAACTTTGAAGTGGATGTCATTTCTTCAATGCATCCTGTATCTATTGAGGTCCCGTTGTGCTCCTTGTCATAAACACTAACATCATCTAAACATTCTAAACTTTCGAAACTTGATCTGGGCAATTAGACGTGAGAAAAAACTTTGAAATTTAGACATTGGCAAGAAATTATTTGAATTTTGTCTTGGACTAGATATTTTGAAATTCGAGGTGGGATGAAAGTTGAAATTTTAGAGATGGGCAAGATATTATAGAAATGTGGAAAGGTTGAATTGTGCAGGATATTTTTCTTTTTCTCCTTTTAGAATTTCTCCTTTGAAATAAGTACTAAAATTTTGACTTGAGACTTGAGGACTTTGAAATTTCAAGTTAGGTAAGTAAGATATTTTTGAAATTTGATGAAGAAGGATACTTACTAGAATTTTGACTTAGGGGAGAGACTATGAATTTTTTAAATTTTGCGAGATACTTTTTTTTCAGGAGACTATGTAATTTAAAGTACGGCAAGATAGTTTTTCAACTTTGATTTGGAAGGACTTTAACTAAAATTTTGAAAATTGAAGGAGACTTTGTAGGGGAGGGGAGGGGAGGGGCAATGATACTTTCTAGATTTTAATTGGGAAGGAAACTTCGAAAATTCAGGTATGTCCAGATATTTTTTTAATTTGATGGATCAGAATGCTTACTAGAATTTTGAATAGGGAGAAAGCAACCAAAAAACAATGAAACTTTATTTATAAAATAAACAATAGAATCAAGAGATCAAACAAACAGTGCGTCACTCTATTAAAAAAAAAAAAAAAAAAAAAAAACGTTCTACGTGTCTCGGTTCATTTCCATCATCCCACAGATCTGGCAGGAAACTCGGAAAACCTCATTTCCTGGACACGAAAATTCACCCAACTCTTTTTTCCAAAGATTGCAAAACACTGTCCAATAAACTAATTTTACGAGGGTCGAAAAACGAGAGCAAAGAAAAAGCGCTTTCTTTCTCTCATAATAAAAGTAGATAAAAATGAAAAACACTCGAGCTTCTATGATATAAAAAACGAAAAGAAAAGACCCTAAGAAAAGAGTGGCCATAATTTTGAGATTTCTCTTGTCACATTGTGTTCTTGTATCTCTGTTTCTCTCTGACCTACAGTTCTTGTATCTCTGTTTCTCTCTGACCTACAGTCTACAGTGCTTGTATAGAAAATGCATTTTCCGTCTTCCTGTTCCTGGTTTCAACCTTTGCTTGGGGGGAGGGTAAATATTCAAGCTTTTCAGATATGTATACCTACAGCTTGTAACTAAAGAGCCAAACATGGGTTTTATCCATGGGTTTGTGGATAAAAAAAGTGAGAGTAAAAGTTCATTCTGATAAATATTTAAAAAAAAACCCTGTTTTTTTTTAATGATTGGTGGAGACAGATGCTGCTGTATTCAATAAGAAAGTAATTATTTTGCTGTTAATAAGTATGGTACCTTTTAATAAGTTTATGGTTAGTGTGCCTTCTATAAATTAATATGGTACCTGATTTTCGAGGCTGAATGAGGGAACTCAAACCCGTTAATTATAGGTGTGTGTTAAGATAAAATGATATTTAAAGCTAACTACTATAAAAAGCCATGACACTTTATTATCATATTTATATAAAAAAGGGGTCCCCTCATAATGATTTTCCTACCCAAAAGAAGTAATATACTTACATATAGTAGGTATTAAATCATAATAAGTATATTAAATATTATTATGAATACTATAGTTAAATTTCTTTCCTATTAAAAAAAAAATCTATAAATAGTAACTATACCTACTTGAAAAAATAACTTTTCACACTCTGTGGATCTTCTGTATAGCTTATTAACTTCTGAGCCCCTCCCACCTCACTCTCATTCATAATAGATTCCCTTATCTCCCCAGCAAAGAGGTTTTGTACCCAAATGTCCACATTCTTATTTGACCATACCCCCGAACAGAGAGAAAAATACATATTTCTCATTTTTTCTCCCCGGTTTTCGCCCGACTACGATGCCATAAATAAGAACAAATCGCAACAAAACGTTCGAATATCATCTTTCTATTAGTTTTCTACAGAGAAAAGGGTGAAATCCATACAAAGGGGATGAGTTTTCCGGGAGGTAGGTTGGGAACATCTCTATGCTCACTCTGGGTGAACATGAAAGATTCTAAAGAAAAAGATGCGTTAATCTATTACATTTAACAGGGTGACAAAACACTGACAAACACTTATCAGAACAGAAGAACCTAACCCTCATTCTTCTGTTCTGATAAGTCATAAGTTAGGTCTGTGATATAGGTACGCATCAAACTTGTTATATACGTAATAAGTATACTAGTAACACAGTGAAATAACATACATAAGTCACAGGTTTCATCAGGTCTATTGTTAAAAATCGAAAAAAAGACCAGAAAAAGTTAAAACTCCCCATTAAGCGTCGAGAGTGAGCTAATTTGTTAGAGCTCCCTGCTAAAAGTTACCGAGGAAACTCTTGAAGATAGGTGAAAATAAAGAAGATGACCATTAAAAAAAAAATACAATTTCCACCTCAGAATCGACTCCTATTTTTTACTTAACTGGACACTGAATTGTGATCTTTCCATTTCCTTTGAGAACGGTGGAAATATCTGAATACAACCCCTCCCCTGAACTCTCATATTATATGGTGAAATGAAATAGTGTTTCCAAATTATGAGGCTACAATTTTTTTTAGACTGCACCATAGTTTTGTTTTCATGATGGTGATGATGACAATATTGTTTAATCGTTTTTTTTTAATGTTAACATTAATCCATAAAATCGTCACTAAGTAAACAGAAAATAAAATTGAAGAAGAAAAAAAAAAAAAAAAAAAAAAAAAAAAAAAACAATGAAATAGTTATTCCAATATAAAATTACAAAAAAACAAACATTTTTAAAAAAAATTCATCACATTACCCATGTAGGTATTTATTAAAATAAGATTATGTACTTATGTCCCCACATTTCATATCATATCTACTTAGCATTTATAAATGAACAGATAAAAGAAACGACTGCCCTACAGTTCTATATAATAAAAAAAAGTCAAAGGAATGGTGAAGTCCTTCAAAATGCCCTCAATAAAAGCAAAGCCGACATGTATGTCATTTGTATATTATCCTACTTTTTGTGATCAGCCGTGTGGAACAAATTTTAATAATTTGATAAAAAAAAGAGATATCTAAATGACCACATTGAGTTTCGTTTTTCATAAAAGTAGACGAACCGGAAAATATTTTAATGAGTTCTTTTTATGTGTATCTTCATGTACTTAGTTCATGATGAAGTAGTAAGTAGTTCATGTATGCTTATACCTTGTGTATAATATAGTATATACTTAGGTACATGCTATAAGTATGTTGGTCTTTTCATAAGCTCCTATGATACTTGGATTATAATATTTTAGAGCATTTTTTGTGACAAAAAATATCTGGATTTGCGCAGATTGGGTAATTGTTCAAAGAGTTTGCCTATTTATTAAAAAACATATCCTATTTGTGTTGGTTAAATCAAGCAAAACGCTAGTTTTGCAACGCCAAGTTAAACAAAACGAGCGTGCTATACTTACGCTAAACCGAGTTCGTATGTATTTTCTTTTGTAATTTTGACCTTCTTAAATAAAACTTCTTAATCTTTTTTCTTCATATTCGTGTTTTCCTCGTCGAATAGAAGATGACTACTTTTTATTTGACCTTTTTCTGACACCCCTAACCGCTTTTACGAGCACCCCCAAAATTAGTAAAAGATTCATACTTTATTTTTTATTTATTTTTTTTTTTTTTTTCCGCATTCGACTTACCACGGGCATATGGTTCAAGTTAAAATTATGACATTTTGGTTATGGGTTCTTCATGCTTGCAGCTCGAGGTTTTAACAAAAAAAAAACTTCCGCGGTCACTCGGCGGCGCTTTGGCGGTATTGCCTGTATCTCAAATGCGGCTGATAATAGAAAGCTGAAACTTTGTATGTTTACTATTTGACCAATTTACAGCTTTTTTTATTCTGTGTAATTTTTTTATAACTATAACCATTTATGAGTTATAACATTTTTTGTTGATTTTTGACGTTCACCGACTTTTCTTCACGTAATCACATGTATCGCTATTAAGGCTTTATTCTATCGAGCTGAAACTTTCAGAACATATTCCTGTGTCTTGTCAGATGATTCCTCGTCAGAATAGCCGTCTTCAAAAAATGTACGGTTTTTGAGTTATAAGCTCCTTAAGTCATTGGTAGCGCACAATATAATTTCGATTAGAGTACCTATGTTCTCCTAAATACAAATTTGTATTTAGGAGAACACTCCTAAATTTGTATTTAAGAAACAAAAACCCGACCCAGACAAAAAAATCATCACCTTAAAATCGGTACACTTAACATACTTACACTGACTGGAAAAACTGAAGAATGCATTGATCTTATGATTGAAAGAAAACTTGATATATTTGGATTGAGTGAAGTAAAATGGAAAGGAAAAGGAAAGAAAGAACTTCGAGATGGATATGTACTTTATTGGTCTGGAGGTGATAGAGGAAAAATGGAGTAGGCTTTATTGTGAAACAAGAAATATACAAAAGAATCATAGAAGTATGTTATATCTCAGATCGATTAATACAGATAACAATGAAATTGGTAAATGAAAATCTTTCAATCATACAATGTTACGCCCCACAGGTTGGATGCACAGATTTGGAAAAAGATGAATTTGAAAAAGAACTTGAGAATCTTTTGAAGACGAGAAATATATAGTCATGGGTGATATGAATGCACAAGTTGAACATCAAGAGTTGGATATGAAACTGTTCTTGGACAGTGGGGATTTGGAAATAGAAATGTTGAAGGGGAAAGGTTATAAGATTTATGTATCAGAAATGAACTTATCATTGGGAATTCATGGTTTAAAAAATAACGTAGCCATACAATAACTCGATATAGCTGGATGTAAGTTTGGACAACCCTGAATTGACTACATACTTATTTCAAAATTGCTTAAATCATCACTACAAAATGTGAAAGTTATACCTAGTGTTCATATGGAGAGTGACCACAGACTTTTAGTGGGCGAAGTAAAAATAAAGAAAATGCGAGAAATAAGACTAACACAAGAAAGAAAAATCAAATCATGGAAACTGAAGGAAGTAAGCAAAGCTAACGAATTTGAAGATGCTATTAAAAAAGAGTTGATCCTGGATAATGATCGAACAATTGAAGAAGAATGGCAATTACTAAAAAAATGTATGTTGGTTACAGCCGAAAAGATTTGCGGAAGAATGAGTGGAAAAAGAAGATGGAAAGAAACACCATGGTGGAACGAGAGAACTAAAACAGCCACAGCAAAGAAGAACAAAGCTTTTCGAGATGATTTTAAATACAGAACTAATGACTCAAAAGAAAAATATCGCGCTGCTAAAAAAGAAGCACGGAAAATTGTGGTAGAAGAAAGAAAGAAATGGTTTGATGAATGGGGGGATAATCTATCTAAAGATGTGGCCGGAAACAAAAAAATACTCTATGGTTTAGTTAGAAACAAAAGAAGAGATAAAGATGACCAAAACTTCCTCACTAACGAAAGTAATGAGTTGATAACTGATGAAAGTATCATAAAAGAAATTTGGAAAAATTATTTTAAAGACCTCTTAAATGTTGAAAATTTGATTGATAATAACACAGAAATATATGCAAGATCAACTAAAATACAAGAGGAAACTTGCAGTGAAAACTCAAATAAGGAAGAATTAAATATGGGTGACATAAATTTAGCATGGAAATATATCAAGAATGGAAAAGCTGCTGGAGTAGATGAAATAACTGGAGAGATGTTGAAAGCTTCGGGAATACCTGGAAAACAATGGTTGTACAATTTATTTCGAAAATGCTGGACTGAGAAAAATATACCTAATGAATGGAGAGAAGGAATTATAATATCATTATTTAAGAAAGGAGATAGAAAAAAATGCAACAATTATAGAGGAATAACGCTCACATCACAAGTCAGTAAACTATATGAAAGAGTAATTGAAAATAATATCAGAAATAGTATTGAAGTAAATCTATCAGAAGAACAGTATGGATTCAGAAAAGGAAGATCAACGATTGATTTAATTTTTGCAATAAGACAGTTAGTTGAAAGATACATGGAATATGGTAAAGAACTATGGATGGGATTTCTAGACATAAAAAAAGCATTTGATGCAGTAAATAGAGTGAAAGTGTGGCAGGCATTGAGGAACATTGGAATACAAGAAGACATGGTACAGAGAATTGAGAACATGTATGCTGGTACAATTAGTAAAGTAAAAACAAAATATGGAATGTCAGGTAATTTTTGTAACGAATCTGGATTGAGACAAGGAGGAGTTCTCTCACCTTTGCTGTTTATTGTGGTGCTGAATGAAATCCATAAAAGAGTTGCAGAAACAATTGGAAAAGAAAATATGAAAGTAATGATGTTTGCTGATGACATGTGTGTATGGGGCAATAACATAGAAGAAATTCAGAAACAAATTGATGTATGGGTAAAAATTGCAATGGAATATGGCTTGATATTTAGTTCTGAAAAAAGTGAAGTCCTAGCAATCAAGAAAGGGGAAGAGTTGTTTGGTGATGTAAAAATGAATAATGAATTGTTACATAGAGTGAAAAAGTTTAAATATCTAGGAAGCTTGATTTGTGAAGATGGTAAAATTGATGAAGAAATAAGTAGAAGAATTCAACAAGGCAGTGGATTTTACAACCAAGTGAAAGGAATAATTTGGAACGTTGCAGTACCTTTGAAATGTAAAACCGCCATTTATCAAACCTATTATGTACCAATACTGACGTATGCTGCAGAAACTTGGACAATGCGCAAAAAAGATGAAAGTAGGATGCAAGCTGCAGAAATGAGATTTGTGAGAAGTATGCTTGGGAAAACTAGAAGAGATAGAATTAGAAATGAAGAAATAAGAAGAAATGCAAATGTAGAAAAACTCCAAGAACGTATTGTTGGATCAAGATTAAGGTGGTATGGACACATGAAAAGAATGGATCAAACACGCTTACCAAGAAAATTCTATGAGATGGAGATAACAGGAAAAAGAGTGAGGGGGAGACCACGAACACGTTGGAGAGATTCAATTCATCTAAATATTGTGGAAAGGGGTGAAAATCCAGAAAGTATAGAATTAAGTCAGAACTACAATGATAGAATTTGGTGGAGAGACTTCGTGAAACGTCGACCTGTTCATTAACGGAACGACAAAGGATATTTATGTATGTATGTACCTATGTTCTCCGAGTATCAGAGCTCAGGGATTCCTCAAATGAAATATACGTAATGGCTGTGTTTGCTGCCTTTCTTTCTTCGATCTTTTTTAGGTTATTTGGTCTTATAGATGAATGTATTTTTCTTCGTCTAGCTTTTTTTAAAGATATGAGTGAGATTATTCAATAAAATATCTAATATCTTTAACAATATCATATTGAAAATACCTACTTGATCTAATGCACATAATAATTATGTATGATTTTATTTGTGGTGAAGCCCAAGGTCTCTTCACAATTTTTGGTGGGTAGCGCTGCATTACTAAGAGCCTCCTTCACATTTCGAATTATTCTATTACATTAATTTCTTTTTACTCTGGTAATGCCGCCACTGGTCGTTACTCATACAAGTAACTACACATTTTTCCTCACGAGGTATGAGTGGACCCCAAACATCCAAGTACAGAGCAGAAAAATTCCTGCCCCGCTGGGAATCGAACCCAGGTCACCATGTGTGCAATGCCTAGCGCGCTAACTCACTCTGCCACGGTGACTACTTAATGTAAATAATATAATTTGTAATGTATAAAAAAACTAAAACAATTAGGTATAGAGTACTAAATTAAAATAATGTACGATGTACGAGGCTATAAAAAAAAAAACACACACACAACGAGTATTTACTTGTTAAGGTCATCGTAAGTTTTAGTATTTTGAAAATATGTAGGCCTGCAAGCCGAGATTCGGCGATTTGAGTTTTGTTTGACAATATCGCATCAACCATACGGAAAATTCAGATCCTCGGAGAATTGAGATCCTCCCTAAGCAATCTAAGCATGCATACATAACACACATACATAACGGGAATAGTTAATGTAAAAACAATTTCACGAAATTTCGGTTGTTACGCATTTGATTTCTGAGAATTACCGATCCATAAAAATGCTTGACTTTACATAACTAAACACAAGAGAAGGGTAAACAAATCATAAAAGATTATTCCAATCGGTATCTGTGTAGTACCTACTTTTTTGCGAAAAAACCAAAAGAGAACTGGTTTTCTTTTGTTGTTTCATTGACCGATGATACTATAGTATATCCATTTCATTATGATAGTTGAGAATCATCACGACAAAATACGAGAACCAATCAGATTCCAGAATATCTTACAATGTTGCAGTCCTAAAAATATCTATTTTCAGTACACTCTCTCACTCGTTGCGATTAAAAGGAGCTCTACTATACAAAGGTCGGAAGGGTACGTTTGGTGCAGGTAATATTTAAAAGTTTTCGCAAATGTTTAACTTGGTTCACAGTGCATGGATTACATAATAAATATAATATTTACTTCTTCATTTTTCTATTGTTTATATTTAGATTGTTTTATAAACATGTAGCTACCTACTACCTAAATAATTAATCTGGTTATGATCAGTAGATCAGTCAGTTCTCACTTGTATTTGATATGAGGATTGGGCTAATAGCTTTATCCCTCTTATGGAGTAGGTAAATCATTTTTGTACGTATTATTTTTATTAAAAAAAAAAAAAAATGTAGTTTGGTTTTATTATTAATTTATAGGTAAATGAAAAAATAGTAGTCAAACCTATTAGGAAAAATACAAATGAATCACTTCGGTGAAAATCAATGGTTGGGGAAATACACGCAAAATCATGCTGGTATTATTTAGTATTTTAATAATAAAAATCACAATAAAAATCATCATACCTATATGTACTGCATCACATAATATTATTACCTAGGTACTTGGTTATCGATCAGAAATTTATGATTTTGAATGTTTGAATCTACATAATATGTAGAATATGTAGATACATATATATTGTATCAACCTTAAGGTTGAAAGAAAATGTACAAGGAAGTATTGTGCAATGCACTTTCCTGCACTTAAGATTCTTTACTTCTGTAGTCTTTGCAGTTTTGGCAACCCTGCCTACGATTTTAATAAGTCATAGCTATCATAATGAAAGGGATATACTATAGTTGAGTTATTTAGGGTGAACGTGTGATATTCAAAACAATATTGATAAATCATAAGAGAGTGTACCTAGTCTTTCTATTTTAAAGAATTTGCTTCATGCGTGTACAGCTGTACACTGTACATAATTTTTAAAAGTATTTGATTTCCGAATTCATGCAATTTTTTACTTTCCTTATCCTATAATATACATTCCTTATTGTCGAAAATTTGGTCTACCCTGTATTTCACATTTCTGGACGAATCATAGCCTCAGGATACCATAAAAATTGTTTTCGTCCATTGGTCCGTGCGTCCGCCTGTCTGTGAACGAGATATCTCGAGAACGGTACAACCTAGAGACTTAAAATTTGGTATGGAAGTTGATTTTATAATATACCACACGAATCTTTTAGTGGCAGAAGCTGACTTCTTTTCAACTGATAAGAAAAGTGTGGTGGTGTCACACCAGTTTATTCTCTTTTTAATTAGTTGTTTTGTAATGCGTTTTCGAACGACTTACCCACTTTGGTAATATTTTGCCGAAATTAAAAATAAAAAAATAAATAAGAACCGATTGTCCTGAATATCCATACTATCGGATTCCCCATTAATACATGAGGAAAAATTATCACTCAATTTCCGTAACCCACTGGCAGGATAAGCCAACCATGGACCAAAAATCCTAAGGAACAACTAGAAAGAAGAAACCCGGTGTAATAAGCTTAAAGGAAAAAATTAAAGGTGCAATATTTTAGATATATTGTACCGAAGAATAGAGATGATGAGAAAGGAAAAGTTTAAGACACCAATATTTCCAAGGATATAGTTAGTTCTACCTTGGTGCTCGTGTGAAGTTATAGAAAATTGCAAAAAATGTAACCTACCAAAAATATCTGATATCCCCCAAAAATACACTTCGTGTGCAAAAGACGCCAAGAAAATTAGAATCCTTCAAATATAATTAATTACCTTAAAATATTTCTAAAAAGGAACTGATATCAAATGAATGCCAAGTTCTCCTAAACTGGAAATCATTTGCCCAGAAAGAAGTCTCAAGCACAGAAATCAAACTGAGGATTGGACATGACATTTGCCATTAATCTACGATTTACCAACGCTAAAAGTTAACATTAAAAATCTTGGCAAGTTGAAAGCATTTTTTTAATTTTTGAAACGCCAAGATTTTTAATGTTAACTTTTAGCGTTGGTAAATCGTAGATTAATGGGAAATGTCATGTCCAATCCTCAGTTTGATTTCTGTGCTTGAGACTTCTTTCTGGGCAAATGATTTCCAGTTTAGGAGAACTTGGCATTCATTTGATATCAGTTCCTTTTTAGAAATATTTTAAGGTAATTAATTATATTTGAAGGATTCTAATTTTCTTGGCGTCTTTTGCACACGAAGTGTATTTTTGGGGGATATTTAATTAACATGAAACTCGAACCACCGACCTCCAGATTTCAAGTCTGCAGCCTTATCGATCAAGCTACTGAGGACGGTTATGAGTTTGTATAATTACAGGAACCTTGGTATAAGAGAACTCAAGGGACGTAGATTTTTTTCTCTTACCTATATCCAGATTTCTCTTAAGTGGCTTTTCCCTTAAAGAGAGGTACATTGAACCTAGAATTGTTCTTATATCGAGGTTTCCCTTATATTTAGATTTCTCTAATAAAGAGTTTTTTCCTTTAAAGAGAGCTACTGAATTTTGTACTATACAAATTGAACAATTTATCAATGTACAAATGAATAAACTATACATCTTGTAATCAATCTCAGACCACATTAAATGGTATACAAGTATACATATTAACAGTAGATCACTGGTAATCCAACTCCATCTTCATAAGGTAAACAAACTCCTTACAGTTTTTCTAGTACCTCTGAGTCTAAGAGAGACAGCGCGAATGATCGATAATAATTGTTCTTGGGTCCTTATCCATGCTAGAATATTGGTAAAAGTTTTGTTCCATTTGGTGCTTAAAACATCCAGGTTTGATTGAACTATTTCACTTATCATCTTATTGATTGATACAACTGAAATCTCCGTTTTTCTCGTTCACAATAATCACAATTGTTGAGCCAAAAAACTGATGAGTCTGTACAACCGTCCCTATGTCCCTATAACCCTTGCACCTTCCTCTTTCCTCCCACGAATAATAATAATGCCATGATAATAATAATATAGTAACAATAATACCGAGATAATTTCATTTTTATTATATCTATGCATTATGTTGATAAGAAGATTAGCCGCTTACAATTTCAATTCAAATAGAGAGCAGTATCTTTTTTATGATCCAAAATGGCGGTCAGTGGCTTTCCAATTGATGATAATGTCGTCTCATCTCTTTTTCATACACCATGATGGGGTGGGATGATTGCTCAAGTTTTGATTTTATTGAAGGACCAAACAAGAAGCGTTGGTCACATGGCCACGCTACCTGAAAATAATTAAGGAAGTACAGAAAAGTAGTCCAGAGATCCTGAGTTCGATTCCTGGTCGGAGCAGACTTTCAATATGTTTAAGAAATATCTGTTCCCTATTTTCACATTTTCATAAAACAAAAATATACACAAACAACTCCACAGATTTATACAACGATTTCTACGCGGACTGCACAGATTCGAATAGTATATTCCCATTTTAAGATTGTGTAAAATCTTGTTTAAAATATCAAACAGCAGACCGACATCG
Organism: Bactericera cockerelli; assembly: GCA_024516035.1. Taxonomy (NCBI): domain Eukaryota; kingdom Metazoa; phylum Arthropoda; class Insecta; order Hemiptera; family Triozidae; genus Bactericera; species Bactericera cockerelli. The sequence goes on from CM044956.1 coordinate 38,681,215, forward strand.
ACAGTCAGCCGATAAAATCTAAGGGTCGGCTTAGATTTACTAATCTTGTTTCATAATACACCCCTAGTCACTTTGGGAAATGCGGACAAACAGCTGGTAATGTAAGTTAACTGTGTTCAGGTTGCTTGGATGTATTCTGCTTACTTATAGATAAATCACCCAACAGTCAATCCTATTTCAGCCGTTGTAAACAAGTTCTCTTGTGGAGCTATCTAAGCTTTACGGAGTTTTCAATAGGTTTTCCAGTTGGAATAGTGAATGGAAAATAAAACAAAAACAACAACAGATAGGAAGAATAGATGAAAATAAGCGTTTCCTATCCAAGGGACCTTTCACACGAAGATTCAAATGTCGGATTTAGGCTGGAATTAATAGACGTTTTTGTAATACCTCTGTGGCGCTAAGTCACGGATTGCGTACTGTGTAAGATAGGGAAAACACACGCTTAGCAATGACTAGTGATATAGAATTTGTCAATTGATTTCGCCCTAGATTTTGCGTATTGTCTTAGATGGGGAAACTAGAAACTAATGCTTAAGACATAATATATGACTCCTGATTTTGACTGTTAATTTCGCCCTGAGTATCCAATAATACTTATCTACACCCATCTTGGTTGCTTGATCGATGGTAAGGGACTTGTAACCTGGAGATCGTAGATACAAGTCCCACAACCCAAATTTGTAAAAAAGAAAAGAGAAAAAAAAAAAAAAAAAAAAAAATGGAAGCACATATTTGACTATATCGTACCTAATTGGAAAATTGCTAGTTCGAGTCCCCAACATAGTAAATAAAAAGAAAAGATACAAGCATCGCATATCTAGAATTTTCACATTAAAGTTAGGTTATCAAGCTATCATACTATTTGTGCTATTACTCAAGCCCACAGCACTAAAATGCTCCTTATAGGCCTCAGAAGTTTGATGGATAAGGCGGAGTACATGTAACCTGGAGGTCTGTGGTTTAAGTCCCAAGTTAAACAAAATTTTAGTAAAGCTAGTGATAGAATAAAATAGAATAGAGCATACCTTGTTCATGTTTATAATACTGAGGTAAGACTGAAAAGTCCCTTTACTCCAGCGGTCAAACAGGTCTTATATATTCTACATGATAAAAGCTATTTTATAGGATGATAGCTATTGTGATTGACAAAAACACTATAAGCACTTGGGACTTTAGCTTGGGACTCCAGATTAAGAGTAGACCGGTTAATACGGTCACATGAACGTATAACAGAAGCTACGACGCGGAAAAGCTCACCTCGTCTACAAGGCCTTACAAAGAAAACATTCTCGTGGTCAAAATAAATAGAAACCTGAAGTAGATTGTCTACACAGGGCACTAGACCACACTTGACTTGATGAAAAACTAGAGCAGCCCCCCACCCATCCCCCTCCGAGATCAACCCTCACCCCCCCCCCTCTACTAGGGCACTTCCCATCTCCCTACTAGAGTACCCCTCACCCCTAGGGCGACCCCCAGAACTCTCTCTCCTCCCCCCCCCCCCCCTCCCACCCCAAATACTGTCATCCACTTGTCTAGGCTGTGATAATGCACAGATCAAATACAGGGTGACAAAGAAAGGACGATGAATAAATGTATCTTTTTTTTGTTTTTTTTTTGGGGGGGAGGAGAGAATCTTCCATATTATTATTGCAGATATCGATAAGATAGTTTCAACTCAATCGCAGCATTGCCTCAAAGTGTTTTTTCAAGACACTCTGATAATCTTCAAAACTCCTAGTGAAAATCTAGACACCAATATTGCCGTAGCGCTTCGCCCCGCCAAGTCCAAAAGTAAGAAGAGTGTACCAAAAGATAATTTTATTTTTCTATTGGTGAATAATTTTGGGAGTGAATTTCGCTTTTCAAATTACCGATTAGTTTTGTGATTAGAGGCAATCAGGGCTCAAGAGAACCCTAAGACAAGAGCGAAGAAAATTAAAATGGATTTCGACTTATCCGAGAATAAATATTAAGTCATTTTTTTCGCCTGGTTGAGATAATTTACACCCTGTATTTTCAGACATTTTGTTTCTTGTCATCTTTACACAACAAATGTTTCGTTTTAATCAAAAGCTCGGCTCCTTAAGATAATAAATATTTTGTTTGAACAATGGAATCATCGGATAGACTCTTTATTTTCCTTCAATTTTCTTTTCAGCTTCTATTGATCTCCTTTATTACATTTCTATGCCCAACAGAAAGAAAGGGTTCCCTGGTTTACGTTTCTTTTCAAACCACTGGTATTGTTTTTTTTTTGTTTTTTTTTCCCCCGGTTTAACGGCGCTTTAACAAGGCGGTAGGTCTGTCGTTCACGCCGGATCCTCGAGTTATATTTTGGGGAATATGTTGGTGGCTTTGAGGAATGCTATGAGGGAGTCATTTCCCGACTGGTCGTCTAGCAATGGTATTGTTTATTGTGGTCAGAATAAATAATAATATTGTAGCCTTATTTATATTGCCCGATTAGAACTAATAAGTCCCATTATTCCAGCAGTACCTTAGCCAAATAAGTGTATTATTTATGGGGTCGAAATACTCTAATATAACAAATATCAGTCTTCTTCACGAAGAAATATCACAGGCACAAGAATACAAAAAAGACTTCAGCGCAAAAACAAGGACTGGAGATTTAATGTTGTCTTCATCATGGAGAAATATCACAGGCACAAGAATCTAAGAAAGCATTTAGCAAAAAACAAGCAGGTGCAGTACTGGAGATCGCGCAACAAAAGATAATAATGAAAAAAGACAAGAAAGAAAAGGCGACAATAAAATTACTCGCCAAGAAAACTGGAGGCAAGAGAGAGGGAACGAAGAAAAAATGGCACAACAACAGTGGAGAGAATTATCATGAAGAAATATTATGAAAATTGTGAGATAAAAGAAAAGAATATTAAAGAGAAGAATAGCGAGAGAAAAGAAAAACAGCATCAGTAAGTGGAAAAGAAAATAGGAATTGTATTTCTTGTGAGGATGATGATTCTAAATAGTGTTGGAATCTGGAAGTGGGGAGCGGCTTACTGCACAATGCTTGGGTAGTTTTCTTTTTAATATTTTGTAAAGTAAAAAGAAAGAGAAAAAGGGTAAGCATTATACCAGCCAAAATTGTCAGAAATTTGATTTCAGTGCGGTTGTGCACCTATTTCAACAATCATATTAAAACCAGATTTCAAAAAACACAACAAAAATCCTTCAAGCCTTGATCATTTTCCATTTTTCATGATTTTTTTTTTCTTTCAGACTGGTCATTCATTTTACATGTCACGACTATCTGTCTATTAAAAAAAGCAAATATTTTTCAAGACAAATTTGAGTAAATTGTGATGATCACAAATATAAAACTTTTTAAACTTCTGCCAACAACTTTTAATCAAACTAGAATATTAAGGAGAGCTAAAACATTGTTTTTCTTTTGTTCAATCAGAAAACATTACATCTCTACCTTGCATTACAGACACCTCACAGACCTCACTGCTTTTCACTTTTCAGGAATTTTTTACTATCATTACTATCAAAATACACTTTTGAAAAATTGTTGACTGCAATATTCAAAATGTAAAAATAAATGAAAAAGTGTTCAATTGATAGATTAACTCAAATAAATTCGATAGGTGCTGTCTTGTGAAATTATCAATGGTTCAGCAAATAAAGTTTCCAGTGTATTCCTTACTGTCTCTGCTCCTTTCTTGGTTGCATCGGGAAGATGTCTCCCCCCATCTCCACCGAAGAAAGAAAACCTCATAATACTTAAAATATAAAATGGTGTGGGCTGCTTGCGCACAGATAACACACTTCCTTCTTTATTATATTTTTTCATTTCCTTTCTTTTTCTCTTTATCACAAAATCCTATTATATTCCTTAACATATAACAATAATGCATAAATTGCTCTACCTCGTTCTATCTCTCTCTGACATTTTCTTTTTTTTTATCGCTTTCTGAGTCTCTCTCCTTCTATCTTTCTTTCTTTCACACCCTCTCTAAGTATCTTCATTTCTATAACCTTTTGTATTTGCTATTATTATATTCTGCGTCTTCCTTCTCCATTTTATCCTTTATCGTCTTGTTGTTCCTCTCTCTCTGCTTTTCTTTAAAGCTATTTTCTTTTATTTCCTTCATACGGGGTGTCTATGAACTTGATTTGAGTTTTCAAGAGTTGAATCAGGAATTTTCAAATTAATATTCATATTGGAATCACTTATCAGAATAATAGAATTCGCAAAGTGCTTATTTTGTCTAAGGTATGAAACGTTGAAATTATGTTCTTAAAATACAAGTTTCAAGACGTCTTATGTTAAGCATCCTCCTAAAATGTAAATAAAATCTTGAACTTTTAAAAAATTGAATTGTGTTGAAAAGCTATGGTTAGGAAATTGTAAGTAATAAATTATTAGACAGCTCGTGTGTCTTGGGTACCATTCCAAGTGGTGCGAAGTTGGAGGAAATATTTTATTTGTAAAAAAAAAATATAAAATACATATTAAAAAAAAAACAAAATATTCGAGATGTTTAAACATTCTTTCCTAAAAATCTCTGGACCCGAACACTTCTTACACCCTGTATATTTTCTGAAGATTAAGAAAAACTAGCACAACCCCGTACATTTAAGGATTATCTTAATAAAGAGATTAAGTATTTCTGAATAATTATACAGGGTGGGGCAAAAGTCTGGAAACCCCTGAATAACTTTCGAATGGCTTCTTCGGTAAAAATAAAATTTTGTACGGTAAACTGAGCTAATAAGACCTTCTTTTAGAGTGGGGTCGATTTTTCTTACCGGCCCCCATGTCGGGGCCAGGGGGGCCAACTTCATTTTTTTAAATACGAACCCCCACCTTGCGATACATTGTTGAAAAGGTCTTTAAATAAGAAATACATTGGTGCAAATTTTATTTTATTAATATTAACTGTTTGCAAATGGCGTCCAACTTTGTGTATGCAATAAAGTCTGGAAACCCCTGAATATCTTTCGAAAGGGCTTTCTCAGTAAATTTAAAATTATGTACGGTAATCCTTGATAATTAGACCTTTCATTAGAATGGGACCAATTTTTTTTATACCGGCCCCCATGTCGGGGCCAGGGAGGCCAACTTCATTTTTTTAAATACGAAACCCCACCTTGCGATACATTTATGGAAAGGTCTAATTACCCCGATTTACCGTGTACAATTTTAAATTTACTGAGAAAGCCCTTTCAAACCCCACTTAAAAAAAAAAAAAAAAAAAAAAAAAAAAAAAAAAAAAATGTCAAGTTTCGTTTAAATATGGCTGAGACTAAGTTATTTAAAAGGGAGATTTGGGGTTCGACGGCGACGCGACGGTTGAAAGGAAGATCTGGGGATTTTGAGAGTGTGATGAGTGCTTTCTGGAACGAAGGCCTAGGGATCTTTAGAGCGAATTGAGACTTATTCAAAAGTTTTTTCGTATAACCACTAGATCGTCACTCACACATTGCTGTGTGAGTGACATTGCACCCTATACCCTAGGGGTGTGGACAGAGTGACATTGTACCCTATACCCTAGGGGTGTGGACAGAGTGACATTGTACCCTATACCCTAGGGGTGTGGACATTGTGGTGACAGCGATCGCACACTTTCCCTAGACCCTAGAGCTCCTAGGAGTGTGCTACCCGTAAAAGTGCGATGCTCCGGACAGACAAATAGCCCAGGAGAAGCAAACCAAAAAAATAATGGGCAGAGGTGAAGAGACGAATGGTGCTGAATCAAAAAAAGAAGACCTTGAAAATTGTTTATGGTAATTAATCAAAAATGGAAAGAGAATTTGAAGAAACTTGCATAGAATGAGTGTAATAAACTAATAACTAATGATTCAAAAACTAGAAGGAGCATTTGATGATAAATTTCAAACAAAAAGATATAGGTAATGACGCAAAAATAGAAGAAGCATTTAATTAAAAAATTGAAAAAGGTCCATGATGAAAAAGTTATATATTATGATGAACACAGTTAGATACCGATACATGATAATGTAGTCAATAAGAATATCAATAAACAATATCAGGGTTCAGTCAATAATTTGGAAATAATGAGTATTTTTTGTCTCTGTTGGAAAGATCTAAATAAGTTCACAAGAAACTGCTGTAAATTACTTTTAATATAATCATTATTATTTAATAATAAGGAAAGAGAAAGGCCGGTAATGAGTCTTTTGCAGAAGTATTTCTCTAACTACCTCGATACGAAAGTTGTGTTGAATTTGAATCAAACTTAATTTTTTGCAGCGATAACTTTGATGATAATGTAATTTATTTGCCGAACAACATGGCATTTCCTTTGAAACTTTTTTACTTATCCATTTAAATAAACAATTTTTGTGTGCTCACAAAATTTAATGTTCATTTTTTTTCAAATGATAGGAAGTCTTCGTAAACTTTCACTTCTTGTCGAAATATTTTATAGTAGATAGTAGAGTTTTGAAAATATAAATGAAAAGTTTTATAATGAGAAGAAAAGCATAATCACAGTTTTCTACATTTTGTATGAAAGTTAATTAACAATTAGAGTACTAATTACTCTCGAGTAGAATTTTATGTGTTAAAGCGACAGGGTGACAGGAAATCAAGTATTGTTTACACTTCAATAAATGAACTTTAATATCTTGATCGTTAAGCGGCAGACTTGTAACCACGAGTGAAGCGACCTAGTTTTAACATGGATAGGTACTAGATTATTTAGGTTTCGTTTGTTTGTTTGTCTGTCAGCTGTTGACTCCTGAATGTAAAAAAAATGTAAAAAAAACTGTTAAAAAAAACTACTAGAATTTTATCTATTATTTTTTGGACGCATCAGGCATCTCGAGGCCGCATGGCGTCCATTCTGGAAAAAATCGAAAGTATTTTCTGTAGTTTTATTTCCATATGCTGATTATTGCCTAATGATGGTATAGTGGGTGTTAATTTTTTATGCGAAAATAAAATGATAAATCGGGTAATATTTAGACAATTTTAATGATAAAAATAAAATAAAAAGAGATTAGTGCGACGAAATTAGGGTGATTTTGGGGAGTAAAAAAGTCAAGACTTTCGCGAGGCTCTGTACGTTGATAATGAGCTTTCTTTCAGCGCAAGGATTTCGACAGCAGAGAAAGCGGTGGTAGAGGAGTCCTCTATCTGTGCTCCATACTCAACTTTCTCATCTTGATGCATTTTAACTTTGTTACATTGTTTTAATTATGTTCTTCGCATACAGGAGGACCAGAAACTACTGAGAGAGGCATTGTGATTTATTTGTGACGGAGATACCTATATGACGTCATGAGGTAGCTTACGGTAGGGGAGTCGACAAATTCCTCCCCATCGACCTCTTTTTAACCGACTTCCTCCCCGGTCATGGTTTTGACCCTACCAACCTGCTCCCCGGTGTCGACTTGCTCCCCGTTTTCCTGATATAAAAAACAAGAAGGTTGAATCTACCTGTTAGGTCTTAGTTACTCGGTGTTTGCATCGGGGAACAACTCTACATTTTACTTTTCGTGTACGGGGAGGAACTTGGTATCGCTATCTGAGTAAAAAAAATGTCGGGGAGGAACTTGCTATCGTCCCTTCTTATAGTGCTTATTTTTGTAGTACTGTCAAGTTAACTAGTGGCAAAAAAATTCTAGGATAATAAACGTCCTCTTATTCTACGCTACCCACTAAACTTATAATTTATTAAACACAAAAAACACAATTTGATTACCAGAACTCGAACCCCATAGTCACTGCCTAAAGGATCGATCTAGTGGTTGGCTTCTCAACTTGAAAAGAGCCACCCTGTTTCCACATTAGAACAGCGAAAATTATAATGTGATTTTTAGCAAGTTTATTCATTAAATTATAATTAAAGTGTAAAGCAGTACCGCAAGCGCTCAGGCAATAAAGCTTGCGAATTCCGGTAAAGTTCCCGACAAGTTGGAAAACTTTCCAAGCCGGAAAACACTTGGCTTTCTATTTGCAATCTCTTTTTTGCCACCAGCTTTCTTACTTGGCTGAATAGATTTGTTAAGAAGAAAATCAAAGAATTATGAAGATTTATTTGGAGAGGATAGCGTTATGATTGTTATGAATCACTAGGTTGTGGGTTTGATTTTAGTCCATTATAAATACAAGTACGTAATTGCTATTGGATTAAAACTAATCATTAATCCTAGTGTTGCTGTTGTGGGGGCTAGCAAAGCATCATACTCTATTTCAGTATTTTCAGTAATCAAATCCAGGAATTCTGCCACTTGAATTGGAAGTGTTCACTATATCCGAATGTTTTATATGATGATTTATAAATAATAAAAAAGTTATCATATTTGTGTTAATCACTTTCGTAATGTTACAAATGTCATAACGTATTGCTTTCGTAATTTCGTAATGCTACTGAGGTCGGTTATTTTTTTATAAATAATATTGATGATCTTAGCTTTGATAGGTTTCCTATTTAAACAATCTTAATGTCGTAAAATCCATTTTTCATAGGTGTTCTAGGTCAGAGCAATTAGGACTAAATAGAAATTTTCACTTCATATTCAATGTTTCATTATATTTCATGTATAAAATAGTACCAACATTAAAATAAAAGATTTAATAAAATACACCGTAGTAAAACACGTATTTCCCTAATGGTAAGTCTATTTAAACAACAAATACCAAAAAACAGAACACCCAAAAAAAACATACTATTCCCAAGGCAAGAGATTCAAGTTCAGGGGATTAGGCTTGAAATATTATGATTATAAGAGTTGAGCAATGATTTACAATAGGATCAAAAATCGTGAAATGATCAGAGAGCAAAAATAGTATATTATTCGAATCGAAATGTACTCGAAAAAATTAAATTTATAACAAAGCCATAGCCAAATAATACGTATATGAGCCAACATATCGAAATATAACCACTCTCCGCGAATTTAACTAGAGATGGATAGGAAACGAAACAGGACCTTGGTTCGTCTCATGAAAAGACGATGAGACGAGACAAAATTCAAGGTCTCGTCATATGAAGGCCTTTTTTACAAGACAAGAAATACCTGTATTTCGAAATTTTCGAGAAGAGACAGACACGTCTCTCTAGTCTCATTTTTAGTCGAGACAAAGTTTATTTTTCGTCTCATCACGAAAGATCGAATCGGATCTTTTCATCCGTAATGATTAGTTTACTTTTATGTCCATACAATTGTATGTCCAGGTCCACGGTGAGCTACGTCCCTCTCTCACGGACACAGAAATACAAAATATTACTGTATATAAAGGAGGATAAGGTAGTACAGTCGAAACTGAGAAAACAGGACTTGTGAAAACAGGAAACCTGGATACACTGAAAGAAACTCGCGGTCCTCAGAGAGGTTTCCTGCTTTAAAAAAGCAGGGAAATATTATTGGTCCCTTGAATTCTTGTTCATCCAGGTTCAATTGTTTCATACTGCTCGTTGAGTAGGTACCTACATACAGGAGAGCAGCAGATGGCATTCCGATTGTATAAAACAAACAAAAAAATCAAAGAGATCCTATGTGTAGTAACCGTTTTACATTTTACCAAAACTATATGAGCTGGAATTTGAACCTGCGGCCCGCTGTTCACCAGTCGACCATCTTGTACCACCACACCATTCGAGCAGCTTGAATTATCACATGAGATTATCTTCACGATAATCATGTTTTCATATATCTACGCGGATATAACTCTTTGGTTTTGCATATCTTCACTTGAGATTCCCTTGTTGCTCACGAAATTCCGATATCTGAAAGAAAGAAGAAGTCATTATGTTCTGTAAATTAGCACATTAACCGACCTCAGTAGCTTGATCGATAAGGCGGCGGACTTGTAACCTGGAGGTCGGTGGTTCAAGGTTCAAGTCCCGGTATCAGCGTAGATTTAGTAAAACGAGTTTGAGGAGTTATGACATCACGAAAGTGATTAACACAAATGTGATAACTTTTAAACTTAAAATAACACGTTATCATCATGACAAACTCTTGTGATTAATTGTCAATAGAATTAGTATTCTTAGGTTAAGTAGAGGTATAAAACTATTGGGTATTATGGGTATGGGCGATTGTAAACTCCCCCGCTTTCATACAAATTCCCCCGATTGCAAATTTGGGACTTAAAAAGGTACATGAAAATTCCCCCGATTGCAAAAAAAAGGTATAATGTAAATTCCCCCGATGGTCAACCTACAGAAAATAACAAAAATGTCAGTTTATTGAATATTTGTAATCAAGTTTCGATATGCCTTGGGTGTATAGTAGGGTTAGGTAAAATACAATGAAGGCCATGCCTTGGGTTTATAGTAGGGTTAGGTAAAATACAATGAAGGCCATGCCTTGGGTTTATAGTAGGGTTAGGTAAAATACAATGAAGGCCATGCCTTGGGTTTATAGCAGGGTTAGGTAAAATACAATGAAGGCCATGCCTTGGGTTTATAGCAGGGTTAGGTAAAATACAATGAAGGCCATGCCTTAGGTTTATAGCAGGGTTAGGTAAAATACAATGAAGGCCATGCCTTGGGTTTATAGTAGGGTTAGGTAAAATACAATGAAGGCCATGCCTTGGTTTTATAGCAGGGTTTGGTAAAATACAATGAAGGCCATGCATTGGGTTTATAGTAGGGTTAGGTAAAATACAATGTAGGCCATGCCTCGGTTCATTAATTGAAGGCTATGCCTATAAGGAAAAAAAGATTGCCTACATACCTACAATATACAATTTTATACCTGTACGTACAAAATCGGGGGAATTTACCATGAAACCCTCAGGTAATCAAATATTTTACCGGGGGAATTTACAACCGGAAATACGAACCTTTCAAAAAACCGGGGGAATTTACATGTGTCCGGGTATTATTACCTCAGTCCGCAGTCTTGATATTTAGTCAAGTGAAGATTTCTAAAGCCGGTTTTAAACTGAGCGCAATATTTTGTTTCAATACGTTACGCGGTATTTTTTCCTCGAATATTTAATTGAAAGTGTAGCAAAGCGTTGCGAAGCAATGTTTCAGTCAGTGGGATTCGATCTCATTTGCAAGGTTTCGATTTTAAATGTTGAGCTCAGCGGGAAACCAGTTTACCACTTATCAAACATCTCGGCCGAGGTGTGAAGAAAGCCCTATATAAAAAAAGAGTCGGCACGGCAGAGAGCAAGGTAACGAAATTATCTGACCTGGTTACTCAGCACTTACATTCGTTCAAACTTGAGGCTATCCAGGACACTGAGGGAAGGTTTTGTGTCTTCTAGAGCTTTCAGCAGATCTGCCTGGCATATTTCTGGCTCATCTTCTGACTCCTGAAACAAAGATGAAAATGAATCCAATTTAGTAGCGAGGATTAGGTTTGTGGGTCAGTTTGGATAAGGTTGTACTTAATGTCAAGCGAAATAATACTAAATTAGTAGTGTCTATTTAAAAAATTGAATTTTTTTTTATTTAAGAAGAAACACTAGATTTTCCAAAATATTTAGATCTTGGTATAGAAAAATAATAGTAGACTAAAATTTTCCCATGATTTTCTTTCGTACAGGTAAAATAACTGAAACACTTGCTCTCTTTGAATAGAAACACACAAACATCCTACCAGATAAAAAACCAAAATCACCGGATTTGTAATCTATTCTAATAGAGACAGCTTTCTCTTTAAAACTCGTTGAAAAAGTAAAGTGAACTCAATTCAAAAAGTACACAAATTACTTCTTAAAATCGTATAGAGGAAAATGAGATTGAATTTTGAAAAAAAGCAGAGTAGAAGAAAGTAAACTAACGAATGATGGTTAGAAATTATTATCATTACTGATTGTATTTAACATTTTCAGACGCGACAAGAGTGGGGTCACACGAATATTATATGTTTGATGTTTTTGTTCAGAGGATGAATTTGTTGTGTGGGCAAATAATTATAATAAAGTCATAATAAAAGTCTGCCCTGAATAGCTTGGGAGGAAGAGATTGCCATAGACAATAACCCGCCCTTTAGTTATTAGGACATAATATAATTGTTTCATTTTTTTCATTTCTTTGTAATCATTTTGTGTACTGTACATAAATGTCTTATTATCTAATAAAGAATTTAAAAATAATAATAGCACACACTAATTTTGCTACAGTACTGTGCATCAGAATTGTCAGTTTGCCTCCTAGTGGTACCTTCGATAGCGCTAAGTGATCTGACACATGTTGCCTAACAATCTCCTGATCCGTGGACATTTCCACCTTATGATAAATAAATAAGGGAGATAACGACTATTCTAAAACATAAAATATAGTCTCTCCTGGTAGCTCAGTGGTCAAGGCGTCAAGTCGGACTGGCAATTAAGAGGTCGCGAGTGGAATGTGACCTCAGGTGAGGTTAATGCTCAAAGCATTTTTCATCCTTTAACCCTCAGAGCCTTGTGATTATGTGGTCACATCCTCATATAAATCAGAAGAAATCCAAAGATCCATCAGTGGTATCCGATCCACAGATCACGGATCCATGCACTAGATAGTTTATATTACAAGTCTAGCGCCGTAACCATATCGACTACCAATGAATAGTGGGTATCCTCCGATTTGGGATTTTGACCATATAATGCATATTCAACGAGCCATTAAATGGTTAAATTATTCATTTAATGGTAGTAATAATAATAGTAAATCTTATAAGGACAAAGCTTTATAAGTAAAGCCATTAGTTACTCCAATGTAAAAAAACGCTATCCACCACTGCTGATTTGAATGAAAAGTGATGAATATTTACCAAAGTTTATCTTCAGTGCGGTTCGAGAAAGCTATGTCAACTTTGTGTTATTAAGAACTTTTGTCAGAAAAAAATCTCAAATGAGTATTATTTGAAGAAAATGTATAGATAGAGAATTGCTCTCCTACCTGTACCCTGTTGGACAGAACAACGCTTACTCTATTATTGAAATTACTAAAAAGGAAAAACATAAAAAAAACGAAAAAAATTCTAAAAAGTTGTCCCTTATAATACAGAAAGGTAATGCTTTAAGTGTTCTCTTTGTATTGCCTAGGTAAAAAAAAATGTGCCAATAAGGCGAAATTATTAGACAAAAATGTATTAAAAAATTCCGATTCAGTAAATTTCCCTATTAAAAAAATCCGGAAAATTTAGACTTAAATTCCCTAGAGGTAATAGAAAACTTCATTATTTTCGCCTTAAGACAATCAAGATTTTCTATGAGAAAAATTGAGAAGGGATTTTTGAATTAAAAAAAAAAAGTTATTTCTCTCTCTCTTTCTTTCTCTGACCAAAAAAAAAGTATGAGGAACCGTAGCTTTTTCGAAATCAAAGTACAACAAAACTTTGCACCCGAAAAACAAAAGTCGAGAGAGCAGCAGAGAAAAAAAAACACAACCTTTATTTACACCTAATACTTTATTAAGCGGCAGAGGGGGGGAGAGCAAACTACCACGGTATTTTATAGAGAGCGGAAAATTGTTATTTCCTAGCCCCAAGAGAATTGAGAGGGAAAAAATTGTATTTAAATTATAAAAAATTGCTAACGTTGTTCAACCGTATTATGTTGGGATGATTGTGAAAGATACAAGGAATCGGTTGTGGAGGTCTTTTAATTCTTGTATGGAGGTGGAGATTTTTTTGTCTTTTTTTTTTCTTTCTTTACTCGATTACTTTTAGCAGAGTAAATTAGTGAAACGTGTAAAAGAAAGAGAAACGCCACAAAGAGAAAAGAACAGTCTGTTCAATCAGGCTTGTACAAATTACAAGGAATCATGAGTTCAGATTTTTGCTTTTTCTTTTAATGATTATTATTTATTACGATAATTTTTATTGACTGGAGAATTTGAGAGCCTTGAGTAGGAACTAAAATTCAAAAATATAACCAACTAAATTAGATTTTCTTTTCCTAGGGAAATTTTTATTATTATTATTTTTTTTTAATTCCGTCCATCTTGCTGTCGACTCATAATGTAGACCCATAGTGCTAACGGCATTCCTTTTTTGTATTACCAGACTCAATCGTTGTTTAAGAAAATAAAATATTCTTTAAAAAAAATTAATTAGATCAGGAGTCTCATACTCTCAAAAAATCATAACATGTTTCAAGTAAGTGCCTACCGGTCTAATACTGAGAAAAGTTCATATAAATCTAATAATAGATGTAGATCATTGATATCTGGATTTTAATATTGTAGAACTGATGTTGATTATTGAGGGTAGAACACGTACTTGCTTGTAGACGTAAAAAGTAAATTAAGAGATATTGTGGACGAATAATGAGATATAAAACAGATTGGAAAATAAATATAGAAATATATAAGGTGGAAAAGAGAAGGAAAAGGAAGAGGAGGGGGGGGGGGGGAGAGGGAGAGGGAGAGGAGAGAGAGAGAGAGAGAGAGAGAGAGAGAGAGAGAGAGAGAGAGAGAGAGAGAGAGAGAGAGAGAGAGAGAGAGAGATATTGTGAAGGGGAAAAACAGAGAGAAATGGGGGGAGGGGGGAGTAAGTAAACTAAAAAATCAGCAAGTATTTAACAAGTGAAAAATATTAGAAAATAATTTCACAGCCACTTCGCAGCATCCCCTTCTATTCGAATCTCCCTCCCCACATCTCTCATTTTCTTTTTAATTTTCAACATCAATGCACTTTTTTAAACTCTGAAAATTATTCACACTTGATTTTGAAAAGATTTTTTTTTTTTTTTTGAAGCTAATCATTTGTTATTGTTTATTAGATATAATTACATTTTTATACTGTTGATTTTGATTACTCTTTTGTGTACACCACCGTGAGGACGGTGATTCTGTCTCTCTTAATAATATTTGAGGATTCTTGAGATTTTTGATAAGTTTGGAATGATCATGTAGACAGCAAAGCTTAACTTCAATACATTTTTTTAATTATATAATACCATAAATAACGCTGAAATCGCAGCCCGATGACGTGTTAAGCTACGCTGTAACAACAACAAATAGCCAGGTGAAATTTTGGAGGTTTGTAAATAATATTCAAGAAAATACGAGTACTAAACACAAGAAGGGGGAATAAAGGATCTGCATAAGAGATAGAAAGAGATGGGGAGGGAGGAAGGGAGGGAGAGTGGGGGAGAGAGAGAGGGAGGGAAAAGTAAGAGCTTAATTAAAGAGGATCTAACAGGAAATAGGCAGATGATATTAAGGATGTGTAAGAGAATCGTACAGGAGAGGAAGTCAGATACGAAGAAATAGCGATAATAGCACCATTTATGATTATATTATTGGTGGTATACATATTTATCTAATTAGGAAATCTTAGAATATACATGTAGGTACCAGGGACGGCCGGTGCTAAGGAGCTGCGGAACTCCAGCACCCCCAGACGAAAAGGAAAGAAAAGATATTTTTTCATGTGTCTCTAGCTTGTAGTGAATGAAAATCATTACGCATATTTCGAACAAAAATTCATAAAAATTATCTAATTATAATTAGATAAACCTTAGCCAAGCTTGATTGTAGAGAACATAAATATAAACTTTTGACCAATAAAGCTTTCATATTGGTTTTAGGGGCGAGCCAACTTCACGGAGCTATATCTAACGCGCTTCTTACTTTAGGGGCGAGCCAACTTCACGGAGCTATATCTAACGCGCTTCTTACTTTTTGGCTTCTCCGTGCGGAACGCTGCCGCGCTCCGTAGAGCATTTCTCTTTTCTCTGCTCATGCCTTATTGAAAGAGAAGGCATGGAGCAGCCAAACCTACCGAACAGCGGGTTGGTCTCGGGGGAGACGAGAAGGAAGCAAATAGTGTCCGCTGAAAAATTTCTAACTGACTGCAGAGCTAATAGAGTGATGTGGTAAAAATTCGAATTATTTTTAGATTTCCGTTCAGAGGAGGAAGAGGGGAAGCCCTCCGGCTTCCCCTTCATCCACTAAACTAATTTACTGGTTCCTTCCGGAACTAAGAATTAGTTCAAGGTCTCCTTTGCGCCTGACTCGGTCCGTGCCCTTTCGTTCCGCGAAATTTATGTTAATAATTTCACGTGTTTTTGTTTTGAAAATTAATTAATAATCGATAACAATTTATTTAATGATTTAAAGTACAGTGTAACAAATAACAATTTTATTAATCATTGAATTTACCTAACAGTTTATTTTACCCAAAGTTTTGTAAACATAATATCGGTCTATAAGATTATAACATTTATTTTATCCTTAATTTTGAATTCATTTTAAGATTAAATTTGTGCAATCAATTTAAGTTGGGTTTGAAACTTCTTATAAAGGATATTAAAATTAAATTAGCATTATCGATTCATTCTCTTTAGAGTTAAAAATGTATATTTTTACTTTTAGTATTGTTTTTTTTTTATCACAGAGGAATTAGGTAATTACATTTCAAAGCAGGTATGGAACAACAAAATTAATTCAGTTGACATCTTATTAAGAATAAGTTTTCTTTGTTTTTACTTGACAAAAAAATGATTTCAAACATAGGTACATATTTGATTCTGACTTTAATGAAAAAGCCATTCACAAGTTTTGTTCGAAATCCAGCGAATGGATTCTACTCCAAATAATCAGTAAAGAGTAAGTCCTTTATAAATTCTTATTTTCTTTCTTTTGAACATTTTTTATTCTTATGTATGTTGAAAAAAAATCTACAATGGTCGTGAAAAATAAACGTTATTCCAAAATTATCATCATAATATATTTGCGTCAGCTAATCATTTTTATAAATTAAAACAAATTAATTTATTATGATACTTAACCACTCTAACTGAATTCTCGAAAATCACCATACGTGAGACTTGAACTATTGACCCCCTAGTTAGAATTCCCTCTCCCTGACATAACCACTTCACCACTAGGCCTTGCAGACATGTATTAAATGTTGCATAGTTTTTCTTTTCGTAAAATTTTGACAGCACCCCCAAACCAAATTCCCACCGGCCGCGCCTGGTAGGTACGTATGAAAGATAAGAGATATACTTGTTCCAATGTCTAAGAAGTAAATAATGCATGGAGCTGTTTTCACAGATGACATTAATTCAAAGAGATTAATTCAAAATAAGGGTGTGTGTATCAATTGTAACACTAGTAAATTGATTTTATTTAACCAGCGCATCGCCTAAACTTAGTGTATAACTTCGAATAGTATTTGCATTGTCATTGCCATTAATCATGTCATTGATAAACATACCAACAGCTCTGGTTAGCTGATAAGTTAATAATCACCCTGTTTAACCGATCACACTAGCTTGATCGATAAGGCGGCGGACTTGTAACCTGGAGGTCGGTGGTTCAAGTCCCGGTTTCAGCTTAGATAAAGCGAGTTTGAGTAGTTGTGGTAGCACGAAAGTGATTAATACAAATATGATAACTTTTTTAATGCACGGTTGGAACCCGAAATCACGGCTTCGCAGACTTCTTGTTCGCTCCGCTAGTCCTCACACTACTCGACTAATGGTAAGGTTTAAAATCTTACAGATCCTTAGGCCTAAGCTACGATAGGAGCGGCTAGCATCAAGCGATTTTTTTATCCTACGAAGCATTTCCATTGTTTTAAATGTTAACATAAAATTCTCATTTTGCCGCTCGCCGCTTACCGCTCACCGCTTGACGCTCCTATCGTAGCCTCGGCCTTAAGGTGCGTTTTAGTTATAGCTCTTTTTTCGTACCGGTAAATTTCGGGTGGCCGAAATTTTGTAAGTTCGATTTATGTTTTAGATATGCCATTAGAAAGGTTTTTTTAAAAAAATATTCCAGCTGAGACGCCAGCCACGTGGAAAAGCACCACGTTTACAAACTTTCCACTACAGGAAAGAATAGATACCTATTAGCTACGCCACGGGTTACATAGTTTGTAATTCAGTAAGAGATAAAGTGGATAGACTAATGACATTAAATTGTAACACTGTCATATGGCATTACATAGGATGAGACACCCTGTTCGGAATTTGCTATTACAAAACAACAGCAAAATATCTAATATGAATAATAATAAATAACAATAATTGTGATAAAAAAACCGAGGAATGTGCTTACTTCATCAACATTGTCCTGCATCATCTGGGCGGAACACAACAACCCAAGCAGATCAGCTCCAGTGAATCTCTCCGTACGAGAAGCTATCTCAGTCAGATCCACATCAGCATTCAGCTTCACTTGTTGAGTCAGCACACGCAGGATGTCTTCTCTTTCAACCTAAAACACAATACAGAAGTGATGTAATAAATATCCAGTGAATCTCTCCGTACGAGAAGCTATCTCAGTCAGGTCTACATCAGCATTCAGCTTCACTTGTTGAGTCAGCACACGCAGAATATCTTCTTTTTCAACCTAAAACACAATATACAAGTGATGTATTAAATAATCAGTGAATCTCTCTGTACGAGAAGCTATCTCAGTCAGGTCCACATCAGCATTCAGCTTCACTTGTTGAGTCAGCACAAAGATTTTAAAAAAAATAATGAAATATTTAGTAGTCGTGTTAAAATCTTCGATGTGCATTTCACCACCACAGACCAAACGGTAACAGACACCAAAAACTGTTTCAAATTGACGCCCCCCCCCCCTTAATTTTATCAAATTCCATCTTTAAATATCATAAAGAGAACAAAAAAGTATGGCCGTACACACCAATACGACTTATACTACACACCATTACCGTACACACCCCTTTATTTAGGACATACTCGTATATTATGTATATATTTATTTTTTTTTTCTTTATTTTTTTCTTCTATTATATTGTATTATAATTTGTATTTATTTGTATTGTATATAATATGTCCTATTAATAAAGTGTAAAAAAATACGACTATACTTTATTTATTTTAAATTTAGCCGCAAAGTACGGAGTCACCGCTAGTGGTAACATCAGAAACTCACCTGGTCAGGCACGGCACACTGGACGGAGCTGCCCAGGCGGCCAGGCCTGAGCAGGGCCGGGTCTATGATGTCGGGCCGCGACGTGGCGCCCACCACATAGACCCCCTCTAGCCCCTCCACCCCGTCCAGTTCGGTGAGGAGCTGATTCACCACGCGGTCCTTCACCCCCGTGCTGTCGTTGCCGCGCCTGGGGAATAATAATAATAATAACATACTGGTTATAGTTTTAGTGAAATAGACTGAAATGTCTCATCACTATTAACTTAGAAGCAAAAAAAAAAAAAAAAATGTATCTTCCTCGAAATAATAATAATAAAATAAATTAAAATTGATTACGCTTAAAATTAAGTTGAGTTAAGTTGTCATATTTGTGTTGATCACTTTCGTGATGTCACAACTACTCAAACTCGCTTTACTAAATTTACCCTGCAACCCGGACTTGAACCACCGACCTCCAGGTTACAAGTCCGCCGCTTTATCGATCAAGCTACTGAGGTCGGTTTAGGCTTGAAATTAAAATTAATAATATTTATACATTTTTTTTCGTCTTCTGGCAGTAAGCCCAAGATGTTTAATTATGTGGTCAAAATCCCAAATAGAAGGATAACTTGTCATGTATCGTCTAGGTCGTGTAGAATTAAGAAGTGAGGAAACGAACCCCAGTTGCATGGAAACGCCACATAGCGCGACACCATCGCAAAGGAGTAGAATATTTCTCGCGGTTTATTTATGTTTATGTTTACATTTTGATATGTTTATGTTTACATTTGATACGGATAAGGGACGAGGAGAGGAGACTCCTTTGCGATACTAGCGCTGAGGACGCCACGATGTAGGCCGACGGGGGGTGGTTTCCACACTTCTTAATTCTACACGCTATGCCTGAACTATGAAAATTGGAGTACCGATCACACGCGAACATCAACCACACCACGCGCAGCATTACAGACACAAAATAATCAATTGAATTTTAATTTTAGCCGCATTAAAAATTTGTTATTGTAACATATTTTCTGAACTGGCCAGCAAATTCAATTCAGAAATATATCCAAATAAAAAGAACAGAAAATAAAACTTGCACCCATTAAAATTTGAAGTACTAAGAATTTTTTGTACTGTTACAAAATTGAAAATCTGAAATGTAATAACGCCAGAAGTGGTTTATAGTAGAACTTTCTAATGGAACTTTCAATTGGATTCTTTCGCAAAATTTCTCTACCTCATTGGCTTTACTCTAGAATGATGTTTAAGAAGTCCATCATCAAAAATTTGCAACTTGGAAGATAATATTCAGTTTGGATCATGAAGATAATATTAGAAAAACGAGCTGAGTTTTGTGACCCGAAGTTCAAATTGAGGCAGCCTATGGTTTGTTGAAGAAAATGTGTATCAAAAATGAATTCTCGGGGAAAATATTACAGAAAATAATGAACCGTGTATCACCACATAGTGAAGTTGGTTCACAGCAATGGGTCCAAGAGATGGAATGATAGCAATTACTAGACAAGAAGCTGTCAGACTGTACCTAGCAAAATAACTTTGCACGATTGAAGCCATCCTACAAAAGTCATTTTACCTAGGAAAAAATAATTCTAAATTTTAATTATATTATTTCTGAATAACCTTTTATTCCTTTCATATTTCAAAGGGTTTCAACCTTCTTAATCACAATGTCAAGTCACCATTAAATTATTATAATTGTATTTTTATTTTTTCCAATTATGGTAATGAAACAACAATCCTAAAAAGGTGAGTTTAACTTTCATTGAAACATTTTATAAAAGTGCTTACATATTTTTAATTGTGTTTACATGTTTAAATAAGAAAAACAAACAACATAACACAAGTTTAAGGCTACTGCTGATGGCCTGGTGGCCCGCGGGACTATGCGTAGCCTAGTCCCAAACTTATTATTGATCTGATAACATAATAGTATGGACTTGGTATTATCACAGTAAACTTAGAAAATTTAGAATTGACACTAATAATTTCACTTTCAAATTTTCAGGCACCTTTCAAAATTCACCCAGTCACTCGGAAATGTATCCTGCTCAAAAATCTGTTCAAAATTCTCAAATGTATCCTGTTCAAAATTATCAAAAGTTATCCTGTTCAAAATTATCAAGTGTATCCTGTTCAAAATCATCAAATGTATTCAAAATTATTCATTCGTCTTCAAAATTATCAAATGTATCCTTCTCGAAATTAATTTCACTGTTCAAAATCATCAAATGTATTCAAAATTATTCATTCGTCTTCAAAATTATCAAATGTATCCTTCTCGAAATTAAATGTTGTATCCCGTTCAAAATTATCAAATGTATCCCGTTCAAATTCTCAAAGGTATCCTGCTTAAAATTCTCAAATGTATCCTGCTCAAAATTCTCAAATGTATCCTGCTCAAAATTCTCAAATGTTATCCTGTTCAAAATTCTCAAATGTATCCTGTTCAAAATTCTCAAATGTATCCAGTTCAAAATTCGCAAATGTATCCTGCTCAAAATTCTCAAATGTATGCTGTTCAAAATTCTCAAATGCATCCTGCTCAAAATTATCTAATGTATCCTCAAAATTCTCAAATGTATCCTGTTCAAAATTCTCAAATGTATCCTGCTCAAAATTCTCAAATGTTATCCTGTTCAAAATTCTCAAATGTTATCCTGTTCAAAATTCTCAAATGTATCCTGTTCAAAATTCTCAAATGTATCCTGCTCAAAATTCTCAAATGTATGCTGTTCAAAATTCTCAAATGTATCTTGTTCAAAATTCTCAAATGTATCCTGCTCAAAATTATCTAATGTATCCTCAAAATTCTCAAATGTATCCTGTTCAAAATTCTCAAATGTAACCTGTTCAAAATTCTCAAATGTATCCTGTTCAAAATTCTCAAATGTACCCAGTTCAAATTCTCAAATGTATCTTGCTCAAAATTCTCAAATGTATCCTGCTCAAAATTATCTAATGTATCCTGCTCAAAATTCTCAAATGTATATTCAAAATAAAATTATCAAATGTATCCTCCTCAAAATTCTCAAATGTATCCTGTTCAAAATTCTCAAATGTAACCTGTTCAAAATTCTCAAATGTATCCTGTTCAAAATTCTCAAATGTACCCAGTTCAAATTCTCAAATGTATCTTGCTCAAAATTCTCAAATGTATCCTGCTCAAAATTATCTAATGTATCCTGTTCAAAATTCTCAAATGTATATTCAAAATAAAATTATCAAATGTATCCTGCTCAAAATTCTCAAATGTATCCTGCTCAAAAGTCTCAAATGTATCCTGTTCAAAATTCTCAAATGTATCCAGTTCAAAATTCGCAAATGTATCCTGCTCAAATTCTCAAATGTATCCAGTTCAAAATTCGCAAATGTATCCTGCTCAAAATTCTCAAATGTATCCTGCTCAAAATTATTTAATGTATCCTCAAAATTTTCAAATGTATCCTGCCCGAAATTATCAATATGTTATCCTGCTCAAAATTCCAAGGTAAGTAAAGGGTGAAATTAATCATAAAATAGTTAGATGGTGACTTGGCTATCTTGAATGTAAAAAAATTGATACAAAAGGTTATTGAGTAATAATATTATTAATGTAATCATGGAGTTTGTAAGATGCAATACATAAATAGTGTGTAATATTTATTAAATATCATTGTTAATTTTTACTCGTCTGATTTCATTGAATTTGAATAATTTCTTAAATAAAAACATCACATTAATTACTTCCGAGAAATTTCTTATATTAGAATTCGGAAGTATTTTTGTATGATTTCAAGAGCAAGTAATGATTATTTTCACAGAAAATTAAGAAATACATATCTGATGTTGTACGTATAAGTATTATTGTAACCCCTTGGGCTGATTTTCACTCTGCCCGTACTTGTCTTTTATACAGGGTGTCCCATTATAAACGAGACATTCAAAAATCTCGAGAAATACTAATGATAGAAAAAAATCTGTTCAAGAACATTTTCATTCATAGCTCTAAAGGGGACATTTAATGTTGACCTCTAGAAGTTTCTCGGATGACCCTTCAAGGTTATTTCAAGGTCACATTTGGAATATTAAATACCAAACCATATTTTTTATGTCGTTTTTGAAATCTACACAAAATTTAAAGTTAAAAAATTCTTACTTGTAATTTTTGTCGCACCCAGTTTCACACACTTTTGAGTGTGAGATTTTTATCCATCTTAGGCCATTAGTGCGACATATCAAATCAGTCTAACTTTAGGTGCTGAACACGATAGTAATATTTGTTTTCCATTTTACTCTTTTTTTTTGATCTCTAGTATAGGGAACCAAAATTGTGGATCTAATTTTGTTTTTTCAAAACACTTCAAAAAAAGTGACAAGCAGGCTTTTGAGACCGTATTTATTTTCCTCATTCCGGTTGTATCTTCGTAACACTGCCTGTATTTGGTTTTAAACTATACGCGTAAATCGGTACCTGCTCCTGATTGAGTGAAGAAAATGTTTTAGATCACTTACTTTGCAGCAAGACTGTCAAACTCATCAAAGAACAAGATGCAAGGCTGCAAACTGCGAGCTCTGAAAAAAGGTACATACAAAGAAATGGATTTTATAGTTACATGGTTTCAAAATATTAGTTTTCAAATATAACAATGTTTTCTCTGTGTATTATTATGTCACATTTTAGTGGTTAGCGCAGAATCATAGGACTTTTACCACTTTAATTTAAATTAACTTTTTTTTTAGCTATAATTCCACCACTGGTCGCTCTTTACATTAAATCAGGTACTCGTTTTTCCTCACGAGGTATGACTGGACCCCGAACATCCAAATACACAGCAGAAAAAATCCTTTAGCGCTAGGGATCAAAACCATTGCCTAGCGCTAACTCACTCGGCCACGGTGACTACTGGTTTCAAAATATTATTTTTTTTTTAAATCCCTTTCAACTACTTAGATCAATTTGAGACGGGTATTACAAAACCAAAGGTACTAAAATCCACCTCACCTAGTCTGGATTTGGCCGGGAATAGCCAGAATCATAGGGTTTCAAATTTGAATGGTCAACCAACTTGGACCTAACCTCACACTGAGTTCTTAAATTTTACAGTTCAAACACTAATTACTTGGCTAACGAGATTTTTATTTATTCATATCAATGACTCACCTGTTGAAAATATTCCTCACACCTTCCTCGCTTTCTCCGATGAATTTGGAAAATAGTTCTGGTCCCTGAAACAGCAAAATCAAAGCAGACTGTTGTAACTATATCGGGAATTTGAAAGTTTTCAGCCTTTTTAATGAAAGTAAAGTTATATTTTACCGAAGTTAAGACTTCGTGATTAATGTGGGTAGCAGGTTTGTGAGTTTCCTGCGAAAGGAGGGTAACATCCCCGTCGTGATATAACCATGCAGTTGAAAACGACGTTAAACCCATACTTTAAAAAAAGTATATTTTATCACCTTGATACTGATGAACTTGAAGCCACACTCACCTTGATACTGATGAACTTGAGACCACACTCACCTTGATACTGATGAACTTGAGGCCACATTCACCTTAATACTGATGAACTTGAGACAACACTCACCTTAATACTGATAAACTTGAGACCACACTCACCTTGATACTGATGAACTTGAGGCCACACTCACCTTGATACTGATGAACTTGAGACCACACTCCCCACTGATGGCAGAAGCTAGCAAGGTCTTGCCTGTACCCGGGGCTCCATAGAGTAGAATACCGGACTGGGGCTTCAGAGGACATTGGCTGAACAGCTCGGGATACTGAAAGAAAAAGTGTATGGATGTAGGAAAAAAACGGTGGTTGGGTGGAAGAGCTCCCCTGGGAGAATCCTGCCACGTTGAACAAAGCCATTAAAAAAAAGGTAATTTCTTTGTTATATTATACCACAACTTTAGTGGGTAGCTCTAGATTACAAAACTACTTATCACATTATTTGTCTAAGTATCATACTGTTTTACATAATGCTGCCTCTGGTCAGCGGTACTCATAAAGTAACTACGCCTTTTTCCTCACGAGGTAAGAGTGGACCCCAGACATCGGAAGTACAGAGAAGAAAATATTCGACTCAGCTGGTATTCGAACCCAGGTCACCGTCCATGCGAGCCTAGTGCGCTGCTCCGTCGTATATGATGATTACGAAAGAAAAAATCAAACTCTCTTCATATAAAACAAGCCAGCCTCCGTGGCATAACGGTTATGACTACTGCCCATAGTCCAGAGATTCCGAGTTCGAGCCCCGGTTGTGGCAGACTTTTCGAAGAAAATTCTGTTCCCTCCAAACACGTGAGACTGGCATTTCTGGCCCTACCCAGGCTAAGTGAGGTTAATGTGGGTAGCTGGTACGATTCCCAGCGAATGGAGGGTAACGCCCCCGTCCTGATCAGGACGTTAAACCAAATAGAATCGTTGGCGTTAGGAATGGTATACAGCCGTAAAAAACGGCTTTATACCCACCCAAAGGCTGTACAAGTGTACACCCTACCAACCTCAATCATGAAGTTGAACAAATGTCGACCCCAATAGCAACATAAAGCTAATACGGAATGAAGGCAAGGAAGATATTGATAAAAAAAAAAAACAAAATAATTAAAAAGTCATAGTTATATTATTTGTGTTAATCACTTTCGTAATGTCACAACTACTCAAACTCATGCTGCTGAAATTTAACCGAAATTGGGACTCGAACCACCAACTTCCAGATTAAAGTTCGCCGTGGCTTCAATGGAGGTCACTCGAAAAGGAGAGTTTTATTCTTCACTAACAACCCACATTAATCCCACACAGCCTGGGTTGGGCCAGTCATTTACTTCAGTGACATTACAAGAACTATTGATTGCCATATATCTTTGACGATGACTTTTGACACATCTTTTATTTTTCCAATTTCTTTTTGTGAAGAAAACTTCACGGAAACAAGTGAAGACGGTACAATGAACATAATATCCATTTATATCTAATAAAGTGTTGTATAATAATAATAATGAACCAGTTCTTAATGGATAACGTAAGTTCCTAGTGGGAACAGGCACCCTCTTACCATGGAGGGCCACACAAGGGTTTCAACCAGCAACTGTTTGGCGCTCTTCAGACCCCCCACATGGGAAAAGTTGATGGGTTCCACTGCGTCCATCTTGATTCCTTTCAACGCGAGAGGAACGTGGGTATGGAACGCCACTTCTAGGTTCTCTGTGGCGAATAGCTCGGGGGATTCTGAGTTGAGATCAACTGAAAAATTAGAGGAAAGTTCATCTTTAAACAAAGCATTGGTAGTCAATATTAGTCAATTTTATCCTTAAATAAGCATTGGTAGACAAAATTAGAGTCAAGTTCATCCTTAAATAAGCATTGGTAGTCAAAATTAGAGTCAATTTCATCCTTAAATAAACATTGGTAGTCAAAATTAGAGTCAATTTCATCCATAAGCATTGGTAGTCAAAATTAAAGTCAAGTTCATACTTAAATAAGCATGGGTAGTCGAATAAAGTAGAGTCAAGATACCCCTTTCTCAACACAGTTTTTTTTTTAACTTTGAGAAAGGGTACACCATACTATCATTTTAAAATCTGTAATACTATTATAACCTCTTCGCGCCCAATGTCCTCGTAAGAGGACATTTATTTTATAGTCCTAAGTGATCAAGCTAAAATTTTATACTATTACCAAGTAGTATAAAATGTTTGTCCTCGGGTGAGGACACCGGTCACTTTGTACTACAAAACAAAAAATGGTGTTGGGCGCGAAGAGGATAATGTAATAATTATGGAAAATTAAAAAAAAAAAAAAAAAAAAAAATGCCAAATGTTTTTTTGGTTGTACTGTCGTATTGTCAAATAGTTGAGTGTATATGTTGCAGGCCAAACTGTTTTTCAGGATAAACTAGTATATCCTAGGACAAACTAGTTTATCCTAAGGACGTTTGGATAAACTAGTTTATCCTAGGCCAAACTAGTTTATCCTAACGCACTTAGGATAAACTAGATTTTCCGGATTGAAATGTTTATATTTCAGTCCAAACTAGTTTGTCCTAGGACAAACTAGTTCATGCTAGGCACAGCTGATTTTCAAATAATAAAAGAAAATGATAACAATAAAGATGCACAAGATAAGTGTTGTTTTATTTATCCTGGGCAAAACTGAATAAAAGAATGAATTAAAATACAGTTAAGTGCACGTAGAAGTAGTCTATTTGATTGTTAACGATCAAGTAACTAACGTACATCATGACACTGAGAACCTTGCATCCGAGCGTATTGAAAACGTCCGCAAAAGAGCTCAAGAGAATTTGGAGAAACAAGCTAAAAGGATGAAGTCGTCCTCTGATAAAGTTACACTAACCAGCCAAAGTAGGAGCTAATTTTACTGTGGCTGTACCCGAAGGTATACAAACTCTGCAGAACACCATGTTTCGTGTCTATTTTGTAAAGCCCATCAGTTACTTAAAGAATAATACCAATGATGTTTCTGAGCTCTCCTCTTTCTTTATCTACTTCTGGTACAGACACAGTAACATTATCTCCTACTTTGGCTGGTTGGTGTAACTTATCAGAGGACGACTTCATCCTTTTAGCTTGTTTCCCAAAATTCTCTTGAGCTCTTTTGCGGGCGTTTTCAATACGCTCGGATGCAAGGTTCTCAGTGTCATGATGTACGTCAGTTACTTGATCGTAAATAATCAAATGGACTACTTCTACGTGCACTTAACTGTATTTTAATTAATTCTTTTATTCAGTTTTGCCCAGGATAAATAGAACAACATTTACTTATCTTGTGCATTTAACTTTATTGTTGTCATTTTCTTTTATTATTTGAAAATCAGTTGTGCCTAGGATAAACTAGTTTGTCCTAGGACAAATTAGTTTGGACTGAAATATAAGCTTTTCAATCCGGAAAATCTAGTTTATCCTAAGTGCGTTAGGATAAACTAGTTTGGCCTAGGATAAACTAGTTTATCCGAACGCCCTTAGGATAAACTAGTTTGTCCTAGGATATACTAGTTTATCCTGAAAACAGTTTGGCCTGCAACATATATACTTGGTGATCTAACTCATTCATCCAAACCAAACTAAAAATATTACAATTCTAGTTTTAAGATCGCTAAAACAAAATAATGTGTTTTTTTTTTATTTGGTTGCCATTAGATAGGGCTCTTTTTTAGCAACCGATTCATATAAAAAGTATAGGTGCTCATTATATCTTAATATGTGTCAAAATATTTCCTCCATGCTCGAGGAATAGGGCATTGTGCCCATCACACATGCGGCATTGCTTTTTTGGATTGCTATCGATATTCGTTGTCGTAAAAACTCAGTACTTCTTTTGTCGCCTGATACAGCTGTGAGGAGGTTCCCGCATTTTATAAATATTTTACATTTTATAAATTGTATGTTTTAAAATAAAATAAACCCCAACCTTCCAAAATTTTAGCTTGCCCAATATGAGTCATATATATGCATATTTTTGTGTAAGTGTATGGTCAAATTAATCAACAGAAATTCTGCTCACCTGAATTGTGCAGATAATGGAACATAGCCTTATCCACAATATCACACATGTCCTGAATGGAGTAGCCTTCACATTGCTTACTCACTTTGCTCAAATCAATGTCCTTCATATTGAAGTGGTCGGGCTTTAGTTTAGATTGGATGAGCTGCTCCAGTAGAAGAATTTTGTTGGTCTGAAAAATGAAATAACGACAAAATAAGAAAAAATCTGACTAACAATTTGTGAGTCAGTTCTTAACTGTGCCAATTCAAAGGAATGCTCAAGGAAAGCTGAAGTATTTCCAAACATCTATTTGTTTCGCCCTTAAGTTAAATGAATATTTAATAACAACCGAGTTTCTACAAGTACATATATTTTGCACTTATTGTTATCATAAAATTTGTGTTTATCACAATCGTGATATAAAAATTACTCAAACTCACACTGGTATTACTTCCGAGAACTTTAGAAATTTTTAATATTAGAAATCGGAAGTAATATTGTTTTTTACTGTACATGGGACTCGCATCACCGACTTCATGGTGACAAGTCCGCCGCCTTATTGATCAAGCTACTGAGGTCGGCTAAACATTGCTAGCTTCTGCCATCAGTGGCCCGTCCCGGCTGGGTTTCGAACCCGCGACCTCTGGATTCATAGAGTACCGCCTTGTATGAGTGGACCCCGGACATTCAAGTACAGAGCAGAAGATTTCTACGTCGCTGAGGATCGAACCCAGGTCACCGTGCGTGCAAGACTGGTGCGCTAACTCACTCGGCCACGGTGACTAGCCTGTTTCACGTGATTGATAAACGAACCCTAACTTGGACTTTTCAGACAGATGAAATTACCTGGTCCAGGCCTGGCAAGTTGTACTGGTGAGAAAACACAAGTCCTGCCCTGGTCGTCTTGATAATGTCCTTGCTACTCGTCACTCCAACGATGATGATGTTGGAGTTCACTTGAAACTCGCGAGCTAGACTCACGAACAGGGAGCAGAGTCTGAAATAGAAACAGTGATGTTTTTATTTATTTTTGAAAGTCAGCAAAAGGTTATTGACTAAATAATTCCTTTATAAAGAGATTTACTTTGTACATATTTAAATTTATTCAGGGACAAATTATAAAATAGGATTTCAACAAAGATAAGGACAGACTTCAATATTATAAAACCTGACCTGTATTGTTTATAGATGAAAAATTGCAATAATATGTCTAGATAACTAAAATATAAGTATACATATTGTCTTACTTGTTGCACAGTATAGTGGCTGCAACGTCCAGGTTTTCCTTGCTAGAGGAGCACAGAATATTGATTTCATCCAGGATAACACAAGCCGGTTCCATGTAGCAAGCGGTTGCCAGGATATCCCTCATCTGTTTCTCTATCACATTACTGATCTTACCCTTCATTTGTTTACAGTCGATCACTTGACAGTGAATACTGTCTGGACCTGAGGATAAGGGAATATGTTGGTTTTACCAAGAATTGTGTATAACTATACCTTGGGGAAGGGGGGTGATTTTCTCCAGCCAACTTTAGTTAGCTCGCCTCAAACCACATATTGTTTGGGGCAATCCTGAAAACTTTGGCTTTTTCTTTATAAGCTATTGAATTGTTCACAAAACTAAAAGCTGGCCTGGCTAGTTAGCGTTGGCTAGATTGTTCTCTATTTATAGTCCTCTAGCAATAAGACACTGGTCTTCTGGCAAAACAATTTTATTTATTTTAATAAAATATGTTACTAGACCAGCCAAACTGTAACCAATCTAAATGGATGGAAAATAATAAGTATCTCTACTTAATTATTATTATTATGCTACTCTTTATTAGAGGAACATATATACATACAAACAAATAATGGTAAAAAATAAAATACAAAATTGACAATATTAATATAAACAGAAAAAAAATAAACAAAATATATACATATGTCCTAACTAAAGGGCGGGGTTATTGCCTGTGGCAATCTCTTCCACCCAACCCTTTATAATACTTAATGGACTATTTATAATAGGTACCTGCATTCTCCAATGTTTCCTGTAAGGTTCTACACAGGGATGTTTTGCCACAACCTTCTGGTCCACACACCAGAATATTGTCCCGATATATGTGGCGGCTCCTGAGAGAACCTCTGATTTGTGACACCAGGCTCGTCAGTGTGTCATTCAAATGGTTCAGGAACAGTTTCTGAAATTTGACCACAAGAAATATGTAATATTCAATAGAGAAGTATGAACATTGTCAAATCCATATAATCCTCTTACCACCGTGATTAAGGTATCTATCCCTATCTCACGGACATGGAATTAATATTGTCAAATGTCTCTAAATTTTTGAATTTCTCCTGTTTTTCTCAGTTAGCATGATTGATTCGATAGATATACTCTCGAAACACAATTAAAGACAGATATTTGACTCACAAGTTATAAGTTTATTTATTTATTTTTAAGTAAAATATTTTTCTATTTAATATTTTAATGTAGGTATTTAATTTTAGGAATTCACATACATAAAATTGAAGTTTTATTATTTAAAATAAAATAGAAGTCACCGTGATCGAGTGAGCTAGCGCGCTAGGCATTGCACGCACGGTGACCTGGGTTCGATCCCCAGCGGAGCAGGATTTTTTATGCTCTGTTCTTGGGTGTTCGAGGTCCACTCAAACCTCGTGAAGAAAATTGAGTAGCTGCTTTAATGTGAGTAGAGACCAGTGGCGGAATTATAGGCAAAATAAGATATTAGGATAGTAAAAGATAAAAAGTCCTATAATTCTGCGCTATCCACTAAATATTGTGATATAATAACACAAAGAAACACATTTATTTATTAGTGTTATTTAAAAGAAAATTATCTTACCTCAGTATTGAAACAAGTGGCATTCATCAAATTCTCACTATCACTCTCTCTTGTTTCAATTTTCCGCGCATCCTTACCAATCTCATCACTTCCTCTAACTTCTCTAATAATCTTGGTATCATATCTGCAATACTGAACACTACTGGGGACAAGTTCAACTCGTAAAGGAACCCTAATCCCCCTGACTGTGAGATTTAGAATGCTGTTTTGATTCAAGATAATTATGAGCTGAGAAAATCCATTAGTCCTCTCAAATAAGTTGTCAATGGTTTGTTCAACATCTTGCAGCTTGATTGTGTCCGTTAGCTGAAAATAATAATAAAATTACCTTATTTTTATTCCCAACTAGGATTACCATTATTCCACCAGTAAGCCCAAGATGTATAATGTGCTCAAAATCCTGAATAGAAGCATGATATTTGAAACCCAAATCCCAGCTGCGTTAAACCCGCGACCTCTGGATCAAAATATGCATTGAACTCTGAGCTAATGGCTAATAGGACAGATGGAACAAAATATGTACAATAATATTGTCCTTGATGTTGATGATTACACAGACCAAGTAAGAATCATACATTTGTAATATGATTATGTGCTCAGCTTCAAATAAATGAGATTCAAGCATTGGTGTCCAAATCGGGGGTTCCTATAGAACTAGATTTTCAATCAATGCATTATGAATGAAAATTATATATAATTATAAATGTATTAAAATATATAGCTCTTAGGGAAGTATTGACCACCAGTGGCATTACTAGAAGGACTCATTTTTTTATTTATATAATACACTTGTCATCATAAAATCTTTTTTAGCATTGTTATGGCAATTTTTTATCATTTATAAAATAAAATTTTATCATTTTGTATTTTTCTTAGACCATAGAACATTTCTGAAAAAAATCAACATCCTCATTGACCATGGAATCAATCAGAACCAATTGGTCTCAACATGGTATGAGAATACTATGGAGTAGCCTGTAAATAGGTAAGACTAATTTGTCCAGTTCAAAATCTTAATGAAAACCAAATTACTCACTGTGACATGAAGGATTACTTTCTCACACTTGTAATTTTCTTGATATTCAGATAGACAGAACTTTGATCCTACTTTCAAATTTAACTCTGTCAAAAGTTGCTGATCAACGTAAATTAATATTAGGTCATCCTCTAATTCTTCTGTGTCTACTGTAGAATAAAATTGCTGTCTTGCTAAGTCTATGTTTTTATTGTTAAGATCTGAATTTTCAATACTTTTGTCTGTGCTGATTTCTAATTCAGAATTATCCAATGTGCTTCTACATGTTTTTTTCTTTCTTCTAAAACCGCCATCTTTACTTTTTATTTGGCATGAACTTTTGTCTTTTTTATTACATTGTTTTGAATTTTGATTATTTCTCATTTGGCTTGTACTTTTTTTATCTGTTATTTTATTTTGCACAGAATTTATATCTGTAAAATTTTTTTCTTTAATATTTTCTATTTTTCCAAGAGTTGGTCTTGTACTTTCATGTATACTATGTTCATTTAGTTTCTCAGTACTTTCGGTTGTATTTACATTCAATTGACACTTGATTTTCTCGAGTTCATAAATTTGACTGAGGAATGGCGGAGTTGATTGACATTCATTTTTAAAGATAAGTGGTTTAAATGAAAACACAGGCCAAGAAATATTCTTCAATATGTGATGTGACTTGGAATTTTTGTTAACATAGACAATGTAGGAGTGTGGGCTGACTGATGTGCTGATACCTAGCAACAAAATAATAAAGTAATATTTTGGGATCAGTAATTTTCTTCTTTTTCTCTGTCTTATCCCGCTCAAGCAGGGTCAACGTTGTTCAACCTCATGGTTGAGGTTGGTTGGTTTTGGCACATTTTTTTATGGCTGAATGCCCTTCCTAACGCCAAAGATTCTATTTGATTTAACTTCCTGGATTAGGACGAGGGATTTACCCTTCATTTGCTGAGAATCGTACCAGCTACCCGCATTAACCTCACCCAGCCTGGGCAGGGCCGGAAACGGCAGCCTCACATGTACGGAGGGAACAGAATTTTCTATAACATTCAAGGCTTTTACTTTAAAGCGTTTTGAGCCCTTAAGAATTACCAGCTAGCAAGTCTGGTAGGACTTTGCTCTGGTCTGCTCTTTTTATAGTCCCCTAGCCAAACTACTGGTGTGAGTGATCTGCTCCCTGTTAATAATTCCCCAGCCAGTCACTAAAATATAAAATAAAAGTAATGAATTTATGTTACTTCAATTAAAGTTGAAGTTACATATGTATATCAATTAGGAATAAATAGTAGATGTTGAATCAAGAGTTTTCTTCTTTACAATAATATTTGATCTTGAACTTACCAGGTTTCAGTTTGCCCAGAGAACAGATTCGGGCATACTTTGGTATAGCATGGAAGTCATGAAAGTCAATATCAAGCTTGTGCACATTGAAGTAATTGCTGAACAGACTCATAAACATAGTATCTGTCTTGGACTTGGTGTTTGCAGCCTTGCTAGGTTTGACAGCGGGTAGATGATGAAGCTCAGTGTTATTCTGCAGAAGTCCAAATTCATTTGAAGGTTCTAGACTATCTGAAAATTAAGAAATAAATTGTTTCACTGCTTTATTTAGAATGTCAAAGTCTAATTATGTTGTAGTCAAACTAAATGATGAACATTGTAAATGGCAGAGTTAAGAACAATTACAAATGTATTTTTGGTAGCATGTGAAAATTGTACAGTACATAATATCACTCACTATCCATAATATTTCAATAAAATTTTCATAATCATCAAAAATTCAATGCTCAAAACTTGCAATTAATTTTCCTTAAATCTCTCTTTTTTCAGTAAGCATTTATGTACAATATTGTACATATTTCCTGTGCATTATACAATGTACACACTCAAGTTTATATGAATATTGTATCAATATGAACTAAATGATTTCCAGGATCATGGTTAACAACTTGGTAAATATACAATGTACACCCTGTAGCAATAATAAAAAGAATACATTATTAATTAGACTTACCAATAGTGATATGGACAAATATTTGTTTGTTGATCCAAATTGGTATTGTACTGCCCCGCCTGACACATCTAACTTGATTTAAAATTTCATCTTCTAACTTTCCTGCACATATTGCCTGGTAGGAAAAAGTAAGAGATGGAATCAAAAACAATGTAGGTATATAATTAACTTTCACAGGTTAATGAAAGAGTATGGTGTGATGTGGAATAATGCTCCATTACAGATCTTTGTTTACTTTTGATAAAGTGCTTCAACTTAAACAGATTTTTTTATTTATATTTTTACTTTCCTTTTTTATAGAGTTCTATAATTCAAACATTTTTTCAAATTCATGTTCAATGATTCATTCAATAATACTATTAGAGGTTAGGTTATACCTAGGTACTTACTAATTTTTCATAGTCCTCATCTGACGTTTTGAAAAATACTTTTTTGATTTCATTTATATGATTAGTGTCAACAATATCTACTTTGACAGTATCTGTTGCTTTCAGATCTACAGTGCTTGCAAATTTCTTGTTAATATAGAGTTTACTGTTTTTACACTCTTTGGAACTTTTGAGAAGAGAATAGAATAG
The DNA here is from genome assembly GCA_024516035.1 of Bactericera cockerelli. Taxonomy (NCBI): domain Eukaryota; kingdom Metazoa; phylum Arthropoda; class Insecta; order Hemiptera; family Triozidae; genus Bactericera; species Bactericera cockerelli. The sequence continues at coordinate 38,715,976 of CM044956.1, forward strand.
CACCTTATGCTCTTCATTGTTGACTATAATTGCAATGGGTGACTGAAATGAATAGTCATAAACATAATTAAATTACACATTAGCAAAGCTTGAATAATCTTTACTAAATTCTAAATACCTAATAAAAAAACAATCTGTGGCCTTACCCTCCATTTGTTGAAAAAAATAACAGAGCTTTTCATATAAGACTAGCTTGTGTGTGGAAAGAACACTCATATAAATAAATATTAATGATAATTCCTGGTACTGCAGGCTCTTATTAAATGTGCAGTCTGCTATTAGTGTAATCAAAGTACTATTATAACTTCATACTATTAACTGATATTTTGATTTAGTGTATTTCCCATAGTACCTAAACTAATGAAAATGTCTTAGTTTTATAAACTATAAAAATAGGTATTTCTGTTAGATACCTAATCAGTTTGTATTGGTAATTTTTTTGTTAATGTTCTTTTTAGTAAATTGGTCATGTACCTTAAAATATACAATACTGGTATTATTTATTATTGTTGTCATATATCGCCTCTGACAACACAAAGAAGCGTAAACCACAAATTTTTGAAATCGTTTTTATTACTTGGATTGAGTCTACTTGTGCTATATTTTGTTCTCACAAATAGACGTAATCCAATTATGATCCAAAAAAAAGATACAACAAAAATTGAAATCAGGCGTATCCCTCATTTTCTCTTTTTCAGACAAATCAAATCGGCATAAATCGATAGTCACAGTTAAATAATCAAATTTGGCAACAGAAAAAGCTCGTATGGTCATTCAGGGTACAGGGAAGTCATAATGTTCCTACCGTGAACAGAAAATTTATGCACAAGAAAACTCATTTTGGCTCTCCTGTAAAATTTCGAAAATGTGGTTTACGCCTCTTTGTGTTGTCAGAGGCGATATGTGTTACAGTGTTAATCACTTTTGTGTTATCACAACTATTCAAACTCGCTTTACACAAGATTCATTGTGGTTAGGTAGAGAAAGGTTAACCTAAGTTATCAAGGTGAAATTTCACATTAGATCACTGATAAAGGTTTATTGGGTAGGATGGTTGGGTGGCAGGCCTTAGGTTAGGTTTGCCAGAGTGAAAAAGGAGTGACAATTAGAGCGTGTGGTTAAATGCTGTATTATATACAATTTAAAAGTGAATTTTTGGGTTTCTGCAGTTTGTGGACGTGTAATAATTTGATTAATAGTGTTTCATAGTCAATATTAATGTAATATCACTGGAAAAAACCCAAAGCCCAACTTCCAAATAATTACCAAATTCTATTTATGCTATACAAATACATTATCTAGCCTAACTTAATATTTATCCCTGGAATGTATGTCTTAAATGATGTGGACCCTATAACACTCAAAGTACAGAGAAGAAAATTAGCCTTGCAGCCCAACTTCCAAATAATAACCAAATTCTAATAATTTATGCTATACAAATACATTATCTAGCCTAACTTAATATTTATCCCTGGAATGTATGTCTTAAATGATGTGGACTATATAACACTCAAAGTACAGAGAAGAAAATTAGCCTTGGTAGGATATAATTAATACTAGGGTCACCAATGTATCAGACAAGTGTGCTAGAAATTTGACATCAGTGACACTTAAACCAATAGCGGTTACTTCTTGTTAAACTTACATGATGAGATCCCAAGCTCCGTATCTTGTCTTCAGATATGTATACAAAGCAATCATTTTTGTTGATATAATCCACTTCCAAGATCATGATCTCTGGGTCATTGAGACTTGCGAATCGTTTGGGAATCCAATCTGCATAATTGATAAGGCCACCTTTAGCTCATGCATTATTCATGAGAACCATTATCAGGTAAGTGTAAACTGCACATATCCAATCATGTAGACAGGCAGCAAAGCAACAGGTATCAAGATAAGGGTAAGGAACACCAGAATGGCATTGCTTACGATAAAGCGAACTGTGTAAAATAAACGAAAAGCTAGTGTTTGAAAAATTAATTTGATAAAAAATACACGGTATTTGATAAGAAACACAAAATTGAGAACTTTGAAAATTTGCGCGACTTTCCCCATGATGAAAACTTTAGGAACTGTCATTGCGGTGTTGCCGCTTGCCAAATTGGTGTGCGTTCGTTCAACACAAGTTCATACAGCATAATAATAATCGAAATCGATTATGCTGTGTGACCGTTATGCTGAGTGAATTTGTGTGGAAAAATCGCTTTACTAAATCTACGCTGAATCCGGGACTTGAACCTCCGACCTCCAGGTTACAAGTCCGCTGTCTTATCGATCAAGCTACTGAGGTCGGTAAATAAAAAACGCTTGCATACGAGTCTGCAACCATTGGGACATTTTCATCTTTACTATTCAAGGTCTAAAACTTATTACTTAACTGACCAAATTTCGTATTGTGCGCATGACACATACTTTTTCTCTTCTCTCTTTTTATAATTTAATATTTCGTTATTGTGCGCATGACACATACTTTTTCTCTTCTCTCTTTTTATAATTTAATATTTCGTTACATAATTTCGTTACATAATTTCGTCACATAATTTCGTTACATAATTTTGGTTATGTGGCAGAGCAAAGACATGAAAATGTCAAAAATTCTCTAGAAACAAAACCTTCCCTTCAAATCCACGTAAATAAACTTCAAGAATTATTTTATAACTTTAATGAGAAATCAACTGAGCACTGAAAAGGGGTAATAACAAAAGTGATACAAAAATTTAATAGTTAGAATAAAGGGGAAAAGGAGTGTGAAGATCCTTGGATTTTAGCTAGTTGTTCAGCTCCATTTTTACTCAACTTATTTACTAAAAAAAAAAAAAGAACTCGTTTCCAGGCCACCCAAGAGGTAGAGTTCCAGCCCGTTTTTCTAACTTCCTAAGTGGTATCCCCAACAAAATGTATCTCAACTTAGAAAAGAAGGATACACTTTGCAAGGCCTAATCCACTTCGTAATAAACTATTTCCTAAAAATAAATATATATAAAAAACTTGTGGCGCCAACAAGTGAAAAAAAAAGAAAACATGAATATGCAAAAAATAAAACATCATGCAAAAAAATACATCCGCCCAAAAACATCTACTGTAATATTATCAAAATATTCTTAATACAAAACTTATTTTGAAGAATCCCTTCGAGAGTGATCGCGGAACAGACAGACAGAAACATAAAAACATAGACAGACAGACAAACGAAAGGCAAATCGTCTAGTATACAAGTTAAGACAGAACTTCACTTAGTAAGGTCGCTTCGCTCCCTCACTGTGTTCGGTTTAAAATTGTATGACTCCAATAAACATGTATTGTGTACAAAATTTCATCAAGTTTGAAGAATCCATTCGAGAGTTATCGCGTAATAGACATACACACACACAGAACACATACAGACAAACGAAAGCCCAATCGGCCACTTTGCAAGTTAAAACAGAATCTTATGAGTTCGGTTGGTTAAAGAATTTTATATTTATTAGGGCATATACTGGCGTTTAGGGCATATAATGTAACTGTCCAATCTCTCCCCGTCATATTCCTATAATACTTATGCTGTTATATTAACTGGCAATATATTTGAGTAGCGATTAGGGCAGATGTATCATGCAAAGTAAAAAATAATCATGTTATACCATCATTCAAAAAAATACAAGACAACATAAAGTAAAAATGAACATGCAAAAAAAACTTAACACTAGCAGTTACCCTGACAGGTCAGGGTTATCGATGTGATCTGGGTGGACGAGGTGGTCTGGATGGACTGAAAAAAAAAAACAAACAAACAAAAAACGAAGAATGCAACAGTACGAAATCATGGAAATAGAAAATCTACATATAATAAAAATACAATAAGGAAAGTATAAAAATTGGTACTATTTTGAAGAAAAAACACAGCAGCATGCAACAAAGTGAAATTAAAAAATGCGACAAGCGATAATACGAGATGTAACTAGTATTATCTCGTACTATCGCTTGTAAAATGAGTGTCCATTTGTAGCCTAACACTACAAACCAACACTCTCTGCGTTAAAAAAAATACTCTTAATATCATGCAAAAAAAAAAAAAAAAAAAAAACAAGACAAATATAACATTGAACACCAACAAAATATGAAAGCATAATACTTAAACTTAACAGAGGACTTGGTGGTCAGGGTTGTCTTGATGGTCGAGGTGTTCTGGTTGGGCTGGCTTGATTGGGTGGGCTGGGTGTTCGGGTGGGCATCGTCATCGGGTGGGCTGGGTAGATCGAACGGGCTGGATGCCAGTTGGCTAGGTAGATTGAAATTATTCCTGAAACAAGCAAACAAAAACTAAGAATGCAACAGTACAAAATTATATAGAAAAGAAATCTACAAAAAACAATAAATTAATATAAAAAATAGGTACAATTTTGAATAGAAAACACAGAAAGATGCAAAAAAAGCAATCAAAAAATTTATCAAACAATAAAAAGCGATAATACGCGATGTAACTAGTATCATCTCGTACTATCGCTTGTAAGATGGGTGTTGGGTTGTAGCCTAACACTACAAACCAACACCTTCTTCGTTAAAAAAATATACTTTTAATAGCATGCAAAAAAAAAAAAACAAGACAATTAAAACATTGAACACGCACAAAGTATTAAAACATAATCCTTATACTTAACAGAGGACTTGGTGGTCTGGGTGGACGAGGTGGTCTGGGTGGACGAGGTGGTTTGGGTGGACGAGGTGGTCTGGGTGGACGAGGTGGTCTGGGTGGACGAGGTGGTCTGGGTGGACGAGGTGGTCTGGGTGCCAGTTGGATGTGTGGATTGAAATTAGTTCTGAAACAATAAAAAAAAAAAAAAAAAAAAAAAAACAAAAAACCAAGAATGCAACAGTACGAAATTGTGGAAAAAGAAAATCTACATAAAATAAAAGTACTATAAGGAAAGTAAAAAAATAGGTACTATTTTGAAGAGAAAACACAGAAGCATGTATCAAAGTGAAATTAAAAAAATGCGACAAGCGATAATACGGGATGTAACTAGTATTATCTCGTACTATCGCTTGTAAAATGAGTGTTCGTTTGTAGCCTAACACTAGAAACAAACACTCTGCGGAAAAAAAAAAATACTCTAAATATCATGCAAAAAAAACAAGACAAATATAACATTGAACACCAACAAAATATGAAAGCATAATACTTAAACTTAACAGAGGACTCGGTGGTCAGTGTTGTCTTGATGGTCGAGGCGTTCTGGTTGGGCTGGCTTGATTGGGTGGGCTGGGTGTTCGGTGTGGGCTTCGTCATCGGGTGGGCTGGGTAGATCGAACGGGCTGGATGCCAGTTGGCTGGGTAGGTTGAAATTATTCCTGAAACAAGCAAACAAAAACTAAGAATGCAACAGTAACAAATCATAAAAAAAAGAAATCTACAAAAAAAAAAAAAAAAAAAAAAACCAATAAATATGTACTATTTGAACAGAAAACACAGAAGCATGCAACAAAATGAATTTAAAAAATGCATCTAACAATAAAAAGCGATAATACGCGATGTAACTAGTATCATCTCGTACTATCGCTTGTAAGATGGGAGTTGGGTTGTAGCCTAACACTACAAACCAACACCTTCTTCGTTAAAAAATATACTTCTAATTTTAAAAAAAAACAAGACAAATAAAACATTGAACACGCACAAAGTATTAAAACATAATACTATACTGAACAGAGGACTTGGTGGCCTGGGTGGACGAGGTGGTCTGGGTGGACGAGGTGGTCTGGGTGGACGAGGTGGTCTGGGTGGACGAGGTGGTCTGGGTGGACGAGGTGTTCAGGGTGCCAGTTGGATGTGTTAATTGAAAGTAGTTCTGAAACAAACAAACAAAAAAAAACACACACACAAAAAAAACCAAGAATGCGTGACGCTGGCTTTTCCCGGCCCCACTCAGGCTGGGTGAGGTCAATGTGAGTAGCAGGTTTGTGAGTTTCCTGCGAATGGAGGGTAAAACCCCCGTCGTGATATGACCATGGCAGTTGAAAGCGACGTTAAACCCCACTTAAAAAAAAAAACCAAGAATGCAACAGTACGAAATCATGGAAATAGAAAATCTACATGCATATAATAAAAGTACAATAAGGAAATTAAAAAAATAGGTACTATTTTGAAAAGAAAACACAGAAGCATGCAACAAAGTGAAATAAAAAAAATGCGACAAGTGATAATACGGGATGTAACTGGTATTATCTCGTACTATCGCTTGTAAAATGAGTGTTCGTTTGTAGGCTAACACTACAAACCAACACTCTCTGCGTTAAAAAAAATACTCTTCATATCATGCAAAAAAAAACAAGACAAATATAACATTGAACACCAACAAAATATGAAGGCATAATACTTAAACTTAACAGAGGACTTGGTGGTCAGGGTTGTCTTGATGGTCGAGGTGTTCTGGTTGGGCTGGCTTGATTGGGTGGGCTGGGTGTTCGGGTGAGCTTCAGCATCGGGTGGGCTGGGTAGATCGACCGGGCTGGATGCCAGTTGGCTGGGTAGATTGAAATTATTCCTGAAACAAGCAAACAAAAACTAAGAATACAACAGTATAAAATCTTAAAAAAAAGAAATCTACAAAAAACAATAAATATAAAAAAATAGGTACAATTTTGAATAGAAAACACAGAAGCATGCAAAAAAAAGCAATAAATTTTTTTATCAAACAATAAAAAGCGATAATACGCGACGTAACTAGTATCATCTCGTACTATCGCTTGTAAGATGGGTATTGGGTTGTAGCCTAACACTACAAACAAACACCTTGTTCGTTAAAAAATATACTTTTAATAGAATGCAAAAAAAAACAAGACAAATAAAACATTGAACAGGCACAAAGTATTAAAACATAATCCTTATACTTAACAGAGGACTTGGTGGTCTGGGTGGACGAGGTGGTCTGGGTGGACTGAAACAAAAAAACAAAAAAAAAACAAGAATGCAACAGTACGAAATCATGGAAATAGAAAATCTACATATAATATAAGTACAATAAGGAAAGTAAAAAAATAGGTACTAATTTGAAGAGAAAACACAGAAGCATGCAACAAAGTGAAATTAAAAAAAGCGAAAAAGCGATAATACGGGATGTAACTAGTGTTATCTCGTACTATCGCTTGTAAAATAAGTGTTCGTTTGTAGCCTAACACTAGAAACCAACACTCACTATAAATATCATGCAAAAAAAACAAGACAAATATAACATTGAACACCAACAAAATACTATAAATATCATGCAAAAAAAAAACAAGACAAATATAACATTGAACACCAACAAAATATGAAAGCATAATACTTAAACTTAACAGAGGACTTGGTGGTCAGGGTTGTCTTGATGGTCGAGGTGTTCTGGTTGGGCTGGTTTAATTGGGTGGGCTGGGTGTTAGGGTGGGCTTCGTCATCGGGTGGGCTGGGTAGGTCGAACGGGCTAGATGCCTGTTGGCTGGGTAGATTGAAATTATTCCTGAAACAAGCAAACAAAAACTAAGAATGCAACAGTAAAAAAAAAAGAAATCTACAAAAAACAATAAATATAAAAAAATAGGTACAATTTTGAGTAGAAAACACAGAAACATGCAAAAAAAAAGCAATCAAATTTTTTACCAAACGATAAAAAGCGATAATACGCGATGTAACTAGTATCATCTCGTACTATCGCTTGTAAGATGGGTCTTGGGTTGTAGCCTAACACTACAAACCAACACCTTCTTCGAAAAAAAAATATACATTTAATAGCATGCAAAAAAAAAACATGACAATTAAAACATTGAACACGCATAAAGTATTGAAACATTATACTTATACTTAACAGAGGATTTGGTGGTCTGGGTGGAAGAGGTGGTCTGGGTGGACGAGGTGGTCTGGGTGGACGAGGTGGTCTGGGTGCCAGTTGGATGTGTGGATTGAAATTAGTTCTGAAACAGTAAAAAAACAAAAAACCAAGAATGCAACAGTACTAAATTATGGAAAAAGAAAATCTACATAAAATAAAAGTATGATAAGGAAAGTAAAAAAAGGACTATTTTACAGAGAAAACACAGAAGCATGCAACAAAGTGAAATTAAAGAATTCGACAAGCGATAATACGGGATGTAACTAGTATTATCTCGTACTATCGCTTGTAAACTGAGTGTTCGTTTGTAGGCTAACACTACAAAGCAACAGTCTCTGCGTTAACAAAAGTACTTTTAATAGCATGCAAAAAAAAAAAAAAAAAACAAGGCAGAAAATATGAAAACATAACACTTAAACTTAACAGAGGACTTGGTGGTCAGGGTTGTCTTGATGGTCGAGGTGTTCTGGTTGGGCTGGCTTGATTGGGTGGGCTGGGTGTTCGGGTGAGCTTCGTCATGGTGGCTGGGTTAGATCGAACGGGCTGGATGCAGTTGGCTGGGTAGATTGAAATTATTCTGAAAGCAAAAAAAATTAAGAATGAACAGTACAAATCTTAAAAAAAGAAATCTACAAAACAATAAATATAAAAAATAGGTACAATTTTGAATAGAAAACACAGAAACATGCAAAAAAAAAAAAGCAATCAAAAAATTTATCCAACGATAAAAAGCGATAATACGCGATGTAACTAGTATCATCTCGTACTATCGCTTGTAAGATGGGTGTTGGGTTGTAGCCTAACACTACAAAACCAACACCTTCTTTGTTAAAAAAATATACTTTTAACAGCATGCAAATAAAAACAAGACAAATAAAACATTGAACACGCACAAAGTATTAAAACATAATCCTTATACTTAACAGAGGACTTGGTGGTCTGGTTGGACGAGGTGGTCTGGTTGGACGAGGTGGTCTGGGTGGACGAGGTGGTCTGGGTGGACGAGGTGGTCTGGGTGCCAGTTGGATGTGTGGATTGAAATTAGTTCTGAAACAATAAAAAAACACAAAAAACCAAGAATGCAACAGTACAAATTATGGAAAAGAAATTACAAAACAAAAATATAATAAGGAAAATAAAAAAAGCGACTATTTTTGAAGAGAAAACACAGAAGCATGCAACAAAGTGAAATTAAAAAAATGCGAAAAGCGATAATACGGGATGTAACTAGTATTATCTCGTACTATCGCTTGTAAAATAAGTGTTCGTTTGTAGCCTAACACTAGAAACCAGCACTCACTATAAATATCATGCAAAAAAAACAAGACAAATATAACATTGAACACCAACAAAATACTATAAATATCATGCAAAAAAAAAAAACAAGACAAATATAACATTGAACACCAACAAAATATGAAAGCATAATACTTAAACTTAACAGAGGACTTGGTGGTCAGAGTTGTCTTGATGGTCGAGTGTTTGTTGCTGGTTTGGGTGGTTTATTGGGTGGTGGGTGTTGGGTGGGCTTCGTCATCGGGTGGGCTTCGTCATCGGGTGGGCTGGGTAGGTCGAACGGGCTGGATGCCTGTTGGCTGGGTAGATTGAAATTATTCCTGAAACAAGCAAACAAAAACTAAGAATGCAACAGTACAAAAAAAAGAAATCTACAAAAAACAATAAATATAAAAAAATAGGTACAATTTTGAGTAGAAAACACAGAAACATGCAAAAAAAAAAGCAATCAAATTTTTTATCAAACGATAAAAAGCGATAATACGCGATGTAACTAGTATCATCTCGTACTATCGCTTGTAAGATGGGTCTTGGGTTGTAGCCTAACACTACAAACCAACACCTTCTTCGAAAAAAAAATATACATTTAATAGCATGCAAAAAAAACATGACAATTAAAACATTGAACACGCATAAAGTATTGAAACATTTTTTTTTTTTTTTTTTTTTTTTTTTTCAATACTCTTTATTTTTTATATAATACAAAATACAATTACAGAAAAAAATAAATATATATAAAAGTAAACTAAATTATTTATACAATAAATAAATTTATAAATTGAGTTATAGAAGAGTCCATTTGTGCTTAAAGCATGTGTTGGACTCTTCTGTTATAATAAGTCTTCTGGTTATAACTTTTTTTTTAATCAACAACTAAACAGTAATATATATATATATAATGTAATTAGGCATTAAAAATTGTATTTTTGTATGTAGATTTTTTTACTTTTGTTTCTCTTCTAATTTTATTATTTTTTCTCACGCTTTGGTATGATTTTTTTTTCTTCATATAATTGATTGTTTTAATTTGGTCTTATTTTCTTCATTTTTTAGCCATTTTCCTAATATCTTTCTCAATAGTTTTATATCTCTTATTTCTCTGAATTCTACTGGTAATATATTATATATTTTATTTCCTCGATAAGAAAAATGTCTTTGTGATAATGATCTATTTTTTCTTGGTATTACTGTTTGTCCTGTTTGTCTAGTTGTGTAAGTCTGGTTAATGTTTATAGTCCAAATGTTCTTCTTCTTAATAGTGAATGTCGCAGTTTTAAATAGGTATATGTCGTTAAGATTAGGTACATTTAAAAGTTTGTATAAGTCATCAGAATGAAATAGTCGGTCTTTCTTTAGTATTGTCCTAATTAAAATGTTTTGTGTTGTCTTTAGTTTATTTAATGTATTTTGATACGCCCCTCCCCAAGCTGTGATACAGTATTGAATCAGTGACTGAGCCATTGCAAAATATATCTCTCTTATAACTGATTTATCACAAGCTTGGTTTAGATTGTAAAAAATATACATTAAATGTCTCAATTTCTGTCTCAGTAAGTCAATGTGTCCTGTCCATTTCAAGTGATTGTCTAGTATTACCCCTAAGTAGCGTACAGTATTTTGTCGTTGTAATGTTATGGTCTTATTCTCAATGTTGGTAACTTGTATTGTTGATGTAGTTGGTTGTGTTCTGTCATCTATTGAGAAAGTCATGTAGTTTGTTTTGTTGAAGTTGATTTGTAATGACATAGAGGTGTACCAGTTTTGTATAAAAGTCAAGTCCATAGTCGCAAGTGAGTGTGTCTGCTCCCAGCTATCTGAAGAGTAACATATCACGGTATCATCTGCATAGCAATAAACTTGACCCTTGCTTAATCCAGGAAGAGAGTTTGTATAACAGTTAAATAAGCAAGGCCCAAGCAGCGTACCTTGTAAGATTGAGAATGCGTGACATTTTACTGGATCAGATAGTTGTGAGTTTAGTCTAAGTATCTGTGTTCTGTTAGATAGGTAAGAGTCAAACCATTTGAGTACTGTGTTTCTAAGGCCTAAGGTTTCGAGTTGTTTCAGAAGAATTGAATGTTTAATAGAGTCATAAGCCTTAGAAATGTCTAAAAATACTGCTAAAACTTTTTGTCCAGAGTCAATTTTTTCGTATAAGTGGGTAGTCAAGTCTAGTAGTGCGTCTTCAGTTCCTACACCTTTCTTAAATCCGTATTGTTGGTTAGTCAGTTTATTTGTTGATAGTAAATAATGTTCTAGTCTATTTTTGACACATTTTTCCAGTAACTTACTAAAATTTGTCAGTAATGAAATTGGTCTGTAGTTTGTCAAGTCGTCTTTCTTTCCTTTCTTGTGTACAGGTATAACTATACTGGTCTTATAACAGAAAGGAAAGCGTCCTTCAGTAATACTCAAGTTAAATACGTGTGTCAGTGGAGTCAGTATATGTGGTGTTATAAATTTTATTGTTTTGTTTTGTATACCGTCATTACCTGGAGCAGTGTTGTTGTTTAAGTCTTTTATATATTTGTAAAGTTCAGTAGCTGTGATTGGTGGAAAAGTAGAGTAAATGTTGTTATTGTTGAGTTCTGTCTGGTTTGTAGTAGTTAAGTCATCTTGTAAGGATTCTGTTAACTGAGGTTCTTGGTCATTTGAAGATGTTGGTCTGTTGTTGTCAATTTGGTCTGCAACTGTTTTACCAACATTTTGAAAATAAACATTCATAACATTAGCTGTAGTCAATGTGTTAGTCGCACAGTCATAAGTGTTGTTATTGTGAGTGATTTTCTTTATATTTGAGTCTTGTATGTTTTTTCCTATTGAGTCATGTAGTATAGTCCAAAGTTTACGTTTGTCATGTCTATTTCTGTCTAATTCAGATTTAAGATGTAGATTTTTAGCAAGTCTTATTGAACTAGAAACAATATTTCTTACTTTCCTATAGTATATAATTAGTCGGTTGTTATTGGGGTGTTTTTTAGTCAGTCGTGCAAGTCTATCTCGATTTCTTAATGATTTAAGTAAATTTTCTGTCATCCAGGGTTTAAGTGGTGTGAGTCTGTTAGAGTAGGTTCGTATTTCAGTACAAGAGTCAATAAAATCTATAGTCATCTGAGTCAATGTAAATTATTATACTTATACTTAACAGAGGATTTGGTGGTCTGGGTGGAAGAGGTGGTCTGGGTGGACGAGGTGGTCTGGGTGGACGAGGTTGTCTGGGTGCCAGTTGGATGTGTGGATTGAAATTAGTTCTGAAACAGTAAAAAAACAAAAAACCAAGAATGCAACAGTACGAAATTATGGAAAAAGAAAATCTACATAAAATAAAAGTATGATAAGGAAAGTAAAAAAAGGACTATTTTACAGAGAAAACACAGAAGCATGCAACAAAGTGAAATTAAAGAATTCGACAAGCGATAATACGGGATGTAACTAGTATTATCTCGTACTATCGCTTGTAAACTGAGCGTACGTTTGCAGCCTAACACTACAAAGCAACAGTCTCTGCGTTAACAAAAGTACTTTTAATAGCATGCAAAAAAAAAAAAAAAAAAACAAGGCAGAAAATATGAAAACATAACACTTAAACTTAACAGAGGACTTGGTGGTCAGGGTTGTCTTGATGGTCGAGGTGTTCTGGTTGGGCTGGCTTGATTGGGTGGGCTGGGTGTTCGGGTGAGCTTCGTCATCGGGTGGGCTGGGTAGATCGAACGGGCTGGATGCCAGTTGGCTGGGTAGATTGAAATTATTCCTGAAACAAGCAAACAAAAATTAAGAATGCAACAGTACAAAATCTTAAAAAAAAGAAATCTACAAAAAACAATAAATATAAAAAAATAGGTACAATTTTGAATAGAAAACACAGAAACATGCAAAAAAAAAAGCAATCAAAAAATTTATCCAACGATAAAAAGCGATAATACGCGATGTAACTAGTATCATTTCGTACTATCGCTTGTAAGATGGGTGTTGGGTTGTAGCCTAACACTACAAAACCAACACCTTCTTTGTTAAAAAAATATAGATTTAATAGCATGCAAATAAAAACAAGACAAATAAAACATTGAACACGCACAAAGTATTAAAACATAATACTTATACTTAACAGAGGACTTGGTGGTCTGGGTGGACGAGGTGGTCTGGGTGCGATTTGGATGTGTGGCTTGAAATTAGTACTGAAACAAACAAACATAATTTAGAATACAACAGTACAAAGTTATGGAAAAAGAAAATCTACATAAAATAAAAGTATAAAAAATAGGTACGATTTTGAAGAGAAAACAGAAGCATGCAACAAAGCGAAATCAAAATAAATACGCGGTGTAACTAGTATCATCTTGTATTATCGCTTGTAATATGGTTGTTGGGTTGTAGCCTCACACTACAAACCAACACTCTCTGCGTTAAAAAAAAAATACTCTTAATATCATGCAAAAAAAAAGACAAATATAATATGGAACATGAACAAAATAATAAAACATAATACTTAAAGTTAACAGAGGACTTGGTGGTCAGTGTTGTCTGCCTGGTCGATTGGCGTGGGCTGGGTGCTCGGGTTGGATTGTGTGCTCTGGGTGATCGGGTGGACTGGGTGTTCGGGGTGGGTGCTCATGGTGGACTGGGTAAATTGGACAGGATGGGATGGGTAGATTTAAATTATTCCTGAAACAAACAAACGAAAAACTAAGAATGCAACAGTACAAAATCATGGAAAAAGAAAATCTACAAATAAACATTGAATATAAAAAATAGGTAGTATTTTGAAGAGAAAACACAGAAGCAAGCAACAAATTAAAATTAAAAATTCAACAAGCAATAACAAGCGATAGTATGCGATGTAACTAGTATTATCTCGTACTATCGCTTGTAAGAAGGATGTTTAATTTAAAAAAAAAAAAAAAAAAAAAAAAAAAGACAAATAAAACATTGAACACGCACAAAGTATTAAAACATAATACTTAAACTTAACAGAGGACTTGCTGGTCTGGGTGGACGAGGTGGTCTGGGTGGACGAGGTGGTCTGGGTGGACGAGGTGGACGGGTGGACGAGGTGGACGGGTGGGCAGGCTCGATTGGTTGAGCTGGCTTGATTGGTTGGGCTAGTCGGGATGGGCTAGGTGATCGGAAGGGCCTGGTTGCTCGCGATGGGCGGGGTGTGTTGGACGGGCTGGGTGGATTGAAATTAGTTCTGAAACAAAAAAAAAAAAAACAATAATGAAAGAGTACAAAATCATTATGAAAGCAAAACCACAAAATAAAACAATTTAAAGAAGTTAGGAACCGGTGCTCTCAATACGCCATTGAAGCTGGCCGTGTAATAAATTACTCCAATAGAAAGGAGCACTGTTAAAAAAAAATGGGATATTTTTTTATCGAAACTAAGACACGCCTTGAAGTTCATAGCTGAACCTTACGCAAGAAACCTTACGCAAAAAACCCTAAGCTAAGGAATGCCCTACAACCAAACACAGCACACTATAGCCCGGGCAAGTTTCTTTTCTTTTAAAGCCAGCGTATTTCGCGCGTTGAATGCACAGGTTCTCGTAGGATCACCAAAGTTATCCAACGTTCAGCGAGGTGAAGACTTCGTGATGCTGGCATTCTGGCCCAACTCAGGCTGGGTGAGGTCAATGTGGGTGGCAGGTCTGTTAGTTTCCTACGAATGGAGGGTAAAACCCCCGTCGTGTTTGACCGTGCAGTTGAAAAACGACGTTACTCAAAAAAAAATCCGTGCAAGACATAGTCCCATTATACCAGCTGAGCTCCATGGCTCAGTGATTAAGAGCATTTGTTTTTGACCCGGAGAATCCCGTAAAACACCGAAAGTTAAACAAAGCACCTTTTTATTTGAGTAATTTGCTACTAAGCCAGCTTCGATGGTGCATTGAATGCACCGCTTCTCGTAGGATCACCAAAGCAACGTCCAGCGAGGTGAAGACTTCGTGATGCTGGCATTCCGGCCGAACCCAGGCTGGGTGAGCTTAATGTATGTAGCAGGTTTGTGTGTTTCCTTTGAATGGAAGGTAACACACCCGTCATAATATGACCATGGAATTGAAAGCTATGTTAAACCCAAATTACAAAAAAAAATGTTACAGAGACGTTAAAATAATATCTAACAATTAAAAATCTATGAGTATGTACCAGGTGGTATTTGAACTCGCGGTTAACCGAATTTTCGATGAATTGCTCAGGGTAAAACACCCGTCGTAATATGACCATGCAGTTGAAAATGAAGTTTAAAAAAATTAACATAAAATATTTGAGACGTGCTTTTTACCCTCTTTCCCTTGAAACTCAGAAATACCCACGACCTCAACCAGCTTCGGTTGGGCCACGAATAGGTGCCTCGATATTATTTCGGCATCTCGAAGGTTGGAATTAGTGTGGTCACCTAGTCCTGACTACTTCTTGACCACTCAAATTTAAACCCTCCTTCGTAATACTGGCCTTTTCCGACCCAAACAAGGCTGGGTGAGGTTCATTAGGGTTGCTTATTTGTAAGATTCCAAGGAATAAAAGGTAAACCTCGTCTCGAATGACTATATTATACAAAGAGATGTTAAAGAAACATTAACCAAATAAAGTAAATCTCAAGGGAATAAGAATTGGTCTAAATCATAAGCTCAAGGTGATCTAATTAGGCAACATAAGACCTTTCAATATGTAGATCAACCAATTGTTACTTGAGTAAAAATAGATTCATAGGTGTGCTTCTTTATAGCAAGGTTTCTCACTCTCAAAATCTCCAAATCTCTCTTTCAACTGCTAAACAACCCACTGTAATTGGTTTTTTGAACGAAAGTTGATGGATGAGAGGGAGAAGAGGGAATTTTAAAACTGAGAGTGCTTTCTGAAAGGGAGCCCTCTGGTCACTTTGCACTAAAAAAAATTAATTACCTACCTAGAAATCTAGACATGGCCATTATTTTATTTGGTCCTCAATTGAGTTTTGAGTGTACCTTCCAACTAGCACAATATAATTATGTTCCCAGCACTAAAAAGAAGAAAAAGTTAAAAAAATGCGGTTGGTGGAAAAAAGCAAAAAAAATTTAGGATTGAGGTCCTGTAGCCCGTTCCAGAAAAATTCTCCACTCTCAAAACCCCCGAATCTTCGTTTCAACTGTCACACAACACTCTCTGATTGGTTAATTGGAACACAATTACCTATCAGAATGCGCTGTGTGACGGTTGAATCGAAGATTCGGGGATTTTGAGAGTGGATCTGGCTAGTGTTTCTGGAACGGACTGCTGATCACTTTACACTTGAAAAAATACCTTTCCAGAAATCTATGATAGAAAGAAATGATAAATTTTCACATGTTCCACATTCTGGTTTGAATGTGACCTTCCAACTAGTACAATACAAGTTCCGAGAACTAAAAAAAAGAAAAAGTTAAAAGAATCTGGTTGAGGGAGAAAAGCAAAAAAGAATCCTACTGTAATATTACTAATAATTATGTTGTATGGAACTTACCTTCTTTTGTAGAAACGCAGTAGCAAAGAATTATGAAATTTGAAGTTTAAAATCAGTCTTGCCGAAAACTGAAGCACGTTGAAAAATCGTCAGAAGGTGACGCTCTGAAACACGGTGTTGAACGTAGGAGAATCGGAGCACAAGTGATTTCGAATAAAATTTTCCAGCAGAGACCCTAAAAGCTCAAACTCAATTCTCGATTCTGATTGGTTGGACTAAAAATAACTATTTTCTACCTTATCTAACCCCAGTGGCGTCGCTCCGGGTATTTTTTCTGAACTTTTCAGTAGGTCTGTCTAATGATTTTTTTGAATATTATCAATTTATGAAGAAATCTGTAAGAGAAGTTACCTACTATGAGACACTTGGTTACTTTTTGTATTTCATATTGCATAACTACAAAGTACAGGCATTCATACAATTTAATGTTCAAGTAAATAAATTCTTACTTTGTGCCTGCTTAGTACTTAATCAGGTAATCTACTTATTAGATACATTTATATACTCGTATAATTAGCTTATTAGGTATAATATGCTTATTATACAGTGCAGAGTAATACCTATAGTCATAATCGATTTCATTTTTACTACAACACAGAAATTCATTTAACTTCAACGGTTTAAATCAAATATATTTCTTGTTCTATTCTCTGGTATTCGGGATCAGTTTCAATCACAAAGCTCCAACGAGACCTTACATTTACATGAGCTAGGACCTAGCAGGGGCATCTCGACCCGGTCATCTCTCTTCCCACCTTTGTTCTACCTTTATGAAGGTATTTATCCTCTCTCTCATTACACTAATATGTCTGTGGCTACATGCTTTTTTGTCTGTTTCCATAAGCTTATGCGACTTGAAAATAATGTGGATTTTTCCGTCCAGTCTAGAATACTTATTTTCTTCGTGCTTTTTCTTTTGTCCAGCATTTTACCTAAGTCAGTAACTCAAACAATAATACTTAACTGCAGCTTAAGAGAAACTTTGTAAAAAATAAAGAACCGAACAAAAATAATATAAAATTATTTTCCTTAGAAAATTGAAATTCACACCGGTTAGATTTTGCAGATACGGCACTGCGAAAATTCAATTTTGTTATCTCGGTTCCCACAGTGCCCTTCTCATGGGCTCACATGAATCATCAAATAGGCTCACACACTACAGAGGATATAAGGTAGAACTCAAGCCCGAGTACCTCAGTTCTGTTTAGTTTCTCGGAGAGTTAACATCGTCTCTCCACTGTCTTGTCGATCCGTTTTTTTTTTCTTCTTCTTTCTTTTTTTTTTTCTTTTCAAATACCTACCTAAATTTTAAAATTATTAAAAAAAAAAAAATCGATATAACTTTTATTTCATGCATTTGTGTTTTTCCGTTTAGATTGCAGTCGACGGAATAGTATACTGGGGTAAGTGTTTTTATGCATGTTTTCATAAAATTGTATAATCCTTTCCATAAAGCCGATCTCCCACTGAGTGCAAATTTTAAGTAAGAAGTGTTGCAAATTTTAAATGGGAAGTGTTGCAAATTCTAAATGGGAAGTGTTGCAAATTCAACATTGGGCAACGTTTCCTGACAATCCATGAAATATTGCGCAGCGTTCTGCAACATTAAATTTAAAATGGGGAATGTTCCAAAGCTTTTTCCAAATGATCTATGATTTTTTGCGAGAGAAAATGTTGCACTTATGCCGTATTTTTCTTTCTAACCAAAGTTAACCAAACGGGAATAAAATGAACCAAACTGGAAGCAAGTCATTTTTCTTTTGGAAGAGGAAAAATTTCCACTTCCAAAGTTAACCAAAGTGAAAGTAGAAAATTATTGCTTTCAGTTCTTTATAGGTTAAGTCCATTGTTTATCATTAAAAGTAACCAAACGCATTTTTCTTTCACCAATGACCTTGGAATAAAATGGAAATATTTGGAAAAAACCTAACCAGGAAATTCTTTTTAGTTAGAAAGAAAAATACGACTTTAGTGAGATCTCGGCTTTAGTCTTCTCTTTTCTTGTACTCATTTTCTATTTTCTCTTCTCTTCTGGTTTAAGGTTTCTATTTTCTCACTTATAATAGTCTTAAGTTAAAGGCCAATATCCTCAGTAGCTAGTTGGATACCTATTAATTTTGAGCTGTTGGGTTCTTTATTCTCAATATATCAGAACCTCAAACCCCCAAAAAGTTAACATTGGCTTAGGGGATGTAATTTATGTAAATGTATAAAAAATTAAATATCGATAAATGAAAAGATCAAAATCAAATCACCCACCCATTTTTTTCTATAGTTAATCTCTGTCCTATTCTAATGACATGAATTAAATTACACTATCAATCACACAGTCTCTGTCCTTTACTGTTTTCATCAATTATTTATCTCATTCTATTTTATTACACTATTCTCTTTCCTTTTCTTTTTTCATCAATTATCTCTTGGCCATTTTATTTTTCTGTTCTTTCGATTAATTATCTATCAAATGCTCAATTATTATCTATCACCTTTTCTCTTTCTTCTGTCCTTTTCACTTGGTATCAATCATCTCATACGTCTTTCTTTTTCCCTTGTTCTATTACTTATCCTTTTTCTCTTTTTTCTATTTCTTATTCTCTGTACCTTTAGTTTTTCATCAATTTTTTCTTATAACCTCTATCTCTTTTCTGTCTATATCTCGTTTTGTCTATCGCCTAATCTCTTTATCTATTTTCTATACTTTTCAATGTTCATCAATAA
This sequence comes from Bactericera cockerelli, assembly GCA_024516035.1. Lineage (NCBI taxonomy): Eukaryota > Metazoa > Arthropoda > Insecta > Hemiptera > Triozidae > Bactericera > Bactericera cockerelli. The sequence continues at coordinate 38,735,302 of CM044956.1, forward strand.
TATTTTATCTGCATTCTATCCATTTGCTTTTTCTATTATCTGTCCTTCCTATTTTTAATGATCATCTCCAACCTTTTCTCTTTCTACCTATCCTTTTTCTCTTTTTTTTCTCTTTTTTCTTTTCATCAATTATATATCACATTTATATTCTCGTTCTCTATTTTCTATTCTTTTGAATTTTCATCAGTTATCAGGTTATCACCTAGTATACGTACTTTCCCCATTATCTGTCCTTTTACCTATCAAGTATGTGTTCTTTTTCCCTCCTAAAGTATTTTCTCTTTTCATGGAATATTTACAACCTATTCTTCTTCCCTATTATCTGTACTTTTCTCTTTTCAACAAATATCTAATCGCCTATTTTTTTTCCGTAGTATATATTCTCTTATCTTTTCATCAAGTATACAAGGTGGTTAAAATTTTATGATAACGTTTTTTCGGATCTTGTTTGGAATCCGTGTTAACTTGAGTATTGTGGTTAAATTTTAATGCTACCACGCTTTTCGGTGTGAAAAATGAATACTTGTATTTTTGTGAAATTCTTGATTTTGGTACTTTTGTATGGCCCTGTGTCAGGCCCGTTTTACCGAATAAGCACAGTAGGCACATGTCTAGGGTGCTGGGCAATAGGCATTTTTGGGGGTGTGCAAAAAAATGGAAAAACCAAATTGCCGTGGTTGTATTTGCATGCATCATTTATTGCACCACTGTCAAAAGCCGACATGTTACCCAAACCACAGCCGCGCCTGGTGCTCAGACAAAACTGGTATTTCTGGCTAAATCTAAATTTACGGGGTATAGACGTTATAGTAGGGCCGGTGTGGGGGTATAAAGAGGGGTGCTAGTCTCCATTGTGCCCAGGCCGCTGCCAGGGTGTAAAACGGGCCCTGCCCTGTGTGTTGGTTCAAAGTGGTCCTTTGTGTTATTGTATCACAATTTTAGTGGGTAGCGCAGAATTATAGGAATTTAGAAGAAGAAATAATTATACTAAGTAGTCACTGTGGCAGAGTGAGTTAGCGCGCTAGGCATTGCACACATGGTGGCCTGGGTTCGATTCCCAGCGGGAAAGGATTTTTTCTGCTCTGTACTTGGATGTTCGGGGTCCACTCATACCTCGTGAGAAAAAAAAAGTAGCTACTTTGATGTGAGCAGCGACCAGTGGCAGAATCATAGGCAAAAAAATAATACAAGATATTGTAAATTAAAGTGGTAAAGTCTCATGATTCTGCGCTACCCACTAAAAAATTTGTGACCTAATAACACAAAGAAAAAGCATTATTATATTATTATTATTATTATAGAAGAAGAAACAATTATACTAAGTTTCTTATAGGGAAAAATCACCTTAGTTTGATAGACCATGATGTTATACTTTAATGCATGATAATCATTATTATTATTATTTCTTGTACTTGTTGTATTTTTTTATTTTACTTTTTCAGTCCCAAGTAACCACCCAGCCCGATTCAACCACCCAGCTCAGATTGACCACCTACTCCACCCAGCCAGGCAAGCCTACTTTGACAAACCGCCAGCCGCGAACACTCAGCCCTACCCGACCACCCAGAGCATCCTGACCACCCAGCAAACCGCGATCACCTAGTCCACTGTTAAGTTAAGTTTTAATATTAAGTATTAAGTTTTAATATTTTTTGCATTATAAATTTTATTAGCTATTGTCTCTTTTTTTGCATACAATAGTTATTTTTTTTTCTTAATACATTTTGTGATTTTTGTTTATTGCATGGATTAATGTTGCATGCTTCTGTATGTTCTCTTCATAATACTCAGTACCGTGGTATTTCTTGTACTTGTTTTATTTTACTTTTCCGCATGATTTTGTACTGTTGCATTCTTGGTTTTTTTTTGTTTTAGAACTAGTTTTAGTACACCCTGAACACTAAGTCCACCCAGCTGGAGAAGACCACCACGACCACCCTGCACATGCCACCCACCCATCCCGATCCGACCACCTAGCCCAGCCCGACCACCTAGTCCCCTGTTAAGTTAAGTATTAAGTTTTCTATATTTTGTGTATGATCAATTTTCTTTGCTATTGTCTTGTTTATTTTTTTTTAATACTATAATTGTTTTTTTGCTTATTTCATTTTGTGATTTTCGTTTATAGCATGGATTAATGTTGCATGTTTTGTGTGTTCTCTTCATAATACTCAGCACCTATTTCTTGTACTTGTTGTATTTTTTATGTTCCTCTTTCGTATGATTTTGTACGGTTTTTGCATTTTATTTATTTATTAAAACTTTATTAATACTGTATGCATTTTGTTTGTATTTTTTCCGTGTTCGTATAAGATCTCTGTTATGGTGAACACTACAACCCAACACCTATTTTACAAGTGACAGTACGAGATAATACTAGTTACATCGCGTATTATCACTTTTTTTTTTTTTTTGCTTATTGCATTTTGTGATTTATCTTTATTGCATAAAGCAATGTTGCATGCTTCTGTGTTCTCTTCGTAATACTTATTACATATTTCTTTTACTTATTGTATTTTTTTATTTTACTTTTTCGCATGAATTTTTACTGTTGCATTCTTGGTTTTTTGTTTTAGCACTTATTATACTCCACCCAGCCAGCTCAGTCCATCCCGACCACCCAGCCCAACCCGACCACCCAGCTCACATCGACCACCCTGTGCACCCAGCCAGCCCAGCCCACTTTGAACAACCGCAGACCGCGAACACTCAGCCCACGGTGAACACTCAGCCCTACCCGACCACCCAGCCAACCCCGACCATCTAGTCCTCTGTTAAGTTAAGTATTAAGTTGTAATATTTTGTGCATGATCAATTTTATTTGCTATTTGTCTTTTTTTGCATGATATATTATATAAAATATTTTTTTGCCTGTTGCATTTTGTGGCTTTCGTTTATTGCATGGTTTAATGTTGCATGTTCTGTATGGTGTTCTCTTCATAATACTTAGCACCTATTTCTTGTACTTGTTGTATTTTTTGATGTTTCTCTTTCGTACAATTTTGTACTGTTTTTGCATTTTATTGATTTATTAAAACTGCATGCATTTTGTATGTATTTTTTTTCGTGTTCGAATAAGATCTCTTTTATGGCGAGGAAAGGTCCGGCTGTAGGGGAGGAGGAGGCCGAGGCTGTTGGGTTGTAGTGTTATGCTACAACCCAACACCTATTTTACAAGCGATAGTACGAGATAGTACTAGTTACGTCGCGTATTATCGCTTTTTTTTTCCTTTTTCTTTTTTGCATGTTGCATTTTGTGATTTATGTTGCATGCTTCTGTGTTCTCTTCATAATACTTGGTACCTTTTTCTTGTACTTGTTGTATTTTTTTATTTTACTTTTACGCATGATTTTGTACTGTTGCCTTCTTGGTTTTTTGTTTTTAGAACCACCCAGCCAGCTCAGTCCATCCCGACCACCCAGCTCACATCGACTACCCAGTAGTACCCAGTGCACCCGACCACCCAGCCCACCCCGACCACCCAGCCCACCCCGACCACCCAGTCCACCCCGACCACCCAGCCCACCCCGACCACCCAGTCCACCCCGACCACCCACCTCACCCTGACTACCCAGCCCATCGCGACCACCTAGTCCTCTGTTAAGTTAAGTATTAAGTTTTAATATTTTGTGCATGATTAATTTTATTTGTTTTTTTTTTTTATGATTTTATTATTGCATGGATTAATGTTACATGTTCTGTGTTCTCTTCATAATACTTAGCACCTATGTATTTCTTGTACTTGTTATATTTTCCTTTTTCGCATGATTTATACTGTTTCATTGTTAGTTTTTTTTTAAACTAATTTTAGTCCCAAGGAACCCAACCTTACTCGACCACCATTACCACCTCGACCACCCTTACCAACTCGACCATTATTACCACCTTGACTTTCATTACCACTTCGACTTTCATTACCACCTCGACTTTCATTACCACCTCGACTTTCATTACCAACTCGACTTTCATTACCACCTCGACTTTCATTACCACCTCCATTTTCATTACCAGCTCGACTTTCATCACCACCTCGACCATCATTACCACCTCGACCATTATTGCCACCTCGACCATTATTACCACCTCGACCATCATTACCACCTCGACCATCATTACCACCTCGACCATCATTACCACCTCGACCATAATTAACACCTCGACCATAATTACCACCTCGATCACCCTTACCACCTCGACCACCCTTACCACCTCGACCACCCTTACCACCTCGACCACCCTTACCACCTCGACCATCATTACCACCTCGACCATCATTACCACCTCGACCATCATTACCACCTCGACCATCATTACCACCTCGACCATCATTACCACCTCGACCATCATTACCACCTCGACCACCCTTACCACCTCGACCACCCTTACCACCTCGACCACCCTTACCACCTCGACCATCATTATCACCTCGACCATCATTACCACCACGACCATCATTACCACCTCGACCATCATTACCACCTCGACCATCATTACCAGCTCGACCATCATTACCACCTCGACCATCATTACCACCTCGACCATCATTACCACCTCGACCATCATTACCACCTCGACCATCTCTTACCACCTCGATCTACCATACCACCTCCATCACCCATACCACCTCGACCACTCTTACCACCTCGATCTACCATACCACCTCCATCACCCATACCACCTCGACCATCATTACCACCTCGACCACCCTTACCACCTCGACCATCTTTACCACCTCGACCACCCTTACCACCTCGACCATCATTACACCCTTGACCATCATTACACCCTTGACCATCATTACACCCTTGACCATCATTACCACCTCGACCACCCTTACCACCTCGACCACCCTTACCACCTCGACCATCATTATCACCTCGACCATCATTACCACCTCGAACACCCTTACCACCTCGACCACCCTTACCACCTCGACCAACCTTACCACCTCGACCACCCTTACCACCTCGACCACCCTTACCACCTCGACAATCATTACCACCTCGACCATCATTACCACCTCGACCACCCTTTCCACCTTGACCATCATTACACCGTCGACCATCATTACACCGTCGACCATCATTACCACCTCGACCATCATTACCACCTCGACCATCATTACCACCTCGACCACCCTTACCACCTCGACCACCCTTACCACCTCGACCACCCTTACCACCTCGACCATCATTACCACCTCGACCACCCTTATCACCTCGACCACCCTTACCACCTCGACCACCATCGACCACCCTTACCACCTCGACCATCATTATCACCTCGACCATTATTATCACCTCGACCATCATTACCACCTCGACTTTCATTACCACCTCTAATTTCATTACCACCTCGACTTTCATTACCACCTCGACTTTCATTACCACCTCGACCACCCTTACCACCTTAACCACCTACCACTCACCATCATTATCACCTCGACCATTATTATCACCTCGACCATCATTACCACCTCGACTCATTACCACCTCGACCATTATCATTACCACCTCGACTTTCATTACCACCACTCGACCATTACCACCTCGACCACCCTTACCACCTCGACCATCATTACACCTCGACCATCATTACCACCTCGACCATCATTACCACCTCGACCACCATTACCACCTCGACCATCATTATCACACCTCGACCATCATTATCACCCCGACCACCTTACACCTCGACCATCACCTCGACTACCCTTACCACCTCGACCACACCTACCCCTCGACCATCATTACCACCTCGACCATCATTACCACCTCGACCACCCTTACCACCTCGACCACCCTTACCACCTCGACCATCATTACACCTCGACCATCATTATCACCTCGACCATCATTCCCACCTCGACCATCATTACCACCTCAACCACCCTTACCACCTCGACCACCCTTACCACCTCAACCATCATTACCACCTCAACCATCATTACCACCTCGACCATCATTACCACCTCGACCATCATTACCACCTCAACCACCCTTACCACCTCGACCACCCTTACCACCTCAACCATCATTACCACCTCGACCATCATTACCACCTCGACCATCATTACCACCTCGACCATCATTACCACCTCGACCATCATTACCACCTCGACCACTCTTACCACCTCGATCTACCATACACACCTCCATCACCCATACCACCTCGACCACTCTTACCACCTCGATCTACCATACCACCTCGACCATCATTACCACCTCGACCACCCTTACCACCTCGACCACCTTACCACCTCGACCACTCTTACCACCTCGATCTACCATACCACCTCCATCACCCATACCACCTCGACCACTCTTACCACCTCGATCTACCATACCACCTCCATCACCCATACCACCTCGACCATCATTACCACCTCGACCACCCTTACCACCTCGACCACCCTTACCACCTCGACCACTCTTACCACCTCGATCTACCATACCACCTCCATCACCCATACCACCTCGACCATCATTACCAACTCGACCATCATTACCAACTCGATCACCCATACCACCTCGATCTACCATACCACCTCGATCTACCATACCACCTCGATCTACCATACCACCTCGATCTACCATACCACCTCGATCTACCATACCACCTCGATCTACCATACCACCGCCATCACCCATACCACCTCGACCATCATTACCACCTCGAACAACCAATACACCTCCATCACCCATACCACCTCGATCACCCATACCACCTCGACTATATCATTACCACCTCGATCACCCATACCACCTCGATCATTACCACCTCGATCATTACCACCTCGATCATTACCACCTCGATCACCCATACTACCTCGACCATCATTACCACTTCAACCATCATTACCACTTCAACCATCATTACCACCTCGACCACCCCTATCACCTTGACCACCCTGACCACCTCTACGATTTTGTACTGTTGCATTCTTAGTGTTTTTATATACAAAACTAACCCTACTTTTTTTTCACTTTTTGGCGCCACAAGTTTTTTTTATTATATTATAAGAAATTATTTATAATGAAGTGGACTAGGCCTTGCAATATCTATCCCTTCTTTTCAAGGAAGGGATACATATTGTAGGGGATACCACTTAGGAAGGTAGAAAAACGGGCTGGGACTCTACCTCACGGGTGGCCTGGAAACGAGTTTTTTTTTCCATAGTATTAGTTATTTAAATTTTCAAGTCTACTTGCATGTTTGTTCTTCGTGTTCGTATGATATCTGTTTCTGCATTTTGTTTAGTTTAAAAAGTTTAAAAAAAAAAAACACTTTATTAAAACTCGCATGCATTTTGTTTGTATTTTCTTCGTGTTCGTATAAGATCTCCGTCTTGGCGAGGAAAGGTCCGGCTGTAGGGGAGGAGGAGGCCGAGGGTGTTGGGTTGTAGCCTAACACTACAACCCAACACCTATTTTACAAGCGATAGTACGAGATAATACTAGTTACGTCGCGTATTATCGCTTTTCTTTTTTTTTCTTCTTTTTTTTGCTTGTTGCATTTTGTGATTTGTTGCATTTTGTGATTATATTAAGCAATGTTGCATGCTTCTGTGTTCTCTTCATAATACTTAGTACCTATTTCTTGTACATGTTGTATTTTTTTATTTTACTATTTCGCATGATTTTGTACTGTTGCATTCTTTGTTTTTTGTTTTAGCACTTAATATACTTCACCCAGCCAGCTCAGCCCATCCCGACCACCCAGCCCGCCCTGAGCATCCAGCCCACCCTGACTATCCAGCCCACCCCGACCACCCAGCCCACCCTGACCATCCAGCATACCCCGACCACCTAGTCCCCAGTTAAGTATTAAGTTGTAATATTTTGTGCAAGATCAATTTTATTTGCTATTTGTCTTTTTTTTGCACAATATATATAAATATATTTTTTTGCCTGTTGCGTTTTGTGGCTTTCGTTTATTGCATGGATTAATGTTGCATGCTTCTGTGTTCTCTTCATCATAATACTTAGCAACTATTTCTTGTACTTGTTGTATTTTTTGATGTTCCTCTTTCGTACGATTTTGTACTGCTCTTTTCATTTTATTGATTTATTAAAACTGGCATGCATTTTATTTGTATTTTTTTCGTGTCCGTATAAGATCTCCATCATGGCGAGGAAAGGTCCGGCTGTAGGGGAGGAGTGTTAGATTTGTAATAAATAAGAGAAAAACTTGGGAGCAGACTGGAGAAAAGATCAGAACTGAATTTTATTTATATGACTGACTGACACTGAGAACTACTCGAAATTGTTTGCTGGCCAACACCCCTCCTCAAACAATTGACATACACCTTTCTTGAATTTAGTACTGTCCAAAGGTTTGGTGAACATATCAGCTATCATACATTCACTAGGGCAATACTTGATATCAATCTTATTTTCTTTGTAAAGATGTTTAATGTAGTGATACTTGATACTGATATGCTTGGAACGCTGGTTTACTTTATCAGATTTGATCATAGCAATACATCCTTGATTGTCTTCAAACATGGGAACAGGAACTTGTTGCTTCAGGATCTTCATATCTTGCAGAAGTTGGGACAGCCACATAGCTTCTCCACAAGCATGAGACATTGCAATGTACTCAGCCTCAGTGGAAGACAAGGCTACAGTTGTTTGTTTCTTACTTGTCCAACTAATACAAGCATTTCCCAGCTTAAATATAAAACCACTTGTTGATTTCCGATCATTGATATCGCCGCCCCAGTCAGCATCAACATATCCAACAAGATTCAAAGATGTGCTTGGATCTAGAATTAGTTTCTGCTTGACAGTAGTTCTCAAGTAACGAAACACATTCTTTATTCCATTCCAATCATTTTGAGTAGGACTGCTGACTTTTCTACAGAGAATGCCAACAGCTGCAGCAATGTCAGGTCTTGTCGTAGTTGATAGGTATAAGAGGGCACCTATTGCTTCACGATACAGCATGTTATCAGTTAGTGGTTTGGAATTTTCAGCTCCTTTGTTATGCTCAGGTAACATGGGTATCTTCATAGGTTTTGCATCTGACATTCCAAACTTTTTAAGCATTTCAATAATTTTGTTTGATTGAAACATACTGTATATACCATTAGAGTTTCGCTCAATTTGGATGCCCAGATAAAAAGAAACTTCTCCTAGGTCACGGTACTCGAACACACAATCAAATAATTCTAAAACATTCTGCACTTTATCTTCCATGTTGTCTTGTGAATAACAAATGAGAATGTCGTCAATAAATACTAAAAGATACAAATATTGTCCACCAATATTTTTAACATACAAACAGGGATCAGAAGAACTTCTTTCAAATTCATAATTCACAAGAACATCGTTTAGTTTATCATTCCATGATTTTGCAGCTTGTTTCAATCCGTACAAAGCTTTGTGTAATTTATAAACATAATGCTCATATCCTTGCTTTACGAACCCTTTAGGTTGTTTCACATAGACATCTTCTTTTATGTCTCCATTTAAAAAGGCTGTTTTTATGTCTATATGTTTTACATTATATTTTAAGCTGCCACACAGAGTCAATAAGCTTCGTAGTGTAATGTTCTTTGCCACTGGTGAGTAATTTTCTTCATAATCAATTCCAAATATTTGGTTATAGCCTTTAGCTACCAACCGTGCTTTGTAGTGGTCAACATTTCCATTTTGATCATGTTTAATTTTGAACACCCACTTGCACTCAATCGCCTTTTTATCAACAGGTAGTTCTACTAATGTCCATACTTGCTTACTCTCAATTGACATAATTTCTTCATCAATAGCTTGTTTCCATTTAATCTGTTCTTCATTACTCATATTCTGGATTTCACAATAATCCCTTGGTTCCACACAAGTTTGCAAATATTCTCCAAATCTTTTGGGTGGAATACCTTTGTTCATACGTGTAGATCTTCTTAAGTTATCTATTTGCGGATCACTCACATTTTCCTCCACTTCTTCTCTCTCATCAAACTCATTTTTACTCGAATCTAATTCATTCTGAAAATTTTCTTTCTGTTCATTAGGCACGGTAACTTCTTCCTCTTTAGAGACGTCTTCATGTTGTTTTTCAAAACTGACAATATTATTTTCTCTTGAATCATTGGATGGAATACCAAAACTTTGGTTATTTTCAAGGAATACAACACTCCGAGAATTTTCTATTCTTCCGGTACTAATGATCAGAATTCTGTAGGTTTTTGAGTTTTCATTATAACCAAGAAAAATTCCTTTTTGTCCTCTGGAGTCAAACTTTAACCTTTTCTCTTTAGGGACATACGTGTATACTTGGCAACCAAATACTTTGATGTGACCAACATTGGGTTTCTTATTGTTCCAAACTTCATATGGAGTTACATCACATGCCTTGGTGGGAAGTCTATTTTGTAAATAGGCAGCAGTGATTACAGCTTCACCCCAATACTTGTCTTCTAGGTTAGCATCCACTAACATACTCTTAGCCATTTCTTGCAAATATCTGTTTTTCCTTTCCGAAATTCCATTCTCTTCTGGAGTGTATGGAGCTGTAAGTTGGTGAACAATTCCATAGTCTTGAAATATTTGTGTCACTGATTTGTTTACAAACTCCCCTCCTTGATCCGAGCGGAATATTTTCGGAGGAATACCAAATTTATTTTTCAGTTTTGCAAGAAACACCCTGATTTGATTACAAACATCAAACTTGTTTTTCAGCAGCACAACAGTAATGTATCTTGAGGCTTCATCAGTAAAAGTGAGAATATATCGATATCCGCTGTGTGAAGCAGTGTTCATAGGACCACACACATCAGAATAAATCACTTCACCAGGAACATCGCTGCGCGTCTGACTCACTTTAGGCACAGGATTTCTTGTTATTTTTGTTTGAATGCAACACTCACACATCATCTTTAAATTACAGGGTTTCAAATCATTCTCATTTACCAATTTCTCATTGAACAACTTCTTAATTGCTTCTGGATCACGATGTCCAAATCTACGATGCCATGTGTGAATACAACTGTCATGTTCATTGACTTGAATAAACTTATCATGAGGGTCACCATCCGAACATTGTGTTACTTGATCTGACAATATACTATTCATATAAAATAAATTGCCTCTTCTAGATCCATCTGCAGCAATCACATTTCCCTTCATAATGATACACTCATTATTATTAAATGATACATGAAGACCAAGTTCAGTTAGCTTTGACACTGAGATAATGTTGCCATGCAGATCAGGTACGTACAAAACATTTTGTATCGTAATATTGTGTGTAACATTAAGTTTGGAAATGAAACATTGAACGTCTCCATCACCAATCCCTTCAACATGTAACTTGTTACCATCAGCTACTGTGACAGAATTGCAAGTTGATTTTCTCAGCTTTTTGAAGAAAGTCACATCATTTGTCATATGAGACGTTGCGCCCGAGTCAATCAACCAGTACTTTGAACACGAGTTGTTCACTTTGAAGAGAAAATTCACCTCTGATTCATCTTCATTTGACATAATCTTTCGAACATCTTGAGATTTTTGTTCATTTTTGAATTTGAAACATTGGGACTTGATATGACCTTGTTTCCCACAGTGAAAACACACTCTATTATCTTTCACACCATGAAAAGTATTTAGTTTCAACACTGAATCATCTGTTACGCAATTATTCTTCTTCCGTACAAAAGCATCAATTATTTTTCCTTGTACATATTCAAAAGATAATTCTTCTTCGGGACGAGCTTCCAATGCCGTAACCAACGAATCAAACTCATCTGGAAGACTACAGAGTAACAGAGCGGTCAAGTTATTATCTTTGAATTCTTCTCCCATTGACCTGAGTTTCTGAACATATTCTAGCATTTGTTGTATGTGTTTCCTTACACAATCATCAGCAGACACATCAAGCTTCATACCATATAGTTTTCGGAGCAGGAACAATTTACTATTTAGATTCTTTCGTTCATGTATCTTGGACAAAGCCATCCACATTTCCTTTGATGTCACACAATTACGCACATAGAGCAATTGGTTGTCTTCAACAGCCAGACAAATTTTAGCCTTTGCTTTTCCATCTTTGAGATCCCATTTTTGAGAATCACAAACCAAAGGTTTCTCTTGAGTTACAACATTCCATAGATCAGCATCCAACAGAATCAACTCCATTTTGAATTTCCATAAATAATAATTCCCATTATTTAATTTTTCGATGGTCACATTTGACCCCGTCCCTTTGGACAACTCCATATCACTTTAAAAATGTTATAGGTACTTTGAAAATTTAAAAACACATATTTTTGGGTACTGGGCCCATAACCTGTTAGATTTGTAATAAATAAGAGAAAAACTTGGGAGCAGACTGGAGAAAAGATCAGAACTGAATTTTATTTATATGACTGACTGACACTGAGAACTACTCGAAATTGTTTGCTGGCCAACAAGGAGGAGGCCGAGGGTGTTGGGTTGTAGTGTTAAGCTACAACCCAACACCTATTTTACAAGCGATAGTACGAGATAATACTAGTTACGTCGCGTATTATCGCTTTTTTTTTTTCTTCTTTCTTTTTGCTTGTTGTATTTAGTGATTTATGTTGCATACTTCTGTGTTCTCTTCATAATACTTAGTACATATTTCTTGTACTTGTTGTATTTTTTTATTTTACTTTTACGTTTGATTTTGTACTGTTGCATTCTTGTTTTTTTTTGTTTTAGAACTTATTATACTTCACTCAGCCAGCTCAGCCCATCCCGACCACCCAGCCCAACCCAACCACCCAGCTCACATCGACTACCCAGTTAACCCAGCGAGCCCAGCCCACTTTCAACAACCGCCCACCGCGAACACTCAGCCCTACCCAAGCATTCTACCCAACTCGACCACCCAACCCATCTCGACCACCTAGTCCTCTCTTAAGTTAAGTATTAAGTTTTAATATTTTGTGCATTATCAATTTTATATGCTACAAGCAGGCTGTCGCCCGCTTTGCGGGCCGAGGCATGGCCGTGAAAGCAAAAAATCCTTTTTCGCCAATGGCAGGTGTTGTAGTGGGAATTTCGAAAAATCCTGTCTTATTGCACATCTAGACTATAAGACAAAGCTACCTACCAAATTTGAGCTTCCTAGGACTTACGGTTAGGTCTGTAGAGCGATGATCAGTGAGTGGTCAGTCAGTGGTCAGTCAGTGACTTTGACATTCATAATACTTAGTAATTATCTTTTGTACTTCTTGGTTTTGTACTGTTGCATTCTTTATTTTTTGTTTTAGCACTTATTATACTTCTCCCAGCCAGCTCAGCCCATCCCGACCACCCTGACCAACCTGACCAGCCAGCTCACATCGACCACCCTGTGCACGCAGCCAGCCCAGCCCACTTTGAACAGCCAGCCCACCGCGAACACTCAACCCTACCCGAGCATTCTACCTACTCGACCAGCCTGCTCAACCCGACCTCCTAGTCCTATGTTAAGTTAAGTATTGAGTTTTAATATTTTGTAAATTATTAATTTTATTTGCTATTGTCTTGTTTTTTTGCATACTATAATTTTTTTTTTGTTGTTGCTTGATACAACTCTTGATTTTTGTTTATTGCATGGATTAATATTGTATGCTTCAGTGTTCTCTTCATAATACTAAACACCCATTTTTTATACTACCTATTACAGCACCAATCCCGATCCAACCACCCAGTCCATCCCGACCACCCAGACCACCCAGCCAACAGCGACCACCTAGTCTTCTGCTAAGTTAAGTATTAAGTTTTATATACAGTATGTTTCAGAAAAGGTGGCCACCCCCTCGTAACTTTTGAACGCGACGGAATTTTTCAATTCTGTAAAGTCCTAGGTATAGGAAGTGCCCTATGGCCCATCTTGTGGTTATATTTATTTTTGGCCCCGGTCGGCCCTTCCGGCTTTTAGGCCATATTTTTTCATTTTTCTCGCGAATTTTAAATGGAATGCTATATTTTTTATTCCTGTTAATTAAAGTCCAAGTTAGGCTGAGTATAATGGGCTTTTAAAATTTTCAAAAACCTTATCAGGGGCGGAGCTAGTAGGGTGCAAGTTTCAAAATTGTTACACCCTGTATTTCAGCGTTAGTTAGATTTTTTAGTACTTTTTTTATGTTCATAGGTTCAAAATATTGTTTTACACCATATGAAATCAAAAAAATATTCTTGTTTACTTCTAATCAGGGTCATAGTAAGGTTTTTGTAAAAGTACTTTTTTTCTCACGTCAATTTTTCCGTAAATTAATGGTGTTCTCGAAATTGGCATTTTTAGAGGTGAAAGTCTGCAGTGACATATGTTTTTTATGCTTGAAATCGAAAGAAAACTTAACGGAGAAGCGATTAAAATCATAAAAAAAGCCATTTAACCTGCTAGTTTTTTCACGACAGTGTCCGGTAAAGTGGGTGAATTTCGTATTGGATTTTTTTTTTGTTTGTTGAGGAAACACAATTGGCATAGAAAATAAATAATATCTAATAAGTGAATATTACTTCAATAAACGTAACTAAATGCGAAATTAAATGAAAATTATTTCTTCTAAATCAGTGCCGGATATTTTTTTTTTTCTCTCTCTCTTTTTTTTACTTTTCAAAGTTCAAGTTGTATCAAAAATAATTATCGGATAATGCTGCTTCTAAAGTCAGCCTAGGGGTCCCCTCTTGAGACAATTTTAGTTGGTAGGTTGGTAAAATCTGTAGAAAACACATTGTCAATTATTCTGGAGTCAGTCCGATGGCGCTTTGAATGCAACGATTCTTGTAGGATCACCGAAGTTAAGCAACGTCCAGCGAGGAGAAGACTTCGTGATGCTGGAATTCCGGCCTAACCCAGGCTGGGTGAGATAAATGTGTTTAGGAGGTTGGTGAGTTTCTTGCGAATGGAATGTAACACCCCCGTTATGATATGACCATGCAGAAGAAACGCGATATTTAACCCAAATTTTCTCTCTTTCTCTCTCTCTCTCTCTCTTCGCCTCTTTAAAATAATTGAATTGGTTTAATTTTCACCCTCAAGAGTTTGGTACTTGACCTGGTATTTTTTTCTCTTAAATTTCGAGATAATTAGATTTTTATTTAGAGACCTGGTATTCATTACTAGCAACACCAGTATGATTTTTTTTTTTTAAATTTGGGTTAAATATCGCGTTTCTTCTGCATGGTCATATCATAACGGGGGTGTTACATTCCATTCGCAAGAAACTCACCAACCTCCTAAACACATTTATCTCACCCAGCCTGGGTTAGGCCGGAATTCCAGCATCACGAAGTCTTCTCCTCGCTGGACGTTGCTTAACTTCGGTGATCCTACAAGAATCGTTGCATTCAAAGCGCCATCGGACTGACTCCAGAATAATTGACAATGTGTTTTCTACAGATTTTACCAACCTACCAACTAAAATTGTCTCAAGAGGGGACCCCTAGGCTGACTTTAGAAGCAGCATTATCCGATAATTATTTTTGATACAACTTGAACTTTGAAAAGTAAAAAAAAGAGAGAGAGAAAAAAAAAAATATCCGGCACTGATTTAGAAGAAATAATTTTCATTTAATTTCGCATTTAGTTACGTTTATTGAAGTAATATTCACTTATTAGATATTATTTATTTTCTATGCCAATTGTGTTTCCTCAACAAACAAAAAAAAAAATCCAATACGAAATTCACCCACTTTACCGGACACTGTCGTGAAAAAACTAGCAGGTTAAATGGCTTTTTTTATGATTTTAATCGCTTCTCCGTTAAGTTTTCTTTCGATTTCAAGCATAAAAAACATATGTCACTGCAGACTTTCACCTCTAAAAATGCCAATTTCGAGAACACCATTAATTTACGGAAAAATTGACGTGAGAAAAAAAGTACTTTTACAAAAACCTTACTATGACCCTGATTAGAAGTAAACAAGAATATTTTTTTGATTTCATATGGTGTAAAACAATATTTTGAACCTATGAACATAAAAAAAGTACTAAAAAATCTAACTAACGCTGAAATACAGGGTGTAACAATTTTGAAACTTGCACCCTACTAGCTCCGCCCCTGATAAGGTTTTTGAAAATTTTAAAAGCCCATTATACTCAGCCTAACTTGGACTTTAATTAACAGGAATAAAAAATATAGCATTCCATTTAAAATTCGCGAGAAAAATGAAAAAATATGGCCTAAAAGCCGGAAGGGCCGACCGGGGCCAAAAATAAATATAACCACAAGATGGGCCATAGGGCACTTCCTATACCTAGGACTTTACAGAATTGAAAAATTCCGTCGCGTTCAAAAGTTACGAGGGGGTGGCCACCTTTTCTGAAACATACTGTATTTTGTGCATGATCAGTTTTATTTGCTATTTGTCTTTTTTTTGCATTATATATAGTTCAAAATATATTTTCTTTTGACTGTTGGATGTGTTTGACTTTCGTTTATTGCATGGATTAATGTTGCATGTTCTGTGTGTTCTCTTCATAATACTTAGCACCTATTTTATGTACTTCTTGTATTTTTTGATGTTTCTTTTTCGTACGATTTTGTACTGTTTTTGCATTTTATTTATTTATTTAAACTTTGTTAAAACTGGCATGCATTTTATTTGTATTTTTTTCGTGTTCGTATAAGATCTCCGTCATGGCGAGGAAAGGCCCGGCTGTAGGGGAGGAGGAGGCCGAGGGTGTTGGGTTGTAGCCTAACACTACAACCCAACACCTATTTTACAAGCGATAGTACGAGATAATACTAGTTACGTCGCGTATTATCGCTTTTTTTTTTTTTTTTTTTTTTTTTTTTTTTGCTTGTTGCATTTTGTGATTTTCCTTTATTGCATAAAGTAATGTTGCATGCTTCTGTGTGTCTCTTCATAATACTTAGTACCTAGTTATTTCTTGTACTTGTTTTATTTTTTTTTAGTTTTTCGCATGACTTTGTACTGTTTCTTAGATTTTTGTTTTAGAACTAATTTTAGTACACCCTGAACACTAAGACCACCCAGATGGAGAAAACCACCACGACCACCCAGCACAGCCTTACCATCTAGACCACCGCGCGCCGTGACCGCCTAGTCCTCCATTAAGTTAAGTATTAAGTTTTATATATTTTTTGAATTATCAACTTTATTAGCTATTCTATTGTTTTTTTTTGCAAACAATAATTTTTTTTTTTTTTGGTGTTGGATTGTAGTGTTAAGGTACAACCCAACACCTATTTTACAAGCGATAGTACGAGATAATACTAGTTACGTCGCGTATCATCGCTTTTTTTTTTTTTTTTTTTTTTTTTTCTTGTCGCATTTTGTGATTTTTCTTTTTTGAATAAAGCAATGTTGCATGCTTCTGTGTTCTCTTCATAATACTTAGTACCTATTTATTTTACTTGTTGTATTTTTTGATTTTACTTTTTCGCATGATTTTGTACTGTTATATTATTGGTTTTTTGTTTTAGAACTTATTATACTGCACCCAACCAGCTCAGCTCATCCCCACCACCCAGCTCACATCGACTACTCAGTGCACCCAGCATGGCCCAGCCCACCGCGAACACTCAACCCTACACCAACCAACCAGCTCACCCAGACCACCCAGCCCACCCTGACCACCCAGCCCATCGCGACCACCCAGCCCACCCTGACCACCCAGCCCATCCTGACCACCCAGCCCATCCTGACCATCCAGCCCACCCTGAACACCCAGCACATCGCGGCCACCCAGTCCTCTATTAAGTTAAGTATTTAGTTTTAATATTTTGTAAATTATCAATTACATATTTGCTATTTTACATACCATAAATTTTTTTGTTGTTGCTTGATACAGCTTGTGATTTTTGTTTATTGCATGGATTAATATTGTATGCTTCTGTGTGTTCTCTTCATAATACTAAATATTTATTTCTTATAATACCTATTACAGTACCCATCCAGATCCGACCACCCAGTCCATCCCGAACACCAGACCACCCAGCCCACCCCGACCACCCAGCCCACCCTGACCACCCAGCCCACCCTGACCACCCAGCCCACCGCAACCACTCAGCCAACCGCGATCACCTAGTCCTCTGTTAAGTTGAGTGTAAAGTTTCAAATTTTGTGCATGATCAATTTTATTTGCTATTGTCTTGTTATTCTTTGTCTGTTACATTTTGTAATTTTCGTTTATTTTATAAATTTTGCATGCATCTTTGTGTTCTTTTCATAATATTTATCACCCCAAACACCCTTACACCTCGACCACCCCGACCATCATTACCATCTCGACCATCATAACCAGCTCGACCATTATTACCACCTCGACAATCATTACCACCTCGACCACCTTTACCACCTCGACCACCTTTACCACTTCGACAATCATTAGCACATCGACCACCCATACCACCTCGATAATTACACCTCGATCACCCATACCACCTCGATCATTACCACCTCGACCATCATTACCACTCGACCATCATTACCACCTCGACCACCCTTACCACCTCGACCACCCTTACCACCTCGACCACCCTTACCACCTCGACCACCCTTACCACCTCGACCATCCTTACCACCTCGACCATCATTACCACCTCGACCATCATTACCACCTCGACCATCATTACCACCTCGACCATCATTACCACCTCGACCATCGTTACCACCTCGACCACCTACACTTACCATGCATTACCACCTCACCCTACCCCCCCATTACACCTCGACCATTACATCCATCATTACCACCTCGACCATCCTTACCACCTCGACCATCATTACCACCTCGACCATCATTACCACCTCGACCTCATTACCACCTCGACCATCATTACCACCTCGACCATCATTACCACCTCGACCATCATTACCACCTCGACCATCCATTACCACCGACATTCACTCGACCATCTTACCACCTCGACCATCATTACCACCTCGACCATCATTACCACCTCGACCACCCTTACCACCTCGACCACCCTTACCACCTCGACCACCTTACCACCTCGACACCACCCCCCTTACCACGACCCTTCCACCACACCACAAAACACATTACACCCCACTACACCACCACTACACCTCCCCACCGACACCCTACCCCCGATACCATCTCACCACCTGACCATTATTCCACACCTCACCCCACCACCCTTACCACCTTGACCATCATTACCACCTCGACCATCATTACACCGTCGACCGCCCTTACCATCTCGACAATCATTACCACCTCGACCATCTACCACCTCGACCATCATTACACCGTCGACCACCCTTACCACCTCGACCATCCTTACCACTCGACCATCCTTACCACCTCGACCATCCACTATCACCCTGACCACCTCGAATACCCCTATCACCTCGACTACCCTTACCACCTTGACCACCCTTACCACCTTGACCACCCTGACCACCTCTACGATTTTGTACTGTTGCATTCCTAGTGTTTTTATTTACAGAACTTTTATTTACAAAAAGTGAAAAAAAGTTTTTTTTATTATATTATAAGAAATTATTTATAATGAAGTGGATTAGGCCTTGCAATACGTATCCCTTCTTTTCAAGGAAGGGATACATATTGTAGGGGATACCACTAAGGAAGGTAGAAAAACGGGCTGGAACTCTACCTCTTGGGTGGCCTGGAAACGAGTTCTTTTTTTTTACTGCATGGTATTAGTTATTTAAATTTTTAAGTATACTTGCATGCATGTTTGTTCTTCGTGTTCGTATAATATCTCTGTTTCTGCATTTTGTTTAGTTGTAGTGTTGTGCTACAACCCAACACCTATTTTAAAAGCGATAGTACGAGATAATACTAGTTACGTCGCGTATTATCGCTTTTTTTTTCTTCTTTCTTTTTGCTTGTTGCATTTAGTGATTTTCCTTTCTTGCATAATACAATGTTGCATGCTCCTTTGTATTCTTTTCATAATAATTGTTGTATTTTTACATTTTAATTTTTCTCATGATTTTGTGTTACATTGAATTTTTATAATTGGAAAAGAAATTTATTATTCTATAAATTACTAGACCAGTTTTCCCATATTTTACAAAAATACATAATAATATATCTTAATGGAACGTGGCAATGATTCAACTCTTAAATTATAAGCTACCGTCGCTGGCTACTTTCCAATATAGGTCAGTCATTCATCTCATCCCAAAACTCATTCTGTCACTTTTAATAAATTTCACAAACTTACTCACAAAACAACTCTCAAATTCGAATGTATCCATAATTTAAATAAAGACTACAGAGAATATTATACACACACAGACAACATTATACACACATTAACAAAATATACAGGAAACAATAGACAAAGCTCACACCTCACAATGAGTTGCTCCACAAAACTTTCGTTCATCATAAAAAAATGCAAAGAAGAGAAGGAGGAGATCGAAGAGAGTGAATCCCCACCTGAAAGTGAATCAATATGTTTTTGCGTTAGTTGTGGATCCGAGGAGCCAGAAGAGGAGAAATCGGAAAGCCAATCGGCATGTGCCTCCCCTGCACCTCCAGGTAAATAATAAATTATTTTCTTATTCATCATCATCATAGCGTGGCGTCATCGTGAACGATGGTAGCCAGACAGTGGAGGAATGACTCAGCACTTCTACCACTGTCTTTACAAGGAGGCTAATAATTGACGAGGGCCCACAGAACCAGGCCAATTCTAGTTTACTACTTGTTTATAGTACCTCAGCTAGACTGCTGGTCTACTCCTTGTTTATAGTACCCCAGCCAGACTGCTGGTCTACTCCTTGTTTATAGTACCCCAGCTAGACTGCTAGTCTACTCCCTGTTTATAGTCCCCAGCCAGTAAAACATGCTTTGAAATAATACTGTTGGGATCAAGTAGATATTATTAAACTCCGTCTTTAAAATGGACTTATTATCTGTTTAGCTTGATTACCTAGGGTTGTTGGTAAGTTTGCTGGTACATTTTCATGATTTTGTACTGTAACGCTCTCCTGCGTATGAACCAGACTGCGGGATTCTGTGACGTTGACCCGGATCTCCTCTGGTAAAGCTAGGCATCAAAAAGACATCAATTCTTCCAAATTATAAGACGTCATGAAAATTATTTTACAAAATCACAATACAATCGGCTGAGTGAGAATCCTACAGTGTGAGAATCTTGCCGTTAAAGCCATAAAAAAAACATTCTTAATAAAAAATTGTTAAAGCTCAAAAATGGAATTCAAGGTATCTCCGGCCTTGTTGTGATTGAAAAACTTAAACTGGCCTAAAAAACGTCTAATGTAAAACGTCTTGCCTTAAAAACGTCAGAAATATTATTATCTAAAAACATGGTAGTCCTATTTAATGTCTCAAATTTGATCCCTTGGGACCGCTCCCGGTAAAGATGAAAACAGAAAGAAAAAAAACCGAAAAAAAAATATTTTGCCTCTTTCAAAATTCAGATCGTTCTCTAGATATTTTGTGTGGCTCCTTTTTTTTCGGCAGACCCTGTATTTATTAGATTATCTAAATACTATACCAAAGTCTGGCAGGGGGGTCTGGCAGGGGGAAAAAGGGAGTAGACCAGCATTGGCTTGTTTCTGGGGGCCCTTGTCAATTATTAGCCTCCTTGTGAAGACAGTGGTAGAAGTGCTGAGTCATTCCTCCACTGTCTGGCTACCATTGTTCACGATGACGCCACCCTATGATGAATCTAAATACTAGTACAGTCACAGCCACTTACATCAATCTTAAGAACGGTTTGCAGATCACCACTCGTCTCTCATTGATGTCTTTTTCTTCATCTGTGTGTTAGAGTAGTTTCTTGATAAGTTCATAATTTGATTGATGTAATTCAATCATATTATGATGTCCAATCCTCTTATGTCATTTTTCCTCGAACATTTTCCAAATCTGTCCCATCAAATTCAACTCTTTCATTGCTCATCTTCTCTGTCCATTTAATATTCGTCATTACTCTTCAGCACTGCATTTCACTTCAATTTTTGCTTTTTAAGTTTCTCAATCACACATGTTTCAGAACCATACCTACATTGCAACAATCCATTAGTGTCTTCTTCGTCAATTACTTTCTAATTTTGATGTTAGTACTTTTTCTTCATCGGGAGCAGCAATATCATCTGGAATTCTCAGCATTTGTATTCGTATTCATAACTTACTATTCTTACATAGACATTTTTGCATTCATCTATGACTTTTTCTACAGGTTAACATTTTTTTTTTTTTTTGAAATTTCAGAATCAATTTTAAGGGACATTCTAAAATATTCTCCGATTATTTTTTCAAAATGCATTTTTTGATAAATTAAAAAAAAAATATAGGCCAGTTAAGATTTAATTTCAAAATCCACAAGATATGTACAAATTGACATAAAATTTGAGCAAAACCTGTTAGGTTTGGAGCACTGAGGCATTTTTGCCGACCTCCGTGACTCAGTGGTTAAGAGCATGGGTTGCTGACCCGGAGGTTGCGGGTTCGAATACCGGCCGGAGCGAAAAATTCTATTAGAGTTTTTCCGTTTCCGGAATGGCATGGATGTAAACGTAAAGTGTAATGCGAAAACGGTTCCGGGACACAACTACTTTTAAAAGGCATTTATTTATGGCTTCTGATGATTCATACTTTTTGATCAGTATTCGACAACATTTTTCAAAAGTGGATTAATTTTATTATTTTCACAGTCTAAATCTGAATGCTCCATCTTCATCAAATCATTATGAACATTTTAAATGTGTCACTTCCACTTCTTTGGTATTTCACTATTGTCAAAGAGTAATTTTCCATTCTCATCGTCAAATGTATTTCCCTTAGTTTCTTTTATACAGAAGTGGTTATTTTATTAGACTTTATTTATACTATTTTTTTTTTTTTTTTTTTTTTTTTTTTTTTTTTCATTTTACCTTCTTTCAAGTATTTTTCCATTTCTTTATGTAATGTAGATTCATCATGATGTTGATAATCACAATCTCACATATTTTCAGATGTAGAGGGAGAGGAAGAGGAAGAGGAGGTAATCCTGTGCTGCTGCACAACATGTACACAGAAGAAAGCTGAGAAGACACCTGAGAAGACAGCATGTGCAAAGAAGACACCTCCTGCTGAACCAACTATATGTTGCTGCACAACATGCACAGAGAAGAAACCTGAGAAGACACCTGAGAAGACAGCATGTTCAAAGAAGACACCTCCTCCTGAACCAACTATATGTTGTTGCGCAGCATGCACAGAGAAGAAAGCTGAGAAGCCAGCAGGTCCAAAGAAACCACTTACTGCTGAAGACATCATCACCTGCTGCACAACATGCACACAGAAGGTACTTGAGAAGACTGTACTTGAGAAGACTGCAAGTAAAAAAAGAGACACCTCCTGCTGAACAGAGCACATGTGCCTGCACATGCATAGCATGTACAGAGAAGAAACCTGAGGAGACAGCATGTACTAAAGAGAAGACACCTCCTAAAGAGTGTCCTTCACCAGCTCCTCTAACTGTCATCATCTGCAATATGCCCGGTGATGGCAGTGCTGCTGACAAGAAAGAGAAGAAGCATACTGATGATGATTCACAAGATAATAAGGTAGTATATTACGGTGGCGAGGCAAACAATCAGGAGGTAATATTGTGTTTCACAAATTTAAGAAAAACGAAATAAGTATTGTGATGTCCAACTGAAAAACACATTATTATTTTGTATATAATATTGTGGTGTTGCATGGTCAAAGAGTTTACTTTGAGTAGATTAAATGGGAATGGTATCTTTTCGAGACTATTTTTGGAAATTTACAGAAAGTGCCTCGGAAGCAGAGGCTAACCTGAACACTCTGAAGATGAGTAGTAAAAGTAAATTTAGAGAGCACCTTGTTGATAATTTGTAAAATAATTAATAAATCAAAGTCTGTCATTAATTTATTGAACCAAAAAATACGACTTCTTATTGTTATTATTTATCTATGCAAGGTTCGCGGATGGAACAAAATAATATGTCATTATTCTGTTTCTCAAATTTTTATAACTCGAGAATGATGCAATAAGTTAAGCTAAATTTTGGTAGTATTTCTTATTATTTCAAACTAAAAAAAAAAAAAATGAAAATAAAAATTTGCTTTAATTAAATAGCATCAGGTAGTTAGAGTAGTAAAGAGCAAATAGAATATTATTTATACCGACACAAATAAACTTAACAATGAAAGGGAAACTTTAAACCACGATTACTCTAAAATACATTTTTTCACATAAACACGCTCTTTTTCCATGCAACCCCTCAATTCTGTAATCTCTGAGAAACGGAAATTTGCAGAGAAATAAAAATTCTTCGAGGTATGAAAATTCTTCAAAAAATTAAAATTCTGTGATCTCTACACACCTATTTATTTTCAGAGGGATGAACATTTTCAGATGAATGAAAATATTCAGATGAATGAAAATTCTCCGATACATAAAAATTCTGTAATCTCTGACACACATATTTATTTATTTTCAGAGGGATGAAAATTCGCAAAGAAATGAAAATTCTCAAAGAAATGAAAGTTCACGGAGAAATGAAAATTCACAGAAAAATAAAGATTCTCCGAGAGATCAAAATTCCCAGAGAGACGAAAAATCTCAAAAAAATGAAAATGTTCAAACAAATCAAAAGGATAAACTGGATTGGACTCCGATCAAAAAATCAAATGTGCCCATAGTTTGGATATTAGGTAAGCACAAAACGAAAAGTCCCGGAACGGATTTTTTTTTTTTAATGGGTAAAGATAGATACTTGACTTTTACTGTATGAAGTTCTGACGCAAGTTTGCCCATTTTTTTTTTTTTTTTTTTTTTGCAGAATCAAAACTACGGATATACCAAAAGTAGTGAAATAGGCACCAACTTTCGATTTTTAAATAGGATCCCTTATTTTTATTTGATATTCGAAATCTACGTTAAATTCTATACACAATTAAACCCTCACTCGATACTTTAATCAAACTGATCTTCGATGAACCCCGCAGAAACATGGACTTTTCTGTGGGACTTTTTAAAGTCCAGAGTATGATAAATCTCGCTCGAACCCTAGCTGTAGGAGAGGACTTTTATAATTTGTAACATCCTATTCTAATAAGTGATTAAACATAAAAATTGAAAAACTACACTGATTTGATGTATCACACAATATCGCATTCTCGGTTTTAATACTTTTTTCACGAAAAAAATATTGTACGTGCATGCTAGCCAGTGCGCTACTTAAATCGGCCACTGAGGCTAAGGTAAAAGATATTTCAACTGATAATCTAGTATATTTAATTCAAATCGTGGATAAAATCTCAAAAACAGATAAGGTGCCATAGTTTATTTTTGACCCGGGATGAAAGTATCCCATTAAATATCAGTACACTACCTAGGAAAAAAAAAATCTCGTATATATTTATAAAGAAAATATTTCTTTTCCTAAATATGAAGTTTCCTTTTCTTAAGGTAAAATTTTAATTTTCTTTTGTTCAGGCAAACCAGGCACGGGCAAGGACACTCAAGCCGAGAGCATAGTCAGTACCATCCCTGGTTTCGTTCACATTTCCACCGGTGACTTGCTGCGTGGTGAAATAAAAACCGGTAGCACGCTGGGTCAATGTATTGACGTTATTATGAAACAAGGTTTATTCGTGCCAACTGTAAGTTCAATAACGCTTTGCTTCTTTGAAAAGGTGAGAGAGAGGGAAATTATTTATTTTTAAAACCCGTCCAGATATTAGTAACAGCAGTATTTCCACCTACAGACATTACAATTTCAAGTTTCATGTGAATAAATTTTTGTCCAGTTGACCTTTAACACGTAGTTATTCACAGCAGAACTTAAAAATAAATAGCTTTATAACTTTAAACAATAAACACCTCACTACCTATCCTGCACTACAAGACTATTATTAACACAGCATACATTTGCATAGCACATTGCATACTCATATTTTTTTGGGCGTTCATACAAATTGACTTGAGAAAATCCGTACTGTATTGTGTATTTAAATATTGCTGCTAAAATTACACAAATATAGATGAGTGTCTCATCGTTTTTTTTTTTTTTTTTTTTCATAGCCGTGAAACAGGAGCTACTGTGATTATTTTATCGTTTTTTATCTAGGATATTGTCAAGGAGCTACTCCTTAAGAAGATGTTGGAAGATCTATCTAATACTAAGGCATTCCTAATCGACGGATATCCCAGAGATAAGGAACAAGCGGACCAATTTGTTAAAGATGTAAGTACAAATTAATATCAGACCCTAGCTCATGTGGAATATACAGTTGGTAAGCAAAGACCATTCCTAAGTTAGACTTTCACAAGTTTTACGTTGCGGACGTGTTTTATCCGAATATTGTAGGAATGTATTTTATTTTATTATTTTTATTCTTTAACTTTTTGTTAAATAGTTTGTTTGTTTATATTGGATTCTTTCCGTTAATAAAAGTGCCTTTGAGCACCATTACCATTACCAATACCATTACCAAATCACAGTGCAACCTATTTCGATTTAAGGGCAGCCGATCATCTTTCTTGTAATCTTATTTTTTAATTTATTCCTCGATCTGTTCCAAGACCAAGAAACCCAAGAAGATCATCTATCTGGACGCCCCTGATGAAGTTATCGTCAATAGACTGAAGCGGAGAGGGCAATCCTCTAACAGACCTGACGATAATGAAGAGACAATCAGGAAGAGACTTATTGAGGCCAACGCTCACGATGAGCCCCTGCTTAAGGCCTACAAAAATGACATCACAAAGGTACCTACGTAGTCTAAATTTGTTAAAGTTGAAATACGTATAATTAGTGGTACTTTATTTAGCCTTTAAGCGCGAGACAGGAACTCTCATCATACCAACAGATTATGATGAACAACTAAATTTTATCTAAATTTCTCCCCACCTTAAGCGCAAGATTTTGTCTTTTGTTGACGAAGTTTAATATTTGTTAAAAAGTAAATACCTACATGGAAACTTTAAAAAATAATTATAAAAAAATTGGTATTATAATTGAATTTATTTTATACATCTCCTTTTGTAAGCTAACTTTAACTTTTGAGGACAAATCAGTAGAGAAAATTGCATTCTCAAGTTTGAGTAATTTCTTACATTTTTTTCTGTAAGGCGCTTTAACACCACTTGTGGATTTTTACTTTCCTTATCCTATTTTCCTTTATAAAAATAAGCAAATTCAAGACTTGTCTCCCACAGAGGTATTAAAAGTGGTCATTAATTTCAGTCTAAAGTTACCTAAATTTT
Source organism: Bactericera cockerelli (assembly GCA_024516035.1). Classification (NCBI taxonomy): domain Eukaryota; kingdom Metazoa; phylum Arthropoda; class Insecta; order Hemiptera; family Triozidae; genus Bactericera; species Bactericera cockerelli. The sequence goes on from CM044956.1 coordinate 38,762,475, forward strand.
CTACTTTCAGATTGACACCAACAAAGCACCCAAGGATGTATTCCCAGATCTAAGAGATGCTCTCATAGATGTTCATCCGAGTGTTGGTTACCTTCCTTAGATTTGGTGGAACAACTGGGGTTTTGGTGGTACAAGTAAGGGTTTGGTGACTGAAGTTCATCCTTTGGTGTCATAATAGGAAATTTGGAAGAACAAGTGAAGATTTAGTGACAAAGATGAGGATTTAGTGGCATAAGGGGGCTTGATGGCACAAGAGGGGATTTTTTGTTATGTGTTCAAACCCACCTTTGGCGTATTTTTCTGTTAACCTTTTTGTTTTCGTTTAATAGTCTCTAGGACTAAGAGTTACCTCTTTCTAAACCGAAGACTGTAATAATAATATCACTTTATTTATACTTTCCAACTAGGACTTATGACTTATGAGTCCTATTATAAAATCTTTTTTTTTTAATTTCTCAGCCATGAAACAGGAGCTACTTTAGACGCTTGTGGTCTGTGTTGTAGCTTGCCCATCCCGTAGTATGCCTCCCCTCTGATGGGCGAGAATTGACACAATACTTCCCATTTAGGTGCTGGGTAAACACGAAGGTATCCCTTACAAACAACTGTAACCAATTTTAGAATACAAATTTTTTGTCTACTCGGGGGAACGAACCCGGGACCTTCCGCATGGCAAACGAGCGCTTGACCACTGAGCTAATCGCTTGCTCTAATTTTTGGAAGGACATCTTGTCATGTCCGGGCAGGGTTTCAAATCCGTGGCTACAGTCAATACTAAATTAGTTTTCAACGAAAGTTTCAGATTACCTTTCGGCATTGACCTTCCTCGATTGACTTTGGTCAACCTCATAATTTAGAGCAACTTGGATTGAAAGTAAAAATAGAAATAAATATAGCTTTGTAAATAAAGTTGCGAATGTATGACCTAATAATAGTCGTACTATCACGTGTAGGTGCTGTGTACTAATGACCTTATGTATAAATTGTATAATATACATTAGGTATCCATCAATATTAATTATTACGAGTACTTTTCTAAAGGTATTTCTCTCTTGTCCAACCTTAGAAATTTAAACTTCGAACTGATTTTTAATAGATGTATGAGTGTGCTTGGACATCCCATGATTTTTGTCATTCCACTTACTAGCCAATGGCGGGGGAGCCCACCATCGGCTAATAATTGCTCATAATATGACGACGGTGGTTTTAACCACCATTCGCTCGGCAAACAAACCAGCTGCTGAAATCAACATAACCCAGCCTGAGTGAGGGAATAGCCAGCAGAACGTGAATTCTCATGAGTAGCTTGGATGGGTTTTAAACCAAAACTGTCATCGATCCAAGTGTTCACCATGCTGCACGCTGGTTAACTTTAGGTGAGAACTGATGCATTCAACATGCCATCTTCGCTGACTTTTTTTAAAAAAAATTAAGTTTGTAGGTTAAAATGGTTGAACATTTTGCCGGTTTCTTGGTGGATTATGGTCAACCAAAATCGCCATAATCCACCAAAAAACGGTTAACTACATTTTTTGTTGTTGAAGATAGGTACCTATCTATAATATTACGAGGAAGTGTATGCAATAATGCATGCATATTGCATAATCATCATCATCATAATCATCAAATTCCAAAGTATTTACCTGCTCCATTTATTACAACTCTGTAATATGTACTCTAGCTTCTAAAAGAGGAAATTGTTTTTCTAATTCATTATCAGGAGAGAGTCTTGTGATAAGACTTCAAGTATTTTGGTTGCCAGGTAAACGCATAATTATGTGTAATGTGTTTTGATGGGAAAATGATGAATGAATTACCTTAGTTTACTGATAACTGATAACGTTCTCTTATCACAAGAGTCATTATTCATTTTTCTAACAATGAATTCAATGTTTGTGGTTGTCAGTTTATTTTGTATGCATCAGTTAGAGTGTGTGATGGAAAGCAAATTGCTCTTTTAGTTTTTATAACTACTAATTTGTTGACAGGTATTTTTTAAATTCATATTTAAAATACTTTTATCTACTAAAGTTTTTTTCAAATTAATTTATCATTACGTTTTAAGATTGTTAGTTACCTACTTATTATAATCTAAGGTTTTTGCCTGACCGATTCAAAACTATAAAACACTCATTTTTTTTTAAATAAAATAAACTGATGGACTCTTTTACTGTATATCTAGAATTCTAGAGTAGGTAAATACTGTTGGATATTTGTAGACTTTTTGTATAAGTTACAGGTTCTTTCTAAAGAGCTTAAGTTTTTCTGTAATTAGTAAGGTAGGTACCTATACTTCCACAGTTATTTACAGTAATTTTACAGTAAATCAACGATGTACGTATATCTTTTGTAGGTTCCTGAACTTCTTCATAAATTGTCTTGTCATTATTTGAGTTGACCGAACTCAGTAGCTTAATCGTAAAATTAGTACGAGCACACTCCTAACCTGGAGGTCAGTAGTTCGAGTCACAAGTATGGTGAATTTCAAGCTTTGAGTATTTGTGTAATTGTGACACATCTCTTTATAGTCTTTATCATTAAGTAATATGATAACCCTAACCTTACCTCATTCGGCGAGAAGTACATGATAAAAACTCACAAACATAATTGAAAAAAAACAAACATTATTTTGAATACCGACTGGTTAGTGACGTCATTTCTAAACGATGAAGTGGGTGGCGTGGTAACTGTTTGCCCAGTATTCGGTCCAGACTCTAGAGATTAGTGCTCAAAACGCGATGTTTTTGTAAACAGTGCTCTCTTCTATCCATTTCTTTTGTTGACTGGTGCGATAGTAATAGTAGAGGACTAGGAAGCCAGGTATAGTAGTGCTCTATTTTTACCGACCTCAGTAGCTTGATCGATAAGGCGGCGGACTTTTAGCCTGGAGGTCGGTGGTTCAAGTCCCGGTTTCAGCATAGATTTAGTAAAGCGAGTTTGAGTAGTTGTGATATCACGAAAGTGATTAACACAAATATGATAACTAACTAGTGCTTTATTTAGGGCCGGGTCGAGGTACTGCTACTAGGTCCCTCTCAATGATCATGTATATTAGTATATGGTATCAGGGACCTAGCAGCCGCTTCTTGACCCGGCCATTAGACTTTCAGATCAAGACAAAGATTCCCATTAGGTTTTAAGTTTGATATTGCACCTCTTAATTGTGAATAACATAATTTTGCTATAGATATCTTCATATCCTATGGTTTACGATACATACAAACACAAAATAATTTCACCAAGGTTCACGAAAAAGTGTTGACGTTTACTTGAATTTTATTGGACGATTCGATTACGAAGACATCGTATCCCGTATTTGTTAAATAGGTAGTTATTCTAAAAGTATTTTTTTATTTTTTTTTAACATTTATTTGAAGAGAGGTCTGTAACACTCAGAGTCCTTGACCCTCTAACATTTTAATTGCAGTAAAAAAAAAAAAAATTAAAACACGAAAGAAAGATTTCTTGGAAAACCCCTTAAAATAACTATGGAGGAAGAACTGGGAGACGTGGTCATTATGGAGGATAAGTTCGGAGAGTGCATCAACGAGCAGAGTGGTCAAGTTTTGCCGGTGACGCGATACACGTTGACCAACGCGCAGCGGATGAGTGTCCAGGTGGTCGACTACGGAGCCACCATCACCACCATCAAAGTTCCGGACAAGCGAGGCAATGTGGACGATGTGGTTTTGGGATTCGATGATATGAGAGGTGAGTTTGATCTCTTTTCTAACATAAATATAATAATTTTATTTGATGGTTCACATTATTATGCTTCTTTGTCTTTTATATTTTATATTAGAGTGAATATTATAGAGCATAATCATATACTGAAGAGGGTCTGTTTTTATTTGAGACCTTCACATTTATTGAGTTGGATCTGAAAGGTAAAATTCTTGGCTTCAGCCGGTCTGGTGTAGACATGAGAGTAAAACATCATCATAGGGTGGCGTCATCGTGAACGATGGTAGCCAGACAGTGGAGGGAGGAATGACTCAGCACTTCTACCACTGTCTTTACAAAGAGGCTAATATATCTAGGGCCCCAAGAACCAAGCCAATGCTGGCCTACTCCCTGTTTATAGTTCCCCAGCCAGACTGCTGGTCTACTCTCTGTTTATAGTCTCCCCCAGCCATTAAAACATGCTTTGAAATAATACTGTTGGGATCAAGTAGATATTATTAACCTCCGTCTTTAAAATGGACTTATTATCTGTTTAGCTTGATTACCTACGGTTGTTGCTAAGTTTGCTGGTACATTTTCATGATTTTGTACTGTACCGCTCTCCTGCGTATGAACCAGACCGCGGGATTCTGTGACGTTGGCAGACTTCATTGATAAGAGAGAGAGAGAAACACATAGAATTTCCAGAGGTCGTGGGTTCGAAACCCACCCGGGACATGACAAGTTATCCTCCCATTTGGGATTTTTACCACATAATAATATGTCTTGGGCTTACTGCTGGAATAAAGGGACTTTAATAGTCCTAATCGGCAGTATAGATAAGACGATATTATTATTATTGTTATTACATTTTAAATATACAATCGCGGCTGTGTCTACCTTTGGTAGATTGCTAATACTCAGCAAATACCATCCAAATCTGAACTATAAACTTCGCAACCTACACAGTACACAATTACACATGTGTTTTTAGATATCTCAACGGAATATCTCTTTTTCAGGATACCTGAGCTCAGTCAATCCCTACTTTGGATCGACCGTAGGCAGAGTTGCCAACCGAATCGCCGGCGGAACTTTTACACTGGACGAAAAGGACTACCAGATCAGTAAAAATGTGGACGACCTGAATCATTTGCATGGAGGATTCAAGGGATTCGATAAGGTACGAGTGAGATTTTTTTTTGTTTGTTCATTTTCTAATGAAATATTCCATCGATCTCAGCAGCTCGATTGATAACGCGGTGTGCTCGTAACCTGGAGATTGGTAGTTCAAGTCCCAAGTTCAGAAAATATTTAGTAAGGCGAGCTTAAGTAATTATGACTTCATTATGGTTAACACAAATATGATAGCAGCTACTGTCTCCTGCATTTTAGTGTATTATTTTGTGAGTCATGCGTTTAAATCCTTTAACGTAGACCCAGCAGTTGAGCGAAAGATTAGTGTCTCTTTCTGCCAAAGAGGGGAAGACATACTACTTGATTGTGAATCTGTACCAAACCACACAGCTAGGTGTACTCTTAACTATCTACTCTAGATAGTTAAGAGTTAACTATCTATTCTAGATAGTTAAGAGTTAACTATCTATTCTAGATAGTTAAGATGACCATCAAGTAGTATCTAGAGTTTATTCTAGAGTATCTGGTTTTCCTAGCTTAAAATAGAAAACGTTAAAGAGTAGAAAAATAGGTAGAAAATTAAATAAACACATTTTTTTTCCATCAGGTCATTTGGAGTACAGATGTTCTAAAAGACAAGGTGGTGATGAGTCATCTCAGTTGCCATGGAGACGAGGGCTATCCCGGTGACGTCATCGTGACCACCACTTTCCAGCTGACGGCAGACAACCGCCTCTTCATCACAATGGAGGCTGTGGCCACCAAGCCGACTCCTATCAATCTCACCAATCACAGCTACTTCAATTTGGCGGGCCATGTGAGTAAATACAGTTATCCCGTTACCTTCAATGTCTTGCTTTGTTGAATACACCACCAAAATATACAAGTAAAACGGTTCTCTCGGTGCATTTTAAAAAAAAAGATGTCGATGAGTGTTTCACAGCCTTTTTTATTTCGTAGCCATGAAACAAGAGCTACTGTAGACTCTTGTGGTCTGTGTTGTAGCCTGTCCATCCCGTAGTGTGCTTCCCCTCTGGTGGGTGAGATGTGACAGCGTGACACAATACTTCCCATTTAGGTGCTGGGTCAACACGAGCGCACCGGAAGGTATCCCTTACAAACAAGTGTAACCAAATTTTGAATACAAATTTCTGTCGGCGCGGGGGTTCGAACCTTCCGCATGGCTAGCGATTGCTTAAGCACTGAGCTATTCGTGCGCTCATATCAGGGTTATTTCTTTAAAACATCAGTCTGAGTATTCGAATATAATATTGTAAATCTCTTATCCTCTCACCTACCTTTCACACTAAGTGGAACGATAAGCGAATACCCACGAACAACAAACAAAAAAAGTCTTAATAATGATTGAATCAAGTATGATTGTCCATAATATTACGTTTCAAATTTGTGCTTATTTTTAAAATAAGATATAACATTCTGTTTCTGTTTATAAATTTAACTTTTTTAAAAGCTTGTCTATTATCGTGCCCTATTCTGTATATTATGTAGTTCAATTTCCTCCATCACTGGTACTTTTTATCCTACAACTACACGAAATGTGCTACTTATGCTGTCGCGTATAGTATACTCTTGGTAGCGCGCGAACTATTTCGATTGACTTGGCGGGTCGGAGCGCTACCGCGCTCCTTAATACGAGGCAAATGTTTCCTAAATTTCAGGGAGCCGGCTCGGAAAGCGCCTACAATCATATCGTCAATATAAACGCGGACTATATCACTCAAATGGATGAGAACTTGATAGTGACTGGTAAGTTTTTACAATGTTTTCAGGTTTAAGTATAGTCACTGGTAGTCAAGTGGTTAACGCGCTAGTCTGGTAATCCAGGTAGCGTAGGGATCCGTTGGTTCGAATCCCATGCTGTGCATGAATTTTTCTTCATTAATTTGAGTTTGTGACCACATAATAATAAGACTCTGAAGGTAAGGTGGTAGAAAATGCTTTAAGCATTAACCTCGCCTGGTGGTTACTTTCCACTAAAGAGTGTTAAAATTATTATTATTAGTATACAGGGTTTTTCAGGATTGATATTTAAAGAACATCGATTAGGTAATATTCACACTGAAATTTCTATTTTTGTTTCTTCAAAAGCCCTACTATTGAACATATTATAAAATAAATTACAAATTGAACATTGGTAAAAATAAATAATTATGTCTTTGCCATTGCATAAACTATACAGGGTGTAACAGACTAAATGTAAAATCTCTTAAGGGGTGGTAGTATAGATCATTTCCAACCATTAATGTTCTATAACACTTTTGATTTAACTCAGTGGTTCTCGAGATATTATTTTTTTGAATTATTTTTACAAGTCCCCTGCGGCTCGACAAAGAATGGCATCTAACTCCGTAAATACAGTAGATGAAGCAATAAATTTAACTTTTTTCATAAGATAACAATATTTCACTATTATTTAGACTAGATTTATTCTTAAAAAGTGCACACGTACTGAAAAAAATCGGCAGCAGCGGAAAATTTATCGCGAACATGAAATCCACCTGAAACTTCAGCCGCCATTTTCTCAAAATACTGCCCTCATAAAGTATTGGTTTCAGTTATGTAAAAACTTGCTTGAAGTCTTATCTCTCAGAAAATATGACACACTTGATATAAAACTTTCATTTTTTATTGAAACCAAGAGAAACTAAAAAAAAAGTCAGTCAGTACTACTAACTGTACCTACTAGGCTACCATCCTACTTGTACCTAGGGAACTAATTTTTTTCTTCAATTTGACAAATTATGGTTGCCATTTATTTTCCAACGGCCCAAAAGGTTAGCCTCAGTAGACTCTTAACTTGGAGGTCACTGGTTCGAGTCTCAAGTGTGGCAAATTAGTATGTACGTATCCATGTATGATACTTTTAGCTGTGGTGCTTCAGAAATCAATATTAATCGTAATTGTTCATTTGTTCATAAGAGCAAAGGGTCTCAATGATAAAATGGTTTGAATGAAATGAAACATAACAATGTACCTACATAGTTAACACCCACAGGTAAAGGTGGTACGGTAAATACTGAACATTCATAAGTTGGTACATAGAGGTACAAATTATTATGTTAGTAGGTACCGAATTTTAATAAAACACATGGAATACTAAAATATTAAGGTCAATTAGTAGTCACCGTGGCAGAGTGAGTTAGCGTGCTAGGCGTTGCACGCATGGTGACCTGGGTTCGATCCCCAGCGAGAGAGGAGTTTTTCTGCTCTGTACTTGGATGTTCGGGGTCCACTCATACCTCGTGAGGAAAAATGAGTAGTTACTTGTATGAGTAACGACCAGTGGCGGCATTACCAGAGTAAAAAGAAATTAATGTAATAGAATAATTTGAAAAGTAAAGGAGGCTCTTCGTAATGCTGCGCTACCCACAAAAAATGTGAAGAGGCCTTGTGCTTCACCACAAATAAAACCATACATACATACTAAAATATTAAGGTCAATTAATCACGATTGTGGTGTCACAATAGCTCAAACTCGTCTTACTAAATATTTGCCATACTTGAGACTCGAACCAGTGACCTCCAAGTTAAGAGTCCGCAGCCTTATCAATGAATCGACTGAGGCTAACTTTTTGGGCCGTTGGAAAATAAATGGCAACCATAATTTGTCAAATTGAAGAAAAAAATTAGTTCCCTAGGTAAAAGTAGGATGGTAGCCTAGTAGGTACAGTTAGTAGTACTGACTGACTTTTTTTTTAGTTTCTCTTGGTTTCAATAAAAAATGAAAGTTTTATATCAAGTGTGTCATATTTTCTAAGAGATAAGACTTCAAGCAAGTTTTTACATAACTGAAACCAATACTTTATGAGGGCAGTATTTTGAGAAAATGGCGGCTGAAGTTTCAGGTGGATTTCATGTTCGCGATAAATTTTCCGCTGCTGCCGATTTTTTTCAGTACGTGTGCACTTTTTAAGAATAAATCTAGTCTAAATAATAGTGAAATATTGTTATCTTATGAAAAAAGTTAAATTTATTGCTTCATCTACTGTATTTACGGAGTTAGATGCCATTCTTTGTCGAGCCGCAGGGGACTTGTAAAAATAATTCAAAAAAATAATATCTCGAGAACCACTGAGTTAAATCAAAAGTGTTATAGAACATTAATGGTTGGAAATAATCTATACTACCACCTCTTAAGAGATTTTACATTTAGTCTGTTACACCCTGTATATAAGTCTAATGCATATAATATAAGTCTTATTAAATTTGACTGATTTTAGCTGTAAGCTTTATTTGTGTAGCAGCTTTGCAACATAAAAAGAGAATTATTTGAAACACTAATTAAAAACACCAGTGACACCGAATGTTGGTATATGTTACCCAGGGGATTGTATAGGTTCTTGCGGTCCAGAGGTTCAAAATATCTTCTCAATAAATACATTTCGGTTTTCGCAGGCAATTTGACTCCCGTGGCAAACTCTGCCTATGATCTCCGAACGCCCAAGTTTCTAGGGACCGCCATCAAACAACTGAAAGAGCCAGGGTTCGACTTCAACTATTGCCTCAATAAATCTTTACGAGAGCCCTCGGGTTTCACATTCTCTGCCAGGTAAGACTTACTAAGACCAGGTAAGACTAGAGGTGCGTTAACCTGACAGCCCACCAGAACGGATTTTGTCCAAATAAGGCTCAACGTTTTGTGCTCGTTTTGTGCCGTTTTGTGCCAGCAAAAATTTATTTTGTACCCCTACCGTTCTCGAGATATAGACCCCCCCTAGGTGGGCTGCTAGAGTAACGTTAACCTAGCAGCCCACCAGAACGGATTGAGTTGAGACTAGATTTATTGGATTCGGCTCGTTTTGTGCCGTTTTGTGCCAAAAATATTTTCCTCCTGCGACCTTTCGTTCCCGAGATATTGACATTTGAAAAAGTCACTTTTTGGCGGGAAATTTTTTTTTCTTGGAATTTTCGGAATTTTTTTATACCATCGTTTTGTGCTCGTTTTGTGCTCCAACTTTTGTCATCAAAACTTTTTTTGTACCCCTACCATTCTCGAGATATAGACCCCCCCTAGGTGGGCTGCTAGAGTAACGTTAACCTAGCAGCCCACCAGAACGGATTGAGTTGAGACTAGATTTATTGGATTCGGCTCGTTTTGTGCCGTTTTGTGCCAAAAATATTTTTCTCCTGCGACCTTTCGTTCCCGAGATATTGACATTTGAAAAAGTCACTTTTTGGCGGGAAATTTTTTTTCTTGAAATTTTCGGAATTTTTTTAAACCATCGTTTTGTGCTCATTTTGTGCTCCAACTTTTGTCATCAAAACTTTTTTTGTACCCCTACCGTTCTCGAGATATAGACCCCCCCTAGGTGGGCTGCTAGAGTAACGTTAACCTAGCAGCCCACCAGAACGGATTGAGTTGAGACTAGGTTTATTGGATTCGGCTCGTTTTGTGCCGTTTTGTGCCAAAAATATTTTCCTCCTGCGACCTTTCGTTCCCGAGATATTGACATTTGAAAAAGTCACTTTTTGGCGGGAAATTTTTTTTTCTTGGAATTTTCGGAATTTTTTTATACCATCGTTTTGTGCTCGTTTTGTGCTCCAACTTTTGTCATCAAAACTTTTTTTGTACCCCTACTGTTCTCGAGATATAGACCCCCCCTAGGTGGGCTGCTAGAGTAACGTTAACCTAGCAGCCCACCAGAACGGATTTAGTTAAGACTAGATTCATTCGATTAGTGGCCTTTTGCGCCAAAAATATTTTCCTACTACGACCTTTCGTTCCCGTCACTTTATGGCGGGAATTAAGGTCACCGTGCGTGCAAGCTAGTGTATCAGCCACAGTGACTTTTGACAAGATTTTTTTATCTGACCTGGTTGTAGGATTTTTAATGGAAACTTTACATTTTACACAATAATAGATCATTTCTGAACATTTGATTCCATTTGCTTTTAACGTCTTAATTTTAGATAGTCAGGAAGAAAGTTTTATCCTGCTTACTGCGATTCGTAGAATTCTACGAATCACAGTAAGCAGGGGGTAGATTTTTTTATAAGCCACTAAAAATATCCAAAACTGGCCCGAGGAGTGATTTTAACATGATATGAATAAAAAATGTGAATAGCAGAGATAAATCACAAGTCAATATTAGCACTTTCGATTGTTTTGTTTCCATCGTGGGCGCCATCTTGCATCGGGAAAATGCTCAATACTAAAGTGACAATTTATTTTTACCCTACTGGTCAATGAGCTATCAGAATCAATTCTAAATTTTTCTCTAGACGCCTATAATCGAAGTTAGCTGATCACCGTGCGTGCAAGCTAGTGTATCAGCCACAATGACTACTGTGAAGATTTTTTTTATCTGACCTGGTTGTAGGATTTTCAATGGAAACTTTACATTTTACACAACAACACATTTGATTCCATTTGCTTTTAAAGTCCTAATTTTAGATAGTCAGGAAGATAGTTTTATCCTGTTTACTGAGATTCGTACCAGCTAACAAAATTTATCCTTATTAGCCTGAGAACGCACACACACATATACACACCCACATAGCCACACAAACACACACACACGATTCTCAAATCAAATGGAGGGTAAAACCCCCGGCCTGACTATCTCAAATCAGGACGTTAAAAGTGTTAAAACCAAATAGATATATGAAAGAAGCCTAGACATTAAATCTGGGCGTTCATATAATCCTTTCACCACCGTTATATAGGTATCTGTGCCTATTTACGACACGGAATTATTATTATACCCCACCCAGCCTGCGTTTGGCTAAAATACTAGCATCTCGAACTCTTCACCCCGCTGGACGTTGCCCAAATTCGTGATCTTACTAGAACCGGAGCATTCAACTTTACTGTCCGGGTAGCTCAGTGGTAAAGGCGGCACTCTGTGAATCCAGAGGTTCCAGAGGTCGTGGGTTCGAAATCCAATCGGGACATGACTATTTGGGAAATTTACCACTTACATAATAATATGTCTTGGTCTGACTGCTGGAATAATAGGACTCTAATAGTCTTAATCGGGCAGTACAAATAATCCGATATTATTATTATTATCCAACGTGTCAGCGACGTTGGCCTAATTGTCTTATATTCGTAAAATTATGTCTAAGGATTCTGAAAAACAAACAGGTGGAGGGATTCTGACACAGGGAATAATTCTCTCGCTGTGATTGTGTGAAGAAAATCCCATGATTCCGTTATATCGCGGGATTTTCCAATGATTTTACAAGTTTTCCCACTTACTTAAAAAGATCATCATAAATATTGGATCATGAACATGAAACTATAATATACCCTCTAGTTTTGATTTCGGCTTGAAGATAATTGTGTTTTTTGTTGTTGTTGTTGTGTTAAATTCTATTCAAATTTCTTTACATAGATTATTGCAAAGTGTGGGATAATTGTCTCAGGCAATATCTACCATCCAACCAATGATCTTGCACAACTGAAAAACCGAATTAATTGGTAACTTACTTGAATAATTTTCAATTTACTCCCAAAATATGCAAATGGAAATTAAATTAATATAATATCCCTAATTGTATTTATTCAGATTAGAATGTCAGAATGGTTGATCTTTTACATATTGGTGCAATCAAACTCAAATCTGCCTGAACATCTATATCAGAGGTATATATTATAATTATAATTATGTAGGTAGACAATAAATCACGCGGGATACTTTTTCTGACACTTCCTTGGGGATATTTTTTTTGGGGGGACATTTGTGGGAAAGAAACAGTATTTGTGGGAAAAGACAGTACTCCAGAATTCTTCCTTGTGTTAAATCCCCACGTGGAGTGAAGAGAAAAGACAACGGCGGCTCATGCGTGTCTTGAAATACATATGAGGAATTAGTCTGGGTGAAAATTGGATTAAAGAGGAGAACTGAATAATTTTAATATCGCCTTATTTATATGACTAATTAGTCCCATTATTGCAGCAGTAAGTGGTCAAATACCTAAATGAGAGGGTAACTTGTCACGTTCCGGCTGGGTTTTGAAACCGCGACCTCCGAAATACCAGTAGACGCCTTGACCACTGAGCTACCGGGAAAGACCATTCAGCTAACTTCGATTAGGTGTCTAGAGAAAAATTTAGAATTGATTCTGATAGCTCATTGACCAGTAGGTTCCAAATAAATTGTCACTTTAGTATTGAGCATTTTCCCGATGCAAGATGGCGCCCACGATGGAAACCAAACAATCGAAAGTGCTAATATTGACTTGTGATTTATCTCTGCTATTCACATTTTTTATTCATGTCATGTTGAAATCACTCCTCGGGCCAGTTTTGGATATTTTTAATGGCTTATAAAAAATTCTAACCCCTGTTTACTGCGATTCGTAGAATTCTACGAATCGCAGTAAGCAGGATAAAACTTTCTTCCTGACTATCTAAAATTAAGACTTTAAAAGCAAATGGAATCAAATGTTCAGAAATGATCTATTGTTGGGTAAAATGTAAAGTTTCCCTTAAAAATCCTACAACCAGGTCAGATAAAAAAATCTTGTCAGTAGTCACTGTGGCTGATACACTAGCTTGCACGCACGGTGACCTCAATTCCCGCCATAAAGTGACGGGAACGAAAGGTCGTAGTAGGAAAATATTTTTGGCGCAAAAGGCCACTAAACGAGCCTAATCGAATGAATCTAGTCATAACTAAATCCGTTCTGGTGGGCTGCTAGGTTAACGTTAACTATATCTCGTCTATATCTCGAGAACGGTAGGGGTACAAAAAAAGTTTTGATGACTAAAGTTGGAGCTCAAAACGAGCACAAAACGATGGTATAAAAAAATTCCGAAAATTCCAAGAAAAAAAATTTTCCCGCCAAAAAGTGACTTTTTCAAAAGTCAATATCTCGGGAACGAAAGGTCGCAGGAGAAAAATATTTTTGGCACAAAACGGCACAAAACGAGCCGAATCCAATAAATCTAGTCTCAACTCAATCCGTTCTGGTGGGCTGCTAGGTTAACGTTACTTTAGCAGCCCACCTAGGGGGGGTCTATATCTCGAGAACGGTAGGGGTACAAAAAAAGTTTTGATGACAAAAGTTGGAGCACAAAACGAGCACAAAACGATGGTATAAAAAAATTCCGAAAATTCCAAGAAAAAAAAAAAATTCCCGCCAAAAAGTGACTTTTTCAAATGTCAATATCTCGGGAACGAAAGGTCGCAGGAGAAAAATATTTTTGGCAAAAAAACGGCACAAAACGAGCCGAATCCAACAAACCTAGTCTTAATTCAATCCGTTCTGGTGGGCTGCTAGGTTAACGTTACTCTAGCAGCCCACCTAGGGGGGGTCTATATCTCGAGAACGGTAGGGGTACAAAAAAAGTTTTGATGACAAAAGTTGGAGCACAAAACGAGCACAAAACGATGGTATAAAAAATTCCGAAAATTCCAAGAAAAAAAATTTTCCCGCCAAAAAGTGACTTTTTCAAATGTCAATATCTCGGGAACGAAAGGTCGCAGGAGAAAAATATTTTTGGCACAAAACGGCACAAAACGAGCCGAATCCAATAAACCTAGTCTCAACTCAATCCGTTCTGGTGGGCTGCTAGGTCGTTACTCTAGCAGCCCACCTAGGGGGGGTCTATATCTCGAGAACGGTAGGGGTACAAAAAAAGTTTTGATGACAAAAGTTGGAGCACAAAACGAGCACAAAACGATGGTATAAAAAAATTCCGAAAATTCCAAGAAAAAAAATTTCCCGCCAAAAAGTGACTTTTTCAAATGTTAATATCTCGGGAACGAAAGGTCGCAGGAGAAAAATATTTTTGGCACAAAACGGCACAAAACGAGCCGAATCCAATAAACCTAGTCTCAACTCAATCCGTTCTGGTGGGCTGCTAGGTTAACGTTACTCTAGCAGCCCACCTAGGGGGGGTCTATATCTCGAGAACGGTAGGGGTACAAAATAAATTTTTGCTGGCACAAAACGGCACAAAACGAGCACAAAACGTTGAGCCTTATTTGGACAAAATCCGTTCTGGTGGGCTGTCAGGTTAACGCACCTTAAGACTAGTCTGTCCCAGTAGCTCAGTGGTAAAGGCGGCACTCTGTGAATCCAAAGACTCCAGAGGTCGTGGGTTCGAAACCCGGCTGGGACATGACATGTTATCCTCCCAATTGGGATTTTTACTACATAGTAATATGTCTTGGGCTTACTGCTGGAATAATGGGACTTTAATAGTCCTAATCGGGCAGTATAAATTAAGGCGATATTATTATTATTACTTTCTTTGATGATCGAGTGGTTAGTGTGTGAGTATGGTGCTCCAGGTAGAGTGGGGGTTTGAGTTTGAATCTGATGTATTGAATACCTTAGAATATCTATGTGATAAATTAGAATAGACATTGATTTTAACTTGATAAGTATAAGCTTTTATTAGAATTAAGAAAGAGCCAAAGTTGAGAGGTACATGAGCAAATACAGATAATGAACGAGGCCAGTGTTGCCAAACACACTTCATAGTGTTGTTCATTTGAGAGTAAGATAGTTAAATACACTGAGATCATATAACATAGACATGCGCGGATATAGCCCTATTGTACTGGGGGGGGGGGGGGCCACAATATACCTAACTAGCGGGTTGCACCCGCCGCTTGGCAAGCCCATCACACACACACACACAAAATGTCGATATTTTTCGTGTCACCCATCCCTTTCTTGTCCTTACTCGACGTAGCTCAAGAACGGCTCATCAGAATTTCGCGATCAATATGTCAAATGGAAGCCCCAACTCTTGCAAAAACATTCTCGCTTTGAGTTATTGATAGATCGTCACGACAAATTTCGAGAAAAAATGTCATTCAGCCCAAAAAATGTATATATTTTTTGTTTACCCATCTATTTTATGTCGACGGCTCATCAGAATTTTGTGATTGATATCTCAAATGAAAGTCTGAACATTTGCTTAAAAACTTTCTCGTTTTGAGTTGAAACGCCGCCGCCGCACATACTAAGATTTGCCCAATCTGGGCGGACAAATAGGTATTTTCTGAAATCGAACGTGGAACCCTCCAATTGGTAAATTCAGGTACTCAAGACCCTAATACATTATTATCAACCAACATTTTTTTCCTTGTTTAATTATTCTTGTTGCTAGGCGATTTAAAAGTTGACCCATTGGTTAGTGTATAATAAGACTTTCTGCGTAACACAACAGTAGACAGTTTTCTAATTACAGCTAAGGTGTCATAATATTTTTTCCGAGTTAAAGTCGCGATGGATATCGATGGAGAAGGTAAGTAAGAACATTTTTCACTTTTTCTTTTATTTCTACAAGTGCTCCCTCGGGTTCTGGGGCTATTTCAAAAAAGTTCCTTTTTGAACCTTCATTTTCCTAAAATAAAAATTTCAAAGGTACAAAAGTTAGTGTGCCCGGCTTTGCCCGGCATTGAATCCAGTATCATTCGAAAGTCTTTTTTCTCATCTTTTAATCCTGTGATTTTTAGAAGTCACTTTTAGTCACTTTTTGTTTTAGAGCTAAAAAACTGAGGGTACCTCAAAGCACCATAATTTTGAATTTGCTCGATAATGACTTTTTTTGGTTCTAGGTACATCTGGCTGTCAGGTAATGACTCGAAAACAGTTGTTCACATATGTCATGAATTCAGAAGGTTACAATTTTGGAGAAAAATTGGAGAACCTGGAAACCTATTTATTCAACTTTGGACCATTTTCTGACAAGGACACTGAAAATTTTCGTAGAGATGTTCGAAGAATAAAGTCAGATTTGAAGCAAAATTTACTATTTCCCGTTATAGAAAAGAATTTTTTGAAAAACAAAACGAGAAATGGTTGGATGGCAAAATAAATATTCCTAAACCTCTGAGTCCACCAACCGGATCCGGTCCCGGTCGTCCAAAGAAGTTGTTCCAGAATTTGACAGAAAGAAACAAACGCAGAAGAACAGAAGAATTAAGAAAAACCATTGATTTAGATGTTCTGACATATGCCACTCAATCGAAATTAGCTACTGAAGGAAAACGTGATGCAGCCTTTGTGCTCAAGGAATCAATATCAACTCCTAAACGAGCTACAAAATATAAAAAAGCATTCAGTAATAGCCAAACTGAGAAGAAAAGCAAGCAATTAACATCACGAGAAGCTCTCTCGATGTTCATTGAAGCCGACTTGTCAACTAGACAATATAACATCATACGTGGCTATATACCAAATATGCTTCCATGCTATGATAAGATTCAAGAAGCAAAGAAAGAGTGTTATCCTCAGCAAGATTCAATCACAGTTACCGAAACTTCAGCTGAAATAAAACTGCAAGCTCTCATGGATCACACGGCCTCCAGATTGTTAACAGATCTTGAAGAGTTATTGTCCAGCCTTAACGAAAATGAGAGGAGTTCATTGGTTTTGTTATCCAAGTGGGGCTGTGATGGGGCTCAGCAAGCTCAGTTCAAACAAAAGTTCATTTCCGACTCGAACTTATCAGATGGGAATCTCTTTCAGAGTTCGTTCGTGCCCCTACGTCTCCTGTGTTCAACAAACAATAAAGTTGTATGGCAAAACCCAACACCATCATCTCCACGTTATTGTCGGCCAATACGGCTTCGTTTCATAAAGGAAACCGCAGATGTCACTAGAGAGGAAATAGAGCACATCCAAGATGCTGCTAATAATTTGGAAAAAACAGCAGTGGTGAAGAACGAAATCACATATAAAGTATCACATATCATGATGCTCACTATGATTGATGGTAAAGTATGTAACTCTGCCACTAACACGACATCCACAATGAGATGTTATATATGCGGATTAACTTCTAAAGATTTCAACAGCTCTCTTGAAACAACATTACCTGTAAAAGATGGCACTTTGGATTTCGGCTTGTCAATATTGCATGCAAGGATTCGATTCTTTGAAGCCATTCTTCATCTGGCGTATAAAGCCCCAGTCAAAAAATGGCAGCTCAGAAATAAGGAAGAAAAAGCAAGAGTCCAAGAAAGAAAAAAAGAAATTCAAGAGGAATTCCATAGGAAAACGGGCCTTATCATAGATGTCCCAAAGGCTAACTTCGGGAACACTAATGACGGCAACACAAGCAGACGTTTTTTTGCGGACCATGAACTCGCTTCAGAAATTACTGGAATAGATGTGAACCTTATCTATCGCTTTAAAATTATTTTAGAAGTGTTGTCTAGTGGGCTAGAGATCAACGTGGAACAGTTCTCAGTATATGCGAAAGAAACTGCAAAGCTCTATGTTGTTGACCTGTACGGATGGCATCCTATGACTCCAACCCTCCATAAAATCCTCATCCATGGACCGCAAGTAATAGAGAAAGCTCTATTGCCAATTGGGCAACTATCGGAGGAGGCAGCTGAAGCTAGGAACAAGTATATTCGTCAATATCGACAGAATTTCGCTAGAAAATTCACACGTACTGAATGTAATGTGGACATTTTGAACAGGTTATTGATCAATTCTGACCCTCTTATGACAGGGATGAGACCACCAAGCAATAGGAGAACCTCAGAACCATTTTCAAAAGAGACCATATCCATGCTCCAATGCCCTCAGAGTCTTGAAACCCCAATTAATGCTCTTCATGATTTTATCAGCTCTGATGAAGAATAAAAACTAGTTTTATCCTGTTTCCAAATGATTAAATGCATAAAATAATTTCGTCCCCCCAGATTGGGCAAATCTTTGTATGTGCGCCGCGGTGCCGTCAAGACAAAATTCGAGAAAAATGTTATTTAGGTCGCAAAATGTGATTTTTTTGTGTAATACATCCATTTTTTGTCCTTGCCCCGTGTAGCTTAACCCTAAAGGTTATATTCCCTGATAAAATGGACCTATAGCTAAAATTTCAGGTTTCTAAGACTATCTGTGTGGATTTGACAGTTTTATTATTTAGCTATTTCTAATTGGTCTTAGAATTGGGAATTATTTTGGGGCCCGTGCCCCCCTAACTAACTGAATTTTTTTTACGGGATTAGGTTTAATGAAATTTGAGAAACACAGCTTGCCCGAAAAACTGGGGGGGCACGCCCCCCCCCCCCCCCCCCCCCAGTTGTCGAAAGAGGGACCATCAGCTGTTCAAAGTTGGACGCATAAATTTGTTCAACTCGAGATAGGTAAGGTTCCCTCTATGTTATATAATTATGATCTCAGTGGTTAAATAGCAAGGATACCCAAGTGGTTATACAACATCTCCCCTTTTGAGTTTATAACAATAGAAATTTAATTGCTTTACAAAATGAAAATAACAACTAAAATTTGATGGTAAGACTTGAAACAACAAGAAATAAATATGGCAACACTGACAATGTTACAAATTTACAAATAAATTCTTGAATGATTTTGACTCACCTCCAAGATTGCTTTTCTGAAAACTGTACACTTCCACTGGTTCTGTTTTCTTTTGAAGAATTGACCTGCTTTGTTTAGCATTTTCAGCATCTTTGCAATGTTCTACAACTTGATTGAGCCTCTCTTGAAGAACTGGATCATTTACAACAATTACAATCTGAACTCTCAGAAAATTTACTAATTGATCTTCTAGCTTGCAACTATTAGCAATTTTTTTAATATCATACAGATATTCATTAAATGTTTCATGAGGAAGCTGTACTCTTCTTAAAAATTTATATTGATCTAGCACAACATTGCTTTTTGGTAACAAAAATTTCCCCATCTACTGCACTTTTTAGATAGGCTATCTTAAGTTCTCTATCAGTGGACTTAACTTTATGGATAATAAAAAAATTGAAGAACTTTCTTTTGAATTCCATGTATGTCTCATGGTTCATTTCTTTAACAGAAATGTTTGGCAATGGTACAGCCATCCTGAAGAATTATAATATTCTGATATCTATTGTTTCCTTCCAAATGGGAAGTAATGTGCTTTCATTAGAAATTGCTAGCTGCAATGGTACCTATTTATAAGAAAAGTGGTTTTTGGCAGAAATATTGGTGACCCTGAAGAGGGCCATTTTAAGGTAGAAAAGTCAGCATGCTACTGGAGCAAGCGAAGCAACGAGAGGAGACAAACCAAGATCTGAAATCATTCAAAACAGAAACAAGAACAATTTAATTTTTTATTTTTTTTAATAATACTATATTTATATGAAAAGGCTGCAATGCTTTTCGAAAATAGTCGGTGTGCTAATAGAATGATCCTGGCATTTTATTGAGTGTTAATTCTCAATGTATATAATAATTATTATGCCTGCTTTAGTAAAATATTATATTATAAACTATACCTTCACATGGGGTATTTTTCCTTCATATGGTCAGGAACACCTCACGTACAGGAAGGAAGACCTTGGCAGAATTCCTCTCTCCACAGGAACTTATTGATGTGCTCTTCCAGCATGAAGCTTTTGAGCACGTCGACGCTCCTGCAAAACTGCTTCAACTTTGACAAGTAACCTTCCACAGCATTGATGCAGGTCCCGTCTGCAGCCAAGAAGTCTCTGGAATTGTTGACGGTGGTCATCAAATCCAAGATCAGCCAGAGAATTGTGGGCTGCCCAGCTATCACTCCAAATAATGGAACCTGGGATGACATGTTGCAAAATGATGGGGATCAGGGTGTCAGTGTCCCTCTGCTCCACAAACTGGATAAAGCCGCGACCAGATGTGGTATCCAAGATACCCAACACCCGGTGACTGTGATTATACTTTCACTTCACCACCACACTCTAGTCAATCTGGACAACATGTGCAGGTGGCAAATTCAAAAGTTTTGCAGAAGTTATGTCACTGAAACAAAAAGAAACATTAAAAATAAGATACAAAATAAATAATAACTCATTCATGTTAATAATATTGATATTTGGTTGTAAGTTGATTCTATATAAAAATGAAAAAAAAATCTCCTGAAATTAAAAGATGTAAAAAGCAACATGACCATGAAATATCATACTGTGGTGCAAAATGCATTTAAAATGAGTCACTTGTTACACTTTTGCGGAACAGATATCAAGATATTCTGAAAATATAGACGTGTCTTACATTTTTAGGAACTCTAGATAATTCCATAATAGTCCATTTAGAAATGTAACAAGCACCAAAACTATCTTTTCCAATAGAGAAAAAAACATTAGTAATCATTAGAGCCCGGATTTTATGCAGCAAAAAAAGGCTAAAATATGCAATTGCATATGCAAGCGAAAAGCCCAATATATGCAAAAATGTAAACAAAAAGCCCAATATATGCAAAAATGTAAACAAAAATGTCTACCCGTAAACTCACTCAGCCAGGACTTAATTTTACTTTTGTCAACTGCCATTGCAAAGTTAGTATCTACCTAAGTCAAAAATGCAAATTATATTTTAAACTCAAAATAATCTATTCCTTTAACTAGTGTTTCCGTTATGCATCATACACCTTTCTCAAGTAAAAATCAGTAGAAAAGTTAATCCCTTACAAACACAATAAATTCACTGCAAGTAGAAAACAGCCGAAAACTAATAGAGAGGAAAGAGAAGAGGGAAAGAAATAGGTACCATACATGTAGGTACCTACCCCTCTCCCTGCCTATCCTACCTTGCTGATACGTGAAGTGCAGATGAGAGTATTGCAGACGCGTTACGACACGTTTGATCTTGTTTCAGTAGACTAGCAGGCTAGCTGCTTGTCAGTACTCAGTCTCAATAGGTACCCACATCACTTCACAATGAAGGTAGGTACACTCACAAAATGTGATTTTACAATTTACGTCCTAAGATTTGAATGGATTTGATCGGTAGCTCTGAGTAGGTAGATAGATACCTACTTACCGGATTTTTCCTTCTAATAAACCCCAAAATATGCAAATTTTGTACAATATTATTGAAATATGCAGGATTTTGCTCAAATATGCAAACTCCAAAAAAACCGCCAAAATATGCAATTGCATATGCAAATATGCAAAAATCCCGGCTCTAGTAATCATGAATTAAAAGAGGGAATCAATTTACCTGTTGCACCTAAATTTCAAAAATATCAGTATTAGGGTTCACGCACAGTATCAAAAAGAGCATTTTCATTTTAGTTTTTCCTTTCTCCTGAAAAGTTGTCCTCTGGCGCTTGTTATATTTTGGCAAATCAGTAGCTATATTATATACTATACCTTCACACGGGGTATTTTTCCTTCATGTGCCTTAGGATGGTCAGGAACACCTCGTGTACAGGAAGACCTTTACAGAATTCCTCTCTCCACAGGAACTCATCGATGTGCTCTTCCAACATGAAGCTTTTAGGCACATCAATGCTCTTGCAAATCTGCCTCAGCTTGGACCAGTAGCCTTCCATGGGACAGGTCCCGTCTGCAGCCACAAACTTTCTGGATTGGACGGTGTGGTGGTCGAATCCGAGATCACCCAGAGAATTGTAGGCTGCCCAGCAATTAGTCCAGATCGTGGAACCTGGGACAACATGTTCCTGAATGATGGGGATCAGGGTGTCAGCGTCCCTCCCCTTGATGAACTGGACAAAACCACGACCAGATGTGGTATCTAAGATACCCAACAACCGGCGCTCCGGGACACAGTGGCCGCAATTATAATTTTCCTTTGCCACCACATACTCATCAATGTGGATGACATGTCCAGGACCACCGAGCTGTGCAGGTGGCGAATTCAAAAGTTTTGAATAAGCAATGTCACTGAAACAAAAAGAAACATTAAAAATAAGATACAAAATAATAACTCGTTTAATATTGATATTATGGTTGTCAGTCTAAATGTTGTGTTTCGATAGCTGGCTAGAATAGCTTGGGTGAGGGGCTTAGGTTAGGTTGAAAAGTCAGTGATCTAACATGCAATCTCACCTTGTTAACTTTATTTAGTCATACCTAACCTCAAAATTCCTTTTAAAAAAGTCCCACCCAACCATCCTATCCTACCAAACAAACTGAAGTCAGTGATCTATCATGCAATCTCACCTTTACCTAACTACAAAATTCCTCTAACAAAAAACTCACTTATGCATCAAATTCTAAAAACTGTTATCAGTGATTTAACATGTAATTGATGCAAATGAAATACTCACCGGAAGAATGGGTAGTAGTGCTTAACAGTGTTCACATGGGTGGGCGCACACGACACAGCCAATTTGGGACTCATGTGTGCAGCCCAGCACCACAACAGGATTAGAATAACGTTGAAAGAAATGCCAGTAGCCTCGAAGAATGTGCCGGCTGATAAACTCTTAAATTTGCGGCATTTGCGGCACCAAGCGGCATAATTTCCTTTAAAAGATGTGTTCTTTGCCAAAATCGTTTGATTTCGGCACTTCCCGCATTTTTTTAAAGGTTTCAATAGCCGCTCGGCTTGCAAATACTGGATCAGTTCTTTTTCGGTCTTATTACCGATAAAAAGACACAAATCAAAGAGATTTCTCAATTCTTCAAAGTTCATTGTAAAAATTAAAGTATCAGTGGAAAATTGGAAAAAGAAAAAAACTCATTTGAAATTTTCAAATAACAACCGTGTGAAGGTGGACTGGGAACAGGGAATCTGAATTCAAAAGATTCGCGCTAAGGCCAGTGTTGCCAAACCACTGAGATCATATAAGGATCCGACACAAGGGCCGAATGGTGCAATAGTTTTTGCGGGATCTGTGATAATTATGTTGCATAAAAGTTCCACTGCACCGCTGGCGTAGTTTTCAGGAATGATCCATGGCCTCCATGCGTCATGATGCTTAGACGTCCGCGGGTTCGATCCCTACCCAGGACGTTTTTTTATTATTTATTTTCGCTTTTGTGATAAACTATTATGCAGGGTTAGACCGGGTCGCTGCGCGACCGGGCTAACCACCTGCACTAATTTCAACCTAACCTAAGCCCCTCACCCAACCATCCTACCCAACAAACGGTTGTCAGTCTAAATGTTGTGTTTCGGTAGCCGGC
The DNA here is from genome assembly GCA_024516035.1 of Bactericera cockerelli. Lineage (NCBI taxonomy): Eukaryota > Metazoa > Arthropoda > Insecta > Hemiptera > Triozidae > Bactericera > Bactericera cockerelli. Next base: position 38,786,126 of record CM044956.1, read on the forward strand.
TAGGATAGCTTGGGTGAGGGGCTTAGGTTAGGTTGAAATTAGTACAGGGTTAGACCGGGTCGCTGCGCGACCCGGCCTAACCACCTGCACTAATTTCAACCTAACCTAAGCCCCTCACCCAACCATCCTACCCAACAAACTGAAGTCAGTGATCTATCGTGCAATTTCACCTCGTTAACTTTACCTAACCCTATATAACTTTACTACAAAATTCTTCTTAACAAAAAAATCCTCTTACCAAAAATGACTTACGCATCAAATTTCAATTGACAATAATCATTCGTCTTTTATATGTGAAAGAATAAAACGGACAAAATACGTAAAAAATACGATGTAAAAATTTATGATGAAAAAAAATTGTTTTTTTTTTTACTTCTGTTGGTATATACATGTCGATGGTTCTCTGATATAAGGATAAAACTCAAAAACCCAGGAAAGTTGAGGAAAGCAAATAAATTTCACAAAGATGATCAATGATTTCAGAGTTCAGTTCTTTTCAGTTTTCAGTAAAAGAAAAAAGAAACAAAACAATTATTTTATCTTTAGTTGACTTTATTACCACTTGAGCGCAGCCCAATAGATCCCGCAAAAACTATTGCACCATTCGGCCCTTGTGTCGGATCCGATCATATAATGCCGTATTTTTCTTTCTAACCAAAGTTAACCAAACGGGAATAAAATGAACCAAACTGGAAGCAAGTCATTTTTCTTTTGGAAGAGGAAAAATTTCCACTTCCAAAGTTAACCAAAGTGGAAGTAGAAAATTCTTGCTTCCATTTCTTTTATAGGTTAAGTCCATTGTTTATCTTTAAAAGTAACCAAAAGCATTTTTCTTTCACGAGTGACCTTGGAATAAAATGGAAATATTTGGAAAAAACCTAACCAGGAACTTTTTTTTAGTTAGAAAGAAAAATACGACTTAAGATCATATGAGATGTTATATGATCTCAATGTGCCAAACACACTTCATAGTGTTGTTCATTTGAGATTTTGAGCAAGGATACCCAAGTGGGTATACAACAGAATCCCACCCAAGCATAGAATTTTATTATTTATTTGAGGTTATTATGATAATAGCACCAAAAAAAAAAACTACATAGGTACTAACGCAAAACAAAGTCGATTTTCTAACGACTAGGTAGGTATGTAACGTATGTATGTACCGGTACTATAATGAAATTTTGTTACAAAATATCTAGATTGTCTCTAGGAAAAAAAATTGTTTGACATTAATGCAAATAATGATTTGTTTAATCTGTTCCAATATCAAACACTTGTATTTACAAATTGACACGGTTTGATAAAAAGTCCTCACGAGTCAAGTAGACATTTTATTTGCTGTCAGATAATCTGCTCAAAGACAACGACTTACATCTCTTGGAATTGTGATAAGTACTTATGGAAGTGACAAATGATAAGCTATTTTCTAATAACATTAATAATAATAACTAAATGGTTTTAATAATGTTATCAATTACCTGTTTACGTTTTGTTGACACATGAATTTTTTCTTCGAAGGCATCAATAAGAATCCCTACCTTTGTGTATTTTTCCATGTACATGGCCTTTGTAATACTAGTATAATATATACAGATTTATGTATGGTCAAATAAGTCAAATTTATTTTGAAACAGGATTATAGTCAAGATAAACCAGACTTTTTACTTCCTCTTCAGAGTATTGGTATCCCGACACACCTCTAGAACCTCACAAAGGCGATCTGCTCTAGGACCATCAATGTTTGCGCAAACAGCTTGCCCGTGTATATGCCCTCCTTCAGATTACGAATTGACCTCTTTGGTAAAACTTGTGTTTCCCTCCTCAGAGTTTTGGACCCAGAATCGGGCCGCTACATGGAGGTTCACACGGACCAGCCAGGACTTCAGTTCTACACAGGCAACTACATTGCGGCCATGATAGGCAAGAAGGGAGCCAGCTATGACAGACATTGCGGCTACTGCTTTGAGACGCAGAACTTCCCTAACGCTGTGAATATTGTAAGTGAAGACACCATGTTGTTTTGAGCGATTTTTTTCATTCCTTGCATCTAAGGACCAAACCTTTTATTTTTATGTCTGTGCTAATGTTTCTTAATTTAGTATCTACAAAGATCTATTATCAGAGAATGACTGTGGTTCGTGAAAGTACAATTTTATTGTTGCGGGGTTTCTTTGACTTGTTTGTTTTAGAGCAATTTGATAGTTAGTAAAGGTTAAGTTAATTTAATATTAATTATTATATTTTTTTAATGACCATTAGTTAGGGTAGGTAAATATTGTAATTTAGTTAGTACAGGGTCCGCCCGTTTGTTTTTTTTTTTTTTTTTTTTTTAAGTGGGGTTTAACGTCGCTTTCAACTGCCATGGTCATATCACGACGGGGGTTTTACCCTCCATTCGCAGGAAACTCACAAACCTGCTACTCACATTGACCTCACCCAGCCTGAGTGGGGCCGGGAAAAGCCAGCGTCACGAGAATTAGAATTTGAATGGTCACCCATCCAAGTCTTAACCTCGCTGGATGTCGCTTAACTTCGGTGTTCTGAAGGGAACCGGTGTATTCAACATGCCATCGACGCTGGCTAGCCGCCCGTTTGTGATTTTAAATAAATAAATAAATAAATAAAACACCTTATAATTATTTAGTTATGCAATGTGCAAAGTAGTATACGGAGTTATTACAAGATTTTAGTATCATCGGTTTTGTTAATTAAGGTTTAACTGTGTAACAGCGATGGTTACCTGGGCGAGAAGATGGTTTTACCCAACATTCGCTGGGTAAACTAGGTTGGTATGGTATATTAACTAGGTTGGTATATTAAGTCATTATTTTGTTGTTGTTTTTTCAGCCTAATTTCCCGAACAGTATTTTGCGGCCTGGAGAAAAGTACCAACATGTGGTGTCATATTCATTTGGAGTCCAGCAAGTATTGTGATCATTATAGCAGCATCGGTTGAGGCACAATCCTTTAGCTTTAGCGTATACATACACCTAAGTCCTTAAAGTATTTAGTAAAGGAACTTGCCACTTTGACTTAATGTTAAATTTGTATTTTGTAAAATAGCTGTGTAGGTTGATAGGTAATGAAAATGGTAAAGAAATTGTCAACAGACTACGTAATAATAATTTATCTATGAACTCAAAATTATTTTTATGTACCTACCTACCACTTTTATGTGTGAAAAGAGTTCACTTTATATTATTGGAAGTTCCCATTTTTCTATTTTTTATTTCCTTCAGTATCTCCGAGGTGTACTTTTTTCAACCTCTTCAAGAAAATATTCAATTGTTTAAATACATAAAAAATTAAAAATATTTACAAAAGGTAAATTTACATACGTTATTATTACTCAATTCAAAGATAATATTTAAAAATAACAAAATTTTACAATCTACGATTGATAGAATTAAATAGGTAAATGAAATGGCATGAAGTTTTGTTTATTCATTATGTAATATGTACGTATTTCAATAAAAATAAGTAAGTCTAGGCCGATTGTCGATTTCAATAAAGAACTCTATTGGTTTTGTTTACATTTCTTTGTTTTTTACTCTGAGAGTAACAGAGTTTCATTATTATTATTTTGTCAGCAGTTAAATATTACACTTTTTTGTATTGGTAACTTTTATCTGGCACAAATTGGTTAGCTGATAGCCGATTCCATCTCTAATAATTAATCTAATGACAAAATTATTATAAAATTTCTATTAAGTAGGTAATAATAATTCTCTGTTTAGTGTTAAATAGAAAATAGTGTGCCATTGTGATGTATTTTATGTTTCTATTGTACATTGGGTTCACCCGTAAATGTTATTTACATTTCAAAAATACATAATATAATCTCCTACTTTAGACATGAAATTGGCTGAACTACATAGCTTGATTCTATGAATTCCTACCACTTGGCTGCGTATTACGATCCCTCAACTTTCGAGCACTTTCACACGACTGAAGAGTAGTGGGATCATGGGAACACGAGACCTGAGATGATTCCCCGTCGATCACGTAAAATTTGTTTGACGGGGGGAAAAAATCGGTAGGTAGGTGTAGTGTAAAAACTGGGGTTGCAAATAAAATATTCTCTATCATGCCTGACAAATTGATAAAAGATTCCGAAATTAAGACTCGAACCACCGACCTCCGGGTTACATGGCCGCCATCAAACCGATCAAGGCAAAATTCCCAGACTCTAATGTTTTACAAAGAATCTGCTCTCTTATCTCTTCCTGGACTTGTATTGTTTTGATTCTATTTTAGCGCATCGTTTAAAATATTCTTTGGACCAAGTGGCAACGTTGCTTTATTTGAACAACGAATTTAAAGTAGCGCCAACAATTTAAGAATTTAACATGAAGATTTCTGAATTTTTGTTTTGAGAGTTTGGAGATCTGTAAATTTTGATAAATTTTAATTAAAATAATTCCCAATTGTTTGATTGTTTCATCTCAACTCACAACAAAAATTGTTGTATTTTATTTCAACGACAAAAAGTCTACTACTTCACCAAGGCCATTAGATCAAGATTTCTACAAGGACTTCTTCAATTTTTTATGTAAAAGTTGAAAGCTAATCTACCAGATACTCTTTATTGTTTTAAAAAAACATGAACCACCGGAAATAACTACCTACCTTACTATTGCCTTCACTAGGCCCAGGTCAGTATTGTCCTTTCATGATCCAATGTAAAATTCATGATGCATTTATGGCTGGGTCTAGACGTGTCTCCTAGGTATCTGCTCACTTATAATAATGTATCTTGACAGGCAAATCTCAATGCTATCAATTCAGTACTTTCCTAAACTAATAATGTAATTTTATTTTGCAAGGTGACTCACAAGCTATGGACCAACTTTCAAGTACTTTGGAACATAAAAACTGCTTATGATTTGTAGAACATTATGATTTGTAGAACATTTGTAGAACAGTATTAGGGCTCCATCATGATATCCTCACTGTTGTTTCTTGACGGATTTTAATGAAACTTTCACAGAATACTTAAAATCTCATAAGAAAATGATTTCACACCAAAAAAACCACAAATTTACACTTTAAATTTCGTTTGTAATTATTTGTATTGTATATGTCCTATTATCTAATAAAGTGTAAATAAATAAATAAATAAATAAACATTTAGACTGACAACCGTTTGTTGGGTAGGATGGTTGGGTAAGGAGCGTAGGTTAGGTTGAAATTAGCGCAGGTTGCTGTGCAACCCAGTCTAACCCTGCACTAATTTCAACCTAACCTAAGCCCCTCACCCAAGCTATCCTAGCCGGCTAACAAAACACAACATTTAGTCTGACAACCGTTTGTCTGACAAGGAGTCTCCTCTCCTCGTCCCTCACCTGTATCAAATGTAAACATAAACGTAAATATATCAAAACATAAACATCATTCCAGGCCTGGATATCACCTATGCAACAGGTAAAGAGTTTCTGATACTCCTAAGTGAACATCAGTTGAGAGAAAACAATATTTTCTATAATTTATAGGTAATAGAAAGTAAGAACTGGTAGTCAAGTGGTTAACACGTTAGCCTGGTCATCCAGGTAGTGTAGGGATCCATTGGTTTGAATTCCTCCCTGTGCATGAATTTTTCCTCATTAATTTGAGTTTGTGACCACATAATAACAGTGTGACCATGAAAATGTTTAAGGGGTTCCATAGCTAAAAACTTGAAAAAAAATCATTTTTTCATTATTATTTTCTTTGAAACTAGACTCAATTCTGTGTCGTTTGATATATAATAATCAACATTTCCAATTCGCCAACATTGTTTTGCAGTAATTTGAAGATGGGAACCTACCTACTTTTTGAAAAAAAGTGCTCTCCTGTAAAATCACATTTTTGCACATTCAATGTACCTCTTCTCAGGCAATACTATACCTAGATGTCTAATTGTTTTTTTGTTCTGAACAACACTTTCTCTTGGATGTGTTGAGCTCTTTTAGCTGCAAACATTTACAAAGTTGAGAAAATAATTTTTAATCCTCATTTTTAGTAAATTAAATTTAGACTGTTTTTCAAATGACTGTCAAAAGTAGAAAAACTGACAATTTCAGGAAAAACACTCTATTAAAGAGAAAATGTAATTGTTCAAAAAACAAAATAAGCTGTCTAGTTCAAGTATTTTTTAGAAAAGGTACATTGAAAATCCTGATAAATTGTGTCAGCCAGGGAGGCTCCGTAACCATTAACCTTGCCTATTGGTTACATTCCACTAAAGAGTGTTATTATTATTATAAAAATTGCCTTGTGTTAGGAATACCTATATTATTTTTCTCACATTTTCTTCACAGGCTAACCTTTGTAATAGCAGAATTCATTATGGTCTGTGCTAAGTGTGAGAAGAAGCTTGGCCGAGTGATCACTCCAGACACTTGGAAGTCAGGTTCACGGAACACAACAGAGAGTGGAGGAAGACGTATAGGTGAAAACAAAGCACTCACTGCTAGCAAGTCAAGGTTTAATCCTTATACCCAAAAGTTTGAGTCATGTAAAATTTGTCGACAGAAGGTACATCAGGTAGGATCTCACTATTGTCAAGCATGTGCATACAAGAAAGGTATTTGTGCTATGTGTGGGAAAAAGTTGTTGGATGTGAAAAGTTATAAACAGAGTTCTGCATAAATTCAATTTCCTGATTGTCAGCCTAGGTTTACTCTGACAAATTCCCAATTTTTATGATTGTATTTTCTTTATCACAATTACAGCATAAGAAGAATCCTAGTAACATTATTAGTACTTCATTCTATGCTTGTAATATCAACACTGTTTTCTATCAATAAAATATGCTACTATATTGCTCAGAGGGTTGGATTAAACATGTGTGGCCCGTACAACAACAATTCAATCCTTTCAGGGATAGAACCTGGTTCACTCATCTTGGCCAATGTTCATGTTAACAAAATCCCCAAGTTTGATTATGTATTTTACTTTCATGTTCACAGCTATATTTTCACACTCAAATTTTTTGTGAAGATATTTTTTATGACAGTAAAAAGCTTAATGTGTGTGACATAAACTTTGTCTATATCAATCCCTCATATTTTTTTATTTGTCGTGATGTTACAATGGACCAATGAAAAGTGTATAATAAAAGCTCTTGAAAGTCTCTTTAGTTTAAATTTTAATAGGCAATAATATTTTATGTTGCATGAATTGGGCTCTGTGTATTATTGTGAAAGATAGGTACCTACCCAATTTTATTTTGTAATATACTTTTTTGTAATCTTTGTACAAAGTGATTGTTTTTTCCCAGTAAATAAACTTATTCATCAGTAAAATATAATATCTTGATGGTAGAAAAATTATGTGTATTTTAATTAAATTGAATAATTACAAAATAAAAACAAAATATTTTAATGACTGCAGTGAACATAACACGACTTTCCTTGTCAAATGCAACCACTGGTAAAAATATTTATGGTTTTCTTTCTAAGGAAAGGTGTTTGAAAAGATTATCAAGGTGGTGTACTCTTATATATTAAAAAAAGATGAGTGTTTCACAGCCTTTTTTATTTCGTAGAAACAGGAGCTACTGTAGACGCTTGTGGTCTTGGTTGTAGTAGCCTGCCCAGTGCCCATCCCGTAGTATGCCTTCCCTCTGATGGGCGAGAAGTGAAAATTTTCTCAATATTGTTGACAGCTTATCCAGAAACGCCAAATCCACCAAAAAGCGGTCGCATTCCACGACTAGTGTTTCAATGGTAACAGTAGAAAAATAACATTATATTTGTTTGCTTCACCAAAAAGTAGTCGGATATGATATGCCTTAACCTCCCCCCATTTATGTAGAATAATAAAGAAAGTTTATTTGAGCGATCCTAAAATGTTTTGGCACTGAAAAATTATATTTTTATAAGATAATGAAAAAAAAGGAAAAAATCCGAAAAAATACCTACAAAAATATAGAACAATTTTCAACCCAGAATCCATTCTCCTTGCTTTAAAAAGCTCAACTTTAGTAAAATGGACACTGAGTAACCCAAGATCTTTTCTAGACTGCCATTGGTACCAATGTTTAGCTTTATTGGGCTTGTAGTTGTGATTTTTCAACATCTATGTATAGATGTATACAGTACACAGAAAATATTATTTTATTTATTTTGTGTTGAAGGTTGATAGATTGAACCATTGAACTTGACATTATTGTCTTGATCAAGAAACAGTTATGACACTTATGACTTAAAAGAGGAAAAATGAATGAAACAGGATATAAAATGTATTACTTCGATTATATATATTTACAACAATAAAGAATTGTCTTTCTATGACATTTTAACTACTGATTACTAATATACCACTAAAATACTTAATGTATAGTAATATACCAGTTTTTAAGTAGACTATAATGTATGTAAATTTATCAGTTTTTAGACTCAAGTCTTGCTAGGACACAGCTTTTTTCAACGAATCAATATTATATCGTATAGTTTCAAGAAGTAGAGGGCTGTCAAAAAATAAGATTATGTGTAATTCTTAATTTGGAAAAGAGGCGAATTGGAACCCTGTTTAAAAATATGCATACTTCTATTAGAAAAGAATAAGTGTATTATACTTACAATATTTGAAAATCTTTATTTTTCAAACAAAATTTATTTGAAATAATTGAAGGTTTTGTCTATGGAAATAATTTTCCCGTGACAGATATTTATTAGTGAAAAGAATAAATGATTCTGTTTATAAAAGAAAAAGAGGAAATCTATTAAAAAAAAGATAAATACATAGTTTTAGTTTTGATTTGTCTATCTATGGCACTAAAAATGGAGAAAAAATAATTTCAGTTCTAGAGCTGTTTTTTTGTTGTTGATAATTTTAATTTAAATAACGAAAAAATCATAAATAATATAATTAACCATAAAGCTAACAATCAGGTTGAATGTAGTATTGATTCAATGTCATTGCTATAGTTATATATTTTTGTACAATCTCCTGTTGTTTATTTTTTTTTTTTTTTTAAGTGGGGTTTAACGTCGCTTTCAACTGCCATGGTCATATCACGACGGGGGTTTTACCCTCCATTCGCAGGAAACTCACAAATCTGCTACTCACATTGACCTCACCCAGCCTGAGTGGGGCCGGGAAAAGCCAGCGTCACGAGAATTAGAATTTGAATGGTCACCCATCCAAGTCTTAACCTCGCTGGATGTCGCTTAACTTCGGTGTTCTGAAAGGAACCGGTGTATTCAACATGCCATCGACGCTGGCCTCCTGTTGTTTATTAATAATGATGTTTTGAGTTCCACAAAACAATTAATGCTACTGAAAATAATTATCCATTAGAAAAGTTCTTATTTTGATCATTTCATAAGCTACAAATACAAAGAGTAAAATCAGCTATAGCAATGACACATGACGGGAGGCTACAATTTACATAAACATATAAAATATCTAACAAAGTATAAAATAAACAAATATAATACTAGTAAAACGTTATTTAAAATTATATTTTAACAATGGTAAAAAATACATGGACGGACAGCTACATTTAAATCTATACAATCGTTTCCGTACTAACATTCAATTCACTTACCGAATCCACTTTTGGTGTTTATGTCGAAAACTCCCACAGATATATAATTATAAGACTAAACTCAGAAAAAAGTATTCGAAAGGTAACTATTTACAATAGTATAAAAAATAAAAGATCCTCAAATTTCGCACAGCTCTAATTTAGTGAAGGCCCAGAATAAATATACTTAAGTAAATATCGGATTTTTTCATGAAGATTGTTTTTAATTTTGTAGACTCAATGAAAAATCTTCCTCTACCGGACCCAGAATTTATCAAACAAGAAATTGCCCTTGTAAAACTACAGCACTTGCAGAATAAGACAGACTAAGAAAGAGTCAGGACAGTAGTATAGTTATTTCACAACACATAAACTACTCATGTCTTACCATTGCCCATGGTGAAAACACAAGTTGTAATCTTACTTCTGATTGTCTACCATGATCTGTGTCACCGATGATTCTGAAGTGCCATTCGTTCCGTTGTATCGCCTCTGCTCTGGAGATGATAGATTTGATCTTGAAATAGGTGACACTGTGAAGGTGGAGGAGTAGGAGAATTTCCCGTTCTGTTCTGGTTCTTCTGGCCTGCGAGACTTTCTCACCTTAGGGTCAGGTATCATGCTGGTGGAGCGGGGGGAGGTGGAGGAGGTATCACTGGAGGAGGAGCTGCTGCTGTTCCCGAAGGCTCTCACTGGAATCCTGGACCCCGACTTGATGGAGGTGATGGATATGTTGCTTCTCTGAGGAGACTTACCAGAAGGAGAGGGCGACTTAGACGGAATTCTTCTTTTTATTCGGGGAAGGACTCTCGCCATTTGTTTTATACAAATTGTTGGTTATTTTGTTGGTGGTTGTTTTCAGCGCGAGAATTTGTTCATCTGACAAGTTGACGTCAGGCGCTGTCTTCTCGTTCATGTTGTTGATGAAGGTTTCTATCTTGGATGGCGGAGTCGCTCTGTTGGATTCCTCAGTACTAGATAGCATTGATTTCGAGAACGGAGACATGCTGCCGTTCATAATCAGAGACTCATCTGTGCTGAAGTAAACGCCATTCTTAAATATTTTACTGTCGTCACATTCCTGCTCGAGGAGTGTCATATCTTTGTCGGAGATGTCCAGTATTTCATCTATTTCGTTATTGTCGTCGTCCATCCGCGTCATAACCTTGATTTCTGTCACATAGGAGTTCATGTTGGGTGGGGGAGATGTTGGAAGGTCTGGGGGTTTGTCTTCAACACTAATATTAAGTGCAGTCACATATGCCTCGTTCAAGGCACTCTCACTCACATCCCAGTCTTTTTGATTAGAGTTTGTCCTGGGTCCAGGACCATCCTCGTGCCACACGCCATTCATTCCTTTCGAAAATTCGCCATTCATTTCTTTAGAAAAGTCTCCAATAATGTCTTTTATGAAATGACCATTCTCTACAATTTCGTCCTTTTCATTGTATGGCTTGTTTTCTTTTTGTGTTATTTTACTGTCATTTTCAAAAGTTTCAATTTTACTTTCGATCTGTGTTGTTCGCTGGGCAGGGCGGGGTGTTTCTTGCTCATTTATTTCAATTGACATTTTCTCTTGAAATATTGCATTTCCTAGTGAAATTTCATTTTTAATTTCAACATTGGAAACTTTGAATGGTGTTGAACTGACGAGTTCTCGCCCAGAAACCTCTGGTAAATCAGGTGAAGACTGGCCACTGCTAGGTGAAATCAAACTGTCAGAATCATCGTCGGTTTGTTGTATTGCTTCCTCTAGAGTTCCAAAGAGGGAAGCTTTCTTCAGTCCTAAACCTAGTCCTTCCATACGAGGTTCTTTCGAAGATGATCCTTCATCTAGTGTCATTTCATCTGGAGGTGGGTTCGGTGCTTTTCTCTTTTTAGAATCTCGAGGATTGGAGGTACTTCCATCAGCGAGCTCCAGTGACATTGCTCTCTCCAAGACACTGGTTGCTACTTCCTCTGTGGTGATCTTTGATAAATCTCCTAGGGACGCTGTCTTTCTGTTGGACTCGTCAGGGATATGATGGACGGTAATATGCGTAGAGTTGAGTTCAATGGTTGTGCTGCTGCTGTCACCCATCTCGGAGTCACTATCTTTGCAAGAGTGGATTTCCGTGGGCTCTGCATGCAGCTCCACATCCGTGGTTACAGGAGGAGCAGGGGCTTTACGTTTGGATCTCTTTCCTCCGTCTCCTTCATTTGAACTGAAACTGTCGTTCTTGCTAACCATACTGATCGGACTTGGTGCCTTCAATTCAGCTGCGAAAGATTGTTCGTTTTGTAAAAACGATTTCAATAAATTTTGTTCGCTGGTTTCAATCGCCTTGGTTTTATCAGTGTTATCCGTCACAATACTATCTTCTTCGTTCTTAGGTGCTGGGTTCATATCAATGACACACGAGTCCGCCATATCTACATGCTTTGCGTTGGCAATTTCCTGCGAGTTTTGTTTCTTGTGGTGGGGGTGGTGGAGTTTCTTCAGGTTCTGCAACCCTTTGGCGATGATAGATTTCACATTTGTTGTGGGAGATGGTGTGTTGGCTCGTCGCGTTTTGCTATCAGGCTCATCAATTGCTTGGCACTTGTCGGATAGATCAATTTCGTCAAAGTCCGCTTTCTCGTAATGCGATTTTTGAATTTTGTTGGTCTCGATGGCAATGTGGTTTTGATTCTTCTCGTTCTCCATAGTGAGGACCACGGGCTGGTAGGCTGCGTGGTTGCTCAGCTTGTTTTCCTCTGGACTCATGTCTGGCAGGACTCGGATGCCAAACTTGTGCTTGTCTGGCTTCACGGTGACCGGGGAGATGTCCAGCACTGCAGGTCGAGACTCGCTCGTGTCGTGCGAGGTGTTGTGATGGCTGTTCATGGAGGTTCGTTTCGATGAGGTTTTCGAAGAAATCTGAAAACAGAATAATATTTGTTTTAGGAACCTAGTCGTAGAAAAATAAATTGTCCTGTAATATTTAAAAGAAATAGAAAAGAGAAGTTCAAACGCAAATGCAAATGGAAGTATAAAAAAGTGGTATATTTCAATGCTTTATACTCGTAACTTATAGGCAATAAAAAGTAATACAATATTTTTTATTCCAAATGTATTTTTAATTCACATGCAATGTAAAATATTTTTAAATTTAAATAATAATAATGTCAACATTATGGTATGGTGTTGAAATTTGAATATTAATTGACAAAAGTCACAATGTAAATTAAACCCATATAGGTAAAATGATACCCAAAAGTGTCCTCCACAGAGTCACCTATGTCAAAACTGTCTATTAATTTCGCCCTAAATTCTCCGATTTGGGTCTAATGACGTAAAAAATCGCTACTACAGTGCCAGCGCGCAGCGGGTAGATTTATACATTTTGCTTTACAACTTTCTTATTTGGGTGTGCCTTGATGGGGCTGTATGGCAAATTCCCACGATAAGGCGAATAACCAATGCCAAAAAATTTAAATTAAAAAAAAAAAATGGGTGTGCTTTATTTTTCAAGCGAACTTTCTCACCTGTGTGAGGTCCGAGATGGACTGGCTGCGGAAGAAGGGATGCAGGATGCGTTCAGTGGTGGGGGGCGGGGCTTGCTTGTTCCTGAGGAGCGTGCTAGGGCGGGACGAAACCTTGCCTCCGCCGCTCTCCGTCTCTATCTGGACCTCGTAGGGGGAGGCGTAGCTCAGGATGGTCAGGGCGTCCTCGTACACCATGTGGCGGAAGCTGATGCGGACGCTGGTGATGCGGTCGCCTGGAATAGTGATAATAATTATTATTATTATTATTATGTCTGTTTTATTTCTCATATTATTATACATGGTAACAATTAACATCATCTATGGGCTAGGATATAGCAAACATAGAAGGATTACAATGTTGTTAAGGAGATTTGAGGAGATGAGATATTATGAACGAAAGTAGGCGCGCATAACTTATTATTATACAAAGCTTTATTAGGTATAAATGGACATTATGTACATACAAATAATTATTTTAACAATGAAAAAAAATGGAAACAGTATATACAATAAAAATGAAAAAGAATAGAAAATATATAAAAACATAAGTCCTAACTAAAGGGCGGGGTTATTGCCTATGGCAATCTCTTCCACCCAACCCTTGGAGTTCCCTATCTAGATATTTCAATAATAATATAAAAAAGAAGCTAAATAAATAATAGCTCAGTGTCACGGGTTCAAAACCCAGCCGGGGCATGACAAGTATCCTCTCATTGGGATTTGATCACATAAGGCTTGCGTTTTGTTCGAATTAATACAGTCGGGATCTTGGATATAAGAGAACTCAAGGGACCGGTATTTTTTTCTCTTGTATACAAGTTTTTCTTTTAAAGAGGTAAATTGGACCTGGAAACTTCTTATATCAAGGCTTCTCTTATATCCAGGTTCTACTGTATTGCCAATAATCACCATGTATCCTTTGATTTTGGATAAGTTCGTATAGTTAAATAAAGCGCGACCGACACAGACGGGAAAACAAGAAGGTCCATTTTGTACAGAGGTATTCGACGGAACTCGGTAGCTTCATACTAGCAACCTAAGAGGTCAATTGTTCCAGTCCACGCTTAGGTAAATTAAGGTTTGTGTAATACACACAAATATGTTGTTGTTTAAGAGCAGTAAATTTGAATCCTTGACGCCTAATTTGATTCTTTAACTGTTAATTTGAATCCTTGACGCTTGACGATAAATTTGAATATTTAATTCCTAATTTAAATCTTTGATTCCCAATTTGAATCCTTAATTTCTAATATGAATATTTAATTCCTAATTTAAATCTTTGATTCCCAATTTGAATTCTTAATTTCTAATATGAATATTTAATTCCTAATTTAAATCTTTGATTCCCAATTTGAATCCTAGACTTTTAATTTAAAACTTTGATTCCTAGATTCCTAATTTGAATATTTGATTCCTAATTTGAATCCTTGATTCCTAATTTTAATCCTAGACTTTTAATTTAAAACTTTGATTCCTAGATTCCCAATTTGAATCTTTGAGTGCCAATTTAAAACTCTGATTCCTTATTTAAATCCTTGATTCCTCTTAATAAGGTCTCAAAAAAGTTACCTGGTTGGATGCGACCGGATTCACTCGCAGGTCCGCGATGCGAGACATCCTTCACATAGATGCCGTCCCTCATGTTGCCGTAGATGTTGAAGCCTAGCCCGGTGAAGTCGTGGCTTCTGAGGGGCACGATGTTCCTGGTCGGCTCCTGAGAGATCGGAGAGAGACTTTAGGGTTTTTTTTTATACTTTGTTTTTTTTTACAGGCTTGCTTTTTTATGGCAGGATTTTCATGTCTGTCTGGCTGGGGGATCAGAGAGAGACTTTAGGGTTTTTTTTTTTACTTCGTTTTTTTACAGGCTTTTTTATGGCATGATTATCATGTCTCTCTGGCTGGGGGACTATAAACAGGGAGTAGACCAGCAGTCTGGCTGGGGGACTATAAATAGGGAGTAGACCAGCAGTGTGGCTGGGGACTATAAACAGGGAGTAGACCAGCAGTGTGGCTGGGGGACTAGGGTGGCCCTTATTTTCGAAGGTCGGAAATCGAAGGTGCTCCCCCCCAAAGTGGTTCCAATTCATGAGAAAAAAATTGCTAAAAAGTTTCAGCTCGATCAGAAAACGTTAACACGTGCCGCCAGGAGCTTAAAGTTTAGATGTCCTAATTGAAGGGGCAATATACGTTTTCCCGCACATTTTGTTGATTTTCTCTGTAATAAATCAACTTAGAATAAAAATTCAAAAAGTGATAGAATTGTAACAAAATTATCTAACACATTTATTCCTATCAAATTAACTCTCAAACAAACAGTTTCTGGGCAAATCAATAACAAAGTCAGATTTTTGCTCTACCCCTCTGTATCTCGCTAGCAAAACTATAAAATGCGGCTGAATAATGAAAAAAATCCAAGATAATTAAAGAAAGCAAGTTAGTTCAATTATTTTATACAGACAAAATACAGTTCTTTTATATTTTTAATCGATAAGAACAAAATAATATTGAATAATGGATATATTTACCAATATACCGATTTCCGTTTTTTCGCTGTCAGGATACCTTGTTCTGTAGTCATTTACTACTTGCCACCTCTGTGGCGTAACGGTTATGACTTCTTCCCGTAGTCCAGAGATCCCTTAGTTCGATCCCCGGTTTGGGCAGAATTTTCGCATAGAAAATCCTGTTCCCTCCGAACACGAGAGGTTGGCATTTCCAGCCCTACCCAGGGTGAAAGAGGTTAATGTGGGTAGCTGGTGCGATTCCCAGCGATAAAGGGTAAAACCCCCGTCCTGACTATCTCAAATCAGGACATAAAAACCACGTAGAATCAATGCACATGAAAGGAGCCTAGACATTGGATCTGGGCGTCCATATATTCCTCTCACCGCCGTGATATAGGTATCTTTGCCTGTCGCACGGGCACGGAATTATTATTACTTTAATAATGAACTGTTTTTGATTTTCATTTTTAGTAAGTATGTTATTATGTTATTAGTTATTACTCATCCATTAATTTTACTCCCCTTTTTGCTGTATCATTAACAACTTTGAGATGTTTCAAGAAGTTTTTTCCTACAAGGTAATCTTTATTCGTTGACCAGGATGTTGGCGGGTACTTTAAGAATGATGTATTTTGATCTAATCTTTTGAAGAAAGTTTTTGTTTCTCGTGAAACCAAAAAATCTAGATTTTTTTTTTTTTTCACTAAAGTTGCAAGTTCGGTTACTTTGCATTCATATTTTTTATTTGTATCCTTCTCATAATCAATAACCATCTTTGTTTCGTATTAGATGGTACCTCTTCATCAAAGAATGCTTGACCTACAGCTTCTTGGACTAACTACCACAGATGTTTAACAATCTTTTTAGTAGCAGCCATATCCTTATCTATGTTTTGGAAGCTGATGATTTTTTTTTTTACAAGTAAAGTCTCCCTTTGGTGCTTTAATTACCTTGGGAGCTTTATACCAAGCTTCAACATACGAGTATACTGCCACGATAAAAAGACATTTATTTTTGTGTTAGAAATAACGTTAGCACATATTCTTTTGTACATTTTTTTAAAAAGATGCTATTAAGGAATATAGAAATTAATATAAAAAATTAATTATAGTTTAAAAAATAACACTTTCATTAGCGGTTGAAAAACGAACTCAAGAAAGAATTATCAACGAGAACGGATACTGGATTGATGATAAAAAAGAGAAGGTAATTTAAAGAAAGCCAAGTGTTTCACAGCCTTGTTATTTGGTAGCCATTTTGTGGTCTGTGTTGAAGCCTGTCCATCCCGTAGTATGCCTCCCTTCTGATGGGCGAGAAGTGACACAATACTTCCGATTTAGGTGTTGGGTCGCACGAGTGCACCGAAAGGTATCCCTTACAAACAACTGTAACCAAATTTTTATTACAAATTTTAGTCGGCGTGGGAGTTCGAACCCAGGACCTTCCGCATGGCAAGCGAGTTCTTAACCACAAAAATTATAAAGGGGGTGAAATTATTGGATGAGTAATTGAGTTAATACGTAATAACATATATTACTAATAATGCAAATCAAAAACAGTTCATTATTCAAATAGTAAAAGACTACAGAACAAGGCTTCTTGACAGGAAGAAACGGATATTGGTATATTAGTAAATATAATGTACATTATTCAATATTATTTTGTTCTTATTATTGATTAAAAACATATAAGAACTGTATTTTGTTTGTATAAAATAATTGAACTTACCTGCTTTCTTTAATTATCTTGGATATTTTTTTTTCTAGACGTATTTTACAGTTTTGCGAGCGACATACAGAGGGGTAGAGCAAAAATCTGCCTTTGTTATTGATTTGCCAAGGAACTGTTGGTTTAAGAGGAAATTTGATGAGAATAAATTTGTTAGATAGTTTTGTTACAATTCTATCAATTTTTGAATTTTTATTCTAAGTTGATCTATTACAGAGAAAATTAACAAAAAGTGCGGAAAAACGTATATTGCCCCTTCAATTAGCATATCTAAACTTTAAGCTCCGGCGGCACGTGTTAACATTTTCCGATCGAGCTAAAACTTTATAGGTATCATTTTTTTATGAATTGGAACCATTTGAGGGGGGGAGCTCAGAAAAATACTCGGATTTTTTTCTTACCTCTATAGCTAAGGGCCACCCTACTGGGGGACTATAAACAGGGAGTAGACCAGCAGTGTGACTGGGGATTATAAACAGGGAGTAGACCAGCGGTCTGGCTGGGGACTATAAACAGGGAGTAGACCAGCAGTCTGGCTGGGGACTATAAACAGGGAGTAGACCAGCATTGGCTTGGTTCTGGGGGCCCTTGTCAATTATTAGCCTCCTTGTATAGACAGTAGTAGAAGTTCTGAGTCATTACTGCATTGTCTGGCTACCATCGTTCACTATGACGCCATCCTATGATGATGCTTTTCATTGGAGTAAGCTCTTCCACCCAACTATTTCGTTTACACCCGAGACCCTCAACCCTATACCCTGGCACCTACAGCTTGATACATCAAGCTGTAGGTACCAGGGTCGAGGGTGTAGGGTTGAGGCCAGGGTCCTCTTTGTGGCCTCCAACTTAACTTGTAATCGAAGAAACAAGCATGCGGCACACAACTGGAGCAAAGTAAAGGAGGCTGTTAGTAATGCTGCGCTACCCACAAAAATTGTGAAGCGAACTTGTGCTTCACCACGAAGAAATCATACTTCAAATTCTTATCAGTAATGATTATCATGCATGTTTTCTTGCAATTCTTGCATAATAATGCAACAAGTACAGGGTGGTCAAGAAGAACCTTTCCTATGTAAATATTAATTTAATAACTGATGATCAACAGGACAGAAAACATTAAAATAAATTGCAATAGACAGTGTATTTTATGGAGATTTTTTACTTAGGGTGTAAAAAGTTATGTCGGTCAAGTAGTCTACTCTATTAGGACTCATGTTATCATTGGTTTATTTTAGAGCATTTTGCATGGCTTTTTAGTTTTAGGCTTTTTTAAGTTTCGCAGGTGTAATTTTTTCAATCTCTACTCGAAATATTATTTTTGAGCTCCTCTGATATTCGCGGTTTATTGAAGTCAGGAGCTGATGAAACATTTTCTTAAATCATAAAATGTTCGTTTTCACACGTTGTATTTTAAGTATGGTTCGGTAGTTCTCGCAAAATAATTAATTATTTTTGATCACTGTGAAACTGTGTAGGATTCACATAAAATCTCCCAAGCCTTGTAACTTAGACCAGAAAATAAATTTTCAATAATTTTAATGATAACACATATGATTTTTTTACATAGAAAAGGTACTTTTTGACCACCCTGTATTATGGTCTAGGCTAGGCAATCACATTACACGTGTTAATGACCTGTTCAAGATTTCAGTTGTTACACGAGACTGATAGCTGTGATAATGGCGTTTCACACCTGTGTAAAAAGAGCTTGTCATGATAGTAATCTCTGTGGTCATTACCCTGGGTTAGTAGGCCGAAGATAAGGGTTCGATTTTCCGTAAGTCCTATGATTTTTCATTTTTTAAAACACAAAAATGCATAAAATTTCTCAAGACTTTTTAACGTTAATTTTTACTTTCCTTATCCTATATTTATTTCATATTTGAATGAGTAAATCATAATTATGATAACTATTGCTCACCCCAAGATGGCTGTCGTCGAGGGATCTTGTTTTCGCGCCGCCATTTTGTGCAGACACAAACTCCGGCCATTTTACACCCTGAAAAATAAAAGAGAAATCATTAGAGCTTTAAACATTATGTACCTACTTCTAATTTGATGGTTAGACCAGACTTTAAAAAACACCATTGTTTAAAAAACACCATCTTTTGTAAAAAGACTCACCTGACTCAATGAAATAGAATTCTTGAAGAAAGCTATCAACCTCTTTCACACCGTGTTAATCTTATGCTGGGTCCACACAGGTGCAACATGGAACACGTTGCTGCAACATGTATGTGGTAATTGGAACACTGTTGCAGCAACGTGTTGCATGTTGCACCTGTGTGGACCCAGCATTAAGAGGAACGGTACGGTACGATCGACCATTTAAAAATTGGTTTATGGAAGAAAAATCATCATAATCCAAATTGTTCGATTGTTGTAATAATGACATAAATGTTGCTGGTCACTGAAATAGCATTTTTGAAACCTATCAAATCTTTCACATCGTGCTAATCTAAAGAGGAACATCGGCATGAACAATCACGTAAACATTGGTTTATGGAAGAAATATCACCATAATCCAAATTGATCGTTTGTTCAAATAATGACATTTAAGTCGCTAGTTCCAGTCTTGAAAGGCGGGATTGAGTACTTGGTGCATCAGTCCTGTGGTGAACACAGATACTCGTATAATATGAGAAATTCTTTCGTATTCTTTGATTCCCTAAACCCCAGAAAGTCCTTTGTAGGTTTTACAAATATGGGAACTTATTGATCAATTTTTTCAATTACATAATTTTACTATGGTATTCATTGAGTCTCTAGACCCCAGAAAGTTCTTTGTAGATAATAGGTTTGACATATTATATATATGAGAACTTATATATTGATCACATTTTCAATAGCTTTCCCTTCGTTCCCTAGACCCCAGAAAGTCCTTTGTAGGTTTGACATATTATATGAGAAACTTATTGATTCAAACGCTTTCTTTTCGTTCCCTAGACCCCAGAAAGACCCTGGTTTGTTCGTTCCCAACTGCACCTAGATGTTCACGAGAGGCTGAGGCCCTACATATGTTATCTATGCCGTTACTGCCGATAATCCCAGGTGATTTCAGATTTCTTTTCAGGCTGAACTCGACTGCAGCCAGATCTCGCAAATCAATCGACTCGAGAGATCCGTAACAAAACAATCCTCGCCCCAAGTTCAACGTCTAGGTGGTATTTGTTATTAGAAGAGAGATAATTAGTTCTCCGAGCTGGATTGAACATTATTAATGACTCGCTGGATAGGTTACCGGGTACAGGCTTGTGTTTACGAAGGTTCAGGGGCCTCTTCTCGCCCATCAGAGGGGAGGCATACTACGGGATGGGCAAGCTATTCAAAATTTGGTTACAGTTCTTTGTAAGGGATACATTCCGGTGCACTCGTGTTGACCCAGCACCTAAATGGGAAGTATTGTGTCACTTCTCGCCCATCCGAGGGCAGGCATACTACGGGATAGGCAAGCTACAACACAGACCACAAGAGTCTACAGTACCTCTTGTTTCATGGCTACGAAATAAAAAAAGCTGTGAAACACTCATCTTTTTTTATTTTTAAACCCATCTCAGCTCAACAAAAAATATGTTGATTTCTGAAATTGAAGCCAGAAGACAGTCTCTTAAGTCAGACTAATATAGTTCGCTGTGATAAAGTTTGAATCTCCGACTTGAGGGAAGGTATGGGTTCTCTTTGTTGTAAACCTATTTTATTATTCGGACTTAAAATAGAGAATTTCATCTCTCTACTCTCCCTATGTTATCATTCTTGAGTTACTTAGGGGAAGGTGGGGCACCATGTGCGGTGGGGCACGATGTGCATTTCAATTTTTGGAACCCCTGGTCACCTTGAAGTTGCGGGCTTGGCAACATTCGATTCCTCTTTGGATTATGTAAACATAGTTCTAGCGCGAGTTTTTGAATTTTGAGTAAAAAAAAAGTTAAAGCTGAAAAACACATTTTTGGTTCCAAAAGTTTTTTTTTTGGTGGTCTGAACATTTCAAATAGAAAAATTACCTTAATGATTTTTGATAAAATTTGAGTGCATTATTGAAGTTTATAGGACAGAGCATTATTGCAGCACCAGGTAAGTTTGATTTTGACATTTCTTCATAGTTTGATTTCACTTTGAAAATTTTAGCATGTGCTGGGGCACCATGTGCATTTTTCTCTGGGCACGATGAGCCATATACTTGTATTTCTCATCACTGGGGTACCATGTGCCATGCATTTTATTCTGCTATTTCTTGTATTTAGACACATCTTTGGGTAATTCTATGTTTCAGACATGGTTCGTACATACAAGCGGGAGACTACAAAGGGAACTTATGATGAGATTCACATGAAAAATGCAGTGGCTATGGTTCAAGAAGGGTCATCTTATGCAACCGCAGCAAAAAAGTTCAATGTAAATAGAGAAACGCTAAGAAGGAAGTGTTTGAAGATCAGTGAAGAGAAGAGGTATCTTTGAAGGCAAAATACAATCACAGACAAGTGTTCAATGAAGACGCAGAGAAGCAAATTGCACAGTATCTAGTTCATAGCTGTGAAATGTTTTATGGACTGACTACCAGAGATGCCAGACACCTAGCCTACCAGACAGCCACAATAAATAAAATCAAATGCCCTGAATCATGGAATAGACATCACTTGGCAGGTGAGGAATGGCTGAGGAATTTTCTGAAAAGAAACAACTTGAGCTTGAGGTCTCCAGAAGGATGCAGCCTGGCTAGAGCAACATCTTTTAACCAACACAATGTGAATGCGTTCTTCTCCAATTACAAAGAGATAATTGAAAAGGAACCCAGGCTGTGTGACCCTTCTAGAATATTCAATTTAGACGAAACCAAAACTTTAACAACTCAAAAAAGCAAACGAGTGGTTGCTGAGAAAAAGTCAAAATCAGTTTGTAAGATCAAAAGTCAGGAAAAGGGTACTCTGGTTACTACTTGTTGTATTGTCAGGGGTGACGGGAATGCTCTCCCACCATAATGATATTTCCCCGTGCTCACTTCAAATCACATATGCTCAATGGGGCTCCATTCAATACACTTGGTTTAGCTAATCCTTCTGGTTGGATGACCACAGAATTGTTTGTTGACACCATCAAGCACTTCATAAGATATTCATACAGTTCCTTGGACAATCCATCACTCCTCATTTACGACAACCATGAGAGTCACATTAATATTGACGTGTATCATTTGGCCAAGGAGAATGGGGTTCACATCCTGACTCTGCCCCACATTCGACTCATAAAATGCAACCGTTGGATGTAGGCCTCTATGCTCCATTTCAGACTTATTACAATGCAGCCATTGTACCTGGATGTGTCAACATCCTGGCAGAAACGTAACAATTTATGAGGTGGCAAGCTTTGTAGGCAATGCATTTCCAAGAGCATTTGTACCTAGCAATATTATCAATGCATTCAAAGCAACAGGAATTTTTCCTATGGATCCACATGTGTTCCAAGAATGTGACTTTGTTCCCAGTTCTGTCACAGATCGCCCTCTCCTGGACCAGAAGCCCATAGTGCAGCAATGAGCAACCATCCACAGTGCAATGAGTCAACAACCATCCACAAGTGCAAACAGTCAACAAACATCCACAAGCGCTCAATCATCCACAAGTGCAAACAGTCAACAACCATCCACAAGTGCTCAACCATCCACAAAGCGCTCAACCGTCTACAAGCGCTCATTCATCCACAAGCGCTCAACCATCTACAAGCGCTCATCCATCCACAAGTGCAATCAGTCAGCGATCATCCGTAAGTTCAATTCGGGCATTTATTGAAAGAGAAAGAGAGAGAATCAATGAAGTGTTGGGTTCTGAAGCTCAACCAATGAACTCAACTAACCAAGAACCATTGCCAATCGCAAATGAAGACAGTAGCAAAAGTTTCATTAGTCCTGAACACTTTAAAGGGTATCCAAAAGCAACATTCCAAGGAGCAACAAGGAAAAGGAGAGCTTTAGGGAAAAGCAGAATATTGACAAGCACGCCTGAGAAAGCCAGTTTGCTGGAAAAGAAAATGAAACACGAAAAAGAAAAGAAAAAATGCACTTTGAAGAAGCCAGACAAAAAACCCGCTAATAAAAAGACGAAGAAGAAGAAGATTAAAGAAGAAATTGAAACTGACGCTTCCGACGACCTAGATGACGTTGTTCCTCTTGAAGAAAGTGATGAGGAAAGTCCATTTACTGTTATTGATGGTGATTATGTGGTCGTAATTTACAATGGAAAGAAGTATCCAGGACAAGTAATAGATGATTTGGATTGTGATAATATCAGAGTCAAACATATGACACCTGTCGGAAGGGACGGTTGGCGTTGGCCAGAAACAGAAGATGTTCTATCATATGATAGTAAAGAAATATTAAAAAATTATACCACCTCCAAGGTCCATTAATAAGAGGGGGATTTACAATGTTCCCCAAATCAGTGACTACCAGACCTATAAATAAATTGCAAGCAGCACTGCAGAAATAAAACTAAAAATAGACATTTTCCAAATTTAATAAGATGAAAAAAAAAACATTTTCTTTAAACTATTAAATAATAGAAAAAACATATTACTAAAAAATATCAATTATCGATAGAAGAATAAGTTTTCAAAAATAATTTTTCTTTCTTTTCAGGACCAAAGCATTTTTTTATTTTGTTTATTTCGTTATACTCTAAACTCTTACAATTTTTCCAGTTTAATAATAAACACATTGATATTATTGTTTTTACTATTTATATTATGACTTTTTTACTTCCATTAACTGACACTATTATTCGACACATGGTGCCCCAACCCCATGCACATGGTGCCCCAGGGGTGGGGCACCATGTGCAATTTGACTTTTATTAGATAATCGGTTACATCTTTGAAAATGTTTACTCTAACATCTCATAGTGTACTCTTTTAAAAAGTTAACAAAACTCCCTATCTGAAATGATCACTACCAGTGTTCTAGCATGAAGCAGAGCTGAGGAAAAAAAACCAAACTTTTCACGCACATGGTGCCCCACCTTCCCCTACATATTTATTTTTGCATATTTTTTTAAAAATTAAATTAAAGGTGGTGTTCTAAGGCATGAATAACGTCTTTCAAGAGAGATATCTCAATGCCTCATTTGGGAGAAGAACCACTTCTCTCTCAAATACTATTCCCCCCCGGCCCTGGTCAGGCGGGTGAGGAGTGGCCACGCCGCAGGTTTATAACATATCGTCGGTCGTGACTTTCATGCTATGAATTAGCTATTTGTTTCTCCTGTCCATTCATTCATGTTGATGAGTGCAGGTATCTTCCAGGTACTAGGGTACCTAGAGTTATTTCTTTCAATATTGTATTGACGTAGCTCATATTTTTATATTTTTAATTTAAGATGTGTGTTTCACAGCCTTTTTTTATTTCGTAGCCATGAAACAGGAGCTACTGTAGACGCTTGTGGTCTGTGTTGTAGCCAGCCCATCCCGTAGTATGCCTCCCTCTGATGGGCGAGAAGTGACACAATACTTCCCATTTAGTTGTTGGGTTCACACGAGCGCACCAGAAGGAATCTCTTACAAAGAACTGTAACCAAATATTGAATACAAATTTTGGTCGGCGCAGGGGTTCGAATCCGAAACCTTCCGTATGGCAAACGAGTGCTTAACCACTGATACAAGCTTCACATGCTTGTAATGTTATTTTTGTGTTCAATGAAACAAATAACCAAGACTTCCAGGTATTATAAATTATAATATCGCCTTAGTGCAGAATACAGAGAATAATAGGAAAAATAGAATGCCAATTTTATTATCAAACACCTCGGCCGAGGTGTGAAGAACGCCTATACATAGAAAAAGACAGTTTGTCAATTCTCATATAAAGTTATCATATTTGTGTTAATCACGATGTGATGTCACAATTAATCAAACTCACCTTACTAAATTTATGCTTAACTTGGGACTCGAACCACCGACCTCCAGGTTACAAGTCCGCCGCCTTATCGATTGAGCTACTGAGGTCGGTTAATTCTCATATAGGAACCAGGTGGAAAACTTTCAAACTTACCTTTAACTTATCTTCTTCCAAAGTTCTGCTGATAGGGGTGCCTTCTGAAACCAGAGAGAAGAGCTTAATATTAATAATGTTAACAATATTGCCTTATTTATACCGACCGACTGGGACTAATAAATCTATTATTCTAGCGGTAAGTCCAATATGTATATTATAGTGTGGTCAAAATCCCAAATGCAGGGGGGATAACTTGTGAAGTCCCGGCTGGTTTTCGAACGCGCGACCTCTGTATTACCATACCATACCGAACAGAATATTAGTTTACCGTTTACGCTAACCTATAAGAAACCACCACAATAATTATTAATGTACCTATAGAAATGAAGAAAAGCTTTATTTCAAAAAGTATTTATTCCGTAGCGGTTTTTTTTATTGTTAATTATAAACAGATGAAATTTTGAGAAACATAATACATGGCTAATGATAACATTTAACTCACGAAGCTCGAAGAATTGTTTATTTCAATTTTCTTTGCCCTTCAAAGAGTATTTTTTAGTTTCTTCTGCCCGTTACCCACCGATATAAAGATCGGTCCCAAACACAGTAATTAATCATCACAACGATCTGCAAGATTGTAAACCGCCAAAGCACCCGAGGGCCTTGTAAAGTTGATCCAAAAAGGTTGGGCAGTCATGTGGCTAAGAGACTCTTCTTGCTGGAAATATGTATACCTTGTCAGAGTTTGTAAATGCAGTTATGTATATTAAAGGTGTACAATAAAATATACGTAATAGGTACATATCTACCGGGTGTTCAATATTTGTTTTATAATTCGTGTTCAAATGTCAGTTTTCTATCTTTAGTGGTTTTGAAGTAAATAAAAAAATATTAAATGTCTCGTCGTCATGTTGAAATTTCTGTTCCTTAATGATTTAGGTTCTCGTAGGATCACCGAAGTTAAGCAACGTCCAGCGAGGTGAAGGCTTCGGGATGCTGGCATTCCGGTCCAACCGAGGCTGTGTGAGGTTAATGTGGGTAGCAGGTTTGTGAGTTTCCTGCGAATGGAGGGTAACACCAAAAAATCATGCATTGTGCCATACACGGTAACCCCATGAAACGAACCACTACTTGACCAAAAATGTATGTGGATATGTTATATCAAAAAAAAAAAAACAAAAGTATTGGGTTTTGTCTTGGACACCCTGTATTGTATGAAATACATAATCATATATGTATGTATAATATGTATACATTTTTAACTCATTCTACAGAATATATTGCCATGGTAAACGTAATTAGTTTCATGTTGGGCAATGTCGGCGCAGTTAATGCTCAAGCTTAAATGAGGCGAATGAGCTTACTGTGGAATTAATGGAAAAACAAACCAAATGCAGTTCTGAGATCTAGCATAGGCCGAAGAACTATGGAGGTTGCGTTCCATGAGTTATTAAAGACAATCCGTTCATACCTCGTGAGGAAAAATGAGACTTTGTATGGGTAGCAACTAATTGTGACATTACGAGGAGAAATAATAATAATAATATTGCCTTATTTATCCTGCCCGATTAGGACTTTATTCCAGTTCTCGAGATATCCTGTTCACAGACAGATATCCTGTTCACAGACAGACAGACACACGGACCAATGACTGAAAACATCTTTTTTTGGTATCCTGAAGCTATGATTCGTCCAGAATTGTGAAAAACTGAGTAGGTCAAATTTTCGACGAATACAATACTCTCCTTATTATAGGATAAGGAAAGTAAAAAAACACCCTGTATGATAAAAAAAAAAAAAATGTCATAAAAAGCGGTTTTTTTTATTGAACGAAAAGCCTGAACAAGAGCGAGCGGTCAGCTCTGGTCAACCAAAATTTGAAGAATAAAAAAAGGGATTTTTGGGACTCTGGTTTATTTACATTAAAGATATCGGTGTTTGTTTACATTTTGCATTTGAAATTATCCACTTCTTGCCGAACCAAAAGCCATGACCGAGCGAACAAGTTGGTCCACTTCCGGTCAGGATATTTTGGTCTGGTCAAATAAAAAAAAGTGAATTTCAGTGACCAGGTCAGCTCCGTTCAAATCAAAAAAAAAAAAAAAAAAAAAAAAAAAAACGCTTAGAGAAAACGCATACTACATCAAATACATGAGTATTAAGTAACAACCAAATCCATCAAAGTATTTTTTACCACCCGCCCTAAGAGTGTTCCTAATTGCCTATTGCATGTGGTCCAGGGACCCAGGGTATAGATAGATACTATAGAATTTTTCCTTGGATGAGAACCAAACTCACTTACAACTACACAAATAAATAACCACTTTACCTGGCTCATTTCAAAGACCACTCTACCAACAAATTGTATGTAATTTTTTTCTTCATCTCTTAAGATTGAGAGGACATTGAGACGCTATTTAAATTTACGAAGCTATTAGCATTAGGACTGATGCATTCATGTAAACTAATTGGTAACATTGGTAGGTAGCTATGCAAATAGATAATATGTATGTATATTCCTTACATACTCGTATGTAGATAATAATATAGGTACATAAGTATCCATTTACGAGTATAGCTTTACGCTCTTTCAGAGGAATAAACGAAAAAGTTATAATATAGACTCCATACATCGCTATACAGACTATACCGATACAATACACTGTATTAGCACTAAAAAGCTTTGGACTTCATACAATCATACATAGCTATACAGTATACACACTATACACTGTATTATTAGCACTAAAAAGCTATATACACTCACATACTCAGCTTCTAAAAATAGCCCAAGGAGGTTCAAGGTGCACTGACTTGTAGGAGCCTCACTAGGAACTCAGCCTCTCCATCTGGTTATCACCAGGCCGGAGGCTCTCAGAACTAGTTTGGGTCTTCAGGACCGCATTCCTTCGACGTCCAAGATTTCTACGACGAAACAAGTTGCCGAAAAAAGAAACGAGAAAAAAAATGACAGGTTCAAAAATTTCGCAATTCGGTTACGGACAATTTCACTTTTAAGAACGCGTGGGTCGTGGGTCTCTTCGCTTGCCGGGTCAGCCCAGTGGGTCCTGGCGAGTGACGTCTCTGCTATCAGGACCCGTGGGAATTTTGGATTTGGAATTTTAGATGCCAATTTCCAGCGGACATTACATGTGTGCAATGCAGTATGAAAAAGTACTTGTTGCATACTGTTGGTGCCTTTTTTACGAGGTATATTATAACTTACTAAGCAAGCAGCTAAACAATTTTTGGTGCAAGAGAAACATAATATGTATAACCTGCATCAATGGCTAGTTGAACCGGAACACATCAGTTCTTATAAGATCACTGAAGTTAAGCAAAGTGCATGGGAGTTAGGACTTGATCGGTAACTTCTCAAATTTACACAACGGATGCTGAGATCAGGTCAATGTATGTAGGATTCTGATCAGTACTCTTTCACCGGATAAAGGTTAAAACCTCTGTCTCGTGTGACCTCAGGGTTCAGGTGTTTTTTTTAATTTGTTGCTGATTAATGCCAACTTATGAGGCACAAAGCAACATAGCAAATTTATATCTTTATATTGTGCTCATTTTTCATTTTATCAAAAATCATTGAAAGAAATTAAGAGGTGCTTTGTTAAACTGTTGACATAATGGGACCATGGCAGTCTAAATAAAGCAGTCAAATACTCCAGAAATCTTACCTTTGAAGGCATGGTTGTCAAACGCGAACTTGTCTCCTTTCTCCGGATCAGCAGTCACCAGGACTAGATGTTCCCCTGAAACACAGAGAAGTAAAATGAGGTCCTGAATATTCACTTTTTACTTTCCTTAACCTTTACAACCGACCTCAGTAGCTTGATCGATAAGGCGGCGAATTGTAACCTGGAGGTCGGTGGTTCAAATCCCGGTTTTAGCGTAGATTTCGTAAAGCGAGTTTGAGGAGATGTGATATCACGTAGTTGATTGACACAAATATGATAACTTTAAACTTTTAAATAGAAAGAAAATTAATGTAGGTAATATAATCAATCACCCAAATAAAAATATCCTATTATTCCTAGTCATGTATCTAATAATCTTAAAATTTAATGTAACAAATCGCAAAATTTCCCTTTTGCCTGAATTATAGTCCTAACAACATTTCACATTTCCTGCGATAGATCCGAGACACACAAGACAATCCTGTTTCTGTTGAGTTGTCAAAATTTATCCTTGTCACAATTCATCCAACCCGACATACTAAAATTCACCATAAAATAGTCGAGCCACCAATTTATTGTTTCTATTGCCACTCATCCGATCGACTCACACATGTTAATTATACCGACTGGTAATTTAATTCATACTTATTCCTAATATTCCCAATACCTGTGCTGTATTACTCAATTCTAATCCTTGTACCTGCCATAAAATTATGTTTCGACATTGAAGATATTTTCACAGCCATGTGTTCAGATTACGATCGCGAATATTGCTTAATGAAGCAGTTGACATAAGTCTTGGCGAAATTATTCTCGTTTGATTTCTTCAATGAATCACAAATTCAACAGGTTCTGAAAAAATTGTCATTTTTTCCCTCTGATATTGGTGAGAGATGTGTATAAACTTGAAATAGTTGAGGTATTTGAATAACTGGAATGTCTGACGTATATAGATTCCAGCATCTATTAGTATCTATATATATAAAAAAAAACAAGAAATAAAACACCTGTATAGTGTATAGGATGCTAGGAGCAGTACCTGTAGCTCTCATAGATATAATATTGAGGTTTTCAAATTGTGACAAAGAGTGTCATTATTTCAAAGAATGTAAATCACGATTTGAGGTATTTCCTTTCTGTATTATAAACTCTTTATTGACAAGAATAATATTGACAAGGGGAGTGATGTATTCCTAATTAGTAATTACCAGTCAAAAAATCAAAACCAGAAAAGCATTTAATATCGGAGCCTCAATTTTTTTTACCTAGAACTCAGAGGTCTGTGTGAACACTACTAGCTTTTTTCCTAAGAAAAAGGCAGAAAAAGCGAGGATTTGTTTCGACCGCCCGCCGCCGCTTCGGTCGCCGTCGTGTTGCTACAAAAGTAACCTGGGCCCCAGGTGTGTATAAGTTTACACCAGTTCAGTATTTACTACATTACGTCAAAGTAACTTGTAAACTAAGGGCGAAATGACAAATTCTATAACACAAGTCATTGCTAAGGGTCGGGTTTCCCTATCTAAAACAGTGCGCAATCCGTGACTTAGCACCACAGAGGTATTAGAAAAACGTCTATTAATTCCGCTCTTAGAGACACTGCACCTACTTGACATCGCTATAGCTGATCATATTTACGCTACAGCTACTTTGCTGATAATATTCAGCACATTCCTGAACTTTGTGTGTCCCCACCCTACCCTAGAGGTCAAGGTCATATTTCATCCTGAATCCTGGCACGTATTAGCAGGATCTCTGGAGGCTCGTGATTTTCAGCTTGAAAAGAAAATTCCATTTGGAAATATGATTTTTCCGTTGCGGTGGCATTATGTGACGTATAGCCGAGCAGTATAAATGAACAGGAAATATCATTTGAAAAAGTGTTACGCATGATTTTAAATACCTCACTTATTTAGTGACTCAGGACCAAATAATTCTGTCCATACAATACTATACGAGAGTAGGTAAATGTTACCAACCTCCGTATTTTTTTTTTTTTTTTTTTTTTTTTCAACATACAACACATCAAAAACCTATATCAGTCTTTCCACTACACATTAGAAAAGTATACACATACCCACATACCTACATGTTTTTTAAGGATAAGAAATAAGAGGAAGACATACATACATATTTCAAAATTTTGCAACGTCAAGACTTAAAGATTTATTTACTAATTTTCATCAATGTTCCACAATATGACTTGAACGAAATGAAATTTTCATGAATGGCTGTATGGGTTGTTTTGGCCCAATGCCAAAAAAAAAAAAAAAAAAAAAAAAAGAAATCATTTTCTTTTTTTTTACCTTAATAAAATTCCTTTATCCAAGGAAAAACTTCTTTAAAGTAAATTATTGAAGATTTTTTTTTTAAAACCGGTACCTACCTATGAAAGTAAAAAAAAATCAATAGTTAGGAATAAGAATAATACGTTCAAGTTACACTGTTACCCAAGCCGCCCCAGACTTGCAGAATTTTATGAACATGTTCTTATTCTAAGCATGCTGATAATGCTGAAAAGTTTGCAACATATTCGTACGACGCAAAATAAACCATCTCATCTACATACTTCGGAGGTTTTGAGCATTGGTAGCGTGGTATGAAGGGCTGGTTGACAGTGTGGCAATAAGTGCGAGATGCGTGGGTTCGGATTCCAATCAACTGAATCAATGCGTATTGTTTTGGTGGCCCAAAAACTATACAGCATGTTGTACCCTCTGGGAAATATTTGAAATGCTTATGAAGACTAACTTCCATTTAAAAGTCTTCTATTTTTATTATTAAAATAAATACCTCATCATAGGGTGGCGTCATCGTGAACGATGGTAGGCAGACAGTGGAGGAATGACTCAGCACGTCTACCACTGTCTGTACAAGGAGGCTAATAATTGACAAGGGCCCCCAGAACCAAGCCAATGCTGGTCTACTCACTGTTTATAGTCCTCCAGCCAGACATAAATACTTACTAATCTTAATAATACTTGACATTATCTGGACTATTCTGGACTTGCTTATCAACCAACTCTACAAGATCAATACTCCAGTTGAAATGCCGCTGTAAGCAGTGAACTATGAAACGCTATCATATCGGTGGTACTCATACTCGCGCAAATCTGACCCAGCTCTAAGGCCCGTATTTTTGAACGTCCCTAAAACTACTTTAGGGACAACCGTCGGGATTTTGAAATTTTTTGGCCAATTAAGTATATAAATTGTGACTTATGAATCTCTCGATTCCACTGAGATCATATAATATAGAGGGAACCTTACCTATCTCGAGTTGAACAAATTTATGCGTCCAACTTTGAACAGCTGATGGTCCCTCTTTCAACAAATCCCGGCTTCTGATTGGTTCAATTTATTTGAATTTTTTGTTTACTTCATGTAAAGGCGGACATCTAAACATCTTTAATTTTCACGTCAGATACCAATTCTTATATTACTACATAATAAGTAGAAAGTAAGGAAAGTAAAAGAGGAAGAAAGACAGAAATTACTAATATGTAAGTATGAAAATAGTAAAAATATTATTTCAGAAGAATTAGGTAGTTTAGGTACCCACTCTTTCGCGAAAGAAAAATTACTACAAGTCCGGCATTGATTTTGAAATCAGCTGATAGTCCCTTTTGAACGCAAATCTTGATACATCGGGTTCCCTCTATGTTATACTAGCGGGTTACACCCGCCGCTTCGCCAGCCCATCAAACACACACAACGCACACACACACCCACCCACACACACACATCCACACACACACATCCACACACACCCACACACACGCACACACCCACACACACACCACACACACACACACCACACACACACACACACACACACACACACACCACACCCCCACACACACACACACACACACACACACACACACACACACACACCACACACACACACACCACACACACACACACCACACACACACACACACACACACACACACACACAACATCACACACACACACCACACACACCAACACACACACACACACACACACACACACACACACACACACACACACACACACACACCACACACACACCACACACACCACACACCAACACACACACCATACACACCACACAACACACCATACACACACACAACACACACACAACACACACAACACACCACACACACACACACACCACACACACCACAACACACAACACACACACACACACACACACAAAATGTCATTTAGGTTTGAAAAAAAACCTGAATATTTTTTGTCGCCCATCTATTTTCTGGCCTTCCCCGGCGTAGCTCAAGAATGGCTCATCAGAATTTCGCGATCAATATGTCAAATGAAAGCCTAAACCCTTGCCTAAAACTTTCTCGCTCTGAGTTGATAGGTCGTCACTTCAAATTTCGAGAAAAAATGTCATTTAGGTCAAAAAACTTGAATATTTTACATGTTACCCATCCATTTTTTTACCTTACCCGGCGTAGCTCAAGAACGGCTCATCAGAAATTCGCGATCGATATGTCAATTGAAAGCTCAAGCCCTTGCCTAAAACTTTCTCGCTTTGAGTTGATAGGTCGTCGCGACAAATTTCGAGAAAAAATGTCATTTATGTCAAAAAACGTGCATTTTTTTTGCGTCACCTATCCATTTTTATCCTTACTCATTGTAGCTTAACCTCAGGGAGATATAATCTAGCCTAGAAGAATTTCCTGATCCAAGCGGACCTATGTGCAAAATTTCAGGTTTCTCGGTCAAACGGTGTGGATTTGTATAAAGAACATACATACATACACACACACACACATACATACAGACAGCTTTCTTTTATAGATATAGATAACCTCAGTGCTCGATGCCGTTTCCGCACAGGCGCAATATTGGGCCCCATTCAAAAGAAGGAAATGCTTTTTCTTCCGAAATCCAAAGGAGTTGCTTCGATCTACAATAAAAAAGTTTTGAGTACAATAAAAAGTTTTTTCTTTTATCAAATATCAAAAGCTTTTGTTTCTATGGAAGTAAAAGGTATATGTACATCACAAAGCTAAAAATAAAGCTTGCAAACATTTTCTTTCCTCACGAGCAATTACAATTTTTCTGTGAATATGGCCCATTTCACACAGAGGGTATTTTCACCTCTGTGTGAAAATCATCTGTGTTATTGTTTACATTTTCTAATCTTTTCAAAAATAATTTTTGTCTGGTGATTCTTCTTGTTTAATAGTTTTAAATTTCTTTATCCTTTTTATGAATTTAAACAAGTTTTTTCCGTGATGGAAGCCAAATTGAAAATAATAATTATTACTATTCCGATCTCAGCCTTCTCAGCGAAAGAAGTACCTACAATTTATATCTCACAGGCACGTTGAATGTTGATACTAGTGTCGATGGCACGTTGAATTCACCAGTTTTCGGTCCGTCGATTATGATAAGCAACGTCCAGCGAATTCAGGACTCGGATGGGTGACCATTCAAATTTTGGACAATCTTGATGCTAGCTATTCCCGGTCCAACTCAGACTGTGCTATCTATTGTTCATAAATTGAATTAATTTATTAATAAAGAAACATGTTAATTCATTGTTTTATCACATATCCAATGTTCTCTTTTCAATGTTTTCATTCTACTTATTTTCTACACAGGTATCTACCAAATGTACTCATTATTCATGATTTCCCAACCCCTTCAAAGACTTTTTATGCTCGACGGTGTCAGGAGTCACAGTGTCCGAGTGGTCTAGCGCACCAGACTTACATTGAAGTGAGCTGAGTTTGAATTCCGGAGGAATTAGACTTTTTTATATCTGTATTTTTTTATATCAACCTTTTTTTAGACTTTTTTATATAAAAAAGAATTAGACTTTTTTATATCAACCTACCGACATACGTTGTGATATAAAATCACAAATAAACCAGATAGAGCCAGCGTTGATGGCGCTGTGAATGCACCGGTTCTCGTGGGACCACCAAAGTTAAGCAACGTCCAGGTGAAGACTTCGTGATGCGGGCATTTCGACCCAACCCAGGCTGGCTGAAATTTATGTGGGTAGAAGGTTTGTGAGTTTCCTACGATCGCAGGGTAAAACCCCCGTCGTAATATGAAAAAAAAACGAGATAGGTAAATGCTACCTTTGTCCTATAATGAGGAGGGTACAGTAAAAATATTTTTATTTTGCATATATACTTGATTAAAAGATACATATAATATTTTTTATTAATATTTAGAATATAATGACAATTATTTAACTTTCAATAAATACAACATGTCTATTGTAAATTAGTTTGTCCAAACTACTTGTTAGCAAACTTTTTTCTTAATCAGATGTCTTCAGGTCTTTCAGGCTCTATTAGGCCATTCAAAATTAAGGATATCTCTTGAAATATGTTCGTCTTCCCAAAGAAAATACGTGGATATACGTAGGTATATAAAAAAGCTTTTCTTTCTTTCTTTCTTGGCGGTGCAAAATTAGCGTTTTGTTTGTTTCTCGAATATTGCCAGCATAATTATAAGGGATTATCACAAATTTGTTAAAAAGGTTATCTATTTGCTAAATAAATAAAATACAATAATAGTTAGGAAGTAAAATCACTTCCAAGAAATATTATAATGTGTCTTCACGAATTTCAAAAATACCGATGAGAAATCACCGGCAATTGTAAAGTGACCAATTTCGACACTTCAAAATTTCAACAAATTTCATTCACTTTTAGGGTCAGCTGATTGGAAATGCAAAGAAACGTGTTGTTTATTTATATTTATATCTACATCTTTCTGGCTGAAATGGTTTCTGCTCATGCGCTGAGCTGCGCTCAAGATTTGTAAGAAGCGTTCAAAACTTAAGTTCAAAATAAATTCTGTCTCTGTGGCTGATATGATTCACTGCGCACGCGTATCCGGACCACTCACACTAAATTTGTTTTAGGGTCGTTCAAAAATACGGGCCTAATTGACATTTCATTGAGCGTCAACCGTAATTAAAATTACAACCACCAATCACAACCTCGTCTGGATTCCAATATTCACACGAAAAATCCAACTGGGTCATCTGAAATTGCAACTCTTACGTCATCTAACCATAGGTTTTGCACTGCTAAATGCTACTTTGCATCAGCATGTCGATAAAGTAAAAGTCAATTTCAGCGAATTGAAAATAAGGCAAAGGTATTGCGAAATGAACTACTTACCGAGTGAGATATTAAAAGACAGAGTCAGTCGTCAGGCATATTGCCTCTTTAGTAATTTGCTGAAAGGCTGTTTAGATAACTATATGTAGAATCAATGGTGCTTTACTAGCAAATGGGTACCGACTACTGACTGCCGATAGGTACCGATTGGTAATTCCAATGAGCGGTGGAGCATTCAAAGTTCATTAGGTGGAACTTAGATGGGCTATTTCTTACTCTTCTCTTCGGCCTATGATTATTTCCATGTATCTGTTTCCATCATCTGTTCTCTTTTTGTCTATTAAATCTGAGATAAAAAGTACAATTACATTAATAAATGTCTGCATTGTCTTAGTGTCTATTACCCGAGAGATTGGGTGCAGAAGTATGGTGGCACAGCCATAATACAATGTAAGATACGAGACTTACAGGTGTAATTATTGGTAGAATGGGATAATATTGGAAAAATAATTGAAATTGCCATGACAGAGCAGGAAACATAATGACGGCGATTAGTTTAAGTTATTGGAACTTAAGTGCAAATCGGCAATTGGCAGTGAGAGAAAGAGTCATGTTATTATCCAATGACGTCACGAAACTTTTAAAGATTTGCCGACGTTAGGTGGAGGATGGTGGTTTGACTATCGGAAATATTGAGTTCGGTTTTGGGTTATTGTGACAGTCACTTCTGATGTCACAAAAGCACAAACTATTGTGGATATAAATGTAATTGGAAATAAGATACATAATAGTACACGAATAATGATATTGTGTTATTACAATCATTTATGCCGTTGAGAATGCCGTTGGCATTAGCACCGCCCTTGATCACTGTGCGCTTGGATTAAATAAAGATTCAGCACCAATAACAAACTTCATCATGTATGGTAGTTCCTTTTCTTTCTTCCATGGTATCACAGGTATTTCTTTTTCTTAACGTCACTTTCAACTGCATGGTCATATCTTGACGGGGGTGTTACCCTCCATTCGCAGGAAGCTCACAAACCTGCTACCCATATTAATCTCACCCAGCCTGGGTTGAGCTGGAATGCAAGCATCACGAAGTCTTTAACACAGGTATACTTTACACGCTATTACTTACCAACAGAATTACACATCAGTTAGACTGTAAACACAGACTGACGGATGGAAAGAAACAGAAACATGGAATTAAAAGAACCTCTGTTTACAATGATTCTAACAATCATGAAATCCTAGAAAATACCAAATATCCTACCTGATAAGCGTTCACATCGTCTGACCAGGAATTGTAATAATATAATTATCTGTGTATGTAGTAAGTATTGTATATTAGAGTCGAGTATCTGCCCTGTTCATGGGCACTAATATTTTATTTTAAAATCTCAATTTAATGAAAATACTCGTAAAATGAGAACATTACTTAAAACAATAAAAATAATAAATGTTACATAAGGGAGAAGATACCAGTATTATGAAGACGAATAACAATTCTTGCCAAAGGCAGAGTTGATGAGTTCGCCAAATCCTTGGTTTCTCACGACGGGAATATCAATGCCGCAAACCAAACACTTGAACAGCCCAATCAAACAAACACACACTTTGCCATTGTGGAATATGGCAAAATTACATTCATGTCCTTCAATTTTGTCACGTAACCTAGAATTGCACCTTTGATGTTGAAATGCTAACTTACTCAATAGGGTTGCTTCATTTAAGTAGCTGTATTAGAGTTTACCTATTAATAATTACAGGGTTAGAATAGTAAACAATTTTTACACACAAAAAAATACACTGACTAAAAAATAATCAATATATGAAAAAAGATTCACTACATACCTGTACGTATGACACAATATGCATAATTCCTCGGTAATCGGTATTTATTACCCTTTTTTCTTTGTACATAAAGTGTTATCTGAAAATGAATTCAAGAAGATATGGCGAGGACCTTGCTACTTGCTTGCACGGAGCTCTTCAGGTATGCGTCCCAGAGTCCTGGGTTCATTAACTGCAGATACCTCAGGAACCGTGCAGGCTAATTACCAATTCATAACATATCCTCCATCTTTCCCAATAAAAATTTATAATTTCATAGACGCGGGTCTCATGTTCAAGGTTGCGCTATTGTTCGCCGGCTCTAGGAGAGGTTCTCTTTTGTTTTCTGCAGGCCAAAGGAATCTGGCCAATTCCAAGCGGACATAGGACGTACGGTGCGAAGCAAGAATAGGCAAACATGTAGATGTGTGTGGATGAAGTGCTCGTACTCTTAT
The DNA here is from genome assembly GCA_024516035.1 of Bactericera cockerelli. Taxonomy (NCBI): domain Eukaryota; kingdom Metazoa; phylum Arthropoda; class Insecta; order Hemiptera; family Triozidae; genus Bactericera; species Bactericera cockerelli. Next base: position 38,824,434 of record CM044956.1, read on the forward strand.
GCCTGGTTGGTACCGCAGGTAAATACAGGGTTTACCTTTAATATCATGAAGATTTTTAATGAATTGCTCTTGTATTCAGCATGAACAAAATTTGTATAAAAAATGTTCCTTGAAAGAAAAAAAATGTATCCAAAGTTACAAGTATTGGCCAGTAATAGTCTGAGATTTCTGAGATGTCATGCTTGAGCAACTTTAAAAAAAAAAATGTCTCCTAAATTACAAGTATTGGCATGTAATATTCTGGGATGTTATGTTTGAGACACATACAGTAGCCAGTATGCACTACAGACCAATGCTGAGAACCACTCACCCGGTACCACGTTGGTATGCGGTTGTGTATAACTTCATTGAGGTAACTATACCTACCCAAGTACCCATACTACAAGACACAATAGCTGCATTTACAGTCAGCCCGACGTAGAAGTGTTATTAGATTGATATTAAGGTGGGGAACGCCTCATATTTGATTTCCATCCAACTTTGTGTTCACCTTGAAATTTTGTTTTCGTCTTCATCATATACTTCAATTCTGATACATTTCGAAGAGTATTCTGAGGTCTTCACCGACCATCCCAGACACTTCCATGTTCCCGGCATAACCGCTCATTATATCTGATGTAATTATGTTGGGCGCACTCTCGACAAATCTCTCAGTCTTTCCAAAGTTCTCGAGAATGCACCATTACAAAACTTCACAAGAGTAGTTTTAAATAAGGCAAGAGCAGAACTAAGACTACTTGGAAATAACCCAACTTCGTTCTGATCTAAACAAATCAAGACCCTGATTTCAGTGAAGGTGACCCTGGCCTGAGTCATTTCAGTTAAAATTACCCGACTGAAATTATTGTTTTGAAAATGATTCTAGGACTTCTCTAGGTGCTCTTTCTCCGTTTTTACAGCTCATTGTTTGATAAAGTGGTTGGAAATGAGTCTTTCTAAAGTCACATTTAATAGGTGCTTCTAAATATATAGAAACGAAAATATTTGGGCTTATCCTCGGATAAACTTGACCTTATTCTCGATCAGTTGCACCCTTGACGAAAGTTTAATGATAGGGACCTCTACCATGTTTTTGTGGACCAGTATGATCTCCTTTTTTCCTGACTATCCTAACATGTTTACTTTCTATTATATTACTTGATCATTATTTCCATATCGTGAAACATTTTTTTTTTTTTGTAAAAAAGACCCTTGACGAAAGCTTAATTATGGGATATTTTTTTTACCTTTCTAATTATTCTTTTTCTCGAACAAGAAATATAGAAAGAATAGATCTTTACTTAATGGCATCGCATGTAAGCTCCAGTATCCACATAAAAAGTGACCAACTTTAATACTTTCTTAATCTTATAGAAAGTATTAATGTGAATTGATAGGTGCGTCCATATTAATGATATCATACACCTCATAGCAAGTCATATTCACCAATAGACAGTAATGTTCTGTGTATATTACACTAAGTACCACAGAGAAAGTGTGTGGGCTTTCATATTAATTGATTGAGTCAACATGAAGACACATCGCTCATAAGATATGTCTTCTATTTACATTTTGGTGCAAAACATTTCCTTACACAACTTAATGGTCCATGCGAACCTTACATTCCGAGTCTGGATATCTCACACAGTCTTCTGCTAATGTACGAAACACCATTATATCATTAGGCAAACTCGACTTAACACTTGATGCCCAAGTGCTTGGTGTGCCAGAAATGACCAGCAATCAATCAGGAGAATGGAGAGTTGGACGTCGGAGTGGCTAGTGCATCAGATGATGCGATGTCTGGTGTAGTGAAACAATGCAGCCCATTAGTGCGAAAGTTGCAGTGACAACAGATAGAAGTCTCACTGACTGACCAGAAGTACTAGGACTATGAATAAAGATTGGTTTCTGGTGAGTTGAGCTTGGAATATAAGAGAAACTTCAATGTGTGTGAGATTTATTCTAGTGCGATAGATCACATGCATTAATGAATGTTGTAAAATAAATATAAATAAAGGACTGAAGAAGGGATTAAAAAGAATCAACAGAAATCCTGTATGAGAGCTATGGCAACACCATTCATATTCCAAATACTTTTTTATATAGTTCTTAGGATACTTAGGTGTGTAATATGTATATCTGGAAAGTTATAAACTATTCAACGGGTTTGGTAACAGGATTAATACCAGATTACCAGTATAGCAGCCCTAACATAATGAAGGTGCATTATGATAGAAACATACTCAGAGTGGATATATGTACTTCTCTAAATCATACATTTATGCTGTGTAGTTTGGATGAAACACTGAAGCAAACAGACAAATTGAGATCCTCCTTCCTTACCTCCTTATCATAAGCCTAGATATATTTATAGACATGCAAGAATACTAAACTTATTAGATACCTACCAAGTACCCACTAAGAAATCTATTTCGCAGAGGGAAGATAGGCCACCCAGAAATGAGAAGTATTCAAAAAAGAGAATTGCGTTTCAGTATGTTTGTTTCTAGCAAGCCCCTAATGAAACACAATGCTAATTGCTCATTATTGTTCATAATGTTCTTCCATTGCATTTTAACACTTCATTGCTAGGGATGTCACCACTAGTGGGTAGTCCATTGACATTTCTACTTCTTACATGTGTACCTCTTTTGATCCTACGTCAGGTATTAGGAAACAGCGGATGTGCAAAGATATCTGGACATCACCTCCACATAATGGAGATTCTCTTGACATTTTCAATGAAGGCATCAGTGCAATCATTCAAATCTATGACAGGACTGTGGTCTTCAAGGTACTTGTCATGTGGCGGGTGAATGAAACCATTGTTTTTCGCCCACAGACTTGTACGACTACTTTCAACAACTATGATGATGATGTTGATAATGACCATGATACAAATAATAATTGTGACGGTAATATTGAGTATTGTGCTGATGTTGACGATGTCGAAGAATGTGCTATTGTCGACTATAATGACATTTTTACTGCTGATGTTGACAGTGATTTGCTGATGATGAGAATAACGTTGGTATGTTTGAAAATAATAGTAATACTGATGATACCAATACTTGAGACTATTCAATATGATTGTGGTCATGATAAATAATTTAAGCAAGATGATGACTCGGATGAAGAAACGCAAGTGCATGTTGTCATGGTGCTGTTGACTTGTTTTCTTTTGTTAAGCCTTCTCCTGTGGGATTGTTTTGGACACGTTGCTAACTAGGCCAAGTGTTGTGGGACGGGTGGTCACGACGAAGAAAATATTCTGTGTGAGTGTCATGTCCGTGAAACATGATGTACTCGCAGTTAGCAAACATTATGTAATTATCACAGTCATCTGGTGGTCAGAGATGTGTGTGCAAAGATGATACATACTTTTCCAGCTGAAGTCTGAGAGCCCTTACATAATTTTCTCATCAGTTTTACAAGCGTAATTAAAGCGTGGGGTTTTCGTGATTCGCGCAAGTACATGCGAAACCAATCATACTATTTGTATTGAGACAGGATACAACGATGATTCCAAGAGTGGGATTTACAATAATTAATCTCTCTGGACGCAAGTCAACTTGAAGATCAGAATTGCATAGGTAGGTTAGATAATACCATGTACCATATTAATATTATCCAAGTTATTAGAATGAGTACTTTGACGGGACATTCGAGCAAAGAAATTGATTCTTCAGAAGAATATTGCAATCGGCAGTTAATCCTTCTGGATTGATTGGCATATTGGCAATAATCGCTGTCAATTATGAAAATTATTTCTTAGGACTGATGATGATTGACTGATGGGCAAGATATGGAAACCTATCAACCGCTAATTCTTTAAGTTAGATGATTTTTTTTTTGTTGCAAACCATCTGGTGAGACAAGGAACCTCTGTCTGCCTTTCTTTACTTTTCATAAGATTATCTTCAACACTGATCATGAGCTCTCCAAATGGAAATGATTTTTTTTATTACTTTTTACTGTGCCAGTACTGTCAGTGTTCCATCCATCAGATATCTTCACTGTTGGAAAAAGGTAAGCTTTGAGAGTTTAATTTAGAAGAATAAGTCATTGATCATAAGGTAGGTTGGGAACAAAGATCGGAGATGTTCATGTTTTTGATAGTTAGAATAATTTCTACTTACGTAAGTTACGTTTGCAGAAGCACATACATACATAATTATGTGAATCACTCATCACGTATGCCATTATGAATAGGTAAGGCGCAAAATTTACTTTGTCCAGAGAACACCATTCTAATTTGTGAGTTTTGCGATGTTATAACGAATTACCTGGACTGATGCTTGAGAACATCATTCAAATTTAAATATTATGAGTTACCTATGGAATTTCGCAATGTAACAGTTTTAGACAGACACATCAGCATTCATTAACTTAAATGACCTGACGAGACCTTAGACTTGAGACCCATTTACAGAAAAATGTGTCGGCTAAATATGTAAACTGTACAAACTTTAGTGATTGTACTAAAAGAAAGGCAAATACATTACGTATTCTCAGTGTATCATTTGTTGATCAATGGCGGTTTTTACATGGTCTCATGTAGACTGACCAGGTGACCACAAGATCTTCTATTGAACAGGTCACCAAGATGCAACAGGTCCTTCGTGTTAAGTATATACAGATATCTACAATATCACCAGTTAACTCAAGTGAAAGTAAGAACAAAGATAACATGAACGGCGTGAACCTCACCTGAGAAGATATTTTTTAAACCAAGTGCTTTGCCGACGGTAGGAGTGCTTTATTCATTGATTTTATATTTAGAGATTAGAGGTGGTAAAGTTCGAATCAAGTCAGTTCTTTGATATACTAATCTCCTATAAGTCATTCAGAGAATTAGAACTTGTCTTGAGACATTTGAGTATCGAATTCATAGCGTCTTACTGACTTACTGACCGTATACATTACTTAATCATTGCTCAAACAACTACATAATATTATGTACTACATATTGATAAAGCTTCACTTGATTATTACAATAATAATAGCTACTTCTATGTCAAACCGATTGATGAGTAAAAAAAAAAAAAAATTAAGCAGTATTAGTAATAATGAGTGCGACTGAGTACTATCATGAGTATCATGCATGTACGTTAATCTCAACTCAACTTACCAATAAAACCTATCTTTGATGAGTAGAAGGAAGATTTTATTTTAACTCATGACATTAGTATCTTACTAAAACGATTCTATCAGGCAGTTCTAGGAAGTCTACCATCTAGAGAGCCTCATTAAACTTCCAACATCCAATATTCTTGAATTCTTATTTAAATAAGAGGAGTGTTTTGTGCTGTGTCACTTTTAATTAAGAATACATCAAGCGAAAGTTGTGCCGATTATGGAAACGTTTAGGTACAGCGGAGATTTTGTCTGAAATAACTTGAGTATTGCAATGTTGCCTAACTTATCTGATACAGACGATAATAAGTTATTTAGAATTAGGGATCTGAAATCATGTGATCACGGAATGTGTTTGTGTCTGGACTGAAGATTAATTTAAGTATTCGTAGATAAATGATTATCTGACAATTTTGACGGATTCATGCTTGGTTTAAGACCGATGTCATTTTTCAAGTTGCACAAAATTTGAGGAAACTGGAGACCTAATGAAGCAGATATTTACATTTTTAATTCACTTCAATTGTGTAGTCATTGGCATCTCTAAGGCAGAAATTAGTGTCTGGACAATCTCATATCTCATCAAATCTAAACATGGAGGTTGCTCAATGTTGGGCTAAAATCCGTCTATTTCTATGACATGCAGGTTAGTTGAGGTATGTATGTACGTATAGGTGCGACTCGGGAGGTACCTAGTTAGCTTTTTATATAATCATTCAGAGACCTACTTCTTACTTGTGTAAACATGCAGGTTAAACTACTTTTGTGAATATAAACGGAAGAAATGACAGTTTACTAACATCATATTTAAAAAGATTTACCTAAATCTTCCATCTTGGTAAGAAGAATAATTTCTGAATGTTCCTCATTTACATCTTATAGTTTGAGCACAGGATCAGTGTGGTCTTTGGCACTCCTATATTCATTGCTGTTCTTGTTTTTGGTGGTGGTGGCATTGTTTCTGTTGTTGTTTTTTCAACTACCTCAAATCTTACAAGATTACAATTTATCATCATTCAATGCATAGTATAGTTAATTTTTGTTGTTGTTTCTTTCTAAAACATAGAACTGACTAGTCCTTCATTCATCAATGAAACATGACAATGATGGGAAAATATTACTGCTCACTTCCATGGCAATCTTTCAAGTTATAATTACTCCCTGGGTGGTACAAAGTGAGTTGTTTACAAGCTTGGTGCGTACTACTGTAAAATTGTCCGGAAGTGAAACAGTCCCATACTCAATTTCCGGGTGTCTGCTATTTAATTGAACGTTCCCGTTTTTCAATTCCTTTATGCTATTACTCCAACAAGTAAAATATAATATAGAATATTAAAGTGCACCCATTCTATTTTTCTTCGCAGCAATTTTAGACACATATAAAATTGAAAAAAAAAAATTAATAAGGTCATAGTGCTTTCATTTGTGTTTATCTGCGAAACTGGCTACAGTTTCTTTGCATGTTTCTGGGTTTGATATGATACAATTGATACATACCTTTAATGATCTAATCATGCTCTCTTAACACTTTACTATAAGATAGAACTACTCAATTGAGCACTCCATTTTGTCTAGAAGCCTCCGCACACCACAAATCTTGGTAGAAACTTCCTCTCACAAAACTTGAAAAGGACTTTTGGCGTTAAAGCCCACTGCACTACATAACCAAGAAGGTGGGTTTGGCACGTCAACACTTCACACATCTTCCAGTACAATCACTACAAACCAGTTACTTTGAATTTCGCCACCGGCGAATTAAACAAATGAACTGGTATGCATGCTATTTTTTTTCGATCTGTGGATTTCCATACATCTGACAACAATCATGTTAACAAACATGTTGCATTCTTTCTTCAAATTACTCTACTGCAGTTACCGTCTCTCATGATTGTGCAAATCTGTTTTCTCTGGACATCTACATATTATTGCCATTAAGCATTCTATTTCAAGTGGCAGGCAGCACTTTGACCATTTCACACAAGTTGAAAAGTTTCTCTTGAAGTTGAATTTTTTTTTTGTTGATGCAATCGATTTTAAAACATGAACAGGAGCTTAATTTATCGTCTTCTGTAAATAAAGCTCATTTGCTTGGACAAATACAAACTTTGTTCCTAGCATGAAAAAACCAAGCGTGGAGGCCACCTATTTCATAAAATTAAAAATAAATCTCGTAAATTTTCATTCCAATCATGTTTTTGTTTTGAACGGACAAACTATTGCCAGATTATCTTGGCCCACAATATTTCACTGAATAATCGGATTTAGGACTAACCACCATGGATATTTTTGGCTTTTTCTGTTTCAACAATCAAACTCTCCTATGAAAAACTAGATTTATATTTAGAAACCCCCCACTTTTATTTACTATCTTCCATTCCGCTCACCAAGATATCAAAACAATTGTCAAAGAATCAGAAAAGTCTCACAGTTTCTCTAGCATTGTGTTCCAGCACAAAATCTTACCAATAAACCATATCATGCCTTCAGAACGTGATGGTAACTGAGTGTATGCAGAGATAGTCCTTAGTGATCTGTCTATGTGATTTGTGCTTCGATTTTATCCGTAACTGTTTTGTTGGTATGAGTATTGCAATTTGTAATTTGTAAGTCATCGGATACTTTATACACGGATCCCCAGCGTATGTTTCTCTATCAGTGAAAGCTATCTAGATAGTATGGAACTAATACATCGGCAATACTCATACATAACTGAATAACTGATCCCAGTACCTACCCTCTACAAAGTTGAACATCATTTCTTGGCATTATTCTGTTGTTGCATTCCGTTTTCTTGTGAAATGAATTTTGTTCTCCTCAGATGTACTACCTATTGTATGAGGTTCAGTTACTACTTGTTGCTGTTAATGTAGTAGTTTATATCGTAGAAGTCATGCTGCTGCTGCTGTTCCATTTGTATTTGTTGTTATTGTTTCTGTAATATTGCCGCTGCATTTGTTAAAGTTATCTTATTCAAATTATATATTTCGGGTATATGATCTATGTGGTACGAAAAACATACTTTACACTACCAACCAGATTATGTTCCTATGTGAATTGTACGGTTATATCGGTAACAATTATGTACTTCTTTGTTATGATTTATAGAAAAAGTTTCTATTAATTGCATATCCTATCTTAAAGTAATAAATCTACACAAGCAATACAATTCTTTACTACATTAGTTCTACGGAGTTCTTGATATTAAGATATTTTAATTGTCCTCATGACCTTTTTTTTCCGACGGTATGTTAAACCTTTGCCAAATTTTATGGTGTGGTAGAAGTTATCATTTATCATTATTTTGATATTATTTCATCGTTCCTGAAATATGATTATTGTGTGTTACTTGATTGTTCCTTTCATTTTTTCCGATTTCAATAATAACATTATGGAATGAAATCTTGTTTGGATTCTATTATTTCATAATTACAAGATTTTATCTAACGTTGGGCTGGTTCTATCTTTATCCGCTGTAGATAAACAAGTACGAGTATAACGTATCTCTATGTATCAAGCTCGCCGGGAGGCGAGCGCTCGTCAAGTAGCGCCAGCCACCCGGCCTATATTAACACGAAACAGAGTTTATATGTATTTTGTTTTATTGTTTTCGCCCACTTAACGCTAACTTTTATCAATTTTTATTTCAAATTCGTAATGAGACGCGAAAATAGATTGTGTTTCACGAAAGCGCGAGGTTCCTACGTACAGTTAAAGTCGTTTACTGGCCACGCCGAAAATCTTGAATTTCATGAAATTATTCATACGGGTTTTTTTTTTTTTTTTTTTTTTTTTTTCAGACCAATTTTCTGTCAAGGGTACAGCAACGTGTGCTTATCGTGGCAAGACGTGAGATACGTTTTTGAAAAGGGAATTTTCATCTCTGCATACCTTTTATAGTTTCAAGTATTTATTTTTTATAGGATAGGAGATATAGCCTTCTCAAATAAAACGGGAAAGTTGCACAGAGCCGCCCCTGGTTATCTTGGAGCTGCGATTGTGGTATTTTTCGAAAGGCCTTATCATAGGAAAAAATATAAAAATATAACTAAAGTATTACACTGGACCAAACTTGAGTTATACCCTTTGAAAGGAATACTTATTATGGAGCCCAGAGCCGTCTATTATTATCCTAGAGTTGTATTTCTGGTGTTTTTAGAAAGGTCTAGTCAAAGGGAATGAGATCACTTAATTTCAGATGGTTGAAACAAGTAGAAAAGTATTTAAAGCCATCTAAAGGAATATCTAAAATGAACCCAGGAGCCACGCCTATTTATCCCAAGTTGATGACTGAAGGTTCTTTCTAAAGGTCTAATTACGCAGAAATATACTACGATGTAAATAAAATGTTAGAAAAATCAGCGACAGTGTGAGACATAAAAATAAAAAACTGAAATAAGATTTATGAGAGTAACAAAAAATCTTCGCCTCACATAGAACTTAAAATATGGGTGGAATCCAATCATCTTTGCTTCACCCAAGCTGCCAGCAGACTGAGGTATCAGTCAGGAAATAATAACGTTTTATAACTTCATTCAGAGATTTCTACATCAAGAGGTAAACTAGGTCTATATTATGAGAAGTGTATAAAGTATTGGCCAGTAAGAGGAAAAATATTGATTAAAATAGATCAAAACAATGATAAATTATATTATGTACCTATTGAGCAGTCTCTATGGTCGTCGACTGGTGTAGGTAAAACACAAAGTTTGCAAGGTGACCTGGGTTCGAATTCCGGCTAGGTATAATTTTTTTTTTTACTCTGTACTTTGGATGTCCGGTTTTCTCGTGAGAAAAAAAACAGTAGTTGGTAGTTTGCGTCAACCTCCTATGATCGTTTAATTTCGAACGAAGTGAGTATGGTTTAACTCGATCAATATTGATTTGTCACAATCTAATTATCCATCTACCTATGTATGTAACATTGTAACATGATATAATTTGCATTTTTTGTCCAATCGAGCTGAAATTTTCAGGGTATATGGATATATGCTTGCTTATTAATTTATAATTATTAAATGTATTATCTAGTATAATGTCTCACTTCTTCTGTTTATACCTACCAACTGATTATGCTGAATTGACACCATGTTTAGTAACTCGAAGTTAGGCAAATATATGGGTCAACATTTCTTAGAGCCATAGTAAGAGGCAATTTCGGAACATACAATAATACTCGGCACTTTCATTTCCCTCTTTATTTTACCAAGATCGAATTTCCATCTACCTACCATGTACTTAGGTACATATTATAATTCAAATTGTACTGTAAACAAAACCACTAAACAAAGTTGTCCGTTATTTAACGAGTTCATAACTAATTTTTCAATACAAGGTTAAAACACTAGTTGATTATTAATGAATTATTGTTAATGGATTTTAAGATTAAATAGGTATGTTTTTTTTCTTCATTATTACTGGTTGAAGTTCCACAAAAGAAGCACCAATTATCACACCAACCTCATTTTAAAACGATTGTGACCAGTTGATTGTATTTGGTTTTAACGTCCTGATTTGAACTAGTCAGGACGGGGGGTTTTACCCTGCATTCGCTGGGAATCGTTCCAGCTACCTACATTTAACTCGCCCAGCCTGGGTAGATTCCAGACTGAGGTGTTTAGAGGGGAAAAAAATATTAGAAAAGTCTGGAACAACTGGGAATCGAACTCGAAATGTCTGAACTACGGGCAGTAGTTACAACCATTACGCCACGGAGGCTGGCCACTGACAACTGACAGTCTAAATAAAGCATTTATTTTGATCAATGCTTTTGTATTATGAATCGTAAATTACACAGATCTCATTCAAAATTTACAAATATGTACCTACATTATAAATATAAATAAAAAAACACTGCTAATTATGGACACAATACTTCCTCGCGATTGTTTCACATTGTATACACCTGGCAATTTTGATTTTTTTCGACTAAATCACTTGTATCTTCAAAACCGCATAACCGATTTTCTTCAAATTTGTTTTAATACAAATAATACATTAACATTAATAATAATTTTAAATAAAATAAAATCTACCTTACTAGACTTTTAACCTGGAACTTGGAGTTCAAGACCTCATTAAAGGCTAACCATCAATTTGGTATTTTATTTAGTTTGGTTGTTAGGTGGTATTCTAATGACAAGACTTTGTCCTCCACAGTTAAAATAATTTAGACAAATCTTATTACTATACTTACTATACAGGGTGGGGCAAAAGTCTGGAAACCCCTGAATAACTTTCGAATGTCTTCTTCGGTAAAATTAAAATTTTGTAAAGTAAACCGGGCTAATAAGACCTACTTTTAGAGTGGGGTCGATTTTTGTTACCGGCCCCCATGTCGGGGCCAGGGGGGCCAACTTCATTTTTTTAAATACGAACCCCCACCTTGCGATACATTTTTGGAAAGGTCTTTAAATAAGAAATACATTAGTGCAAATTTTATTTTTTTAATATTAACTGTTTGCAAATGGCGTCCAACTTTGTGTATGCAGTAAAGTCTGGAAACCCCTGAATATCTTTTGAAAGGGATTTCTCAGTAAATTTAAAATTGTGCACGGTAAGTCGGGGTAATTAGACCTTTCCAAAAATGTATCGCAAGGTGGGGTTTTGTATTTAAAAAAATGAAGTTGGCCTCCCTGGCACCGACATGGGGGCCGGTAAAAAAAAATCGGTCCCATTCTAATATAAGGTCTAATTACCAAGGATTACCGTACACAATTTTAAATTTACTGAGAAAGCCATTTCGAAAGATATTCAGGGGTTTCCAGACTTTACTGCACACAGAAAGTTGGACGCCATTTGCAAACAGTTAATATTAATAAAAAATTTTTTTGCACCAATGTATTTGTTATCTAAAGACCTTTTCAAAAATGTATCGCAAGGTGGGGGTTCGTATTTAAAAAAATGAAGTTGGCCCCCCTGGCCCCGACATGGGGGCCGGTAACAAAAATCGACCCAACTCTAAAAGAAGGTCTTATTAGCCCGGTTTACCGTACAAAATTTCAATTTTACCGAAGAAGCCATTCGAAAGTTATTCAGGGGTTTCCAGACTTTTGCCCCACCCTGTAGATAAGGATAACGTACCCGAAAAGTACCCAAAAAAATACCGGGTACATTTACAAAAGTACCCGCACCGGGTACATAATAAAATCAGGTACCCGTACCCATACCGGGTACAAAATTTTGCTAGGTACCTGTACCCGTACCGGGTACAACACTGGTGACGGTATAACACACTGGATCCGCATACCGTACTGGGTACCGATTTTATGAAATACTCGGTATTACACGTTGGGACCGAGTACCGACGTATCGTACGTAGTAGGCGGGTACCGTTTTTATTAAATACTTGGTATTACACGCCGGGGCCGGGTACCATACCGGGTACCGGTTCTATGAAATAATCGGTATTACAATAATACCCAAATACCCATCTCTAGAACTGGGTACAGCAGAGAGAGGTACTTCATTATTCCGATATTATCTATGAATAATATTCAGGCTGTCGGTGTCCTAATATTTTTCTTTTTGTCTCGTAGAAACAAGTCTTCTATTTGAAACTTCTTTGTCAAACAATTGGACGGTTTAGGGAAATGTACATTATTTAATTCAGGTTATAAAATAGGAGGTGGAGCTTCTAATCTATTGAAACACTTGAAACTAAAACACCCAACAAATTTTGTGAATCGAGATTCGTCTCCTGTAAACATTCTGAATGCAAAATTGTGAGATTTAGTTAGTGTACGGTGCTTTTGTACTTGGTTCTTGAGTGATTACTCGAATCCACTATTCTATTTACATCCGCTCGCAGAATCTCAAAAACCAAGTACAAAAGAACCTCGGTAAATACTCAGTACTTTTATGTAATCGATTACTGAAGTACCGGTTCTATGAAATACTCGGTACTTTTCTGTTAATGAATCTAGCAGTGGGTTTCAAAATTTGAAAAGATCAACAAAATTGCTGAGCGCTATCTAGTGCCACTCAATAAGGATCACACTTGTTATCTCAAGATTTCTCCTCTCTTCAGAAAGTACTATAAAATTTTCTCTCAGCATCTTTCTAAAGTTTCTTTTTTGTTTGCGGGGCTTGATGGAAAAAGGGTGTAAGTCGATTTACGCCATTTTTGCATCACTGATTGAGGAAAATCAATTAAATCAAAAAGTAGTGATATCCCCCAAAAAACACTTCGTGTAAAAATAGTCGTCAAGTGTTGGAATAGTTAAAAAGAACTGATATCAAAAACGTCAATTTTCTATGTGTTCAAGGAATTATTTTTCACGTAATTAGTCACACAACAAAATAATACTCTTGAAAGAACCATGTTGTAGTTACAGAACCACGTCCTTGACTACTGCACACTGTTTGTTAGCAGATTACTACACATAAATTTCAGAACAAAACAGTGTGCAGTAGTCAAGCACGTGGTTCTGTAACTATACAACATGGTTCTTTCAAGAGTATTATTTTGTTGTGTGACTAATTACGTGAAAAATAATTCCTTGAACACATAGAAAATTGACGTTTTTGATATCAGTTCTTTTTAACTATTCCAACACTTGACGACTATTTTTACACGAAGTGTTTTTTGGGGGATATATAAAACAGAAAAAAGGACTACCTACCTACCTACCTATGTTTGTTTGTTTGTCCGGAGTTGTTTAGCCAAAACGGTAAGAGATAGCGAAAAATGTCTCAGAATTGACCCCCTCAAAACCATTATCGCTTTGTCCAGAAAAATTATAAAAAGTTCAAAAGGGCATTGCAGTCCAGCAGTACGGCCATGCCTTAGTAAATTTGAAATTTAGTCCCGTTGCAAAGCACGGGCAAACGGCTAGTAGTTTTATATTTGAAAGTTTAGTTCGATAGTTTGTTACTACAAAAATAGTTGTCTTTTAGATCTTACTGATTTATTTCTCATGTAGGCTACTATTTTGGTAAATGATTTTTTATAGCTTTTCTTACACAGGTTTCTCAGTTTATTGAGATATTATTTCCTCTTTATCTAATCTAACTGAACAATCCGAGGGTGGTCTTGGCAGGGACGTTTTTGAAAAACTACAGTTTTCTACTTTCTAGTTGTTCCTTAGGATTTATTTAGATTATAGATATAAAAATCTTCCCTTGAGTCTTTTATTGACAGTTAACTGTTTGGAGTATAATACATAATAATTATGTATACACTATACATATTTATATATTCGTGGGTAACATGTACAGTTGTACAGGTACTTAAAGGTAACTTACATTGTTATCTTCAACTTTTTGTTAGTTTGTTAAATGTTTATATTGGATTTTTTCCGTTAGTAAAAGTACCTTTGTGCACGATTACCATTATATATTATTAAACTTTGAAGTTATCTTTTAAGGGTGTCTACTAAACGTCTTCATTTTGCCTAGATATTTGACGAATCATTGAAAATTTGATATAGCCTATTTTCAAAGTGCCTTGGTGTTGACTCAAGTCTCATATCCTCCGTCAACTCAAGTGACAACTTGGGGGATGTCTGTTTACGGAATCCAGTCCGGACATCCTCCTCTTATCCCATTGAGTCTAATCACAGATAAGTCATGCCTAAGTGCGATAACTGTCTATGCGAATTGAGAACTCTCTCCTTATAGTGATAAGTGTGTTGCAAGCATGACTGGTGAAATACCGTATCGCAAATTGATTTGGAGACTGCGACACAAGGGACACGTACGATCTATGATCCTTGAGGTTCTGGCGAGTATGTCGCGATACCTGACCAGTGGATGTGTTTCCTCCTAGTGATTATACAGGATGTACTAGACAGATGTATACACAAAATACAGGGTGACCAACCGCCGTATTTACTAACGAACAAAGTCACCGTGGCCGAGTGAGTTAGCGCGCTAGGCATTGCACGCACGGTGACCTGGGTTCGATCCCCAGCGGGCAGGATTTTTTCTGCTCTGGTTCTTGGCTATACGGGGTCCACTCGTGAGGAAAAATGAGGAGCTGCTTTAATTAGAGCAACGAGCAGTGGCGGAATGATAGGCAGAAATAAGATATTAGGATATTAAAAGATATGGAAAAGTCATATAATTCTGCGCTACCCACTAAAAATTGTGATATAATAACACAAAGAAACATATTTATTTATTATTTAATAACAAACAAATAATCTTTTTGCTTCTCCAAAGCATTTTACCGTTCAAACGTGGTTGGTATTTTAAAATTCACGCAAACATGTACCACTTCTTTCACTTTGCTTTTTCTTAAACCTACATACATATAGGTATGGGGTTGGAATTGTTCAACCTCTTCCTCGTGGTTGAGGTTGGTTAGTTCTGGCACTCCTACTTCCACATTTTACTTGAAGATTCGTGTTATTGTCTTTTGGCCAGACAAAGCTGGTACCGTATTTGTTAAACGTTCCCCAGCAAGAACCCAAGCCTGTACTCAGTTAGTAAAATCAACTTGGATCTGATAGATGAGGTGCTAACTTTTAAATTTTCCTCACGAAAGGTACGTATGGATGTATTATAGTATATTATAATATGGTAGGTTGGTTTATCTGGTCTGCTCTCAGTTCATACCCCAACCTGAAGTTTAATTATGCTTCTAAGAAAGTTCGATGCAGTTTTGCAAAGAAGCAAGTTGTTTGCAACCTCTTTCTAAATACCAGAATTACCAGACTCCATTGGTATGTAACGCGAAGTCTGGTATTTAAAACCTTCCACCCAGTCACACTAAATATGTTATAAAATCATATGCTAGACTGGCAGGACAGAGTAAATTCCACGCGTATGTAATAATGTCTAATCTGTAGCTATATTCTACATACATAATTATACTTATGACCATAAGAGCGAACCCAGTTTATACACCTCAGCGAACCAAATCTTTCTGGCATCAGTTCAAAATGTCCCCTGTGATTCTGAACTTGGTTTAATCTCGATTTTGATAGCTTCGCCGTGGAGAGAGCAAACATTTTGAAATTGTGTCTTAGGGGAAATTTCTTAGATAAGAGAGAAGCAATTTTGAGTGATTTTGAACATCTAGTACTTCTTAGTCGTAGGTACATAACTACATACTACATAATTATGTATCTGAAAGTACATAACTACATTATGTATCTGGAAGTACGTCAAATTTATATGCTGATTGAGCATATACGAACAAAATTTCAAACCACTTCTGCTTGGATTCATCTTCGGACTCTCAGATGTGGTTTGATCATGGAGTCATGTGAAATTGACAAGTCACTGTAGGATTTGGGCCTGCGCTGTCAGTTACATTTGGCTACTTGCTATGTTCTTGGCAAGAAATTTGCATTCTAAACTAGCAGAGTTACTTGCTGATCTCTCTGGAATTAATATATCTAATGCCAGAATTTTATCTGAAGAATCCCTTCTCGCTCTGAATGGCATTTGGATCCTCTCACATCCATATGCATAATAATCAATTCATGAAATGTTTATTATGATTCATTTCTCTGTTTTGAATGACTGATTGATAATTTGGCAAATATTTTTCACAATTTACAATAAAGTACGAAGAACTCAGATCAAACACCTCGGCCGAGGTGTGAAGAACGCCTATACAAAGAAAGAGACAGCCCGGCAGAGTGTAAGGTTACGGAAAACATAGTTCCCATGCATTTCATCTAATTCAGTGGTTCCCAACTCAACTTCCACTGCGACCCACTTTTTTAAATTTCTGAGACCCGCGACCACCAAATGTGTATTCACCCCTTCCTCTTTCGTAGTTGATTTTTTCAATCTATCTTAATCTAAAATTCTAAAAGGTATTAGTTTTGAGAAAAAAACAACAAATAATTAATCATTTTATTAAGAGGCAAACAATAAAAAATTATTAATTGTTAAACATTCAATGAATTAACAAAATTAGGAAAAAAGGAAAAAAAAAGTGGGCTGGTGGCTCAGAGGTAGCACTCCTGACTTTGAACCCCGAGGTTGCGGGTTTGATTCCCGCCCTTGGCGGATTTTTCTCAAGAAGGATAATGAGTTATTAAAAAAGTAAATAACGTAAAATAATTTAAAGGTGTATGGCACGTGTCTGATGCTGTGCACTGCTGATTCATATTATAATAATTAACCCCTCGAAAGTCTAAGGGTACATTTTGTACACAATTTTTTTTTTCTTCAATAAAGAGCGCCATTGGATTTTTATTTAACATTTTTACCAATCAGAAAACTTTTAAATTTTTTCTACCTAAGAACCAAGACCTTGCGAAGACCCATGAAACCTTCTGGCGACCCACTTGAAACCTTCTCGCGACCCACTCGGGAACCACTGATCTAATTGTACAAATATGTCGGATCATTTTGTCTGTGATACCTACGGCTAATTTTTCCTTTCTTATTTTGTACTTTATTCTGAAAGGACTCTGTTCCTATCATGCAGTGAGTTAAGTATACCTAACACCTACAGCTAAAATAACAAAATTACCTACACTTGCAGGAGTTGTAGGAAAAATGACAGAGAAAGAGATTTAACCTAGGAACTGCACTATTGTGTTTTTATTTCGGTTTAACTTCGCCTTCAACATGGTCATATCTAGACGGGACAGGGGTTATATACCCAACATTCGCTGGACAAGCAACCGAGCTACTCACATGAATCTCACTTAGCCTAAGTGGGGCCGGGAATAGCCAGCTGAACGTGGATTGCTATGATGACCTTGGAAGGATTTGAAACCAGAACGGTCACCAATCCATATCCTCACCAGAGTGGACGTTGCTCAACATCAGTGATCGGATGAGAACTGGTGTATTTAAAGTGCCATCTTCGCTGGCTCTCCAGTCTCTCCGCTGTTGAAAGTTCTGCTTATGTAACACCAGTCAAAACAATGGCTATCTTGGCATAATATGTTCTGGCCATTATACCTTTCTCTGATCCCGTGGCGTGCATAACATGTCTATTATTCAACGGGTAACGCTTGGTTAACACCAGCTGGCCAATGGTCCAGTTACCAAGGTCACGGCTTCACAATTCACGGGTCGGTGGCTCAGCATGGTTTGTATATGTTTGTGGTTGTGAGTGTGGCTGTTTAGGACGTGTGGAATTTAGGCTGAATTTGGTAGGTTACGGTTAGCTGCGGATTTCAAAGCTAATGTATGAGACAGTCTGTGTTACATCACGAAAGAGAGTTATGTAAAGCTCGAGACAGTACGCTTTATGTAGCACCTCTTTGTTATGATTTTAACGTCGCTTTTAACTGAATGGTCATATCACGGCGGGGGTTTTACCCTCCATTCGCTGAAAATTAACAAACCAGCTACTCAAATTAACCTCACCCACCTTGAGTGGGGCCGGAAACATACATCACGTGGCGTGGGTCCGAATTTAAATGGTCACCCATCCAAGTGCTAACCACGCTGGAAGTTTCTTAACTTCAGAAACAGAACGAGAACTGGTGTATTCAACGTGCCATCTACACTGGGCTTTTATTATGCTTTTTGTTACAGATCTGTTTATTGTCGATTGAGTATTAAAGAGTGTTACGAGGATTTTTGTTTTGCTCAACATCCTCTAAAAAGGATTTTATTTGTTCCTAGAAGTAACCTTCTTCTTGCACTTTTTGTTACACACTTGTACTGCACCCTAAGAAGGTATGTAATTTGAAAATTTGTGGGTTCAATATAAAATGTGGTCACCGCAAAAAGTACTTGGGTTATGGGTGTAGCTGGCCAATCTGGCTAACTTTTTAGTACCATTATCTTTTAGTGGTCTAAGTATCCTATATTATTACTTCAAATATTTACGACCACGAACTTAGCTTTAACTTGACTTTTACTCCGAGAAAAACGCCAAGTAATAGGGCCATAAAAGTTTTACAAAGTCCAAATAGCCCAAGTGTGTTTTTGCTCTGCCAAAATATTTCCAATTGAATGTTGTTTTTATTGGTGTACGGCGCGGCGGTACAGAATCAAAGCCTCACAATTAGTTATCTAAAAATCCTATAGCCGCAAGATAATGACAGTTTTGAATCTTAAAATAATAAAACGAAATTTTCACCAACAAGTTATATACGTATAACTTTTGTGTAGAACTGGTTTCTAATATAAAAAAAAACTGTTTGGTCTTCAATATCAATTTTTTTCAGCTAATTGAAAGCACAATAATAAGACAAGAAGTTCAGTTATTCTACGCGTAAAAAAAAATATTTTTTAAGAGGTATCCGGAAAAACATTTAATGAGCTCTGAAATTTTATTATAAATTTAGCATTGGTTAGTTAAAAAGTCCCACTACAGGATGTTCGACAGAACGGTTAGAGAGGTGTCAGGAACGGCATCCAGCTGTAAAATGGAGAAGTAGGAGTGCTAGAACCAACTTGAGGAAGAGTTTGAACAATGCCAACCCTAAGTAGGTTTGGGAAAAGGCAAAGTGAAAGAAGAAGCAGTAATCTTTTGCAAATCCAATAGTGATCCAGCCAGACCAATCTTTTCTTTGACATGTTTATAGCAATTTCTCAGCAACTAAAAGGTACAACAACCACCGATTAAACTTGGACAAAGGATAGGTAATATTAATTTAATTTTAACCGGTGTATCATATACTTGTATAAATGTATAGGATAGGTGGATAGGTAACCCTACCTACATAATGGGATTACTCTATAGGATCAACTGCATTCAACTAGACATTCTGAGTGCATGTACCTACTCCTTCAGTCCTTCAAATGAGAAGACCAGCCGTATCTATAGATGGTAGTTGTGAGTTACAAAAAATTTGTCCCCTTATCTCTATCAAGGATTGAAGATAATTACAAATCTCAGTTATAACAATTTTATTTTATTGTCAGAGTAAAGACTATTACGAATTTGAAATAAAAATCGATAAAAGTTAGCGGGAAGTGGGCGAAAAAAATAAAACAAAATACATATAAACTCTGTTTCTTATAGGCCGGTTGGCTGGCGCTACTTGACGAGCGCTCGCCTCCCGTCGATCCTTGATGAACCGCACGCAGATGAAAGTTTTCTTATGACCGCTGCCATCGAAAAGATCCATTACCTAAATTTTATTTTATTTATTTTCAAAAAACATTACAGTACATACAAGAAATACATCCTACAATGAAAAATACACCGAACAGCATAACCGCAGATTAGATTCACAAAAGTCCTCACGATGGTCGAGTCTCAAAAAGTGCTATTCGTTAGAATCCACATCATCAGTCACAGAAATCCACAGTTTAAACTTTGGAGACCATCAATACTCACCCACCTGGTAACAAAGTTGTGCACCGAAGAGCTCATGCGCCAAGTACCTATCGCATAATAATATACGATGAAAGTTATTAAAAAGTTATTTTTTGAGGCCACATTCTTTCTCGGATAGTTTTCATCGGCTGCAGGCTGTTTGGTATCCATGTTGTCCGACCACTTGCTGCAACAGTCATACCGGGAGGTAACTTTCTATTCAAATCGCGCGGAGTAAATCGCTGGATTTATATCTTTCTTGAAGATAGCTCTGCCTTGTGCTGCATTTTCATGTGACTTAGGAGATGGTTTAATTAAAAGAGATGAGAATGTTCGGAACTTTTAATAGGAGTCAGAAATTCGTATCAACACGTCTCATTGTTAGATCTAATATCTAAAAGTTCAATAGTTTTCTCAACATGTACTTTATTTTCTCAAAAGTCATCTATTAAATAACAAAAAGTGTTGTTAGCCAGCGTCGATGGCGTCGATGGAGCGTTGCTTAACTTAGGATCACCGAAGTTAAGCAACGCTCAGCAAGGCGAAAACTTCGTGATGCTGGCATTACGGCCCAACCCAGTCTGGGTAAGGTGAATGTGGTTAGCAGGTTTGTAAGTTTCCTGCAAATGCAGGGTAACATCCCCGTCGTGATATGATCATGCAGTTTAAAGCGACGTTAAACCGAAATTTAAAAAAAGGTGTGTACCTATACGCACCTTGAAAAGATAATTCTTGAGCTGAAAGTGGGAATAAAATTGTACTCCTTTTGTACCTTTAGTGGGGCCCAAAAAACATACATACCATTATTATCTTCGGTATTTAGATTGAAAAAGTCTGTTTTAATTGTTTCTTTTCAAAGTGACCGTTCTGCTTGATGATGCACATGTATACGAGGTAAATAGATAATATGTAATCAATAATAAAGTTAGCATAAAATGAGAAGCGAGTTCGATATCCATATTCATCAAACCTGCAATCTCTGAATCCGAAGTCAGGTGTCTCAACCTCTCGAACACACTAGGCGACTTGTTTTACCTATCTAAAAGGAAGAGTTGTTGCAGTATACTGCATACATAACATGAACCTGACTCAACCTATAATAACTATAGATACTATAGTATACAACCACACATACATAGATCTACGAAACCTTGAGCCAAAGTAAGTGGATAGACAACTCGTTTTGTTACTATACTAAGGAAATACCTATTATGTACTTAAAATATGAAAATCCATACTTATTAGTGTTTTCATGACAAGGCACGCTTACTTTAGTTTGACCAAAAATATGACTTGAAAAACAACTGATTGTTTCAAGTTTCCTGAAAATTAAGGAAAGCAAGTAATGCAATTTAGCATGGAACCCTGTCTATGGATGTATTGGTTATCCCATTCTCCTGTGGTGATCTCACAAACCAATTTGCAATATATGCTAAAGGACTTTTCCATCTGGCTGAAAGTGATAGATGTAGAAATCCCACCTATTAACGACGCTTGAAGTAATGATCATAGCCAGAATCCAGAAACTGAATTCGTTTAACATGTAGTACTCATAAATGAAAACTTTCCATCAAAATTATTGAGAAATCCGTTTTACAACTCCTTAAAAAGAGTGACTTGCCGAAATTTGTTTTAACTATTCCCAATTTGAATCTACAGCAAACATGATGGCCCCAGTTGTCACAACAGACATCAAGCTGGAGCCATGGGGCAAAGATCTTAATACCATAAATGAAATGGAAATCATATCCATCCCAATCAAAGAAGACACAGTCGAAGACACCATGGAAGAGGCCCTTAAAGCAGAGGAACAAGTAGGGAATGGTGATGCCAAGAAACACCGTCCACGAACAATGCATAAAATTAAACTGACTCTGGAAAACGGCACGAAAAATCTGGGCAGACAAACAGCGAGTCTGGTTAGCACCATGGGCAATTGGACCTCGTCCATTCTGAAGCACGATAAGGTTGAAAAAGATGACCAGCAAAGCCAAGCATCGGATGTGGAGAGTATAGGACTCGTGGAAAAGTATGCGTCGTTGACTCGGAAAATGAAGACTTTGCTGAAAATTGGTGACGACGGGAAAAGTGTGAAGGACGAACAGGAGAGTTCCGTTGATATTGAGGTGCCATGAGTAAAGATATTGTTTTAGCTCTGTGTTCATTGTACTTAGTTAATTATTAATTTCATATTATGTACCTAGTATTAGAATTAATATTACTATATTATATCGATACCTTTGCTAAAACAATAAAAGTTAGGATTTTGTAGATCCGTCAGTAAAGATCTCAAAATTTATTCATGGATTTAAATACCACAAGACAGCCAAAATCAAGCTGTCAATTATGCATCAGTTTATGGTTTTGCACTAGATAGGGTATATGTACTAAGAATATCTCGATAACATAAACAAAGCAATGGTTCTGATCAATTTATTAGTGCAAGTACTTTCTATTTTCTTACTCAAGTACTAACTACTGTGTATTAAGTAATACTTTTCTTCTATCAGAAATTAATAACTAATACTAAATATAACACGAGTATTATGAGTAAATGCAATTGAGTACGTTCCTAGACTCAAGTACACTCGACTATTTAACATCTACTTGTCTACACTCCAGTGCACAATAATTGCATTTTCCCATGAGGAAATTACAAAATTACCCAATAGGAAAGGAATAGCTTGATTTAAACGAGGTAGAAATTCCTCAGACCTGTAGATTACAAACAATGAATTTATAAAATCCTTTAATAACTCAAACATTTACATTTAATAAAGCGTAGAGGTAGGTACATTACAAAATAGCCATAATTTATATTGTGGTAATTAAGCATAATATTATCTACACATTAATTTGTCTGTACGGATACTGGGTGTCCCAACAAGTGAGTATATCATTTATAATGAAGTATAACACTCTTATGACACAGTATTTTGTGGTAGGTACCTACTGGGTTTTTTCAAATTCAAGCTTCATTCCCTAACATGCAGATTTTTCTGTGTACAATTATCGTATATGGCCTTTTTCTGTTAATGCCGAGTCAAAAATATTTGATGCCGTCGGTCGCCTTTAGGCGGTTGCCCACTAGGCAGCCCAATGTGACAGCATCAACCTACCTCAACCATGAGAAGGAGGTTGAACAATTGCAATCCTAAGTAGGTTTGGGAAAAGGCAAAATGAAAAAATAATAAACATATTAAATGGCTCGAGGTCTTGACCATATTGGCATTTAAATGCATTCATTTATGTCGATGATCTCGTTTCGGAATTTATTGAAGACAGTGGGTCATCTACGTTATTGATTCTCTTGAGTCTCAAGCAGAATTCTATTGGAATAGAACTTGTAAATCTGAAGAATCTACTTAAGAACTTTTTACTTTGGTATCTAAAATTATACTGCGGTTAGTTACTGTGGCGTGTTTTATAGTAAGTACTTCTCGATTCAAAACAAGTTCTCGATACCAATTAATAGATGTGTATTTCATCCATCCAAAAAGCTGATTATTTCCAGGATTATTTTGACAAAAACGAACAGCTTTTCGATACTTGGGGTCTGTATTTCAGTGTGCCCAATGGTCCATCTTGTAGCATATGAGTATAAGTCCCTGTAGTCCCTGTGATGTGTAATAAATGTTTTACAAGGTTTTTATGTTATTTATACGTGTCAGATCTCACTTAGGTGATTGGTCAAATCAAAACTATTAGTAATAGAGCCTAAAGTATAGATAGAACTTGGAAAAAAAAATTGTCGGCTCTGGGTCTAAAACCTGGTATCTACTTCACAAGGTAAAAATATCCAGGTGGTTTAGAGAACAACTATTAGCCTGTATATTATTAAGTCTAATAAGTCTAATAACTCTCAGTCTTTCTATATGCTTTTCTATTCAAGAATGAGTCACCCAGTAAGACATGACCATGAAAAACCCCGCCAATTTCCTTACAAGTATTTCATGAGAAAACCGTGCAGGCTCAGCCATTATGTAAATTTTTAGTAGACGCAAGAATTCAACGCTAATTTCTACCTATGCCCATTTTGCTTCAGGCCATTTTTTATGAAATCTGGTAGGCACCAAAATCTTTCGATGAAATTCCACGAGCTAACTGAGTCATAAAGTTTTATTGCCTATGTTTAATGACTTTGGTAGGTATAATTGGTAGCTAATTTTAATATCACTACGTCAAAGTCAGTATGCAACGTACTGGGCATGGTTAGGCAAATGTTCTCAATTCAATATTTCGCCGGACAAGAAGTGGACTCAAATCATAATAATATGTTGATCATATTATTACGATAATTGACGGTTGTTTATTTGGAGCTTTTTACCTACGAGTTCGGTCCAAAACAGGTTTTGGAAAGTCTAATTTAATACCAACTAAATAATAATACTCATCCCCCCATGAATACCCTGAATCCGCGTTAGTATATTACTTTGGTATACGAATTCTTTCAAAACAATAACTGTACCATTCTTGTAGCAGAAACTTTCTTTCCGTCAAGTTTGTCCAGATCAAGATTCGAACCCACACCCTTCAGGTCATGAAATGTTTTCCACTTCATCATCATAGAGGTCGGTCACATAACTACCACTTGATTCTAATAGAAAGGAGGAACTGTATCTAGAACTGAAACGACTGCCAAGATTCAAACTCTTTTCCAGTGGACACACCTTCCCTTGCCTGCAGCGCTGTCCACAAAGGTTTCACGACAAAGACTTGTCACCTATTAGTCTACCCCAGTTTATTGCCAGTCAACTGATTCGAACCTTTGATACCCTAATAAATGTACTATTCAAGAACTTACCTACTACTCACAAGATCTTACTGAGAGTTTACGACCGAAAATAGCTCCTACAAAGGACACATTATCAAAAGACAATTATCAAATTATATGATCACCAACTACAAAGGCATGAAATAATAATTTATGTAATACGATTATATGCCTATACTAAAGTACCTGGTTCACTAATAATATATACCTAAGTATGTATGTCTGCATTCCTATGTACATTGCAGCATCTCAAGGTGAACACAAGTTACATAAAAGTTCATACCATGCTATCTACTTGATTGTAATAAATACCAACCTATCTATTTATCTAATAGTGCATGGCATAAACAAAGGCTTGTATAATGCATTCCTTGGAGTCCACCTAGTAAATTCCACATGTACTCCACATGCTTATTGTACACAGATGGATTATGAATGTTGGAGATAAGGATAGAACATATTTTTCACAGGTAAATATTTGCTATACAGGATCCTGCGAACTGCTGACCCGAAGTAAGTTAGGGAAAAAAGTAAACTGGAATAAACCTTGGCAAACACCTTTATTTTTCGTAACGACCTTAGGGCCTAGCGTTGCTGACATATGGAAAGAGACTCAATAAATAAGGACATGGCCGAAATCTTGGTAGTATTTGAATTTTGAACTAATATGTGGTTTAGGGATGTCAAAACTCCTATACTTTCTCAAGAATGCCTTCACAATAACTACTTTTAATATAACTACAATGACGAAGAAGTACTTTAGAAATTTACCCATACCATATCCGTTTGTTAAAAAAGTGGTATTTGTTATTTTCTGTTGGTATGTATTAGGTAAACAAATAGTATTTTATTTATTTTTTACATACAAACAGTCCACTTTAAATTCATTCAGACTTATATTATATTTGGATGTCTTTAAAATATATATGATACACTTATGGACAAATTGCTTATTTCTTAGTCCAAAAAGTTCACCTTGTTACAGGGTTTTTTGAACCAGTAATCTTTCCAGCAGAAATAAATTTAAAGATTATCAACACAACAAAATGGTAACAACAATATCTGCTGGTTTTCCTTGTTGTTATTATTATTCAACTTTTGCATGCATATAATTTATATAATGTCCCTTCAGTATCGGCCATTTGAGAAATTCCTATTCCGATCCTGTACAGACATGGATTTCTCAACTGTGCTTACCGTACAGCCACATGGCCGTATTCTACTAGGATTAATGGATACCGTAGGTAGCTGCTAAGCTAGGTACCCAGATCAGTGACTGGTTAATAGGACCCTAGATAGCATCAGCAAATGCAAGAACATATACAGGGTGGACCAAAAAAAACGTTTACACCCGTTAATGGTAGATTACTGACGACATTTCCAGCCCGGATCTGCAATCCGTTTTTTCGGATTCACCTTTATAACTGCACAAAGTGATTTTTTGCAACTTTCTGAAAAAGTCCGACTTTGGCTTATTCTTCGGGTCAGAACTTTTTTTTCTGTTTAAGATGAGTTGATTCTGAACAATTCTGCAGAAAGCCAACAAAATTTCGATGTTTCTAGCTACACTACTTTGTTTTTTACGGTTTGGTTTGGCATCTTTTTTGACACCTGAATAGAAAAAAAAATTCTCATGTAAGTTTTTTACACTTTGAAACACTCAAGATTTGCCCGAGCAAATTTCGGCACAGACATGGGCAAATTTGATAAAAGTTGGCGGCCAACCCAAACATGCTAAAAAATAATTTTACGATTTTTTATCACGTGATCTTCTGGGAAAACGAACCAGGTAAGTCTCAAAAAATGATGTTCAAAATCTTAAAAGTGTTGACCGTGTAGGGTCGTCTTGTACTCAAAGAGTAATTAGCTATTTATGTCTGATAATTATTTTCCTTGGAATTAATTAAAGGCCAGTCAAATGAATGATTGTTTGTTTCTCGATCATAGTTTTCAAGCATATTTTTCTGCATTCTATGAAATATTATCTTTAAACTTCTTGAGTTTTTTTAGTAAACGTTACATAATTATTATTATTCGTATGCTGAAATGGCAGATATGCATTTAGCATATGGAGCTGCCAACAGGAACATTTGGGATCACGTGAAAAACATAGTTTACGAAATACCAGTGGAGACGCAAGAGTAGCAGAATCTGGTAGCAAGAATCCTGTTGGCATTCGATGACCTGACAGAAAACCTGGAATCTTCCGCAACATTCGATGGAACATGATGAAGAGGTTCAACCTTTGCATACAGAAAGGTGGACGCCACTTCCAACAGTTCCTCTGAGGGAATTGAGAAGGGAGAGAGAGATAGAGAGAGAGAGAAGCAAGAAGGTAGAAGGTAGAGGGACAGTTCTGAGTTAGAACTAAGGTTAGAACCATTGGTTTCAAAAATTTGTGTGAGGAGAATCCATAGTTTGTACAATGGCTAAATAAAAAATGGCAACAGTTTTTTTTGTTTTGTAGTAATGAATTTTGCTGGCTCTGGCGTTCGGACCGGGGTGGGATCTTCCGCATGACAAGTGACTAGCTTACCACTGAGCTAATCGTGCGCTTTTTATCGTTTCTCATTGAACATACTAACACAAAATGTTTTTTAAAATACCTTTTTCTTTATATCAAAATAGTAAAAAACATAATAAAGACTGCAAAAGTTTATTAATTTTACAAAATATTATCTTGTTTTATTTTTATTTTCAAGATTTCTATTAAGAGTTGGCAATCGGTAAATATTTGTTATTTAATTAGAATAATTAGTATTGTTTATGATAGAAGAACCTACCTACATATTTACCTGGTTTCATTTCATAAACTCTATTTTCGTTAGGAAAATTCGCTAGTTTTTTTTTTCTCTCGTAGGGAAACATAAGAAAAACCATCCTTACATTATCAAGGCAGTCTCTCAGGGGCTTACATGAATAATAATTATGTGTATTGTGATACCAATAGTATCTGATATAACTCAATTTACAGATGGTATTACCCCCAAAAAAACCATAAGTTGTTACTTTTACAACAGGTCAGATACAGGTATGAATAAAATATTCCATCAGATTTTTTTGATAATTAAAAAAATATTAACCGCCGAGAATGGATCCTCGGTCATGCGACTAACACTCGAAGCACTACCACATCTAGATAACATCACTGACAATCTGTAGAGCACGAAAATAATCATTTAAATTTTCCTAAACTGGCTGATGAAGGCATGTGAGACCGCGGTATTCAAAGAAAGCAATGTAAACAATTTTTGTAAACAATACAAGACGCCCTTACACAGTCTACAGCTAGAAAACTCTTAGAAATTTTGAAGAGTTTTTGGCAAACATCTAATAATTTTTCCCAGAAGATCACGTGATAAAAAATCGTAAAATTATTTTTTAGCATCCTTGGGTTGACCGCCAACTTTTATCAAATTTGCCCATGTCTGTGCCAAAATTTGTTCGGACAAATGTCGAGTGTTTTATTTAGTAAAAAAGTTTTTTCGCGTGTTTTTTTTTCTGTTCAGGTGTAAAAAAATATGACAAACCAAACCGTAAAAAAACAAATTAGTGTAACTAGAAACATTGAAATTTTGTTGGCTTTCTGTAGAATTGTTCAGAATCAACTCATCTTAAACAGGAAAAAAGTACTGACCTGAAGAATAAGCCAAAGTTGGACTTTTTTGGAAAGTTGCAAAAAATCACTTTGTGCAGTTACGAAGGCGAATTTGAAAAATCGGATTGCAGATCCGGCCTGGAAATGTCGTCAGTAATCTACCATTAACGGGTGTAAACGTTTTTTTGGTCCACCCTGTATTATGTACACCTCTCGTCTGCATTGCTATCTGGTAGATGGCACACAGAGATGGTTCAGCGATATACAGGGTGACCCAGGAAACCGGGATAGGTACGCAGACTACCCAAAGAACTAATTGGTTAGTTGGACCCTAGATATCATCGACAAATCCATGTTAAGTGCATTACGTCTCCATTTCTATCTGGGAGATGGCACACAGAGATGGTTCAGCGATGTACAAGGTGACCCGACATTGACATCTGTGAAGCATAATTTAATTTTAGACCTCGCGCAAATTTACACCTTTAAAATATCTTCTCCTATTGAGTTCCCCTCATTCTCTTTCTTTCTTTCTCTCCTTCAAGCGTTTTTTTTCTTATCAGACAACACAGATTCTAGAAAATTTCATCTTGTCAAAGTTTTAAATTTGTGACGACTCAATTTGTACAAAAAACAAAGCGAAATTGAGAAAAATGTGTCCAAGAAAAAAAAAAAAAAAAGATGGTAAATGTCGAGTCTTTCATATCGGGTGTCTATGGTTTTTTGGTTCCCCCTATATTTTAAGAAGTATTTCACCGAGATGGTTGAACACAAGACTATCTGATGCACCACATACAGGTATGATGGGAATGCGATTGCAATACACAACCTTGCCAGTTGCATTTGTTGCATCACAGTGACTCGGCATGTAGGTCTAACAATCCGGAGGACTCATGTTTGAACCCTGCCCTCGCATTCTTTTCAGTTACTTGAAGTATTCAATTTATTATTAGATCATTTTCAGCCATCAAGGTAATAATAGTTGGGCTAAAAGCTTGTATACTGTTACTCAGCAAGTGGATCTAAAGTCCAGCAGGGATACTAAAGACAATGAATAGGCCATTTCTTTTGCCTAAGCTCGAATAACTGTTAATCAGTAAATCCTAACTGACTTTGGTATCAGGCCTGGGTTTAGAGCAAATAATTCTGACAAAACCAAAAATGCCTGTCTCTCAACATTCACGTTGGTTTTATAACCTGGTCAGAAATACCGACGCCATTTTGAAACGGAAATATGAAAAAGTGCCAACTTCTGTCCATAATCCCTGAATATCTACCTGAATATCTATTCTGAATATCTATCTAGTCTACTTGGAGTCTTTTGAAGAGTGTCAACTGATTGTAATATGATATTTGTCAATTATACAATACAATAATCTGTTCATCCTGCAAGAATTAAACTAAAAGAAACCCTTTACTCTCATAGTCTAAACAAAGTGTACCACTCATCTGATCCTGATATGTTCAAAGTTCCTGTAATACTTCTGGTTTCGTTCAAATATCTCGACTAGCAAGTAATTGAAATAACATGTACATTGTACCTACTTGGCTAATAGTAGCGTCTGTAATAGTATACAAGAATCTCTTTGGAGCTTTTTAGAATGAAAAAAAAGTAACAACATATTTTTCTTCTGATGCTGTTGTACCTACCATGGTAATATTCATATCTCTTCACTGAGAGAAAGCAATCTACTGGAAGTCACTTACAATATTGGGAATTCAGAAGTCATGACTTCACGAACCAATCATACAACGTATAAGTATTAGATAAGAGAGGTCAACGAGAGTGGTTCCAATTCAACTGATTTGCCTATGTAATATGCTCGTTATCTCGTATGTATATAGGTATATATCTGCATACATATTGTATTAGTAAGTAACTACCTATGTATTACGAAGCGTCTACACATCCAACATCTGGTAGTGTTAGAAGGGGTATTCAACTGTTTTTCAGCCTCCTCTCTTTCAGGATTTCCATCTTCTAATCGACCGAAATTATCTTTTTCCCGTCATTCAGATGGGAAGAAACAGTCAAATTAGGACAGTGCCTTTAAAAATTGAACTTTCTCCAGAAAAAAGACTCCGCTCACCTGATGGACTATGAACTTTCCATTAGATAGAGGAGCGGTCTGTTAATTTATCTCATCTGGACAGATCCAAGTAGGTAAATTCGCTGGGATACACAGATGCGGTACTAGCTTTGTCAGGCTAAGAGATAATGACACAAATCATGAAGACCCTTAAAAAGGTGGCGTTAGGAAGGGCATCCAGCCATATAATGTCAAAGCAGGAGTGCCAGATCTAACCTACCTCAACCATTAGTAAGAGGTTAAACGATTCCGACCTCAAGTAGTTTGGGAAAAGGTGAAGAAAATGTAGTTATGGTGAAGAAAATGTAGTTTAAGGGTGGTTATGAACTCTTACTTGGTTGCCAGTCCAATATCTACCAGTCCATCTATCAAGTTTGGATTTGTTACATAAATTCTTGTTATTTATCTATAGGTGTGAATGGCCCTTACAGCTCAGCAGGCCTGAGAAATCCAAAAATTAGTTATATGAGCGGCATGAAGAGATATTATCATAACAATTAAAATTTATTAGATCCGAATGGAAATCATACTCCGCAGTATTTGGATATGTGGGAACTTCCAGTTCTAAAGCAATAACAGAAAGGAAGTGCCTTATACGTAGACATGAGGAACTTGGAGTTCTAGAAATATAGGTAAGCATGTGATGGCCATATTATAGAACTTGGGACTAGCAAGTCCGGCATAATGATTGTGAAAGTCATAAAGACCAGTGGCGGAGAGAGTAATAAATTTAAGGATAAGAGAATCTTTCTTGGAACCAGAAGTTTTGCAGGTAAACAATTCCTTGAACTTCTGAGATTGCGGAATCTGATACTCTCTAACTCGCTTCCATATGGACTATCTACTTCCATGTGAATCCTAGAGGTACTAAAGTGTAGTAAATTTAGCATGTCGTATATTTTAAATACATACCTACTTCATCTATGTTCTTACGCTTTAAAAGTATAAGGAAAATTGATTTATTATTTTAATTATTTATCAGTTTGCATCGTTTTGAAAACAACGAATTAAGATTTGAAAGATACATTAAAGAAAAAAAATCGACATTACTAGATCAAACGCTCTACTTCTTGGTTCAAACTCGCACCCTCTTATACAGTACCTATATATTAACAGAAAGTTGAGGTCATTTTACCACCAAGTTTGGCTACTTTTGAAAGTTAGTGGACTATTGATTTCTTAACGGACAAATGGAGTTGTAATAAATTTCAACATTCTTACCTTTTCGACTGCGCCAGTAATAGCGCCACAGGGTATAAATCCCCACAGAGATGGCCAGCAAGATCATTATGGTGATGATAACTGCCCACACGATGCTCGAAGAGCTGAGGCATTCTTCCGGGGCCGAACCTGTCTCAACTTGGGCCGCGGCCGAAGCTAAGAGAGATAGAAGTAAGGCGGCCTCGTGCTGTTTAGACGCCATTGTGGGGCATCCTAGAGTTATCTGTAACAGGGAAGAGTAGTTTGAGATGTAGAGGGGTTTTCTGTATCTTTATGTATTCCTAAATAAGAGATCATGAGGCTTAGTAGATCCAAATTGGTCATCTCAAGATTATAAAAGGTATACTTTGTCGGAATTGAAAGAGTTTACGTAAAGTTGTTTCTTCCGTAGTGAAGTACGGGAAGTTCCTGATAATTTCAAATTATTAAATGGGTCGTGTTTGTGATGGAACCTATTGCAATAGTATATAATGTATAAAGTAAATATTGCAGTAGTATACACTGTATAAAGTAAATATACATTGTAAACTACTGCAAACCTTGTCAATGCGTCCATTCAACAATCCAAAACATGAGTAATACTTCTTGTCAAATGTCGATTGCAACTTTTTTACATATCCCTTGTTGCAAATTTGAGACGTTACAAGGTAATGATGTGTATAAGGGTTGGTATGCTTAGTAAGAAGAGGTACATCTAGTCAACATCTGTTTTGGCTGAGTGATAATCATAAGGGCGCACGCATATTCCTCCCGAACCCTATTTCTTACTCAGGTAGAGACAACAAATTTCTCCCGGGACATAGAGAGTAACATGTAAATTCCTCCCCGTCCAACACACAAGCTATGTACTTAAACCTGAGGTTCTATGTACATAGGTCGACTAAAATATGGACGTAT
Source organism: Bactericera cockerelli (assembly GCA_024516035.1). Lineage (NCBI taxonomy): Eukaryota > Metazoa > Arthropoda > Insecta > Hemiptera > Triozidae > Bactericera > Bactericera cockerelli. Next base: position 38,857,319 of record CM044956.1, read on the forward strand.
GTGAATTTATCCGATTTAATGAATTCCTTCTCTCATCATAGATAAATTTATTTTATTTGAGGAGACTCCTTGTCAGACAAACGGTTGTCAGACTAAATGTTGTGTTTCGTTAGCCGGCTAGGATAGCTTGGGTGAGGGGCTTAGGTTAGGTTGAAATTAGCGCAGGGTTAGACCGGGTCGCTACGCAACCCGGCCTAACCGCCTGCGCTAATTTCAACCTAACCTAAGCCCCTCACCCAACCATCCTACCCGACAAACTGAAGTCAGTGATCTATCGTGCAATCTCACCTTGTTAACTTTACCTAACCCTATCTAACAACAAAATGTACATAGAACCACTATATGTATGTGTACTTACCGGGAGGAATTTACCGGGGAGGAATTTGACCGGGGAGGAATACTACACGGGAGGAATATGTGTAAAAAAGGGTAAACGGGGAGGAATACTGCACCTCGCAATCATAATCTATTTATGAAATTATATGGGAATAATTATAATGAACAGTGACGACAGGATGGATTGTTCATCCATAGAAAAATTTTAACCACAAGTAAAGCATGTGCGATGTCTATTCCTTGGTTTGCAATCATTAGCATATTATCCTCTTTTGTAATTTATTACATAGCTAAAGGCAGTACCAAGTCAAGTATAAGAAGTCCTGTATGTAATGGTAAATTATGTCTAAGTACTATGCAACTGTTGACAATTCTCTATTCAAATATGTCAAATGCAATTTTGCAATCTATTCATTCAGACAGTACTTGAAAGCATATTATTATATTTTAGGTACTAGTTCTAACCTAAGATTCTGGCTGGGGGGACGTCAAACAGGGAAAAGAACAGTGTCTTGCTAGAGGACTATAAATTCTACAGGGTGGACCAAAAAAACGTTTACACCCGTTAATGGTAGATTACTGACGACATTTCCAGCCCGGATCTGCAATCCGTTTTTTCGGATTCGCCTTTATAACTGCACAAAGTGATTTTTTGCAACTTTCTGAAAAAGTCCGACTTTGGCTTATTCTTCGGGTCAGAACTTTTTTCCTGTTTAAGATGAGTTGATTCTGAACAATTCTGCAGAAAGCCAACAAAATTTCGAAGTTTCTAGCTACACTACTTTGTTTTTTACGGTTTGGTTTGGCATCTTTTTTGACACCTGAATAGAAAAAAAATTCTCATGTAAGTTTTTTACACTTTGAAACACTCAAGATTTGCCCGAGCAAATTTCGGCACAGACATGGGCAAATTTGATAAAAGTTGGCGGCCAACCCAAAGATGCTAAAAAATAATTTTACGATTTTTTATCACGTGATCTTCTGGGAAAACGAACCAGGTAAGTCTCAAAAAATGATGTTCAAAATCTTAAAAGTGTTGACCGTGTAGGGTCGTCTTGTACTCAAAGAGTAATTAGCTATTTATGTCTGATAATTATTTTCCTTGGAATTAATTAAAGGCCAGTCAAATGAATGATTGTTTGTTTCTCGATCATAGTTTTCAAGCATATTTTTCTGCATTCTATGAAATATTATCTTTAAACTTCTTGAGTTTTTTTAGTAAACGTTACATAATTATTATTATTCGTATGCTGAAATGGCAGATATGCATTTAGCATATGGAGCTGCCAACAGGAACATTTGGGATCACGTGAAAAACATAGTTTACGAAATACCAGTGGAGACGCAAGAGTAGCAGAATCTGGTAGCAAGAATCCTGTTGGCATTCGATGACCTGACAGAAAAACCTGGAATCTTCCGCAACATTCGATGGAACATGATGAAGAGGTTCAACCTTTGCATACAGAAAGGTGGACGCCACTTCCAACAGTTCCTCGGAGGGAATTGAGAAGGGAGAGAGAGATAGAGAGAGAGAGAAGCAAGAAGGTAGAAGGTAGAGGGACAGTTCTGAGTTAGAACAAAGGTTAGAACCATTGGTTTCAAAAATTTGTGTGAGGAGAATCCATAGTTTGTACAATGGCTAAAAAAAAAAAAATGGCAACAGCCTTTTTTGTTTTGTAGTCATGAATTTTGCTGGCTCTGGCGTTCGGACCGGGGTGGGATCTTCCGCATGACAAGTGACTACCTTACCACTGAGCTAATCGTGCGCTTTTTATCGTTTCTCATTGAACATACTAACACAAAATGTTTTTTAAAATACCTTTTTATTTAGGTATATCAAAATAGTATAAAACATAATAAAGACTGCAAAAGTTTATTAATTTTACAAAATATTATCTTGTTTTTTTTTTTTCAAGATTTCTATTAAGAGTTATTTGGTAAATATTTGGTAAATATTTGTTATTTAATTAGTATTGTTTATGATAGAAGAACCTACCTACATATTTACCTGGCTTCATTTCTTCAAACTCTATTTTCGTTTGGAAAATTCGCTAGTTTTTTTTTTTTCTCTCGTAGGGAAGCATAAGAAAAACCATCCTTACATTATCAAGGCAGTCTCTCAGGGGCTTACATGAATAATAATTTATTATGTGTATAGTGATACCAATAGTATCTGATATAACTCAATTTACAGATGGTATTACCCCCAAAAAAACCATAAGTTGTTACTTTTACAACAGGTCAGATACAGGTATGAATAAAATATTCCATCAGATTTTTTTGATAATTTAAAAAAATTATCACCGCCGAGAATGGATCCTCGGTCATGCGACTAACACTGGTAGCACTACCACATCTAGCTAACATCACTGACAATCTGAAGAGCACGAAAATTATCATTTAAATTTTCCTAAACTGGCTGATGAAGGCATGTGAGACCGCGGTATTCAAAGAAAGCAATTTAAACAATTTTTGTAAACAATACAAGACGCCCTTACACAGTCTACAGCTAGAAAACTCTTAGAATTTTTGAAGAGTTTTTGGCAAACATCTAATAATTTTTCCCAGAAGATCACGTGATAAAAAATCGTAAAATTATTTTTTAGCATCCTTGGGTTGGCCGCCAACTTTTATCAAATTTGCCCGTGTCTGTGCCAAAATTTGTTCGGACAAATGTCGAGTGTTTTATTTAGTAAAAAAGTTTTTTCGCGTGTTTTTTTTCTGTTCAGGTGTAAAAAAATATGACAAACCAAACCGTAAAAAACAAATTAGTGTAACTAGAAACATCGAAATTTTGTTGGCTTTCTGTAGAATTGTTCAGAATCAAACACCTCGGCCGAGGTGTGAAGAACGCCTATACAAAGAAAGAGACAGCCCGGCAGAGTGTAAGGTTACGGAAAACATAGTTCCCATGCATTTCATGTACTTTCAGCCAGCGAAAAGTGCAACATGAATTTCAAAAATTGCGATTTTTATTGCAGAAATGGGCTCTACGTTGAAAAATAAGTTGATTTGACTCTTTGTTTGACTTCCTAGGCCACCGGGATCCCTATTTTCGAGACCCCCCAACAATCGTGAAAGACATGAAAAGATTCATAATTTTGTTTTTTTTTTCTGTTTTTTTTTCATACGGATCCTTTGAGACCCGACTTCGTGTCTTTAACTTGGCACTGAAGATTAAGTGAGGTGTCTAAAGTGATCAAGATATAATGGAGATGAGCCCGGACTAAAAAAAAATTCTAAATTATAAGCGGGCGGCCCATTTGGGCGGCCTCGGGTTTTGGGAGCCCAAATCGGGAATTGAAGGATAATACTAGTCTTAAGTGGTATCAAATGAAAGATCTTGATGAGCAGATACCAAATTTATTGATTTTATTCCTTCATCCGGTCCACTGGGTGGCACCTGGTGGCCTTTTCATTTTCTTTGGCGGGTAGGTACCTTCGAATTCTTAGCTTAGTGGTCAGATCTTGGCCAGTATGTATTTTTCGAGATGACCTCGCTCTCTCACTGCAAAATTTTAAAGTTTAAGTTTCCATGTATTAATTTAGTTCATTTTCCGTCCGTTTCTGTAGAAGATTTATTTATTTATTTATTTACACTTTATTTTTTTTACAAAACAATCATCAACAACAACAAAAAATATAACAATAAATTAAAAAAAAAAAAAACTTAGAAATATGTACAAAAAGAAATATTAATTTTTATTACAATTGTTTTGTAATCCGGGGCGAAGTTAATGCCTTAGGCATTCTCTGCCACTTAACCACAATAGACAAAGATAACTTTGTCTATTGGTAGCATGCTCGACCTGCAACCCAGTCAGCATGGGTTCGAATCCTGGCGGGGACGAAATTTTTTAGCTCTATATTTTCAATTTGGGCTTAACGTTGTTTTGTTTTTCCGATCTTTATATTTGATCTTCATGACGACCCCATTACCCTCGCGAGGAAAATTTTAAGTAGTAGTTGAATAATTGGCCAATGACCTGATGCGGCATTACGAGATTGATTTTGGACAGTCATGGTTGGATGGAGATAAAATATCATGAATTAGCTCTCATAATGTCGATGCTACTCACTAAAAGTTGTGACAAAGTAGTGACTTTGGCCAAGTGGGTAGCATACTAGGCTTGGGTTCGATCCCCTTGAGGGAAGTTTTTTTTTTCTCTGTCCATTATGTCAGGGGTACACTCATACCTCGTGAGGGACTTCACAACCGAGTTCTCTCCCGCTCATGGTTTTATCAACACCAAATTGTCTCCCGTCGCGTCGCTTGCATTTTTACCTGATTTTATACCTACATAGTTTAGGCCTAGCATAAAAATTATAATCGAAACACCTAGGAATCATTGATATAGACCTGAGGCATGGCCTTCTATGTATTTTTCCTAACCCTATGATAAACCCAAGGCATGGCCTTCTATACAGGGTGGTCCAGAAAGTTTGCACCAAAATGATAGGGGTAATAAAAGAGACCATTTCCAACAAAAATATTCCCGGACATTTTCCTTTATTTTTTGTCGTTTTCAAAATGGCGGCCAAAACGTGTATTTTTCAAATATGTGCGTTCAGAACCTTGACAGCCTAAATGAGCATGATCATTAAAACATTGAACGGGTTAATTTAACTTATTTTAATTAAAATTTTATTCTCAATTCAAAAATGCAATCCGTTTTTTTCTAGGTTTTACAGAAAAAATTAAAAAAATCAAAAGCCAAACCAAAGTCGGAATATTGAAAAACACACTTTTGGCCGCCATTTTGAAAACGACAAAAAAATAAAGGAAAATGTCCGGGAATATTTTTGTTGGAAATGGTCTCTTTTATCACCCTTATCATTTTGGTGCAAACTTTCTGGACCACCCTGTATATTTACCTAACCCTATTATAATCCCAAGGCATTGCCTTCTATGTATTATCCTTAACCCTATATACTATATTCCTGAGACATGGCCTTCTATGTATTTTACCTAACTCTACTAAACACTGAAGGCATTGCCTTTCATTAGATTTTATATAAAAATGATAATTTTATAGTTTTCATTTTCTTAGGTAAGAAAAAGCATGGTCTTTTTTCCGTAAAAAAAGCATGGTCTTTTTTCCGGGAGAGATACTCGTGGTGACCCCTGCAACAAGCCGGAGAGAATTCGGGTAAGAAAAGGTCAACGGGAGAGAACTCATTACCTCACCTTGATAAGGTGATTACAAATTAATTTCTTTGGCATTTGTAAATCCAGGTGTTTTAGTTTCCATCAGAGGAGGCTCCGAGGTCTATTTAGCATTGAAAGATAAACCTAATCATGTGGAGAATAGAATCAAAAGATCTTGCATTGCAAATTTATATATTATTTACTCACTTTGGGGACTTAGGGGGCCAAATCTGTGATCCAAATACATATTGACCTTAGAAAAATTAAATACGTACTGCTAAAACTATATCTTAAAAAAGACAACTTGGTACATTCACATTTTCCCAGCTTATTTACTTTTGTCATTCCTAATGTTTCAGTAGTGTATGAACCTATATTTTCGTACAAAAAGAACTGATATCCCCCCAAAAACACCACTTCGTGGTTAAAAAAAGAAGAACGCCTCACTCAAAGAATGATTATAATTAGCTAAAAATAAATGATATCAAATTGAGAACACCTTGTCCCCTCTCTTTCTATATCTCTGCACTCCTCTCTGAATTTATTCCTCTTATGTTTAGCTTTATTTATCCTTTCTAGGGGTCATCCCAAACTTGATTTCTCTTTATATTTACTTGTTGCACGGCAATAAAAAATGGCGGTCGCGGTGTAATTTTCTCGATTCAAATCAAATAACTTCAGAAAAATCATACTCCGACCGCCATTTTTTATTGCCGTGCAACAAGTAAATATAAAGAGAAATCAAGTTTGGGATGACCCCTAGAAAGGATAAATAAAGCTAAACATAAGAGGAATAAATTCAGAGAGGAGTGCAGAGATATAGAAAGAGAGGGGACAAGGTGTTCTCAATTTGATATCATTTATTTTTAGCTAATTATAATCATTCTTTGAGTGAGGCGTTCTTCTTTTTTTAACCACGAAGTGGTGTTTTTGGGTCAACTCATCTTAAACAGGAAAAAAGTACTGACCTGAAGAATAAGCCAAAGTCGGACTTTTTTGGATAGTTGCAAAAAATCACTTTGTGCAGTTACGAAGGCGAATTTGAAAAAACGGATTGCAGATCCGGCCTGGAAATGTCGTCAGTAATCTACCATTAACGGGTGTAAACGTTTTTTTGGTCCACCCTGTATAAACAGATATCGACTAGCTAAACCTAACATCCCAGGCTAGTAGCAGTTTTTCCAAATGTTTTATGGCTTATAAAGTAAAAAAAAAAAGAAATAACAAAGGAGACATATCACACAGAAAATGTTGCCTTCTAACCTAGCCTTGCAAGGGACCATCAAAACTCGCTGTAGCTGTAACTTACTTCTGTCAACAACTAGTGAGCGAAGTATTTTTTTTTTTTTTTTTTTAGAGCGAAGTATTGGATTGTGCGAAAAAAAATTACTTGACCCCCCCACGATATCATACAGAAAAGTTCAACGAAATTCAAGAAATCTGTACAGTTTACGTTTCAATTATTTTATTCTCTATATGTGATTAATTTTTATTTCTAGTGTAAAATCCTCCTGTCCAATAAAACCCCCTCTACTGAAAAATGACTTCTGCTTTAACGCCTTTTGAAAATCGGAGGTCAAATTCCTCGTAGATATGTATATGATTTCATATCAGAATTTAAAAATTAGATGGGTCTCATAAATTGTTCATAATGAACAGAAATAATGACTTGATAATTTTAGATACCTGAGATTAAACTTCACACTTTCTAAAAAAAAATATCTTGACGATGGATAAGACATTAATGAATCGATTAGTGCTACGATGATTTCAGGTCTTTGGACCCATATAGGTTTCAAACTTCTAATCCAGCCAAGAACTTTAAAGTTAGGTACATTTATTTTTATAATCAAACATATTAAAGCTTTTTATCTATAGGAACTTTAGATGATATGTTACAAATATTAGTTTTATATCTACTTAACAGTATTCTTATAGTAGTATTAGATTAGTAATTTAGTGAAAAGAATTTTTATCAAAGACATTTACTTCCCATCAAATCATGATGAGTTTTCTTTTATTTCCTCGTATTGTATACCTTTAATAAATAAAATATATGTATTGAAAAAATAAAAACAGCCTACCAACAGCTCAAAAAGTTATAATACAAGCAATTTTAATTGTTTTTCAAGATAAAAGAAATGTGACTAATGTCCGAAAAAAAGAAAAAAGTGTAAAAATATACATAACTTAATTCGTTAAAAAAATCGTTACATTATATCTTATTTCAAGCAAACACGTTGATACGGTGTTCACAATTTGCACATTCACATTTTGTGATCAAAGTGGATATACCCCTTTACCCATACCTGCCACAGTACAAGGCATACGCCTATACACAAACATAACAAACCTTTCAATACAGAAATTAAGGTTAAAAGGTATTTGAACTTTGGACCTCGCGGATAGAACTTTCACTAATCCAATAACCATACGCTATGGATCTTGGTGATGCTATGGACTTGGTAGGTTCTTCATTAGGTCTTGTCAATATGTACTTGTAACATATTCAATGTACATATGTCGGAGTTACTCAATGTCACTTTCATGCACATTTAAAGGATTAGAGCATTTAGTGAAGAGTCCAAGTTGTTTGAATGGTTCTTCCATAATGGTTATGCTAAGTGCTGACACTTGATTCATGAACTCATTGAGTGACTTATGTTTATTTATTTATTTATTTATTTATTTATTACACGGGACCAGCCCAAGATACAAGTGACAATGTACAACAAATAAATAATGTTACTAACTATTTTGTTCTTATATGGTTTTGAATTATCTTTTTGAATCCATCCTATTAAGACTTCTGTTGAGGGTTGAGGTTGTATTCTTACACTAGAAACAAGGTTTTATTATTCACTACTTAATTTTGTAAACATATGTATGTATTCTGATATATCTTGTTCATTAGCTTTGACAGGTACAAAGCAAGAAGATTTTATACTTTGTAAACATGTAATTTGTAGGTAAGTCGTCATACAATATTCGACCCTATTTCTCAATTCTAAGGGTTTACGGTACCATCCTTATATGGTACAGAAACTTTACTAATGAATCGAATGATGCATTCATCAAGATTATTAATGGTATTCAAATAAATCTAGAGAGACCCCCTAGTGCGTCCAAATCTTTGGACCGATTTCTTGTAAGACAAATTGACATCTGGGGACAGAAATGCATCTGAAGTACTTCTCATTCAAGAAAGAATTCTGGGATGGTGTGTTCCATTGTGCTGTACACACCTGTTTTATTCAAATTCAAGAGGTCCTGAATATCTCTGAGCATTTCAGGTGGATTGAGATTAAGATGGCATGGTTGCAGAGAGCTTTGAACTTTGAAAATAAGACTAGTATGTTATTTTTAGAATAATTGGAAGAGGATAGTCAACATGGAATAATACGGCTAGATTTAATGAAATCTAAAAAGCAATATGTACAATGCACAGTAATAATAATACATATTATTATTTTTATAACTGATTTATGATAATTTCGATTGTAAATGGTAAAGGTAAATACTTACAATCAAGTCGTGTACTGATAGTCTTACTCGAAAACATTTTAGTTTGACACACACACTAAAAGCGTAAAACAAGCCTATGAACACTCGAAAAATATAACGGATCGTCGACTTTACTGACGGCGCAAAACCCGAGATAATTTTTTTTTTTTAATGCGAATACTTCGAGAAAAAAAAGATAAGACCAGAGTAAAAGATAAAAACTATCGATTCACGAACAATTCTCACTACCTAAGACACAAACTTGAACCACTATATTAGAAACGCACTCGACTGTTTGTCTACCAATTATCACTTAGAAAGTTAGCACAGTAAATGACCACTCTCTCACAATATGAGAAGTAAAGCATTAATATTAATTTGAAAATAAATATTTAATTCAGTTTTAATTCAATTAACACAGAAGGATGTGTCAGGCAGTACACCACGCTATAGACTAAACCGAAACCACCGGGCCATAACAATCTCTGCACAGATTGAAGACAGAACGTATGGCTAGTTGATTACCTAATTTCACATTTTTTAGTACCGAACCTACTTACACTTTGGTAATATCAGTTTGCTTTGAGATTGATCGTTAAATCCACGGGCTTATTCAGTCAGGACCGGTTAGATGATCTACCTATATCTGATTCAGTCTTCAGTATATGTGGAATGCCCATTCATTGCCCAATACCAGCACATGTCAACAACTTTGATCTGATGTAATGATGTACATATAAAACGAATGAAAACCAGAATCGACAATGTGCGTCCAACATTAAATAATATAAATTACGTACCAACTTAAAATTAAAGAATCTCTGAGTGACTAACAGAGCGATTTAATAAAACAAGATATAATAAATTAAGGATGGAAGCAAAACAAAGAGATGCACAATGTTTTTTTCGATTTCTAGAATATAGAAAAGCTGCAGTTTTTGATAAAACTTCAAAATAAATTTCCTCAAAAATCTGATAAAGTGGTAACAGAGCTAATGGATAGACTAAGAAGAAACATTACAAAGAATAAAATATATGAAACTATCGAAAAGTAGAAGAAGAACTAGAGATGCTGATACTCGATAGTTTTGGTTTACTTTGACCTGTACGTAACTACGGGATCTTCACCAGTAAACAGGTTGAGTACGAAGAAGGATTGTGTAAGAAAAGAAATCTTTTAAAGGTGATAATGATATGGAAAGACTAGAAGGAGAAAAAAAAAAACGATCATGTCAATGGTGATGAATATGATGAAAAATAAGAAAGAAAGAGGAGAATGTAATAATTCAAGACGGTGATGAATAAGAAGTGTTAATTACTAATACCTACATATTATGTAGATATCTTGTACGTACTGCCAGAAGGATTTTGGAAGTTCGCCTTGCAGATAGATATTCTCCCAATGCAATGGTTCAATAGCCTCTCAGAAGTCACCAATCAGCGTGCGAGCTCATATATTCACAGAGGAAGGTGTTGCGTGTATGCACATGGAATATCTAATGTGCTTTCCAATAGACCCGAACACATTATTGACTACTTCAAGGCAAAAAGTAAAAGAAAAAGTTGTCATCCTTGCACGGCTAGCAGCGCACAGACAAATATACTATGTGGAGAATTTGTTTGAAACAAACCGACCGAGAAAATAATTATCGATTGCTCTATCCTGCTGCCTTCAAGTTTCAAGTTGGTAAGTACCTGCTTCTTTTTTAACGATCGATTGTAAGATAGAATTCTATGAACAAGGCAATTTTATTAGAAGTGTTAAAAATGGAGGTCTGAGACACATACCGCTGACGGAGCTTTGAAAAATTCCGTAACCTCTCTAATCCAAGAATGACGTCCATATTCTAGATGCATACTTATCTTGGAAATTAATTTTATTTGCATATTTTTTTAATTTGGATATTAAAGAAAAACTCGAATTAAGAATAAATTTTAAAGGTAAAGATAGATGAGTCAATTTGTTAATGACAGCCTCAGAGCGACCAAAAGAAATGACAGAGCCGACAACACAAGTGAGCCGAACAAAATAATGAAACACGTGAACATGAAAGATAAAGACGACTTTACATTACATACATGTACATATATGTATATATGCTAAAAAGTAGCAATACCATAACTTATATAATATGCATTGCACATTGATGCGTTGATAGTAAGAAATAATAATTATATCATTAAATTGTGTTTTATGAACGAAAAAGTTGCTTGTAAGTATGTATTTTATGTTCAAAATCTCATCTCAATACAAATACATGTGCGCATAATAAAAATTAGGTAGATACTATTGTGTGAGAATAACCAATAAAATTGATTGATCCGATCGTTTTGTTCCAATAATTTAGAAGGACTTGAAAACACGGGAATTCCCTTAGATAGACATAGTAAAAATTAAAGCATCGTTAAACTTATCAAAAATAAATCGCAATTTCACATATCAATGAGCGATTCATTACTTAATGACTGAAAAATAGGCAAAGGAGCCATGGATGTGATCCGACATAAAAACTAAAGGTTAAACACACATCACGACTTTTCGTGTTACATGGGCCAATAAAAGCCAATTAAATGAAAGGTTAGATAGATTTTATTAAGGATGAACTTGAATTATAGTCGAGATCTTCAATCATGCTAAGATAGTTTTAGGTTTACGGAATCTCCTAAATATATTCTTACAATAATGTTTGACACAGGTAATGAAATTATCACTACAATGTCTTTGTCTTTTCACTATAACATTAATTAATTTCGAGGACACACTTGATTTTCAAAATCTGCTCTCATTCCATCATTAGTCAGGTGTGCCTGGATTTTAATTTTATGTTTATTTTATTCCACATGAACGTAGAAAAACTTAGATACAGACCTTTTCATGGCAAAGAAAGAGCTTTGTACACTCTACAATACAGTCACATCTATTTGTCGGGAGAAAAATTTCAAAATGTCCAATTTATGTGATAAGGAATTTGATCGCAGTATCACATACCACATACAAGAGTATATAAAAGTAAATGCTTTATACTCGTATATACCTATATCGAAAATATAGATTATAGACTATAAAGGTACAAACTATCAAGTATATCCATCTTCATACTTGATAGCTTTTACTTGAGCATCCACCAGTTCAACTTTTACACGTACACGCATAAAACGCTAAAAACAAAAGTCATTTGTATTTTCTACTGGTAGACACATCAGAATCTATGAGGCAAGAAATATTTGGAATGTTTCTCACGTCCGCATGAAACGAGCCAAGAAGTTGGACTGGACTCAAGGGGAAAGTAAAAGTTCCATCTGGTCAGAAGACAACCAGTTCTATTCTTCAAGAATTCCATGAGCAGTTTGCTGATGTTGATCATGGTGTGTATATTGACGATATTGTTGTTTTTGCTTGTGATCAAGACATTGCTACTAGTGATCTCTTTGTTAATGTTGATGTTACTTTTGTTCTCATTGTTGCTATTATTTAGGTAATATTGCTGATGATGATTTCGTTGTTTCAATTTCTTTTCATAACAATATCCAATTTCTGATTCACGCTATTCTCTGCCAGTGCACTGAGGACTGTAGCGCGCAGTCTAGCAGGTACATTTGGTCTGTTTGTTATGACTCTTCCTCTCTCCAAAGTTCACTGTCAAGGTTAAAGTTGAGTAAACAAAGTAATTTGACTATTCTTTGTTTTGATTCTGCTTTGTCACTTCATAGCTATGAAACAGTTTGTTTCACTTTAGTTTAGATTAGCTCAGAGTATTTTAGACGGACTCTATTATGCTATGAAGCTTACTGTATCAGTTAAGAAATAAGTTGTATCAATTTAGATGAGTATTATAAATGAGGTTTAATTTGCTTTTTCACATAACTATTAAACATTTTATATCGCTTGGAGTTATTTATATTACTTTTTTTCTTTTTCTGAATCATGTTCATTTTTGTTTTTGGGTAGTCGAGCAAAGACTAACTCTAGGAAGCTTTAAATAAGAGAGAAGGAAAGCAATTCAAAAGAAACTGAGGAAAGGTTAGTTAGTGAAGGAAGATGAATGTCCTATAAAATATGAAATATCAAAATGTCTTGTGAAATACATCTTGTCTTTCACAGGACTGTAGTTTTATGATTAATCAAGTTATTCTTAGTATCACTAATTTATTTAACTTTCTATTCTTTTGACTTTTTGAATTATACCACTGAAATCCTGTCTGGCATGAAGTTCATCGTCTGTGAAGAATTTTTCTCAGACTTTAAATAAATCGCTTTTAATCTCCATAAATAAGTCGCGGCGCTGACAATTTGAAATTTTAACATTAAATTAGAAGTGTTGAGGTTATTTAAATTTCATGGCAGACTAGAAGATGTGAAAGGCTTCAACACATTTATTTATTTATTATAAAATTTCAACAATATACGATATCTGCTTGTTCTAGCAGAATTTGTAGATTTTGTTCTAGCAAGAAATAGATATTGGTCTATTTCTTCATTTTGATTTCTGTAGTCTATTATCACACTTTCCAAGTTTTCTTTGGAAATGAATAATTGAATTTTCTTTGTGATGCCCATCATCATTTCTATGCATTTCTTGAAATATTAAAATCATCCTATTGGCATTAGGATGATTTCAGCTCCACCATACAACAATGATAATTCTTTACCACGTATGTACAGGTATAATGATGTATATCATATTTTCTCGATTTAATTTATTAGAATTATTTTAAATAAATCAAGATAGTTTGATGAAAATTATTTATTTTATGAATCATTGAAATATATGTATGTAGTAATATGTAGTATATTGTGTAAAAAAGCAGTTGTTGGTCATGGGCAAAAAGGTATTGAATCTGGGCATCCATACAATCGACCCACCAGGGAAATCTCTTGAATAATAAAAATAAAATTACATCTACAAAACTGAAATTTTGTATAACGGTTTCCTTTGTGGCTTAGATCCCAGATATTAAAAAAAAATTCAAATAGGATGCCAGCCTAGATCTATAGACAATTTTAACTGTGCAATTTACCCACCTACACGGGAGAATAGCTGCCAGGGCAGGCTAAAATGATTTTGCCTTCGAAATTTTATTGCAACGAATTTTTATGTATAGTTCTAACTTGTCTCTGTATCAATTCGGCCCTGAAAAACAAGTCCATATCAGTACAGGCAACCTTATCATGTACCCGTCAAATTATCCCATTCCACGATACAATGTCAAACAGCTCATGCAGTTATAGTGGGTGTATTGATGCCACTCTGCCAGCTTAGGTACCCAGAGGATTATAGCACTATACACTACTCGTACATATACCATATTACATTGCATCCCAAACAGTTAGCATCTATGTACATAATGTACATCTTATAGATCCATGTACATAACGGCATTATACTATTATTCACTAAAGAAGAAACATATTTTGACCAATTAATGGCATGGACTTTTAGAGTTGATGGCAAAGATTTGCCGATCTACCGCGTGCTGCTGAGAGCTCGAAATGTCCAGGTACGAAACAGCTAAAATTCTCACTTTTCTGCTTTCACCTATCTATCTACTTACCACCATGTATAGTAAAAAATAAAATTAATTATTTTCAACAATAATGCATTTCTCTATTGAAGACAAAGCTAAACTTTACGTTTCCCAAATTTTTAAACTGTTGGTTGTTCTTATCTTGTTGACGAACTTATTGATAGAATTATTATGAACGTAGTTCAAATAGACACAATGTACCTGAATAGATGGCCAATCATCATTTGACATATAAGAAAATTAGGTAGTTTTTGTTAAATAGACCATGCTGTAATTTGAACATTGATTAGTTCTGTTTCATAGTTTTAACGACCCTTTCAACTGCTTATATCATACCAAGAAGTGGTTTTTAGTTTTTACCGTTCATCGAAGAGGTTTTTAGTTTTTATCCTTCATCAACAATCAACCCTGTCTAATTTTACTCATCCTGGGTTGGAATAGCCAGCATCACGAGGTCTTGAATTTGAATGGTCACCCATCCAAGGCATAACCTCGCTGGGTGCTACTAAACATGAGGGACATTACAAAAATTGCTGTATGCAACGTGTCATTGACGTTGGAATTTTAATGACAACGAACTGAGGTAGGTAAACAAAATGATGAACCCGGACGTTTTCTGCTCGAGTGAAAACAGTATAGATAACATCGGACATCTTGTTCACAACAGACAACAATGTGATTACCTGTGCACCAGCCAGAATCACGATAATCTTATTAAACTTGCGTTACTTCTGCTTATTAAATCTTCGTTACTGGTATGTCCGGAGCTTTCGTTACAGATTCAATCAAGACAACTCAGAAGATCTTTTGATTGTGTCTGGATACAGGTTGGGAGAAGAAAGCTCTACAATGTACCTATCTACATTCTACACATATCTATTTACATAAAAAATAGTTATTATTCATCAATTTTGATCAATCTTTATTTACAATTTTTTATATACAGGTACAGTGAAAAGGTATAATTAATGAAAGGTAAACAAAGTTTGATCAAGGGTGGTGATAATGTCTTTGGCATTCTCTTCATACATATATAAAAAGAATATAGTTATACAATATACACTTATACAGTCCAGCTTTGCTTAGGTGAGGTACGACATGTTCTTTTAGGTTTACTTCACATCATCAGAAATAGTCAGTCTCACTTAAGGACGTGAAACAGGTACATATCAGCCAAACGGAACATATCAGCCCAAAAGATAGTAACACAAAAAGTTGGTTAGCGTTAGGCTTTAGGAAGGAAGTAAAATGTGGAAGTAGAACCAAAGAACTTCAACCATGTGGAAGAGATTGAACAATGCCGACCCCAAGTTGGGAAAAGTGAAGTGAAAGATCAGAAAGAGCCAGTACATATTACAAGGGTTGTCACCCATCTATAGTCCGAACCTTACTGAACGCCGCTTAACTTCAGTGATCTGTTTTTACTGTTCTAGTTCGAGAACTTTGTTTTGGACCCATTGACGACGCTAAGTGCATGGGACTATTTATTTCTTATTTGGTAGTACAGACATACCGATGTACATAGTTGAAAAATAAAATCCAATCTTTTATCAACAAATAAAGTCAACATCGTAGATCGATACAACAACAATTATAACAACGACAGCAAAATCAACAGCAACAACAAAGAAAACATAGCTGTCATTATTCTAGTGTCCCAATCTGCGCACCTGGAAAACTTACATCAAGGCACCCATTGTTTACTAAGACTAATACCAACCTATTGTAATAGGGATCTACAAGCATCTACTCCAATATAATTACAGGCAGGTAATTGATAAGGAGTTTTTTATGGCCTAGCATGGACAAATACTTGCAGGGCCCCTTGTCACAATCAATATACAAGGTACAAGCTCGTTTACTTTTAGAAATTCAGAAAAATGAGCTTCAGTAAACTTCCACTTTTACTTTTTACGGTCATCCTAAAGTAAACATTGGTTGTCAAGTGGATAAGGCACTCGTCGGGTAATCCAGGTAGAATAGGGATTCGTTGGTTTGAATCCCATCCAAAGCATGATTTTTTCCTCATTTATTTGGAGTATGTGACCACATCAGTATAAGCAAAAAACTGTATTAGATGTATATGAATAACAGACTCTGAGGGTTAGGTGGTAGAAAATGCTTTTTCGCTTCCACTGATTTTTCTTTCTTTTTTTTTTCGTTAATATTTGTTCAATTTCAATTTTATGTGTCTGAATGTCTAACTTCAAAAAGTACTTGTAGAATATTGTGACATAGACACTATAGACAGGGCCCTGAAGACAGATCGGTACTTTGAAAAATTAATAAGATCATATTGTATGCAATGCTTGCATATTTGAAATAGACTGCTACTATTGTATACATAATAATTTAAACATTATATAGCTAGATAAAGATTAAAGCCTATGAATAGGCACATGATAATAATTCTAAAGTATTGGTACTATTAGAGGCTACTGTTAGTCACAAGTGGGCCACTTGGCACAAAAGATTGTAAAAACAAACTGTAATAATTTGTATCATTATAATTACGAAATAATGGTAATTGTGATACTAATAATGATAGGAGCTGACGTGATGCTCCTATAATCCACTATCAAATAAAAGTAGCAGCGTCATGATTTCCATTAGGACGCTGTGATACTCCGGCACTCCAAAGAGATATAGGTACTTCGATGATTTTACATTACAAAGAGGTTGTTAGATTGATCTGTTCGACAATTTAGGTACCAATATAAATTCCTTAGATACCAAACTTAGCAATTAGATATGAACTTAGTGGATTCTTTGGATGGACAGCCACAGCTTTTAAGAGTTAGAGACAACGTGTGTCCTAATGAAAACGAGCAGCCTTTATTGAACGTTGATTGATCTCTGTGTTCAAATATTTAAATTTAAATCAACGGCTATAACCCATGTTTATACCCTGTAAATATCTTTTATATAAATATACTAGCGGGTTACACCCGCCGCTTCGCCAGCCCATCAACACACACACACACACACACACACACACACACGCACACACACACACACACACACAAACACACACACACACACAAGAACAAGATATTGTACACGTTTTTTTCCATAATAGGGAATACAAAAAAAAACATTATTACATATTACTATACACCAACAGGTATGTTTGGTGGCTTGTACCACTGCACCATCACAATTCCCACCTTACATTTAATACAGAGTAATTATTACACATCAATGTGCCTAGCCTCACTACCTTATCTTATCTGTCACTGTGCCTTAAATCGCGCAATTTCTAAATAATGTTTGTAATTACAGTACTGTATATTGTCTACTTACTCATCCATGTAAAATACTCGTACATACATACTCTGATTGATTCCACTGTCAGTACACGGTAAAACGCAATACAGTCTGTCCGGGTAGCTCAGTGGTAAAGGCGGCACTCTGTGAATCCAGAGATTCCAGAAGCCGCGGGTTCGAAACCCAGCCGGGACATGACAAGTTATCCTCCCATTTAGGATTTTTACCACATAATAATACGTCTTGGGCTTACTGCTGAAATAATGGGACTTAATAGTCCTAATCGGGCAGTATAAATAAGGCGATATTATTATTATTATTACATGATAGTGATTTTATTTTACTATCAATATCAACAGAGAGATTTTACTATCAATCCATGTCGTAAGAAGCTTGATGATTTTATTCAAGGCTTCAGAAATCGCAACACATATTATTCTTATAGTGAAACCCTAATCCAATAATGGAGCCTAATCAGTATAAACAGAAAAGTGAGAAGTTAATAGTTACGATAGGTGCCGCAGCCCGATTTAAAGCTGGACTGAAATATGTCAAGGTATAAAAACGCTTTTATTTACTTCAGTGATGAGTCTAATGTGGACAAGTGACGATTTACTTCATCAACTAATCCAATTTCGATGGTTGGAATATCATAAACATGAGTTTGGACATTATAAACTCCTTGTTCCCACCCAGCCTAGGCAGGGTGAGGTTTAAGTGTGCAGCTGGGATCATTCCCAGCAATTGGTGGTTCAAATCTCCATTCTGAACATCGAAAATCAGAACATTCAAACCAAAACAAAATCAGTATTGGAAATAGGCGTCCATATAATCCTTGCACCACCCGAGATAAGTAATATCTGTGCAGACGTAAAATAGTACCAAAGAAGCGGACAAATGACCATCAATCACCTTCGACATTGGCTATGCCAAGCAACATCTAGCATTTCAATATTTCTCGGTATACCCAGTAAATAATTTCTTGTGAACAAGGATCGAACTCGCGACATCTTATCTCAAGGTTGAAGTGTGTCACAATGGTGATGGTATAATGAGATAAGCCTTGATGTTAGCTGCTCAGACTGTCAGTAGCTATAGAGCTCATTACCAGTGGCGATAGAGCTCATTACCAGTGTTCGAAGCTCTTTTACATAAACTCACTGGTGAGCTGCTTGTCAATAGATGGCTTGCCTTCGGAGAGTCTCGGGTTCGAATTCTAGAGTCGACAATAATTAAGAAAGAAAACAGGAGACAAAATAGGTTTCCCCTATTCGAAATAGTTCCCTCATAAAATTGTTGAATCCCTATAAGGATGAGGGTAGCTGGTACAGATAGAGCAATTGGAACGTAAAACACCCGTTCTGAATACCCAAAGCAAGACGTTCACATCAAAATAGAATCATTTGATCTAAACAAAACAATTGGATCTGGTTTCGATTTCTTTACCGTTCGATTCGATACCTAATCGTTCCATTACTGTTTTACCTTTGTCAGTAACTGGCAGTAATGAAATAAGAAGAATGATTATAGGGTAAAGATACCAAGAAGGTATCTTTGCTTGTATTGCGGTCTCGGAATATTTTTTCTGAGTTAAAGCTACTAAGAATGAAGGGAAAATTGGTATTCTCCACCTCGAAAATCTGTCTGACTACTCATTTACAAGGAGTACCCAACTCACTCACTGACTCATCACCATTTCTAGATGGAAGAAGAGGTCGCCACTGATCCCATCTGGTTTTGCACTTGTATAAGGCCGGAAACAACAATGTGGTGATTCGTTCCACAAATGGTCATGAAACAGAGATTTGGTTTTCTCTCTTATCTAGACGGGAGAGATTTTACCGTCTTCTGTGTCTTGAATTCTATGGTCGCCCATGGATCTATAGACCTACCCATCGCTGAGATACATATATCTACCGAGGGACTTCGCTCACCTAGATTAGATAGAACGCAACGTGTCTCACCCATGTGGAAAACAGTTTTGAGTGAGATATTTGCGGCGGACATAAACAGGGAACAGATGAACAGATTAGCAAAATCGTGTTCAATTTAGTCAGCTGGCAGTAATCAAAATGTACAGTAAATATAATCGCATGTGTAATTGCGTCTACCACTAAAAACAGACAATTTGTTGATGTAGTATTTAAGAAAATCTAAAATAATAATAGATAAATGTGTTTCTTATTGTTATTATATCGCAATTTTTAATGGGTAGCGCAGAATCATAAGAAAATATAAATTATGTACTTTGAATTCAAGGTTTACATCACTGCATGATGGGTAGTCCCATGGATCAGTTGGTTTATGCGGGCTTTTCACCCTTGTTCCAAAATAACTCGGGGCTTACAGAGCCAGATGAAATTTTCAGTAGTAGAACATTGACCTCCTTCGCCTTTCATTGTGCTCAACTTGTTGTATGAGAGTCGGGAGTCGAGCCAATATATTTCACCTGCTCCATGCTAATGAGAAAAAATATAGTTTGGTTGATTTTTTTTTTCGATTAAAAAAATGATCCCGAAACATTTCAGAATCGGACTCTAGATTTTTTTTTTAAACCAAGGGAATTTCTATTTTGAAAAATTGGTCCAAAACTTAAAATTGATTTTGATAAGGCTGAAATGTTTGGTTGAAACAAAAAATGTTGAAAAATTGGTTCAAATATGTTCCAGAACTAAGCTAGAATTTCGTTTGAAAATTTGGTCCATGCAGTTAGTAATTGATTTCGGAGATTACGAGTTTTGAGCTCATTTGTTGTTATATTTGTCTGTCCAATTAGCGCTGACGAATTGGTTGAATTGGTCTGTCAGATTTTCTGGCAGATTAATTTCCCAATCTTCCTGTCATTACTCATCGGACTGGTTTGATGTCGGAACGCATGTGTTGTGCACATCATGATATATACATAAATACATACATGATACATAATATGTACAATGTACATACATACATACTCGTATATGTATAGTGTACAACCATAATTATATTTAACCTATACAAATGTATACGTTTTTTTATAAATAAACAGTACACATCTATTAGTTTAAGTCATTAGTTGAATTTGATGGAATGAAGAAAGATGATCCATGGGAAATGCCACAAGCTTAATAAGAATAATAAGCTAATCCATAAAATAGTTAATAGTAGATACATATATGCAATATATTAAAATATCTACTACTTCTCCTACATACAGTACTGAGCGGGTAGCATAAAAAAGGTAATTCTAATGAACATATTGATATTCTAAACGTAGAGATAGTATACATATATTATTTATAATGGGATTCTAGGTATATTGGGTAATGGAAGACCCGGAATTACTGCCTTTTTTTATAGGGTGTCCAAAGTGTTCAGAAATTTCCAATGCAAATAATTTCAAAGTAAAATATGTAACTTCTTCGTATATCTCGAGCACTTGCTAATACATACATTGTGCATCACATACATAATACATAAGGTGCATCTAAATACATAATAGATGACGTGCTTACCAGTGGATATCTATGCAACACAAAATGAGATGTGTAATGCCTGTAAAATTCATTAGTTGCCTATCTGGCACAACAAATGGGCATTGCCACACAGGAATTCACTTGATTATACACTCGGAATTCTCACGAGAGGCGTAGTAGGAAGATAACTGATAGCAGATACATGTAAATTACTATAATATAGACAGCCATACACCTAAATCAGTATTAGTTAAATCTGAGCTAGCGGTTTTCAACTTCAGGGTGTGGCGCCCAAAATAGCTAGCTGATGGAAGACCCAAGATCGCTGATAGTAGATACATGTAAATCACTATAATATAGACAGCCATACACCTAAATCATTAGTTAAATCTGAGCTAGCGGTTTTCAAAATCGAAAATGTAGACTTAACTCCACAGAGGTATTACAAAAACATCTATTGATTCCACCCTAAGACACTTGTTTTATTAAAAAAATACAGTAATCACCCTCCAAGACAGAAGGAATGTTTTATTTAGGTACTGTGGACATGGTAGCATTCCTTCAACAAGATCATATCCCAGTACAGCTAAAGTTTAGGAACCACTGTAATGTATGTCGTAAAACTGTTTCAATTGCATTTCTAGAGGCAAACAAGCAATCGGAATCAGACCAGATACCAGTCAGGGCTGATCTGCTACATTTCCCGTAGCCTTCACAGTCTGTTAATCGATAGCCAGACAGCCACACGCCGCGGGTGTCATCGATGGCACGTGAAATATACTAGTTCTCCTTTTGTCAATGAAGTTAAGCAACGTCCAGCTAGATTAACACTTGGACGGGTGACCACTCAAATTACAAATCTTGTGTTCCTGGTCCAACTCAGGCTGGGTGAGCTTAATGTGAGTAGCTGGTTGATAAGTTTCCAGCGACTGGAGGGTAAAACTGCCCGCCGTCTCGATATGACCTAACAGTTGAAAGGGAGATTAACCAAAGATCCAATGGTCTTGATTCCCTTTGTGGAATTTTATGGATCCATTTTTCTAAACAATTTTACACAACATTATGGATATACATTGGTGGTGAAAATGACTCAAATGATTAGAGCAAGAGTCTGGTAACCCAGGTAACGTGGAGTTTTCCAGAATTTGAGCACATAATAATGTCACCTAAACAACGGTTCCTCTCATTGGATGTATTACCTGTTGGTCGAACGGGAAACAATTCCTTCCCTAAAATCATTATTAGATAAATATCTATAACTAATAAATCAAGGTAATAATTTATGCTGGCCAAGTCTCATTTCCTCTACTTCTGGTTTTTTCTCGATGATCAAGCTATTCTCTTGTAAATTTACGAGAGTTCCTCCGATTGGACACGATTCTAACAAAAGTGGCTTAATAAGGACCACAATTTATGGTGGCACTTTGTTTTTAGATGTCCTATCGTTCCTTTTCGACCAATGAATATAGAATAGATACATAATTATAAAATATATAGGTATAATAAAGACTCATTTATAGTGCTTTCTCCTGCCTACCAAAATTTATAAAATACTGGAAGAAAGAAATACCATTATCTGGTAGAAATTTATCTGATAATTTATTAATGTTGAGAGAGAGAAAATCCTCAACACAATGCCTACTTAGCTTGGCTTCCTACTATCCATTTGTTACCAAATGATCGTCGCTACTCATTCATAAATTTCATGCTTGCCCAAACGGTAAAAATCTCTGTCGCAGAATCGAGACTCATTTTTTATTTAACATCAATAAATTGCGATTAAAAAGTTATTTTAGGAATACTTTTTTTCCTTCTTATAGTTTTCTGATACGCAAAACTAATCAGGAGTCTCCAGTGTGGGCAGAGTTATATTCAGCGGTCCGTCAATTTTGCGAATAGTTAATACATGGGCCAGAACTCAGGAGTAATGGGTTTTGATAAAAAAACGTCTTTCATTTGAAGACTATAATTGCCAAGAATTAATTGAAAGGAAAAGTTATCATATTTGTGTTAATCACTTTCGTGATATCACAACTACTCAAACTCGCTTCGCTAAATCTATGCTGAAACCTGGACTTGAACCACCGACCTCCAGGTTACAAGTCCGCCGTCTTATCGATCAAGCTGTCGATGAGGTCGGTCCAAGAATTAATTGATAGATTACAGCAAAGATAAGGGAAAACCATCCCTCATTTAGAGCACCTCTTCCCTTATCCTCGTAATGTTATTATTATTATTACATATATGTATATAATTTGGCCGTACTAGATTACACCATCATTATCTTCTTTTTCCTTTTTGAATGGGATTTGCGTATTTCGTCAACATCCAACAATTTCCAAAAATAATGTGGCTAACGTAAGGATGAATTTTGATCAGTTCTGTTCTCATCAATCACATACATTATTACTTATTTTTTAATCCTATTTTCAAATGCTATTTCTGGCTTGTGACCGATGTTTAGGAACCCCTGTCTCAGGCACCGGGGGCACCAAACTCGCGGAACCGGTTCCGAAAAAAATTGCCTAGGATCATTCATATAGTCGTCATAAATAATACGTGTCCGGTTTTCGCTTTTTGGTCTGGCGTTTATTATTATTGCTCGTAGTATATATTTTTTTTTTTGCTTCTCTTTTCTGTTTTAACTCGCCTTTTCCTCTCTTTCTTATTCTTCTTTTTATCTGTCTTTCTTTCCTCTCCCTGTCTCTCTCTTTCCTGTTTATCTTTTTCTTCTTCTTGACTATTTCTTATTATTCTTTTCTCATTCTTCTTCGTCTTCCCATCTTTTGCTTTTCTCTTTTTGCTTGAATTTTCCTCTCTCATTTTCCTTTACTTTCTCTTTTATACTACCTTTTTCTCTCCTTTTGCTCCTTCTCTTTCTTTCTTATTTTTCCTGCGACTTTCTCTCTTATTTGGCTTCTCGTTGTGCCTTTTCTTTCATCGACATCACCTCATAAGGAAGGAATTTCACCTAGGCTCTTTCTCTCTCGCTGCGGAGTGAGTCCTGGAGTGGACTGGAAGATTGGAAGGAGGGGCTGGTTTCGGAGTTTGGAGAATTGACGTGAGGCGATTAAAATTAATTAGCGGCGACTGGCAACATTGCTAAGCGTACAGAAGAGAGACGAGGTGAATTTATCATCTATGTATGTACATACGTAGTAAATATACCTATAATACATATTATGACCATGTATGTATATTTGTATGTACAATCTTTTGTACATACTTGGGTATTTGTATATAAAAGATAAAAATTATGTATGAGAGTAGAATTAATGGGCGCTATTTGAGAAACGTCTAAGAGTTAGAAGAATCCATCAATTCATTCACTTTACATGAATCTAAGAATACCTACACTTGGCTCAAAGTCTGGCAACATTGCAAGGCGTACAAAGTAGAGATGAGGAATTTATACGTAGTATATCTGTTAATGAATCTTCAGGTCTAATACTCTTGCATCCTTGGACCGAAATCGCAATGGTAAGTAATAAATTATTTTTTAATCGCTACTTCTCAAAAGGTGTTATAAGAAAGCGTTTTTCAAAAGGCCTGATCTATAGAATATCTAAATAAAAAATCATACCTTAATCATGTAGCCAACGAAGAAGGTCTTGCTGATTTGCCCATTAAAATAGAATATACCTACCTAATTGCTTACCTTGTTGATACTGCAGAGTGCAGAGGTAAGACTGCGAAGAATTAATTTTACTCCAGCAGTCAGATAGGACTTATGTATTTCATAGGTAAAGGCCATTGGAAATCATAATTCAGGAATTTTCAAAGCCAATAAAAACCCCATAATTATTCACATATCTATGCAGACTATGCACTTACAATACGGCTGTAAAAAAAACTCATAATATGATACAAATACATATATGCATGTATGTACCCACGTAAGTACTGTTGTCAGACAATCTTAAAATACCTCCTGAATTGCTACACCCTACATGAAATTTAGCAAGGGAGTACTGCCGAACTAGGCAATGTTGCTCACATGAGGTTTAGATTCTTCCTTGCGGTGTGCGGTCGATTGCGGCAATGCGGTCGTAGTGCGACTAACATTCCTCGATCTAAAATGCAACCGAATTCGCTATAATGTCACACGAACCATTACCCCATAACCTTATGCAAATTCTATTTACTCTATGCCAATATCAGTGTTTTGCATAGGTCAAGTAACTCTTAATTGAAACTGGACCACTGGTTGAAGGTCGCGAGGACTTAATGGTCAGTCTGATTGGTTAAGAGGGCTGTGGACACCTCGATTTGGGCCTAGGAGACTTTTTTGATATTTTTTTACTCCACGTGTGACTAGTATGTGTAATAAATGTGTATACCTGTATACCTATCTAACGAATAGTGCAACTGTGTGACCATAGCCATACATGAAAAAACAATAATATCCTTTTAATCCACACTTTAGCTTGAATTTTATAAAACCAATTGGTTTTGAATAAGTCAAATTTAATCACGATTTGTTATTAATAGACCACTTAGCTGGCCAAAAGGTAAGAAGAAAAATGTTACTTATCTTAATAAAGAAAAAGTTGCAAATCCCTTAAGTCTAAATTCAACTTTTTTGACATCCAATATCCAATAAGTCTATGGTATAGACAAGTCAAGCTCTTAACTTTGTGACTATGAATTAGTCCAGATGACAATGAGTCCTAGTCCCTTTAGTCTTTCAAATAATTGTGTAATATGTATAACAAATAGCCCTTTTTTATACTATCCGAATTCCGAAGAAGTCCTTTTAATCCAGCAGTTGTTTTGGTGGTCAATTCTCAAATATACGAGGAAAACTTCGTGCATTAAGTGGGATTCGAACCAACGGATCCCCACGCTACCTGGATCACCAGACTGGGGCCTTAACCACTCGACCACCAATGCAGGATGATCATTCCAAATAATGCTTGGCCAGTATTCATTTCATAACCACCTGAAATAGCTGTAAGTGTGTCATTAGACTGAGATTTTAGACAAAAAAAGGTATTGGAATCCTTAAATGTACTATGGCCTTAATTATATGGCACCCTAAATATTGCATTGCCTAATTAGCAAACCGTTCTACGAACTTCAACTTAATTCCTCATCTTAATCCTATTATATGAAAGTTATGGGCAAATAATTGTTAATTAGGATAACGCTACTTTAATAACTGACTATTACATTCGTGATAATAAGATGTATTATGTAGAGACATTACCTACATACATTAAATACATTAGCTATCATATAGGTACAAAAGAGGTTTAATAAAAAAAACCTCTTCAATACGTCATACATAAGGTGTCATTGGCTATTGTGACTGAGAATTTTTTATAATAATAAAGTAACAATAAATAATTAAGAATAATAAATAAATAACAATATCATCATTAATAAAACGTAATTCTTCCAATATCGATGTGTTCGGAAGTAATTAGAAAGATAAGAGATAAAAATACATAATTTTTCAATAGGTATAATATTTATTATTAAAACGTTCAATTGAAATATTTCCTTCACAGTCACTACTCTCTTTCCAATGATGAATTCCATCTTCATACCCCAACAACAACTCTCCACTCCTCCATATACAGAAATATATCATTTTCATAAATATAAGGGATATTATTGTAGGTACCACTAGCCATTGTGACTATGAATAATAACAAAATTAATAGGGTTAATGTCTACCAATCACTCATAACAGGGTTTTAGGTCCTTTTTTGGAAACTAGCTCACAGGACACTCAGACATTCCTTCCAGCTACATCCTGTTTCCTGCAACAGTCACAGTTCGTGATCCTCTCTAGAATTTTAAATAACTCGTCACCTGAATTGATGCTAATTTTAATGAGTCTAGGTACATACATTATTTTGATACCATTAAGTGTATACCTATCACCTACATTAACACACATCTATGAACTAGACATTTATACTTATAAAACATATTGACATGCATGCACACGTGTCTAGTGATGAGGTTAACAGTTTTAACCCGCAGATTGCAAGTTCGATTCTAGCTCGGGGCAAATATTTTTGACAAGAAAATTGTTTCCAGAGTAAAACTGTTGTAATCAGAATACATTTGTCAGAATACTTTTATACTCCTCATTCATATGAATTTTTGACAATGTTGAATGAATTTTTAATTTTATTTATTGGTTTGTAAACATGGTGGTAATCATGTTATTTTGCATGATTACCACCATGTTAATGGCAGATTGTATTTTTAATATTGTGTAGTCGTAAAGTCGTAAACGACTCATCAAAAGTACATGTAAACTATACTTGGACTTAAAAAAGCACGTGAATGGGGCTTTCCCACATTTTTTAAAAACCAATTATTCTTATGGTTTAGAACACGCTGATTCTATTGGTGACATCCATTTTCAATTTAGGAATCGCAATCATTGAGAAAATTTCATTTGAAAATTGTAAAATTCGAAACACCCTAATTTTCGCGGGCAGCCATTTTTGTTTTGATGACGTCAAGAGTATGTAAACAAAAAAATTGGAGTTTTGAAATACTACAGTTTCCATAGGTTTCTCTCATAGGTATCACTTCAATGAAATTGTTTTTTTGAAGCGTTCAGTGAATGAAAAACAGTAATTAATTTGTTATAAATACTATCCTTGATACTATGGCTGACTATTACAAGAATTGTTTGTGGAACACGTCGCGTCGATTGAAAACGCGGTATTCTTTCTAGACTCCTCGAGTCTAGCTTGCCCATACTGCAGTCGCGACATTGATAATTTCTATTTTCTGTTTTTGTTCTGTGAGAATTCAGGATTCGTGAAGTGTTCAAGAGTCCAGCATACTCTCTTGGTAGTACAAAACCGATTGCTACGAGTTAGGATGCTGGACCTTTGAACACTTTGCAAATTCACGTTCCACTTTCACAGAAGACTGTTGATGTTGTTACTTATTGTTCAAAATAGCCACGTGTATTCAATGTGAATCAATCACGAAGAAGTATTGTGTCCGTAATTGTTTTAAAACAAAAAAATGTAATACGCAATACGAAGAAGATTTTCATTAGCGTCATATTCGAAAGTCGGAAGTAAAAGAGCAATACCTATAGAGATTCCTTTGATAAAATCTCTAGCCCACATGTATATACAATTATACATATATGGCATAGAACTTCTCATTCTTACATAATCCAATAACCTTGTATAGTTCGCAATCCAATATTTTTCAACATACACACTAAAGTTATCCTTAACAAATTTACTTAAGTCAGTAAATCGTGGGACCTGTAATTACCAACGATGAATTTTAAATTAAACCAAAGCGTTCACCAATCTATGTCCTAACCACGCTGGACGTTTCTTAACCAAAGCGAGCGATTGGACGGCTTTCTGCACTTGAATTTGGTTTGCTAAGTACGTCTGCAGCACACGTGAAATACACGCGTAAATTGAAGAAATTGGCCATTGTAAAAGTCCTTACTGCAGGTAAATTTCCACTGACAGCCTTTGCAATACCATCATTTACTGTCATTTTAGACATTGTTAGTTAACATTAAAGTTTAAAAATACTGTATTAGAGTTAAAATTCACAAATTTATTACAGTTTTAAATCGACTCTTCACATTCAACTCTAATGTAATTCTACATACAAAATTCGAAATAGCGTTTCAAAATTGTTTGTTTACATACTTTTGACGTCACAGCGTATGCGACCAATCAGATTGCGTTATTTCAAGGAAGACCTTTGGAGAGCCTTTTCATCCCTAAGGAATGACTTTTTTAATTTTTGGACATCAAAATCGTGTTCCTCGGGTCTTTTTACATTAGAATCAATCATTTGCTCGAAAAAAATAGTCATTTGGGAAAGCCCCATTGCTTGAAAAATCACAGCAAAAAAAACTGAAAACGATTTTTAAAAAAATAAACAATAAAACCCTGAAGTCAAGCCATATTATCCTAGGAATTAATGACAAAGTCATGTTGTACGTGGAATGGTTGGTCTGTCTAGACGAGATGAGAGTCACGAAGGTATGCCATTCAATCAGGACCCGGGACATGTGAGTGAGGATTAAGATTGATCCTGGATAGGGCCCTAGCTTGGAGAGGTGCTTGAGAGAGATCAGGTGCGATTTCAGGCGCGAGGTTAAGTGGCAGAGCCTTGGATTTTTTCCAAACCAACCAAAACCATAGATAAAAACAAAATATATATATAAAAAAAAAAACAGAAAAATAATCAGAAATTTAAGAAAAAAAAATATCTTACGAAACTCCAAGAATCATTCTTATATTTCTTATTTTACAGTTCTTCCTGCCAGACTGCTTGTCTATGGATAAGTACTGACTTAGTTTAGCTTCCAGCCAAACTACTGTATTACTTCTGGTCATTATTCCACCACCCAGAAGCCAGACTACGGGTCTATTCCATTTTGATAGTCCCCCAGCCAGACTTCTTGTCTATTCTGGTATATTTTCAGTCTCTCTCAGCCTCTGTCGATCGCTCATTGACCAGAAAAATGGTCTATTCTTTGTTGATAGTCTACCGGTCTGCCTACTGGTCTACTCTCTGTTGATCATGCTTCAGCCAGAATAGATTGAGAAATGATAATATGGACAATAATTAACACACCTGTGTTGTCTACATGTCATTCAATATCGATTCAATAACTTGTATCCTATCAACACTAGTCCAATCAGTTTTCTCGCTGATAGTAATACGAGACGTAATGCATCCATGTATCAAGATCAAATATCATATATTCATGTATGTCATCAATCACAAGCCACTGTATTCATCAACATTTCTTCTTCTTTTCACACATGCAGGTGGTCGAGTGGTTAGCGTTTGGTAATGCAAGGATTTGTGGGTTCGGATCCCACCCAATGAATTGATTTTTCTTCATTTATCCTAGAAGCAACTGCTGGAAAAAAGGACCTTTAAGTCCTAACCGTGCAGGATAAGAAGAGAGGGAGGTGTGTAATAAGGAAGATGCGACTTTAATGACTTGATTGAAACAACGCCGACCCAAAGTAAAAGTTGTTTGAAAAAGGTTTGAAAAATATGTGAAATATTAAAATCATTATAACCAAATTTTTGACTTTCAGGCTTTTTCCAGAAAAGTTTCTCTCTCTCATAATACCCAAATCTCCCTTTCAAGCTTTCTCACTCTCATAATCCCCAAATCTTCCTTTCAACTGTTCTCTGATTGAGTTATTTGAACGAAATAATTATTTCGTTTGAAAATGAGATTTTGAGAGTGAGATTGCTGTCTGATGTGGGTCCCTGGTTCTATTACTAGTCAAAAGTACTTACGTATAAGTACTATGTATACTATACTAAAAGCTTTGAGATTTCTATTTCTTCATTATAGCTACATTTGAAGCAAATAACTAAAAAATAGCTACTATTGATTAAGTACACCAAGATTTCTATTTTTGCTACACCTATCTTAAGGTAAATACCTGGTTGATAGAATATACTATTGATTGAATGCACCAATCATAAGTATGACATCTCATTTGCAGTTACCATAAGATTACTATTGAATGCATCAGGATTCAACTTATTTTCACTCATCACTACTGATCTAGTTCAGAGATCTGGGTCCATCTGTCCATCACAATCTTGATGGCTTGCTCTGTCTCATTTGAAGCAAGTCCTCTCATTCCATGTGGAATGCTACATTATGTGATTGGCAAAAGTTTATGTACACAAGGCATATTATTAGGTTCCATTTTTTTTTTTCGTGGTAGTTGTGCCCCGGAACCACTTTCGCATTACTTCAGACACTTTACCTCTTCACATCCATGCTATTCCGGAAACGGAAAAACTCGTCAAAATTTCCGCTCCGGCCGGAATTCGAACCCGCAACCTCCGGTCAGCAATCAATGCTCTTGACCACTGAGCCACGGAGATCGGCATTAGGTTCTATTGATTCCTCATTTTATGATTTTTGCACGCAAATCGATATGTACAAAAAACACAAAAAAACTGTGACACAAACACCAAAAAAAAAAAAAAAAATGTGAACTAGGTACATGACTACATAATTACTAAGTTGATTTCGAGCAGTTGTGATATCACCAGATCACCACTGTGAAGAGCACATAATACATAATGTGAATAGCACATAAAAACACACGATATTTTTGTGACACAAACGCCAAAAAAAAAATATATTTTGAACTAGGTTCATAACTGCATAATTAGTAAGGCGATTTCGAGCAGTTGTGATATCACCACTATGAATAGCACATAATACGATAACTTTTTTCTGAGCACCTACATCATGTAAGTCTGAAAAACAGCCCTGGATTTTGTACCTTTCATATCAGTCGTACACTTGTGTGGAGAGGATCTTATGGTTCGTTAAGGTCATTGAAGGAAACGCGCTAGTCAAGAGGGCGCGGGAGTCTCCTTTATTCCTCCTCTGAGCCAACAGGTGTCAGGACTCAGGATAACAAAAGGGTCAGGGCTCGATTCCCGAGTGGTTTCGAGGTCCTTGGAAATCATGTTAATAACTTTTTTCACATAATCTTTTTGTTAAGATAATAAATCATGTTAATAACTCTTTTCTTCACAAATCAGGGTTTCTTTGCTTCATGTACGTAGATATCTACATGTGTAACCAACCTCGGTAGCTTGATCGATAAGGCGGCGGACTTGTAACCTGGAGGTCGGTGGTTCGAGTTTCAAGTTTGGTAGAAATTTAGCAGTGTGAGTTTGGATATTTGTGACATCTCCAAAGTGATGAACACAAATATAATAACTTTTTTAATCTACACAATTATGTAAGATGTAATCCTAATTATTTCTGTAACTTTTCTTTGCCTATTAGGTACCATGCAGAATCTGTGTTTTTTTGTTTGGTCTTAGAGCTGTATCTCTCTGATTCACCTAATATGTTATTAATATTACCTTCTCAGCTTAATAAATTCATTTGGTTTTAATATAAATAATGCTTCCATATTCAGTTTCAAAATACCATAAATATTATGAAAATTATAATGATCCTCGCTCCATGCATGTGCAATTGTGCACGTAAAAAGCTTCACAATCTTTTCTAAAAAAATATGAAACTTTTTTTGAGCTTCTTGTCTCCCTCTATTGCAAAAGACTCCAGAGGTTTTTCCTGTCTCGAAGCTTACTCCCAGTACTTAAACTTGAGTGAAACAAATTGATAGATATGGCTGAGAAATTGTTCAGAAATTAACGAGTTGTTCAAATATCAGGAGAATTTACTGATAAGATAATTATAGTGGTATGGATAGTTACAATGGACAAAAATATAGGTATAGCTATGGACAGATCACAAAACATACTTAACAACAAACTGTTAGCGTAATGGGACTTCTTGTCTCGAGCCAACAGTCTAAATAAAGTACTAGTATACTATACTATTAACTAGGTAAAATCTCAGAATCAAGAAAAAAAATTAAGCTATAGCATTTTTTTTTTAAATCTGAACTAAGCTCTATGTATGTAGTTATGTATCCTCCCTAATAGTTTAGCTTTATACTTGAAGATTTTTGGCGCGTACTAGCTAGCCTGAATTTCAGACAATGTGCGGCAGATTTTTCTAGTAATCATACACAAGAAACAACAAAACTTTCGCTTAGTTCGCAAATGCTTATTGAAAATTAACATTTAAAAATCTACAGTAGTTCTGTATTGTACACATTCATCTGGATGGATGATACTACAAATTAACTTGCTTGAATTGCTTTAAAAAGATCCAACTTACCGGAAAAAATTAATAAGAAATCCAAATATCCATAAAGTAGAAAGCACACTCAAAAGAACGTTTCACCTTTGAATTTTCACCGCGGAAAATTGAACAGAAAGAGAAACAAACACTGACTGCGCTGTATTTTTAAAAAAATCAACGGTTTTTTTTAAATACTAAAAAAATAATTTCAAAAAATACAACAGAAAAATTCGTTAAAAAATCGTACACCTCGCGTTCGGTTATGTGTTTCGAGACGATAGTTTTAAAACTGAGTTCTGATTCTGAATCACAAACTTGGGTACTCAGAAATCTAGAAATCTGGGCTCGCTAGTGGTTTTAGAGATATAGCATACTCCTAGTGTCCTATAGGTATACACCTGACTATCATATAGGGATTGCCTCTTGCGTCCCCTGTTCACCTGAGCAGTGCCTGGGGCAGAAACCTGCATAGCATTCATTATCATCGGGTTGACTCTCATGCACACCTAGCTGTGTCTCTTAGGTCCCACAGAGGCAGGCTCGCTACTATGATTTTTTTTCTCGATTTTTTTTAGAATATTTAAAAATAAATTCCTCGAAAATTTCCTCTATGCGGCTAGCGGCTGCTGGTGTATGAAGTTAATAATTTGTATTTCCGCTTGAAAAAGCCAATGACGCTTTAAGTCGTACTGTCCAGTAGTCGTATGTAAATAAAGTCGTATGTAAATAAATTCGGTCCTAAGACCAGGCGTCTGTGCGCCCACTAGCAAAGCCCCTGATGTCCGCTAGTGCTATTACATCCGTTCTCTACAAACTTGAAATTTCTGAGTTATTTGCCGCCGGGTAGATTTCTTGAGTGCCGCCGGCTAAAAAATCCAACTGCAGATACAGGGTGCATTGAAAGACTTGCTAAATGAAAGTCATGTTTAGAGAAACTACACTGGAGTACAGACTTAGAGCTGACACAGTTTGTGGCCATATTAATTTGGCACCAGGCTATCTGTATGAGAAACTTTTATCACTTTCGATTGGTGGTATGCAAAATGCGAACCTGTTATTATATCTATATATCTATTTATGTATATATTTATTTATATTTTTTATCAATTATTGTATATCTTTCATGTATATGTATCAAGTGATGGTGTAAATATCTCTACAAAATGATAGTCCTTTTATGAAGGAAATCCTTTTATGATTCAATTATATTGAATTAAAAAATACAAAATACAATTATTCAACAAAAAAAAGCAATACAACTCATGTGGAAGTATGATAGATTCATACTTCTAGATTTCTAGAATATATTAAGAGATGTATGCACCTAAATATTTTCTTGTATGTAAAAATAAATAATATTATTCAATTCAATTTTTTTTTTTGCTTTTAGCTTCCAACCTTCAATCTATGTGACTGGCGGAATTATTTAAGCCAGCAACCGCTAGACTTTCCTTGTCCTAACCTGATTTTCCATTATATGTTCTCTTTTGCCACAGTATAAAGCCATTAATTACCTACATTGTATTCAGAGTTTCATTATTTGGTGTGAGAATAATCACCCCCTGCCGTGATGACTAGAACCACTGCAGAGGTCAATGAATTGGTTCAAATTCATACTTTGAGTTTTCTAGTGGTTTTGTGAACTGTAGACCTTAGTCAG
This sequence comes from Bactericera cockerelli, assembly GCA_024516035.1. NCBI lineage: Eukaryota > Metazoa > Arthropoda > Insecta > Hemiptera > Triozidae > Bactericera > Bactericera cockerelli. The sequence continues at coordinate 38,891,887 of CM044956.1, forward strand.
ATTCTAAATTTAACTCATTCTCTTCCTGCAGAAACTAAGGTAAGGTCCTAGACAGGGTACGAGTATACTCGACTTTTTACTTTGAATTTCAAGTTTAAAAAAAAGTCTCATAAATTTTATGTTTTTTTTTGCAATGATTATTTGGTTGCTAAACTGAATTGTACTTGGCCTAAATCTTAAATGCCTTTCAAGAATGATCAAGTGTAACATGGCTGTAAAAAAGAAGAAAAATAAACATCACACGACTTTCTATTACCTTTACTGAAACTTGAGCAGGTTTTATAACTGAAATGAATAAAAAGCTGTCAAAAAATATTTAGAAAAAACAAAAATATTGTTGAGATGTGGGATCGAACTCACGGACACCGGAGCGAAGCGCGCAGCTCTACCTCTTGCGCGACGTTTCTTTGTGAAAATATGAAATTTAATAATAATATGTCAGAAATTCATGTTCAAAGTATGAAAAATGTGTTTAAAATCATCAAGTAAGACGATTTTATTCTATTAATTTTTTTCGATAACTCTTAAAGTTTACGGGTGCGAACTTTTAACGCCATAAAGATACATGTCAAATTTCACCGCTCTACGACTTACTATTCTTGAGTTACTTTGTATACACACGCACTACTCGAGCTCAGAATTTGTCAATTTATCCTTCGTAGCTGAAGTTAATTTTTTTTTGCACTCCTTTTTTTACGTTTTAAGACTGGATGCCCTTGCTAACACCAACCTCAAAGGGAGTCAACGATTTGTGTTATTGTTTTTTAAAAGTTATTATATTTGTTTTAATCACTTTCGTGATATCACAACAACTCAAACTCGCTATTCAGTAAAGCGAGTTTGACGACTTGATTTGTGTTATTGTCTTTTGGCATGACAAAGTTCGTGCCCTATCTGTTTAACGTTGCGCAGCGAGACGTGATTACATAGCACATTGCATATCTAAAATAATAATGAGGCGGTCATAGAAATTTGTTCGAGCCGTTGATCTTTAGTAATAAAATTATGTACTATTTCTTGGACAGCGAATAGGTTGACCTTAGTATTTTCATCATTGACGCAACCGACTTCTAACATGGAGCTCAGAGGTTTAGAGTCCTGAGTACGGTGAATGTTACAGTTTGCTGTGACATTCCTCTATTGATTTCACATACCCTCCCCTATTGATTTGGGTCGCCCACTTCTCCTGGACATTCCGAACAACCTCTATGATCCCTTCAATAAAATTATGGATTACAGTTAAATAAGAAGAAGGATCAGTATGAATAGCAAACCCCACGAAAATATCTGTTCAAAGTAGAGTGATAGTAAGTTCATGATCCGCCAGAGTTCGCTACTAGATGCACGAATACAGCGTTGCCTTTTTGAGTGCAATAATGTTCGGTTGCGGGAAATTTATCACTGTGGGAAAATTTAACTGGAAGACTACCTTTGACTCTTTACTACACGTTGCATATCTAAGATACTAATAGGGCGGTCTTAGCAAATGGTTCGAGCTGTTGCTAGCCATCTGAAGATACACATGAAGTGTAGTTGTGTATTTGAAGTGAATATATAATAATAGTGTGTTTTCTTTTACATTACATAGTTACATATAAGATATAGCAAATAGGAAAAGAAATATTAAAGTGAGACTGTATAATGTTACACAGACTTGGCGTCAACAAATGTCGGTCAAAAGGACGCCACTGGGGGCACCGATTTTTCTTTCAAAAGTTTCGTGCTGTGTCCTCAATCCTATATTTATGACCTCTGTACCGAATTTCGAGATTCTAGCTTATGCCGTTCTTGAGATATTTTGTTTACAGACCAACACACGGACCAATGGCTGAATCTTTGGATTTAAGCTCTGGGGACCCTAAAACCTGTTTTGGCACTGAAAATTGAGTATCGAAATTACCCAAATTTCCATTACTTTCCTTCCTATAGGATAAGGAAAGTAAAAATAGGGTATACAATTTTAAATCTATTGCACATTGCATACACGGAATAATAACTAGGCGCTCATAGAAAATATAAGCTCTCTAATGACCATTATAGCATGTAACGTACTATAGATTATACAGACGTTCATTTGAACTATACCATTTGTAAAATTAATTTTATACAAATAAAAATTCTATACCATACCAATCTAGAATTTTCTGAATTTATTTATACTTCAAATTGCTTGTAAGTGAAACACAGGTAGTTGGTGCAATTCAGAGTTAATATACCTAAACATGACCGGGAATGAATCTATGGTAGGTACTCGACCGAACCAAAAGTTGGTTCGGGAGTGAATCCTGTGAAGTCCTCTTGTGATAACCTCTTTGGGTGTCGACGTGACGTAGAAGATTTGGCTTTGTGAATTTTCCTTTTGATCTGATTTTTCTACAGTCAACAGTATTTGATTAAGGACCTTCTACACAAAAGTGGAAAACAAAGGAAGAAATCGACTTCTAAAAATTGATCTTTCGAGGATCACTGATTTTTTTGAACACATGGTCTCCTCATGGTTTGAGATAATAGTCTCTGATTGAAGAGAGAGAGAGAGAGGAAGGATCAACTAGATAAGGAAAACAAATAATAATAGACTGCCTTGATCTATTAATCAATTTTTGTTTCTTTTTCGTGGTATTATTTACACGTTGTGACCTCTTGATAATTGATATGTAAATCCAGAACAATTACTATTATTATTAACAATAATTATATATGACATGATATGCTTCTCATCTGGAATTTTCCGGTATCGATTAGAGTGGAAAATCAATATAATTATGTACCTGACCCAATGTAATTTTAGAATTTCGGCCCAACCAAGGCTGTATGGGGTTGAGTAACCTGCGAGTTAAGGGTGAAACACTCGTCTAGTACTTTGTCAGTTAAGATAAAAGCATTAAAAAATTAAACCGACCTCAGTAGTTTGATCGATGAGGCGACGGAATTGTAACCTAAAGGTCGGTGGTTCAAATCACAAGTTCAGCAGTGTTTTAATAAAGCGAGTTTGAGAAGTTGTGACATCACAAAAGTGATTAACACGAATACGATAGCTTTTTTTAAGCATTATAAAATAAAATTCATTGCATTAATTTGTTTATATTAATATCATAAAAATATGGTTCAATCAGTTAGATGGGTAGGTATTAATTATTAATCATAATTATTTTCATTTTAGCTACCTTTTTATAAAATCCATAATATTGTGGACAAAGGGTTAAATAACTACGGTTTATAATATTATTAATTGGTCATAACAGGCGTCTTACTAGAAAATAGATTAAAACCTACTATTGGAATCTCATGAAAATACAGATAAAACTATTTTTATTTTTGGAAACACTTCTATGGTCATTTGGTCAAGGCTACTGGGTTCGAATTATTTTTAAAATGCCATTGTTATCACGTTGGAATTGTGTGGGAAGAAAAGCCTTTGGACAAGTAATGTCTCAAAAAGATATGATATACATTGTGGGACCAAAGTATGAACTCGGGATATTGTAAATTCCTACCTTTAGATGTGATGATTTTTTTACGTAGACAGCTGAATATCACATGGGATTGGAATTTATTAACACTATAAACTTGCTGGTGGTCTTCCTGGGGGACTATAAACAGGGAGTAGACCAGCATTGGCTTGGTTCTGGGGGCCTTTGTCAATAATTAGCCTTTTTGTAAAGACAGTGGTAGAAGTGCTGAGTCATTTCTCCACTGTCTGACTACCATCGTTCACGATGACGCCACCCTATAATGATCAACACTAAAGTTAAGTAATATGGTTAAGGCGCTAGGCGCCATGAGTCTGTAGATCGCATCCTATCCACTGCGTGGATTTTTCCTCATTTATGTATTTGAGTTTGTGACCAACTGACCACATAATACTAAGACTTATAGTTAGGTAGTACAGAATGCTTTGAGAATTCACCTTTCCTGTTGATGGTGGTCATCTTCCACTAAAGAATTTATTATTATCTATTACTAGCAGGCTTCTGATAACCCATAAAATGTGAGTTCAGAGCTATTAGATTTTGGTAAGTTTGTGTATTTGCGGACTTGTCCTGGGGGTCGGTGGTTCAAACCCCACCAAGCATTAGGTGTTTTACTTAGGTGCCTAAGTTTGAGTAGTAAAATTTCAAGTTTTGTGATAAACACAAATATGTTGTTTTAGAGTTCAGCGTTCCTTTCAACTGCTAAGGTCATATGTAGACGAGGGTTCTACGCTCCATTCTCTCAAAACTTACTACCCACATTTACCTCAAGTTTGGCTGAGTAAAGCATGCAGCACGTGGCGCTAGGGTTCGAATTTTAATGGTCACCCATCCAAATGCTAGCCTCGTCGGACGTTGCTTAACTTCAGTGACAGAACGAAAACTGCATTCAAATTGTGCCATTGACGCTGGCTGATTAACCCAAATGAGTAACCTTTTAACAAACAATAAATTCCATAATCCTTTTAAAGGCTGTGACTTTCTAGAATACTAATATATTGTTAAAATCATTTGTGTAAGCTCTAGAAGTATTCTTATTGTTTAAATATCACCTCTTATCAGCAGCGATTTGAGCAAAGGTTGACTGTAATCTCCTAATTATAAATAATCCTAACCTATACAGTGAAAAAGTTTTACTGAAAGGAGTAATCGTTTGAGCCCTTTATCCATAGCTCCATTATTCCAAGCAAAATTTACACTGCCAAATGCCTTTAGCACTTAGGAAATCTTTATCTGCATAATTTTCTGGTAAAAAAAAAATCTGTTCCCTCCGACATCATTCATGCATTCTGCATCAAAACCAACATCTTAGAAAAGAAGATGAAAATTAAAAATTGTTGAAATAAAGTTCCCGAAAAGTACACTAATACTTCATGGGAACATAAATACGAGTAATTATGTAAAAGATAAAAAAATAAAGATCATCATTATTATTATTATTTTTAAAACGTACATTGGTGAGTATTACAATAAATGGCATTTTGTTTTCTAGCATTCCACTAAAGAAAAATTAATTTTGAAACTTCAGTTGTGAAAATATAGGCATTTCAAAATGGTTCTTGATCTATGACGGACCCTGTATAAGCCTAGATATGTACATAATTCTGCGTCAGAATGGGAAAACCATTATAAGAAATACAGAGGAGAAATTCTTCCATACCTAAAGTTACCTCCTCTTTTCTCTTATTTAAATATCCTACCGTAAACCCTGTCAGAACATGCCTTTTGATAGAGTTAATTTTTAAGAAATAAGGAGATAAAAATTTCATGTTTACGAATGCAAAATACGTTTATCTTAAATCAAATAGCAGGTCTAGGGTTGTAGTATATGTCATTGTCTATACATATACTATGTCAAAAGTCTTGTCTAATTGACCAATGACCATAACTCTTGAACGAATAAGATTTTACTTTCGAGAGGTTTTTAACTTGGATTTTTCCTTTTAACTTTCTTATGATCTTATCCCTAGAACGATCAAACTAAAAATTCAACTGGATCTCCAGATAGACGCGTGGACGGCGTGGATATTATTATTATTATATTACTCTTTATTAGGTAAAGACAAAGTACAATATTTACAGTACAATACAATGAAATTATAAAGAAAAATATATAGATTGAACAAATAAATAAGAACAAAAAGAGAATAAAGATACTGGCCTAGCTAAAGGGCGGGAGTATTGCCTGTGGCAATTTCTTCCACCTAACCCTTTATAAAGATAAAAAGATTTGCTCGAGAGAAAAGGCCTAAACTTGTGTTTTATTTTAGCTGTGATGTAATCAGCTGAGTACGAAATGACGCCAATATGTACAATGTACTATGTACCAATGTACCATGTACCTAATATTTACCAGTGTACCTAATATATTAATCCTACTCCAATGATTATTTATTTCCACGACTTGTGATCCGTTAAAATTGAGAGATTTTCTCAACCTTGCTGTGAGCCTGTGAAAAAGATTAGGACTGGCCTTTGTTTGAGTTTGGAATTCTAGGACTGTTTTTATGGGCCTACAGGAAAGTCGTGTTTGTAGACATCAGCGAAAGTTATTGTTCTCATTAAATTATTGAATAAAATAAAGCAGAATAAACTTAATAGCCGGAGGATAATTATACAGAATAACCTTCTTTTTTTTAAAGGTAGTTGTGCCCCGAAACCGCTTTCGCATTACTTCAGGGCAATTATACATCCATGCCATTTTTTTAAGGTAAGTTGTGCCCCGGAACCGCTTTCGCATTACTTCAGGGCTCTTTACCTTTACATCCATGCCATTCCGGAAACGAAAAACTCGATCAGAATTTTCCGCTACGGCCGGGATTCGAACCCGCAACCTTTGGGTCAGCAACCAATGCTCTTAACCACTGAGCCACGGAGGTCGACTATACAGAATAACCTAACTGGGGTGGAAGGAGCTCAGAAAATTCCTCATTCATCCTTCCTACACCATAACATATAACTCATGATTCTCATGAACACTTGAAATAAAGCCAGTAAGTTATTCGTACTGCTAATACCTAGGAGGCCGAAAAGTTCTTCTGAATGTACAAAAAAAATTGTTGAGAGTCTTATTATTATTTGGTTACATGATGCTGTCAATTATTAGCCTCCTTGTAAAGACAGTGGTAGAAGTGCTCAGTCATTCCTCCACTGTCTGGCTACCATCGTTCACGATGACGCTCCAATAAGTAAGGAAAAATCCAAGTATTGGGTGAGATGAGAGATTCTTGGGACTTTTCCTAACAATCCCTCTCTGGACTACATCTACCAACTTTAATTTGATTGTTTTTCGTAAATAAAGCTATAATTCTAATTTACTTAGTTTAAAAAAAAATGAGAGATCCAATCCACGAATCCATGCGCTAGCATGTTCACAAGTATAGCACCATAACCCGTAAACACATCGACTATCTTGGTCTACCTTGTACATGAAAAAGGACTACTAGTTATACGGTCAGTAAAATGGTTTGTCCTTTAGGTCAAGCCTGCTCCACCAGACATCTATCATGTGCTCTGAGAATGGTCAGAGCTTTTTGCTGGTGTAAACACGTTCAAGATCAGAATATTTATCATGATTTTGTTTACCTTATTGCTCAAGAAAAACACAAAAATAATTGGCTCTATCTCTGCTAAAAAAATATGATTCATAATCATATTTAATACAATGCGGAACTGATGTTATTTAACTTTGTTCAAATTATTGTGTGAGAATTAACAGTTAACCCTCATACAGAACCTATTGAAGGTGTGCGTATCAACGGGAAAAATGTTACTAGAAGCATTAGGAAAACACTAAGGGGTGAATTATGAAACAGGATTAAATATCTTGGATTTGTTAATCAAACAACTCGGCCGAGGTGTGAAGAACGCCATATAGAAAAAAGAGACAATATTGATAGTCTACATAGGAAACTTTAAGGGTTGCGTCGAAGAGATTGTCATAGGCAATAACCCCGCCCTTTAGTCAGGACTATATAGATTTTATCTATGTTGTTTATCTTTTTTTCTTGTTTATATTGTTCTCAATTTTGTATTTTAATTTTTATTATTGTTTGTACATACATATGTTCTATTCATAAAAAGAATTCAATAATAATTATATCACTTAACAGTAAATGCGCTGTGATTGGTTGAACTACCAGGTTCTTATTGAATCAGTATTCTGCTCGGAACACATTTAGGTAAAACATTTACTTTAAATAACATTGTCATTCATTTTTTAGGTATCTATATATTCCCTAAAATGAAGTAGGTACAAGGAAGAAAATATAAAATACTTACTTAGTTACCCAAATTGAGAAAAATTAACAATCGTTAGAATCATTTAAATTCATTGCTCTAATAAGTGGTCTCAAAAAGGGCTAATTTGCATAACCATAAGACTTTGATACCGAAAAGTTAGAAAATTCATGCGAGTTAAAAAGAGGCAGAAAGTAAGGTGTGGCTGGCATTTTACTACTTTCATAGTTTTACTTTATCTGTGAAAGAGAAATCAGTTAATTACATGAATTTGTTATTTCAACTATGTAGATATTTCTATCAAGTTAAGGCACATCTTAGAACGCCTTTATTATCATTACCTATTATCTGACCTGGTTTAGTGGAAACTCCATACTATTCACACTGTGAGATTAATTGTGACCAGTTGATTCTTATACATATATGGTTTTAAAATCCATTTTTGGTTTTAACGTCGAAAGTTTTACCCTCCAATCGTCAGGAATTGTACCAGCTACCAATATTAAACTCATCCAGCCTGAGTTGAGTCAAAAATGCCACTCTCATATCTTCTTTACTTCGGAAGAACAGAATTTTTGTTAAGAGGACAGACATTAGATAGAACCTCCAGATTTTGACATCCATCGTGTCTTCTTTTTCATTCCTTTATTTTGGAAAATCCGACCTCAAGTAGGTAGGTTGGAAAAAAATCTACGTGAAAGCAGAAGATATCCTTGCATCCAAAATACATTAAGAAGTTATCATAGAAATGCGTTAATCACTTTCGTGATATCACAACTACTCAAACTCGCCTAAATCTACGCTGAAACCAGGACTTGAACCACCTTATCGATAAAGCTACTGAGGTCGGTGCATGAAATTACATTTTAAATACATACATACTGGAATTTCAGCAAGTGGAAGTAGGAGTGCCAGAACCAGCTATTCCACCATTAAGAAGAGCAACCTCTTGTTGACCAATGCCGACTCCACGCAGGTTTGGGAAAGTGCTGTAAGGGAAAGTATCGAGTATCATGGTTTGATCCCTGATTCATATCGTCTCTTACTGCTTTTATATTATCTTTGTATACATTAATATGTATAATTAGAAAATGGCTTTATTGGTGATTTTTGCCAAATGCAAAAAAAATATATGTTTTATTGCGTGAGAGTATTTAGAGCATGATTATGGTAATCCAATAATTATGCTGGTTATTTGGTTACCACTCGACACAATGATAGTTCTTCATTTTTGTAAATCATTTATATGAGACTTTGCTCACATAATAGTGGCTCCAAAATAATTGCTGGATAAGGGACTAATAAGTCTTTTTGGGACGTAATAAGGTCTGAAAGGTCTTTCAGGCGTCATGCACTGACCTTGGGACGAAACCGATAGTACGTAACTATTGATAGTACACTAAAGGTCATTGATGATAATCAAAAGAATATCTACCTGGATATTTTTCTGACCATAATAAATTGTTAGTATTGTTACATCTGCCACGCTTGAAACATTAAGATATTTACTGAAGAATGCGATTAGCTACATACCTATTATAGTACCTAGAAATCTAAATTACGTGTGGTATACTGGTATACATTAACATAGACATACATTAAATTTAATCTAAATTCTGAACCTATATTTTATAGTGAAAATAACAATTGCCTGGTGTCTGATTATTTAATCTATAACTTTTCAAATGCTGCATGGTATGCCACGTGCCTGAGAAATCTCATAAATGTACGAATAGCTCAGTGGTTAAGCACTCGCTTGCCATGCGGAAGGTCCCGGGTTCGAACCACCGCGCCGGAAAAAAATTGTATTCAAAATTTGCTTGGTCAGTAGAAGTCACCGTGGCCAAGTGAGTTAGCGCGCTAGGCATTGCACGCACGGTGACCTGGGGTCGATCCGGGGCAGGATTTTTTCTGCTTTGTTCTTGGGTGTTCGGGGTCCACTCATACCTAGTGAGGAAAAATGAGTAGCTGCTCTAATGTGAGCTGCGACCATCAGTGGCGGAATTATAGGCAAAATAAGGTAATAGGATATTTAAAAAAAAAGATATTGAATTAATTAATTAATTAAGTTATCATATTTAATCAAAACATTGATGTGACAGTTACTTAAATCCACCTTACTGAAATTACCCGAGTCTGGGATTGGAACCACCAACCCCTGGGGGTTGGTGGTTCGAATAGTTTTGTATAGTTAACTTTTCAAATAAATGAAGAAAAATATTCCATTGGTTGCGAATTCTGAAACTGAATACAGATCTGCTTATCTCACATTTCCCCTGATCTTTCGTATTCGATCATACATTGCTGGTTGGGTGGTTGAGGTGGTAAAAAAGCAAAGTATAAAAATACATGTCTATTGTTTGTCTTTCAAAAGACTTTCTTAGCCAATATAACTTCTCACTTTTCTGTTTGAACTGATTAAAATAGAGGGGTTAGTAGATGACATGGATAACAAGAACAATTACCTGCTGATGAGAGCAAAAATAAGCTCGAAACAGTTGTCCAGGTATGTTCTGATATTCTTGTACATCTAATACAACTTCTCACTTTCCTGATTACACTTTTAATTTCTAGCATGATTGCAATGCAGTTATAACAAAGCTATATAATTATGCAGAGCCGTTATACCAATAGAACTGTAATTGCAATGCCGATATAACAATAGCAAGTTCTATCAGTCAGTTTCTCGTCAGGATTATCAGTCACAATGAACCCTTATCAGTCCTGACCGGATTGCTACCACGGGTCAAGCTATTCCTATCTTTTCTTTTTTATCAGAAGGGTGTTTCAGAGAGTTAATCTAAGACTGTAAATTGATGTTAATTAAATGTGTTTGTCGGTTATAAAGAGGCTCAAAAATCAGAAGAGTTTTACTCTTTTTTATGTGGGCTTAACATCTCTTTAACATTTGGGTCATAGGAGGCGGAAGATCCACATTCCATTAGCTGAAAACTCACAAACCAGGTTTAGCTCACCCAGCCTAGTTTGGGCTGGGAATAGTCCAGCATGAATGTTGCCTCACCCAGCCTTGTTGGACTTTGCTTAACTTCAGTGACAGAACGAAAACTCATATTGGACAAAAATTCTCGGTAGTCGTTTTTTGGGTAATGCTATTACGAGGAGGCATTGTTAATAGAAGAGTATATTTTATTTGAAGTTAGAAGAGTATATTTTGCATTTATTCATAAAAGAATACATAATTTGACCATTTCACCCTATTAAGGACAATGATCTTGATAGAGATTTAGTTGTAGGTACATATATGCCAGCGTCGATGGCACGTTGAATGCACCGGTGCTCGTAGGATCACCGAAGTTAAGCAACGTCCAGTGAGGTGAAAACTTCGTGGTGCGGGCATTCCTGCCCAACCCAGGCTGGGTGAGCTTAATGTGAGTAGTATGTTTGTGAGTTTCCTGCAAATGGAGGGTAACACCCCCGTCGTGATTATGACCATGCAGTTGAAGGCGAGGTTAAACCCAAATTAGAGAAGAAAAAAAAGATGTAGGTATAGTAGAGTAAGAGAATATTTTTTTCTAAATTAACATATGATTTCCATCGACTAAGTACCGTGACTGGGCGAGTTAACCATAACTGCAACTTTGGTGAATAGCCAATTTTATTTTTTACACATACCGTCCTTCTAATCTTAATTGGAAACGTTCTTATCTCTTTTTTGTTGCCGATTGTTTCAAACTGATGGCGTGTGCCGGCTTAGTGATCAAGCCCGCTCCGTAGCGTGGAGGTCCGGGTTCTAAATTTTTATCACATCAAAAATTTCGATTATTTTGTGTTCTGAATAAAGCCGCGTTGATAAGACAGGTAAATTAAAATACTTTGTACTATGTAGACATTAAAATTAGTAATCATTTTATTGATAAAAATAAGTTTTGTGTAATTAGAGTGGTTTGGTACTTAATATATTAGCTGTATATGTCTGTCCCGGTAGCTCAGTGGTAAGCACTCTGTGAATCCATAGATTCCAGAGGTCGTGGGTTCGAAACCCAGCCGGGACATGACAAATTATCCTCCCATTTGGGATTTTTACCACATAATTATATGTCTTGGGCTTACTGCTGGAATAATGGGACTTAGTAGTCCTAATCGGGCAGTATAAATAAGGCGATATTATTATTATATATTACTCGATACCTGACAGTTCTATGCCATCTAATAATATTTTACAAGTTAGCTTTTTGGATATTCAGAGTAACTATTACATAAGTCTATCCTAACTAGGAATCCCACATCTACCGGTACCGTTTCTTGGGTAGAACAGACTGAGGCATTTCATTGCTAAACATTATTGTGTGTGTATTTCTTATCCTACCTATGAGGTGTCTTAGTTAAATGACATAAGTTTCAATTCTCAAGAAAAGAGTTGATTTATAATCTATTTAGGTTGTTAATTTTTTTCCTTTTCCTTCCGTGGAAATACACTTTTGTAAAACATTATATCCAATGTCTGATTTCATATCTTGGTCATGATAATAATTCCGCGTCCAAAAGATGGGCAGTTGGGGATCTCACGGTGGTGGAAGGATTATATGGACACCAAAATCCAAAGTTTATAGGCTCTTGACGTGTCCAATGATTCTATTTTGGTTTTAAAATCCAGACACAGGATACTCCTGATATGAGGACCGAGGGTTTTACCCTCCAAAGCATAGAAATAATTAATTTTTAGAAATAAATTTATTTCTGTGCACTGGTAGTCAAGTGGTTAACGCACTAGTCTGGTAATCCCGGTAGTGTAGGGATCTGTTGGTTCAAATCCCACCCAGTGCATGAATTTTTCCTCATTAATTTGAGTTTGTGACCTGATAATAATAAGACTCTGAGGGTTAGGTGCGGTAGAAAATGGTTTGAGCATTAACCTCGCCTGGTGGTTACCTTCCTCTAAAGATTGTTATTATTATACAAGGTGTGAGGAACTATACCTTCCACAAAAGAGTATTATATTATTATTTCTGTCCGGTCCGGCTAATGTTGTATAAAGCTGACAAGGATTTTCGACAGCTCTCCATTGCATTGATATATCATAGAATTCGAATCCCAGGTCACCTTGCTTGCAACGGGGTTAGTTTCATACAAAATAATACGCAATGTTGCATGGGTTAAAAAAGTCTTTACGCCCAGGTGATTATTGCATGAAGTTAATCCTTCCTAGAACTGACGATACAAGATAACTATTATAGCTATTATAAAATGATGATGTCCTTTCATCATTCCCATAATAATTTTCTTGTGGTCAAAGTTCCAAATAGATTGAGGATACCTTTCCATGTCCCAGTTGGGTTTTGAACCCGCGACCTATGGATTACGAGACCGACGCGCGACGCTTGGTTTCTCCACTGAGCTACCGAGTGAAGAGAAAAACAAACACCTGTCCCCAATATACTGACGCAGCAGAGTATTTTCCATTTGGAATTTGCAAAATGGCTGATCCACAACATATGCTAATCTGTGAATGGGTTCGGACTGATTAAAAAAACAACATTGAAAGTGTTAATTACGAGGAAAGGTGTGAGGAACTATACCTTCCACAAAAGAGTATTATATTATTATTTCTGTCCGGTCCGGCTAATGTTGTATAAAGCTGACAAGGATTTTCGACAGCTCTCCATTGCATTGATATATCATAGAATTCGAATCCCAGGTCACCTTGCTTGCAACAGGGTTAGTTTCATACAAAATAATACGCAATGTTGCATGGGTTAAAAAAGTCTTTACGACCAGGTGATTATTGCATGAAGTTAATCCTTCCTAGAACTGACGATACAAGATAACTATTATAGCTATTATAAAATGATGATGTCCTTTCATCATTCCCATAATAATTTTCTTGTGGTCAAAGTTCCAAATAGATTGAGGATACCTTTCCATGTCCCAGTTGGGTTTTGAACCCGCGACCTATGGATTACGAGACCGACGCGCGACGCTTGGTTTCTCCACTGAGCTACCGAGTGAAGAGAAAAACAAACACCTGTCCCCAATATACTGACGCAGCAGAGTATTTTCCATTTGGAATTTGCAAAATGGCTGATCCACAACATATGCTAATCTGTGAATGGGTTCGGACTGATTAAAAAAACAACATTGAAAGTGTTAATTACGAGGAAATTTTCAAGATTAATTCAGTTTTCGGTGAAAATAAGTGGCGCATGATAGTCTAGAAAGGTCCAGTCAGAATTCTGGGAAAACGGTGCGCAGGGCATGACTTGGAAATAAAACTGGGGTCCAGGTGGAAAGGCTTTTTTATTTACGAGTATTTCAATAAAACTTTATTTTCAATAAACTTAATTACCTACAATAAAAGGCAAACTATTTACAAAGTTCAGTTTGAACTTGTGGTGATAATACCTAATACATTCTTATGGCAATGTTGTTGGAACCTAATTAACCGAACAAAGTGGGGTCGTTTCGCTCCCTCAGTAGTGAAATTTTGTTATCTTGAAAGCTAAGGCCTGTGATAAAAAAGGCCCCAAAAGTGGCTAGTTGATGTTTTTCCTGAATTAAAACCCATCGAGTGGGGTATTGGATGAAAGGTCTCGATGTCCTCCTGATTGATATGACATTTATAATTCGATAATAGAATATGTGTGAGGCTTACCGTTCACAGAACTGCTAGTACTTATTTGTTCAAACACCGATCAAGGTGCTATGTTGTTCAAAGCTAGCTGTCAAGGACTTTCTAACCATCAGCCCATCACAGCATTCCATTGGTATCGTAACATAGTAAAGCAACACTACACTATGTATTAATTGTAGTATCATGGACTCTTTCGACTCGTTGTCATCTCTTAACACCATCGCACCAAGCCTGAATCAGTTAGCCAATCTCGACGTTTCACAAAGAGCATAACAGCTCTAGTGGAGGAAGGAGATTGCTAAATGTCAAAAGATAAGGAAACAATAGGTAGAGTTCATCTTACCGACACCTCTTGACCGGTGATAAGGGGGTGATAAAAAATGTTAATGTGAACTCTCGCATTTCAGTGATAAGAAGTCGCTTGGAATTCGGGCTGTCTGACGTTAATAGAGTGCTTTATTCAAGGGGTGCTATTCAGAATTGTTGTAGTAAAGGGACTTTTTTAACACATCATGGGCTTCAGTCCTGAGGACAGGAAGAGGAAAAATCTCTTTAATAGAGATACCATGCTCAAGATGCATACTGCCCAAGATGGATACTACCGCATTTATGGATACTGCCGGTTATGTGAAAATGGAAGGCCATTCCATGAGAAGCTGGTCTGTTTCCTGTAGGAGAGGAGAGCCCCGAATCCTGTGGTTCCCTTGCTTTCACTAAAACCTCCCACCACCCCACAGACAAAAGACTAGAAATGTATTCATGTTGTTCTCTTTGTCTCATAATATCACAACATGAGTGGGTTGCTCAGCATAAGAAACTCTTCAAATCACAGCAATTTCTCAAATACCATATTTCCTCTCGTATATGGGTCATTTTCATTTATCTTGGGCAATTGGATTTTTTCAAGTCATGAACGTTACCTTTTTCCTAAACAATTTTTAGGCTCAGAAGACTAAGACAAATACCTTTGAGCAAAAGCTTTCATTTAGAATATTTCTA
Organism: Bactericera cockerelli; assembly: GCA_024516035.1. Taxonomy (NCBI): domain Eukaryota; kingdom Metazoa; phylum Arthropoda; class Insecta; order Hemiptera; family Triozidae; genus Bactericera; species Bactericera cockerelli. The sequence goes on from CM044956.1 coordinate 38,907,184, forward strand.
GCAGCTACCTCTTCACACAAAATTACAAAAACTTAACGTACCAGGTAACGTTCATGACCACGGGTAACGTTCATGACGGTAACGTTCATGAGTAACACGCCACTAAAACAATCTTTTCTCAATAAAAGAATATTCACTTTACATAAAAAAATATTTGATTGGAAAGAGGACATACAGAAGAATTAAAGAAATACATTATATATTAAAGAATCATTACAATTTATTTAAAAAAACCGCGTAACGTTCTTGTCAAAAAAAATTAGACCCACCATTGTCCCTCACTGTACTGCATCCAACATCCAACTGACAGGAAATTTCAAAACAAAAACAATGTCATCCGTAAGAAGCAAAATGGCGGCAGCTGCTAGCTTCTCATTCTAAGGGTTTTTCAAAATGGTTTACATTTTTTTGGGGGTAACATTCATGACGGAGTTTTTTTTTTCTTCGTAGGGACACAACTTTACACGTCTGTAGAATGAGGTGAACATTATTATTTTTATGAAAACTAATGGTCACATAATAAATAAACTGTATTTTTCTCATTTATATTGGATTTTGGTGAAAATAATGGGGAGAAATGCATTTTTTTCTATCAGACACAGTAAAATCTTAGACTAAGGGACACCTAAAATATCATGAACGTTACTTACATAACTGGCAATTTTGAGTCTCCACATTAGTTTAAAAGACAATTTATTATTGTAATTTATAAAAAAAATTGTTTCCTATGTGATCAAATAGATTTTAGTCATATATCCCTATTATTTTCACATTTATTAAAGGAGAAAGGTTGCGGACTTGATATGCCCAAGATAAATGAAAATGACCCATATACCTACAAAAATACCTACTTATTTTTCCTCACGAGGTAGCAGTGAACAACATACATCCAAATACAGGGCAAAAAAATTATGCACTGGTGGGGATTGAACACAGGACACAGTGCATACAAAACTACTGAATGTCGGTGCATAAGTATTACATGCTTCGTGGACTATCTTATCTTGTTTTTCTCGTTAACCGTGGATATTCTTTATCTCTTCTTCTCTATTCGAGTGTGAATTTGATGATAAAAATTAGTAATCATTTCATTTGTAACCGTTACTTGTGTTATACATAGACCGAGCTGTTACAACCTCTGCTGTACTAAGGCGCAAAGGGTTCAATTGATCTCTCTTTCTCGGAAATCTTTTGCAGAAGAGGACATTGGGAGAAATATTACCTTGATCTAAATTTGCGGCTATAAAAAATATTCCCAAAATCTTTCTACACGCCCTATAGTCCCAGGATTTAAGCACACGGTTCATGGTTTTTACCTTTTTTCTCAGAAATTTCAATAAATTCAACTTGTTAGATGACAATGAATCCTAGTCTCATATTATGAGTATAAAATTGTCATAAATTTCAAATCGAACCAAAATTCTTTAATCAAAATCAACTTTTAATTTATTTTTTTTAAATTTCAGTCCTCGACTCAAATATATGGGGTTATGGGGTTCTATTTGAAATCCCAATTTGACAAATAATCTTAAAGAGATTGAAAAACTTATAAATATTACTATTAGATGTCCCCCTTGGAGCTGTGAAAATCAACCCTGAACAGATTTTTTCTATCTTCAGGAATTTCCGAGATATACGCTGACTATATCCTTTAAAATGACCCACCCTGTATAAAATTTAGATTTTGGCTCAGAAGTTTCTGCATGGAGTTTGATCTCTCGAAGTTTAGAACTTTTTTTTCGAGATTATGAAGAAAGGCATTTGAGCAGCGATACCCATACAATTTATACATATAGTGCTTACCAGGAGCACTATGTATAAATGGGAAAAGGTTTTGGGGGTGCTGCCACTTTAGAGCCGTTCTCTCAGTACCGAGTTAGAGTTTTTTTACCATGCCAACCGTAATTATTATGAATTAATGTTTCATTATATGTGTGGTTTTCATTGTGATCATAGTGTAACAGATAGGACTTGTAAAACCCCTTCTTTTATTTTTCGTACATTTCATATCTAATCTGTAGCAATGATTTCTGTGAAAGATTTTAAAAAATAAATAGAGTACCAAATGTTATTATTGTTACTTAATTTTATTTTATCAATAAAATTATCTGCACGACAGTGTAACATAATTAGCTTATTTATTCATGACAGACATATACGAAAATAAATAATATAATTACTAGTTACTTACAAAAATTAAGACTTATTTGGAAAAACCTCACTCTCCTGCTCATTCCCCCCTACGTCTGATCCTGCTACGAGCTATTTCCTGCTCTGTTTTATACTCCTATGGATCGAGATGATGTTCTGTCCGCCTAAGTGCGAGGTTAAGGGTCTAGGCTAGTCTAGGGTATAGGGTTCTCCGTTGTGGCACTTGTGACCGCCTTTTTAGGGTCGAATTATGAAACAGGATTAGGTTTAATCTAAGTGGACACTATCACTTAACTCGGGCTACAGTGGCGCTGTGATTAGTTGAAATTCCCACTAGAGGGTGTGTTAAGGGATAGTGCCCACATAGATTAACTAATCCTGTTTCATAAACCGGCCCTTACAGATGTACTCCTCGTAATGTCCTCTTTTCTACCCATTTCGTCTGAGAATCCACCATTAGATTATAGAGTATACACCCAATTCTTATATTTCTTATTCCCTTGGGTTTGAAAATTTTACTGTCCCCCATAGTAAATATTAAAATAATATTACATTGTAACACACGTATTTCCCCATAGTAAATAATATTACATTGTAACACACGTATTTCCCAACATTAATTTCATAGAGTTGTCTTCATACATTACCCTTACATGTGTCTCAATACCAATTTCATAACTTTACCCACACTAACAAAATTCACTAAGAGGGGCGTTTGTTAATTCCTCCGATTTCATACCAATTCTCCCTGATTGCAAAATTTGTAGCTAGAAAGTTATGCTTCAATTCCTCCGATTTACAAGAAAAGTAGCTGTCAATTCCCACGATTAGGTGCCACAATATAATATAAGGATATTAGGAACATAAAAATGTGGCCATGCCTCGGGTGTATAGTAAAGTTTAGAAAATATATACAGGGCTACTGGGCCATGCATTGGATGTAGAGTGGGGTTAGGAAATACATACAGGGCTACTGGGCCATGCATTGGATGTAGAGTGGGGTTAGGAAATACATACAGGGTTACTGGGCCATGCATTGGATGTAGAGTGGGGTTAGGAAATACATACAGGGTTACTGGGCCATGCATTGGATGTAGAGTGGGGTTAGGAAATACATACAGGGTTACTGGGCCATGCATTGGATGTAGAGTGGGGTTAGGAAATACATACAGGGTTACTGGGCCATGCATTGGATGTAGAGTGGGGTTAGGAAATACATACAGGGTTACTGGGCCATGCATTGGATGTAGAGTGGGGTTAGGAAATACATACAGGGTTACAGGGCCATGCATTGGATGTAGAGTGGGGTTAGGAAATACATACAGGGCTACTGGACCATGCATTGGATGTAGAGTGAGGTTAGGAAATACATACAGGGCCACGCATTGGATGTAGAGTGGGGTTAGGAAATACATACAGGGTTACTGGGCCATGCATTGGATGTAGAGTGGGGTTAGAAAATACATACAGGGCCACCGGGCCATGCATTGGATGTAGAGTGGGGTTAGGAAATACATACAGGGCCACCGGGCCATGCATTGGATGTAGAGTGGGGTTAGGAAATACATACAGGGCCACGCATTGGATGTAGAGTGGGGTTAGGAAATACATACAGGGCCACCGGGCCATGCATTGGATGTAGAGTGGGGTTAGGAAATACATACAGGGCCACGCATTGGATGTAGAGTGGGGTTAGGAAATACATACAGGGCCATGCATTGGATGTAGAGTGGGGTTAGGAAATACATACTGGGCCACTGGGCCATGCATTGGATGTAGAGTGGGGTTAGGAAATACATACTGGGCCACTGGACCATGCATTGGATGTAGAGTGGGGTTAGGAAATACATACAGGGCCACTGGACCATGCATTGGATGTAGAGTGGGGTTAGGAAATACATACTGGGCCACTAGGCCATGCATTGGATGTAGAGTGGGGTTAGGAAATACATACAGGGCCACTGGACCATGCATTGGATGTAGAGTGGGGTTAGGAAATACATACAGGGCCACCGGGCCATGCATTGGATGTAGAGTGGGGTTAGGAAATACATACTGGGCCACTGGGCCATGCATTGGATGTAGAGTGGGGTTAGGAAATACATACTGGGCCACTAGGCCATGCATTGGATGTAGAGTGGGGTTAGGAAATACATACAGGGCCACTGGACCATGCATTGGATGTAGAGTGAGGTTAGGAAATACATACAGGGCTACTGGGTCATGCATTGGATGTAGAGTGGGGTTAGGAAATATATCCATTGCTACTGGCCCATGCATTGGATGTAGAGTGGGGTTAGGAAATACATACTGGGCCACGCATTGGATGTAGAGTGGGGTTAGGAAATACATACTGGACCATGCATTGGATGTAGAGTGGGGTTAGGAAATACATACTGGGCCACGCATTGGATGTAGAGTGGGGTTAGGAAATACATACTGGACCATGCATTGGATGTAGAGTGGGGTTAGGAAATACATACTGGGCCATGCATTGGATGTAGAGTGGGGTTAGGAAATACATACTGGGCCACTGGGCCATGCATTGGATGTAGAGTGGGGTTAGGAAATACATACAGGGCCACTGGACCATGCATTGGATGTAGAGTGGGGTTAGGAAATACATACAGGGCTACTGGGTCATGCATTGGATGTAGAGTGGGGTTAGGAAATATATCCATTGCTACTGGGCCATTTATTGGATGTAGAGTGGGGTTAGGAAATACATACTGGGCTACTGGGTCATGCATTTGATGTAGAGTGGGGCTAGGAAATATATACAGGACTGGGCCATTTATTGGATGTAGAGTGGGGTTAGGAAATACATACAGGGCTACTGGGCCATGCATTGGATGTAGAGTGGGGTTAGGAAATATATACAGGGCCACTGGACCATGCATTGGATGTAGAGTAGCGTTAGGAAATACATACAGGGCCACTGGGTCACGCATTGGATGTAGAGTGGGGTTAGGAAATACATACAGGGCCACTGGGCTATTCATTGGATGTAGAGTGGGGTTAGGAAATACATACAGGGCTACTGGGCCATGCATTGGATGTAGAGTGGGGTTAGGAAAATAGATATAAGGTCATGGTCATGTAGAGTAGGGTAATAACTACTTTGAACGTCCAAACACTACTAATCAAAAGTGTTAATAATGCATATGAGGGGCATACTCAAGCTTTTACCTGAACACACAGAAAGAGGGGACTTGAACAATTGAACATCCAGTCCAATAGGTACCCAAATATTTTTTCAGGGCAATTGAACATCGGAGATAGAAAGAATTCAAAAAATTAGGGGAATTGAATGTTTTCTACGGAGATGCCCTCAATATAAATTAATATACTACCTACTGATAGCTTGGTAAGTATCTAGTTCAAACAGCCCTCTACCGGTACCTTGAGGATTTTTCAGTAGTTACCTGTAAGTAAATAAATATTCAATCCTAATTCAACCTGAGCCAAGTTATGTATCAATGATTTGCTGATTTAGAGTTTAAGAGACATAATTAAATAATTACTTGATGTTTTTATGGATGAATGTGGAATTTTCATTTTAAACACATAAGATAAAATTAGCAGATGCAGGAATTTACCAAATATTGGGTCTTTGAATACGATGAACGGTATTTAAACTTACAATCTGTCGAACCTACAAGATATAATCCTTGTAAATCCTATCTTTACAAAAAATACAATTTTATTACAACATTATATTTACATCAATATAATACACATCAAAACTATTATTTTATTACACAAAAACTACAGGAAACAGCCAAATCTTGTCTGTACAATCATATACGCTATATCACAACAAAATATCACATTATCACAGTAAAGAACTGTTCACATTCGATTCAATCACAATTCACCAAAGAGGAGAGGGTATATACTGGGCAGAATAGATCCCTTTCCGATATTTTCTTTTTCAGGAGGCTCCATCGCTGACAGGAGAAAGGTTTGGGTTCTATAGGCACCAACCGTGGGTGAGTTAGGAATATGAATGAAAACTGCCACACGCCAATAGACTTGGTCACTAAGTAAAAGGGCATTTGCAGTTTTCTCTATCAAAGAATTGCTATTTGGTAAAGCTAGATTTGTGTCCAGCAATGTCTCGGGATGGGTAACTTTCTGGAACAAGACTCTTGAGTAAATTTCAGGCATCATTTATAATGATGCCTACTATCGGTCGAAACTGTTTCACTTGCTATATTTATTTAAGAACATCTTCAGTCCATTTCAAGCATCAGTTCTAATTGTTTTATTGCATGGGTGGGACTGTTTGCACCCTGTTTCATTCCAATGTTTTGTTCACATCTTTTGTTCTTCGGACTAGAGGTTCATCGTGATGAGCAGGAATCGAATCATGAAAAAGTCCGAATGGACTTGATAAAACTCCAAAAGGACTTATGAACACTATCCATAAGGGATAGCGGGTGTCCCAAAGGGTGGTCTACATCGCAAGTGGGCGTCTACTCGTGTCCGAACGTGATGTACCTCTGGCACCAGGAGAAAGCCCCGGACATATCGGTGGGGTCACAGCACATGGGGTAGGCCTTGGGCGAACGACTCAGACGCGCACATTGCTGACAGATGTAATCCGTCGAGTTCTGAAACAGGAAATAGAGACGCCATTGGAGAAAAACATTACCCATTTGTATTGCTATATAAGTATAGGGCTGTCGGCTACGTCACTGCACTCTGTATATTATGTATGACTAATCCAAAGTATGCAGTATAAGAGTGTAGGACACTTACGTCTTGCGAGCACCCTGTATATTATGTATGACTAATCCCCAGTATGCAGTATAAGAGTGTAAGACACTTACGTCTTGCGAGCACCCTGTATATTATGCATGACTAATCCCCAGTAGGACACTTACGTCTTGCGAGCACCCTGTATATTATGCATGACTAATCCCCAGTAGGACACTTACGTCTTGCGACCACCCTGTATATTATGCATGACTAATCCAAAGTATGCAGTATAAGAGTGTAGGACACTTACGTCTTGCGAGCACCCTGTATATTATGTATGACTAATCCCCAGTATGCAGTATAAGAGTGTAAGACACTTACGTCTTGCGAGCACCCTGTATATTATGCATGACTAATCCCCAGTAGGACACTTACGTCTTGCGAGCACCCTGTATATTATGCATGACTAATCCCCAGTAGGACACTTACGTCTTGCGAGCACTCTATATATTTTGCATGACTAATCCCCAGTAGAACACTTACGTCTTGCGAGCACCCTGTATATTATGTATGACTAATACTTACGTCTTGCGAGCACCCTCTATATTATGTATGACTAATACTTACGTCTTGCGAGCACCCTGTATATTATGTATGACTAATACTTACGTCTTACGAGCACCCTGTATATTATGTATGACTAACACTTACGTCTTGCGAGCACCCTGTATAATTGTATATTATGTGTGACTAATCAACAGTAGGAGACCCTGTATATTATGTATGACTAATCACCAGTAGGAGACCCTGTATATTATGTATGACTAATCCCTAGTAGGAGACCCTGTATATTATGTATGACTAATCACCAGTTGGAGACCCTGTATATTATGTATGACTAATCCCCAGTAGGAGACCCTGTATATTATGTATGACTAATCACCAGTAGGAGACCCTGTATATTATGTATGACTAATACTTACGTCTTGCGAGCACCGCGTCACCGTCGCCTTGCCGTCTAGTATGGACTCGTGCACCCCCCACGTGGTGAAGGGGGGCCGCGTCCAGCACTGGCCGCACATCAGGACTAGGATCACCACGCACCAGTAGCCCTGCAACCAGAGCCGCAGAATCATGAGTCAAGAGGAACACTTGATACTGAATAGATCAGTAAAAACAGAATAATAATAATAAACACTTGATACTAAATAGATCAGTAAAAACAGAATAATAATAATAAACACTTGATACTAAATAGAGTAAATAGATAATAATAATAATATCGACTTATTTATACTGCCCAATTAGGACTATTAAGTCCCATTGTGCCAGCAGTAAACCCAAGACGAATTATTATGTGGTAAAAATCCCAAATGGGAGGATAACTTGTCATGTCCCGGCTGGGTTTCGAACCTGCGACCTCTGGAATCTCTGGATTCACACAGTGCCGCCTTTACCACTGAGCTACCGGGACAGATGAGTAAAAACAGAATAATAAGAAGTTCGTCTTAGATGTGAAGATTGTAAAGTACAAATACTCTGCCGCGGTGGCTCTTTCTTTGAATAGGGCGTTCTTCACACCTCGGCCCAGGTTTTTGATGCATATACAGTGTGTGGTCATAGTTAAAGATAACAAAAAAATAGGTAACAATATTTTCTTGGAATAGAAAAAATAATATGGGTTTACTCCGATCATTGGATTTTTTTGGAAACTAGGACCAAATTACTGGTATTTGGGGGGGGAGGTCCCGCTTGGACTAACTTTTTTTATTATTCATACTTCATACTACATGGGGGTTGTGACATATTAGGGTGGCCCTTAGCTATAGAGGTGAGAAAAAAATCCGAGTATTTTTCTGAGCTCCCCCCCTCAAATGGTTCCAATTCATAAAAAAATGATACCTAAATTTTTTTTAGCTCGATCGGAAATTGTTAAGACGTGCCGCCGGGAGCTTAAAGTTTGGATATGCTAATTGAAGGGGCAATATACGTTTTTCCGCACTTTTTGTTAATTTTCTCTGTAATAGATCAACTTAGAATAAAAATTAAAAAAGTGATAGAATTGTAACAAAACTATCTAACAAATTTATTCTCATCAAATTTCCTCTTAAACCAACAGTTCCTTGGCAAATCAATAACAAAGGCAGATTTTTGCTCTACCCCTCTGTATGTCGCTAGCAAAACTGTAAAATACGTCTAGAAAAAAAAAATATTCAAGATAATTAAAGAAAGCAGGTAAGTTCAATTATTTTATACAAACAAAATACAGTTCTTTTATGTTTTTAATCAATAATAAGAACAAAATAATATTGAATAATGTTATATTTACTAATATACCAATATCCGTTTCTTCCTGTCAAGATGCATTGTTCTGTAGTCTTTTACTATTTGAATAATGAACTGTTTTTGATCTGCATTATTAGTAATATATGTTATTACGTATTAACTCAATTCCTCATCCAATAATTTCACCCCCATTATAATTTTTGTGGTTAAGAACTCGCTTGCCATGCGAAAGGTCCTGGGTTCGAACTCCCACGCCGACTAAAATTTGTAATAAAAATTTGGTTACAGTTGTTTGTAAGGGATACCTTTCGGTGCACTCGTGTGACCCAACACCTAAATGGGAAGTATTGTGTCACTTCTCGCCCATCAGAAGGGAGGCATACTACGGGATGGACAGGCTTCAATACAGACCACAAAACGACTACGGTAGCTCCTGTTTCATGGCTACCAAATAACAAGGCTGTGAAACACTTGGCTTTCTTTAAATTACCTTCTCTTTTTTTATCATCAATCCAGTATCCGTTCTAGTTGATAATTCTTTCTTGAGTTCGTTTTTCAACCGCTAATGAAAGTGTTATTTTTTAAACTATAATTATTTTTTTATATTAATTTCTATATTCCTTAAGAGCATCTTTTTTAAAAAATGTACAAAAGAATATGTGCTAACGTTATTTCTAACACAAAAATAAATGTCTTTTTATCGTGGCAGTATACTCGTATGTTGAAGCTTGGTATAAAGCTCCCAAGGTAATTAAAGCACCAAAGGGAGACTTTACTTGTAAAAAAAAAAATCATCAGCTTCCAAAACATAGATAAGGATATGGCTGTTACTAAAAAGATTGTTAACCATCTGTGGTAGTTAGGCCAAGAAGCTGTAGGTCAAGCATTCTTTGATGAAGAGGTACCATCTAATACGAAACAAAGATGGTTATTGATTATGAGAAGGATACAAATAAAAAATATGAATGCAAAGTAACCGAACTTGCAACTTTAGTGAAAAGAAAAATCTAGATTTTTTGGTTTCACGAGAAACAAAAACTTTCTTCAAAAGATTAAATCAAAATACATCATTCTTAAAGTACCCGCCAACATCCTGGTCAATGAATAAAGATTACCTTGTAGGAAAAAACTTCTTGAAACATCTCAAAGTTGTTAATGATACAGCAAAAAGGGGAGTAAAATTAATGGATGAGTATTAATAACATACTTACTAAAAATTAAAATCAAAAACAGTTCATTATTGAAGTAATAATAATTCCGTGCCCGTGCGACAGGCAAAGATACCTATATCACGGCGGTGAGAGGAATATATGGACGCCCAGATCCAATGTCTAGGCTCCTTTCATGTCCATTGATTCTACTTGGTTTTTATGTCCTGATTTGAGATAGTTAGGACGGGGGTTTTACCCTTTATCGCTGGGAATCGTACCAGCTACCCACATTAACCTCACTCACCCTGGGTAGGGCTGGAAATGCCAACCTCTCGTGTTCGGAGGGAACAGGATTTTCAATGCAAAAATTCTGCCCAAACCGGGGATCGAACTAAGAGATCTCTGGACTACGGGAAGCAGTCATAACCGTTACGCCACAGAGGCTGGCAAGTAGTAAATGACTACAGACCAAGGTATCCTGACAGCGAAAAAACGGAAATCGGTATATTGGTAAATATATCCATTATTCAATATTATTTTGTTCTTATTATCGATTAAAAATATAAAAAAACTGTATTTTGTTTGTATAAAATAATTGAACTAACTTGCTTTCTTTAATTATCTTGGATTTTTTTCATTATCCAGCCGAATTTTATAGTTTTGCTAGCGAGATACAGAGGGGTAGAATAAAAATTTGACTTTGTTATTGATTTGCCCAGAAACTGTTTGTTTGAGAGTTAATTTGATGGAAATAAATGTGTTAGATAATTTTGTTACAATTCTATTACTTTTTGAACTTTTATTCTAAGTTGATTAATTACAGAGAAAATCAACAAAATGTGCGGTAAAACGTATATTGCCCCTTCAATTAGGACATCTAAATTTTAAGCTCCTGGCGGCACGTGTTAACGTTTTCTGATCGAGCTGAAACTTTTTAGCAATTTTTTTCTCATGAATTGGATCCACTTTGGGGGGGGAGCACCTTCGATTTCCGACCTTCGAAAATAAGGGCCACCCTAGTGACATATCAATTCCAATGATTTAGAGGTGCTGATTACGAATTTCACATAAAATGTTAGCTAGCTGTTACCATTGAGTCACTAGTGGTGGACTTTAACTTCTTTTCGAGTGAGAAGGAAAGTCGTGTGGTGTCTTCTTCTTCTTCTTCTTCTTCTTTTACTCTGTCTTATCCCGCTTAAGCAGGGTCGACGTTGTTCAACCTCATGGTTGAGGTTGGTTGGTTTTGGCACATTTTTACGGAGGTTTTACCCTCCATTCGCTGGGAATCGTACCAGCTACCCACATTAACCTCACCCAGCCTGGGTAGGGCCGGAATCGCCAGCCTCACGTGTTCAGAGGGAACAGAATTTTCTGTGCGAAAAGTCTGCTCCGACCGGGGATCGAACTCAGGACTACGGGCAGTAGTCACAACCGTTACGCCACGGAGGAGTCGTGTGGTGTCACACCAGTTAATTTTACTATGTTATTTTATTTGAAATTTCAGGGACGGACTCATGAGAAATATCAAGGTGGGTCAACTTTAAAATCTCAAACAAGACAACCCAGTTTTTTTATGGCGTTGATTTTACCTTTGTAGCAAAAATATTTTACACAAAACCCGAAAACTTTATCGCTTAACTAAAAGTCCCATTATTCCAACAGTGATCCGAAGACGTAGGTACTATTATGTGTTCAAAATCCCAAATGGGAGGATAACTTGTCATGTCCCTCCTAGGTTTCGAACCCGCGACCTCTGGATTACAAGACGGACACCTTGGTTACTGAGCTACCAGGACTATTGTTTTATCAGTGAAATAGTCTGCAGACAAAATAAGCGTGAGGTTTAAATATCAGTTTATCAGTCAAAACAGAACTATTTATGTATATGTATAATGAAATCCATTCCCGCATGTGTAAATATGCATCCTGGAGTAGGTCTTGCATGTGTTCTGGAGTTATTGATAATAGCTTATCAATTCCAATAACATTAACAAGAATTAGGAATGACCTCAAAAAAACAATAATAATCAGTTGCCTGCATTTGTTTGTGTCCGATCCATTTAAAGAAACGGTAACATATCCTATTTCAGATAGCAAAAAATTGATGAGAATTAACCTTCTCTTGATCAAGCTATAATTTTCTACTAGGTATAGAAAATTATAAAATGTACGAAAATGCTAGTACGGTTCTGCCTGAGTAAAATTTATATTTAGTTCCGTTGTTATGTACCGGAAAACAGCTAGTGCCCTAGTATGTACTTTCTGTTCTTATCTAGATAGTGTATTCTTATATGAACCATCCAAATTGGTGGGCGATTATCTCGATAATCTTTTTTCTGCCTTTAAAGGCAGTACTGTTTTTTTAGGAGAGGGGAAATGTTCAAACGACGAACATTGTTCATGAGAACAAGAGCCTGATGCTCAGTGTGGGACTTGTGCTGACGACAGCACACACCTACCCACTAAAACCTTCCCCTACCTCTAAAACACCTGCATTCGGAATCGTTTGAGAAAACTTTACTTCCATTGCAAAAGAAGTAGTAAAGTAGCATACCTACTGCTCGATTAGGACTAAAGAGTCCCCTTATACCAGTCGTTATTTGATGAAATGATGACATTATTGTGCGGTCAAAGTATCTAATGGATGAGGAAAATTTCATGCATTGGGTGAGTTCCGAACCAACGAATCCCCCGCTACCCCGATTACCAGACTGGCGTCTTGACCACTCGACCAGCAATGAATACACCAGGCCGGGTCTGGCAGCCCCAAAAGATGACAGGTGAATAACGACGAACTGGTGGTTAGATTTTTTTTCTTTTTGATAGGGAAAACATCTTTCAAAGACAACTGGTGGGATTTCCACCTTCTAAAAGTCCCACCTCTCTCATGAAAAGACAGTAAGAGTACATCATCAGTAACCAACTACCCGTTATTTCAACATTACTTCAGAGGTACTGCTTTCTCTGCTAACCGATCCAACCGAGATGATAATTAGGGCGGAATAAATAGACGTTTTTGTAATAAACCTCTGTGGAGATAAGTCTAGATTTTGCGTATTGTCTTAGATGGGGAAACGAATGCAAGGTCATGACTTAAGATCTCAATTTTGTCTATTAATTTCGCCTTTAGTGTCCATTTGACCAGTATTCTTTCTACTAATAGCTCCCCATTTTCAAACTGACATATTATGAGTAAGTTTACAACTGGACCTTTATTTTCGTTATCTAATACCTACTCCTAGTTTGTAAACGTGTCTTGGTGACCTTGATTTTCAAAGGCCTTCGTAAACTTTCTTTCTTATATTTCTAATGCCAATTTCCCAACATCTTCTGTTCCTTTCATTCTGAGACCCACGGATGCCACGGAGATTACAAGAGTTGTCAATAAATTTGAAAATAAGTCTTCCTCGGGACCTGACTGTATTCCAATGTTCATCCTTAAGTCTATAATTGAAATAATTGCTGGTCCACTTTCACATATTTTTAATCACTCTTTTAGCACAAACAAATTTCCTGACTCTTTTAAAACATCAATTATTTCCCCGATCCATAAAAAAGGGCCAACAACGAATCCCAATAATTATCGTCCCATTTCTTTAATTAACAACTTGTCTAAAATACTTGAAAAATTAGTTTATCATAGATTATATTTTCACCTTCAAGATACAAACCTTCTTAGGGATGAACAATTTGGATTCAGAGCAGGTAGATCAACATCAGATGCAGTAGCTCGCTTTCTAAAGCTACTTGATGGTTCCGTTTCACTAAATAACCATACAATTGGACTATTCTGTGATTTATCCAAGGCATTCGATAGGGTCGACCACTCCATCCTTCTAGCTAAACTTCCTTTTTACGGCATAAGTATTGATGCTCTGCAATGGTTCCAGAGTTACCTTGCGGGAAGAACTCAATCCACAAAAGTCTCCTCTCTACTTAATGGTTTGAAGAGTTATGCCATCTCTTCTCCTCAAAATGTTATCCTGGGTGTTCCACAGGGTACGACTCTGGGTCCTCTCCTCTTCCTCCTATACATTAATGACATTGTTTTTTCAACTACTCTTGGAAAATTCACCATGTTCGCCGATGATACTACAGTTCTGATTGAGGGCCGGACTCGAGAGGAAGTCTTTCAAAACCTTTTGACTGTCCTGTCCCACATTCAGACTTGGTTTTCGGCGAACAGACTCACATTGAATGTTGAAAAAACAATGTACCTCTACTTCAATCCTCATAACTCTTCTATACTTAGTTCTGTAGCATCTCATTCTCTCACTATATCCCCTTCAAGAGAGGTCAGATTTTTGGGGCTCGTTCTGGATGATAGATTGAAATGGACTTCTCATGTAACATCTTTGAAAAATAAGTTATCATCTGCCATTTTTGCCATTCGATCTATTAAAAAGAACGTCGACTTGAAGTCTGCCCTCTTATCCTATCATGCCTACTTCCATTCTCTAATGAGCTATGGGCTAGTGTATTGGGGGTTCTCTTCCTTATCATCTGATATCTTCATTCTCCAAAAGAGTGCACTGAGAACAGTCTTCGGTTACGGAAGACGCGAGTCCTGTAGACCTTTGTTCAAGGACAACCACCTCTTGACACTGTATGGACAGGTAATTCTGGATTCCTGCTGTCTCATCCACAAGTTACGAGACACTTTATTAAAACATTCAGACCACCACCAATACAATACTCGTAACCGTAATAACTTTGTTATGAGCCGGGAAAACATTTTCCACAAATCGTTCCTTAGTGCTGGAATTGTCATTTACAATCAACTTTCATCTACCTTTAAATCTTTGGATAATGATCACTTCAAATCAGCACTTAAGGTAGCTATACTGGAAGCCTGCCCATACAGTGTTCAGGATTTTGTGGATACACTATGACGTGTCCAAGATTCTGTTCTCAGTATCTCTCCCTTTCTCTCTACAGTTCTTTTTCTCTATGTCTCTTCCTCTATCTCTCTTTTCTAGCAACTACACTGTGTCTTCATGTATAAGCATGGAGCATTTTCTTAACTTCCTCTGTCTCTCTTTTTCCATCTCTTCTCCAGCATCTACAATCTACACTATTTCTTCATATCCATTTAAGTAGGTATGAGAGTAATTCCTCATCAGTTTCATTCCATTACTGCCTGTCACTATAAATTCTTAATTTTTCTTCTTACGTTTCTCATACATCTAGCATTAAGTTTTATTTTGTCTAAATTAGTATTAATATTATTCTTAAGTCTAATTGTGTACATACATGTTGTATAAATATGCACAAATAAAATACATTACATTACAAATTTAAACCTTGATTTGTTTACTAATCTTTGTTTGTCTCAATCTCGGAAAGAGATTCTCGAAGCATACTTTGTACAGTGAGTAATACGAGTATTATTACTTATGCCTGGTTTTTCTTGTCAATTCCCTGTTTTCTTTCGCTATGTGAATGATAAGATGACCTTGAAAGTTCAGGTGAGCTATCTCTGGTGACGTCATGCAAAACAATATTGCTGACTTATCATCAACACATTCGGATAATCAAGTAAATGAAAGGGCTTCCTGGGTAAAACAGAAAATGTTGTAACGGGGGGTAGTTTTGACCTACTCCCTTCTACAAGATTTAAGGTCTCGTGGACCGACTTAATTTAGACAATGCTGAAATAGATAAGAGAAACAGAAAGGTTGATTTGGTATTTGCGTCAAGGTGAACGATAATGTTATATTTTATTGGATCAATATATTTTATTGGATACACTGAACACTGGTATATAAATAATAATTAAATAATAAAAGAATCGATTTAAACTATTCGTACGTTTAATGGTTTTTAAATAAAATAAGTATATTGGGGATGATATCGTCTTACCTTGAGCACTCTGCTTTTCTTCACCGTCAAAAACTAAGTGACGCCTAATTCATATTTGTGATTCGACGGCGTAGGAACTAAGAAGTGGGGATAGGATTGGGCAATTTGAATAAGTGCCCTTTCAGCATTTTATGGCTATCATATGGTTTTAGGCTTTTAGCAGTGGCGTGACATTTTTCCCCAACTAAAGAATTGCTGTCCTCAGCAATAAAGTCTGGCAATGTCCAGAATTCCAAAATTTGATCTGTATTGATCTAAAAGGGCCTGCCTCATAGCCCATTGGGAATATTCATAATTATGTCATCTCCGCCACTGTTTCAAATTTTGTTATACGTTTTCATTCGTTAAATATCAAAGATCAAAGGATTATTATTTTTTTTTTTTGAATCCAACGAATCACAATTATAAAATTTTCTATATTTATTTAGGTGAAATATATAACTATGTGATTGAATGGACAGAGTACTCTCGATAAGATTCCTAAAATAATAATTTTAGAAACGTACAAATACTTCAAATTGAGTTCATATGAAATGATTTATAATATCCTTGCAGGTAAATCCCAAAAAAAAAAAATGTATTTATATCTATAGGAAATGTTTGATTAATATACTTACTTACTACATTTAATTCCCAAAGACAATAAAAATATATGATACTTAAATAATAATTTACAAATTCTTAATTATGTCACTTAAATTAAGTGACATTTACGTATGGCATGGGACAAAATGTTTTATCTAGGCTCACATACTCAATAATTTAATAGTGGAGTGATTTTAAGCTCGTCAACGTACTGAGCTAACAGTATTTATATGTATTAGTATTGCCTCAATGTCTCAAGGAATTCAGAAGAAGTTGAGTTTATTATGCCAGCCTAGATAAACATTTGAAATGTAATACTTTAAACGTTAAATTTAAAAAATAGGGGTAAAAAGAAATTGTTATGAACATACAATTGTGGATTACATTATTGGTCAATTATGTGACCATGGTTTAGTACATTTAAAATACATCTGAGATGCTGGAATTAAAAATAATTATAATAAGGAATAATAGAAACAAAAATCATAGTTAAATATTAATAGTAATTCATTATGGTAGTCAAATTTAGGTATTATAAATTTAACATTTAAAAGGTGTTATTGTTAGTATAAAACAGAAAAAATATTCTCGAGAAAATAATTAGTTCACAATTATTTTCTCGAGTATTCAACAAACAAAAACAACAAAATGGTATTTGAAATGATTATGTCTTAAGATAAATAAGTTGTTTTCTTGATATTCCTAATATAGTTATAGGTTTTCTATAGTACATAATATATACATATCTTTACAGATTTATCAAAATTTATCTTACTTTTTTGGGACGTAAGATTGGATCCTTTGGACCACAATTATAAGAGAAATAATGTTAAATCGTGTCTAGAACAAGGTTTTCGCTTGTGCTTATACAGTGTTAGGAATGATTAACTAAGTACCTATTACAATATTCAATTCAAATAATTCGGTTTCTAAGAAACGAATAAGGTTAATCAATAGTGCTCCATATTACAGTAGTCTCATTGCAATAATGAGTCTGTCTACTGAATCAAGAACTATGTGACAACTATTAGTGAAAACAGACAGTTAAAGGCGTCCCTATAACTGATGGTTTTCCACTAAGTGATTTTTTTTTTTTTGTACGAGAAATGTAGAATTCATATGTTAAGGATTAAATATATAATAACAGTGAAATGATACATAATTATAAGGTCGACCTTTAATACACATAAACAATTAATAGCAAGTATAGCATAAACAATTAATAGAATAAATTAATTTTTGAGGTACCTCCTTTTTTTTTAATTTAATAAAATGTTAATAATTTTCATCATTATTTTTGCTCTTTACTCGGAGCTTGAGATAGTAAATCTAGTAGGTCTGTAGATAGGTACTGATAAGGTGATTTTTTTTTTTTTTTTTTTTTAGTCAATTATTTTCCATACACCTGTCTAGTTGATATGAAATGGCCAGTTTCATAACAACATCATGGTGCTGGAGGATTAGTTTTTCATCTTATCATTACCTTATAAATTGGTTTAATAAACAATAGATGAGTTCAAAAGGTATAAAATCAGAAAATGTGCATAAGCTTGGTTTTTGAAGTTTTACAGTAGGTACGTATTTTCTTCTCTTTATAACAATTTTCTGTGAAATATCTTCTATGAGTCAAGGATAGTTTCTCCACTGTTGGTCCAGAGTGTCCGCTGTCCAATAGGCCTGTGTCATTGAAGCTCTGACAGGGAGCACCTTTGGGCTCTCTAGCTCCTGTATGTGTGTTGTGTACTTGGCGATGGTAGTGATGATGTTATGGCCCCCGGATGTTTTAATTGGTTGATGAACAAGGGGTGATGTTGGTTCTGGTAGGGTAGTGAATCTCTCAGAGAATGGTGTGTTAATTTGGTTGATCCGTGGTGGGCCGTCAGTGGCGAGCACCGAGCCACTTACTTTGAGTACCTCTTCGCCATTTTTTACCTGTGGACTTTATTAATCGAGCGGTTGCGAAGGAGCAGAGCAATTCAGAGGGAATATGAGGAATGGTTTATCACCAGAGCAAGAATAAGGAGAAGATAAAGATTGTGCAACCTTTATTAAAACAACTGTATACAGATAAATAGTGTGTTAACATAAGATAAATCAGCTCTGCATCATCTATCAACTCATAGTCGCTGACCGCCGTCAACCAGATAGAATATAGTTAGTTACTTAAACAGTTTCTATATATTATGATATTGACTCATCTACTAGACGGTGTGACGTTTACGAGTTATGTACTGGGTTATATAAAAATTTCTGCACTTAGAAAACTTTATTCAATAACCTATTTGTTAAGGCTTAGCGTTTACAAATATACTAACGCATTTTGCTAAAAATTATATTAAAATTATACTTTTAGGAACTTTCCTCGCCTTGTCTTAGGTATCTTAGGTAGTTTTTTTTTTTGGTAGGTGTCAGCTTATCATAATATGACATCCAGTATAATATTTTTCTGCACTCTAATGTATAAGGTGCAATGCGGGGGTTTTTTTTTTTTTTTTTGCCTATTCTATGTATCCGTTCCAAACAATAGGTAATTATAACTGTCTGTTGTTTTTGATGCTTCTATTGTATTGTTTGGTCTGCATTAAACAAATTTTGCCTTATGGCCTAAATACTTAAGTTTGTTGATGGAACTGTCAATACGGTATCATGTTTCTACTTACTAAGAATGTGACATTCCGTTATTTCAAGGAATTGTTTATGAACTCTGAATACTGAAAATGTAATTTGATAGACCCAAATGTAATATTTGAAGGAGGAAAATTATAGCAATGAAACTATACAATTCAATAAATGTAATAATTACAACAGTCTGGTGCCTAAAAAAAAGATAAATTGCGAATTTTTTAAGAGGCAAATAATGAAGAAAGAATATAATAAAGGAAAATGTCGTAGGTTGATAAATTAAAATAGTTTAATAGGGTGCATGGTGGTTTAAGTCTGATGATTGAACACTAAAAGAACAATCAGACTTAGTCTTATAATTATCCGTACTACAATGCAAGTTATGCCTAAGACTAACACAGTATGTGAAGTATAATATTATGATATATTTATATCAAGTTAAATACATAGTCTAGAATAGGTACCGTTGTGTGGAACTCGAGTTTCCTGCCGGCTTCGCTATAAGTCTAGTCGGCATGAAATGTTTACATTGCAATTTTATCGAGGCAACTGCCAAGTAAGAAATTTGACTAACTGTTTATTATGAGAAAATTTGACTGAGAAATAATCTATAAGGACATTAAGATTCAAAGGTTTTATATGCTTAATTGGGTTATAACTTAACTTTTATACAAGAAATGAGTAATTTTACAGTAACCTCTGAAGTATGCTCTTTCAAATAACACCCCACATGCCTGTGAATCCATTGGGAGGGAATGAAGGTGCTTCCCAAATTGGGGAGTATTATGGGAGGGATTTTTTTTTTTATTGGGTTACAGTTAAAGTATATTACAAAAGGAAGAATGTTTATATTTATATTGGAAAATCTTATTTTTTATTTTACTTCCTAGTGTCATGTGGTAATGTGTTTAGGTATTCCTGCCAGAGCGCGGGATTATAACAATTTCCTGAGTTTTTATCAGTAGTTGTGGGTGTCTTTGCTATTATTGGACTAACTTTTTCTGTCTTCTGTAACAATTACTTGATTCTGAGTAGAATCGAGGTAATCTTTTCTTGGAAAATATTTTTTCAATTTATCTACGTGGAATTTTTCATCTACCATTTTTCCATACTTTTCAACTCTAACTTTATACAAAACCGGCGTTATTTTTTCAATTACTCTATATGGACCTTTGAAATGTTTTTGGAATTTGGCACAATGTTGGGTGTTAATTTGAGGGTAATATACCATTACTAAATCATTTGGGTAGAATTCTACCGATTTTCTGTTTAGATCATAATATTTTTTTTGTTTTTCTTGTGCCTTTGCAAGTTGGTCTGGCATTTCTGCCCGAACATTGTGTAGAACTTTGAGTGATTCCAATAAATCAAATTGAGTATTTTTCGGTACAATTTGTAATTCGTCTACCTGTGTGGGTTCGAATCCATGAAGTAAATAGAAAGGGGAGTATTGAAGACTCTCATGAATGCTACTATTGTATGCGAATATTACGGGTTGTAGGTATTTTGACCAATTTCTGCCTGTATCTGACACATAGTGTGAGAGACAATCTGCTAATGTGTTATTAAACCTTTCCGTGCGTCCCTGTGTTCTGGGTGAATAAGAAGAACTAAACAAGTGTTTGATACCTAATGACTTTTCTAGGTTTCTTACGGTTTCATTTAGAAAATGTGTGCCTCTATCACTACGAATTATTGAGGGAACACCATATGTCGACACTATTTCTGATAGAAATTTAGTCGTTACTTTAGCGGTAGCTTCATTATAAGCTTTTGCTATCACGTATCTAGTTAACATATCGGTGCAAACCAGAATATATTTCTTTCCTTCGCTCGGAGGTAAGGGTCCTAAGAAATCTATGCACAAATCGCCCATGGGTTTAAGATTTGAGGGTGTCATTGGTATAGGTTGTAAAGGCCCGGCCTTTTTTATGCGTGGGATCTTTCTCTGTGCACAACTGACACACGATTTTATGTAATTAGTAATATCAGATAGCATGTTATTCCAGTGATATAGTTTCCTAATTTTTTCATAACATTTTGTTATGCCTAAATGACCGCCGTGTGCGCTGTCATGATACGTGTTAAGTATTTGCGGTATTATTGCTTTGGGTACCGCCATTACCAAATGCTTTTTCTCATTTGTAAATAATTTGTAATGGATGATGTTATCTTCATCCAGTTTGTAGTGTCTAAGTTGCCTGAATATTTTATCGTTTGCTGATTCTGGGTCATTTAGCCCGTTGTATATTTGACTTAGAAAGGGGTCTTCTACTTGCATTTTATGTAAATTCGTAACCAAAATCGAGAAGGTCTGATTCATTTCCACCATTTCCTTCTCATATACTACATTTGTAGCATTTCTGCTTAAAAAATCTACCAAGGGAATTGATTTTCCTTTTACATGTTTCAATTCGAAATTGTAATCTATCAATTTACATAAGAGTCTCTCTAGTCTGTTTATGTTGTCCGACTTACTGTTGACTATATGGATCAACGGTTTATGATCTGTGTGCAGTTCAAAGTGGTCCAAAAATTTAAGGTAATGTTTAAAATAGTTAACCACGAATACAATGCCTAACAGTTCTAATTCTGTAGCTGACCATCTTTTTTCTACATCGGTTAGTTTCCTGGATACATAACCAACTATATGTTTTTTATTATCTTCATCTAATTGCATCAAAATGCCAGCTAGACTCTCAGAACACGAGTCCGCTACAACAATGGTTTTTCTATTTTGTTGAAAATATTCTAAAATAGGTGGATTAACTAATGCCTGTTTTAGTGTATTAAAACTAGCTATTTGTGTTTCAGTCAAGTTCAATTTTTTTTTATCGAACTCTTTTTTCGTAAGTTCGGTTAGTGGGGCTGCTATCTTACTATAGTCTTTTATGTACCTCCGGAAATATCCGCACATACCAAGAAACCCCCGAACTTCCTTTTGAGTCTTCGGTGCTTGAACTGCCTGAATAGCCTCGACATTTTCAGGGTTTGGTCTTGTACCTACTGCTGATACTATGTGTCCTAGAATTTTGATTTCTTCGTAAAGAAATCTACATTTGGAACTTTTTATTCTGAGGTTGAATTCGCTCAATTTTTGAAATACTTGTTCTATTGCCCATAGATGGGTTTTGAAATCCTTTGAAAAGCAGATTATATCATCGATATAAATCACAATATGCTTCCAAATTAAGAAATTAAAAATCCTAGTTATTTCCCTTGTGAACGCTTCGGGACTAGACGACAATCCAAACGGTAAAAATTTAAATTGAAACAAACCTCTATGGCATTTAAAAGCAGTGTATTTTCTACTCTTCTTGTCAATAGGGTGATTTAAAAAGGCTGAATTGATATCCATAATAGACCAAATTTTGTTTTCGCTCATCGTGTCTAAGATGAGATCTAATCGAGGGATAATCCAATTATCTTTTTTAATATGGGCATTTATTTTTTTAAAATTTACTACCGGTCTGAAAGATGATGCCGCGTTTTTATCTTTGCCGTCCTTTTTTGGTACAATAAATATAGGACTTGAAAATTCACTGTAACTTTCCTCAATTATACCAGCTTCCAATAATTCATCGAGAATTGTGTCCAAAATTTCTCGCTCTTTAATTCCTAATTTATAAGGTGCCGAATTTATTGGTTTGAGATTTTCCTCAACATTGATTGTATAGGGAGGAATCTTAGAGTCTAAGAAATCCATACTATTTTTTGCAAAACAATTTAAGTATTTATTTAATAACTTTCTAAATTCTAATTGCTGATCTGGTGGGCTGTTAGGGTTAATGTCGATAACATTTCCCGCTAGATCAGTAAAAGGATTTTTCAAGGAAAGATTTTGTTGTTGAACTTTTCTAATTTCTGAATCTGTGTATTGGGTTTTGGAACTTAAACTGTATATATTAATGTTTTCACCTTTTTCGGAAGAAAACATGGTACCTAGTATTTCATGTTTAAAAATGCGTATTAATTTTGCCGTAGGGTTAGTTAAGGAGATTTCTCTAGGTTTTTGCTCAAATTTTGTGTAATTTGGTATGAGTGTTTTTTCATTTATAAAATTTTGATTTATTTTAAATTCACCTCCTGTTTCAAAATTTGTATAGCACTCTATAACATTTTCGGATTTAGGCAATATTAAGTAGTCGTCCGCCGCGAAAACTAATTTGTTTTTTCTGTTGTATTTTTGCGTGTTTGACTTAGTAGGTATTACCTTATCGGTATTTTTTGTTTCTGGTTGTTCATTAAATTTTAAGTTAGGAATAGTTGTATTAGAATTAGTTTTCTTTTTACATTTCTCAATCATTTCTTTACACTGATTTTTCTTTTTTTGTTTTTTGCAGTTCTTATTTTTGTTTTTTTGTATTATTTTTCTGTTATCTTGAGTCTGTGGTTGAGTTTTAGGGTTTAAATCAATGGTTTTCTCTTTTGGTTTTAAATTAACCGTCTGGTTATTTAACCTTGCTACAATCTCTAGTGATCCAAAATTTATATTTATTTGATATTGTTTCATAAAATCTCTACCCAAAACTAACTTGTGCGCATGTAGATTTTCTACCACAATAAAATTTTGTACGAAAGAATTATTATTGATTTCTATTTCCTGATTATAGATTATACCACATGGCTTTATATCAGAACCATTTGCTGCTGTAAGTTTACCCAGATATGGGGTGATTGTTTCGGGATGCAGAATGTACTTTTTTTCTATTATAGATAAACAAGATCCAGTGTCTACCAAGGCTCTGATTTTGAAATTGTTGATTTTAGTTAATACGGAACAATTTCCCACATCTGATTCTGTTATAGGGTTTACATTAGCGGGATAAGAAGATTGAGAATCATTTAATTGATTATACGGTATGATTTTATCGGGGAGAGTTGTGAGGTCCTTTTTGTCTATTACACATTGTTTACTTTGTATACCATCATGAGTCATTTTTGGGCGTTTGACATGCCCTCGTCGAAATTTTGGTTTCTTTGAAATTGACTTTTGATTGTTATAGTAATTGTTTCTGCCGTTATTGTTGAAACGATTATGAGTGTTTCTTCCGAGGTTGTATCTATTGTTGTGGTTGTGATACATTCTAGATTGATTAAAAAATTTATTTTGAGGATTGTAACTGATATTCGATTGTTTATTTACATTGGGGTAATATGGTACTATCTCTTTAGAGGCGGGAACCTCTTGAGAGTCAGATATTTTCTGATAATCATTTTGATTGCCCTGAACATTAGATGTATTTCTAAATTTTTTGTTACTGTTGTAATTGTACCTGTTGTTGTACTGGCTATCATACCTATAATTATTATTATTATTATACGTGATTACTCCACATTGATTTGTACCACAATAATTAGTACCGTGAAAATTCCTAGGAGATATTTTGTTTAACGGTTTATTTCGTTCTTTTGAAAAATTATTAGCATTTTGGTTTCCATGTTTGAAATATGTATTTCTGTTATCTAAAATTGACTGGGGTTGA
Source organism: Bactericera cockerelli (assembly GCA_024516035.1). NCBI lineage: Eukaryota > Metazoa > Arthropoda > Insecta > Hemiptera > Triozidae > Bactericera > Bactericera cockerelli. The sequence continues at coordinate 38,932,031 of CM044956.1, forward strand.
TTCCCTTTCAACGATCTTATTTCCTTGATTTTTTGGGCATTCATTATAGTCCTCACGTTGTTTAATAAATCACGAATGGTGTCATTATTTAGCAAGGTTATTTTATCTATTAATTCTACAGAAAAACCTTTAATGACATGGTTAATTTTGTCTGTTTCTGACATGTTTATGTCAACAAGTCTAACCAGCCTCAGAACATCGGTTATGTACTCAAATACTGTTTCCTTATGGCTATGTATCCTATTTTCTAACTGTGATCTTAGATCGTAGGATTTATCAATGCTAAAATACAGTTGTAGATAGTCAAAAAATTCAACTGTTGTACCGTTTTCACACTGTGCCTGAAAATTTTCGAGTGCATCTAATGCTGCTCCCTTTAAGTAATTCGGCATGTAAATAATTGCGTCTCTGTCCGACCAATTATTTGCATTCATAGCCCTCTCATATGATCTGATGAACTTGTCCAGATCATCTTTATATGAACCACTGTAAATCAATGGATCTACTCGGATGCCTTCTTTTCTTGGATAAGGTTGCAACGCCTTACTAAGATTTTGTAGTTCCTTCAATTGAATTACCTCATTTTTTGACATTTCTCCTACCAATTCAGCCATTTTAGAAACTATTAATTTCAATTAATAATAGTCTTTACTTTACAAAAAAAATTGTTTTGTGATAATAAATTTTATTTTTGTTGGAGTACCTGTATATTATTTTCCCCAACTAAAAAAAACTTTAAGTTTAGTTAAGTACCTATTTTAAAATATTTAAATTTACTAAACACCTTTGCACCCTATTATGAATAAAACGCGATTTTTTTTTGTATTACAAAATTTTGCAAATGGGGGCATAAAAATTAAAAAAATTCAAAATATTAAAATGAAACAATAATAAGTCAAAGTTAGACATAAAAGGATAATTTTTTTTAAACGGAAAAATAGTTTCACCATGAAAATAATGAAAATGAATAAATTATTGAAACGACGTACGAATAGCTGTATTTTTTTTTTTTTTTTTTTTTTTTTCGTGGCTTAACACATTTGTGCCTTTTCCACAAGGGTGATAAATTGTTGTTGTTATTGCGCCTTTTGGCGAACAGTCCTACAAACAATTTAGGGAAAACGGCCTCCTTTAAGGACTTATTTATTAGAAAATAAATCAGGAGAATCGCACCTCCACCATTGTAACGGGGGGTAGTTTTGACCTACTCCCTTCTACAAGATTTAAGGTCTCGTGGACCGACTTAATTTAGACAATGCTGAAATAGATAAGAGAAACAGAAAGGTTGATTTGGTATTTGCGTCAAGGTGAACGATAATGTTATATTTTATTGGATCAATATATTTTATTGGATACACTGAACACTGGTATATAAATAATAATTAAATAATAAAAGAATCGATTTAAACTATTCGTACGTTTAATGGTTTTTAAATAAAATAAGTATATTGGGGATGATATCGTCTTACCTTGAGCACTCTGCTTTTCTTCACCGTCAAAAACTAAGTGACGCCTAATTCATATTTGTGATTCGACGGCGTAGGAACTAAGAAGTGGGGATAGGATTGGGCAATTTGAATAAGTGCCCTTTCAGCATTTTATGGCTATCATATGGTTTTAGGCTTTTAGCAGTGGCGTGACAATGTCAAGGGTCAGCAAATAGCTGATGTTTAGTCATTTTGAGTAGAAGGAACCTTATGCTGGAAGTATTCATGTTCACCAGCATAATATGTTATGTCTTAGGATTTATGTCTAAAAGACACCGACCTCAAGGGGATATTATCAAGGAAATTCTATAAATTACGTCCTAATTTAATATTTTATCATGTCAAATTTGAATAAAAAAATACTTACTTGAATTTGTACTTTCGTATTCATCGTAAATGGAATTGCTTTAATATAAAACACAAATAAACACTTTTAAAAAACTAAATTTTACAGAACAAAGTTTACTTAAACTAATAGGAACTCAAATTAGGTTTAGTTTGCAACAGGTTTGCAATTAGGTTTAGTTGAGTCTATTGATATCGATTCTTTTAAAGTTACAGGTATACTTTTGTTGAAGTTGTCTGTTAGGAAAAACGAGGACGTTTTTGAACAAATCTAATTATTACTTAGTTCACAAAAACTTGGTTTTTTATTTGGCACTTAAAGCACTGACATTGTTTATGATTAATTATTGATCCACGGATATCAGTTACTTTATAAATAGTTGTGATTTTTTGGAAAGGTTTTATATTATTTTGCACAGTTGGCTTTTCGCTTGGTTATAATGAAGTGTTGACACTCCATGATGACTGCGGGAACAGACAGGATGGGGAGAATCCAATGGTCATACTTTGAATACAGGTGCAATCGATGTGGATCATGTGCTAGTTTTGTGGTCACTGAATAGCTGAAACAGAGAAAATTATGAAATTAATCAACTAACGAATTTATACAATTTTTAATTGAATATAACCGGTTGCGTCACCATCCAAGTCGTATGAGCTTCTGTTTGTCAAGGTGCAACTACAGGGGGAAGCGTTGCTGTTTGCTTGCAGTTACATTCCTCCGTCTTCTCCGCTGGATGTGTATGTGGAACATTGTAATGTTGTTGAACATGTTTGTGTTACAGTTCCTCATTCTAGAGCTTTTCTTCTAGGAGACTACAATCTCAATACTGCTTCGTGGTCGTCTGATGAGGAATGCAGTCTTATTGTGTCTTGTCCACTATCTTCTCCTGCGATCCATGTGAGCGAAACCTACAACAGCTTATCTCTTCATCAAGTGAATACTCTTCCAAACGACCACAATGTTTATCTTGACTTGCTTTTCTCCAATGACAGCTCTATATCTACTGAAAGAGCCCATGACCTCCTTTTACCCAATAATTTTCACCACGTTGCTTTCTTTTTTAATGTAGTTGTTAAACCTCATGTCGAGTTTCTACCATCTAACCTGAACGTTTTAGATTACAAAAAATGTAAAATTGATGATCTTAAGCTCTATTTGAAGAAAGCTGATTGGAACTCTGTCTTCGGTCACACAGATTTGGAAGTTGTGGTGGACTCATTCTACAATGTACTTCTCACTGGTATTGAACTGACTACTCCTCGTAAACGCATTTTTTCCAGCTCATTTCCGCGTTGGTTTTCCAATACACTAAGAAAACTTACTTTTGAGAAAAAGAAGGCTCATCTTGCCTATAAGAAATCTGGTTCTGAGTCCGATTACTCCCGTTTTTCCAATTTACGTTCAAGGTGCAAGATCTTGAGTAGTGACCTGCACAAGCTTCACTTGGAAGAAGTTAGTCATAGCATTAAGTCCAACCCGCGCTTTTTCTGGAAGTATTCCGAAGAAACCCGGAAGATCAAGGGACTTCCCAGGAATATGTTCCCTGATGAAACCATCAGTTCAACCCCTCAGGAGACTGCCAACCTTCTGGCGGAATGTTTTTCCTCTGTTTATCAGGAACCTAAGAATAGAATTCCTCCCTATGGACTTCATGATGTAATTGATTTCAATTGTTGTCAGTTTAATGTTTTAGAGGTCTTTAAAGCATTGTCTCGTCTTCCACCCAAATTCTCTAGTGGTCCTGATAATATACCATCATTCATTTTGAAGTCTTGCGCCTCTTTGCTCTCGACTCCTTTGTGTAAGATCTTTAATATTTCTTTATCTAAGGGTGTGTTTCCAACTATGTGGAAGTCCAGTTTTGTTGTACCCATTTTTAAATCTGGGGACCGGTGCAATGTGCGCAACTATAGAGGCGTTTGCATACAATCAGCGATTCCAAAATTGCTTGATAAACTGGTTACCGAGAGATTGGCTTCTGCTTGTAAGCATTTTATTGCTGATGAGCAACATGGCTTTGTCGCAAAGAGGTCAACAGTGACCAACCTCCTTCTCTATCAACAGGATATCGTTCAGTCCTTTCAAGATGGTACCCCTGTTCACTCTGTTTATACAGACGTGGCCAAAGCCTTTGATAGGGTGGATGTTGGATTCCTTGTGGCCAAATTGCGCTCATATGGCATAGGCGACTTTTTCTTAAATTGGCTGTCTTCATCATTTTCTGGTAGGACCCAGTCCGTCCGTGTAAATGAGTCTTTTTCTGAGCCTATCCAGGTGTCTTCAGGTGTTGGACAGGGAAGCCATATGGGCCCGCTGCTCTTCAGCTTATTCTTTAATGATCTCCCTGATGTCATTAAACACTCTTCAGTTTTATTATTTGCAGACGATGTAAAACTTTACAAGAGTATCTCGATGCTTTATGATTGTAATCTTTTGCAGAGTGATATCAATTCGTTCAATCATTGGCTATCTTTGAATGGAATGTCTCTGTCACTCAATAAATGCTTTCTTGTTGAGTTTTCTCGAAGCAGGGTTATTGACTTCACGTATACCATTGCTGGCACCCCAATCGTCAAAGTTGAAGAGATTCGCGATTTAGGTATTACCTTGGATCGTAAACTTACTTTTGTTCCTCATATTACTCACCTGTCCATGAGATGCCACCGCATACTGGGGTATGTTTGCAGGAATTCAAGAGGTTTATCTTTTGAAGCGTTCATGCTTTTGTATAAAGCCCTAGTCAGATCTATTCTCGAATATGCTGGCCCGGTTTGGTCACCATATTATGAGTCACACATTCACCTCTTGGAGCGTGTCCAAAAGAAGTTTCTTTGGTATGTTCGCTTCCGCTACCCTAACAATGCTATTGAGCTGCCCACTTTAAAAGATCGCAGGTCAACTGCTGATATGGTCTTTTTAAGTAAGCTGCTGGCTGGTGGCGTGGACTGTTCTAGGCTTCTGGGACTGGTGGGACTGGACGGCCATCGCCGACTTCGTAATGAAAAAACCTTTTTTGTTACGAACTGTAACACAAATTATTTATTTTATCTACCTCTTAATAGAATGACTAGAAATGCGAATGCAAACCCTGAATTTGATTTTTGACATATTTATTTACCATGGATTTTATTCCATGTAAATCCTTTCTTGATTTCTAATTAGGTTCTGACAATCAGTTTCAGTACTCACATCAATGTAACTGTGATATGTAACTGTGATATTCTATAACTTATTATTATTATTAATTTATTATTATCTAGTCACTTTTTAATTATTCTTTTTTCCTCCTATTTTAATCTTGACATATTATGTATTTCGTTTGTGTTTGTGTCTGTAGAAGAAAGAAAAAAAATCTTATCTTATATTTTGTTAATATTGTAAATTGGTTATGTACCGTAAAATATACAATACCTAACGGTATTATTATTATTATTATTATTATTATAAATGAATGTGTTTATTTGTGTTATTATATCACAATTTTTAGTGTGTAGCGCAGAATTATAGGACTTTTCTATATCTTTTAATATCCTAATATCTTATTTTTGCTTATAATTCCGCCACTGGTCGCTGTTCACGTTAAAGCAGCTACTCAATTTTCCTCACGAGGTATGAGTCAATTGAGTGTAGTTTTTTTCCAGTGTGGAAATCTCTGGTGCGGATGGAGTGGACTTGTTGTTTGATCTGTTTGAAATATTCATGGAACACGAGAGAATACCGAATGAGTGAAAAAATATCTTTCTGGTAATACCAATTTTCGAGGGAAAATTGTATAATTCCTTTGATTTTAAATAAAAATATAAAAGTATATAAAAAAAAATAAAAAATTCCTTTGATTTTAAAGGTGTGTAGGACTGTAAACTCTTTTCATACAAACTTTCGGTATGAAACTAGTACATAGAATACTCTTTTCATTTTCACTAATAATTCTAGTAAATCATGCACATCTAGTACAACATCTCCCTTTTCTGTTTCGACAAAGAGACTGACTGATTCATGTACAACTTTTATTAAATAATGACGTACAATGTATACATGTATACTTAACCCAAAAAAAACTATACCGTTGAAAAAAGGGCCAAGTTCCGGAGCTCCTATTTAAAAAGTTTTAGTCTATGAAGTTAGTGATATCTTGTTTTAGGACAAGTTACTTCGTCACTATCCTCGATTTGTATGATTTTAACTATCAACTTTACTATCCTCTAACTTGGCCATTTTTTAGCTACATGGTCACTAGAACCGAACATAAAGGTATGAAAAATCGGGTGAATCGGTTCGTGTAAAGATACACTGCAGTGCATGCTGTAACTTGGCCTGGTGCACTGCCGTGCTCTCACATATCGGAGGTCGTTCACACAACTGCCAAGGATAAGATTGTTTACACAAAGAGTTTCCTTTTTTGTGTAAACAAGTTTACATTTAATTACCACCATTTTCTTAGTATTATAGAAATCTAGGTGATAGGTTAGGATAGGTTAATCCATCTCCTAGGAAACCCCATGGGTAGGTACATTAGCTTCTCGTATTTTTATAAAATTAGAACTTTTGATAAGGACTCGACATGGACAAGGTTGTTGCAAGTGCCTTTTTATAACACACAACCCTGACAGCCAAACACCGTGGGGAAGAGGTAATCTTCTTGATCCGAGATATGTGGGATCGAATCCCAGCCGGCGCGGAATTTCCGCTAGGCTGTGAGATTTCTGGTGGGTTTCGTCAGCCTGCCGAACGACCAGCCGGGAAAAGTTTTAACTAAAAAACGTATCGAGTTATACCTTGTTCGAAAGGTCTTAATAAAAGGAGTTTACATTAACAAAATTTAGCCTTCTGAAACTTACAGTTAACGAGTTATAGGTCAGAACATAGGGATATTAGACAGGACGGCCGTACGGCCGACCCTGTATGTCGAGAATGGTAAACTTAGAATTAGAAAAACAGGCATCTAAACTAGAGCTCTTTTGTGGCGGTTATTGCAATGAGGAGAAATTGTAAACTGATTTGTCTTTTTAATTTTTCCAACAGGAAAAATAGAAAATTAAAGTTTTATTCAAACCTACAGGTAGGTTTGAATAAACCTAACTAGTTACTTGCGGAAAAATAAGATTTAATTATTCTCAACTCTACTGAAGTAGGTAAGGAGGTAGGTATACAATAGAATACATATAGTTTAAGTTAGGAAGTATGTATAGGTATGAAAACTTTCTTTTCATAGATAAGTTTTATCTTTATTGCAAACTGTTGGTTTTTGCCCAGTTGCCCACTAACAAAATTTGAAACCTTTGGTCTTAATACTTGCGTAAACACAGTAAATGTATATCTCCATATATTATTATACATATACAACTACATAATGTGGTCATATAATATCATGTATACACAATGCACTCATAGAAATAGAGCTAAAGCATAAAATATGTACAATTGTACATATATACCTAACTAGTCGCGTTGCGGCGCGGTGCGTTCACCGAGGCATGGCCGTGCTGGTGAAAGAAAAATAATTAATATTTATGTATTGATAGTTAATTTGATACACTACTTTTTTTCACTTCATAATAATGTTCATAAAATACACAAATATGTATGACGATTATGTAATTATCTTTATGTTGTGACACGAAATGTTGAATTGAAGATAATCACAAAGTAGGTCATAATACATAATATATGGTAAGAACATTTCTGAGAATAAACATCCTCTTTTTCAATTGAGACCCTTTTTCATTATCTTACTAAATTTTAGCTCTATCGGACTTCTACTTTGCAAGATATGCTTGGATATGCTAGTTTTTGAAAAAGCTCAACTTTTGGAAATGAAGTCTACATACCAAATTTCAAGTCTCCAGCTCATACCGTTTTTTGAAATATCTTGTTCACAGACACACACACACGGACCATTGGCTGAAACTTTGGATTTAGGCTCTGGGGACCCTAAAACGTGTTTTGGCACAAAAAATTGACTATCGAAAATTTTGGGTGATTCCATTACTTTCCTTTCTATAGCATAAGGAAAGTAAAAATGCAAGCAACGGGAGGGAATTCGGTGTTGATTTGTTGACCAAGTAAGAAATTTGTTGTTAGGTATAATTTGTACACAATTTTTTATCTACTTTTTATGTAATGAATAAACAATCGACCCGTTACCCACAAGTCGGAAATCTGGTTTTTTTTTCTTGTACCCAAGTAGAAGGATAAAATAAGATTTGTATACCCAAGTAGTATACAGCCCATTGAGCCCATGTTACGAGGACGCTGAAGCTTTATCAAGAGTGAACTGCAGTACATTAAGGTAGCTTTCAACTTTCAACCAAGCATTTCAGATCAAGTGGTTAGAACTTGAGAGTGGTAATAGTCAATAACCACTAGCGCGGGATTTGTGAGTTCGTATGGACCCAACGCATGGATTTTTCCTCGCATTTTCTGTTTATACGAGATAAATTCCAAAAAAATTGGCACCAAAACAACTACTTGATTATAAGAACTTAGTATATATCCCCAAAAAATACGTCTTCGCGGTATAAAATTCCCCGCCAAGTCGTCAGCCCAAAAAAATCCTGAAAAATAGGGGCTATTATTTCCTTGATCCCGAGTTAATATCCATTTATCCATTAGATGTATTGCTTTTTGGACTCAAAAATTGATAAAGAAAATTTACCTTTGTCTGAAATCTTATTTCAGTTGGATGTTGATTTCAATTAAAGTTGAAGAGAAAATAAATTATAAAATCCAAAATGAAAATCACACGTTAAATGTAAGAAAATAGAACTTTTAGCACTTCTTAGAACAGGATTATTTTAAAAAGGAAATTAATAAAATACAGGTCGAAATTTCGATTTAATATTTCAAAGCATTGTAACTTTTTTATTGTTTTTTAATGATTTTTTTTTCGCGTATTAAAATTATATTATTTTACGTGAGTATTATTTGCTTTTGCAAAGGCACAATGTGGAGATCTATTACTAATACGTTCAAAATTTGAACTAAAGGAACGAAGGTTTGTGATTAAAGTTTATATAAATGATTTTTTTCTCCTAGCTACCTAGATAATTAAATATACAGAATGTAACTGAAAAGTTGGGCTCCTCAAGATTGTTTTTTAAGAGCTTGAAATTTCCAAGGTCCTGGATATGTAAACACCTACTCGTATGGGATAATTGTGCTTTTCAGATCATTTTGGTAGCAGTTGAGCTGGTATAGGATTATTTTATTTGCCCCACAGGTTTGTTTAGGTTTGAAAGTTCGTGAACAATACCAACCAAAATTAGAAAAGAATACGTTAGAGTTATGAAATCTTTGTGGTGAAGATCAAGGCCTCTTCACATTTTTTTGGTAATTATCAAAAATTCGAGTAAGTATACCTAACTACTCATTTTTACTTTCCTTATCCTATAAAAAGAAAGTGATGGAATCACCCAAAATTTTCAATAGTCTGTTTTCAGTGCCAAAACACGTTTTAGGGTCCTCAGAGCCTAAATCCAAAGTTTCAGCCATTGGTCCGTGTGTGTCTGTGAACAAAATATCCAAAGTTTCAGTCCTTTCAAATCCAAAGTTTCAGCCATTAGTCCGTGTGTGTCTGTGAACAAGACATCAAGAACGTTAAGAGCCATAAGCTTGAAATTTGGTATGTAGACTTCATTTATAGAGAGGACGCGACAGTAAACTTTTTGATGAAATCGTTGCCGCCAGTGACATATCAAATCCAATGATTTTGAGTGCTGATTATAAATTTGACATTGATTTTTAGCTAACTGTTAAGTCACCTGTGGCGGACTCACTTTAAGGAAAGTCGTGTGGTGTCACACCAGTTTATTCCTTACGAGGTAGAGGTGGACTCCAAGCATCCAAATACATTGTACCTACTCATTGTACAGGAAGAACATTGAATAGGAACAGGACTATTGGACCATTGGTACATGCAAGTTGGAAAAACTTAAGTTACACGGTAACAATGCTAACATTCTGTAGGTACCTACCTCTACAAATTAAATTTTCAAATGGGAGTTAACTTTCTGTATAAATTCCATGATAATTGTGAATATTCTGCTTCCTATTAGGCATTTAGGTATCCAAGCTATATCATTGTCATTTTATGGACTGATTTTATTTTAACTATCTCAATTATTATTATTACTATTTTAATCTTTATTTAGGAGCACAAAATAATGTACAATATTTACAGTATTAAATTAAGAAAAAATAAACTAATAATAAAATAGTTTGAAAAATAAAAAAAGAAGAAAATAATGCTAATACCTAACTAAAGGGCGGGGTTATTGCCTGTGGCAATCTCTTCCACCAGTTCCACCCAACAGTCTAATACACTCTAAACCCAAGTGACAATGGAGGAGTCATATTCTACATAATACTTGTCAAATATTATGTAGAAATGTAGAATTATTTGTTATATTATTATTTGAGACAAATATTCAAATAATATTTGTCTCAAATTTCATCTTGAAAATTTTCCTCAGAGATGAACTTTCATACACATCACAAGGTTCTGTTATTCCTTTTCTTCAAATTAGCTTTCTTAGTATCAGTGGACAAGTGGTCAAGATCTTCAGAATATCTTCGTTGAAAATACATGGACAGTATTTTATTCACTATATTACCTGAAAATACTAGATTAAAGGTAGTTATTACTAAGTAATTGAAGTTTTCTGTCCGAAAAAGAGTAACAAACTCATACCAGTGGTAGGTAGATGGAGTTATAGACCTATGAGCTGTATTATGCTGTTTGGAAATCGAACTTTGGATGCTCAAATCCAAGGTCTGGACTCGTTACACGTCCAGGGATTCAATGTCTTTCCTAATAGGCCAGATGTTACAGCCACGCACATTATCTAACCTCGCCCAGCCTCGGTTGGTACGAAATTTCCAAGCTCACTTGCTCAAAACTTAGGAGTGTGACCTCTATTTGGGGCTTTGTTTTCTGCCTCGATTATCAACTTATCACTAGAATTCTATTGTTCACTTGTTCAGAGTTCATTACTAGGACGAAAGTGAGAGCGAGAGAGTAAGTGGCTAGAGAGAGAGAGAGAGAGAAAAAGAGAGAGAAAGAGAGAGAGAGAGAGAAAGGTATCATGGGGCATTTGGGTCCAGGTCATACAGAGGTATTTCAAAGTGATTAAAAGAGAAAATTAGTATTATGAGTCACAATATAGTATACCTACAAAATTCTTATTGTCTCGCCAGAGGGCACTTTAAACTGCATATGTAGGTTTGGGAAAAGGCAAAGTGAAGTTATTATATTAATAATTAGTGTTATTCACAATTACTCAAACTCGCTATTGCCAGCGTCAATGGCCCGTTAAATGCGGCGGTTCTCGTAGGATCACCGAAGTTAAGCAACGTACAGCGAGGTGAACAGTTCGTAATGGTGGTATATTTCGGTCCAACCCAGGCTGGTTGAGGTTAATGTGGGAGGCAGATTTGTGAGTTTCCTGCGAATGGAGGGTAACACACCCGTCGGGATATGACCATGCAGTTGAAAGCAACGTTTAAAACAAAAATAAATAATAAAAAAACTAGCTTTTACTAAATTTTTGCTTAATATGGGACTCAACCTCCAGGTTACAAGTCCGATGCTTTATCGACCAGTCAACTGAGGTCGGTGTTTGGGAAAAGGCAAAGTGAAAAAAGAAGAAGATTACCTTATGTGCACTGCCCACGTATAACTTGTAAACTATATGCAGTAGTTTTGATGGGGCCATTATTATGCATGTGGTCAGCTTCTCAAGTACGAGTACTCGTAGATGAAAAAGAATCCATTTTTGTATTTTCATTTTTCAAGAAATCCAATTGGCCATTCAGAGGGGGAATGCAGCCAGAATTTCGGGATCATTAACTTTCACAAATTCTCTGAATGAAGTGTTTTTCCTATAGTTAATGTTAAAATAAAAATAATATATATTTTCACAGCTTATAGGAGAAGAATCCATGCATTGGGTAAGATTGATGCCCAAAATCACGCATTCTTATTATTTAATTTTTGATTAAATAGGACATATTATATTATGTACAAATAAGTAATTATAAAAAATTAAATACAAAATTTAGAAAAATATAAACAAGAAGAAAAAAAATAAACAACATAGGTAACATAGCTAAAATATATACAGATGTCCTAACTAAAGGGCGGGGTTATTGCCTATGCCTATGGCAACCTCTTCCACCGAACACATTCTGCGTAACCTGGATTATAACTTTCCAGCTCTTAACTCTCAACCTATATAATAAGTACAAGGAGCTATTCCTTATCCTTCAACATGCTGATCCTAGGTGGTGCAACTAGCACCTCCACCAAAACCCGATTTTTTACCATTACCGAGATATCAGTCAGTGGATGAGTCAGTATGTTTTCAAGTTTATACATTAAAAATATATTTAGATAAGATTTAGAAAACTGAACTTTCATCGAACGTATTTATGGGATGTGGGTCAGTTGTGCGATGGTTGGTTGCTTGTCCGATAAATAGAATAGTGAGGGTTCAGCTCCCGGCCAATCCATGACCTTACATCCTATTGTGAATTGTGATGTAACAACTCTTATCTACTGTTTATTGATGTAATGAACCGTATTAAATAAATATGTTTCTTTGATATTGAAAATGCAAAACGTCAGTGAACATTGTAGGCGCATACCGTTTCAGTAGATAGGCAGGTAATGCTACTTACCAAGTAACTGAACTAACCCTCCTAATAAGCGGTAATAGTTTTAGTCACATTCGTCGATTGGGTAAAAATGTATGGTAAATTTATGAAAATAAATAATTATAATATTTCTGCATATCTATGGCTATGTTTCAGGTGTAGAGTGCGGTTATGATATTGTGCCAGTTATAATTCTGATAATATTGTCAATGTATTGGACTATTCAACAAACAATAATGCACTCAGACGTCTTGGACACACATGCAAGTTATGTAAGTCTTAATTTCTTAATTAATCCAAGCACATTCATAGCTGAGAATTTAAAGTGAACAATGAACATACATATTTACATTAATGTACAAATGAAATTCTCTCTAAAATACCTCACATGCCACGTGCAGGGGTGCAGGGAACATATCGATTATTTTCAGCCAATCAGCGGGCGATGCACTTCTTCGTCGTGCTCTGATTGGCTGAACCAATGCATCCTCTCGCTCTCCCCTCGTGTTGACTCCGCCCCTTTTATCTTGAGCCTGGATACTCGGAGGTCGCATCTCTTCAGTTGATTTCGGAATGTTGTCTATGAACGACCCTAGTTTGACAGATCGGTGTGCGCAGCTAAGCGGGATGTTGCCGTTTGACGGAATTGGCCTGTACGAGCAGCCGAAACCGAGGTTTATTTTCAAAATGCCGCGAGTGGTTCCAGATCAGAAAGCCAAGTTCGAATCGGATGAGCTGTTCAGACGCCTGAGTAGGGAGAGCGAGGTAAGAGTTGTTCTGTCCTGGGGTGTCCTCTCTTTAGCCTGTGGGTGTGGGGAAATAGCGTGGGTGAGAAATCTCATCCTCATAATGTCTATAATGTCTGAAGTTTTTTTTTACAATTTTTTTTATTTATTTAAATTTATTAGAGTGTGCAAACATTTTTTACAATTAAAATAACAAAATAACAAGTAAATTCCAACCCATTTGGATATACCTTTATACTGTGGCAGGCTGATAATAAAGGTAACTGCACAATTTTTCTTGAGAAATAATTAATGACCTTTTCACTCATAGAGATAAATCCCTTGTCGATTAATAAAATTACCCTCAATCAAACTCTTTGTTAAATGTTATGTTAGACATGATTGAACTTTTTTTTTAAATTATGTAATGTCAGGTATTACAACAGTTAGTACCTATAAGGTACCTATAGGTTAACTTGTCCTTGCATGATTATTTTCTGTATTTATGGGGAACATTAACATATATACATGTAGCTATTACATTTTACATAAATTTAAATTAAGTAGGTACCTCTACCTATATTATTACCGAATGGTCAAATGTCTAAATACTCCTGAATATTTTTCGGTGAATAACCCTCTAAATATTTGAATTTTGAGTCCCTCTGGTAGTTACAAATCAAGTAGTTAATCATTGTACTGACAGTTCATTGACCTAGTTATTATTAGTAGTAAAGAGAACTGCACTGAAACTAACTCTATACTTGAATAATACTTGGCCTAATCTACTCGTAATTAGGAAAGGTCATAAATACATCTTGTCCCTGACTAACAACCGATTGATGAAAATCCAAGGCAATGTTGCATTATTACCTATTAAAAAACTATATTCAGAAAAAACTTCCCAAAAGTCTAAAATTAGGTCCACAAGGAATTTTGCCAGCAAGGTGTAGGTCAGATGTTACTCAATAGTGATAAGAGGAGTGGAAATTTTATTGTTATCAATTGAGATGATATTTCATCAGAGTTCAAAGTGTCCTGATTGTAAGTTGTCTTGAAGTTTGGAAATCAAGTGTTGATTCCAGCCAGCGTGAGATGGCATGAATGACGTGATTCAAAATAAACGTTAAAGCTCAGAAAAAAGTTACTACCCGAACTAAGATTTGGGTGGAAGAGATTGCCACAGGCAAGGACATTATTATTATTTTCTTTTTTATTTATTTTTCAAACAATTTTACTATTCTTTATTTTTTTTTCTTAATTTTATACTGTAAATATTGTACATTACTTTGTCCTCCTAATTAAGATTTATACCATAATAATAATACCCAAAAAAATACTAGTTGAAAACATCAGATCTCCAATAAACACAGTTTTTAACTTAAATGATTCAAGCAATTTCGAGCTTGGAAAGTAAATGGATTGGTGCACTCGCGAAACCATCCGTGGTCAACCAATCCATGTTCCCCTGATATAATGACCCTACTCAGACTGGGCGAGGGAATGTGAGATATATTGTCCAACGTATATCCCCGTCGTCGCCGCGTCATTTGTAATGTAAGGGACTTGTATACGTTTCAACTACGAGTATACTGTACCTATACATACCTGGTCAACTGGTCATACAAAGCCTAGAAATACGAGATTTCATTAGAATGAAAAGCACTATTGCAATAATATGGTTTATTTGTTTCATATAAGTAGTGATATAATGCAAAACCCAACAAGTGATGACTACATTCATACTCCATCAATCCTTTAGGCCTTTGGTTTACTTTCTGTCCGCGACCAACATTTCTTCTTCTTTCACAAACCTACTTAGGGTTGGCATTGGTCAACCACTTCTCGTGGTTCAGGTTGTTTATTTCTGTAATTCTTACTTTCACGTTTTACGGCTGGATGCCCTTCCTGTGCCAACCCTTGGGCGATGCTACGAATACCTAATATTGCTGAAGAGTGAAAAAATGTTTGTTCCTTGACTGTCTTACTATTTATTTCCTAATTTTCCTCCCTATATTTGGTCATATTATATATAGCACCATATTATTGAAGGTCCTTCAGGATTAACGAAACTAATAATTATTGATCTTATAATGTTATTAAAAAATATGAAAAAAACATTCTTGTAACTTTTTGGTGGATGTGACTTCTTCACCAGTTACACATTACGGTAATCAACTTTTCTGCCTGAGGCAAACTCTGAACCTCAGAGTACAAATCAAGGAAATTGAAGGCATAGTAACAATTGCTTGGAATTTTATGTTGATATCATACATAATGTACAAGTACATACCTATTTTTAAAAAAATGTTTTATTTTATGTAAGGTCACTAGATATTTTCATAATTTAAAGGGCACAATGTTTTTCACCATTAATTTTATGTAAGGCCGCTCAAGATGTTCAACATTGATTTTCCTTTGGTTCCAGGTGCGGTACACAGGATTCAGGGACAGGCCTCAAGAAGAGAGACAGGTTCGGTTTCAAAATGGCTGCCGGGAAGGACACACAGAAATAGTAAGTAATAATAATCTCTCCCAAAAGACAGGTTTTTTATCTCCCTTGCTTTTATCCCATATTAGCTTATGTTGCTTTTGGGATCGGCATTGTTGAACCTCATGGTTAAGGTTGGCAGGGTGGAGTACGGTTTTTATGGCTGGATGCCCTTCCTAACGCCAACGACTCTATTTGGTTTTAACGTCCTGATCAGGAAGTGGGTGTTACCCTCCCTTTGCTGGGAATCGTACCAGCTACCATTAAATAAGAAAATAATGTACTTGAAATTTGCAATGTTCTTTAATTAAGTAAAAATGGTAAAATGGGTAAGGTCCCCCGGCTCATATACGAGTACCTTAATGAAACTTAATGAAATTTATTTATCAAATGAACCATTAAGTTTTAATTAATTGATATTAAAGAGTGAAAACATCACCAACATTAGGGACGGTGACTTCAAGTACCAATTCATCGCATAATTCATAATGAACTCAAAAAAGTTGCTGTATTCATAAGGAAAAGTTATTTTGCTTCGTAAATACTTTCATAAATAATCAATGTTCTTATAACTTACCATGAATTTTAAAACTACATAATATGTTATTTTTAATGTTATAATATTTTTAATTGGTTGGTCTTAATGAAATATTAATTCATTATTATTATTCAACACTTTATCCGATATAAATCGACATATTTGCAATACAAATAATTATTTTAATAATGAAAATAGTCATTATCATGATACTAAAAAAATGTTTTTATAACTACTTATGTTCTATCTTGCTTTCTCAGGCTTTCATTGCGACGGGTACCAACATTCAGCTTGTGTTCAACCCCAGCATTTCAGCAAATAGTTACCACATGGCGCCTCCCTCTAGAGAATGTGATTTCGACAAGGAGCATGGCAAGGTAAGAAAGTCCACCTGAATATTAAAATAGAGAGATTAGTTGATGGCATGCATAATCGAAACTCCGTGGCGTATTGGTTGTGACTACTGCCCGTAGTCCAGAGATCCCGAGTTCGATCCTCGGTTGGAGCAGACTTTTCGAAGAAAATTCTGTTCCCTCCAAACACGTGAGGCTAGCTTTTCCGGCCCCACCCAGGCTGGGTGAGGTTAATGTGGGTAGCTGGTACGATTCCCAGCGATTGGAGGGTAAAACCCCCGTCCTGTCTACCTCAAGTTAGGACGTTAAAACCAAATAGAATCAATGGACATGAAAGGAGCCTAGACATTGGATCTGGGCGTCCATATAATCCTCTCACCACCGTGATTTAGGTATCTGTAGGAATAGGAAAAAAAAAAAAAAATTAAACTGCCCGATTAGGACTATTAAATCCCATTATTCCAGCAGTAAGCCCAAGACGTATTGTTATGTGATAAAAATCCCAAATGGGAGGATAACTTGTCATGTCCCGGCTGGGTTTCGAACCCGCGACTTCTGGATTCACAGAGTGCCGCCTTTACCACTAAGCTACCGGGACAATTACCTGCTGATGAGAGCAAATAAGCTCGAAACAGCTTTCCAGATATGTTCTGATATTCATGTACATCTAGTACAACTTCTCACTTTCCTGTTTATACTTATTTCTGTTTTTAATTGTCTCCTTTCGCTTAAATTTTTTTATAACCTACTTAGGGTTGGCACTGTTCAACCTCTTCCTCATGGTTGAAGTTGGATGGTTCTGGCAATCTTACTTCCTCAATTTGGATGTCCTTCTTAACGCCAACCCTATGAAAGGCACCACTTCTTATTGTTTATTTCAATTAACTGACCTTAGTAGCTCCATCGTCTGAAGTATGGCAAATTTTAATGAGGCGGGTTAGTTATGCCTCTGGTATAATTTGAGAAGAAAAAATGTTTATTCTGAACCTAAGTTTTTCCCTCCTTCCAAATTCATATTTTGAGATATAAAAGTCAAAATTTGTAATACCTTCTAGTATTATGTAAAAAAAAGTATGAGTCTTCTTTTTCTGTTTTTTTTTTTTTGTTGTTGTATCTTTTCAAAATACGACATTCGAAACTTACCTATTCATATTGCGATAATGGTTTCCGAAAGAGAACTCATGTGTAAATTTGATGACATAATCTCAACGTATCTTCTCAGTCAGAAACTTATCTTGACAGATTTTTCTTTCGACTGCACAATCTTCTTTGTTTGTCAAGTACTTTAAAAGGCTGTTTTTATGAGAATTTCGAAATAGATACCTACAAATAATTATATCCTATATTAAAAAATAGATAAAAGCATAAGCATTCCAGCCCCTTTTCAAATTGATACATTCTCACAGCAGTTATCTGAGCGCCATTTGTAATTTGATCATCATAATCTTGATCAACAACTCAAGATAACACAACAACAACTTCTGACAATAG
The DNA here is from genome assembly GCA_024516035.1 of Bactericera cockerelli. Taxonomy (NCBI): domain Eukaryota; kingdom Metazoa; phylum Arthropoda; class Insecta; order Hemiptera; family Triozidae; genus Bactericera; species Bactericera cockerelli. The sequence goes on from CM044956.1 coordinate 38,950,118, forward strand.
AATTGACAATAGAGAATGATACTCCAACAACAACTCTGCTGAAGTGTATCTAAATCTGAATAGGGGGACACCCATATCCTCGCTGTGACGGGGCCTTTCCGGATTTTGAGTTCGGGTGCTCTGCAGCAGTTAGTATGTACAGGGTGGCTGCAGCAGTTAGTAGGGTGGTTAGTTATCCTGAGATGAGCTAGTAGAAATAGTTCGAGGATGTTCTAACTTGCTGCCGGTGAATGACGAAAACAAATTTAATGTGATAGTTGAGAAGAGGAATATCAGGATAACTTCTAAGGAAAGAAATACCTAGAAGGGTTCTATACGCGCACACAGTAGCTTTTGAAATTTCGGAAATCCTCTTTTATTACCCATCGCTGTCATCTTGACATGAAAAATTCCTGTTCCTGTCGGTACAAAATTTCAGCATAAATACATACCTAGCATACATAATATGCGAACACTGGAGAAGATCCCTTTCCAAATTGCAGGATCGTATACTGATCACACTGCTAGTCAAGTGGTTAACGCGCTAGTCTGGTAATCTAGGTAGTGTAGGGATCCGTTCGTTCAAATCCCACCCAGTGCATGAATTTTTCCTCATTAATTTGAGATTGTGAACACATAATAATAAGACTCTGAGGTTTAGGTGGTAGAAAATGCTTTGAGCATTAACCTCGCCAGGTGGTTACCTTCCTCTGAAGAGTATTATTATTATTATTGTTGTCATTCAAGAAAAGATTGAAAGTATGTACGTATCTTATAGGTAATAATATGTAAAAGTAAATGTCAAACATGTACTGTTGATTTTTGTCAACGTAAGAATGCCTTCTTATAATATGCAATGCTCACAATCACCCTGTACTTATTTAGCTATTTACCCTACTGTAATTCAGCTAATAGGCTCATCCCCCTTGAGCATTGTATTTGTTCAAAAATAAGGGGCACTCACTTCTTCATAATACCTACTTATTAACTAAAGCACAATAATATCAAATTTCCAGAAGGGGCTTTACATCTTTCACAAAAGTAAATCAATATCAACAAGGATATTCCAATGTAATATTTATTACTCTCCGGGCGCCATTTTGTGAAATCCGCCATTTTCTCATTTCATAATCCCTTGTTGACATAATATTTTTAATCTGTCATATAGAGCAGATTTATAGAATGCTTCCACGAGAAATATACAATGGGTCGAGCCTTTAGCGTCACAAAAGGTCGCTTTTCAATTTCATATGTCAAGCTGTTCCGTCGGGGTATAATAACTGTGCTCACATAAAGTACCTACCTATACCCCATTCAAAAGAGGATATTGTTGAAAATAAACGAGGACTTATTTAATAACCTCTTTGATACAATTATTGCTGAAATACCCTTGAGCATGGGCGTATGTAGAAGAAATGCTAGAGGAGTGCATCGGACATGTAGATGAAAATCTGTTCAAACGTCGACAATTGGGCATTTATTAAATGCATAATATCTAAACTTCATGGGACCAACATACATAAGTCAACATTTTTAAGAGTAATAGTGTCTGATACATTAGGGTAGTTACGTACTATCATGTTACCTTTGATCATTTCAATTTAGGTCTTTTCTATGAAGCATGTAGTCACAGGAATCAGGAAAGTGGAACAAAAAGTACCAACATTTGCTGACTTTGGAATTCTATCTGAAATACGACCTAGTTGAAATCCAAGAAAAATTAAGAATCGCGCATCAAAATTATCTGTTGAAGTTGAAAATTTGGGGCTAACCACCAAAACTTTAGACCTCAAACTCCACTGCCCAAAGAATTACAACCGAGCTTGGTGACCACATAAACCATTTCTTTGTTGTTCCTCTAATCTGTTTCTTTCTAAAACCTCCGTTGAAAATTGGCGTGATCGTAAAGCCAGCATGTTTACGATCCCAATGATGATACCTGTCATAGGGCGGTCCATTTGATGAGCGGCCGATGTTTTAGTTTTGAATGGACCGCACTGAATGACCCGATTTGGGCTCTTCTCCATGGGAACTCGACCTGTTTTATATATTTTACACTAGCCTGTGATTTCACTTACAATCAAATCTGAAGATAACCGGAAGTGTTCATTTTTAAATAATAATAAGATATATTTATCAAAGGCTCCGATTAGAAAAAATCGTTTATGATGAAGTATTTTGATTCTTCGAAACAGTGAACGGTGGTAATGTCATCAAATAAGAATCTATTGAATAAAATAATCATTATTGTTGATAATATTAAATAGCGTGGTAAACTAACGTGTTAAACGAGTTATTGAACATAGACAAACTACTTTTCAGGTTCATTCTATAAACATTAGGACTCTATTTATTTTATGCCCATGTTAATAAGGAAAACTTTATAACTTACTATAGATACTTAAGCCATAAGTACATTAGTACAATTACATTTTAAAATCTAGTAGACCATAAAGTAATACTTCAATCTAGTTTACCAGAAAGTAATACTTGGCATGAAATCTGGATCCTAAGCTTCAGATCAGGTCAATCATACCTAACAATTAGTATTTTAGTATTTACCTCTATTAGCTACACTTGAAAATACCATTCGGAAAATAATTATAGGCTCAACTATAAATGTTACTATAATGATTAGGTATTTTTATCTCAAAATTAGAAAGGCCGTAAATGGGGAAAAGTTGGACATACGAGTAAGTCTATTTAGTTTAAAAATTAAACAACAGTTTAGTCTGAAAAGAGCGGATTACTGTACCAGCGTAGGCTGGCTAGCCGATATACGGGTTGTTGAAAACCGACACAAATCCTGCTTCTTTACTGGTTTCTACACCAGAATTACTAGAACATATTTCCTCTAGAATTTTATTTTATTATTTATGGACACCAAGAGAAAAATGAATTTTACGGTATATTAGTGACCATTTTGTCTTTGGGTGACGATCGTAAAAAAGCTATAAAGCCCTGGTTTATGCCGAGCAATACCTTTGTGTGCAGACCGATTCTAGTGCTTTACTTTGGTTTCTGTCTCTTTGGGGCTTCCAAACCGACCGAATTTTTAATTGATTGCTGGATTTTCAAGATTCTCATTATTAGTTGAAGAAATAAACTGAACGCTAGGGAAGACGAGTTGTTTGAGAACTATAGGGATTCGATATGAGATTTAGCCAGGCAAAAGCCAACACTAACGCCCTATAAAATGTTTTACTGGATGTAACGTATGAACAGATTATTTTCAGCTATCAGTCAGTCTAACTAGGAGTAAATAAGTACGGAACAGAAGATATCAATGTCAAACATTAAATTGCGCTAAAGCTACAGTTAATGAGATTTATTTACAGCTGATGGTTAAAATCGACAGTTTATAACGATGCTTAAGGTAACAATTTATGCATAATCCTAGTTATTGATGCAGGCAACGTTGACGTTCAACTATCAACAGGTTTTGAAGTTCATCTCCTAGAGTTACTAGACCAGTTCAACTGGCTAGAAATCAACACCAAAACCAAGATAAAAAACTGACAGAACGAAATCTCATCTCTAAAATCAAAATGTAATTGGAAACCCCCAGAAAGTTGATGATATAATATTGAGCTATGATATGCACCACGCACTGGTATAACCAGGGTGGCCACGCCAGTACCCATTAGCACACGCATGGCTGACCAATCTAACATTACCATATCACACGCTGACAAACTCGAAATATTTTCATACCTATGAATCTTTCGGATCAGTTGAGATTTAAAACAAACAAAATATCGGTGGTTGCACTTCTGAAGACCTATCTCATCTGGATCGATCTTCTTAGTATAAATATTCTTGGAATATCTTGATTTTAAGCATAAAACCTTTAGTTTGGTTATTATTATTTTAATTTTTGAATAATCGTCAACATGATGGTTTGTTGTTGTATAAGCGCTTGATTGAGACAGTCAGGTCAGTTTTAAACAATGACACTTAAGACGAAATAAATACACACTCCTTTTACAAAATTGTATCACAAGTATCGAATTTTCAAACCAATATTCATAAATGGTACCTTAAAAAATAGCATCATAACAAAAAATTGGTGGATGTGACATAACTCTCTCTCTGGCGAGTATTAAAGGCTCTTTTGACATTGCTCCTGTTTCATACATCGCATCGCAGCAAATGAAAAGAGCCTTGAAGCTAACAAGTCTTTTAATACAATTTTACACCATTTTTGTTTCTCATTCTTGCCGTTACAATACGTAAAGACACCTAACCAAAATTGAAAACCGTCGGGATTACCGTCAGGAGAAGGGCCAGCACGCTGGCATAACAGTAGCGTTTACATAGTTTTCTACATCTCCAGAGAAGATTGGTTTCTCCCTGGACCACACACAGCCTGCCAACACAATCTCTGCCAAGATTAGCATGATTAGCGCGTATTAGTATCTCGAATACAATACAGCCAGCCTTCAGCTTCTGAGTCACTGGATTACGGGAATTCTCGGATCCTAAATGAGGACCTGCCTATTTTACTCAAGTTAAAAAGTAGTAGCCAGAATCTTTAAATCTTAACAGTGGTTTGTAACAATAAGTCCCGTACAAATAATCACGATTTCTTAAAGCTACTCATTTGCAAACAAAAAACAAGTAGCCAGAATCTTTATGGCGGACTGTAATAATAAACTTAAAGCAACTCATGTTAAAGAAGTTAGACAAGTAGCTGAAAATCATAATCATCATAGCGGTCGGTAATATTAAGGTCCATATGCGGACACTATCGCGAGGTTTGAAGCACTGAAACGTGCAAGACGTTGAAATTCTTGAGATTATACTCAATCGTGGAAGTTGAATTTGGAATTCAGGTAACTGAGCACTTTCAAATGAGATCTGAGATCCGAAAAGAGCTAGAGATTATCTGAAAACTGTAAACTCTATAAACTTATCATCCGTAGTTGGATAACAAAGGTATCTTTTTTATTTTTTAAGAAGGAAATCCTTGCAATTAAGCTTATTAAGTAATATTCATAAATATATTGAGAATCACTTTACATTTAAATAAAACAGTTGTTCTATCCCTAGTAAACTTGTCATCTTCACCATTAACACATTTCAATATGACCAATGTCTTGTTCCTTGAGGCTTTTTAAAAGAAAACACACGGATAGATATTTATGAATATGCACAAAGGTTCGGCAAAGCTCTTTACTTGTGCCTTGTTAGTGAAAAACAATAGCCTGTGAGAAGGAAACATATTCCATCCCTTTCTCCCACATCTTCTTGAGAAAAATCAAATCCTTTGAGTCCAATGTCATAAATTTGAAAGGGTGAAAAGAAATGTGGATAATATTAATGATAAAGGATTTGAAATGTCATGTAAAATACACATAATTCACGAAGTCAATAAATTGTCTAAGAAATGGTGTCAACAGTATAAAAAGGCGACGTGAAAGACAGAAAATAGGACAAAACCAATGGACTATGAAGATATCGAGCCAAATAGTTCCAAGAAGTTGGAACAAGAAAATGAACAACTATGAGGATTTCAAAATGCGAGATTTACGTGGAAATATTGCGGAGGACTCAAAGGGTCAGACAAACACAAAGCAAATAGAAGAGACGCTCACACTAATGAGGCAATGGAGCGTACCCGTGTTTGTGAAAACAAAAAACAAAAGAGAGAAAGAACAAAAGTAAATAATGACATAATGAGAAGAACATTTGAGAGCAAGAGAAAAACCTCTTTTCTCTGGTCACGTGACTCTGTGAAAAACCTTTGGGCCTTTGCTGTTCTCAGCATTGTCTTTCAGCATTCATTTCAAGCTGTCGAACGAATTGATGACGTCAGAATGAGATCATATCAGAAACGTCTGCCGAAATGTCTTTCGAACGTTTGCATGATATCATCTGTCACAAGCTAATCATGAACATATTTAGAATGTCTTATGTTAAAACAAGACATTAACTATAGTATTTAACCATTCTAAATAGTTGATGAAAAAGAGATTTTAAATATTTGTACTTGTACTCAAAATTATCTTAAATTTGTATGAATTCTCTTTCCAAACAACTTTGTTACCCTACCCAATGGAAGATAATGATACTCTGAAAAGACCTTCTTGGTGCAGCATTTGTAAGAATATAATAGACTCACTTCTATAGTACTATTTTATTCGTATAGTCAACAAATTATAAAAACACTTACAAAAGAATGCCTGATAGAATGGATAGATAATGGATATAAATTTTACAACTCAAAAGAGAAAAGGAAGATCTACAGTAAATTGGGAAACGTCAATAGAATTAATTCTTCTCAAGAAGTTAATGAATAAATTTCCATGAATCTCGACTGAAAAGTGTAAAAAATAAACAAACTATTCAATGTTTAACAAGTATAACACCGCCTGAACAGAAGTAGGTAGTAGAAATCAATCATTGCGAAAGAAACAAGCTAAAAGGATTCCTAGATGTCAGTGGACTTTGGACTATGAAAGTCTCATTGGTGAAAGTCTTGGAGGTAGATGGCTCTCTCTTATTCTTGTTGACTAGATTCTACATAATATTTATATTATAAAGAACTAATGAAGAAAATTATTGAAAATATGGAAGCTTCAATTTGTAATCTGATTATATCCGCTCCCAAAACAATTACTTCTCAGATCAACTTAAAGGAAACCCAACCCAGATACATATGTATATTATGTATGTAACATAAATTATCTCCTTCAAAAGTGTGCTCAAACCAATCCGAAGGAGGGTGGAAAGGAATCGGAAGCTATGAGGAATGAACAGGATCTCTGGCAGGTCAAAGGACCACTCCTAGTTGGAAGTGTTTACATTTTAATCGTCCATGAAATTGATGATGTCTTCGTTTTCTGCACCAGATGCCCTTACTCTCCAACCTCTTCAAGTCCCAACTGGAGATTTTGAGTCGAAAACTCAAAAATTATTCAATTAAAATTCTATTTGGATCAACTTCGTAGCGAAGAAGACGCTAACAACCATCCCTCGTTAGATTTCGTAAATTAGAAAATTAGTTAAAAGTTTAATAATGTTTGGATATTGCTGTGTTTATATTGTTATTGTTTATTTCAATGTTCTTGTAGTTCTTTTTTGATTGTTTCATTTCCTCTTCTGTGCGGGATTCTCGGCACCTACTTTCCTAGAAGTCATCTGGCAACATGGGTTGCATGCCTCTGATGTATGTCTTCCGGGAACTCGGTTGTCTCTGGCTTTTCTTCTCGCCAGGAGGATGGATGATTTAATTGTTTCATCTTGCCATCGCCCAAGGAACACATGGTCGAGAATGAGGCAATCCTGAAGTCACTATTGTCAGAGGATCTGAGTCAGAGAAACAGATGTTGATTGTCTTCGATTGCGTGCAGAAATGGATATAGAATTTTAGTTTCTCTTCTTTGACTTCATTTTTATTTTTGTCAATATTTCTTTAGGTAACATGTATAATATGTATATCTTGCATATTAGTTGTATCTATTTCTTTTTGAATAATGACATCAATCATTAAATTGATGTATTTTTTTTTTTTACTTTTTTACCATTTTTTAACTATTGCTCATGGAATAATGACTGAACTCAACATGCTTTAATTGATCTTATCTTATCAATAAATTTTGGACAAAAACACTACTCTTTTTACTCTAACGAATAGAATCTCTTTCACGTGAGACATCAGTGGCAGAAGAGGTCAGTTCTTTTTAATATCACTACAACTATTGATAGATTTAACTGATGATAGATCTAATATAACTGATTGCTGAAGAAGCAAGCTTGGAACGGAAAGAAACGATCAAATTTGTGCAGGTGTAAGAAAATTACTCAGGTATCTACACTATCTACCACTATGTACAATACCTACTCTTCCATTTCAGAGGTTAAAATCTGAAAATTACCAAGAAACTATTACGTTTCTAGGTCTTGCTTGTTTGTTGATTATTTCTCCAACACAGCTCGGATAGGGTTCAAAGATATTAGGACAGTGTTTCAGTTGATGTTTTGCTCTGTTATTGAAGGATGTAATTATAGGCATTAGCTCACATTATCGTTTTGTTTTCTGGGTTCCTACGTGATTTATTGTCTACTGATATCTCGGATTCCCCTGTTTCAACAAGTAATGGTTCTAAAACAAAGCTATTACAGCTTTTATGAGTTCTAAGTTTTTTTTTAGGTAGACTTCTGACTTCAACGCAGAATAATGTAAAGATCTTGATTCTCCTGTACGTATTACCTTCTAATACATCTGTGAACTATTAACCTCACTTGGTATTAAATTTGATATTGTACTTTCCCTATTTCATTATTGTTGTTTTTTTTATTTCTATTAGATAAATTACTAGTTTCAAACTTCAACTGTGACATTTGAACAAGAACAGTTTTGAGAAAGAAAACATTGAGTCTATTTAGAGCAAAGGCAGATAAAACTATCTGCCGTATTTGTTCATAGACTCTGGGATTTTTCACATGTCAGAACGTTAACTAAAGTGACAACATTACTCATCCTCTTTGATGTTTGACTAATTATGACATTAGTGTAATTAATACGTGTGAATTTAACACACAACAAAAAACTTAAAAACATATTAAAAAAGAACTTGTAAAAAATACATGAGTCACATTAATCTTCTCTCGCACTCAGAGGAGTCAAAAAAAAAGAAACCTGTCTCCATGAAATCATAAAAAGAGCAGCTAAGTACTGTGTAAACATTATTTAACGGAACAAGGAAGGTAGGAATCACATATAAAAAAATGTCGAAAAAACTCTCGACTAGAGAATGTTAGGGGTGAAATTCATATAACATTATGTGTATTGAAAAAAAAAATGTTTGAAAAATTAACACAGTAACACTATCAATTGTCACAAGAATCTTTGTTCTTCGGTTATTTTCTTAACTTTTGTAATTCTCTTTGTTTCTAGATTTTAAAAGATGCTTTATTTTAATGTTTATTTTAAATTGTTAAAACAAAATACCCGAAATCTTACAAATACATTGTGGAATATGGCTTTTGTTATACTTTTGGTTCTTGTTTAGTTTGTAACAAGCTAACCATTTTCACAGTTTTGACCACAATGTTTTAGAACATAGTTTGGGGTATAAGACCTTTTTCTTTCTTTTTTAAATTGAGCATTTCCAACAACAAAGCATGCATTATGAGCAAAGCCTTGAATTGGACTTTATTGTTAACATGGAGTTTTATTCCATGGCACTCTTAGCTACACATAAGTTTCCAATACCAACTGAAGTGTGTTATTGACTATCAAATGGAGTATTTAGCACATCCTCCAAAGATATGTAGATCAAAATAATTTTTACCGAGCTTGAAATTGACGGTGTAGTCATTAACTCTCTAATTTGTGGAATATCATGTTTTTCCTATTTATCAATCTTAGTTTCCTAATAATAAAGTCTATTAAAGGTTAGCTAAGTTTTGATCTTGTCTGCAATTGTTTATTGCTCGAGAGTTTTACACAAAATTAAAGATCGACCATATTTTACCTAATGTGATTTTAAAATTCCTCTTACGTGATATGGATTTTATGACTGATATTGCCTCAGGCAATAATCACACCCTCTATCAAGATTATTCTTCCAATAAAGAGTTTTTATTACATGACCATGCAATTGAAACAGACGTTAAATCCGAATTTAAAAATAAAAAATCCTTTGAACACACTTCTAAGCATGTTAACTCTCTCAAAGTTATCATACTCCCTCACATCTTAAAAATGAAATAATATTATCTTATTCTCTGGTTCCTACTCTCTGATGCTGTATTAGATGCAGGTTGGGTATTCTAGTGTAAATCATGGATGAACCTGATGGACATGAAAATGAACCCTCTCAAGTTACATATTGTGACAACCTTATTAATTATTACACGGTTTATGAGTCCGTTGGACACCCGTATCATCATGCGGGTAGTTTTAGCTCTGGTTGTGGTAACTTTGTTTCATGTTGGTAACACTAGAAAATTGGAACATATTGGAAACACCTTGGTCTGGCCTGAATTTCCAAGAGTGAATGGGAAGCTGTGGCTTCAGAGTCTCCGGGTTTGTGGTTGGCCTATGTTATTTAAAACTTTGGCTTCAATGTTCTTTTTTAGTCTGGAAGAGTATTTTTTTAATTTGATGTTCATTTGGAACAAGTTCCCTCGAGTAACCACAAAATGAGATGTGGTTTTTGGTTTTCCTCCGAGTTCTTGAATTATGCCTGATATTTTGTTTCATACTGTCTCTGTGTTGATCGTTGTTGATGCACATTGTATGAAACCTGACATCATTTTATCAAAACCACCCACGCTGGTGTTTTCGTAAACAAAAAAGTGTCGAATGCCTTTCGAAAACGGAAATTTGTGGTCAACAACTTTGACTCATACCTTAAATGACTGGTTTGTTATTTTGGCTTAACGTCACTTTCAACAACATATTTATGTACATGGCCATATTACGACGGCGGTTTTATCAGTTGAGAGTTCCAAAATCAGTAGTCTATTTAAAATTTAATTATTAGTAGTCTCTTTCAAAAACTATCCATTTAAAAAAATTTTTACAGTATTCAGACAGACCCTCCTTCTTCCATCACGTCTCATCGCTCTGGACACAAACGGTCCAGGTGTTTCTCCTGTTTGCAAACATTCTGTTGAAATCATCTCTCAAGTGATGGATGGTGATTTCTGAAGTTCTCTTCTTCTAACGATTCTGTCCATTCATCGCATTTTTTTCTCCCATTGCGACGCTAATTTAGTGTGAAATCGCTCTCTGTTGCCAATCACTAGACGTCAATATGACCGTCTTCATCAGAATTGTTAACACTTCTACCTTTCTCATCGTCACTACCATTGTTGTTTTCGTCAGTATCAGCATCAAAATTATCACTATCATTGTCAATATCATACTGTTGATATTATTAGCTTCATTATTATCATGGGATGAGAAATAATTGACATGTTTCATTGGCTTGACGGGTCCATTGAGTTCTGACAGAGAGATTTCTCGTTATAAATAGAGTCGCGACCCTTGTGACTTGTGAATCTTGTGATGGTCCAGATAAGTTATGCAGAATATGCAGGACTTGAGATTGATAGTTTTAAGAGAGCAACCATGTGTTTTCTATAATGTAGACTATGTTGAGCTGTTAAAGCACTCTTGGTGTTATCGCTTTGTTTATACGAATGAATTATTGGAGGTGTCTACTGGTTTGGTTTGATTGGAGGTGTCTGTATGGTTTGGTTTGATTAATTTTATTCGTCTATCGTATTGTAAATTCTGATTCACATCATTTTTTATTATCTGAAGTTGTACTATTTTTTAACCGTACTAGTATTCTTTCGTGAAAGGAATAAAGGCATTATGAAAAGGATAATTCCATCGTTTCTGTACGAACAGCTCCTGGCCGGTATTCCTGCAACCCTTGGGTCTGCTATTTCAGCTAGAACAATCAGTCTAGAACCTTGATGACTTTTTCACCCCTATTTATGCAGCCAGTCCTGTCAACTTATTAGTCATCAAAGTTTCAGAACTTGTGACACCTACTCCCCCATACTCCCGTAATGATTAATCAGGAGAACAATGCAGTCTCCCTCTCTCTTCTACTTTGCATTATTAGGTGGCTATTTGGACTGACACCTGAAAGGGACTGGCCATTTAGTGGGGGTGTCGCTATTCACACCAGTGCGGGGGTGTTTAGCAGCTTTGTATTCGCTGACACCATTTCTGCGACGGATGACATCAGTTTCAATTGTTCTTTTGTTGATAATTGATAGAACAAAACATTTCATGTCTACTATGAGACTACTTTATAATGAATTTTTGAGCATTGCCGTTATCACAGACGGTGTAGTTCGTAATATCCTAACATATTCCTGGCCTAGTTTTTTTAAAGTGCATTCAAGATGCATACATACAAAAACATGAGTTCAATATTGTTTCTCATGAATCGTAACAAAATATAAATAAGTAGAGCATGAGATTTGGTTCAATTACCACGATCATACGAGTATCTATGTCCATGGTTGTGGTTATTTTGGTCTGGGACACTTAATCATAATAATGTCTTAAATACGAGGTCCGACAATAAAGTTCCCGGACGACCCCCATAGCTCCGGCTCTGATGTACATAGCTCAACAAGTTTTTGCAGGAATTAACCATAGTTCCTCATGTTCATATTTCATTAACTTTAACTTCTTTCTGATCGGTAGTTTTCAAATAATCAGTCATAATCGAACACCTTGTCAGTGCACTTTGCCGGATTTTTCAAATTAAAATGTTGAGTAAATTTTAGAGCAACGTGTTAACCTGAAATTTCTTACAAAACTAAACAAAGGTCAATCAGATTGTTTTAAAATGTTAAAAGAAGTGTATGGTGATGAGTGTATGGGTAGGACAACGTTTTATGATTGGTTCAAAAGATTTAAGGAGGGTAGGGAGGACGTCGAAGATGATCAACGATCAGGCCGACCTACCACTTCAAAAACAGATGAGAACGTGGAAAAAATTGGTAAAATCATCCGAAATGAAAGGCGACTAAGTGTAAAAATAATAACAGATGTGATAAACATAAATAGAGAGACAGTGAGAGAAATTTTACATGAAAAATTAAACATGAGAAAAGTTTTTGTAAAAATGGTACCAATCAGGACAATGCACCAGCTCATACCGCGCTCTCTATACGACGATTTCTGGCCGACAAGAAAATCACAGTGCTTGAGCATGCACCGTACTCACCGGACTTCGCCCCTTGCGACTTTTTTCTATTCCCTAAAATCAAAAATCAGCTCAAAGGAACCCTTTTGAGTCGATTGAAGTGGTCAAAACAAAAACGGCAGAACTACTGAAGGCAGTTACACTTGACGACCTGCAGCACTGCTTCAACCAGTGGAAAATTCGAATGCAAGCATGTGTGGACTCCCAAGGAGAGTATATTGAAGGAGAACACCATTGAAACCCTGTAAGTTAACCTCCAAGCCAATAGGGACGGTCGTCCGGGAACTTTATTGTCGGACCTCGTACATGCATTATACTAATAATAATATACCATATTTTTTGTAAGATCTAACGATCGTTCTAAACTATCTGTATCAGTAGGTATATAATACATATGTGATCTTTGAATTGGGCATATTATCAGGAGATACTTATTATTATGATATACATGTTATTATGTATTTCGACTTTCATGTAATACAGCGAAATTAGTCTTGAACCTTGAGGATGAAACAGGATTGTCAGTATTATATGTATATTATTTTTTTAAATTATATTATTTGTACCTTTGAGTGGCTTAGAGTAGAAACAAAAGAAGACGAGTTAGTTATAAGAAAGAAATTCACATATACCTAATAGCGAAACTCCAAGATTTATGATCGCCCATTTGTATCTATGTCATTCACACTATCACTATGAAAATATTAATAAAACAAATAAACAGAAATTATTAATGATTAATGTCATGCTATTTGTTCAAGCGAAATTCTCACACCCATTTAGTTAATTATCACTTTCTAACTTAATAGCTGATGAAGATGAAGAAAAAATGACCATTTGTCAAAGTTTTTTTTTTACATTTTCATAATTTCATATAGGTAAAAAAATGTCTTAAAACTATCATACAGGTAAAAAAATGTCCCTACTCCTGAGAAAGGAAGTAACTTTTTTGTTATTCCAATTTTTTTACTTCTGACTTTTTTTTAATCCCGTTTTTTTTTATAAAGATATTTTTTCTTCTATTCCAATTGCAGGTCTAATTAACATGTACCTACAGGTATTTTAATAAACATAACTTCATTCTGAATATTCACAATCTTTTGTTCACAGTTTCTTAATATTGCAAGGGGATTTTTTTCGACAATTTTGTTACAAATTATATTTAAAGAAAAATTAACAGTTTTTACAAATTGCTCTTAATATTTTATTTACTTTTCCAACAGTTCCCACAGCTGGAAAAAAAACTTTTTTTGGGTATTTTCGCTGAGAACCAAATAAGCATTAAAATATTTTTTTCAACGCATCACCGGGAAACAAACTTGAATAGTTATTTTTTAGTATATCTATAATTATGTAGGTGTTATTTTTCTGTTGCTCTAATGACAAATACTCAAACTACCTTAATTTTGCCTTTCTTAGAACTCAAACCACCGAAATCGTGCTTATTAATAGCGTCGGTAGATGTAATGTTTTTTGTTCTAAGTTCTACGTAAGTCCAAAATTAAATTATATATGTAGTTATGTTCTATTGAGAAGGTACAGAGTATCAAGTATCACATATCATACATTTATTTACCTATAAAAATAAATAAAAAGCACACAAATGCATGTAAGATATAGGTAAGTTTAGTAATGCATAACTGAACCATGATTATTTCTCGCTAAAATTATCGTGGTGGGCGATTGTCGCAAACTACGAACGGATATTGCAACATTAATGGAATTCAGAATCCAGGATTTAATTTAATATGAAGTCTCTACAAATTGAATCCGAATGGATGGAACAAAACGCAGAGTGAAAATTTTAATAAAAATCGGATTTTATATCTGCAGATTTGTACAATCTCTTCTATAATTTGATGTTAGGCAAACATTATTAAAATCTTATTCGACGTGATTGAGTCTGAGCGCTTGCACAGTTGAGTCCGCACTTCGCTTGCTGTATGTTGTGAACGTCGTTTTAAGAACAGGTCATATTTACACTACCCGAACAAGGACTTATATAAGTGATTTGAACCCAATTCATATACATTGGCCGGGATGCGAACCCACGAATACCGCCTAAACTGGAGTACAAGTTTTCCTCCTGACCACGCAACCATTTTTGTAATAAAGAAGAGGACTTTTTCAAACCCTTAAGGAGAATTGTCATTGAAAATTTTGCCATTCAAAAAGGAAAATAATGGGTTAGCGCGCGACTTGGTTTTAAAACCAATGAATCCATAGAGATTTTAGGAAAAAAAATTACAAGCATCCTGGCCCCAATTAGGCAGGTTGAGTCCGAGTAGTGGGAACGACTAGTCAGAAGAAGATGGTGAATCCCTCACCATTCCATTGTTCAAAGCAGAAGATTTACCCTTAACACACCAAATTCAAAAATGTAAATAGGATATTTTAGGTATGTTATCTTATGTGTTCAATTTTTTATCCTACCAATTTTCAGTAGATCGGCATTTGCTACCCTTATTTGGTATGGATTGTTGTTATTCTTAGTACTTGAACCAAATTTAATCCTTTTATCCCATTACTACACTACACCAGCCATACACCTACCTCTCTTATACAGAGAGAGTAGCACAGAAGTATAAAGCGGTGTTTTCCTTCCAGTACAAAAGGGTACATAAAACTATTTTATAAAACTCCGCATGTGGTCTCCCGAATTCGAAATTCTATCTTGTTAAATTTTAATACACATTATTGTAAATTGTTACTTTTTAATTTTTGTTACTTCCCCCAGACCTTTTTTTCTTGTTTATGTTCTATCAACAAGAACAAAAAAAAATCCAAAAACTAAAATTTAAATCCGACATTAAATTTTTTGTCACATTAATAACTTTTGCGATTCAAAGATTTTCTGACCATTGTTATCAGTATACGTGAATTTTTCAATAAATTTGGCAATTATTATATTTTATATAAATAAATAAAATATTTGACTCATATGACATTAAAACTGTTAGATTCCACTCTTAGAACGTATACCTAGTAGTGTTTTATTATAGCTTGTAATTAGGTAGTTTGTTTGGAAAATTGATATTATTCATGGAAAAAGAAAATTCGATTAAAAATATTAATGGAAAATTTCTTACTTATTCAAATAATAAAAATAGACAGAAACACCTGTCTGAAATTGTGCGAGTTATTAACACATTAGAGCCCTTTAAAATTAGATCAATTCTCAGGAGACTTACTCTCAGATTACATTTTTTTCCCGATTCCAATAAAAAAGGGTAAAAATCTGGTAATAAAGTGCAAAAAAATGGAAAAATCTGTGACTTTTGAATTACTAATGTCACATATTGAGACGATTAAATAATAATGACAAGTTTTTTTAGGAAAAAAAGACTATATTCTAGCAAAGGGTTGCGGATAAAGAATATTTCTTGCACAAAACTCTCTCAAATAAAACCCCTGGCTCAAAAGTATTATCTCCAGTGTCATAATCACAACTCATAAAATATTATGTTTCTAGTCAATTGCTACAAAGTTATTTTACTCCTATTTACCCTTGTTGTGCGAGATCCTAAACAGAAATCATAAGACAAATTCAAAAATTTCAGTCAAATCTTAAATTTATTCCTTTAAAACCCGACACATATAACCAAGAATTTCCACTTCTACCTAATTGTCTGACAAAATATGAACAGTTTCCTACAGTAAAATTGTATTCTGTGACACCCCTCTTGAATTTATGGATTTAAATTCTGAGAGTTCATTAAAATCTTTCAACTCTCAAATCTGTTCTGAGTTCAGCTTTTGAAACTTTAAGAACATTAAGGCAGGGTTGTTGCTGAATTCCTCTTATAGATTTTCCCCAGCAACATTATTCAGACATGCGCATAATGCTGAATGCATCACGTATATAATGGTATAATCAACATAAAATGTATGCTCGCGGGTACATTATATGCATTGAGTATATTGTTCCCTTCTCAAAGTACAAAATAAACACATTCATACCATAAGCCACCCATATTCTATATCTATATGCTTCATATGAACTAGGGAAATACTCTGTATCTGCTAGATAATTTGTACCTCATTATTTCGTAATTTTGGAGGTCGGGAGTTCCAAGTCCTCATCACAGTAAATAAAAATCAAGTTGATTTAAGAAATTATGACCTTCACTTTGCCTTTCAAAATTGTCTCTTTATAAAGACAAGAGAGTAGGTAAAGGCCGTAAAGGTTCTTTATAACAAAGGCCCTTAGCCTCTTGGCCTTAAATTCTATGCACAGGACGACTATTTTGGCGAGAATTTAGACCCATTAGAGAGGGAGCAAAAGAAATTAATTTTCGTGTTAATTTATTATTTTTATTTTATTATTTTTTCAACTTCATTTTACCCTTTTCAACATCTGTTAGCCTCCTACTGATCGGAGGGGTGTTTGACTGTAAAGACTTTTTTTATCAATGCCTTCAACCTCACCCCTTTCAACCTTTCTCCCGTTGTCATGCCTCTTCTGATTTCTATTCTGATCCGATAGTTTTGATAATGTGTTTAATCAGTCAGAAATGTTTCTTTCCAAGTCATTCTTTTATTAATTATTTATCTTGGAAAAAAGATCTCACACGATCATTTCGGCTGTTACCTTTGTAAGCTTTGTACCTAGTTTTTATTGACAGTTAATTACTCCCAATGATGAAGAATTCTTGCTTATCCATACACAGTTCACACATACCTACTTCATTGCTTGTTTTCAACTTGGACAACAAAAAAAAATGTACCTTAATTCGCAAACCTTCCGAAAAAGTGAGTCTCAATTATTTCATTGTTAGATGTCCTTAATATATAAACTTTTTTTATAAATTCTGTTTACTCGTACTTGATGTGACATCCTGACCAAACTACGATTTTAGGTCTAAGACCAATAAATTAGGTCTAAGACCATACCAGGCTCACAAGCAACAATCACAGCAGATAGCTATTCTGACTGTCACTTAATAAAGCATGTTTCCAATCAATTAACCCTTTTGTGTCCCGAGTTTCGT
Source organism: Bactericera cockerelli (assembly GCA_024516035.1). Lineage (NCBI taxonomy): Eukaryota > Metazoa > Arthropoda > Insecta > Hemiptera > Triozidae > Bactericera > Bactericera cockerelli. The sequence goes on from CM044956.1 coordinate 38,967,777, forward strand.
TAAAAAAAGGCTGGACAAGGCATGAAATCACAAAAAGCCCTGAGTAACAATGTAAAACATCATGTAGAGTTTGTTGATATGGAAAAGGGTTGAATAGCATGTTCAGATCTTCGTTCAAGTGGAAAAGCGTAATTGAATTAGTTAGGTTAGGTGTTGCTAGGAGCCTTGAGAGCATCAGGTAAACTAGGAACGGCGGGGAGCATTTGCAAAGTCACTCTCCAATTGGTAATGTTGCGGAAATTGGAAAGGCATAGCACAACTCTTGCTCGGGCTGTTTGGCATAGAACCGAATTTATATGTGTAAGAAATTGTTTGGAACTGAATAAGTAAAAATCATCAACATAACATTTAAATATTTAACGTAGCCTTGCTGCCTTGTATATAATGTAATGTAGCCTTTATTTGTACAATTAAATTTACACACAACATAGTATATGGGCATCTTGTACAAAATCAGATTAATATCTGAGGCCTGAGCCTTATAGAGCCTTCTTAATTTATTGAAAATTGCAATAGAAAAAAAATGGGACGTTACTTACTATGCTAAAAAACGCTAGTTCAGCCAGCGTCGATGGTATGTTGAATACACCGGTTCCCTTCAGAACACCGAAGTTAAGCGACATCCAGCGAGGTTAAGACTTGGATGGGTGACCATTCAAATTCTAATTCTCGTGACGCTGGCTTTTCCCGGCCCCACTCAGGCTGGGTGAGGTCAATGTGAGTAGCAGGTTTGTGAGTTTCCTGCGAATGGAGGGTAAAACCCCCGTCGTGATATGACCATGGCAGTTGAAAGCGACGTTAAACCCCACTTAAAAAAAAAAAAAAAAAAAAAAAAAAAAAAACGCTAGTTCAAAACCTTGAGCAGTGTATTCCAATTTTGGAAATAGTTCTTAAAACATCTTTCAGTGCACTTTTGTTGACCTAGCTTCTAAAAAGCAGCAGTTAGTATTCTTTTCCATCAAATGTAAGGACCAGATTGTCTAAAGTTGCTGTTGTTTCAGATTTTTATTTATTTAGCTATGATCAACATACTTTAATCACTAGCTTATATACAATTTTTTTTATTAAACATAAAAAAAAACATTATTCAGGACATCATCATTTGGATGACAACCCAAAACGCTTGCAGCATTGCCTCGTTGAAGTGCAAGGCTTATCTGTTGCAGCAAATAATTTCCCGATCTTGAGTCTCCAGTCTTTTTACAATAGATCTTTTCAGTTCTTCTAGACATTGTTTAGCTTCTTTGCAATTTATATCTGACTATTTAGTGTACTTCTCTCATGTCATACTAACATCACTAGCTATTGAATACCTATAATCTAACTTACCCAACCCATCTTGTCTGCTCCAGGTGCACCTCAAGTCTAGTTTCATAATGAATGGCGTGTGCGTCAGGTGGAGGGGATGGCTGGACCTGGAACGTCTTGACGGCGTCGGCTGTCTAGAGTATGACGAGGAGAAAGCCATGGTAAGTCCAAATCTGGATACCTGAATAACGAATTATTTTCCGGCACAACCCGGCTGGGTGGGTTAATGGGAGCCAAAGTGCTAGAAATGCTGGGTTTTTTTCAATCCACAAAAACCTTTAAAAAAATATTCACTATTGACAGGTGAAATAGAAGAGTTTTAGTTGAGTCGAATTTCTTTGAAGAGAAATTTACCGTGCACTGGTAGTCAAGTGGTTAACGCGCTAGCCTGCTAATCCAGGTAGCGTAGGGATCCGTTGGTTCGAATCCCATCCAGTGCAGCAATTTTTCCTCATTCATTTGAGCTTGTGACATGATAAGACTCTGAGGGTTAGGTGGTAGAAAATGCTTTGAGCATTAACCTTGCCTGGTGGATACCTTCACTAAATAGTGCTATTATTATTTCGGTAATCGAAATGTTCAACTTGATAAAGTAAGTTTCAACGATTTTGTTACATTCTTTTTCCAGATCGAAGACGCAATGCTGAGAGATCAAATAGAAAGATATAACCAGCGATTACGAGAGTTCGAGAAGCAAAGATCATATAGCAGGGGACAGCAGGACAGAGTCCAGGATCCGGATATGGATGTGAGTACTCAATCCCTGTATTATTGTCCATCCAGCTTTAAGTGCCTGATAGAACCTCTTCTGTACTATGCTGCAAAGTTGAAAGTATCACCACCATCAAAGGGCTTTCAGCTTCTCATTTCTCTTCTTCTAAAGAATTTACCTGTAAGAGTTAAAATGGAAGGCCAAATCTTTTGCTGCTGAGATGCTTTATCATCATCATAGGCTTATTACTCCCGAGAATATCAATCTAATATTAGAAATCGGAAGTACTGTGTTCTTTTTTTATGAAGCTTTTTCTATCTAATTTAATGCCAATATTTAAAAAATTGTGTAATTAGTGCATTCAAACTTCAAAAATGAACTCTTGCATAAACGGAATTCACCTTTGACTGCTCCATTTAAAAACACATTGCACCTTTCAACTCGATTCCAGAAATGAAAAGAGATGTAAACAAATTTACGATTTCCAAATATGATAATAAGGAGGGTGATTTACGAAGATATGCTTGAAATAGATATTCCTATTCTTTTCTCCAGGATTCTATGAAGAAGCGATCCTTCAACAGAAGATAATAGGTTTCAAAGATGAATGTTGATGGATTTATTAGGGAGGACGACGCGCTACTTATTAGATACTTAGAGATATGGAGATGACCTTTTCGACTTGAAACAGATCAAAATCACTTTTGAAATCGATATTTTTTGCCTCTTCAATTTTAAGTGTTTTTAAGGATACTCATTTGTTACTTTTTACGTAGGCACTTTAACTAAGTGAGATTTTATCTGATGTTTTTACGGACTTTAATAATCATTTTAGATGGACACGTTAGATCAGATTCTTCATTTGCCGCCCTAACAATACCCTGTTCTTATCTGTTGTGACCCATCTTGATGACTTGGAGAGATGTCCCACTTGTATTATTAGTTTTTCATGTTTGATGAATTGACTCAATGTTAAAAGAATATGATACTCTTTTACTTGGTAACAATGGAGTATGAAGTACTTTAAAGACTAGGCTTTTGTCGGAACTTTTGCAGATCGATAATCTTTGCTAAAATAATAAGCTATTACATATTGAATTTGTCATGTTCATTTCTGTCTTTAAAATTCTTCAATTTTACGAATTATTTTAGATGATAACATATTTAGTGATAAATACTGAATTGTAATGAATGGTGTTTTCGTAGATTATGTCCTCTCCTTTGCTCTTCAAACAGCAACCATCATGATGTACCTACTAACTTTTGACTAAGGCGAAGTCCAATTTCAGGCACCTCATATTATAATTTATCCATCTCATTATATTCCTGGAAGATCTTCCCGTATAACCTTTGTGTCCTAATCCAAGCACCTCATACTATTACTGGGGGTTCTTTGTTCCTCTAATTGACATCAAAGATTCTTTCTGGAGGAACAAAAGACAACCTCATGATTCGAAACATCTCCAGATAATCATTTCCAAGTAGAAAGTAATGGAGCGAGTGATAATTTATGAAAATAGCTTTACAACAGCTCAAAAATGTTTCTTAAAAGTTAAATAAATCAGTAAAGTCAAAACGTGATGACAATGTTGGAGATGGGATTACGGGGAGTGAGATGATGTTGATGACTCTATTATAGAACTAGACGAACCCCTGGGGATTTTACTCAGAAAGGTTACAACAGCAGACCCTTCGCCCTCTTTTGTACATTTCCTACGACAAAATTATGAAAAAAAGGTAGGTAATTTCAAAATAAATGTATATCTCATTTAATAATGTTGCTTTTATTGTAAGCGCTCCAACAAAACGTTCTAAATCGTTCACCCTACCGAGTTTCTGACTTGGGTCTTTTCTATGTGATTCTTTTTTGACAAAAAATCCATTCATGTTTGTTTATTTGAATAAATATTTAGGTCTTTTGTACGAAATAATATTTGCTTTCTGTCTGTGTTCGAGTATTTTGTGCAAAAGAATACCTGCCGAATATTTATGATCTTTGAAAGTTAATTTATTAATCTGTGACTTTTGACAGCGGCATTGAAATGTCTGCTTTTAAGGACATCTCTGAAGCATGTGTGAAATCCACGACCTTTTCATAATCCACCCAACCCAGACATATTTGAAGCATTAAAGTTGTTTTTGATAGATGCCTACTATCAGTGTCTCTACAATTAGATAGGTTGGTGGCATGGATTTTCAATTCCGCCTGCTGAAGAGTCAATAAGATCGTAACAGCTGTCTGTGCATGTTCCGATATCAATGCTATGTACATCCGATGACAATTTCTCATTTTCTGACTTTTCTGATTTCAACCATCCTAGAATCATTGCAGCTTTCCTCGTGCCAAATCTTCATTCTCAAAATAAACACATTTATTCAGATCTTATCTTAATCTGACTTTACAATATTATTCACGCATGTCAGACTCCTTTTTGTGTCAAAGCCTTCGTAAATGTACCTGCTATGAAAATAATAATTTATGCTAACTCCTTCGCTTGCTTCAAACGTAAAAGTTTACAGATTTTGCTCATTAAATTTGAATATTTCATACCCAGATTTCTTTTTTATTCGCATATATCTCATTGTTATTTTAATTCCAATTTTAATACTTTCTGTAAACACGGCAGTGATTTTATGTTCTGTTCATTGTGCATATATTTATTTTAATTTTTACTTAGGTCCATGGAAGTATCGTCTTTTTTCAAAGCTAAGTTTACTGAGGCAAGGTTCTCAAATTGGTCTTTGATGTACCTATGTTTTCCTATTTGTCTCTAAAGATTTTTAAAAGCTTTGCTCTTTGTTCATGTATACAATTTACCTACCAAAAAATATCATTATATTTTCAATTGGTTCAACATTTGTGTAAGTTTTGTATCATATGCAATGATAGGCTATTATAATAATTACATTAGAGCCAAGCTAAAAAAAGTAAGTAATTTGCATTTTTGTTTTGACTCAATCTTTATGAACCTGTCTGAAAGTCCATTTTCATATTCCTTTATTAAATTGATCTGTTTTTAATGACAGGACTTCATCAAAAATCTCGCTCCATTGATCTATGAAATACAGCTCTAGATTAAAGAGTCCAAAATTATTCACAAAGATTTGCATTAATCATGGTAGAAAAAAGACATCTCTAAACACCATTGCAGGTGCATTTGAAATATAATCCTTTCACTCTGAAATGAAATTGGAAATAAAACTGTTTGGAAGAAGGGAATAAAAGCATTCCAATTTGAATTGCAAGCATGATTCTGACAATCCCAATAACAACAAAGAAATGAAAGGACTCTTTTGAACTAGAAAAGAACTTGTTAAGTTGAAAGCTCAACCCTCTCTGACCCTCTTATCAACAATGGAAATGGAACAGATATATATTGAATTCCTTGTCAATCAACATCAAAGCCCTTGAGTTCTCTACTCTGTCCATTCTAATTTTGATCTTTTAATTAAACACTAGAGAAAATCTGAAGAGCTTTTGAGAAGATTATTGAGACCCCTTAAAGTTTTATTTGTTTTGGTAGTAGATAAGTTTTCACTAGCAGGTGGACTATTAAAATCCACTTCTCCGTAATGATTTTTTTACACATGCCGGCTAATAGCCCATAGTGGGCACGCACTTTCCACCTATCACAGCCTTCCATGGAGGGTTATATTTGGTGAAGACTCCTAGCCTAAGTCTAAGAAAAGTTACGATGATTTTGAATTTCTTTCTCATTAACCTTCACCATTCAAATTTGTTATTTTGTCCATGTAATATTCTTTGGTAATCTCTATTAATTTTAGCAAAGTCTAGATTTTATATTCAATTGAAATAGTGATCTACTTTCTAGTAACCTTAATTGAATCGAAATTTGATCAAACCCAGGTAATACAGTAGCCTTTTAGGTTCACAATACCTAATCCTTAATCCCTGTATCAATCTCAGGGATCTGATGGTAACAGGTACCTTATTCAGGACATTAGAGCTTAAAAAACTTAGATCAAGTCAATGGTACGGTACAGGTAGAAGGGAGCCACTATAATGGATATTATACCTACCAATTTCAATAAATATTGATGTTATTTTACATATTAAGACATAATTTTAAAAATGACCAACATTTTCAAACGGAAAAAAACGTCTCCTGAAAAAGACACCTGCTGATTTTGAAATTGATTAAATTTGTATGGGACCTTATTTGCTTTTTTATTCGTATTGAAAAAATATACCTCTAATCCATTATGGATTTTGGTACCGTGGGACCGTCCATTAACATGACAATTATTTTTTATTAGTCCCTATTCAAAATAGCCTCCGGTAGATTCTTAATTTTTTTCGTCGATGGCAATAAATCTAAGCGCATAATCCGTATTGACAAACAAGTTGGACATTTTTATCAGGAATGGTTCACTTTCTATTCAAAGGAACAGGAAGGCATTCGTGATGTAGGTGTGTAGGAGGAGAGAGGACAAAATATTTGCCAATTTATAAAACTATTGACAGAAAGAAAGAAAAGGAACAAATGTGTTTGACGTGTTGATGATGGTTATCATTTTCAACACATGAGCCAAAAAAGATTTATAATACGACCATTCTTTAGTATAACTGTAAAATGGCTTTCCTCAAATGAGCTAGAGATGTTCAAGTCACGTGAAGTATCAATAAAAATAGATTTTGCACTTAACTGACTTTGTAATCTTTGTATGTATGTATAATTGTCAAATATCGTTGTATTAAAGTGTTCATATAGGAGGGTACTGTGTTTGTTGTTAAGTTAAATTATCAATCATCGCAAATTCTAACGGAATCCGTCTCTCCCTCAAATTCTCATGACTTTTCAATGTTTAGTAATTAGTTCTCTCATTTTCACATTATGTACCTGCAAATTATGCTAGATAAATCAATATTTCATACTAAAAAATTGAGTGATATCGCAAGGAGACCTTTGACATGAATCACAATGAATCCATTCCAATGACAAACTTGACCTATATGAAACTAGATGACCCATCAGAGGGTATCTGGTTACAAACTCCTCAATCTGTCATTCACTTCACATGGACACTCTCATATGTACAGCTCTCCTCAGAAATATAGATATTTATATCACTCTCTTCTCATATAGCTCATTCCTGATGTACATATAGGTTGATAATACATAAATAGGTATATTATTATGTATATAGTTCTCCTCTGATATCTTTTTATATAAACATTTTATGGACTTTGTTTACTGTAGTATATATTTCGAAGTAAAAAATGTGACATGCTCAGTGACACGAATACTGCGATTTTCTCGCTTGAGCGGGTTCTGAAATGTGATATGAGGAGGGTACGCGAGAGTGACTATACGAGACTAGAGTTGTTTAGATGTCTATTTTCTAGACAATCTTCAGTACTGAGGTGTCTAGGAGATGTTTAGATGTCTATTTTCTAGACAATCTTCAGTACTGAGGTGTCTAGGAGATGTTTAGATGTCTGTTTTCTAGACAATCTTCAGTACTGAGGTGTCTAGGAGATGTTTAGATGTCTATTTTCTAGACAATCTTCAGTACTGTGGTGTCTAGGAAATGTTGAGATGTCTATTTTCTAGTCAATCTAGAAATGTAACAACATTTTCTGAATATTATAGGTGGATGTGCACAATTGCACATACTTCCCCTCGTAAAATTCTATATTAGTGGATGCGCCAAAACTACCTTTCTCACTTTTAGATATTCATCTCGTTTGCTGGTTGTGATGAACTACTGCACAAAGCATATTATTATTATTTTAGCTGATTTTATATCTATGATATGTATTATTTATTTATCTTTAGTTGATTTTTAAACTTTAGTATATCTCGTAAATGCACATCTGACAATGTGAAGTATTTGTATTTTCTAAAGTTCTCATTTCATTTTCCCGTTTGTCTTTTTCAAATTGCTCCTCTCCAGTGTTAATGTCTAACGACCTGCATGAACAAATAATTAAAGCGTTGTAGACTATTTCCTTTCTTCTAAATATGTTATGGCAATGACAAGTTCGTTACCTAGGTATATATTCGACAAGATTTCGTGATCTTCCAAGATTTCTAGAACTATTCTAGGACATAAGAGATTTCAAATTCCATTGAGTGGCGTTAAAGGTATCGATTTCAAAGTGTCCAACACAGTGAACTGGCAATGCCTTATTGTTTTGACTTGTAGCATATACATTTTCGAATTCTTCTAACCGATCTAGATCACTTTTTGCTTTTAAAAGATTGTCATCAAAATTATTCATCACTTTCTCAAAATGTAGAGTTGGTTGTAAAATTGTCATGTCTAACAAGAGAGTTACATCGAACTATCTATAATGAATTCTTATTGTTCAGTCTTATTGTTCTTTGATGTTGTAGAAGACTCTTTTGATGGTAACATCAACAGAGCAGATCTGAGTCGGGTTTCCTTCATTACAGAGTGCAATGATATTGTTATAACTTATCCAATACTGTGATTGCCTCATGGCCAACTTGTTTTATTACATTTGTCATCAATATGTATATTATTTATCCATCTCACAATCTCATAGACTAGTAGGTAATTTTATTGCTTAATGCGCAAAAAATTTAATTTCTATATCTATTAAAAGTTAAAAAAAATTCTGAATATTTCTTTTGTTAGTTTTATGTCATTATTGTTAAAAGATAAATTACCTTAGGTATGTGTCTTTTGTTTAATTTTACATATTATTAGGCAATACTGCGGACTACGGTCCGTTGAATTAATCATTTCTATTACGTTTCTGACAGTCCCGTGTTGTTCTCTTCTGATTTTAGTTGCGGATGGGAGGAGGTGTCATGAACTCTCAGTCCATGTCCAGGTGTCCTCAGAGGCTGTCCGGGATTCCGCTTCAAGTAGGCCCATCTCCCCAGTAGCAATAGTGTGTGTTTCCCGTGCCCATACATGCCTGACTTTTCCTATTGTTTGTATTATTGTCTAAGAGTCGGACTAGATTTTAAGCGGCTTTTGTTAGAACGCCAATCAGTACTGATGAATTATTGATGCCACAAGTCACTAAAACTAAATTTCCGTTCGACTTTAAGGGGCAAATTATGAAACAGGATTAGATTTTATCTAAGTGGACAATATCCCTTAACACGCCCTCTAGTGGGAATTTCAACCAATCACAGCGCAGTATAGCCTGTGTCAGCTGATAGTTAAATCCAAGCCTGTTTCATAATTCGGCCCTTGGACTCATTATTTGTGTCTTGCAGTGTTGTCATTTTTCTCTATTTCTATTTTATTTTCATTATAAAATTTCTATTATTTTATTTAAATCTGTATTTAATATTTGGTTTTTAATTCAATTTTTCTTATTTCTAATTTGGTTTCAAAATATTTAAAGCAGTTTCAACGTAATCATAATAAAATTGTATCATATCTTCAAAATTTAGTTTACCCTTAGTGCTCTTAGCCTTAGTCCAGAAATATTCTCATTTGGCAACATTGCATGATACTTTTCTCCCAAAGTATTTCTTCCTATAACTTCTAAGCAATATTAACTACATATTTTTATTTTGTTTTTTATGTATATACTTTTTGTTGTTAAAATAGTTCCTGGTTGTAGGTTTTTACACCTTGACCACTTGCACTTGTGTTACATATTAATTTATGTGGACGACATCAAAATTACTCAATACTCGAGTTATTTTTCTGTCGAAATTTTTGAAAAACCCCATTGATTTTACGTTTAAATGTTCTTTAAGAATCTTTTGATTCTTTTACAAATTTAGTGGAAGGTAACCACCTGGCGAGGTTAATGCTCAAATTTCACTTAATTTGACAATACTCCTTGATTTTGCAGAGAAATTTTTATTTTTTCATACATGAAACCATATTTCTGGTGGTCTGAGGAGTACGAATATTTTTTTTTCTTTGTAGTGGAACCTTTATTAAGTATTTGTAATTATTTTTATTAAAATAATTATAAAATGAAAATAGAATCTTTGTAAGTGCATATTATTACATAGTCTTTAATTAATTGCTACTTTTTGTTACTTAATTGTATTTAAATTAATATAATATATGTTTATTTTTTACCGAATTTGAATGTGTTTTATTTATAGCGTTAAGTAGTCTTTCTTTTGCATACTTTTGCTTGCGATTGAGTTAGAACTAAAAACACCTTATCAGTTTGCATGCTTTAGAGTTTAGATACGCATAAGCATCGTCTAAATGGGGACTTTGAACACACACAGTCCCAGCCTAACCAGCTCAAAAGACAAATCATTGGCATCCTTGACAGGATTGGTGTTGTGAAGGGCTTCCAGTTGTAAAATGTGGAAGTATAAGGTCTACCAGAACCAACCAACCTGATCCACGTGAAAGAGGTTGACCAATGTCTCCTTCAAGCAGGATCAATAATAAAATAATAATAATATCGCCTTATTTATGCTGCCCAATTAGGACTATTAAATCGCATTATTTCAGCAGTAAGCCCAAGACATATTATTATGTGGTAAAAATCCCAAATGGGATGTCATGTCCCGGCATGATTTCGACTCAGCACTTCTACTACTGTCTTTACAAGGAGGGTAGTAATTGACAAGGGCCCCCAGAACCAAGCCAATCCTGGTCTACTCCCTGTTAATAGTCCCCAGCCAGACTCAAATGTAAATGAGGAAAAATCCAAGCATTAGTTGGGATCCGATCTACGGACGCATACACTATGTTACATTATCTAGTGCACAATATCCACTACCAATTCTTGGTAGTCGATGTGGTTTCGGAGATGTGGACCTCATTTGTCCTCACGAGGTTTGAAGTGAACCCTTGTGAGTGATGGTCACGCAGAGAATTTTCTACTCATCCGGAGTCCGAACCCAGGTCCCGGATGTTACGTGAATTATTCCTTAACATGTGCAATATGCAAATGAAAATCACAATAAGCGAAATGAAAAATCATGAAATATTTCACCAATACCTTCCCTCTCCCTTTTCCCTAAGCATGTTGAAATAATGATCCTTGTTCCAAGTACAAAGGGTTGAACTGTACAGGAGTGGGTGGGGGTTCTACGAATAATTAAAACGTATTATCAATTATTTAGTTTTTCCTTTTTTTATTAATTGGCTGCTGGATCTATTTAGTTATGCATGTATGTTAACTTGTTATTGAAACCGGCGATGATTTATGGTTGCTATTAGAGCGCGGAAAATTTGGATGCACAGATGTGCCTCAACCAAAAAGGGACGAAGCCGATTTTCAGATGTACAAGTGTATTATCCAGGTTGGGTGGGGTGAACAATTGAAAATGTTACATTATGGATATCAGGCGCGGCCGCTGCTAAGGAGCTGCGGAACTGCAGCACCCCCAAAGGAAAACGAAAAAGAGAGGATATTCTCAAGTCCTAGCTTGTACACAATGAAATTTATGTCGAGTTCTCGTTCTGTCTCTGAAATTAAGCAAAGTCCAATTCAAACCCTCGTGATTCTGTCTATTTCCGTCCCAACCCAGTAATTTGAGTAGCTGATTTGTGAGTTTTCAGTGAATGGAGGGTTAAACCCCTGTCGTGATATGACCATGCAGTGGAAAGGAACGTTAAACCAAATATAAAAATAACATGAATGGGGTATAACAATTTTGACGTTTCTCATAGGTAAGGTCAGAGGCGTTTGGTAACTGCTGTTGCACTAACCTCAAGTCAACTTTTGTATTTGGTACCTATATAAACTCGTATAGTAAGTAGGTTTTTCAACACTACTAGATGACTAGACTTTTATCTTGACTGTTGAAAAACAAAATATCAAGTCCACAAAAACAAAAGAAGCGTGCAATAAAAGAAAGGACACACAACAAGGACACTTTCTTCAGCAACATGTTACAATGTATTGTTTCTCTCTTTTTTCGATTTTAAAACACATCAGGATAATTTAATGAAGATCATAAATTACCAGTGACAAGTTTAATTGTTTCGTACGAAACGTTTAGAGAAATTTGAATGGAGAGGCGTGCCTAATTGTTTCTTGAAAAAATGATCCTGTTTTATGGACAAGATTTTTTTCTTTAAAAATGTCATGAGAAAGTCTTGAATTTTGACTTGTGAAAAAGACATTTTTTTAGAATCCTTTACAAACTAACTTCTTTGAAAAAATGTGCCGACTTTGGATTGTTGAAATTTAAAATGTTCGTCTTACATATTTAACATGGATGGGCGTTCTACATACCACCATTCGTATTTTAGTAGTGACGGTCGTTGGGGCTACCAACTGTGGACTCGATGTGAGTGAGATTGCCTTATGCAGTGTATCATTTATCAGATGGACGGGAGCAGATGTAGGAAGACAACTCCAATGAAAGTTTTCAAGATTAAACGATCCTTACACCAGTTTTGTAACGCCAAGAAAATAGGAGCGTGCTAAGTTACGAACTTTTTTTGATTTAGAACAAATAAGATGTCCTAAATCGAGATTGACAAAAATATCTGATTCTTATATCTGACTCAGTTCTTACATTTCCCGAAATTGAAACAATACGCAAAATTCTGCAAACAAAAAATCCGAAGTCCGATACCATACACTTAACTTGTCCCCGTAGCTCAGTGGTCAAGGCATCGTTCTGGTAATCCATCAGAGGTCGTGGGTTCGAAATCCATTCGTGACATGACCTGTTATCTTTCCCTTAGGGATTTTGGCCACATAAAAAATCGTCTGGACTTACTGCTAGAATAACGGGACTCTTTGGTCCTAATTAAGCAATATACATTCATAAGGAAATTTTATTTCTAACTTCAACAACTGTCCCCTAAAACTCCTCCTAACTGATATCAAAGAAGAACATAATCAATTCATCATCATCAACTAAATAGTGAACATGAACAAAAGAAACAACGGAATATTTACAAGACAAATAATTACCTTAATAACAAATCATTAATTTTAAAACAAAAACGGGAGACTATTTAACACGTCATTAAAATGACAAAGTCGACGGGTACAACAAATAGAGCCTGGAGTTATGCGTATTAGCTGTTAGGATAGAGGGATAAGTGATGCTCTATTTAAACTAGATGACAGAGGTCTCCCTAAATAGATCAGAACGGCGGCTTTTGTCGAGGTAGAAATTGGAATAGCTAGATCTCCTATCTAGTGTCGAATAATAAATAGGACTACATCACAGATTAGCCAGACCGTCCCTCAAGTCGGGGTTTCAACCAATCACAGCACTCTATAGTCCGGCATTTTTCTTGTAAGTTGTAATAAGTTGTTGTCTATTTTATGATTGAGCCATATAAGTCAATGACCTCGTCTAATTTCTCGACAGCTTGTTTACCTGACGAAAGTTCATGATACCCAACAAACTAGCACAGCTTTCCTGGGTTGTCTGAGCTACAAAATCAGAAATTCCATTTTTTTACCTGGGTTCCATGAAGCCATTATTACATAGTTCGTAGGCATAAAGTTTCGTTTTAATGATAATGTGTGGTTCATAATATTTGTAAATACATACATATTTAAATTGAAATCTGCAATGTAATAATTTTGGGAGTATGTATATTTATCTCGCTGAGGAATGTTAAACAGATACGGTGCCAGCGTTGTCAGACCAAAAGACAATGACGACACAAAGCCTTGGCGCCCTTAAGAGGGTTGGCATTAGGGAGGGCATTCAGCCGTAAAATATGGAAGAAGAAGTACCCCATTTGTTGAGCCACCCATGAAATTGGCGCCGCTCTTTCACAACTCTACTAGAACTAGACAAATTCAAAAATAGGGCTCTAAACAGAGACTATAAGGATATCATTAATGCAGATAAAGGGGTGACCATCATTTGTTATTTGGAAATTTATTGTTTTTAGAGCAACTCTAGGGTGAGCCGGACTATACAAATAGGTGGGCTGGACATTTGCGTCAAGTCAGAACTGAACCTATATAAAGTTAAGATTAATGTCCGTGTTTAAAGTCAAACTATTTCAAATCAAACAATGATTTTTATTCACTTATGGCTTCATCAAACAATGTTTTCAGTAGTATTAACACCCTGGCAAACGGGTTTCTCCTATTACGCTTTCTAACCGTTGGGAAAAAGGATTACATGAAACGGTTAGACATGACGTGACCGAATCTTTGTAAATTGAGCTTTGAACATAACACTGTAGGTGGATCTTATTATTTTTATTTGGTCAGTTTTGGACTAAGTAGCAAAGATGAGCATCTCAACCTGTCCTAAAAAACTAGGTACCTACATATCTGTATATGTATAAAAAAATCATGGACTCAGTATAACAAACAGATTAAGAGTCCTCTGTCCTAACGATCGAGCTGTTGAAATTAGTGCAATGAAAATTAAGGATAGTTTAATTAATACTACGAATGTTCTTTTTAAAGTGATTATTTACTATCTTCTAAATCCAAAAGCAGAAAATAATAAACAGTTAAATCCCTGTAAATTACTCACATCACGTTTCAGTTGTTAAACAATAAAATTCCGAATTGTAATCCAGACCCCCATGAAACTGTATAATCGCCTAATCCTTCCCTCAGAGAAGATTTACTTTCCTCCAGTGAGGGTAACATTGCTATCAATGTAAAAGGTATTTTTCACTTTATGTATAGCTAAGGGCCGCATTAGGAAATAGGATTACAACGAAGATGGGGGCAGATCGTCTCTCCAGTCGGAGTTCCAACCAATCACAGCTCACTACAGTCCGACTGTTAAGGGACGGTCTAACTTAGCTTTGTGTAATCCTTAGAACGTATGTGAAGGTAATTTTATAATTTAGCCTTAAGAGAACTGAATCTCCAGCGCACGCACTTTGCTCGCAAGTGACCCGTGTTCGATTCCCGGCAGTTTAAACATAAAATTCTACTCTATAAATATAGTGTAGGTATACTAAAAGAGGGTTAAACCCCCGTCTTGAATGATGAAGCCAAACAAGAACCCACAAAATAGGATCTTCTATTAAAGTACCTACATATACATATATGATTACTATTTAATCTTCCTACCGACTTCAGTAGCTTGATCGAGGAGGCGGCGGACTTGTAACCTAGAGGTCGGTGGTTCAAGTCCCGGTTTCATCGTAGATTTGGTAGAGCGAGTTTGAGTAGTTGATGTGATATCACGAAAGTGATTAACACAAATATGATAACTTTTTATTTAACCTTCCTCAACATAAAAGGAGACCGAATCTTACTGACTGAAACATTGCTTTGCAACACTTTACAATAATTCGCATTGATAATATTCGAGACGAAATTTGGAAACAAAATGTTGCGCTCTGTAGCAACCGGCTTAAGACTCTGAATATGAATCACAGATCAAATAGAGATGAAATTTGGGAGGTGAAATTTCTCTCTAACTATACACCGCGGGGGTGAGAACGTGTGAGATTCTCAGCATATTGCCGGGTGGAAAACAGATGGAAAATTACTCCACGCTGGGATTAGACTTGTTTGCTTTCCGATGAGACGTAATGGATTTAGCATACGTGCTTATAACACGGATACATTGATGACAAGTGTTCGGTTGTTTGCTTAGAACTGAGATAGAAATTGTGATAAAACCCGGCGCCGCGACGCGACGCTAGTTTCTCACCACACCTTGTATAATAACAACACTCTTTAGTGGAAGGTAACTAACAGGCGAGGTCAATTCTCAAAGCATTTTCTACCACCTAACCTTCAGAGTCTTATTATTATGTGGTTACAAACTCAAATTAATGAAGAAAAAATTCATGCACTGGGTGGGATTCGAACCCACGGACCCCTACGCTACCTAGATTACTAGACTAGCGCGTTAACCACTTGACTACCAGTGCACCGACTTGACTTTGTAATTCACAATGGAAGTTTGTTTTTACGCTAAAAGCTTAATGCCGAATTATATTAGATAAGGATTAGGTGCAACAAATTTAAGGCAGACCGTCCGGGTCCCTAAAATTGGAACTTGAACCAATCATAGCGCATTATATGCCAACTTGAGGGATAGTCCTGAGGGATCTTTGTTGCAATCCTAATATATTTTACAATCTGGCCCTTAGTTTATTATTTCGCTGACCGTGATATTAGTCACTGTCAATAATAATTTGTATTAATAATTTTCGTGGTCTCACAATTACTCAAACTCTTAATAATTTGTATTCTTACATTATAGCTAATGTACATTACTTTAACGTCAATACATTTGTATTCATCCCTTTTGTGATGTCACAATTTCATACTCAAACTCTAGCTGTTGAATTTCTACCGAACTTGGGACTCGAACCACCGACCTCCAGCTCACAAGTCCGCCGCCTTACTGATCAAGCTACTGAGTACGGTTATAATAATATCTAATAAGAAAAACTTTTGTTTTGTGTTTCAGAACAGGAAGAAACCAGATAACATGACAAATGGACACGCCCATCACACATGAGATTCGTATGATTTTCAACATACCCTGGAGTTGTACACAACATGAGATTCAAGCAAGTGTAACTCAACATACTCTGACTCTTCATTTGTTTAGTTTTATACAACAAGAGATTATTGGTATATGATTCTCAACATATCTTGGAGTTGTACAAATGTAAACAGCACGAGATTCAAATGTAACTCAACATACTATCTGACTCTAGATTTGTTTAGTTTTGTACAACAAGAGCTGTTTGGTACCTATATGATTCTCAACATATGGTAGCTCTGGTGTTGTTTAGTTTTGTTCAACAAGAGTTGTTTGGTACCTATATGATTCTCAACATATCTTGGAGTTGTACACAGCACGAGATTCAAATGTAACTCAACATTCTATCTGACTCTAGATTTGTTTAGTTTTGTACAACAAGAGATTATTGGTATATGATTCTCAACATACTCTCTGACTCTGGTGTTTTTTAGTTTTGTACAACAAGAGCTTGGTGTGATTCTCAATATACGAGTACTATGGATGTGTACAGTACATGAGATTCAAATGACTTTGAACTCTCACTGGAGTTGTACAACACATGAAATTTGTGAGGTTTATATGATATCTCTTTAGATTGGACAATTTTCTAGTCTATCGTTGTTCATGCGTGTTGTTGTTTTTGTACTCGTAAATATAAATTAAATAGTCTGATTTAACACTTAGACGACCGGCATGGTTTTTCGTGAATTCTCTTGTGGGACCGGCGATAATACGGCTCTCCGACATTGTGTACCACCGGTGGTACACCCGGTCCATTCCGTAAAAACGTGCGTGTACCACCGGTGGTACACCCGGTCGTCTAAGTGTTAAAGGTCATTTCGATTTGTAACACCTAATAATATAAGTACAACAGTGTTTATCATTAAAAAAAACGTAGGGAAACGTGTAGGACTGTAGGTAATTGTAACTTTTTTATGTATTTTCTCTCCTAAAAAATCTATGTTACGATGAAATCAGCATTTCTTAAACATCAACTCTTATCATCATTTTCTGTTTGATCATTTTCAGAAAGCCAATTCAAAAGCATTACACAATATTTCTCTAACCCTTGATTTTTTTTTTTTTTTTTTTTTTTTTTTTAATCTCTCTTTCCCTTTGTGTATAAAAGTAAGTCCTTATAATATGTATTGTATATTATTTATCTAATTTTAAATTTCATACATTGTATTTTAGTAAATTTAGGCAAGTATCTTTGATTTTTTTCCGTTACTAAAAAATTGTGTAACACATCATTATGTGCAATAAAATTAAATGTCTTTTAAGTGTATGAAAAAAGAATCTTAAATTATTTTTCACAACAACGGCTCCTTTATAGAAAAAATGTATTTCAGATGACCTGTTACGCAGAGTTCGGGCCTGAAACGATGTACGGCAATGCCTCATTGTGTAGAGTTTGTTTAGAAAAAATAAATATAGGGCCATGCCTCGGGTCAGCCGAAAAGAAAAACGTCAATGACTCGTTGAATAGGTATGCCCAGTTCTCTTAACATCACTGACGCTAAGCAATATCCAGGAGGGTTAAGATTTGGTTAGGGGACCATTGATATTAAATATTCGTGATTCTGGGATATATCCAGCACAAATCAGACTGGATGAGGATAATAGAGGTAACTGCTGTGTGAGTTAGGTACTTCCGATGTTCAGAAGAAGTTAAGCCAACAAAAAATAATTTACTTTTAGAGACAGCCCTAATACCCCTAAAAAATTCTCTTAGCCTTTTTGATGGTGTGCCTTGATATTTTAATTTGGATGTTTTGATCGTTACTGTTAGGTAGGTCAGTACAAAATCTATGATAAGATAATCTTCTACCTTTATTAAAAATAATAAAATACTTCCTATATTTCCAATAATTTGATCTGATTATTGAAACCAAAAGGAAACAAGCTTATACATATTTTTCCTTCTTAAGTTGTTGGCAGGATAATATTTCATTAATCCATTCAATATGGGTAAATATTTGACGATACTTCATATTAAAATGCCATAACATTTCCGAATGTTATAATCCTCTGCCTCCGATTGAACAAACATTCAATTATTTCGACATGAATACCTATAATCCTATATCTCAACCACTCTACCCAAATATGTTTTGTGAACATGGTAAATTTGAGCAACTAGTTCCTCATCAGGGGCAATCTTATATTACAAATTAACTGTTTCATATTTTAAAGAAAATAAGTAAAAATAAATTAAGTAGGTAATACATAGTGAATTGGTAAAAGAGGATACCTTAGGCTTTTATCTCGGCCTTTTTAATATATGTAAATAAATTTCAATATAGGGTTTACCTACTACTGCTGAAGTTAAGCCACGTCGATCATGGAGAAGAAATGGAATGGCGTCAGTTGTGGATTCTTGAGAAAGAGAACCCAAAGCGACGTAATTAAAGACACTCATATTTTTGCTTAATCTCTTGTGCCATTCCTACAAATAATTAAATTAGTTCATTTATCATAACATCAGACAAAATATAAAATTAATAATAAAACAGGCAAAACTAAAAGTTAGAAGAGCATTTCATTAGATATACCTACCTAGTTAGTTTTATTTTGTTTTTTATCTCCATAAAAAATTGCACGTAGTTATTTCTCCCAGCAGAAAGTATATACAGTATATACACAAAGCTTCATACATGTGTACAATTTCTTATTTGTTTTAACACGTTTTTTTACTGGAACAAGAGTACGCGAGAAAAATCGATAAAATTATTAGCATGAGGAACAATGAGGTGGCTGTCGACCAATGGCGGGGCGAGGAGCGTGCGGCCATTTTGTAAGCGTCAAAGGGTTACCATAGAAACCGGGAGAGAAAATTAAAATTAATGCGCTTCGTGCGATGTGAGATATTTGTGAGGAAAAGTTTTATTACGACGTGGGGCTTGTGCCAAAAATGTTTTTGAGTTCACAGGGTCTGAAAAAGACGTGTCCAAGATAGCGTCCATAGCACGTCCAATAGAACCAGTTTTCGTGCTGTCACTGAAGTGTTAAACAAAGTTCGGTGAGATTAGAACTTGATGGGTGACATCTCAAATTCGATTTCTGGCTTCAAAGTTCGATGAGATTAGAACTTGGTGGGTGACATTTCAAATTCGAAATTCTTGTGCCAAAAATTAGTTCACAGGGTCTGAAAAAGACTAGTCCAAGACAGCGTCCATAGCACGTCCAATATAACCAGTTTTCGTTCTGTCACTGAAGTGTTAACAAAGTTCGGTGAGATTAGAACTTGGTGGGTGACATCTCAAATTCGAAATTCTGGATTCTCTGGGCCCAACGCAGACTGGGTGAGGTTTATTTGAGTAGGTGTTTATTGAGATTCCTGCGAATGGAGGGTACCCCCGTCATGATTTATGACCATGCAGTTGAAACTGACGATAAACCCAAAAAGACTTGCTCGTGTTTGTTGACTTGTTAGTTCAAAAAGAAATCACAGTGGCACAGCTAGAGCTGATTAATATTTTAGTACACCACTTACCGTAATTTTACTAAAGATAAACAACGTGTAAGTAACAAGATTAGGACTTGGTGGTTTTTTTTTATAATTTATTTATTGATTTAATAACAAGATAACATATACAAAGGTATTTTTCCTAAGCTAAAGCTTCTAAGAACTAAAGTTGACTTCTCTTAGGTATAGGTGATTCTGGCATCTACCGGCCCTACCCAGGCTGGGTAGGTTCGTTTGGGTAGTTACCTGTTTATCTATAATTTTTGTTCTGGAATCTGTTTGATATTTTAAATTTGTGCAATCTGAACCTGAAACTGTTGTAATTCCCATTACAACTACCTGTCTTCCGCTGACAGTCTATATAAAGCACTACTTATACTCATACTTATTGTGTTCGAAAGGTTCCTGATTTATTTCTTACAGATGTATAGTGTACTCATACTCCGAGAGTCTGATGATAAGGCAAATATGAATATGTACATAATATATGTAAAGATAAATTGGTCAGTACAATTATCAGAACAAACAGAGGAAAACTATTTTTAAAGAGCAAGAACATCCGAAAACATACCCAAGTTCTCAGCTGATGCTCCCTGTAGAAAGAGAGTTCCTAGCTCTTCTGATGAGAGGAGTGAGAGGGGTTTGAGTGTGAGAGGGTGTGAGGAGGGTGTTTCTTTAGGGGAGGGGGCAAGGGTCACCCAGTGGGGGGTGGGAGTCTCCCCTAAAGTTTCCAACTTGGAAGGGTCAACAGGATATAGTTTCAAAAGTTTTCAATGTCAAATGTTCTTTTCCTGATCCCTTATATTTACAACTTTTATCTACTTTAACTGGAAATTTCAACGTCATAAGGCTATTAGGTAAAAGGGCCGAATAATACAATAATAATAGTAATAATTTTCCGGCTTCACCCAGGCTGGGTGAGGTTAATGTGGGTAGCTGGTACGATTCCCAGCGAATCAAGGGTAAAACCCACGTCCTAATCCAGGACGTTAGTCAAATAGAATCGTTGGCGTTAGGAAGGGCATCCAGCCGTAAAAAAAATGTACCAAAACCAACCAACCTGAACCATGAGGTTGAACAACGTCGACCCTGCTTGAGCGGGATAAGACAGAGTAAAAGAAGAAGAAAAAAAAAAGAATAGTAATAATAATAATACAGCATATAAATCACAGACCGTCCTTCAAATACAAAACTCATCAAGAATTGAAATAATTTCTTACAATAATATCAATATTTGGTTCACTATCGAAATAAGGAAAGTAAAAAAATGTAATCATATACCTGTCCTGGTAGCTCAGTGGTCTATCCAGAGGTCGTGGGTTCGAAACCCATCCCGGGATATGAACAGTGTTATCCTCATATTTCTGGTTTTAACCACATAATAATAAGTCTTGGACTTACTGCTGGAATAATATTAGGACTCATGAGTCATATTCGGGCAGTAGAAATAAGGCTATATTATTATTAATTTATAATTATACCATATAGGTAATTACCGAAACTTTCGATTAAAAATATACAGTAGAAATCGGTTATAACGAACTTCAAGGGACCGGAGAAAATTGTTCGTTATAGCCGATTGTCACTATAACCGATATATCGCTTATAGCGAACTTGTTCGCTATAAGCGATATTTATTGTCTATAAAGAACAATGTTTGTTATAAGAGATAATATGTACATATGTAGGTACATATGTACTTTTATCTATATAGGGTATAAAAGGTACAATATTATTACATACATACATATTATTATTGTAATAATAATATGTAATGCAATTCACGATTCACGAAACACTAAAATAAAACAAGAAATGAAAAAAAATTATGTAAAAGATTTTCAGGACCTAGTAAAAAGCAATCGACAAGTTTGTGCAGGATAAAACATGTTTTCTATTTTATTCTTCATAGCAAAAAAAAAAAATGTTTGTTATAACCGATAGGAAGTTGGTCTGGGGACTTCAAAATTTGTTCGCTATAGCCGATTTGTTCATTATAGCCGATGTTCGTTATAATCGATACATATGTTAATTTTCCATAAGACTCCAAGGGACCAAAGATTTTGTTCGTTATAGCCGATTATTCGTTATAACCGGTGTCGTTATAACCGATTTCTACTGTATTTGCTTTTTTTGTAAGGTACAAAATTTAATTTTGTAAGTCCCTTTGATTGTGTCAGTTCCTTTTATCGGTTATGACTTGTGAGGTTTAACTTAATTTGAATCGCTGGACATTGAAGGAGCTTTTAAATGTTGAGCTCTGAAGGATCTAGGCGTCTATACAACCCTTCCACCACCGTGAGATGCGGGTCTGCCTTCTCTCATGGAGACGAAAACAGCTGAAATATTTTCCGTTATCCATCAGGAATATCAGGCAGGATGCACCACGATTTCTTAGAATTTTTCTTTATTATCTTGAGCCTCAACACATAATGTTATGTTAGAAGTATACATTGTCCAGTGGTAAGATACTCGCGGTTAGTCGCGTACCACGCGGTAGGTCTCGGGTTTGAACCCGCGAGAGACAAAAAAACTCATAATTTGATTATACAGTTAAGTTATCATATTTTGTGTTAATCACTTTCGTGATGTCACAACTACTCAAATCTTTGCTGAACTTGGGACTTGAAACACCGACCTCCAGGTTACAAGTCCGCCACCTTATCGAGAATGCCAAAGGCATCATCAACACACTTGATCAGACTTTGTTTACCTTTAATTAATTATACCCTCTCACCGTACCTGTATATGTATAAAAATTGTAAACAAAGTTTGACCAAAATTGTTGAATAGTAATAAGAATAATCAAACTAGTTCTGAGGTCGGTTTGATTATACTGTTGTTTGTACATGACACCCTTTTTTTTAAGCTTTATTAGGAGGACAAACAGGCAACAGTATAAAACTAAGAAAAGAAAGGTAAAAAAAACAAACAAATGACAAAATAAATAAGTAAAAAAAAAAAGAAAATAACAATAATGTCCTACCTAAATGGCGGGGTTATTGCCTGTGGCAATCTCTTCTAACAACCCTTTTTTTTCTGGTGCTTTCGCGTTGAGTGCGTTAACCCAGCAACTAAATGAGAAGTAATATTGTGTCACTTCACGCCCATCATCAGAGGGGGGACGTACTTCGAAAGCTACAACAAGTACCAAAGGATAGATGTTGTTTTACCATTAATTTTGTCAGTAGAAAAAAAGTTCTAAATATGAATGAAAATCAGATGAGATACAGAAATACCTGATGGTGGCTAGAATCATTGCAACCGGCCTGGATAACAACAGCATAAAATATGTGAAGTGTCAAGCGGCCTGTGTTCTTTCCCACCCAGCCTCGTTTGGGTCAGGAATAGCATCATGAAGCTCGTCAGGAATAGCCGTGGACTTTGCTTAAGTTCAGTGGTCTGTTTCAATAGGTTGTACCTGTTCTTGATGATTTTTCATTGTGGCCCTCTTCTATTTTCTTCTTTGTAGTACTGTGCAAAGGTTTACCAGAAATTTTGAATTGCAACATTAAATTTAAATAGCTTTTTTTTTCAAGTTCTATCATAATATGTTTCTTCTCATGTTTCCTTAAAAAAATTACTAGCCAAAAGAACAAAACCAATCTAGAGCCTAGACACTCGAGAATATTATGGTAAAAACTATTTAGATAATTTTATTATTTTGGCTAGCACTTTCATGTGTACTAATTTCTTGATTCTATCTTAAAATTATGAAATTTCTCCTCTAAATAAAAAAATAAATATCTTTGCTATTTACACATAAAGAGAATGATTTACAAGAATTGTACTCACTCGCAGGGAATTAAATGGATAAAAAAAAAACTTGAAGATTATAACTGGGAACACCGATTTTTTAACAAAAAATCTCTCTTCAATAATCTCAAAAGAAATCTCCTCAACAAAAAAGAAACATGTCAAAAATTATGACTGATCGAAGGTGCCTTGGGGCTATTTTTGAGCGTAAGCGCGCGTAATAGGGTCAAAACTTGAGATCCCCTTGAATTTTGGTTTTATTCATTTTTTACAAACTTGGTTTGTTTGCTTTTTTCAATGATTCTTTTACGTCAGCTTTTCGCAACGTCGCGTCGCACAGTGTGTGACTTGTTGATTGATGTGTTGACAGAAAAAAATATTCACGAGAGTCAATTTCAATGGGACTTTTCTTTTTCTTCATAAATATGGAAAATTGATTCCGAAAAAAAGCACCTTTTGTGCAAAGTAGTATATCGATACTTGCGAAGTGACAATTTCGCTATATGATATCTTTTTCAGCGTTAATGAAGGTCAAGAGGTAATTATCGGCATATCTTTGTATTAATCTAGCTTGTATATCATTAGATTTGTATGTGTATATGTTACAAGGGTTATTTGGAAGGAAATGCCTCAGGTAATAGCCCTCCCCACTCACCCTTTCATTAAGACCAAGGACATATCAAATACTTGACATATCAAAAGACCTCTCCATTTATTTTCATTATTAGCTATTAATTATTTATTTAAATTGCATAAAATAGTTTTATTATTCAAATATTCTGCCATTTTACCATCACGCTGATTTTTTGCTGACTTGTCAGTGAAATTATCCACTATCTAGTTAAAAAAGTTATCATATTTGTGTTAATCACTTTATTGATATCACAACTACTCAAACTCATTTGACTAAATCCACGCTGAAACCGGGACTTGAACCACCAACCTCCCGGTTACAGGTGAAATTCTCCACTATCTAGAAAGCCTCTGATGGTGGTTTGAATAATCTATAAAATTGATTTCAGAGAAGCAATCTGCATCTGAGGCAGCCTTTAGATAGAACCACGGACTCTCGTTCACAAGTCAAACAATTTAACCACCGATTCCCTCAAGCCAGTACAATTCAATTTTACTGGATTATGGCAGTCTGACAGATATTTAATGACATTTTTCCAAGCTAAAGTAGGTAAAATTTAATGTGAGGGTGAAGATAAATCTAAAATTCTAAATGACTCTGTAAGTGTCTATTGTGTGATCACTTTTTATTAACACATGCACAGACTAATTTATTGTTTAAAACGGTAGTAAAAGAGTGTGTGATAATTAGATGTATCAGAGAAGCACAAGTAGGGTCGCATATAAAGTAGGATTACAACAGAGACAAACAAGAGTTCCTCAAGTTGGAGTTTCAACCAATCACAGCGCACTAAAGTCCAAACCGAGGGACGACCTGGCTCATCTTTGTTGCTGACCTATTCTATAATTGAACCCCAAGTACTGCCAGCTCAAGACCGGAAGTAAAGTTATGCCAACAGTGTTTCTGTAATTATTTTATTGGTTCAAGGTGCCCCCTTGAAACAGAAAATATGAAGCTTTAGAAGTTGAGAAGGTAGGTACAATGGTAATTTAATTACCTTTCTACAAGGGTATAATTACTTTGAAGTTGAAACTCTACCCGATCAGTTCTGAGGCCCCCTGATCTGAACAGGTGTGTGAAGTGAGCTGACGGCAATTATTCGCTGCTTGGACACCGGGAGTGCCTCAGGGGTGTCCAAAATATTAGGCTTAGGTAATTGAAATAAATTGGCCATAAGCGAGTATAATGTAAAATAATTTGGAATAGTAAAGGAGACTCTTATAATGCTGCGCCACCCACAAAGAAATCATACTTTCACTTAACCTAGCTTTTTTAATATAGAAATTGTGAGACAACATTGTTATAATTACAGGTTACTTGAAGATTTATTTTTGTCCAATTTTCGGTCTTGCCTTTTCTTCACTTTTTTCCTGCACTGACAATAGTTAGATATCTTCCTTCTTATTTTGTGAACCACTGAGAACACAACTCATAAACTACCAATTCCTGTAGGAAAGAGCAACTTCTAATGGATTATTTCCTGTAGTTTCACCCTCTGTTGCTCATGGGAGCCGACCAATTACTGCTACAATGTTCAATAGTATTGTTTTACTGTTAAATTGTAGTTATTTAATTGCCAAAGTATATGAGAATACATGATCATCGCCCACTGAACGTATTTTAAACACCCCCTCCTTCTTTCGCCTGAGATACCAGAAGGTTTATTTAAGTGGACCCCGAACATCCAAGTACAGAGCAGAAAAATTCCTGCCCCGCTGGGAATCGAACCCAGGTCACCATAATTTAGATAATTTTATTATTTTGGCGAGCAATTTCATGTGTACCAATTTCTTAATTTTATGTTAAAATTATGAAATTTCTCCTCTACATAAAAAATAAATACCACAAGGTTTATTTAAGTAAAATAGGTTAGTGTGTATTTTTTTAAATAATATTACCTAATACAAGTCACACTTATTTGGGACTCGAACCATCAACCTCCACGTTACGCCGCCATCACCTTGTTGATCGAGCTACTGAGGTCGATCTGTTATTGGGAAATACCAATAAGGTTTAGTAGTCTAGTCATTTTCCTTTCTCACCTACACATTTTTGATTTATTACACAAAACACAATGCACAGACTATTTATATTGATACATAGAATCATATATTGAAACATATAATCAAATATTGATACATAGAATCAATTTCACAGACAAGCACCTCTACTGTATAGAAAACAAATCAATTTATTTCATATCAAGGTATCGACATGGATTGAAATAAACGAAATGTTCCAATATTGGCATTATAAACTTAGAAATAAACCCTTTGCTTCATTTTAATCCCTCCCAAGGGAATATAGTCTGCTCGGAGAAGATGGCATTTTTTATATTTTTATAAGAACAAGGATTTTTTTATGTCAAAGGATGGAAAATAAATATATTTATATCTTTAGGAGTTTCCAGATTTATATCTGGAATTTTATTATATCTAGTATTCTTACCGGGAATGATCGATACCTGTACAAGTGTACATAATTATGTATTAGGTAGTATGTACATTGCAGTGTAGAGGACAAACAGTCACAATTTTCTTTTCACTTTCATTTTTTATTCCTTTTTAAGTTTCCATGTATTTAATTTTACAAATAAACATCTTCAACAAATAATGAGGGTATACCCACTTTCAAAAGATAAAAATCTTGTGCTGAAGATGGGGAGATTAAAGCTACACCCTTCAAAAAAAAATACCTTTTAACTTTCTTTAGTATTTTCCCCAGCAGTCTCTTGATATTAAAAAAAAAAATTAATAGGTACATCCGTTATCAAATTTACCATTATGTCCATGAATTTGCTAAATTTGTATAGGTGGGTGTAACTAAACACATTTCCTGGCCCAAGGACTCTGGGTGTTACAGTCCTCTCTTTAAATAAACGTTTTAAAAAAAATCACATTTCCACTTCTCAAATTTTATTTCATTGATGAAACTGAAATCCCTCAGTGAACCAAGTGTGTAGATCGGATCAGATCCGAGCGGGATCCCGGATTATCCTCCATGTGTTGATACACTGTGTCAGCGCTGTCGAATCCTTTCTCAAAAGATAAGGTTGTTCAGGCCGTCAGAACTCGGAGATATTGATACTTTTATGATGATGTATTCATTTTTAAACGTTTCGATAAACCCTTTTGAATAGTGTTCGTGTTTGTTATGTTTTGTACCCGGGCTAGCACCCTTATCGTGTCAAGTTATGAACGTAGTGGCGTATAATGTTTTTGGACTTTATTTATACATAGAGATAAACAATTAAAATTTATTGTTTTAACAAACTACTACAAAATTGTAGTTGCCTTTCAGATATCAGTCATTAAAATCAATCATGGACATTTTATTCAAAGATTTTTTTTTTCGTTTTCTTCTTTCTTGGTAATGTTTCAGATTATTTTTTCAAGTTCAACTTTGGTTTGAATATAAATGTTTTTGTGGGGGCAAGGACTTCGATTGTTATAGACTTCTCTTTAAATAAATGTTCATTAAAAAAAAAAAAAAAAAAAAATATTTTTGTATTATATGAAGGTATCTTTCATAACTGTTAGACTGTTCTTCGAGTCTTCGCCGTTGGATATTATTATGGTATAATGAATTGTTAAAATGGATTTTTCAAGATATTTACTGCTGATAGAAAGAAAAGTGGTTGTGAAAATGCGTACTATAATGGTTGTCATGGCACATCCACTGAAATTATACTTTGGTATTGAACAATTTTGTGACTTAACCCTTTGAAAATGATTTGGAGTATTTTGAATTAATTATTTTAAAAAACACACAAACACAGTCAACGATCTTTATTTGCTGCTTACAACAAAAAAAAATGGCTATGAGATTGCAGTATCATAATGGTGATTATGGCACATCCACTGAAATTTTACTTACAAATATTATAAGTACACATTTGTGTCGTAATCATTTCAAAATAGTTTGGAGCATTATAATTTTAAAATTATAAACACTAGCCAGGCACGCGCCGGTATGGCTGCATAAAGTCCTGCTAGAATTTTAAAATTTTAACCATCAAAATTTCAAGTCAAAATTGTAGGAAGAGATTGACATCCATCCAAGGCGTTAAAAGGACGAGTGGACAAGCTCAAGAAGGAGATGGGTTGAAAAATAGTAAAAAGTGTTGTAAAAGGCAAAACGTTTGCGAAATAAAAAATAATAATTTTAAAATTTAAAAAAAATCTATGGCATTGTCCTAAATACGACACTGGTGTATTTATTACATCTTAGTTCGCTCCAAATGTTTTGAGGACTGTGCTATACTGTTAAAGCATGCGTTGAATCACATTGATAACTCCCGAATTCCAAGAAAACTATTCATGAGATAATAAAACTAATTTTATAGGAACAAAAAGATCTTCTGGATTAGAATTTCAAAATTGACTCACACATCAGAACTCCTTCCTGTCTCTGAACATCTTAGTCACGATTTCGATGGCGAAAGAATATGGGAATCTTTTCCACCAACCCTTACACTGATAAGATATCATTTCTTTCTTATCTAGCAACCTAGATTATATCACACTTTCTTCTTCTTTCACTTTAACTTTTTTTAAATCTACAATAATAATATAACACTTGTTAGTGGAAGGTAACCACCAGGCGAGGTTAAAACTCAAAGCATTTTCTACCACCCAACCTTCAGAATCTTATTATTATGGGGTCACAAACTCAAATTAATGAGAAAAATCCACGCGCTCGGTGATATTCAAACCAACTAATCCCTGCACTGTCTGTATTACCAGACCATCAGCGCGTTAATAATATTTAGGTTTGGCAAACTCTTATTCACGGTTGAGGTTGTTTTTTTTTTTTTTTTTTTTTTGTTCCGGCACTTCTATTTCCAACTTTTACGGCTGGTTGCTAGATGCGCTTCCTAACGCCATCCCTTAGGCACCAATGATTTGTGTTACTATATCTATTTGGCTGACAAAGCTATTACCATGTCTGTTTAACCTCCAGCGAGACAAGATAAGGTATCAATCAGACCTAAAGAAAAAGAAGAAAATATTTAGAAACAGTCCCTCTCGGAAGTCCCTACTCAATTCTGTGACGAAAGCAATCAAATAAATAGTTTAAGGATGAACGCGATCAATTGCCGGAAAGTCTTTGCATTTTCCCAGCACCGTCCTGATTCGAAGCATCCTCTGTTCTATCAGGATGATTTTCCAGGATGTCAATCACTTGTCAGGGTAATTAGTTAGGCATAACTTGTGCAATGTCGGGATCAGGAATAATGAGCAGGAGTTTTCCGCGCTCAGGATTGGAAATCCGCGCAAAGGCCTGTATTTGCTCCCGATTTTATTCTAGCTTTATATCCTCTTCGGGTCTTCGAATTTTTAAACGCGTTTTCCTTTTTCAAGTTTATTTTAAATTTAATTTTATTATATTTGCATTATTTACTTTCTATTGGGTATCTAATAATATTATCTATCACCTATTAGGGTACATTACCTACATAAATAATTATGTATACCTATCAATTATTTCTAATTTATATACATAATATAGTAATAATATTATGTAACATTTTTTGTATTTATAGAGATATTGAAATGATATTGTTTATTAGTTATTTTAGAAATTTACAATTACAGAAATAATTTTTCATAAAATTCCATCGTATAATAATTATGACGGGTTATGTGGATTTTCTTCTTTTTATATAACTTGGCAGAAAGAGTAACAAGCAGCCTATATTAAAATTAGAAGCCCCGCCGTAGGACTAAAAAGGTAGAGCGAGAGAGAGAGAGAGAGAAAGAAAGAGAGAGAGGGAGAGAGCCTGTGACACGGAAGGTAATTAACAGGATTACAAAGGATAAGGATTATCCGCGGGATCAGAAATCCTACCTGATTGCATCCCCGGATAATCCGACGCTCCTTTGACATTTTTTATCAGGGATAATAGCTGCTTTATTGATGAGCGACGGTGGTGATTGAGCGGTGGTCTTGCAGAGGATGCGGTGTTGTGTGAAAAGCAACGCGTATATTCTGTAAGCGTCGAGGGCACAGTGGATTCTGCAGTTCTCATGAGATCACTGCAGTTACCAGCGAGATGAAGACTTGGTGGGTAACCGACCTCCGTGGCTCAGTGGTTAAGAGCATTGGTTGCTGACCCGGAGGTTGCGTGTTCGAATCCCGGCCGGAGCGGAAAATTCGAAAGTTTTCCGTTTCCGGTATGGCATGGATGTAAAGGTAAAGTGCCCTGAAGTAATGCGAAAGCGGTTCCGGGGCACAATTACATTAAAAAAAAAAACTCTCAAGATCGAACTCTCATGATGCAGACTGTTCTAGGACCAACCCAGACTGCGTGAGATTAATATGGGTAACGGGGCGGAAAATTTTGACCGAGTTTTTCCAATTCTGAAATGGCATGGATGTAGAGGTAAAGTGTCTTTAAGTAATGTGAAAGCGGTTCCGGGGCACAACTACATTTTCCGTAAATTTAAAGCAAAGGGTGTGTATTACTTTAACCATCAGTCTATTAAACGTGGGTTGTAATTATACGAAAACCTATGTTAAGCTGACGATGTCGTAGTGTGCAAAAGTTGGTACGATCTAAAAGGTGCCCAGCTGCCCAGCTAATATAGAAAGAAATATATTTTAAACGTTTTGCGGACAAGTTTTACTTATCCTTAGCTCAGCTTACGTAGCAAATAAAATTGATTTATCTCGAATAACTTCCGTAGTTTATAAGTACCTTCAAAACTACTACATATGTACATTTTACATAGCTCTCTACTCTTTAAGAATCATTTGAAGAACTCCAGCAAATAACTTATTACAATTGGAAACGGATATTCTAATGATCACTTGTAACTATGTATACCTTGTTCAAACAACTTGTAGAGTTAATAATCCAAATTATTTTTACAGATACACCTTTAACTGCAGTCAATCATTCTCTGAATGCAACATTTGGCTAGCGGGTCGCTGGTTCTTTCTTAACAGAAGGTTTGGGCATTTAGGTCTTGTGATGAAAAGTGAGACATGGGTGGAATGATTTCCAGGATATGAGGGAAATGTGTGTCAGAGAAATTTATTGGAATAACCGACCGAACTCAGTAACTAGATTGTTAAGGCAGCGGACTTGTAACCTGAAGGTTGTTGGTTCAAGTTCCAAACATGAATAATAGTATTAGGGCTGATTTGAGTAAATTAAAGTTACATTACCTACTCTTGTGATTAACACAGATATTGGCAGCCTAACTTTTTATTAGAATAACCACGATAATTTATGAATAAATTAGAACAATTTCCTTAAGATCGCATTTACAACAACGGCCAAAACTGAAAAGACCCCAGCTGGTCAAAAGTTATGGTTCAGGATATGCAGTGGGAGGCGATAAATACCTACCATTAGTTACTTGAGAGGAATCTTCGAGTAAAAAAGAAGTGGGTCCGCCCACAAATTACCGGCCCTACCCAGGCTGGGTAAGGTTAATGTGGGTAGCTGGTACGATTCCCAGCGAATGGAGGGTAAAACCCCCGTCCTAATCCAGGACGTTAAATCAAATAGAATCGTTGGCGTTAGGCAAGGCATCCAGCTTTAAAAAAATGTGCCAAAACCAACCAACCTCAACCATGAGGTTGAACAACGTCGACCCTGCTTGAGCGGGATTCACTAAGTTGCCCTATGAAAAATAACAGTATTAGGTGACTTGCTATAACACAAAACTTGAAATTTTGGAACAATTTGCACATCCACTATAATAATCAAAAACAAACGCAGTTTCCAACAGAAACGCCCAAGAAACATTCAACGTCGTCTATAGTTTCAGTTGAACTTTGAATCCTTTTATTTTTTTATTAAAATAAATAGGAATACAAAGGCTTTGTTGAAAAAAAAAACTCCCTAGCACGAGTCTGAATGATAAGCTATATTTTGATGCATGAACATTTTTCGACAGCAGTCTAGATGGGCTGTAGATAGCACGGCTGTTGCTTCGACCATCGATCGGCCCGAGAAAATGACCTTTCAATTTTCCACGATAATGATTTATTTATACGCTTAATCATTTTTTATCGGGCCTTTGTGATTTGAAAGGGGTGAACAAGAAAAGAGTTTGGAGAGAACAATCGTGCTGCTGGATGAGATTGCACAAACCTTGCTGAGGAGAATTTTGTCGTTCCTCTGTGATGCTTTAGCTTTTAAAACTTTTAGATGATTTAGAAAAAAATGCCATTTTCTTATCTTTTTTCATGTAAATAAATTATGAGTATAATTATTTGATTTTCAATGACCTCAGTAGCTTGATAGATAAGGCGGTGGACTCGTAACCGGAGGTCGGGGGTTCGAGTCCCAAGTTCAGCAAAGATTTAGTAAAGCAAGTTTTGAGTAATTGTCTTATCATATTATAATTAAAACGAAATAATATTAAATCACAAAATAAATAATCATTTCTCTATGTCCTTATTAAATTGAATTAATTTGAAGCAGTTCAATATCATCGCTTATATGTATTGCATGAAAATTTATGATTAATCTAGACTGTAGAGTGTAGACATCAAGTATTAATAAATACTCGTACTTAATAAGTTGAGCGTCTTTCCATGTACTTAATTCTAATCAATCAAAGCTGTTTTTAACTTCTGATCAGTCAAAGCTGTTCTTAACTTTGATCTTGAGAGAGAGCAGTAAATTACATAGAGGAAAAAATAATACAAAATCAGGGACTAGGCGTAATATTGACGTAATTATTCCATTCCAATCCCTTTCTTATTACATCTCTCTCTCCCTTCTCATTCTCTCTCTTGTCCATTTTTCTCTACTAATTTTACTCTTTTTCTCTCTCCAACATAACTGACATAACTCAAGCTGAAAGAAAAAGCGGAGCAAAATAATATTATTTTTTTACAAAAATGAACACAATACTTCCGATTTTTATCCTATAAAATATATAAGACCTGTTTGACTGCTGGAGTAAAGGGACTTTTCAGTCTTACCTCGGCAGTATAAACAAGATAAAGTATAATAGATATTTTCTATTCATAATTCATTCTATTCTATTTCTAATATTAGAAATTCCTCGGAAGTAAAAAGAAAGCACTGCAATATGGAAGAAGTGTATATTAGAGCTCTGGATTAATACCTGTAGCTTTATTTATACTTTGTCCTCATTAGATATATACTATTATTATTATTAATAATTAAGTTCTTATCTGTTTGTCTGTCACCGAACCGAAGATTCTGTACCATGAAGGTATACCTAACCTACCTTTTACAGAATACTATACATATATTCTTTGGGATACCAAGTTCTAATGTTAGCAAGTTCTTTTGTCATCAAATTCTCCTAGAAGGATTGGATGTGACCTATTTCATATTTTAAAAACAAAGCTCTTTGCAATTAAGAGTTTTCTATCGAGAATGGAAATGTCAATAAGATTTAAGACTGACAAAAGTATACAAAGTATTAATATTTTCACACTTTTCATTTACCTGCCACAACAGACGTAGCTTACACCTCGTCCCACGATAGAATTCTGTAAACTAGGCGACTGTCGTCTGTCCATGTGTCAGAAATTGAATAAGTGTGAGCTCAAATATTGCAATTTCTTATTATTACTGCAATAACGTCAACCTTAACTTACGCAAACTTACTGAAGCACAAGAAGCCTAGCAATCTTCCCCATCAGTAAACAATGAGAGATGTTCATATTGTATTGTTCATGAATGCTCTGAATAGGTAGACCAGTCAATAAGAAGAGAATTTGAAGCAACAATTAAAAATTGAACGGGTGGTTGGTGACATTGCGAACTTTATAATTCCCATTTAATGAGTGAGAGAAGAAATAGGGGGGGGGGGGGGTGATACACGTGTTTACATTAATTATTACATTGGGTGGTCTCCCCCATTGCTACCTGTGTGGTGTGCGAGTGAGATCAGGCGAGAGTAGTGAGAATGAAGATGAAAATGTTTCAACCGGTGATGAAAACATTGAAAACTGACGAGGAATATTTCAAAGACTACGACGTTCAGGCCAGGTACGACAAATGACGAAAATAGAAAGCCTGAACGCTTATGGAAGTAATAATAATATCGTGTCAGCCCAGGGAAGTAATGAAAGCCAAAGTATGGAACTAAAAGAGTAGTATGATAAATTTCGAGTACTCTTATCTCTCAACACTGAACCTCTGGGTTTGATTCTCGCACAAGACATACATTTCTGACAAAAAAAATCGTTCCCGGATTAGGATCTTAACATCTATGATTAACCGTTTTATACTAATTATTTTATGTATTGTTCATCCATGTATCTTGAACATGTACCTAGGTGGTTAATTATTTATTTCTGGCTGTGGTGTATGAAGTCTGGCGACAAAGTCTTTCTTTATTCTTTGATCAGGCAGAACTGTTGTGAGCCAACGGGCCAGGAATACGGGTATATACAGGGTGTACAATGTCACATGGTCCACATGAAGTTGTTTCAACTTGTGGCGGTTATTTGGGAGAAAAAGTTACAAATAAAACATCGCAGAGTACAAAAAAATCAAAAAATATTATAAAAACTTTGGCGGTTTAAGATTTATACTTAAACCACGAAAGACCGGTCTAAGATAAATTATAAATAAGAGGATAAATTATAAAATGAGACTTGAACAAAAATATAAGAAAATACCTATACATATACAATATAAGTGATTTATTGACTTGAATTAAGTCTTGATGAAATGAAAACAATTGATTACTGTGAAAATAAATAATAAACGCCTCTTAGTGTTTAAAGCTTTGAAGATGGTTAGAAAATAGGATTTAATCGATGGTTTTACCTCTGGACTCGCAAATCTTCGATTTATGTTGATCGTGTAAGAGAACTCCTTGTTCAATATACACCCTGTATATAAAAGTAATAATCATATTTGTGTTAATCACATAAGTGATGCCAGAACTACTCGTACAAGCCTTACTAAATTTCTGCTGTACATGGGGCTCGAACCACTGACCTCCAGGTTTCAAATCCTATGGAGCTACTGAAGTCAGTCACCCTGTATATGTATGTGCAGCATAGGCATAGAGAGTTTCTTGTTGCCCAACGATATTTCGAGATAGAATTCTGTGGTTAAACCACGAAAACCACAAGGTCTGTATTACAAGCGAGTACGAGGGCTAGAGCCACAGCCTGCATCCTCTCTCTTTTCCTAAGCTAGAGACTTTGGAACCAACTGAGGTGTATAAAATGTATGAAGTTGAACTGCGTAGTACCTGGTGTGCCTAGGTCTTACTGAAAAAGTTCTAGAAGGTAGCTATAAGACGTACCTACTAATAATAATAATTCCGTGTCCGTGAGATAGGCACAGATATCCATATCACGGTGGTGAGAAGATCCAATGTCTAGGCTCCT
Source organism: Bactericera cockerelli (assembly GCA_024516035.1). Lineage (NCBI taxonomy): Eukaryota > Metazoa > Arthropoda > Insecta > Hemiptera > Triozidae > Bactericera > Bactericera cockerelli. The sequence goes on from CM044956.1 coordinate 39,003,371, forward strand.
TTCAATGTCCATTGATTCTATTTGGTTTTAAAGTCCTGTTTTGAGATAGTCAGGATGGGGGTTTTACCCTCCATTCGCTGGGAATCCTACCAGCTACACACACATTACCCAACATGGGCCTTTTATGTTATAAATCTTTTATACAGTTAGTACAATATTTACAGAAAATAAGAACATTTAAGACAGAAATTAAAATAATGTCCTCGTGTAATATCTAAAGGGCGGGTTTTTTGACTGCAGCATTCTCTTCCACCCAACCCTTTAATCTGAGTGTAATGGTATGATAGTACCTATAGTGAAGTATAGCGTAATGTGGTGATCTGGTGATGTTGGCCTGAAATAAAATTGAAGAAAAAAAAACAATATCCATCGATCCACGAACTCTGACCGTTTTGATATGACCCTGTAGTTGAAAGCGAAGTGAAAACCCAAATTAAATAAGGAAAGTAAAAAAATAACTCTGGTGTGGAACTATAGAATTATATTACCTGATTTATACTGTCGGCTTATTAGGCGTCTAAGACAAGAAGTTTCCATTAAGTGAAATGTTTTAAGCGACTACTTCACAATTTGAGAGTTGAAATACAAACAATATATGTAGGTATCTTGTAGTTTACCCATACAACCATATAGGCACAATCAGAAGGAATGTTATTTCATATTTCACCCAAAGCTCACAGGGATTTAAGCACATACATATACGAGTATATATGTAGATGATTTCAACTTTTTTCTCAATTACAATTTCAATTCCCAATTACATTCCTAAGTACAGCGAAGCAAAGGTTATGAAATATTTTTATTGTTTACAAAGTTTTGATTAAAAAATCTCTGAACAGGAAATTAACAATTATGGACCTTCTGTTTTACCCTTTACATCGTGACCAGGGCTGAATTTAGTGGACGGATGTGTCCGCTCAATGAGGCATCTGAGGATTCCTACCTAAGAGGTCTAGCGATAAGGTGGAGGACTCAGAACATGGAGAGGAGGTCGGTGGTTCAAGTCCCAAGTATGGCAAACGTTTAGGAAGGCGTGTTTGAGTAATTTTGATTAACAAAAATATGATAACTTTTATTATCTGAGGATTCCGTGAAGTAGGGCACTGTGTTTTAATTATTATTACAATATGAAAAATAGGCAGCTAAGTTTAGAATTCTTCTCCCTCATTCATATTTTTCAGCCTTCTACTAGCTCAAACCCTGCACTTAGTTGCCGAAAAGATTTTTTTACGCGGCCACAGTCCCGTTTGAAGTTTCAAAATATTTTTTCTTCTTTCACATTTTTATTATAAGGTGAATTTCCGAACCATTTTTCGGCTTTTGAAATAATACTAACAACAGTCATCAAAATTTCGAAATTCAGACAGGATAATTGTATTTATCACAATTTGCATTTTCCTATTGTAAGTGAAAGTACCTATCTATCCCCAACATTTTTTTTTTTTTTTTTTTTTTTTTTTTTAATTGTTTTTATTGATACAACGCGTTTATTAGGTATTGGTATTGAGATTGTATAATAACACAATACTTCCGATTTCTAATAATAGAAATTTCTAGGAAGTAAAATATTACAACACTCGGATTTGTTTGCAAATAGATCCAAGCCCTACCCACCCAAAGCATTGCCTGCCTCACCCCTCTCCCCCACAACTTCTCAAAATTTAATAGTTCTGTCAATAGCAATATTGTAGGCTCCTTGATAAGTATAGACAAGATTGATTGCCGTATAATATGTCGGGAGATTGAATGAAAATGGACGCAATCCGGAAAACTGAACAGATTTGAGAGGTTCTTGTGAAAACAAGCTGCTGTGAACAACACACGACTTTCTATTACTTAAATTAGAAGAAATTATCAGCTCAATTTTGAAAAAAAAGCGACGGAAAACAATACTTTCTATACCTTATAGTAAATAGAAAGTAAAAATTGATAGTGTAAAAAGAGAGAGAGAGAGAGAGAGAAAAAGAGAGAGAGAGAAAGAAAGAGAGAGAGAGAGAGAGAGGGAGAAAGAGAGAGAGATAGGATGAACATTAAACGTGCCAACTCAGCTGGCTTTCCTAAGAAAGTACCAATGTATATAATACATTCATATTTTTTTTTTTTTTTTTTTTTTTTTTTTTTTTTTTCCATACATCTACACTGATATATCCTTTGGAAGGATACATCAGCAATAACTGATGTGTACTTATATTAAACTATATAATGAGTGTCGGCCTATGAACAGTGTTGTTATACCTGTCCATGGCGCGGACTATAGGGGATTTGAACATATATGTTTCTTTTCTGTTTGGTATTTCAAAAAAAATATTTTGATTTTCCCTAAGTCTGGTGTCGGGTATCTTTACGGTAAGTTTGTTTTTTATATAGGGACAGTTAATTTGACCTCGGCACACATTTTCGAGTAATTTTATTTCTTGTTCGTTTCTTCTTTTTTCTAGTGTTTCAAGGCATATGTGTTCTAGTAGTAGGTCATATTCGATATAATTAGGGTATAGGGGGTACATTCCATTTAATTTGAAGAACAAGAATCTAACAAAGTGTGACTGGATTCTTTCTATGGTTTTAGTACCTACTTTTGTGTATGGTGACCAGAGCACACCGCCGTATTCTAGATTGGATTGGACTAGGGATTGGTAGAGAAGTTTTATGGCATCTGGGTCTGACATAGGTTTAGAATAGCGGTAGATCATACCTAGTTTTTGGAATGCTTTTTGAGTAATGTTTTGGCGATGTGTATCAAAGTTCAAGTTATTCTGGAATGTTATGCCTAAGTCTTTATATTGTTCTACTTGTTTAATTGGGATGTTATTTACTTTATAGGTGTATTGTATGGTATTGGTTTTCTTACTGGTGTATTAAATCTATGGATCACATTATTTCAAGATACTATTTCAAGATACTACCTACTTACATATTTGTATGTAAAAAAAAATCAATAATGTAGCATGAAATATAAGCGCTTATTTACAGCTATTTTATAAATATGATTAAAATCTTCAATCGAATCTTGCATAAAAAAGAGGAGAAGGGTCCTTTTGTGCGCTTTTCGTAAAAAATATCAACACATACATCATCAGTACAACAAAGGTAGTCTCGAATTCGAGTAAATAAGAAAACAAAATCAGTTTAATCCGCTTAGTGATTTTATTTTGGATCTTATGCATGATCCTAATCAGTTAATCATGAGTAAGGAGATCCCTTTATGCAGAAATCCCACCTACGAAATCTAATCTACCAGTGGCGTAGGATGAGGTTATGAAGGTAAAAAAACTCAATTCACATTGATTGTTAAAGTAGCGGACTCGAAATCAGGGGGTCGAATAGTTCGAGTCCCGAGTATGGCAAAATTGAGTAAGGTGTAACCAGACATCATTCTTGTGAATAATGTTTCACATATAGAAAATCGAGTCAACTTTGTCACACTTTAGATTAATAGACTCAAAAATTATAACCCTACCTAAAGATACAATAAGATAACTAAAATTAAAAATATTTTGTTCCAACAGTTTTAAAAAAAAAAGTAATTAAGTAATAATTTTTATCTCCTGTATGTTTGACAACGATTACACAGGTTGTGAGGGCCCAACAACCTTCTTATAAGAAAATATAATAAAATAAAAATCTTATTTCTAAGTCCATCTCAAAAGCTCAGTTCTAAAAGTTTTAAAAATCCTTAGGTTCAAACAAAATATAATTGAATTTTATCAAACTGAACTATAAAATAATATGGCGTTCTTGTCTCCAATTCTCTGTGGCTCGGGTTCGATTACCGCTGGGGGAAATTATTTCTAACAAATTAAGTGTACCTGGAATTTCTAGGTATTGTGCTTACTTCCTCGTCCAGAATTCTGGTGTTACAGCACTGATATTATTAGGTACTTGGCGCTGATGTTATCTAAGGGATGTTTAGACTCCTATTCTTGCCTCTTCGGTTTCTTAAGAAATTAATAATATATTGAATTTATTTTTCCAGCTCCAATCCAAGAAAAAAAAATTAAAACTCTTTAGTGGTGACCACCAGGTGAGGTTAGTGCTCAAAACATTTCCTCTGAGTCTTATTATTATGTGGTCACAAACTCAAATTAACGAGGAAGAATTCATGCTCTGGGTGGGATTCGAACCAACGGATCCCTACGCTACCTGGATTACCAGACTAGCGCGTTAACCACTTGACTAGCAGTGCACGGTGTAAAAACTCCTTCGTCTTAATATTATGATCATAGTAGTTGTAAAATTGTAAACCTAATATCCACAGTAGTGATGGTAGTTATTCCAGGCTTAACCTGTGTAGGTTAGTTGAAGTTTATATGGTTATAGTTGTTTTTTTGAATTTCCAGTAAATGCAAAGTAGGTGAAAACTTCGTCTAAAATAACCTCTGATAATAAATACACGAAAGTAGAGTTTATCCATTCAGATAAAAACCATTCTCAACGTTACTCAACTGTATATGCGATTAAATGAGAAACGGTTTATTTAACAAGAAAAAACCATCACTGACTTTGGAGACACTTCCAGTCCCTCGGGTACCAAAGACTCTGGTGGGATCTCTGAGCACCATTCACACGCTTCTTAATGCAATCAGAGAATAAAAAATACCTGTTAGGAAAACCCGGTGTCATCGATAGCGAAAAAAATGTCATTCATCAGGTTATGAGATACTTGAAGCACAATGCTGACAATGGACCGTGTGTACAATAAGTAGGTCCTAATCCGACTAACATAGGGAGGCCCCTTTCGGCGAATCTGTTGTATTTGTTTTGCAGATTAGGACTTCTTTGAGTCCTTGTTTGAGTCCTGAGAAACGATAGTATTTTTAATAAATTACATATTTCTGCATATTTCACAGGTTTTCTGAATGTCCTATTTTTGCAAACTTTATTTCGTTCTATGCCCCGTTCTCGACCATTCGAGGAGAATCATACTCGTACAACGGGATGGGCAAGCTACAACACAGATCGTATCGTAGTAATGGTATAGTAATACCTATGGTTATGGTTTTTTTTTTTTAATTTTAGCCTTAATGTGGCTTTTGCCTTTCGACTGCATTTTCATAATTTTCATAATCAAGGGTTTTACCCTCCATTCACTGGAAACTCACAAACCAGTAACTCAAATTAAGCTCACCCAGCCTGAGTGGGATGGGAAATATAGCCAGCATCACGAGGGATCGAATTTGAATGGTCTCACATGCAAGTTCTAAACTCGCTTCTAGCCGCTGAACCATAGCCAGCGTTGATGACATATTTTTTTTTTTTTTTTTTTAAGTGGGGTTTTAACGTCGCTTTCAACTGCCATGGTCATATCACGACGGGGGTTTTACCCTCCATTCGCAGGAAACTCACAAACCTGCTACTCACATTGACCTCACCCAGCCTGAGTGGGGCCGGGAAAAGCCAGCGTCACGAGAATTAGAATTTGAATGGTCACCCATCCAAGTCTTAACCTCGCTGGATGTCGCTTAACTTCGGTGTTCTGAAGGGAACCTGTGTATTCAACATGCCATCGACGTTGGCTGATGACATATTAAATACACTCATTCTCGTTCTGTCATTGAAGTTAAACAACGTCCAGCTAGGACTTGTGATGCTGCCTATTCCCAGCCCCACCCAGGCTGGGTGAGGGTCATTTAAGTAGCTGGTTTGTGTATTTCCAGCAAATGGAGGGTAAAGCCCACGTCTATGATTATGCAGTTGAAAGCGACGTTAAACCAAAAAAAAACCAGCGTCGATGGCGCGTTGAATGCACCGGTTCAATGCACTGGATCACCGAAGTTAAGCAACGTCATGCGCGGATATAGGGGAGGGCACGGGGGGCACGTGCCCCCCCAGATTTTTTCGGAAAGCGGTGTTTCTCAAATTTCATTATACCTAATCCCGTAAAAAAAAATTCAATAAGTTAGGGGGGCACGGGCCCCCCCAGATTTTTTCGGAAAGCGGTGTTTCTCAAATTTCATTATACCTAATCCCGTAAAAAAAAATTCAATAAGTTAGGGGGGCACGGGCCCCAAAATAATTCCCAATTCTAAGATTAATCCCATAAAAAAAATCTCAATGAGTTAGGGGGGCACAGGCCCCAAAATAATTCCCAATTCTAAGACTAATCCCGTAAAAAAAAAGATCTGAAAAAGTTTAGGGTGCACGGGCCCCAAAATAATTACCAATTCTAAGACTAATCCCGTAAAAAAAAATCTCAATAAGTTAGGGGGGCACGTGCCCCAAAATAATTCCCAATTCTAAGACTAATCCCGTTAGAAAAAATCTCAATAGGTTAGGGGGGCACGTGCCCCAAAATAATTCCCAATTCTAAGACTAATCCCGTAAAAAAAAAGGATCTCAATAAGGTAGGGGTGCACGGGGACCCATAATAATTCACAATTCTAAGACCAATAAGAAATAACTAAATAATAGGTAAAGTTGTCAAATCCACACAGATTGTCCATTTGGATCAGGGAATATATCTCTAGGGTTCAGCTAAACGGGGTAAGGACAAAAAATGGATGGGTGACACAAAAAAAACACATTTTTCGACCGAAATCAACTCAAAGCGAGAATGTTTTTGCAAGGGTTGTAGTCTTCATTTCACATCTTGATCGCGAAATTCTGATGAGCCATTCTTGAGCTCCAGTAAGGACAAGAAATGGATGGGTGACACGAAAAATATTGACATTTGTGTGTGTGGTGTGTGTGGCGGTGGTGTAGTGTGTGTATACTCGTATGTGTGTGTTGTGTGAGTGTGTGTGTGTGTGAGTGGTGAGTGTTTGTGGTGTGTGTGGTTTGTGTGTGTGTGTGTGTGTGTTTGGTGTGGTGTGGTGTGTGTGTTTGGTGTGTTGTGTGTGGTTGTTTGTGCGTTTGTGTGTGGTTTGTGCGTTTGTGTGTGTATGTGTGTGTGTGTTTGGTGTGGTGTGTGTGTGCTGGTGGTGGTGTGTGGTGTGGTGGGTGTGTGTGTGTGTGTGATAGGCTTACGAAGCGGCGGGTGCAACCCGCTAGTTAGGTATATTGTGTGATTGTGCCCCCCCAGTACAAGAGGGCTATATCCGCGCATGAGCAACGTCCTGCAAGGTAAAGACTTCGTGATGTTGGCATTTCGGCCCAAAGCAGGCTGGGTGAGGTTAATGTGGGTAGCAGATTTCTGCGTTTCCTGCGAATGGAGGGTAATATACCCACGTCGTGATATGACCAATTGACCATGCAGTTGAAAGCGACGTTAAGCCCAGAAAAAATACCACACTCTACGTCTCCTAACTTCGTCATACACCTCCTGGTAATATTGTCAACTTTGATGAACGTTCTAATTGAGCGTTGAAAGGAGAGAAAATTATCATAACAGAATTGTGCGATATCCAACATAGGAGCCGGCATATTAACCCCTTATGGACAATTTCTAGGAATTCGGGGTTTTTCCAATAGCGACAAGCAAAGAAAAGTTTACCGTCTATATGACTTTTGAACGGTTTTAGCTAGAGTCCTGGAATTTGGAGATGTTATACAATCTATTTAGCAAGCAGTGCGAAACTTACACTAGAGATTGTATTTGTAAAGATACCTTCGAAGACTGGAAGTATAAAGTGAAACATTAAACATAAGAATGCAAGAGGATCACATTAACTGTTTTGAGAGATTTGTAGGCAATTTTCAATGAGGGGGCCAGTCAAAGGGTTAAAAATTTAACAGAGCAAAGCGAGAACACAATTTTTATAGAACAACTCTTTTTTTTATTGTCATGTTAAAATAAAGATCTCCCATTCAGAGGGAACGTCACGTTAATAGAATCAACACCCAGCGAGGGGGTATTAGATTTACAAAAGCAAAAAGAACATAAACAGTAGCAAGGGGGGGGGGGGGGGGGAAGGGTTGAAGGAAGGGTTCATAAAAAAGTCACTCTTCTTTCTCTCAGTCCTTATTTATTTTATTTATTTATTTATTTATTTACACTCTATTAGATAATAGGACATACAAATAATTACAAACGAAAATACAAAATACAATATAACAAAACAAAAAAATAATAATAAATAAAGAAAAAATAAATAAATATATACATAATATATGTCCTAACTAAAGGGCGGGGTTATTGCCTTAGGCAATCTCTTCCACCCAACCCTTTTTCTCTTTTTTTTTTCTTTTTTCCTTTTTCTCTCTCACTCCCTCTCTAAGTCTTTGTACTCTCATTGCCTATCCCTATCTCTCTCACAGAGATTTTCTCACTCACCCAATCTTACTTCTGTACATGTATAAATATCTATCTTTCATATGCACAAGCTCTCTCTCTCTCACACACACACACACACACACACAGTATAAAGACAAGGTTCCAATATTTCGACAGCTGCTCAGAGAAAGCTTGGGGGGCCACCCCGCGGGACTCCTTGGACCCCCCCCGTAGACATTTTCCAGGTACGAGTGGGGTCGACCTCCCCCCTCCAACATCTCTCCTGAATGTGTCAATTATTCCTGACAAGGATGTTTTGATTGTCAATTTACAGTCGTTGATGTGAAGGCACTTTTTTTTGCTGATGACTTCTGTCTGAGCTTTGTGGGGTTTGACAAAGCCCGCTGGAGTTTTGACCTGAGTTTTCATTTTAGTTGGAATTATTTCAAAGATAAAGGTTGAAAGGTTCTCATATTATTTTGTTTGAATCACAAGCGTGTCACTATAATCAAAAATCTTTGCTAAAGGTCAACATACTTGATGCTTGTGAGAAAGACCTCCAGAATGAGCTCAAAAGTCATTCAACAAATTTGTTGAGAAATCCATTTTTGAAGATCTGAATATTTGAATAATGTACCTACTTTGCATAGAATAAAGTTTTGCCTCAAACGAACTCGCTCTTATAAAGACTTTGTAGACCATAAAAAAAGATTTTTCAATATTTTTCACAATGGATAATTTTTGTGCAGGAACCAACAATCAAATACTAACAACAATTTGTAACAAAAGTGCTGAAATATCTCAGCGGGAATCAGGTCAATTGTTATTGAAATAAAATTTTACCTTTTGAAAAATTAAAAAATCTATAATTGGCCTTTAATTTTAGTGTTAAAAATTAACCGGTCACTATTGACCCTTGTAGGAGTGGACTAAGTAGGCGTAACCCGCTCACTCCCCTCACAGTAGAGGTCAGGAAGATAACTGCCTAATTTTCGGCCTGAACACCTCAGAGTGACTCTTTGTGAATTCAAGGGGTTAATTATTAATTAGAGGTTGCTGGTTCGATTTCGAAGCGGGACGAGTTTTAAGGGATCGAGCAAATTGAAGAACATGCAAATTGTCCCTGGACAATACTAAATTGCCCAGATCAATTAAACTTTCACATCATTTTATAATGGAACTTTGGCTTCGGTGAACGAAAACAGCTTCGGCTAATAAATAACACAAATACAGACAATTTCTTTTTCAAATGCATATTTTTTTGTATATTTATTAAAAGGTACACATTTATTTGTTTTCTCTTTACAAGGTACATGATATAATGAAAAGAAATAATTTATTGTTTGAAACTTCTTTGGGGTTCAGAAACATTACTGAATGACCTTTAAATAGAATAATTTTTTTGCTATAATCAAGTCACCAAGAAATTTAAGAAAATTGTTTATTTCTTAAAGTGATTCATTCAAAAAGATAGATACTTACTGTAGAAGTATGGACGCAGAAATTTTGAGATGATCTCCAAAGACGCAGGAATTTTGAGATGTTTTTGTAGACGTAGGAATTTTGAGATTTTTCTGTGGACGCAGGAATTTTGAGATGTTTTTTTGGACGCAGGAATTTTGAGATGTTTCTGTAGACGCAGGAATTTTGAGATGATCTCCAAAGACGCAGGAATTTTGAGATGTTTCTGTAGACGCAGGAATTTTAGAGATGATTCTGTTGACGCAGGGATTTTGAGATGTTTTTGTAGACGCAGGAATTTTGAGATGTTTCTGTAGACGCAGGAATTTTGAGATGTTTCTGTAGACGCAGGAATTTTGAGATGTTTTTGTAGACGCAGGAATTTTGAGATGTTTCTGTAGACGCAGGAATTTTGAGATGTTTTTGTAGACGCAGGGATTTTAGAGATGATTCTGTTGACGCAGGAATTTTGAGATGTTTTTGTAGACGCAGGAATTTTGAGATGTTTCTGTAGACGATGGGTTTGGATATTATTGCAGCAGACGAAGAATTTGTAGATGACGATGAATTTGGATTTTTTTTTTTCAGAGGACGAAGAATTTGTAGAAGAACTTGAATTTGGATTTTATTTGCAGAAGACGAAGAATTTTTGATGACGATGAATTTGGATTTTAATAGCAGAAGACGAAGAATTTGTAGGAGACGATGAATTTGGATTTTATTTGTAGAAGACGAAGAAGAATTTGTAGAGAATCATTAATTTGGAATTTACTTATAGAAGACGAAGAATTTTTGATGACGATGAATTTGGATTTTTTTTTTCAGAGGACGAAGAATTTGCAGAAGACGATGAATTTGGATTTAATTTGCAGAAGACGAAGAATTTGTAGAAGACGATGAATTTGGATTTAATTTGCAGAAGACGAAGAATTTGTAGAAGACGATGAATTTGGATTTAATTTGTAAAAAACGAAGAATTTGTAGAAGACAATTAATTTGGATTTTATTTGCAGAAGACGAAAAATTTGTAGAAGACGATGAATTTGGATTTAATTTGCAGAAGACGAAGAATTTTTGATGACGATGAATTTGGATTTAATTTGCAGAAGACGAAGAATTTGTAGAAGATCATTAATTTGGAATTTACTTATAGAAGACGAACAATTTTTGATGACGCTGAATTTGGATTTTAAAAGCAGAAGACGAAGAATTTGTAGAAGACCATGAATTTGGATTTTATTTGCAGAAGACGAAGAATTTTTGACAACGATGAATTTGGATTTAATTTGCAGAAGACAAAGAATTTTTGATGACGATGAATTTAAATTTTATTTTCAGAAGACGAAGAATTTTTGATGACGATGAATTTGGATTTAATTTGCAGAAGAAGAAGAATTTGGATTTAATTTGCAGAAGACGAAGAATTTGGATTTTATTTGCAGAAGACGAAGAATTTTTGACGACGATGAATTTGGATCTAATTTGCAGAAGACGAAGAATTTGCAGAAGACGAAGAATTTGAATTTGATTTGCAGAAGATGAAGAACTTTCAGGAGACGTTGAATTTGGAAATGTACTCGTAGACGCATGAATTTTGAAAACCTGGAAAAAGAGAGAAAAATGAAAGAATTTAGCTTTTTGCCCGTTGAAAGTTCAAATTAAGAATTAATTTTTTATGTATCTATCACAGTAAAGTATGTTGTCCTCATTTCAAGTTCACATTAAAATTATTCGACAGGATATGAAAATAAGAAAAGTTCTTTGATTTCAGAACAATGTAAAACATAAATGTTTTACAATATCTAGGTTGATAGTATCTTTTGATGTGCAGATACCCTCTAGACTCTAGATGTTACCCATCGAAAACATAATTAAAAAATTAAAATGTATGTTGAACTCACCTTTGAATTCTTCAATATATTGGTAACAAGTATTGTTAAATAAGAGAAACAATTTAGACAAATTGATTTTTTGGTGACTTGAAATAGCGTGCAAATCGTTATGGTAGTTGAGGACCTAAATTGGTTTGAAGAAAAAACTTGAAAGGTCATTCAGTAAAGTTTTATGTAGAAAAGTTATGTAAGTACATTCGACACCGAATAAATTGAGTTCAGGTTTTGGCACTTGAAGACAATTTGAAATATTCCGGGACGTCTGAATCCCTTGGAAATGTTGAAATCTTCACGCGTCACGACAGCAATTTCATCATCGTCATCATATGCCCCTCTACATAGTCTACATCTCTACATCATCAATGTTATTAAATTTGCTTGTATTCTAGCCAAATCATGTAAATCTTGAGGTAGATAGCATTTTTTGTTCCACTAATCCACTGATGATTAAACCAACTTTCTATGTTCTTAAAGATACACGACGCAGAACTCTTGAACAGAGAAGATCCTCAACCACTGTGAAATAGCAAAATAATTATGTGAATTTTCCAGCTGTGGTCAAAGTCAGGTTATAGAACTATTTTTCATAACTATTTTTTACCAAAATTTGCAGAGCTAAAATTTAGATAAGTACGTTATTAATTTGATTTTTAAATACTGAACTATTTTTGCAAAACAATGTATTGCTGGCTAGATTGGTAAGTGTAACACATATGAATACGTCTTCTTTTGTTTTGGCTAAAATAAAACTAATGAACTTTTTATTTATTTCAAGAAGAGACTTTAGCCAGTGTCCATGGCACATTAACTACACCATTTCTCGTAAGCAACGTCCGTCAATTTTTTCAAATTCAAACACTCGAGATGCTGTTACCGACCCAACCCAGGCTGGAGAGGTTAATGTAGGTAGCTTTATCCTCACCCAGGTTTGTGAGTTTCCTGCGAATGAAGAGTAACTTCCCAATCGTTGTAGTTGAAAGCAACGTTAAGCCCAAAAAAGAGATGACCTTTTTCATGACATGGCTGTAGTCAGACGAAATGAAACTTTTATCCGAGTTTGGTCGCAGCTGTGGGATGTAGTCCAATAATATTCTGCTCATTAATTCTTCATACATCTCTAGAGTGGGGACTTCACATGAAAACTTCATTTAAAAGGTATTACCCGAATCCATTTGCCGGGTGGGTGGTAGTTTTGACTATAGAACACCAGACTTGAGGGAAGGTACCAGAGCAACACCATAGGGAGTATGAAGCGAGTCAGCTGAGAAGAGATTAACACTATACCCATACCGTATACCGTCCAACCAAATGATTTTCCATATCAGAACTATTTTTTACCAAAATATGCAGCACTAGAATTTAGATAAGTACGTTATTAATTTGATTTCTAAATACTGAACTAATTTTGTAAAAATATGTAACTATTGCTGGCTAGATTGGTACATTAGGTAGGTACAAAAGAAATATAAATCGATATTTTGTTTTGGCTCAAAGAAAATTAATAACTAGTGGACTTTTTTTTTAAATGAATATTTATTTAAAGAGAGGTCTGTAACATTAAGAGTCCTTGCCCAATTGACTTTTTATTTATTTCAAGAAGCTTTAGCCAGTATTGATGTCGATGGCACGTTGACTACACCAGTTCTCGTTCCGGGCGCATTACGATTCGGCCCAAAAAGGTTTATGTAAAAGGTTTTCGATTTCAGGTTAAAAAAAAAAGTCACCGAACGACTCGTCCCAAAACGTTATCTTGACCAAAAAATAAACAACGAGAAGCCAGCGTCGATGGCATGTTGAATACACCGGTTTCCTTCAGAACACCGAAGTTAAGCGACATCCAGCGAGGTTAAGACTTGGATGGGTGACCATTCAAATTCTAATTCTCGTGACGCTGGCTTTTCCCGGCCCCACTCAGGCTGGGTGAGGTCAATGTGAGTAGCAGGTTTGTGAGTTTCCTGCGAATGGAGGGTAAAACCCCCGTCGTGATATGACCATGGCAGTTGAAAGCGACGTTAAACCCCATTTAAAAAAAAAAAAAACAACAACAAGATTCGGCCCAGTGCAACATTCTAAGTACCGTACATATTGAGGGATTTTTTATTATTCAACATTATATTACGAAATTACCTTCTAATGTATAACAGGCTTTGGCCTTCTATGTATCAGGTATGGCCCTCTATGCATTTTACCTAACCCTACCATAAACTTGAGGCATTGCCCTCTATGTATTTTACCTAACCCCACTATATTCTTGAGGCATGGCCTTCTATGTATTTTACCTAACCCTACTATACTCTTGAGGCATGGCCTTCTATACATTTTACCTAGCCCTACTATAAACTTGAGGCATGGCCTTCTATGTATTTTACCTAAACCTACTATATTCTTGAGGCATGGCCTTCTATGTACAGGGTGGCGCATTGCGCATGACCACATTTGAAATTGTTGCCATGCGTTTAATATTTGAGTTGGGATATTGATATAAAAAGTATTTTGTAGAAAAAATGTAGAAGTTCATTTCACATGAGTCAATTTTTTCACTTATGAAAGATGATGTCCGACAAATGACGTCCTTGTCGACTTACACATTCGTTCGAGACGCTCGCTAAATTTGTGCATCACGTTCACCAACATTTCCTCAGGACAATATCCATGGACACTTTTGTCCATGAATCGTGGATTCCTGAGGAAAATTTTTCCCGGTCGCGTAATTCCCCGGAACGGTGACGTACTGTGGCTGCCACGCTCACCCGACCTCACTCCGTGTGATTTTTTTGTATGGGGATATCTAAAGGCAAAAGTTCATATCGACAAACCTCGTACCCTTGCTGACCTGAAGGATTATATCTGCCATGAAAACGACCGGATTCCCGAGGCGTCCCGAGAAAACGACCGGCGTCTCGAAGAACGTGTAACTCGACAAGGACGTCATTTGTCGGACATCATCTTTCATACGTGAAAAACTGACTCATGTAAAATAAACTTCCACATTTTTTCAACAAAATACTTTTTATTTCAATATCTTAACTCAATTATTAAACGCAAGGTAACAATTTCAAATGTGGTCATGCGCAATGCGCCACCCTGTATTTTCCCTAACCCTATTATATTCTTGAGGCATGGCCTTCTATGTATTTTACCTAACCCTACTATATTCTTGAGGCATGGCCTTCTATGTATTTTACCTAACCCTATACTGTCAACACAATTAAATACACATTGATAACAGAGATGACTGTTACTGGTTCAAACCAATAATATCGTGAACATCGCCATTGTTCTCAGTTCTTTCAGGGCATTGTTTCCATACTATTTTATAGGGATTTTTTGGTGGAATGAAAGTGGGAACTTCGTTGGAATAAAAGTGGGATTTTTTCTGTGGGATCAAAACTTGATAGTGTGTTTTGGGACGAATCATGTTGTGTTTTTTGGGGGCCGAATCATGCTATGGTAAAGGTCTACTCAGGTAATTTGGGCCGAATCGTGAAGATCCCCTCGTTCCGTTACTCAAGTTAAGTATAACGTTCAGCGAGGTTTGGACTTCGATTGGTAAACATTCAAATCGAACCCTCGTGATGCTATTCCCGACCCAATCCAGTCTGGTGAGGTTAATGTGGGTCGGAGGTCTGTGAGTGTGCAGCAAATGGAGGGTAAATGACTCGATGTTAAAGAATCGTTCAGAAAAGAGATGAAAAAAAAACGCAAATCTAGAAGCTACCAACAGTATTTTTCACTCTCTCCTTCAAGTCGGACTATAGTGGACTGTGATTGGTAGATACTCCAACTTCAAGGACTGTCATATTTGGCTTTGTTTTAATTCTAGTAAGTAATGTTGTGATAAACAAATAATTACAAATGAGTAGTTTTGCATAAAATAAACACATCGTTTATTTATCATCATAAAAACTTAGTACAGTAAGGAAACGATATAAGGAGACTAAAAAACAAGATGGAGTTCACTAAATAATTACCTATATTATTTTTAATGAATGGACGGTTCATGTTGGAAAAGTCTTAGTACAATTTATATTAGTAGCATTTAATGCTCTACTTACCTAATTAATAAAATAAAATCAGAGTCATAAATTAAATAAATTAATTAGTCGTTAAGTACCAAAAGAAAACTAGGTGAAAAATATTTTCACAAATCTAGTTGCAATAATCATAATAAAATTGGAGTCTTTGACTCACGCATTTCAAGGGAACTAATGCTTGAAAATTCAAGTCCAAAAAACAGGAAACATTTGCTTTCTCATATGTGCATACAAAGGAATCAACATTTTCATTTGATACCAATTTTCATAAGGCCTTTTCGAAAATTCACCCACTTCTGTTGAGAAAAAAACTATATCATATATCACTCTACATTTTCTACAATATATCGGCGATAAATCTGAGAGAGAGTTGATAAGATATAAAAATGAGGGAGCGGGGGGAGGGGGAGGGTAATGGAGGGAGGGAGGAAGAAAGGGAGAGAGAGAAAAGAGAAATTCATTACATATTTATTATTTTTAAAAAAATCACTAATTAATAAATTGAAAATGGTAATTTTATTGTGCGCCTTGGGAAAATAGACATTTAGATATTAATAAATTCAAACCCTGAATCGTATAACACGAACTTGTTGGTTTAATTTCAGGTAGGTATCATGAAAATCAGAGTAAAATTAACGGATCAAAAACTTTCGAACGTAGCGTACCCACCTTATTTAGAGAAGACTGCTAGCTTAAAGCATAAAAAACAACAGTTTAATAGATCACCTCTGAATCATGAAAAAATGTAAAGATAAAAGATAAATGTGCTTCAAAATAATTTTCAAACGTAAGAATTATGTAGGGAAAGACGTCGCCTACAATATAGCAATTATAGCATCATAAGACGTGCTCCAGGCAACAGATATTGTATGTCACATGCTTCAATTTCCCTTGTGGAATTCCGAAGTAGGACTTAAAAAAGAAACAGTTATATACTAAACAAACAGAAAATGAAAGATACACAAAACAAAATGAGGAATGAGATAATACAGGTATGGATTTGGATTGTGGAATTGGATTCTCAAGTTGTAAGTATGTGAAAAAAAATATGATGAAAAGATTTTATGGATCACGGAAAATTAATTAAGCTTAGATAATAAAAAAAGATTTTATGATGGATATGAAATCACGTGTCTTAAGTTTCAAACATTGACAGTTTCGCAGTAAATTTTAATCGCGACTCCGCGCCGTTCAGTCTTGTCTGAGTCTTAGATGACAGAAATTTTCAATGTTCCTATTTTTAGATATATTATCTAGTTTTCCATTTTCATGAGAAGAACATTCCTACATAGATTTTCCAAAATATTCGTATACTTTTTTCGTCGTATTTATAGAAACAAAATTAGGTAGAAAGTCCAAAGATTAATATATGAATTTGGAAACTGGAAAAGTAAATTTTAGATCAATCAATAAAATTAATAATCTTTCTCTACTTTAAAAAAAAATCACATTAATCTTTAGTATCAAATATTTCTTTCATAAGTTAATAGGAATTAGACATGTTAAAAATACATTCGGTTCAACTAATCTGTACACAATAAGAAGTTCATCCAATGACTGTGCAAACATGCCTGCTAATAATTATTCTATTCAAATACAATATCTATCTATCTACATACATTATAAAATCAAAAGTTAAAAGAGAGTTAGTTATTTTACAATCAGAAAACTCAGTCAGTCTTCAATTTAGTAATGCATAAATTATTTAGAAACAAAAAGTGTTAGTCGATGTTAAAATACTACCCCTAAAATAGTTTATACTGCATGTCTGTACAGTACAATACATATTGAATGCAAATTAATACTTAAAACTAGGAAAATCGAATTGGCTACCATTATTCCTGAAATCGTTTCAATAGGATGTCTTGGTTAGATAAACAATTCGGGTTATTTTTTTAGTCCATTTTACACTAGGCAGAAAACCCAAAAGTTAAAGTATTTGCAGGCGCATAGTAAAATAAGTTTCTTATTCCTGGGATTTTATGCTCAATGATGGATTCAATCAGTTCAAAGAAAATCAGTAAATTAAAAAAACCAAATGATTGAGTAAAATATACAGAGAAAAAACTAGGGTTGATTAGCTAAAATTAAGTGAAAATCTTCGCAATGTAGTCGGATTAATTCTAACCTAGCCCTGGTAGGTAAGTTAAGATCAAACTAACAGTACCTCTGCATCAAACTAACCCATCACCTGACAGCATGTCACATTAAACAATACAAAATATTTCAACGGGTGAGCTTATCATTTCCAAACTAATCGCTAGATTGTTTAATCAACGCTTTATTTTAGTTGAGACACCAGTGTTGTCAAGTCTGCTTTTTTTCTCTGTTTTGTGCAAATATCAAAGAAAAAAGTTAAATACGTATGCATCTGTCAACGTTGCCCCATATTCAAAAAAGCGCATTTTTCTATTGTCAACTTTTATATTCATATACTTATCTGATTTATGGACTTCCAAAATGCCTTCTAAATTGAAAAAGCTTGATATATGAAAGTGGCTTCTTTTGGGCAATGATGAGTTTCATTTTATTTCGATGATACAACCATGGCGTACATACACTGAAAATGGTATGATTGATGTAAAGTTTAACTGTAAAACTCTTTGGAAGAATAATTTGGGGAGAAATCCATTTGATGTATACGTATTAAATTTAATAAAAACGAGTTTCCATGTAAATACTTTGGCAGATCATAGCACAAGTCTGAATGAAAATGTTAAATAATTAAAATCAACTGTAGACTACTCAAAAAGTATAAAATAAATTAAATACATATTTACAAAATAATAAATTAAAATATGATCTCAAAAAAGGCAAGGTTGACTAGGGGTCTATTGAATATCGTTAGTAATCCTGATTTCAACACCTATTGAATATACATACCTACCGTTGTTAAAATGGGAATAAATAATACATGAGAATACTTTTAGTTTTTAACATAGTTAATAATCAATAAAAACCTTATCTATTAATCTCATATTTTTTTAGTTAAACGAAAGGATAATGTGGCAAAATTATCTATGAATAAACTATGAATATTGAAAAAGTCTATAGATGATTGTGATAGATGACTTTAAAGATCTATAAAAAATATATAAAAAGTTGGGAGATAGTTTGTTAATAAATTCAAAAGTAAAAAGTATGAATTAGCTTCAGGACGTTTAAGGCCGAAATCCTTGTTAATCAATCCACTAGCACAAACATGGACAGGATAGTAAGGTAAAATAAATGCGAAAATATTAGCAATTTTAAATTTATTTGTTTTTTTATCAGTAGACTTTTAATAAGTATATTATACTTGCAGATAACTGATAAGTTTTAAAAGGAAATGTCGAAGATACTTAAAAGGAATTCTACTAATTTTACTAGAAATATAGCTCATAACATTTTAGAACTGAGTATTGAAGGGGGGGGGGGAATAATGGAAGATAAATTATGCTCGGAAAATAATCTCTTGTATGTTAAATGTGCGCTATGGGTTCTCGTCGCTTAAGACTCATTTCCACTGAGGCAATATGTAGCATGAGACACTGAAGCACGCTTCAAAATCATTTTAATCCACGGAAACATTGCGTGAATCTGTGTCAAATAACACTGCTTACTAAAAAGCTTATTGAAGCTTATTTCAGAAGACCTGCTTCACGGAACAAGTCGCATGCTTCAATGATAACTGTTGGCATAATGGGACTACCTGTCTTGCGCTGACAGTCTAAATAAAGCACTACTTATACAGGGTGCGGCGCGGTAATGTCCCATTTTGAATCGCTTAGTGTGAAGCCGCACTTCTAATTAGACAAGTTCGAACCAAGTTAGAAGATGCACAAATTACTAATTTTTTCGATTCAATTGAGCTCTATTGTCAAAATGATTTTATCAAAGCAACAGAAAGCTTATTGCGTGGAGAGTTATTTTTAGAAAAATAAGTGTATCGTAGCAGTGCAGCGGGAGTTTGACATTGCACACCAAACCATATAAAAAAAATATGGGTTATTGGAGTGACAACAACCCTAGGGAACTTCATGAAAACCCCCTCCATGCAGATCGTGTTACAGTTTGGTGTGCAATGTCAAACTCCCGCTGCACTGCTACGATACACTTATTTTTCTAAAAATAACTCTCCACGCAATAAGCTTTCTGTTGCTTTGATAAAATCATTTTGACAATAGAGCTCAATTGAATCGAAAAAATTAGTAATTTGTGCATCTTCTAACTTGGTTCGAACTTGTCTAATTAGAAGTGCGGCTTCACACTAAGCGATTCAAAATGGGACATTACCGCGCCGCACCCTGTACTTATACCTCAGTGGAATACCACTAAAACACCTGACTAAATTCAAGGACAGCAGTGTGGTTCTGAATGTGTCAAATAACACTGCTTACTATAAAGTTTATTTCAGAAGACGTGCTTCAACAAGTCGCATGCTCCAATGATGCCTCAGTGGAATACCACTAAAACACCTGACCAGATTCAGGGGCCGTAGTGTGGTTCTGAATGGTCCTCTCTCAGTTACTAACACCTGACAAGTTTAAAGGGCCATCTGTTGGGTGTGTGGGCCTGAGTGGCCCTCTCTCAGTTACTAACACCTGACAAGTTTAAAGGGCCATCTGTTGGGTGTGTGGCCCTGAGTGGCCCTCTCTCAGTTACTAACACCTGACAAGTTTAAAGGGCCATCTGTTGGGTGTGTGGCCCTGAATGGCCGTCTCTCAGTTACTAACACCTGACAAGTTTAAAAGGCCACCTGTTGGGTGTGTGGCCCTGAATGGCCCTCTCTCAGTTACTAACACCTGACCAGTTTAAAGGGCCATCTGTTGGGTGTGTGGCCCTGAATGGCCCTCTCTCAGTTACTAACACCTGACAAGTTTAAAGGGCCACCTGTTGGGTGTGTGGCCCTGAATGGCCCTCTCTCAGGACTCTATGGCCTCTACCTCGGCCAGTATGTCTCGGAACGTCTGGCCCAGCTTGCCCGACATGTTCTGCTTCTTGAGGAGAACCGCCTTGACGGGGACCAGGGCGTTGTACACCTTCACGCACTTCTTGTACCTGCAACCAATAGAGCGAGCTTATTCATTAACAATTCCGACTCCTCAATATTTTTTTTTTTTTGAATGGGTGAGTAGAAGAACCAGGAATGTCAAAAATCGACTTTTCAGGAAAGCAAAAATAAGATAAAATATTATCATGCTAATGAGTATGCTTCCCCCACTTTAAAATCGAAGAAAAATATACTTATTTATTTCTCCTTCATATTCACAGAGATGATAGAAAAGAGTACATTTCTTCTTATTCTACGAAAAAATAATAATCGATTTTTGACATTCCTGGTTCTTCTACTCACCCATTCAATTATTTAACTGGCATCTCATTGATGCTTGCCAGGCGACACAGTAATATTTTCAAACAATTTTATCTTTTTTTTAATGATTTTTATACAGGTGGTGTTGGATAATTTTGTAAGAGCCACGAATTGCTGCAATGATGATTTTACTAAATCATCTAAAACTACTCAAAATCGCTTTACTAAATCTACGCTCAATCTCGGACTTGAACCACCGACCTCCAGGTTACAAGTCCGCCGCCTTATCGATCAAGCTACTGAAGTCGGTTGACTCCTCGGAATAAAGAGGTGCGATATTAAACTGTTAGCGTAATGAGACTCCCTGTTTCGAGCCGACATCGATAGGCTCAATAAAACACTACTATACTAAACATTAAAACTTCCCTGAATGGACATACCTGAAAAGCGGACATATCTAGCTCGTCGGGAGGCGCTCGTCAAGTAACACGCGTCAGTCGATCTATTTTAGTGAGCGGGGATTTTATTACATTTACTATGGGAAAACGGAAAACCTCCCATGATAAAATAATAAAGAAAAGGAATATCAGTCCCGGTAGCTCAGTGGTCAAGACGTCGGCGTCTGGTAGTCCCGAGGTCAAGGGTTCGAAACTCAACCAGGACATGACAAGTTATCCCCCAATTACTGTTGTATTTAACCATATGATAATAGTCTTGCATTTCATGCTTGAATAATGGGTCCTAGAATGGCAGTAGGTGTCACGCACAAACAACTGTATAATCAAACCGACCTCAGTAGCTTGATCGATAAGGCGGCGGACTCAGAAACTGGAGGTCGGTGGTTCAAGTCCCGATTTCAGCGTAGATTTAGTAAATAAATAAAGGGAGTTTGAATAGTTGTGACATCACGAAAGTGATTAACACAAAAATGATATCTTATAATAAAAAAAAACTCAAGTCTGGCAGTATAAATCAGGTGATGTTATTAGGCACTAATATTCTCATTACCGCTTCTATCAATAAATAACACAACCGGGGCTTCTCACTTTTTATAGGCACACTAGCGCTAATTTCAGGAATCCTTTTGGAACTAGCGCTTCCAATCCGAGATTCGTACCAAACCGAGGTTTCGCAAATTAGACAGAACCGGCCATCATTACACTCACCTTTCCTCCTTGGATATATCCACCCCTATGGAGGAACCCCCGGACCACTTCATGTTATTCTTGATGACCGGACCGAACGTCCTCAGAATCAGGTTCAGGGTCTCGCATGCCGTCGTTATGTACCTGGAACAGCCAATCAAATCCTCATTCAAACCGGAATCACTAGGCCGAATCATTAACCAGGAAAACTGAGCCTAACTATCCCTGCGCAGGGCCGCAAGGGTCATTCCTTTAAATTGGTTAAAGATACAAAAAAATTAGAAACCAAACTTTTCTTATAATAAAAAAATAATAGGTATTTACTCTATGATGATTGATTTTCTTGTTGATATCTTGAATTTTTTGGAAATCGGAAGTCTCGCTTAGACTAACTTTTTTTATTATTCTTCTTAGATGTAGGTTGTGACACATCGAATGATTTTGAGGTGTTGATTACGAATTTCACAATGATTTTTAGCTGTCTGTTACCATTGAGTCAGCAGTGGCGGAATTAGACTTCTTTTCGTGTGATAAAGAAAGTCGTGTGGTGTCACACCAGTTTATTATAATTTAATTTTGTATTTCGAATATCTCCCTGTCATTCTCTCTTTGAAATAGATGACGCGTTAATTGTTTCAGTAATCACAATATTCTTGCATAATGAAACTCGATACTGACAAATTTGATGAATGTATTCACAGTAGCAACATGTGAAGTTGACATACTTATGTTCAATACAACAGCACTATGCTGTCACAATGCATCATTGTTAAAATAATGTTTTCATGACATTGTCATAATGATTACTCTAAACTTTTTTATATTGTGCTTTTTATATTTTTATGGTATTATTTCTTATTATATTCATTATGTTATCTATTTAACCATGTCTTCATTTCATATTGTTATTTTTATGTAATTATTTCTTATTTAAATATGTATGTACATTTGTATTAATTGTACATACTACTATTATGTTTTATACACATATGTAAATCTACTCATTGTTCTCTTATCCGAGCTATTGTGCTAGGAGTGATAACGACTATCTCTTATCTCGGAAACAGGAAGAGAAAAACAACACTTTATCAATTACTTGTCGGGTTTGAGACAGGGGCGGGTTTTTTATAAGGATCTTTACTGTCTATTTTTCCTGGACATAAATTCTTCCTTTTCTTTTCTTAAATTTGCGGAGGAGAAAAGAACTAACCCAGACGTATCTCCAGTCGCTGATGGAGTAATTTATCATAGAACTTAATGGTCAAAGTTATAAACAATCAAATGGGTAACTGTCACTTGAGTGCATGATTTTTATCCTCGATTAAAAACTAAGCAACTTAGGGATAGACAGTTAATAACACCCCATAAAAGTCCATATAAAACAAATGATTGAGCATTCGTTCTACAAAACGTATTTTTTTACTTTTTTTTAATAAGATTATTTTTTTTTGTTTTGGTGGACTTAAATTTATTTGCTAAAAGTTTTTTTTGTGTTTTTTTTTCAATGATAGTAATAAATAGTTGAAATGTTCAAAGATGATCCGCATTCTACTTTCGAGTTATACCAGAAAGTCGTGCAGGTAATATTATCCCCGGTGTATTCGTGTAACATTTACTCCACATCAGTTTACTTTCCAGTATTCCTGAAATGGTCCCTGAAGCTTGGAGGACCATCAATGTTTGAAGAGAGCTCTACAGGGAAGTATGTAAATCTATAACCCTACCGTTGTCGACGTAGCTTAACCCTCTCTCTCTCTCTCTCTCTCTCTCTCTCTCTCTCTCTCTCGAGTTTCAAGTGATTGACGCGTGCTTCGAGTGAGGTGTTTATGTTTGGAGAGTGTCGCATGTATGTATGTATGAAGAGATCCTCTGTAGGAAGTGAGGATTATTGAGAAATAAATTATTATGATAAAAATTATTACATATTTATGATTTGAGTAGTCTTCAGCGCATTAATTGAAGATTCATACATCATCATGAGCAAAAGCTTATTAGGGTTGGGTGGAAGAGATTGCCATAGACAATGACCCCGCCCTTTAGTTAGGACATCTATATATAATTTATTCGTGTTACCTATCTATGTTGTCTAACTTTTTTTTTTCTTGTTTCTATTTCTAAATTTTGTAATTTAATTTTCATCATTACCTGTTTATACATATCGCACCCTCAGAATTAGATGGTGATATGTCAAAAATCATGAAATTTTTTTTATTACTCTATCGAAATAAGCGAAACGAGACCTTTCGTTTGGTATAAGAATTATAATTCTAGGTCTTACCGTTCCCGAGATAGCGCTAGTGTTGTTTATTGATTATGTCGAAAAAGTGGAGGGACGTTGGAACAAGATGGTATTACGATCACTTGTTACCAAGAGCTCCTTGGATCGAGACGTACAGTTCTTGGAATATAGTGATATTTGCGTAAGTTTTGATTTATCACTCTCTTTATTAAATTTTATTTTCAGTAATTGACATAAAAAACTGAATTGTGCATGATTTTTTTTGAAATATCACTCTCTTTGTCGAACATTTTTTTTGTGTTTTGTCAAGGTAGAAATTACTAATACAAAAGATTATGTTATATTACTTTCTTTTATAAATTATTATTTTTTTTTTGGACTTAAAAATGATCTGGCCCGGTATTTTCGATATACTTCCACTTGAGAGCAATAAATTCGGGACAGGACACTTCACCGTTTCAGTTGGTCCTGGTCAATTTGTGTGGCATGAAGTTGCTAAAGTATACATATATTTGAAAAGCTTGTACTTATACCTTTCAGAAAATACACAATGTGTCCGGGTTATGTACTATGCAACAATGATAATGGCCACTTTCCAGAAATATCTCATTTTGTTGATGAAAACACGTGCACCGAGGGTATTTTAAATTTGATTTTTTGTTGTGATAACGCTTTTTTGGCCAGTAAATTATTGAATTTCCTTAAATGCAACACTATGAGGAAGGAAATTCGGTTGAATTTTTCTTTTCATCATGGAGACATCGCACTCCATAGCTGTGAAAGTGGTTTTACTTGTGAGTCAAGGTGTTAAGCAAAGAAATGTTGCTAAGGAGCTAAATTTGTCGAAGTCTAAGGTGAACAGAATTTACCAAAGGTATCGGCAGACAGGTAGCTATGATCAGAGACCAGGATCTGCCAGACCAAAGAAGACAACTGCCCAGGAGGACCGATTTGCTGTCATGACAAGCTTAAGAAATCGAGACATGTCTGGTGTTGAGGTCCAACAGCAGCTTGTTATGGCCACTGGTGTTGATGTTAGCCCTTGGACAGTAAGGAGACGCTTGAAAGAGAAAGGTCTCATACCAAGAAGAAAAGCTACGGGACCCAAACTCAACAGACAACACCGACAACGTCATTTACAATTTGCCCTTGAACACGCAGATTGAGGAAATGGGGAATGGGGGCACGTTCTGTCCACGAATGAGAGCCGACCCTGCTTGTTCTTCAATGACAGACGTAAAAGGGTGTAGACCAGGTGAACGGTATAATCAATGTTATATTCAAGAAACTGTGAGTTTTGGTTTAGGATCTTGTATCTTCTGGGGTTGAATCTCTATGGAAACTAAAACAGAGCTCGTTATCATCAATTGTGGAGGACAAGGAGGTAACCTAACTGCAGAGAGGTATGTCACTGACATCATTGAAGATCATGTTGTCCCTTATGCAGGTTTTGTGGGTGATGGGTTCGTGTTAATGCAAGACAATGGCCGACCTCGTACAGCACGTATTGTAAGTGACTTTCTCCAAGAAGCCGGTATTCGAACCCTCAACTGGCCAGCCAACAGTCCTGATCTTAATCTTATTGAACACCTCTGGGACGAGCTTAAAAGACGTGTCCATGCTCGAAACCCGCCCCCAATGAACCACAGGGACCTGAAACAGGCGCTTTATGAGGAGTGGGAGACTATCCCTCAAGAAACGGCTGCCAACCTAATCAAGTTCATGAGAAATCGATTGCAGGCTGTCATACAAGCTCGAGGGGGTAATACCAGATACTAAGAGGTGAGTAACAGCCAAATTTCCATGAAGACTTCGAAGAAATAACACAAAAAACACCGATATCATTTGCAGTGTTTTCATGCTCTTTAGACCTCTTTTTGTTAATTGACTTATTATATTAAAAACATGCTCACAATGAAATGAATTATACACCGTCTTAAAACCAACAAAATTTCCTTTCTTGGGATACTTCACACTTGAAAATCCCATGTAAAATAAAAATTATAAAAATCAAAAACTTTGAGAAAGTTACTGTCCCGAATTTATTGCTCTCAAGCAATTTTTTGAAATTCATAATTATTTGTTTTTAGTTATTTCTCTTTAGAAACTTTGAGATTAAGTCTCAAGAAACAATAAAGTTTATACTCACATTGTCTTGTTTTCTACCTTTTACTGCTTAGCAATAAAACAATTGGGTATTTACATTTCACTTTTTTAAACTGAATGAGTTTTCTTTTTTTTCTGACTTAATACCAAAAGCATAGATTTTAATGTACCTCCAGTTTCAAATTGTCTTTTATTCTTCGATTCATATGGTAATATAGTGCTATAAAACTAAATTATCAAGGTACTATCATTTCTAAATTGTAAATAGATGGTGCTATCTCGAATTTTGTTCGAGATAATACCCACTTTTGTTCACTTCTCATCGAAGAAAAGGTAATATAATACGATATCACCTTATTAAAAATTGATTTTTTCTCGAAAAAAGTCAAAATCATAGAATGAAGTTTTAAGTCAAAATGCCTTTTTTTCGAACGGTTACAAAGGTAAGTTCTTTTGAAGAAAAATACATTTTTTTTACATAGAACTATAGAAAAGAACATGCTCAACTTAAGAACATATAAATCAAAACAGTAGCTTTTATTGTATTAATACAGCGATAAGTCAAACTTTCTTTTGCGATTTCCCAAAAGTTGGTGTTTTTGACATATCACCATCTAATTCTGAGGGTGCGATATGTCCTTTTAATATAGAGTTAAATAATAATACTAATAAAAAGCCTCTCCTAATCTCTTCCATACGAGTCTGTCTTGATACAGAGTGTTCCTCCCCTCCTACTTTCTTGAAGGAATCCTTTGTATCCATCATTAAGTTTCATAAATTGTATTTTACAATGAGCCTGTGTATAGACAGAGAGATTAAGGGGAACCTTGATTCTCATTTGTGCAGCATAAACAGAGTATTGTATTGAATTGGACCGTATGGTACATTACTTTAGGTATAATTGGACTGTATGGTACATTAGTTTGGGTATACCGAAATACCAAACTACTGTCAGAGTATGGCTGTATGGAATGGCCTTGCCAACCAATGTCAAAAAAAAGTGTCAGAGTAAACTGGACTTGAAAATACAATTCGGGCAGTATGAAAAATGGTTAATTTTTTGTATCAAATACTAAAATTTATACACAAAACTAATAATACATATGTTGTATTCTATTCTAGAAACCATATAACCCTTCTATAGCAGAAATCATCTGCAGCAGTTGGGAAACGATTAATCGCATCCCATTAATCTGGATACATACATGTACAATTATTATTGTATCAATTGGAAAATAAATATGCCGAGACCGTATTTCTTGCAATTATTGCAGAAGCTCGCCAACTTAACCCAGAACTATTCATGGCACGCTTTTTATACAGGGTGAATAATTTGCCCTGTGAAGTAGAAGGGTAAAGCAAAAGGAACAATTTCTGTTAGTCTAGCCGGGGGACTGTAGGTCAAAATCAGTAGTAAAGTCTAAGGACTTGGGACAGCGAGAAGACAAGCAGTTCTCTGAAATCTAAGAAAACTCAATATTTTTGGCAAACTAGAAGCAAACTAGATATTTTTGGCAAACTAGAAGCAAACTAGATATTAAGGGTGTGAAACGAAACGCACAATGGTTATGTAAGCGGTTTCTTTATGATATTATGTCACAACTCTAGTGGGTAGCACAACATTCACAAATCGTTTTCACTCATTGCTTCCTCTTCAAACCACAACTGGTCGGTATCCATGCAAACAAGTCTGATATAACTTCTCATTTCTTCTCGCGAGGTACGAGTCGACCCCGTAACATTCAAGTACAGAGCCGTTTATTAAAAAAAGGCATCCAACACATCACAGTCATAAATTACCACTTGGTAATAAAGTTGAAGACAAAATTGGAAAGACAGGAAAAGGTCTGCGAGACACAAAAAAAAGGGTTGCAGATTTTTTTTTTTTTTTTTTTCATGTTCGGTATATGGTGCATAAAATTGAGCGCATCGAATTTCGGATTAATGCGGAACGGGGTTTTTTATGTCGGAATATTTCATAGATAATAAAGAAAAAGAGTTGGAAATGAAGTTGTGTCTGAATGGAGCATGAGCCCCTAGGTGTGTAGATTTCATAGATCACAATGATTGTAAAAAATTACAGACACAGAATTTATTTGTTTTGAGTCCGTTTGGGCGAGCAATTCGCATTCAGAACAAAAATTGAGACATTAATATTGTATGGCATACTTTTGGAAAATGTACTTCTTCTATGATGTAGTCAAATAATTTTGTTAGAAGTCTTATCAAGCTGCGGGTATGTCAGTCACAATGTAAAGATATGTAAATGTACATTATCTACTGAAAATTCTCAATACGGTAAGGATTCGAATGCACTCACGCAGATAGCAGTACAATAGTAATAAACTCAGGTTGAACAACTATCGAAAAGGAGTTCGAGATAGTACGTATTGAGATTTTGTATTTTTTTTTTTATCAATAGTTCGCCTGTTGGATAGTTGGATTTAAGTTACATTTATTTGCCCTGTTGAGATTTCGTAATTCTGATCGCCCGCTACGCCGTGCCCCGAGTTAATCCTTTCCACAAATGATATTTTTGTTCACCGATTCAGCAACCCTTCCCAGATACGAGAGCTTTCACTATTTACAAAAGTGCTCAGGATTTCGGAATTCATTTTCAACTCAGACACATCACAAACTATTTACTTTTGTTTTTTACAAAGGGTAGGAGAGGAGGGGATGGTTAAAAAGTATTTTTAAATGTTACAAATATACAGAGTACAAAAAAATCTGGGTTGTGCATTATTATTATTATTATTATTAGAAGGACAAAGTATACAATATTTACAGTATAAAATAGTTTGAAAATTAATAAATGATAAAATAAATAAACAATAAAGAAAATAATAATAATAATGTCCTAACTAAAGGGCGGGGCGGAGTTATTGCTTGCGGCAATCTCTTTTTTGAACTCTTTTTCATTCATAGTCACCGATGCTGTTGTTGTAGCCAGCATGGCTACAGCTGGGTGGAGTGGTCTCCAGCCAGCTTTGATTGAAACAGTCACCGCGGCTGAGTGACCTGAACGCACGGTGACCTAGGTTCGAATGCTGGCTGGGTAGAAAATATCCTACTCAGTACTCTTCCCTCGTGAGGATAAATGAGACGTTACTTGTATGAGTAACGACAGGTCGCAGCATTACCAGAGTACAAAGAAAATAATGTAAAGGACTTAAAATGACATTCCAGAAAGCTAAGCTGAGAAATCAAGAAAGTTTTGTCAAAAATGGCATATTTACTTAGTGAAAGAGTAAAAAATTGGGTTCTGACACGCACCCAATTCTCCATAGTTAGAGCAGTGGCAACAAGACTGAGAGGCACACGAAAAAAGATTCTACACATGACAGAAGTGTATTTGAAAAAAAAATAACTAAGAAATGTTTTATAATAATTTTAAAATGAAAAGTACAGGAGACTCTTAATGATGCTGTGCTACCCACAAATTTTGTAAAGAGTCTCTTGCTTTGCCACAAATAAATAATATAAAAAAAAACTAAATTAAAAAAATTAGTGGGTAATCTTCATCTAGACACACTGAAAGTGGATGACCCTATAACATGAGAGAGTATACTATGACAGTATTTATTCATCCTAACTCTTTCTTTCCCTCTCATCTTATTAAAATTATTATCAGTGATGTAGATGCCCTCTCTTTAATATTATTAGCATGAAAATCATTATCAGTGATGTATTTGCCCTCTCTTTAATATTATTAGCAATAAAATCATTATCAGTGATGTACCGTGACGTAGTTATGCAAATATCACGTGCCGCGAGTATTTTATTTCAAACATCATGTGTGAAACGTGAAACACGAGATACAATTTTAAATTTATTGTGTTCGTTTGTCATCGGTCTGAAGAATATTTTTGATTCAAAGGCACTAGGTAAAGGCTTGCGGAAGCGTTATTTTAACAGTCCCACAACGGAATGGTTTTGCATTTGATGAGGAACCGCGGGTTTCAGTTAGGCTAGGTCGATATGGATATAGTCCGCTGTGATTGGTTGAAACTCCGATTTGAGGGAGGGTCTGGCTTATCTTTAATGTAATCCTATATCCTATTTTAAAACTCGCCCTTCAGTGATCTTTTTTTTTCTATTCACAAGTTTATTACACTGAACCAAACAACACTACACATAGACCATAGAGCAGGGGTGCCCAACCTTTACAGAAGAAGATCTACTATAAAGTCTCAGATAATCAACGCGATCGAAACCTCCTTTTAATTCTCATTAGTTAAGGAAAGAGTTCTCGGATTTTCACTTGTGTGAGATGCCAGAAAAGCTCGTTCACAATCATTTTGTACTATAGAGATCTAGACTTTTAGAACCTCATCTCACCTCTCTGGACGTGATCGACACAAAATCACTCCGCGATCGACTGGTTGGTCAGCCCTGCCATAGAGGTACAATCGGAAATATTTTATCAAGCTATTATATTAGAAGATTAAAAGCAAAAGATACTAGAATATTGTTACTCACATTTCATATTTACTCTGAAGGAGATCTTGTATCACAGGCAATATCGTAGAGCACAACTCCAAGTTCCAAATATTCCTGCAATAATACATTACAAATTTATTAAAAACTGGGGATCAAATAAGAAACATGTATAATAGGCCGGAGTGAAAAAAATAATTTTGGAATTTGAAAACGCCTAATATGTCAAAAGTTGTGATTTCGTGAGTAGATCAATCCCTGAAAGTTTCAAAAATTAAAAAAATGATCTTGAGTCTCCACATTGAGCTTAAAGTTTTTGCTATTTTTGAGTATGCAATTTGAAGGGGCAACATAGGTTTTTACCCTTTATTGACCTCTGCCATGAAAAGTTTTCATTTTACAAAAAAAGTATGGTATTAGATTGTATTGAGAACAACTTTCTGTGTCATTTGGTATCTAAAACATCTCTCTATGATGTACAGTTAAAGAGATAGAACACTAATAGTTATGACTCTTGTTGAAAACTTATGAACATTATAATTTTTGGGGCACTCCGCTTCTAAAAAATCATAAAATTATTATTATCTTATATGATAACTAGTATCATATGTAATTAAAGACATTATCAGAAAGAACAAACAATGAAAAGTTTACAAAATTAAGGATCAAAGGTTTTATATTTTCATATGATTATCATTCATTTTATGTATTACCGAAAAAATCTTTTTTTTTTGTGCTATAATATTTTCACGGCTCTTTGGCGAGCACGTATAAATCCGTCTCGGGCAACTTCGCCACAAACAGATTGTGATGCCTCAGTTACCAGCCTGATACGCCTTTCCACAGCTTGAGTGTGGCATGGGAGTTTGAGAGCATCGAACTCTGTTTGGGATCGGATGAGGCACATAATTTCCTCATCAGTCAGGTTCAAGGTGGCAGCTGGATCCAGTGGATTTTCCCAACTGATATATGAGGTTGAAGTAGTCATCTGCTTCAAAGTTAAGAGGAGACAATTGGGGCTGGGGACTATAAACATAGAGGAGACCAGCAGTCTGGCTGGGTGACTATAAACAGGGAGTAGACCAGCATTGGCTTGGTTCGGGGGGTCCTTGTCAATTAATAGCCTCCTTGTAAAGGCAGTGGTAGGAGTGCTGAGTCATTCCTCCATCGTCTGGCTACCATCGTTCTCATTATCTTTATGAAGCTTGCGGGCTTTTAAAATTCTACCCAATGCTAGTTCTCGAGATAGAGCTTGAATCCTTAATAATAATAATACTCTACCACCACCGGGCGAGGTTAGTTCTCAAAGCATTTTCTACCACCTAACCCTCATAGTCTTATTATTATGTGGTCACAAACTCAAATTAATGAGGAAAAGTTCATTCACTGGGTGGGATTCGAACCAACGGATCTCTACGCTACCTGGATTACCAGACTAGTGCGTTAACCACTTGACTACCAGTGCACCTTAGCATTGCAAGAAGTACAAGTTGAAAAGTTATCATATTTGTGTTAATCATTTTCGTGATATCACAACTACTCACACTCGCTTTACTAATTCTACGCTGAAACCGGGACATGAACCACCGACCTCTATGTTACAAGTCCGCAGCCTTACCTATCTATCAAGCTACTGAGGTCGGTTTGCGAGAAGAGTATTTTCAGAGTGAGCGAAATACGCGTTTCTCTGTATCACATCAAACATAATTTTTTGTATTGTATAGGTAAGAAAGAACATTTCTCATTTTAAATAAATGCATGGGCCCATGGGTGGATTGAGCTATTTTTTAAATTAAAACCACGACGGGGCAATCACTTTCATTATGTTATCAGCAAGAAGTTGGAGATCTTCGCTGGGAGATGTTGATGGTACATGTTACATGATGTTACATATATTGTAATCTCAGTACACGATTCGCTGTAGAGTGAGCCATCTTGAGTGGGCCATTTTCCCAACTTTACTTTAACACACATGATAACTTAAACATCAAAAGTTCTATCTTTTACATGAAGTGCCTAATGCTGTGTAAGAAAAGAGGGCCAAATCTTAAAAACTTTCAGTAGGGCGTCTGCAAATTAAAAAAAAAAAAAAATTAAAGTTATAATTCAAAGATATTAAATCTTTGAATATTAACTATCAATTTGAATATTAACTTTGAATATTAACTTAAACATGTAATATTAAAACTATCAATCAAAACGATTATTATTCTTAGGCAATACTGATGTGATATGGGTACTTCACTTCCTACAAAAATTAGTTAGTTATTTTATTTAAACAACCAAGTCAACCTAGAAAAATTTGATCCGTAATATCCGTAGTTAATTTCTAACGAATGCACAAATTTATTTAAACAATCATTTTCACATAGAAAGAAAGAACTGAAAACTAAGTTGCTCAGTTTTGTACTGCTCTAATTACAAAGCTACATATTGGAAACGAGACTGGACAAGAACAAGCGAGAAAATGTCAGTAAGCATTAAATTTATTTTCGCGCATAGTTACCAACATAGATTTTATATACATACATAATATGACTTGTACTCGTATAATGTAGGAAGATGTCTTAAATAACCAACTAAATATAGTTAACAATGTATATCTTTTAGCCTGAAAAAAGTAGGCCTGAGTGGTACCAGCACCTATGATATGGACTAATAACCTACCATATTATTATCATTTTCCGAAGTTTCTGCGGGAGTTACAATCATTTATGTTCTAGCTCATAAATAGTACATCACAGAGAGAAGTTTCAAGGACTTAAAATATAGAAAAAATTGTTTACAACATAATTTTATTCATTATCTTTTTTTGTATAATGAACACTTTTCATGTTAGACGTGCTTCAAGTGCAAAAACCGATGATGCCCCTTCAAATTGCATACTCAAAAATAGCAAAACTTCAAGCTCAATGTGGAGACTCAAGATCATTTTTTTAATTTTTGAAACTTTCAGGGATTGATCTACTCACAAAACCACAACTTTTGACATATTAGGCGTTTTCAAATTCCAAAATTATTTTTTTACCCCCTGTTTCACTCCGGCCTAATGTATAATTATGTATATATATTTTTTTAATATGTATAATAACCTGGTGAAATATGTTTTAAGAAAATTCCAAAAAAATTGTAGATTTTCTTAGTAAACTAATTTTGGTTGAAAAGAAGATATTCAGTACTATGGTACTGAATCTACGGTTCTCTGAATTAAAGATATCCTAGAGAAGCGAAGTTCTGGACAACTCTCAGCTGACAAATGCCCACTTACCACTAGGCGAAACAGCTGTCCTGGGATATCTGGAACTCATATCCCAACGGGGCTTTTACCTTCCATTCCCTGGAAACTCACAAACTAGCATTCAAATGAACATCAGGAAACCTGATTGAGGCCGGGAATAGCCAGCATAAAGGAGGATCGAATATGAATGGTCACCTATCCAAGTCTTTATCTCGTTGGACGTTGATTAACATCAATGACAGAACTAGTTCAACTTGCCATCAACGCTGGCGTTGTATAAGTAGTGCTTTATTCAGACTGTCAGCGCAAGACAGGTAGTCCCATTATGCTAACAGTTTAACAAAGCCCCACCTTAATTTTATTTGATTATTTTACTTCTAAATGGTTCCTGAGTACTTAGGAGAGAAATGAGCAATATGAGCATACTAGAGGTACAGTGAAAGTGGGGCCCCATGGCAAAGAAAATACAAGAGAGTAGACTGAGATGGTTTGGATGTATTGAGCGAAGAGAGGAAAACTATGTGAGTGCAAGAATGCAAGAACTTGAAATAGGCGGTAAAAGAAAGAGAGGAAGACCAAAGATGAGATGGAGAGACAAAGTTGAAAAAGACCTCAGAGAGAAAAACTGGAGAAAAGAGGACGCGCTAAATAGAAAGACATATAAGGAAAGGATTCATGGAACAAATGTAAACCCCAAGTAGGTTTACGAAAAGGCAAAGTTAAAGAAGAAAGAAGAAGAAAAGACAAGACATTCCTGCCAGATGTAAAATGTAAGATGGAACATATATTTTTCAAGGTTCCATTGTTGGGTTTGAGACAGAGAAAACAGTCCCCTTTTTCTCCTCTGGAGGTCCTAGTCTAAGCCCGGTATACACTGACTCAACACTGCCCACAGCCATGGATATTTATAACACATATTCCTCAAATCTGGACTTTGCAGACCCACCTAGTAGTGTTTTTAAAGAGAACACAAAACTTGTACTTTGTGAAATTAAATCATAGTTTATATGTTTATAATACATAATAGATAGGATAGTTTTAGACATTTTACTTAGTAATTGCTCTCGTTTGCAGGGCGTTAAGTAAAATTAAAAAAAAAAAATTGACTCATGGCGACTCACCGTCTAGGAATCATGGACTTGAGCAGATCCACCACCACGGTGCTATCATTCATCGACATGGCCGTCTCAACGCCCGCCTCCACATTCTTGCCGTTCACCGCCAGGAACACGCGGCCCAGACTCCTCTCCCTGTTCCTCAGCACCGCCATCATCTTCTCGTGTCCGTTGTAGATGGTGGACAGCAGCTCCTGCTCCGACAGACTCGGGGTTCGATTCCTTCCGGGGCTACCGTACGATTTCTGAGAAAAAAAGGTCAAAGTTAGATTAGAGAAATAATAATAATAAATAATAATAAATCATTTGTTTTATTTTTCATATATTTTTTTTATACAGAGGACCCATCCTAAGCCATTTTTATTTGGCTTCTAAGATGAAATTGACCCTAGGTTAAGATCTGCAGCTACAAGACAGCTGAACATCCCTAATAAGAAAGAAGTGTACCTGTACAAGTTCCCCATTATCAAAGCCATGGCCTCATACAATGATAAAACTTTGATTCCCAATCCTTAATTATCTTCCCTTATCACGTCATTTATTGCTGCAGTTCGGTGACATATTACAAGTCTATCTTGTTTTATATCACTAGCTTCAGTGTAGACGTTAGTAAAAATTATCTTCTTGATTTTTCTTCTTCTTTTACTTTGCCTTTTCCCAAACCTACTTTGGTTCGGGATCTGTTCCATGAATTCTTTCCTTCCCTATCTTTCTACACTCAGCGGCAGAATTA
The DNA here is from genome assembly GCA_024516035.1 of Bactericera cockerelli. Taxonomy (NCBI): domain Eukaryota; kingdom Metazoa; phylum Arthropoda; class Insecta; order Hemiptera; family Triozidae; genus Bactericera; species Bactericera cockerelli. The sequence goes on from CM044956.1 coordinate 39,039,216, forward strand.
ACCGGACACTAGCTGTCTTTCCATTTGACTCCATGTACTTCCTGATGGACTAAATGTGACATAACTTGAGAGATAAAACCACTTTAAGGGTTAATAATAAAAAAAATGAACTTACAGGCAAGAACTGTTCCATGTCTATTCCAACGGGCGAGCTCAAATTCATCGGAATGATCTGCTCTCTCTCCCTCTCCCGTCCCAGGGTGCCTACAGGCGACCCCGCGTTCATACTGTCCAGCGTGGAAAACCCAGAGTCCTGACTAGTCTTTGTAGGGAACATGGAGCCTGGCGCATCTGAACCACTCGGGAATGAAGAGGACTGGTGACCCGCGCGAAAGTAATCTCGGTAGCGACTAGCACCAGCGCCGTTCCCATGGTTACTGTTGACGTTACTATGGAGATGGACGCCATTCGAGTTTCCATGGTTACCATTCGCGAAGTTGGGGTCTTTCTCTTTCGTGATGAATCGGGAACTCTCGGGATCCTTCGATGAGAATCGTGTAGGCTCGTGCATTGTCGGAGATTCTGATGGTTCTGGAATGCAATTTAATAGATCTGTTAATAGGTATAATCTTTTTTCAAGTTTTTTTTTTAAAAAAACTATATTTCTTGTTTCTACAAGTCATAATCCTACACTTAGTGCTCCTTATGTTAAAAATGGAACAATATTGTGAGGGCAAATGTTAAAATAACGGTTCCGGATATACTGTCTTTTCGTGAGAGATGGATTTTTTATTAGGTGGAAATCCCATGTTGGTCGGGTGTCTTTAAAAGATTTTTTCTCTCAGTTAATTTGGAGATCCTACTGAACCTGTTGGTTTTGCGGTTAAAAGCACAAACAATGCAATCAGTCTTCTACACTACTCAAGTACTCATGCCTGCTATTTTGACGTGTCCAAAATCTTGAAAAATACAAAACTGCTATTTATTCTAGTTCTAGAACTTTTTAATTCTAGTTTACCTATCAATTTTTTACATCTTCACAAAACCAGCTAGCTACACAAGAAAGCAATTTACAAGTACAATGAACAATAGAAAATTACCTAGCATCGAGTCACCGTAACCAGCCAGGAAGTCATTCTCTTTCGTGGAGGCAAATGAAGAGAAAGCGCTCGGCTTGGCGGGAGAGTAGGTCGGATAGATTCGGCTCTCTTCGTGCTCCTTCGTGGGAACTTCGAAGTCGACACTCGGCTTCCCGAACGATGACGTCACGAAGGCGTGCTCATCCACGTCACGCTCGAGGGACTTGGGGGGGAGGGGAGAGGAGGAGGAGGGGGGGTAGGCGCTGGTCGTGGGGAGGGGGAGAGGGGGGGGGTCGGAGGAGGAGCTATAGCTGAATCTGCTGCGGGTGGGCGGGGCCTCGAGGCTGCCGCTGCTGTAGCTGGGCGAGGCTGAGAACAGGAAAAGAGAACAATATTAATTGATTTATCTTAGGTATATATTATGTAATTTTATATAGAACTAGGATTCTTTTAAAAAAATTCACTAACCGACTTAAAATTCGCCCAACTCGTAGGCTTCACGATTACTGACTGGTTGGTTTTTAATGTTGCTGTAAAGATATAGGTTCTGTGTGTTTCTTATAGACCAGATATGGCAATGTGTATATTATAGCATTTAAATTCATATTTGTTTCTACAGAAATATCTGTTTATGATTTTTTTTTTTAATTCATAAAAAAATTTAAATTCATATTTGTTTCTACAGAAATATTTCTTTACCGACCTCAGAAGCTTGATCTATATGGTAGCGGACTCGCACCCGGACTTCTGTGGTTCGAGTCCCAAGTTCAGCAAAGATTGAGAGTAGCTTGAGTAAATTGTGATAAAACACATATTATATGATAACTTTCAACTGATTTATTTTGTTCTCTTTTAATCAGGAGGTTATGAAACGTCCAGAAAAATGAAAAAAATTGAAATCGGAGAATTTTTTTATATTATTTTTACAAACACAATACTTCCGATTTCTAATTTTAGATATTTTCGAAAGAAATACACAATGAGTTTGAACCAGCAACCTCTACATTGTGAGTCTAGTTACCTGGGGATATAGTTCGTCTAGGGTCTAGGAGATATGAGTTGTGAGTCTAGTTACCTGGGGATATAGTTCGTCTAGGAGATATGAGTTGTGAGTCTAGTTACCTGGGGATATAGTTCGTCTAGGAGATATGAGTTGTGAGTCTAGTTACCTGGGGATATAGTTCGTCTAGGAGATATGAGATGTGAGTCTAGTTACCTGGGGGTAAGGTCGCTTAGGAGAGTCTAGTTACCTGGGGATATGGTTCGCCTAGGAGATATGAGTTGTGAGTCTAGTTACCTGGGGGTATGGTTCGCCTAGGAGATATGAGTTGTGAGTGTAGTTACCTGGGGGTATGGTTCGCCTAGGAGATGCAGTTCTGGAGGAGCCTCGCGACGCAGGGGAGGAAATATACAGCTTGGAAATGTTGCTACTCACGTCACAGCCGGCCAGTCTGAAATTAAATTGATTTTTTTTTTTTTTAATTCTAATTCAAATGATATAATATATTTAATTAAAAACGTATTCTTTCTTCAGAGTGCTCATTACGGATGCCACATTTCCTCTTTGTACAAATTGAATTGTCATTGTCAATATATTACTGTAGAGTGTAGACGAATTTAGAAAGTTCCGTGATCATCCAAGGACACTCGGGCTGTATGAGTCGTGGCATCATCTTGTTTGAACCAATACCAACTAATAACTAATGACATCAAGAGCTGTTCCAAAAAAGTTTTCAATCAAATCGACGGAAACCACTTGATTTTTGTATATAAAAAAACAAGGACTAATTATTCCAACTCTCGAAATAGCATACCCCATTACCCCATACTATATCACTCACTTTATTTATATCACTCACTTGACCAACCTCAGTAGCTTGTAACGCGCAAATTTCGGGAACTACTCGAGGGATTTTGATAAAATTTTGCACACATATAGGAGATAATCTGTAGATGATCCCATTTTAAATTCATCAAATTCGTACTAGCGGTTCTGGGTGAAAGAGACCATGCGCCTGACCACTAACTTTTTACCTAAAAGCTTATATCTCGTGAACGGTACACCCAATTTTGATGAAATTTTGAATGTATATGCATATTATTGTTTCACATAGGTTATTTATATGTATTTTTTAATTAGTTATAATTTAACTCTGATATTTAAGAAAATCCGAAATTTTGGACAAAAAAGTAAAAAAATAAGGACCACGACTTGCCGATACAGAATTTTTTGTGGAATTTAGAATGTAGAAAAAACGATATTCTACCATATATAAGAAATGTGAAGAAAATCGGTTGAGCCGTTTTGGAGATACAAGTAATTTTGTATAAAATCTCAAAATTGGCACGTGTTTACAATGTGAAACAATCACGAGGAAGTATTGTGTCCATAATTGGCAGTGTTTTTTTACTGAAATATCACAAAGGGTTGGGTGGAAGAGATTGCCACAGGCAATAACCCCGCCCTTTAGGTAGGATATTATTGTTATTTTCTTTTTTTTACTTATTTATTTTGTCATTTGTTTGTTTGTTTGTTTTTTTTTTTTTTTTTTTTTTTTTTTTCTTTTCTTTTCTTAATTTTATACTGTTACCTGTACTTTGTCCTCCTAAAAAAAAAAAATTGATATCTACACAAATATGATTGAAAATATATACATATATGTATATAATACATATATCCCTTACTTGGGCGGCAGCTCCAGCTCGGGGGAGCTGGCGTCGGAGGGGTGCATCATGGCCAGGGAGAGGCTGGGGGGGCGGTGCGCGGAGAGCTTGCGCGCGGGCCGCACAGGGGAGAGAGGGGGAGTGGACGAGTCGCCCGGCTGGGAGAGGGGGGGTAGGGGAGGGCGCGGGGTCACCTGGATCCAGTCCTCGGGGTCGCTGTTCAGAGAGGGGGTGGAGGGGAGAGGGGACCTGGAACACAGGTAACGCGTAACTATTATTATTACAAATATGAGCTGTTGAGAGAGGGGGTGGAGGGGAGAGGGGACCTGGAACACAGGTAACGCGTAACTATTATTATTACAAATATGAGCTGTTGAGAGAGGGGGTGGAGGGGAGAGGGGACCTGGAACACAGGTAACGCGTAACTATTATTATTACAAATATGAGCTGTTGAGAGAGGGGTGGAGGGGAGAGGGGACCTGGAACACAGGTAACGCGTAACTATTATTATTACAAATATGAGCTGTTGAGAGAGGGGGTGGAGGGGAGAGGGGACCTGGAACACAGGTAACGCGTAACTATTATTATTTTTTTAAACTTTAATCGCAAACAAGTTGCCTTTTTTATTTACAATTATTGGACATATATAAGTACATAATATACAAAATAAACAATAGAAGCTGAGTTGGAGTACAAAAAAACAATAGAAATGTTACAACTTACTACAAATAAAAAAGAATAAGAAGAAAATAAATGTTAGGAGTCAATTACAAAATGTTACAAATTATTACAAAGTGTTTCAAGTTATTACATAATTTACAGTATCAGATTAACTTGAATAATCTGATTACTCAATGGGTGGGAATTTCTGCCTGAGCTCATTAAGTATAGACAAGACCTCCTCATCATTAAATGATGGGCACTGATCAATATGGTATCTATAGTAACATGATTGATGACAATATTTACATATACAACTATCATATGGTTCATGAAAACTCTTGTCCTTACAGGTCTTGAAGTGAAAACCATGAATTGAGTATCTTATTACATTGGATCTAAAAATACAATTAAATGATTTCCATGAATTATTATTAAATGCTGGTCCATCAGAGTAGTCATTTACAAGAAATTTAACCATAGATTCTTCTTTTCTGATATTGTATTTTACTAGTTCAATTTCATTAAACACAAAGTCTTTTTCAATAAGATCATTTACCAAATTTCCTACTTCCGCTAAATGCTGGCACGCTGTTGCTGATGAAGAAATGTGACAACCAAGGACTTTTTTAATGAACCTACTTTTTACTCTATCTAATTCAATTAATTGGTCTGATTTTAAAAGGTGGCTGAAAGCTTTTAGACCATAGGTAAGAATAGGCTCTAGTTTTGATTGAAATAATAATACTGATGATTTAATACTAAGTTTTGTGAGATTTTTCATTCTTTGAATTGAATAAATGCATTGTTGTTTCCTTTTGTTGATATGTTTTGCAAAAGACAGCTTAGATTGAAGAATTATTACAAATATGATTATTGTTAAAATTCAAAAATTGATGTTTGAAAGAAATCTATGTATAAATCAAAAAATATTAAATACTTTATCGATATTAATTAATTGATAATTCACTATGTGAAACCGCGCTCCCACATAGCCGTATCACAACGGTGATTTTACCTTACATTTGCTGGAAACTCACAATGAGTTGAGAGTGGTTTACCACTCACCTTTCGAGAAAGCAGTTGACAACTCACCGGTTGAGAGAGCGGTTGACAACTCACCGGTTGAGAGAGCGGTTGACAACTCACCGGTTGAGAGAGCGGTTGGGCTGAAAGATGGCCGTGTAGTCACTCGGGTTGGCTATGGTGGCGACCAGTTCCTCTTCGGTCCCGTGTCCTCGTCTCCCCCCGTCTCCTCTATGGGCTTCACGTCGATCTTGGCTTTGGTCTTCGACTTGGCCTTGGTGAAGCTCTTGCGCAGCGAGGTGTTGTGGGAGAAGGGGACTGAAGAGGAGTACTGGGGAGGCGGGGTGCCCAGGGGATGGACCAGGCTCAGGTCTACGACGTGGATGGAAGTGTTGGTCAGATGATAGGAGGCGCCAATCTGTAGACAGAAGGACCAAAGGGTTAATACATGAACCTCAATACCCAGTTTTTATTTATTTATCGTATGGCTCTATTACACATCTCATAGTGAGAAGACATGTGTAATAAACTTACTTGATCAAGAAATCTGATGGCAATTATTGTTTGATCACCAAAATTGTCAGTACTTTAGGCGTTGCCCAGGGTGAACCACGAGAACCAGTGTCACGGTAGCTCAGTGGTACAGGTGACAACACTCTGTGTATCCAGAGGTTGCGAGTTCGAAAACTAGCCAGGACATGACAAGTTATCCTCCCATTTGGGAATTTCACCACATAATAATATTACTTGGGCTTACCGCTCGAATAATGGAACTTGATAGTCCATATCAGGAAGAATAAATAAGGCCATATTATTAATGTAATACCCACCTCACAAGTTCGATTGATAGGGCGGCGGACTCGTAGTTCGAGTCCCAGGCATTGCGAAAATTAATTAGTTTGAGTAAATTTGACATCAGTTGTGATTTACACATACATGATTGATAACGTTTAAAAAAAAGATATCTAAGTTTAATTTAACATGTCAAATCTAAAATATGGACATCAAGAACTTTTATTTCGTCAGCTGGAAGGTAAAACTGATCATCTGCATTTAGTCTAATGCCATTTGGTCATTGAAATCTCCGCCAATCTCTCAGATAAACATTGTTTTTCGCTTTTTCCCTCGCATATGTTTGAATTCTACCGAACTTTTGATTTTTACCCAAAAGTTAGGTTAATTTCCGACCAGAGTAACGAAAAATCCGAAAAATGACCAACTGTAACTTGGTCACTTTTACCTTCTAGCCGACGATTTGAATCCCAACTTCAAAATTTTAAGCCGCAAGGCGGCCTCTTAGGGCCATGGCCACTTATACATAATAAACAAGACTGTAGTATATTTTTTTAAGTGGTTCAATCTATGTTTATCTCTTCAACATCATATTCATCTACAAGATAACTATAAATCTAAACTATCAATTGCTAATTTTCAAGAGACAAAATATACTAAGTTTGATCAAGTGTGGGATTTCCGTGCTCAAGTAAACAAACCATTGTTTGGATACAAAATCACATCATCACTGCCACAGCCAATTCAAGTTCATGTATCCAGGTTATGCTAAACACATGTGGGAGTGACTAGCTTGCACTGCTCTGATATCCATCACAATACAGAGTGACATCATCCAACAACAAACATTCAGATACTGTGATACAGACTGCTACAGTTTGCTAGTTCATAGAATGAATGGCATCATATATGTAGCCGATAGCCTGAATTGGAAAACAACTGCTGTGTTACAAATCGTCTTCAATAGAATTCATACACGCATGGAGACCATTCAAGTGTGAACTTAACAGGGCCGAATAAATATGAGGATGATATGGTTCGTTTATTCTGCCAAAAATCGTTAGTTAGCAACAGGGGGAGCGCGCGATGTGGTTGAGCACTCGCTTGCCATGCGGAAAGTCCCGGGTTCGGTCCTCCAAGCCGACAAAAAAAATTGTACTCTAAATTTTGCTAATTGTTCGTAAGAGATACCTTCCGGTGCGCTCGGGTTGACCCAGCACCTAAATGGGAAGTATTGTGTCACTTCTCGCACATTAGAAGGGAGGCATACTACAGGATAGGCAAGCTACAACACAGACCACAAGCGTCTACAGTAGTTTTTGTTTCATGGCTACGAAATAAAAAAGTTGTGAAACACTTATCTTCAAAAGAAAGAAAAAAAAAAGGACCATGATGATTGATGGTCACAAAACGGGGCCCGTGACAGTTCACAGGACAAACTAGTCTAAGACTATCGCGGTGGTGCAAATTAATTGAGAGAAGATAGCTTTTGATTAAAAGGCTTTTGGGGTAACGAACTACTAGATGGGTTAGTCAAGGTTTTGTGGGTCTACTCACTGTTTATATTTTTTTTAAAAAAAAAAGCACTATTACAATAGTATTACAATAGTTTTTTTCCTAAAAAATTCTCTGACTAAACGAAAAATTTCCCTTTCGTTTTTACCTACTATTATTTTATAGAAAGGAAAGTAATGGGATCACCCAAAAAATCATACTTCCCAGTAATTTTATCTGAGAGTTTGAACTCGCAAACCCTTACCCTCCTGAATACGCGCCTACGTTTTCAAACAGAAGCTCACCACTATTACAAGACCAAGGACTAGTTACTTCACTCTTATTAAGCCGGTTATTTGTTCTTCATTCAGTTATTGATAAGGATATCAACCAACAAGTATTAATAACGAGAACATTTCATAATTACTATTCAACTAATAGACTGATACACTTTATTCTAATTCTACTTATATGTATGTAGTGGGTATAGGTATTTTGGCTAATTCGGGAAGGTTGGGTATGGGTAGAATGTTTCTAGTTTGATAGAGAATTGAGAAAGCTACAAGTTTTTACTTTCTCACAATGAGTAGGTATAATACTTGAATTTCTAAAATAAAGCACACTGGTAATGAGCTGAGAAACTTGCATGAGAAACATTTTGCTCATTCAATATCTTGATCAATTCATTAAAACCTAACCTATACAAGCAACTCGCCAATGAACATTACATTGAATTTTTACTAGCCTCTGGGACTCATATATTTCTATCTGAATGCACCGGTTCTCGTAGGATCACCGAAGTTAAGCAACGTCCAGCGAGGTGAAGACTTCGCGATGGCATTCCGGCCTAACCCAGGCTAGGTGTGGTTAATGTGGGTAGCAGGTTTGTGAGTTTCACCCCCGTCGTGATATGACCATGCAGTTGAAAGTTACGTTAAACCCAAATTAAAAAAAAAAAAACAGGAAACGAATTACTTGGTGCATTTTTGCTTTAGATGTCTTAGGTTTAGTTTTACTTTGAGGATGAAAGTTCTACTAGTGAGAAGTAGAAATCAGTGGTGGCATTCCAAGATATTGGATATCTTTTTAACCACACGGTAATGGCACCAAAACAAGTGCTGGAATAAAGGGACTCTTAAGTCCCAATTAGGCAATGTATAATAGGTGTATGTGCTGTATGTTATCATTATGTGGCCGTGAACAGAGGAATTGAAAAAAGCTGATGTCATTACTTACCAGTTCGGTCCCAGACACAACTAGGTCTTGTACTTTGCCCCACCCCATGGGCACAGAATCATACTGTCGCCCCGGCTCCCACCCAAACACCTTGAGCCCCTCCATGTCTCCTCCTAGCAGACATTCCCCTCCACTGCTGAACGTCAGACACCTGGGAGGGGGAATTTAATAATGAAAAAAAAAATTGAATTCGAATTTTTAAAAGGATTTTTTTTTACTTTATAACATCACCCCTTGGATCATTACTTATTCTATGAATTTATAGTTTCATATGTATGTAGGTATTATGTCTTGTATGTATTACCTATGTACTTGACCAATATATTCTAGCATGATATAAAATACTAAAAATAATCATAAATTTGTAAATTAAAAATTATGACCTCCTACGCTGAAGTTATTTATTATGAGATGAAAAAATGTGGCTGAAGATGGTTTAAAAAAATACTACACTGATATAAAATTGAATTATAAACGACAGAAAAGTATGTGAGCAAAAATGAAATGGTAAACTTGACATTGAGCATGTAAGAAGTCATAACAAATATGTATCTAGTGTGGGAATTCATCAGTTTAGATTGAGATCAATGCATGAATTTGAACTTGTTTGACCACATACAAATGGTGCTCAAAACAACTAGGTACTATATTAAGAATTATTTATACAGAAGAAGAAATTAAATTATTTGGAGAAGTCTAGTTATTTTCAGTTGCCTATAAGAGTTGTGGCATAAAAACGCAAATAAACACAGTTTATCTCTATAACATACTCTCATCTTATAATAAAATTACGATTTTGTCAAGAGGAGATAGAACTATACTATGATAGAAGTTGGATGAGAGAGCTTCTAAATTAACCCATTATTTCAATAAAAATGAACCTAGTCAAAAAAAAAAAATGTAGTAGACACACACTGTAGTTTTGTGCTTTGTGCCACATCTTCATACTCCTCACTTTATAGACACCCAGTGTTTGTTTGGCCACTATCACTGTAGATTAGTGTAGATACCAGCACTAGTCTAGTAGCAATATCAGTCAGCTGCTTCTTATCTAGAGGAGATAGAACTATACTATGATAGAAGTTGGATGAGAGAGCTTCTAAATTAACCCATTATTTCAATAAAAATGAACCTAGTCAAAAAAAAAAAAAACAATAATCTTACCTGATTGTGGACGAGCATTTTTCAGTGGAGGAGACAAGACTAAACTTTTCCAGATCCCAGAAGTTGACCGTGCGGTCCGCGGCACTGGAAGCCAGCAGGAACTCATGTGGGTGATACGTCACATCGGTGATGGGAGCAGAATGGTGGCTAAGATCTGAGATGCGCTTGCCTGCCCGGAGATCCCAGATCTACAGTGGATCATGATGTTAACAACATAAAGAAAAAATAAATACTGCAAGTTCTTTGGAAAGTCCTCTGAATTTATGGGACTTGATTTGGTTTTATGAGAACCAGGCATCAAAAGACAACTCTTTTGGCTTAGTGGACCTTGTCAATTGAGAGAATAACCATAACATCCTTATAGAATTCTTTAAGATGTGATCTCCAATAAATAAGGTATTATTGGTAAACTATGAAAGTAAAATTATTTTCCTGAGATGAAAATTTTCAACCTAGTTCACAATAATAACATGGGTTTAATTTCAGCCCTTTAGTATTTAATTTGGCCATGTAATAGAAAGTAGACAACACTATTAAAACTTTAACTCACCCTTACAACACCATCCTCTCCCCCAGAAGCAATCCACTGACCATCAGGGCTGAATTTCAAACTATTGATACTCTTGCTGTGACCTCGGTAGTTGTAGATACAACCTTTTTTTCTGAGATCCCAAAGCTGTGGAAGGGACAAATAAGGCACACAAAGCATATTAATATTAGTAAAATCAGTATTCACAGAAGAAAGAAAATTGTATAGCTGGGGGACAAACAGGGAGAAGATCAGTGTCTCACTAGAGGACTATAAACAGAACTGACTAGATACCCTTACAAGCCAGGCTAGCTTGCAGTTTCCAAAGGGTTTAATGACCATCATTCAATTCTCCAGCTGTAGCCAAGCTGGCTACAACAACAACACAATAAAGAAAAACTGTATGATAGATTTAAGATTAAACAGTATAACATAATTATATCAATGTTAACTAAAGATAAGGCACAATAAGTGTTTTTAGCATACACAGAAATTTAAGTATTATAGTAAAGAAAAACTACATGATATATAACATAATTATTTCAAAAGTTAGCTGTGTGATTAATGATTATTTTAATGCAAATAACAGTGTACAACATTTTAAATTATGGATTCAAGGTTTATATTATGAGACTTAATTTACATTTATTTTTAGCAACATTAGTAATTTATGTAATACTGAATTACTTTTTTTTTTTATTAAATATCACATAAGAGGCATCAACTTGCCTTTATGAAGGAGTCCAATGAGCCAGAACACAGATAATCTCCGTATGGATGAAAGTTAACACTGGTAATGCTAGCTTTGTGTCCATTGAGTGTCCTCTGTACCATTGGAACGGCAAGGTTCCATATCTTGATAGAACCTGACTGGCATCCAGCTGCTAATGTTTCCTCCCCAATGCCAAATTCTACACATTCCACTGGAGTTGAATGACCACTCAGGCTCTGAAATTAAAAAAAATGGTGCTAAGAAATATGAAGAACTGAATTGCTGCAATTATTTTAAGTAGGTACCTATCTAGTTATTACAAAGTGTGCACTCTTTAATATTTAATTGTGCACAAGCAAATATTCAATAGTTTTAGAATATATACCTTGTTAGATACATGTTTTTTGTTAACACCAGTTTTCTAAATACCCATGGGCTATTGTTTAGTTTTTACTATTAAATTTATGTAGGTACACACAATGTAAATCAACAGTGCAATAATTCTTAATTTTTGCAAAATAACATGTATTTTTTTCTTTGTTTCTTTTTGAACATTCCAAATTACTTTTTTGATATGTATTATTACAAGTCTTTTCATACCATGATGCAGTTGCTTTTGCCCAGTGCCCATAGATTAACTTTCTTGTCATCTCCACCTGTTGCTAACACTTGGCCAGATTTTTTGCCAAGACACAAGCAGTTGACACTGGCACCATGAGCCATGAAGTCTTCTGTGAAGTAAAATGGTAAACCAATATTATAATAACAAAACATTTTTGTAATGGTACTTAGAAACCTTTCATATTGAGAGTCAGAAGTTTGTATAAGCTTAGGAGATAATACTAAGAAATATTAATATTGTACAAAAAAAAACCCATACTATTCAATTCAAAAATTCTTGATCTGAACAAAGTTATCAATAACCTCTTTCACTTCAGAATATAAGTAATAATAGTAACCACAACTATTTATCTATAATTAATATTTATTTATAAATAAAAATAACAAGTAACAACAACTGCAGGGTTTAAAGAAAGACTTTTCAGTTCTATTTGAGCAGTAAAACAAATATCTATTGTTATTTTATTTTTTTAATTTCAATACCTTAATACCTTACACAACAAATTATCTTTGAAAAAAGTTGAATCCTCAAATTAACAGTTTAAAGTTAGATATTAATTGATTTATTTTTATCATAGTTATACATACCAAGCCATATTCAATTGTAACAATTTTTTATAGCTTTCGGAATTTTAAGATGCTCATCATAGGGTTCATCATAGTTAAATAACTGGCTAAATTACCATGTATATTAATCTGGTCATAAATACAGCCAAATGATAATCTAGTATTTCCCATTTTTTAGTAGAGCACTAAAATTAAAAAATACAACTGTAAAATAATAATAGACTTACGTAGCTTCCATGACCTCCTCACAGGTGAAGCCATTACAAATGAAGGAACAAAATTAGATGGTTTTCAATGCATTCTGAAAAGAGCAAAAAACATTTTCAATTTCAATTATTTTTTTTCACATCACTTGGGATAGAAATTTGTGAACAATAATTTGCATTGTATCATTGAGGTTTTTATTTATAGTTTCAGGATATTGGATTGATGTGCCGATGGAATTTTTAGACACTTGAGATGAGATTCTATTAATAGTTCCTGCTAATATCAGAGTATCATTCACATCATCACAAGTGCTCAGCATAGAAACGATAAAGAGTAAGGACCAAACTACTGGATAAATTACAATAGTGATAGTTTTAACATCAAATCCACCCACTTTTACAAACGTACATTGTATTATATTTACTATTTCTAAAACACCTTACACATGTTAAAGAATTCTTGAATCACAACCAAGTTACCTTGCAAAGAATTTCTATGTAGGTAGATACTCACTGAGTGATGAAAAATTTGACTGTTTACAAGGTCCAAGTTGATGAGACTATCCTTAACACTACTGTAAATGGTAAAGACCAAGATTCAAGATAGCCATGAAGATTAGAAAAAAAGAGAGGTAGAGTGGTGTGAGATCACTGAAGAGAATGGGTTCTTTTGCTTGAGTACAAATTATTTCACACAAATTATTGATGGTATTGTATTTAGGATATGTTTTTCTAGTGTAAGAATGAAATCACTTAAATCCTGTCACTAAAATTAATATTTAGTTAGATAATAATGGGACAGTTTTTAATTTGAATGTCCAATGATTAACTTGTAATCAGTAATCTCAAATCAGAGTAAACTTTTCAAAATTTTCTTTCCAAAAAAGTAAATAAAATGGGACGAGTTTTAAACTTAAGATTACTGATGGATTTTTGAGCTTTACAACCAACCACGACGCATGCGCACAAATGTGAATGCACGTCCTGAAGTAAAATACATCTCCGCGCTAATCTGAATTATGTGATCAAATTTACCGTTTAACTCGAAATTGAAGATTAAAACTTGATTCAAATCAGCTGATTTCGCGTGCCAGCACTACCAGAAACGATGTTACCATTTGGAGTCGAACCACAGTTAAATCATGGTTTAATCAACCCCGTCAAATGATTATCATGTACCCACTACAAAAATAGAAAGCCCAATCAAACTCAGGAATAAATCTGTCTATCATATGCACCCGGGAGTTACATCTCTCACAAAACTACAAGACCTTGTCCACAACACAGTGCAGTGATTTGTAACATACAAATTTAGTGCACAATTGGCAATCCCCAGCCAACTATTTTTTTCTTCTTCAGAATTTGGTTGCAGTGGATCCCAAGGGCCACCTTATGGTTGGCTTGTGTTGACCAAGCATCTAAAAAGGAAGTAATGTCACTTCTGAGAGGTATGCTATGGGATGGGCAAGCTACAGCACAAGCAACAGCCCCTGTTTCATAGCTACATATCAAAAAAGGCTGCAAAAACAATTTTTTTAATAATAATAATGGAGTTTACCAATTATTTCAATTTCATCAAAGATCTCAGATTACTTTTACTACTGACATGTCCAGGAAAAACATTTGATGACCAGATCCAAGATCTAAATTCTCTAAAGCATTTACCCAATCAAAAGAACCAATTTCAGTGATATTGCCTAGAGGTAAATTCCAAAAAGAATATTATCTAATTTCATGGGCATAATGTAATGTAAGAAATAAAAAACTTTCTTTTGAGAGCAATCAGAAAACTTTCATTTTATTGTGTTAAAAATCTGTACAGAATTGGGTGTCAAAAATAATGTATATTTTGTCAAATGGCTGAAGTTAGTCCTCAGATCTTTTCTTAGAAGCAGGAAACAGGAAGGGGAGTGTGGGAAGCAGCAAACATCTATTTGGATCTTGCCCTCATCTTCCTCCTCTTTCTCTTTAGCCTGCGCATTCTCTTCTTACGCCACTGAAATCAGAGAAAAGCATAAAAATTAACAATTTATGTCTAGGCATAATTGATAAGGTGGCAGACTTGTAACCTAGAGGTTGGTGGTTCAAGTCCCAGTTTCAGCATAGATTTTAGTAAATTGAGTTGTTATTGTGATATTATGAAAATGATTAACACAAATATGATAACTTAAATATATGTCTAGGCTGCGACCTGCATACATTTCAGAGTGAACAACACTGTCTTTCATCAAGTCCCAGGGTCATGGTATTAGCAGAACCATCATTTTTGTTGTTCACTCTGTCTATCCACCTAAGACAAAATGTTCAAACAATATCTCCTGTGCTGAGATACCACAGGTTTGCATGGTGACATAGGTTTGATCCCCAGTAGGGTTTAAATTTTTCAGCACTGCCCTTTCAATGTCTTCCCCTTATTTCACAAGAATAGATGATGTTTCTTGTGCGGATAATGTTGCTTTCTCAACTCACTCAACCTGGGTCAAGCCAGCTGTAGTTGTTGTGATAGTGATGTGTCTTTAACAAGGTCAGTAATATACAGGTTCAGGGTGTTAGTCTCTTTAGAAAATAGTCACACACACAAGTACAAAACTATTACAGCTTACACACACAAGTACACTAAATCAATGAGGGAGCGAGCCTCTGTCAACCCTTGAGATTGGCCAGCTAGCAAGGCTGGTTAAGGGTTTGTTCCTGATAGTCACCTCGTACTACAGGGGGAACAGTTTATCCGATTTTTTCCCCCAGGGTACGACTCTCCACTACAATCATCACAAATCTTCCCCCGGGGGAGTTTGCTTAGCTTCAGTTGTTCCTTTGAGACCTGCGCCTCGTACTTACTACCTAATTCAAACGTCAAATTTCGTTCTTATAACGATCAGAAGTGTGGGATTATCTAGTTTGATCATCGCTCCATCGATGCTGGCTACCCTAACAGATTTCGGGAAGACCTAAGGAGTTTGAGGTAAAGATTATGTTCTCGAACTTGGAGAAAATCTGGTATCCCCTGTTATAATGTTAACATTGATTAATTAAAATCTTACCTTAGCTCTCATAGTGTAGAAAAGCTGCTAGATGCTCTCAAAATCCAGATGAATTTGGATTTAAAATATAAATGAATTTCAGCACCACATTATGGGTCAGAAACCTAATGGTGTCTGACGAATGTTGTGGTTGTGAGATTTTACGTCTCAGGTATTACAAGAACTATGCAAATAAAGGAGGGATATTATGCGGGATTTTTCTTTTCTCAATAAAAACGTAAATCTATTCCTTCCCGCGAAAATTTCAAAATTCAAATTTTGTTTTCTGATAAGGATTTTCTCAATAATTTTAATTTTATCTTTAGGTATTTAATTTGTTAGGAACAGTTCTTGGGTGGAATTCAACTTGGAGATTATCATGATCAGAAGATAATGGTGTCCATCTGGAGTAATGAATTGGTCTTGGCAGAGCACAGAGAATTACAGGTAAGTACTTTACCATAAAATTTAGAGAATATTTTAGAAGTTTGTTAGTTCCCTTCTTAAAAATGATTTTAAGTTTAAGTCATATAAAAGTTATTATATTTGTGATGTCTCAATTACTCAAACTCAGAATGCTGAGTCTCAAACCACCAACCTTCGAGTCATAAGTCAGCTACCCTATTTATCAAGTTACTGCTAACATTTTATGCTAACCCATTTAATTCACTACTTCATGTTTACAGGCAACAGCATTTGCTGTGGACACTTCTGGCAAATATGTTCTGCTTGCTGGGTGAGTATTGACACCTTACAAAGTTAGGACTTCTCAAATGAGTTTCCCAATTGCTGTCAGTTATATTGTCAGTCTCAACACCCCATTAATTATTTTTAATGGATGATTAAAATTTTGTCTCTAAAAATTCATTTTTGATTGGAATAATAGCTAGTGCATAATTATTTCCTATATCACAATATATTTTGTAGTTACTGCAGAATATATTGTACTATTTTTACAAATTTCTCTGTCATTTTTAAATTCATCCAATCTGTCAAAAGAAAATTTCCCATCCTATATTGAAGAAAGTCTATTTGTCTCATTTTTGTTTGAGTTTTGTAAACAAAATATCTCTAGAATGTTTTAAGTTAGATACTTAAAATTTCATTTATAGGTAAAATTTATTATAGAAAATAATGCGTAAAACTTTTGGTTGTAGTCAGACAACAAGAGGCTTTTTTCTAATTTATTTGTAGCATGGCAAAAGCAATGTTGCAGGTTAAGTTTTAGTATATTATTTTGTCCATAATTCTGCCACTGGTTACTGCTAACATCAAAGCAGCTACTTATTTTTCCTCACAAAGTACAAGTGTACCCCAAATATCCAGGGCAGAAAAAATCTGTCCAGTTGGAGACAAAACCCAGGTCTCTGAGCATGGAAGCCTAGTGCTCTATTCCACTTTGATTATAAAAATAAAGAATATGAGAATAAGTCATTATTTTGTGAAAATAATATTATTGCTTAAGAAACAATACCACTTACATAATATACAGGGTGTCCCGTATACAGATGCAAATATTTTGAGGGTAGGTTCAGCCCACCGTGGACTATCATATGAGCGAAACTTGCAGTGGGGCATTTTGCTTCGTTAAAGAGTTATGGCCAAATCCCTGTTTTTCCCACAGGTCTAGAGGTCACTTCGATCGATGCACGTTTTTAAAGAAATGGTAGCCAGTAAGTAATTTTTGACTTCATGTATGGGGATAGTCATGCATATTTCCCTTGAAATGCAGTTGGTTGCATGAAAAAATATTGAAAGACCAGAGAGATATTTAATCATAAGTTCAATATTTTTCTAAAATTTAATTTTTCCCTGTTTTCCCTTTCGTGAATTTAGAGGGTACTTCTACAATTGCAATTCTGCGTATCACTAGGTAAAAAAATACCCTTTGCTATTTTGTTTCAATAAATACAAAGTTCTTTCAGACGCGTGAAGGAACAAATGAGATACGCCTTATCAAACGGCACCAGAAGGAGAGAAACACATCTTTCAAATTTTGAATCTGGGCGCTATTGCATTTTGAAGAACACCCGATGCCTGAAGCGGTCTGTGTGACTATTTTTGTGCCAACTGCAAGTTATAAATGAAAATTTTCTGAGTACAATTAGTTCTATTAACCAACTATATCAATCAAATCTAATAGTTAAAATAACAAGGCGATCAATTTGTTAGGTGGAAGAGAAAGCCACAAGCTTTAAACCTCGCCCTTGGTTCGCTACATATTCTTTTGGGTTCTTTTCATTTCATGTCCTGTGTTGCAGAATGTATCATGTTTGTAGTTTATCAATAAACTACAAACATGTATCACTGTATCACCACCCTTGATCAGTCTTTGTTTATATTTATTTCACAAATTGTTACCATGTTCATTGTAAAAAAAAATGTAAATAAAGCTTGGTCCAATTGTTTATAAAATAAAAATAAAGTATTAATAATAATAGTAACCTTAAGGTTGGATGTTCGAGTTTTACCCAAGGTTAATTTTCGGCACTATTTGTTATGTGTTTGATATCATGATTGTGATAAACACAAAAAAGATATTTTTAATTTTACTTCTAAAAATAAAATCATAATATTTGTTGGTAGCGCAGAGTCTTTCTCCATGTGTATTCTTTTTCCATAATTACACCACTGGTTGCTGCTTTCGTTGCAGCCTCTCTCATTTTTCCTCATGATAACCCTGTGATTCCGTAACCCCATTCACATAAAAGTTCACACCGACCGACCACTGTGAATGATCAATTTCCCTCTGTTAAACATCCCAGAGCAGTGTATTTATACCTCATATTACGCGCCAATTCTGTTAAAATTCAGCCAACTTTGAATTTTCCATCATGATTCAGAAGTGTTTTTTGAGCTTTGTGTGTACTGCGTTCCATGATCTTTAAAGTAATATAAATGAGCTTTCTTTTTTCTAAAACTAAACATAATAGGGTATTTTTTTAACTAGTGATACGCAGAATTGCAATTGTAGAAGTACTCTAAATTCACGAAAGGGAAAACAGGGAAAAATCAAATTTTAGAAAAGTATTGAACTTATGATTAAATATCTCTCTGGTCTTTCAATATTTTTTTATGCAACCAACTGCATTTCAAGGGAAATATGCATGACTATCCATACATGAAGTCAAAAATTACTTACTGGCTATCATTTCTTTAAAAACGTGCATCGATCCAAGTGACCTCTAGACCTGTGGGAAAAACAGGGATTTGGCTATAACTCTTTAACGAAGCAAAATGCCCCACTGCAAGTTTCGCTCATATGATAGTCCATGGTGGGCTGAACCTACCCTCAAAATATTTGCATCTGTATACGGGACACCCTGTATATCCAGAAAAATTGAGAGTTTGATAGTAAGAAAAACTCCACTTTTGTAAGAAATGAATAAATCTTTACATTTTTGAAATGGTTTCTATGTGTAACTCTGCTAATAATCTTTAATATAAAAATATTACTTTGGTTTCAGGCGAAGATATTTTGGTGTGAAGAATTTAGATGATCCCTCTGCTTTTCTCCGCAAGTTTCCTCGTCATGCCAAGTTTGACTGTAAAGTTGCACAGTGGAATCCAACCAGCTTTAAGAAAGAGTATTGTGCAGTGGCTGTAAGTTTTGAAATGTTTTGTAACCCCATACATAATGTCTTATTATGATGACAACTATGCAGGGTGTTTCTCAATTAGATGTCAATACAAAAAAATAGTTATTTAGTGGGTCAATGTAGTGGTCAATTTGTTACCATTTTCGAGAAAATTGCCATTAACTTATATTTTTGTTATTTCACAAAAATATGCAGAATTTTACAAAAATATGCAAAACTGGTAAAAATTGCAATTTTTAGTATCCAAGCTCTAGGTATCACTTAGAGACTAATAAATTATAAATAGGGTTAGATTTAAGATAAGCCAGGCCCTCCCTCAAGTCAAAGTTTCAACCAACAACAGTGCACTGAACTATAGCCCAACTTGAGGGCAGTCCGGCTTCTGTTAAATTTATAATTTAGACCTAAAAATCATGGCCCAATATTTTAGTAATGAAACTGCTGATTATGATTTATTTGTATGAAAAACAAGTGCAAATAATTTGAAGTGGAAAAAAATCTTCTAACAGAAAAAAAACTGAATTTATTTAATTTTGCATTAAAAAATACTTGTTGCAGACTAATCAGCGAGTTGAAATTCTTACCTGGAGTAACACAGGGGATCTGGACCTAGCCTCTTCACTGCAGTATCACTCACGAATTGTAAATGATATCAGCTGGCATAGATTTGATCCCAACTTGATTCTTAGCTGCTCGATAGACACCTTCACTCACATCTGGGATATACGGGAGCCAAGGAAACCCACAATCTCATTTAAATCTGTTTGTAAGTTTTAAAGTTTCAAAATACCACCAATGATTTTTTTTCTCTCCTCCTTTTTTTTGTCTTGTTATAAAATGTTTTACCAATACAATAAGAATACAATAACAAATAAAGGAAATAAGGAAAAAGTCCTATAATTCTGTGCTACCCACTAAAATTTGAGATACTATTGCATAAAGAAACACATTTATTATTTATTTATTCGTTTTCAGTGGGAGCCATATTTGCCCAATGGAACAAGGTGTCAGGTCATCTACTAGCCACTGCACATGATGGAGATGTTAGACTGTGGGATGTGCGCAATGGCACAGCGCCGGTTCAGTACATATCCGCTCACCTGGCCAATGTAAGATTAAGGGCTAATTCAATGAACTAAATCGATAACTTAAGTCATTGCTTAGCAACAATTTTCCCTATCTTAGACAGTACGCAATCCGGGACTTAGCGCCACAGAGGTATTACAAAAACGTCTATTAATTTCACCCTAAAAGTAACGATATTTTTTTTTTTGTAATAATAATCGCGTTGTAGCAAGAGTTTCTTCACAATTATTTTTTTATGTTCAAACTAGACACGTTGCGGCTAGGCTTGCGGCGCAGGTGAGCTTATAGAGGCATGGCCGACGTATAATTTGTATACAGGGCATCCATAAAGTTTCACTCAGGCCAGGGTTTCTCGAAAACGACTCAAAATATCAAAAAACGCAAAAACCCGTATTCCTTTATTTTTAGCAGTAATAATTTTCAGCAAAATAAATTTCCTACACAGCCCCAGTCAGGCTGGGCTAAGTGGAATGGTATGTTGTGTAGCATATTGTTTAAAGGTCTCATTGAGAGAAAATCATTGAAACAAATTTCATTGAGCTACTACGACTTACCGTTCTCGAGATACAGGGTCGGACGTTCTGGGTAATATGCATATATTTTGACCTATAACTCGTTAATCGTAAATTTCAGAAGTATAAATTTTGTTGATAATAATTCCTTTTGACGAGACCTTTCGAAAAAGCTATAACTCGATTTGTTTATTGTTAAAACTTTTCCGGCTGTTTCGTCCAGCTGACTGACGAAAACGACCAGAAACTAACATCAACAGAATTGGTCAAGTTATAACTTGGACAACTTTTTTATCACAAATAGGTAAACTTGTATTAGTTTTTGTACTTTTTGTTTAACTTCTCAGATTACTAGTCTAGATTGGAGTCCCACGGATGCCAACATGCTCTCTACCGCTAGTCAGGACTGCACAGTAAAGTTCTACAATGTACAGATCCCCCACAGACCTGAGACTGTTATCACTGCTGCCTGTCCTGTATGGAGGGCTAGATATGCGGTATGTATGGCATATGTGGTAGTGGTATGTATATTTGTATATATAATTATATATAAATAATAAAACCCTAGTGCTAATTAAAAAATAAGAATTAATAAGAGAAACGACAAAAAAGGAAAAATAAAATTTCCAAAATGTGACGCCAACGTTACGTGGTGTTCCCAAGCGGTCACCCATCCAAGTACTATCCACGCTCGACGTTGCTTAACTTCAGTGATCGGACGAGAACTGGTGTATTCAACGTGATATGAACGTTGGCGAAGACGAAGAAAAATATTTACACACATCAACACAGAAACAAACAGTTCTAAGTGAAATACATTCCTCTGCTAGTAGGTTGCGCCACCTGTGTCAATGCTATGCTGCCTCTTTCATTCATGTAGCGCTATTTTTTCTTCATGTCTCACACAATATTGGACAAATCCTGGTGTTTGACTCTGTCGTTAGAGATTCTAATTCAAAGACGTTCAGACGAAAATACTTTTACTGCCATGAGATCGAATCACGCACAAAGCTAATTTTGAAACCGTTATTGGTGTGTTTTTTTCTTATTTTTTTGTAATAGAAAAGAAATTTTGTTTAAAAAAAGTAAATACCGAGGAGTGAAATTTTTTCTCAAAAAAAAAAAACTATAAACTTTGCAGAATGAAATTTTTCCCCGCACTCCGCAAAATTAAAGCTGAGTGAGAAGTGCGGAGCGACTTCGTGCTTTTAGGAATAGGGCTCTGGTGTTAGACTCTGCGGGAGAGAATTCGAATCCAAAGACGCACAGAAAAAAATACTTTTGATGCCCTGAGATCGAATCCCGCAGTAAACAATTTTTTACACCGTTAGTTGGTGCTGTTTTTTGCTTCACTTTTTGTAAAATAATAAACAAAGATAATTTATCATATTTCCGTTAGATACAATGGTGATATCACACTGAAACTCGCCCTACTAAATATTTGCCAAAGAGGGGGACTCCAACCACCGACCTCCATGTTGCGAGTCCGCTGCCTTATCGATGGATATTTTGTATACTGAGGTTGGTCTATATGCTCAGTACGAGAAATAAAGAATATATAGAAATGAGATTTTTTGGTCAAATAATGATTTTTTACGAAGAAAATCTATTCCTATTGTTGTATATTAAGAAATTGTACACTTGGGATATATATTCCCATTGACTTGTAAAAAAAAAAAAAATATAAATTTTCTCTGTATACCTATGCTCAAACCTTAAAAATTGTTTCTATGGATTGCAGACTTGCAGTCACTAACAGATTGATAAATTTGTGAATATCGTATGATGACCCATTTAGTCCATGATTAAATCGATTTATTAGCAACTACAGTAGAAATAGTTTATAACGACACCGTTTATAACGAACAATCGGCCATAGTAAACAAAATCTCCAAACATTGTTCTCTACAAGATATAAGCGATACATATTGGATATAGTGAACTTGTTCCTTGTAGCCGATATATCGGTTATAGTGAAAATCGGCTATAAGGAACAAATCCGTCCGGTCCCTTGAAGTTCGTTATAAACGATTTCTACTGTATATAATTGGGCTTTCATCCCTGGAACTTTTCAGCCGTTCGGAAGCGGACTCCTGATGATCATCATCCCGCCCATGAGGCGAGGGGAGAACTCCCTCATCCTGTGGAACGTAGAGCCGACCAGACCAAGTCCTGTTCACACGTTTGTGGGTCACACTGATGTGGTGCTTGAGTTTGAGTGGCGCAAACCCTACAAGGTAAGAGGACCAAGCCCTGTTCGCACGTTTGTGGGTCACACTGATGTGGTGCTCGAGTTTGAGTGGCGCAAACCCTACAAGGTAAGAGGACCAGACCAAGCCCTGTTCACACGTTTGTGGGTCACACTGATGTGGTGCTCGAATTTGAGTGGCGCAAAGCCTACAAGGTAAGAGGACCTGACAATTCACACGTTTGTGGGTCACACTGATGTGGTGCTCGAATTTGAGTGGCGCAAACCCTACAAGGTAAGAGGACCGGCCTGACCAAGCGATGTTCACACGCCACAAAGGTGACCGATGCACGGTCACCGTGCATTGGTAGTCAAGTGGTTAAGGCACTAGTCTGGTAATCCAGGTAGCTTAGGGATCCGTTGGTTCAAATCCCACTCAATGTATGCATTTTTCCTTATGAATTAGAGTTTGTGACCACAGAATAATAAGACTGAGGGTTCGGTGGTAGATAATGATTTGAGCATTAACCTCGCCTGGTGGTTACCTTCCACTAAAGAGTATTATTATTAATATT
The DNA here is from genome assembly GCA_024516035.1 of Bactericera cockerelli. Taxonomy (NCBI): domain Eukaryota; kingdom Metazoa; phylum Arthropoda; class Insecta; order Hemiptera; family Triozidae; genus Bactericera; species Bactericera cockerelli. Next base: position 39,062,886 of record CM044956.1, read on the forward strand.
TATGTTTGAGTTGGTGAGCAGTCGCTTTGAAGTTGGGTGTCCTGGGTTTAAATCGCAGCGACGTCAGAGATTTTTCTGCTCTGTACTTGAAGGTTCACTTCAAAATCAAGCGAATAGCATTTGTATGGAATAGCAATCAGTTATGGTATTACGAGTAAGCAACGAGTTACCTAGAGATCATTTCCAGAACTTCATTATTGTACTGACTGAAATATTGCTAGAAAGTTGGAATAGACCAATTGTTAGCCGGGTGCGTCCACAGATTGATATAGCAATAGTCAGCTAGAGCAGCAAGCATGTGCAATTGTGCATTCGAGGGACAAGGAGAAGATGGAGGTCAGGTGTGTCTTTGCTAGGAAATGAAGATAGGATTGAAGATTTTCTTCTAGTTTTTTATCTAATGTTATAAATATACAGGGTCTTCATAAAGTCTCACCCAGGCCTAGGTTTCTCAAAAACGACTCAGAATATCAAAAAACGCAAAAACCCGTATTCCTTTATATTTAGGGGGATTGATTTTCAGCCAAAAAAAATTTGCCTACACGGCCCCAGTCAGGCTGGGCATGGACCAACTTTAAAATCTTAAATAGAATGGTATGTCTTGTGGCATATTGTTTTAAAGGTCTTATTGAGAGAAGTTCATTACAATAAATTTCAGTGTTCTACAACTTACCGTTCTCGAGATACAGGGTCGGACGTCCTGCGTAATATCCATATATTTTGACCTATAACTCGATAACCGTAAATTATGGAGAAAATTTTTCTCGTAAATAATAACTCCTTATGATGAGACTTTTCGAACAAGTTATAACTCGACATACTCTGTTGATGTTAGTTTCTGGTCGGTTTCGTCAGCCAGCCGGACGAACAGTCGAAATAAATTTAACGAAAAAACAAATCAAATTTTAACTTGTTCGAAAGTTCTTGCTATAAGGAGTTATTATTATCAAGAAAAATTTTCTCCATAATTTACGGTTAACGAGTTATAGGTCAAAATATATGGATATTACGCAGGACCCGACCCTGTATCTCGAAAACGGTAAGTCGTAGCATACTGAAATTTATTGTAATGAACTTCTCTCAATAAGACCTTTAAAAAAATATGCCACAAGACATACCATTCTATTTAAGATTTTAAAGTTGGTCCATGCCCAGCCTGACTGGGGCCGTGTAGGCAAAAAAATTGGCTGAAAATCAATCCCCTTAAATATAAAGGAATACGGGTTTTTGCGTTTTTTGATATTCTGAGTCGTTTTCGAGAAACCTAGGCCTGGGTGAGACTTTATGAAGACCCTGTATAATATCATCATCATAGGGTGGCGTCATCGTGAACGATGGTAGCCAGACAGTGGAGGAATGACTCAGCTCTTCTACCACTGACTTTACAAGGAGGCTAATAATCAACAAGGGCCCCCAGAACCAAGCCAATGCTGGTCTACTCCCTGTTTATAGGTTAGGTTAGGTTATGTAAATTTTATACATATGTAAATTTTAAGTTACTTAGGCAACTGATGTTATTAGATGTTCTAAAGTTGTGACACACAAAAACTCATATTGTACAAATGTAAATGGTTTTTCTTCTCGCCAGGGTGACATGGCCAAAGAGTACCAGCTAGTGACCTGGTCCCGCGATCAAACACTGCGCATGTGGAGAATAGACCCTGCCCTGCAGAAGCTGTGTGGGTATGAAGCTAGTCCAAACTCTACCGTGGATGATGCCTCTAGTAATATGCTGCCCACAGATAGGTCTATCATAGGTGAGATTTGTTTCTGGTCCAGCTGCACAGATTTCTTTCAAATGTTTTTCCCTTGGAGGAAAAAGAGGGAAGAATTTTTTTTTTATCCTAGGTTTTTCCCACATTCATTTTTATTTTCTATATCCTCCGAGGTTTGTCCAACTTTTTTTATTTCTAAAATATTAATAACGAGACAAAAGTTATTCAAATTTCGATTTTTATTTTATTTTATTGCCTATACATATAGCTACAAAGCTACATACTACAGCTAAAATGAACCTGATCATCATCATAGGGTGGCGTCATCGTGAACGATGGTAGCCAGACAGTGGAGGAATTACTCAGTACTTCTACCACTGTCTTTACGAGGAGGCTAATAATTGACAAGGGCCCCAGAACCAAGCTCGTATAGATCACGTATAGAAAATATTCTCACTATTTTCCGTATTTATGTCATATGTATACATGTAATTTGATTGGACCATGTCATATAATTTAATAATAATAAATTGAAAGCCCTAACGCTTGCCAAATATTTATGTACTATGTATCCCAAAACGACTTTTAACGCGCCTTTTCTTTCTCAAAACTATACAATAATTTATGCATTGGTGGTCAAGGTAATCCAGGTAATATGAGGGTCTCTTTGTTCAGTTACTAACCTGTACTTTGAGTATGTAACCACATAAGGTTCAGGTGGTCAAAATTCTTGGAAATATCCAAGTTTATTTGTTATTTGCTTCTTGCGATCTTTACAAAGGTTTTTGAGTTTTCAGTCTTTTATAATAAGTTTTTTAATTTTTTCTTTTCTTATTTCTGATTCCAAATTTGTTACTCTCCTGATTGTTAACAGTTGTCGAGCCTGGTGAGGTGACCATTTCAAGTTCGGAACTATCCCTGGCTAATGGGGACTCTACCATTGAATCTCTGGACGTGGGCAATGAGGATCAGAAGCCGTCGAAACCCCAGGCCAAGAATCTGACCCAGGAACTAAACCTATTCACGAGTACAAACTTTAACAATGTCAAGATTATTGAGGTAACTCCATCCTCCAACCACTAAAGATTTTACATATTTTTACCACTGGTATTTCTTCAATTTCTGGCAAAAATTGATTACTTGTCAACATGAAGTAGGTACCTATTTGTAGTAAGGATTACGCCAGCTCCGCATGGAAAGTCTTTGTGTCAACGGAATGCCCTGTATTTGCCTATCAAATAACACAACCAACAACCAACAAACACAAAACTCAATTTGCACTTGATATTAAAATATGTCCAAATATCAAATACATACATATGTATATTTGTATATGTATATTTTTAAATGGGAGCAATATTTCTTCTTCTTTTTACAAAAACAAACATGATACTTATCTACAGATGAAGTAAAAGATAGATCAATAACAATAATAAGGGTTGGGTGGAAGAGATTGCCACAGGCAATAACCCCGCCCTTTAGGTAGGACATTAACTTCATTCTCTTTTTTTTCTTGTATATTTGCTTAATCTTTTTATTTTTCTTTATATTTCATTGTATTCTACTGTATATATTTTTTGTTCAGCCTAATAAATCCTTCTATAATAATAATATGTATTTGGTTGCAGAAGGACCTTCAGAAGCGCTCCTGCGTGATGGCAGTGTCCTGCTTCAAGAACTCTCATGTCCTGAATCTCAGGATGCAGTTCCCCAAGGCCTATCCTCTCAATGTACCACCTAGCTTTCAGTTCGAAACTGGAACCACCATTGATGAAACTCTACAGGTACGATATAATACCATATTTAATTCATAACTTTCGGAACCAAAAGTCGCAGTATATTTACACATAATATAAAACAAACAAACATGTACATAAATAATACCATATTCCTTTAGCATGGAGGAAATTTTTTACATTTTGTAAATTGTATGTTTTTTATTATTTAAAAAATAAATAAAATCCCTTAACTCGGGCTATATGAAACAGGTACGAAATATTTACCTTCGATGAAACATTTCTTGTAGGAGCTACAATTGATGAAACACTACACTATGAATAAATTGTCATTGATTACACAACCAATAAATTTAACTATGGTTTGGTTTGGTTTGGCGTACGTGGAACAGCTTCCCCATTCCTTATGAAGTTCTTTGCCAATCATAACATCAATAAAAAAAATTGACTGACCTGACCCAAGTGATTATGAAAGACACCCTGAATATTATGAACAAGCACTTATACCTACTCGTGAAAAAAAAGAAAGAATTATTCGACTTAGCAAAGAACTAAAAAAAAAATAAAAAAAACCCATATCTATGTATAGTATACTGTGTCAGATGTGACAACTCGTTATAGAGCAGTTCGTTGAATAAATAAATTTAATTGTTTCTCTCAAAGTGTTTTTTTTTTATTATTGACACAATAATTCACTTCTAAGTGCTGGGTCAACACACAAGGGCACCAGAAAGTGTCCTATACTCGTACAAACAAAAACCTAATTATGAATACAAATTTTTCATGACTCTGGGATTCGAACCCAGGATGCTCCACATGGTAAGCAAATATCTTACCACGTTAAAGTTTTCATATCTGTGTTAATCACTGTCACGAATACTCAAACTCGCTCTACCAACTATCATTTTTTATACAGGGTGGGCAAAAGTCTGGAAACCCCTGAATAACTTTCGAATGGCTTCTTCGGTAAAATTAAAATTTTGTAAGGTAAAACGGAGCTAATAAGACCTTCTTTTAGAGTCGGGTCGATTTTTGTTACCGGCCCCCATGTTGGGGCCAGGGGGGCCAACTTCATTTTTTTATATACGAACCCCCACCTTGCGATACATTTTTGGAAAGGTCTTTAAATGAGAAATACATTGGTGCAAATTTTATTTTTTTTAATATTAAACTGTTTGCAAATGGCGTCCAACTTTGTGTATGCACTAAAGTCTGGAAACCCCTGAATATCTTTTGAAAGGGCTTTCTCAGTTAATTTAAAACTGTGCACGGTAAGTCGGGGTAATAAGACCTTTCCAAAAATGTATCGCAACATGAGGTTTCGTATTTAAAAAAATGAAGTTAACCTCCCTGGCCCCGACATGGGGGCCAGTAAAAAAAAATCGGTCCAATTCTAATATAAGGTCTAATTACCAAGGATTACCGTACACAATTTTAAAATTACTGAGAAAGTCCTTTCGAAAGATATTCAGGGGTTTCCAGACTTTACTGCATACACAAAGTTGGACGCCATTTGCAAACAAATAATATTAAAAAAATAAAATTTGCACCACTGTATTTCTTATTTGAAGACCTTTCCAAAAATGTATCGCAAGGTGGGGGTTCGTATTTAAAAAAATGAAGTTGGCCCCCCTGGCCCCGACATGGGGGCCGGTAACAAAAATCGACCCCACTCTAAAAGAAGATCTTATTAGCCCGGTTTACCGTACAAAATTTTAAGTTTACCAAAGAAGGCATTCGAAAGTTATTCAGGGGTTTCCAGACTTTTGCCCCACCCTGTATCATCATCATTATTCTCAATCCGAGGATTGGTTGGCAGCCCTCCACACTAATCTGTCTGTTGTCTTCTCCTTCATTTCTTCATAGCTTCTGCTCCCGGAGGATTTGATGTAATTGAGTCTTGGTCGACCTCGTCCCCGGTTGCCTTCCATTCTTCCCTCAATGATCTCGACCATAAATCTGTTGTGTCGGAACAAATGTCCCATCCACTTGTGTCTCCTTACTTCTAGTGTCTTCCATATCTGTCTTGTCTCTCCTACCAGTTCTAATACTCTTTCATTACTCATTTTTTCTGTCCATTTGATCTTTTTCATTCTCCGCCAACACCACATCTCAAAAGCTTCGATACGTTTCTTGTCCCGTTCACATATTGTCCATGCTTCCGATCCATATAATGCCACACTCCAAACCAGACTCTTGATAAGTTGTTTCCTAATGGTGAGGCTAACATTATTAGAATACAAGAGGGTCTTTTTCTTGTTAAAAGCAATCTTAGCCAAGGCGATTCTCTGTTTGATGTCACCTGTGCACTTGGCATCTTCGGTTATGTTGCTACCGAGGTATTTGAAGGTGGTGATTTGTTTTATTCTTTCGTTGTTGACAAAAATATTTACTTCGTCTTTTTCTTTAGAACATACTAAAATTTCCGTTTTCTTCATATTGATTTTCATTTTGTAATTTTCAAATATATCGTTCATACTTTCCACCCTGTATAAAAAAAGGAAAAATAAAACTTCTAAAAAGTGTCGCCAACGTTACGTGGTGTTCCCAAGCGGTCACCCATCCAAGTACTATCCACGCTCGACGTTGTTTAACTTCAGTGATCGGACGAGAACTGGTGTATTCAACGTGATATGAACGTTGGCGAAGAAATAGAAAAATATTTACACACATCAACACAGGAATAAACAGTTCTAAGTGAAATACGTTCCTCTATCAGTTGGTTGCGCCACCTGTGTCAGTGCTATGCTGCCTCTTTCATTCATGTAGCGCTATTTTATCTGGATGTGTCACACAGTTTTGAACCCTGGTGTTTGACTCTGTCGTTGGAGAATCTAATTCAAAGACGTTCAGACGATAATACTTTTGCTGCCGTGAGATCGAATCCCGCACTAAGCAAATTTTTTACACCGTCATTTGGTGTTTTTTTTCTTAATTTTTTGTAATAAAAAGGATTATCATAATATATCTGTTCGATTAGTTAGATGCAGAACTGATTACCTTACCAATAGGCGCTACAGCCCGGGGTGGGCCTGGACCTCCTCGACCACTCGTCTCCAAACCAAACGATCCTTCACCGCCGTGCCCGGGAACTTCACGATTCGGCCCAAATTACCTGAGTAGACCTTTTCCATAGCATGATTCGGCCCCAAAAATAACACAAAAAAACACAACCCGATTCGGCCATAACCCGATTCGTCCCAAAACACACTATCAAGTTTTGATCCCACACAAAAAAACCCACTTTTATTCCAACAAAAAGTCCCACTTTCATTCCACCAAAAAATCACTATAAAATAGTATGGAAACATTGTTTTGAACCAGTAACAGTCATCTTTGTTATCACTGTGTGTTTGAGTGTTTGACAGTAGGATTAGGTAAAATACATAGAAGGCCATGCCTCAAGAATATAGTAGGGTTAGGTAAAATACATAGAAGGCCATGCCTCAAGAATATAGTAGGGTTAGGTAAAATACATAGAAGGCCATGCCTCAAGAATATAGTAGGGTTAGGTAAAATACATAGAAGGCCATGCCTCAAGAATATAGTAGGGTTAGGTAAAATATATAGAAGGCCAAGCCTCAAGAATATAGGAGGGTTAGGTAAAATACATAGAAGGCCATGCCTCAAGAATATAGTAGGGTTAGGTAAAATACATAGAAGGTCATGCCTCAAGAATATAGTAGGGTTAGGTAAAATACATAGAAGGCCATGCCTCAAGAGTATAGTAGGGTTAGGTAAAATACATAGAAGGCCATGCATCAAGAATATAGTAGGGTTAGGGATAATACATAGAAGCCCAAAGCCTGATCTACAATACGCATAGAAGGTAATTTCGTAATTTAATGTTGAACAATAAAAAATCCCTCAATATGTACGGTACTTAGAATGTTGCACTGGGCCGAATCGTGTTGTTTATTTTTTGGTCAAGATAACGTTTTGGGACGAATCGTTCGATGACCTTTTTTACCTGAAATCGAAAACCTTTTTCATAAACCTTTTTGGGCCGAATCGTAATGCGCCCCCGTGCCCCATCCTGTGACCCGCATCACCCTCAGGTCACTCAACACTTGATCTGTCCACCTCAGGCGGGGTCTGCCTTTTCTTCGTGTGGCATATATTTTTGCGGTCAGTATCTTGTTTGGCATCTGGGTTTTCTCCATTCGTTGTATGTGTCCGAACCATCTGAGCTTCTGTGACTTGATAAACTTCACAATATCCTCGCCTTCTAGTAATCCCAGGAATTCTCTGTTGGTTCGGATACGCCATTCCTCCTCGTTCATTCGCACTGTTCCATAGATCCTTCTTATTATTTTTCGTTCAAATCTTCTGATTTTCTCCTGATCTTCTTGTGTTAACGTCCAGTTTTCGCTGCCATATGTAACAATGGGTCCGATTAGTGTCTTGTATATTTTCATCTTGGACTTACGTGAGATGAGTTTGTTTTTCAGGAGTGATATGTTTGCAAAATATGCTCGATTTCCGATCTGAATTCTTTCCTTTATAGCGGCGCTTGGTCTTCCTTCGTTATTTATTAGCTCTCCTAGATATTTAAACTGTGTTACTGCTTTGTATGTTACATTGTTTATTTCGATATCGTCTGCTATCCTGCGGTCTCCTGATGCTGAGATCTTCATGTACTCTGTTTTGCTTTCATTTATGATTAGTCCCAGTTCTTTAGCATTTTCTTGTACTTGTCTATCTTCTTCTTCTTCTTCTTCTTTTACTCTGTCTTATCCCGCTCAAGCAGGGTCGACGTTGTTCAACCTCATGGTTGAGGTTGATTGGTTTTGGCACATTTTTTTTTTACGGCTGGATGCCCTTCCTAACGCCAACGATTCTATTTGATTTAACGTCCTGGATTAGGACGGGGGTTTTACCCTCCATTCGCTGAGAATCGTACCAGCTACCCACATTAACCTCACCCAGCCTGGGTAGGGCCGGAAATGCCAGCCTCACGTGATTGGATGGAACAGAATTTTCTTCGAAAAGTCTGCCCCAGCCGTGAGTTGAACTCGGGAACTCTGGACTACGGGCAGTAGTCACAACCATTACGCCACGGAGGCTGGATTTCTTGTACTTGTCTATATACTTCTATTATCTTTCTTTAGTTCGAGCGATGATTCCTACGTCATCAGCGTAAGCACAAATATGCAGAACTGATATGTATCACAAATACTCAAACTCAAATTACTGGGTCCCCTATACTTGAGATACAAAAAATTAGGCAACTATGAAACTGGGAGTAAATTTAATAAAAATAAATACCTACTTACAAATTATGTTTAGCTTGCTTGTATTTTTTTGTTGCTGTGTTCCACTGTTCCATGCTTGAAAATGAAAGATTTTTTCTACATAATATGTTAATGCAAATTTCACCTCATAGCCACTTTATCCCCCCTCAGGTGAAGCTGCTGAGAATGCTCAAGATGACCTCGGTGTCACGGGTCCGCAAGGGTCGCCCATGCGTGGAGTCGTGTGTTCGAGCCCTCGTGACGTCACTGGACGTGGAATCTCCCGTGTCCAGGATGTTCAGCAGCTACCAGGACGAGTGCATTCCCTTCCCGAGAACCTCAGGAGCCAAGTTCTCCGCGGTCGGTAAGTCAATATCAATCCGTTTGTATTCATACCAAATTTCAAGTCTCTAGCTCTTACCGTTCTCGAGATATCGTGTTCACACACACACACACACACAAACAGACGGACGCATGGACCAATGGCCGAAAACAACTTTTTTGATTTTTTATCAATATTATATCCGAATCCAGTTTTATTTCTCTCTGTTTCAAGAACATTGCGTAAACGTTGTTCTCTAACTTTTTTGTATCTTTAACCAATTCAAAGAAACGGTCCTTGCGGCCGATTATCGAGGCCCTGCGGTCGCAGAATGCGGCCAATTTCAACGAAAAGTTTCGTGGTTTGTCTGGTGTATAATATAATTTTCCATGCCAAATTTCAAGTCTCTAGCTCTTACCGTTCTCGAGATATCGTGTTCACACACACACAGACATACAGACGGACGCACGGACCAATGGCCGAAAACAACTTTTTTGATATCCTGAGGCTATGATTCGTCCAGAAATAGGTCATGTCCACTTCTTAATTCCATTACAAGTCTAATAGTTAATTTAGTATAAACAAAAATACGTTCTTTCTATCCCTCCCCGCAGGCATTCTGGTCTGTTTCAACCACCCGTCCTGGCTGCGGCCCGTCTCAAAATCAGACATGTCCACGCCGCGCGCCCTGAGTGCCCTCAGTGGCACACTCAATCTTCTCAAGAAGCGAGCCGCCTATCCTGGCGGGGATGAGAACCCCTTCATTGTGATCTACGATGTATCTTGTCTGTTCCACGCCAATCAGGATCTTGCTTTGAGGTGAGCTGTCGGTTAGCTTTATGACTGATCTTAGAGGTTATTTCCCGTGTATGCTTATTAAAAAGGTAAATAATATTGAGAAACATTAACTTGGCAGTGAGACAATCAAGTTTCAAGTAAACTTTCCTTGCTTAATACATTTTTTTCTCATAAAATAAATAAATCAATTAACCAATCTTGTTCCCGCCGCGCCGTGTACCTACAACCTACTATTAAATCTGGCCGCAAGAAAGCTGTAATTGGTTCCATGAAAATTCGACTGGACCAGTTCTCTGGCAGAAGCGCTCAACAACGTATCATTCTAGCGTAATAATATCTTTCCAAAGTTTTTCTTCCAATAAATAAAATATAACCAAGTTTGAACACAGAAGTTTGTAGCCTATTTTTGCCAGGAATTCACATAAGGTCAGCACCAACTATTTTAGGTCAGCACCACTCATTTTGGTCCTTGGATCAACCATTTTGGTCCTTTGATCATACATTTTTGGTCCTTCGAGACGGATCAACATTTTTGGTCCTTCGAGACGACCATCCATTTTTGGTCCTTCGAACCGTGGATCTATCCAGTTCCTGTTCCCGTTTCATCTCCGCCCGGAGTGATTCCTGTTTCCTGTATCGGCTCCGCCTGGAGTGCTGCTGGATTCCTGTTTGTTCCCGTCTCATCTCCGCCCGGAGTGATTCCTGTTTCCTGTATCGGCTCCACCTGGAGTGCTGCTGGATTCCTGTTTGTTCCCGTCTCATCTCCGCCCGGAGTGATTCCTCGTTTCCTGTATCGATTCCGCCCGGAATTAATTGCATCACCAGCTGTCAAGAATGCCTGGTTCCATTGACAAAGACAAGGATCAAGATCCTGCTAACGAGTCCTTAGTATCCGCTGACGACGGTGAGTTGTCTTTACTTCAAGCTCAATTAGAGAACTTATTTTCTACCACACAAGATATTTATGATTCTATCGCACCTTGTAATGTTGATAGAAGTAAGAGAGGAACTTTCCTCGCCAAAGCTGCTTCTTTAGATTTTCTATCTGAGGAATTTAAGACTGTGCTTAAAGATATAGAACGCAGAAAAGTAAATACACAGCTAGGTTACGAACCGAGTTTCCATGAACTCAATAGTTTTATGGGTCTATATGGACAAATTAAGTACTATGAGAAGAAATTTGAAAATTCTTCCTCTAAAGATTTATTTGAATCAGTAAAGATAGATCAACCCCATTTACCATCCTTGAATTTACCTTCTTTCGATGGCAATATTAAATCTTGGCCTTCTTTCTTTGAGACTTTCAAGTCGCTGATTCACAACAACAAGTCCCTGTCTGCCGACCAGAAAGTGCAGTATTTGGTGTCGAAACTAAAGGACCAAGCTCTTTCTGTGTGCGCCGGCGTCCCGCCCGTGGGCTCCAACTACGAGATCATCTGGCAGTCACTCGTAGACAGATATCAAGACGTCAGGTATCTAGCCAGTCATTACGTTGACACGATTCTCAACTTCAAGCCAATAAATCAGGAGTCTCATGTAAGTTACAACAATTTTATTGATTCATTTGGTGCCTCCGTCATTGACTTACAAGCTCTGAACGTCGAGGATTTAGCTGAATACATTTTGTACTCCATTGGTATTAAAAAGCTAGATCTTGAGTTAAGCAAGAAGTTTGAGACTAAAGTTCTAGCCAATAAATCGCTTCCCAAGTTCAAAGAACTACTACAGTTCGTTAAAGATTACGTTCGCGTCATTGAGCGAACTGAGAGAATTAATCCTGCGCAGGTACATACTGTACCGGGTTCGAAACCCGCGCATGCCAAGAAATGGCAAACAAAAACTGTTAGCTTTGTTTCCTCGCCTAGGAAAATTAATGATAGATGCCTATTTTGCAAAGGCTCTCATTTAATACACCAGTGTAATGAATTCAACAAAATAGATCCTCATTCACGCTTGGATACAATCAAGTCGCTAAAGCTCTGTCTAAATTGTTTTAGCTCATCTCACTTCGCTGTTAGCTGCACAAGCAAGAATACATGCAAGATATGTAAGTCCTCGCATCACACTTTGCTTCATTTGAGCTCCTACAAGACGTCGTCCGACAATACGCCTGAGTCGAAGCCGCGAGTAAGTGATGTGGGCAGAGAGACGTCAGTGTCTCATGATACGGTTGCCGTCACTGCCGTGAGTAAACAACCGAAGAAATGTACAGTCCTACTATCAACCGTCAAGGTAAATATTCCCGATGTAAACGGTGACGTGCACACTGTACGAATGTTATTAGATAGCGGAAGTATGAGCCATTTTATTACTTCCAAATGTTGCCAAAGATTAGGCATCCCTTATCACAAGGTGTCCGCCTCAGTGGGAGGTATCGGGTCAACCAGGAGTGAAGTGAAAGGTGTAACTTCATTCACTCTTCATTCAAGATTCAACTTGAAAAAACGTTTTACTGTTGATCAGGCCTTCGTTGTTGACAAGATAACTAATAATCTCCCTGTTTGTCCTGTAGATGTGACGAAATTATTTTCAATCATCCGAGAGTCGAACCTGAGTGACGACGAGTTCCATATACCGGGTGAAATCGACGGACTCATCGGTGCCGAACTATTCTCGCTAGTGTATGGAAAACCCAAGTCGTCTGATCCTGATGGTCCTGTCATCATTGAGTCTCAGCTTGGAGATATCATCATGGGTAAAGTGCCTGTTCTGTCATACCAAGGTAATGAACATAATATGTGCGGTTTTATAGAAACTCCATTAGAGACCTTGGTTCAAAAGTTTTGGACTCTCGAAGAAGTCCCTGCACCTAAGTCATTGTGCAGTGAGGACAAAGAATGTGAGGAATTATTTTCCAATACATATCTACGTCGAGCAGATGGTAGATATAGTGTTTCCCTACCGTTCAAGTCAGACTCAGCTCTGCTTGGCGAGTCTTATAAAATAGCTGAGAAGCGTTTTCTTAATACAGAAAGAAAGCTCTCCGCCAACCCTGATGTAAAAGAGCAGTACAAAACTGCAATTACTGATTATATTAAGGACGGACATGCTGTTCCTTCCGAACACAAGAATAAGACTTGTGAGTTTTTTATGCCACATAACGCAATGTACCGCCCTGATAAAAGACTCATGTCAAAAGTAAAGTGGGATAGTAACTCTTCACTCAAAGTACTAGGTACTCAATACTGTCCTGCCGAAGATAAGTTTTTCTTCAAAGTTAATGTACAAGATACAAAGTGTACCAAACGGAACATACTAAGTACAACTGCACATATTTTTGATGTACTCGGTTTAGTGAGTCCAGTCACTATCTGTGCTAAACTTCTCATTAAAGAATTATGGCTTCTAAAAATTGATTGGGACGAAACCCCACCCCCTTCTGTACAAGATAGATGGACTCGATTTATTCAAGAATTACCTACTTTAAACACATTTCAGATTTCTCGACATGTTCTTATTGAAAAGAATTGTGAGCTAAATCTTATTGGATTCTGCGACTCATCTGAGAAAGCAATGGGTTGTGTTATCTACGTTCAAGTTGTTTCCCCAAACGGAGAGATAAACTCGCAATTACTATGCGCTCGATCAAAGGTCGCCCCCGTTAAATACGTAACCATTCCTAGATTAGAACTTTGTGCAGCTCTCTTGCTTTCGAAACTCATGTCTTTCGTGTTAAATGTCTTCAAGTCAAGATATAAAGTTAAACATGTTTTATGTTTCAGTGATAGTACAGTCGCTCTTGCGTGGATCGCTTCTCAGCCTTTACGTTGGAAAACATTCGTTGCTAATCGTGTTAGTAAAATCCAAGAGAATGTTTCAGCAGAAAAATGGTTTCATGTGCAAGGTGTCGAAAATCCCGCAGACTGTTTATCACGAGGAATACTGCCGTCTGAGCTCATTACCCACCCCTTGTGGCAAGGAGGACCGCAGTGGTTATCCAGCCCTCTTCATTCCTGGAATTTGACTCATGTCAATGAAAGTGAAGTTCAAGTCCCTGAGGAGAAGATTACCGTGTTGCTCACTTCAAAGGAAAATAATAAAGTATTTATTCTTCTCGATATGGCTACTAGATTCTCTCAATGGAATAGATATTTACGCGCGGTAGTACGTGTTCTCAAGTTTGCGTCAATTATTCCAAAGGGAGATATCACAGTTCGAGACCTGGAAGTGGCAGAAGAAAAAATTCTTCGAGAATTACAAGAACTTTCATTTTCAAACGATATTATTAATTTGAACAAAAATAAAGAATGTTCAAATAATTATTTACAGAAACTTCGACCGTTCATGCAAGATGGACTGTTACGCTGTGGAGGAAGATTGTCCAATGCTGATCATCTTGCTTATGAACACATTCACCCTGTTATCTTACCTAAGACACACCATGTTGTTAATTTATTAATTGATTATTATCATAATAAAAATTTTCACACAGGCCCTCATCTCGTAATTTCGATTCTACGAAAAAGGTACTGGATCCTTGGATGTCGTGATATAGTACGAAGGCGTCTTCAAAAATGTAATATTTGTTTCAAAAATAACCCCAAGCCTTTGTTTCCTGTCATGAGTGACCTTCCAAGTTCCAGAGTTCAAGAACCCTTCAAGGCGTTCACAAATACTGGAGTGGACTATGCTGGTCCACTCAATGTTACTATTAGTAAGAGAAGAGGTGTAAGATCTCAGAAAGCTTATTTGTGTTTATTTATTTGTTTAAGTACAAAAGCTATTCATCTCGAGCTCGCCTCTGACTTGTCTGCCCCGACGTTCCTGCTTGCATTAAGGAGATTTATTGCTCGTCGTGGACCTGTTAAAAATATTTATTCAGACCAGGGTACTAATTTTATCGGCTCTGCTAATATTCTAGGTGATCTGTACCAGTTTATTGCGTCACCTGACTTCCAAAGTGAATTTAAAGAAGAGCTGCTAAAACAAAGAATTGAATTTCACTTCAATCCGCCAGCTTCGCCTCACCATGGTGGATTGTGGGAATCAAATATTCGTCAGGTCAAGAGTCATCTTTATAAAGCGATTGGATCCCAAATTCTCACTTTCGAAGAGATGTCTACTTTGCTGAGTGAGATAGAATCCATTCTCAATAGTCGTCCCCTGTGTCAAGTTACTTCCGACAGCAGTGATCCTGTTGTGCTGACTCCAGCCCATTTCCTTATGCAACATCCTCATGTATCATTAACTCATGTTCCTAATTTTCAGAGTCAAGGTCTGAGTGTGAGATACAAATTGCTTACTCAGCTACTGGACTCATTCTGGAAGAGGTGGAGCATGGAGTACCTTAGTTCACTTCAATCAAGAACTAAGTGGTATCAAGATGATGAGAATCAGCTCCGTGTTGATATGCTGGTGCTGATCAAATCTGATGTCGCCCCCGTGTCATGCTGGCCCCTTCGTCGTGTTATTCAAGTGTTTCCGAGTTGCACTTGTTCCAAGTCTGGCGGTCCGCAGTGAAGTTGTGCCCTCTACCTCAGCAGTAGTTGGTGTATGAGACCACTGTCTCATGGGGGGAGTATGTTCCCGCCGCGCCGTGTACCTACAACCTACTATTAAATCTGGCCGCAAGAAAGCTGTAATTGGTTCCATGAAAATTTGACTGGACCAGTTCTCTGGCAGAAGCGCTCAACAACGTATCATTCTAGCGTAATAATATCTTTCCAAAGTTTTTCTTCCAATAAATAAAATATAACCAAGTTTGAACACAGAAGTTTGTAGCCTATTTTTGCCAGGAATTCACATAAGGTCAGCACCAACTATTTTAGGTCAGCACCACTCATTTTGGTCCTTGGATCAACCATTTTGGTCCTTTGATCATACATTTTTGGTCCTTCGAGACGGATCAACATTTTTGGTCCTTCGAGACGACCATCCAAATCTCACTATACATACATATTATATAAAATCGATTTTCATTAATTGACTCTTAGGGCGGAATTAATAGACGTTTTTATAATACTTCTGTGGCGCTAAGTCACGGATTGCGTACTGTGTAAGATAGGTAAAACAGACACTTACCAACGACTTAAGTTATTGATGTTGTCTATTAATTCCGCCCTTAATCAACGCAGTTCCGAAACGGCTGAGCCCAAAGTGTAAACTCAGTTTGAATAGTTGTGACATCACGATTGTAGTAATTAACACTCATATTATAACTTATTCTATTCCAGGTACAAGCTGAGTAGTGACGCGAGTTATATGTCACGACGTAACGCAGAGGTGGCGCTGTCTATTGGACGACATGACCTTCACTTGACCTGGAGTCTGGTGGCTCTAGCGGTCGGCACCCCTCATCCTGACAATGAAGATGATCTGGCCTGGACCCAGCATCCCTGTGTCAACCCGCTCATCCATTCCTTGTGAGTGGGTCTATAGGGATTAAAAAATATATGATTCATTTATTTATTTTTTACCGACCTTAGTAGCTACATAGATAAGGCGGCGGAATTGTAATTTGGAAGTCGGTGGTTCAAGTCCCAAGTTAAGTAAAAATCTAGTAAAGTGAGTTTGAGTAGTTGTGATATCACGATTGTGATCAACACAAAATAATATGATAATTTAACTCGATTATTGCTTCCGAGAAATTTTTAATATTAAAAATCGGAAATATTGTGTTCGTTTTTGTTAAAAAATAAAAAAAAATGGTTTGCTCCCATTTCAATTTTTTCATATTTCTGGACTTTTCATAGCCTCCTGAGCAACTTCGGTTTTGTCTCTGTCTGTCGGTTAAATACATTCCTTGTAACGCGCAAATCTCAAAAACAGTAGTTTTTGTCAGTTCCTCATGGCCTAGATATCTAACTTTGTAAGTATGGTATTAACGTTTAGCTCATTGGGCTCTGGTTATCTACTTTTCCCATTTCTGTTGCACCTCCAGCGTCATCCGTTCTCTCACATCCTTTATTCTATCTTCCCTCTCGTTCTTATCTGTTATATAATAACACAAAGATCACATTTTTTTTTTTTCATCATTGGGTGGCGTCATCGTGAACGATGGTAGCCTGACAGTGGAGGAAATACTCAGCACTTCTACCACTGTCTTTACAAGGAGGCTAATAATTGACAAGGGCCCCCAGAACCAAGCCAATGCTGGTCTACTATAAACAGGGAGTTATAGTCCCCCAGTCAGACTGCTGGTCTCCTCCCTGTTTATAGTCCCCCAGCCAGACTGCTGGTCTCCTCCCTGTTTATAGTCCCCCAGCCAGACTGCTGGTCTCCTCCCTGTTTATAGTCCCCCAGCCAGACTGCTGGTCTCCTCCCTGTTTATAGTCCCCCAGCCAGACTTTTATTTACTAATAATTTTTCTTGTCAGAATTCTCCACTACGGGAAGAACTTTGACTTCCAGACGGCCGCTATGCTCTCCTGTGTGTTCAAGTCAGCAGCCAGTCAGGAGTACGAGCTCAGCAAGCAGCAGGCCATGAGCAAGTCAGCAAGCGGCAGTGTGAGTATGCTTAGCTTATTATTTCTATGATGATAGGGTGGCGTCATCGTGAACGATGGTAGCCAGACAGTGGATGAATGACTCAGAACTTCTACCACTGTCTTTAAAAGGAGGCTAATAATTGACAAGGACCCCCAGAACCAAGCCAATTTCTTTTTCTATGCTCTTAAAATAATAGAAAATTTTGATATTTTTCTAAGAGGGATACCTACTTTGTCAAGTTGTGTCATAACTAGAGAGGAAAGGAATAACTAGTCATCGCTTGACTTGGATCCAAGTCATGTGAAGAAAATTTTGATTTTCCAAGAAAAAAGCATACATACGTATATCAATAAAATTTAGCGCCTTGGAAATTGTGTTTGACCCTGTAAAATATGTGATCTGTTGCATTGAGACCCCATAAGTTTCATATTGGGGCCTGTCATCACCATTTTTTTAAATATGGAAATCAGTACCTACAGTATTAGATGAAATTATTCTAATTCTTACTTCTCCTACGTTTCAATATTTTCATACATCAATCGTGATGGAGCTAAAGATTTTTATTCAGTGTACTCAACATTACCAGAATATACTATTATGTCCCAAAAAGAACTCCGAATTTAAATTTTATAATATTTCAACATCTATAAATTTAAACTTGTAATTCTAAGTCCATAGATTTTTTATCTTTTATCAAGGGCTCTCTTTTCGTTCCAAGTAACCAATGTTTGATAGGCTTTTATTGAAATAAGTTGTTATTTTAACATGTATATTGTATAAATTTAAATTTGTTATTTATGTTTAGCGTGGCCCGCGGAGTAAAGTTTACATCAAGGTAATTATTTTGTATTCTCTTAGTGATCGTGCGGCGTGTATGTTAATCCGTGTAGTTCCTGTTTTGTGTGGTTTCGTGTTTGACATCATTTCTGTTCATTAGATTTTTTAGCAAGACTCTAGATTTCAGAAGTGCAGAGGTTACTTCATCGCGTAAATGAAGAGAAAGAAAGTTCATGAAAGTTGATCCAGCCGAGCTTAGGTGATGTGCTTACCAGCGAACTTCATTTAATTTTATCTATTACCTACACATAATATTTTTTAGAAGTAGGTAGTTTTATATAATATAGAAAATAATGTAGATCCATCCCTTTCACGCAGAAGAGAACTCTACACATTCACAATAATTTTTTGTAGTCTGCACAGTATACAAAACTCTACACAAGAACACAAGCCACAATTTGTATTAAGTGAAACAAAGCTTTTAGGAAAGTGGAGATTCGCGATTTAATTCGAATCCCATCCATTAATGCACGGATTTTTACTCTATTACCTAATTTATCTAGTGGCCACTTTTTAATACCAATCCACTATGTCTCATATAACTAGTTTTTTTTTATTTTTAATGAGTCTCTTTCTAGACAAGGTACGAGTGTTTTTAAACTTGTGCCTCCTCTAGTTTCATTTTTCTGTGTGTTTCTTGTCATGTGGTTTTGCTTTTGTATTGTTCTTCTTTAATTTTACTTTGGGTTTTATTTAGTCTTTGTTCTCGAATTATGTAAATTTAGGTTTCTAAGTGTATTTAGCCTTGATAACGTTAAGATACTTTTCTGATTTTTGTTCCATAAAGGAGACCTACAAAAATAAACCCAGTTTTAGAGGAAAAATACTTCCGATATCTTAGATATTTTCGGAAGTAAAAGTATTTTTTGTAGAGCAATATAGAACGGTTGTTTCTGAATATGTCCTCAAATATATTTTTTAGTGATTGAACCGAAAAGTTCATTAGTTGAATGAAATACACTATCAACTGAGTTTTTTGAACGTACAAGTTTTTGAAACTATCATATTATATTGTTTGTAGTCAGGACCAAATTACCTGGTGGCTTATACTAAAATGCATTTACATCATTTCAGCCGGGGGGCTCTCCCTATCACACAATTCACCAGGTGGACCTCAGCTCCTGGGCCTTCTCAAAGCGAAAGCAGCACCGCTCCAACTCCTGGTCTGACTCCCTGGATGATCTGAGAGCGTACCCTAGCGCCCTCGTGGAGCATTGCAACGAAGCCATGCTGGTGTCTGATGTGGAACATAAACTGAGGTATGTTTATGGTTGGTTATCATATGGATTGATTACATTACATACGAGATTTGGATCCCACCCAATGATTGGATTTTTCCTCATTTCTTAGAGTATGTGACCTCATTATAATAAGACTCTGAGGGTTAGGTGGTACAAAATGCTTTGAGTAATAACCTCGCCTGGGGGTCAACTTCCATTAAAGAGCATTATTATTTTATTATTATTATTTTTTTTTTAAAGGCAAGTGTGCTCCGGAACCGCTTTCGCATTACTTCAGGGCACTACCTTTTTACATCCATGCCATTCCGGAAACGGTCAGAAATTTCCGTTCCGGCCGAGATTCGAACCCTCCGGGTCAGTAACCAATGCTCTTAACCACTGAGCCACGGAGGTCGGCTGTGCATTATTATTATTATTACTTTTCTTGTCTCCCAGAGTTACGAGCGAGGCCACCGCGCGTCTGTACGAAACATACAAGCTCATGTACGCAGACATGCTGCACCGCTGGCATCTTCTCACCGAGCGCTCGGCCCTGGTCAAGTTCACCGCTTGTGGGGGCCCCGGTGAGACGCACCGGGGAGTGGAGTTGGTCACCGAATGCACCGGGTGTAAGGAGCCCTCCCGGGAACCCGCCTGCGGGAAGTGCAGGTCACTCACCCTGCAGTGCGTCATCTGTCACCTCTCCGTGCGAGGTAACTATGTTGTTGTAGTGGAATAGAAAATATTTGGTAGTATGGAATAGAAAATATTTGTGTTTCACTATTAAAGAATTTTACTTCCGAGAAATTTCTAATATTAGAAATCGGAAGTATTGTGTTCGTTTTTGTAAAAAAAAAATTTTTTTGCTCCGATTTCAATTTTTTTCATATTATTTTTTTATTTTTTATTCTTCATTTTTTTGTATACAGAGAACCCATTCCAAGCCATTTTTATTTGGGTTTTAAGATAAGGTTAGGTTAGGTTAAGGCTAGGTTAGTTTATAAAAAAATACCAGAACAATTGATCACTTTAATATGTAGATATAATATTCTGTATACACTATACACAAACAAAAATACATGTAAGTATTCTATAGTGTAGGTACTTGACTAGTCTGACTGGGGGACTTTAAACAGGGAGTAGACCAGCAGTCTGGTTGGGAGACTATAAACAGGGAGTAGACCAGCATTGGCTTGGTTCTGGGGGCCCTTGTCAATTATTAGCCTCCTTGTATAGACAGTGGTAGAAGTGCTGAGTCATTACTCCACTGTATGGCTACCATCGTTCACGATGACGCCACCCTATGATGATGAGGTACTTGAATAACTTGACTCGTCCTATAGGAGTGTAGATGTCTGGCTGGCGGACGTTAAGCAGATACGGTGCCAGCCATGTCAGGCCAAAGGCTCCCCTAGCAGGGTTTAGGCAGGGCATCCAGCCATAAAGTGCCAGAACCCAATAACCTCGATCATGAGGAAGAGGTTAACCGATGCCGACCCCAAGTGGGTATGGAAAGAGCAAGTAGTAGTATTTTGACTCATTTTTACGAGGTATTATTATCTAACTTGGTTTCAGTGAAAATTTTATACAAATAACATTGTGACCTAGTAAGATCTATTTACGAGGTAAATTTTTTATTATGTAGAATCATCCGCGACTTTCTTTATTTATGTATGCGGTTTTTTGTGTGTTATTATGTCTCAACTTCAGGAACTCCCAATCCTATCATTTGCTTAAGTAACTTTTTGCTTTCTCGTAATGCCGTCACTGGTAGCTAATTCGCTGTACATACAAAGAGCTACTCATGTTACCTCACAAGAGCGATATTTTTCTTTCTAACCAAAGTTAACCAAACGGGAATAAAATGAACCAAACTGGAAGCAAGTCATTTTTCTTTTGGAAGAGCAAAAATTTTCTCTTCCAAAGTTAACCAAAATGGAAGTAGAAAATTCTTGCTTCCAGTTCTTTTATAGGTTAAGTCCATTATTTATCTTTAAAAGTACCGAAACGCATTTTTCTTTTACGAATGTGAGGTATATGTAATATTAATATAAAACTATGGATTCTTTAATCCATAGTTTTTAAAATTAAAGAATCCATAGTTTTATATTAATATTACACATACCTAACATTACTTGGATTTCTAATATGAACCTGATAACAAATAATTTACGAATGTGGTGAAGTTGACCTTGGAAATATTTGGAAATATCGAAACTGAAATTTTTTTAATAAAAAAAAAAAATAGGCCTAAGGTTTCGTTCTCTCTCTCCCCCCCCCCCCCCAGGTGTGAGCAACTCGTGTCTGGTGTGCGGCCATGGAGGCCACATGCAACACATGGCCCTGTGGTTCTCCACAGAGACGCAGTGCGCCGCGGGCTGCGGCTGCTGCTGCCTCGAGGAATGTGCGGCCGTGCTGGGGGCGGAGGACTCCGGTGACGTAGGATAAGAAGAAACTATATATATTTTTTTTAATCGCGAAAGTGATGTCACAAAAAGGAGGTTAAGCGTTGATAAATTTCAGTACCGGTAGCTCAGTGGTAAAGGCGGCACTCTGTGAATCCAAAGACTCCAGAGGTCGTGGGTTCGAAACCCAGCTGGGACATGACATGTTATCCTCTCAATTGGGATTTTTTACCACATAGTAATATGTCTTGGGCTTACTGCTGGAATAATGGGACTTTAATAGTCCTAATCGGGCAGTATAAATAAGGCGATATTATTATAAGGCGATATCATTACTATTACACTCTCCATTAGAAGAATGGGATAGGAGAAAAAAATCTTTCTAAGAAAGCTTACCACCTCTCTAACCTGAGGTGCACTAAAGGGGTGCGAAATTTCCACCCACTAAAAAACTCACCTTTCGTGATCGCATGTCGCACCGAATATTTTCATTTCTTCAAGTTGTTTGCCAAATTCATCGATAGCTTGAGGTTGAAGAGCTTCTACATTTACGGGTATAAATCAAGATTTTTTTTCTCGATGGGAACTTTTATACCTGAATAGATATTTATTTGTAAAAAAATATTTTTCGAAGATGTTTTTCTATAGGTATTGTTTTTTTTGTTAACGTTATCTTGTTATGTAATAAATAATAGATTTTGTTGTTCATATTTTGTTACGATTGAATTAAAAATATTTTTCTATATCTGTTTTTTTAGTGTTCTCATTTCAAATTCTGATTTATTATCCCCAACAGCTCTGGTTTTTGAGTGTGATGAAAGTACTTGTGTCTATATGATGTGTTCGCTTATAAGGCATGGTGTATTTGAAACGGTCACCAATCGTTGTCCTCACCACGATGGACGTTGGGTTGGTTAACTTTAGTGATCTTATAAGAACTGGTGTACGAGCGTGAACGTATTGAACGTACCAACATTTTAAAAGTTGAGCAATTTATAAATACATCTCTAAAAAAGTTTTCATATATTTTCGGGAGTTTTGGTTGTCATCTCTAACTGAGATTTGAAAAACCAATTTCCATCGTGGGAATTTTATCATGCGTCCCCAGTGAACTGGGAAATTTTGACAAAGTGCTTGGCAACACTGGTTTATTACTCAAGTGTAGCGAGTGGCGCAATTTTTGAAATTTTGTTCCCGAGTTTTGACCTGTTTGTTACCATTAACAACTTATCTACTTATCATCAACTTTTTTTTAAAGGAAAAGAGTGATTTCTACTTACTACTTAGTTCGACATAATCTACTGCTACTGAGAGAACATAATCAAATCTTTTCAGAAGGCTCTTAGGAGTGATCAACACTTCATAGTGCTTACGGCTATAGTCAATTTTTAAAGTAAGTACCTTCTTCAGATAAGATTTAAACTTGGAAGTCCAGTTTACCTATCTCCTATCTCTGTTGTTGAAGATTTTGGTCAAGCAGATCATGTCCTGAACCAGTCAGATAAACAGCCTGGGTGGAGACTGGGAATCCATTAAGTTGACCCCACATCAATAGATCATTTCCCCATTTCTTTGAGAATTGACAACATAATACCAAATAAAGGTTCAGGTGATAATAAATGCTTGAAGTAGGTACAGAAGTACATTTTACATTACCCTCCTCAAATCTCAATTTGAAATGCTCCATTTTATAGAGTGTTAATAATGGTGGAAATGAAACATAATAGTTGGTGGGTCCAAATGCCCAAGCTGGCTTTTTGCACTAAGTAGACAAGAACCTTCCATCAATTATAACACTCTGCTACATGTAGTGGTGTAAAGTCTTGGGAGCATGGACTCTGATTGTTAACTCTCCTCTGTAAATAAATATCATTAAAAAAGTCTTGGAGGTACTAGCCAGCATTAATCTCAACTCAACCATTAATGAAGGCTACCTAGTTAGTAAAAATGCTTGATTTTAATGACAAGTATTTTGTTGATTAGAAGTATAATATTTAATGAATTATTCTTCTTTTTCCAGTTTTCATTTACAAAGACAATGGACCTACCTATAGATAGAGACACAGAACTCATCTATGTTGGTGGCTTACCCATTGAAACCAACAATGATGATATAGGCCTCATATTCAGTGATGTTCCAATTGTAAGGGTGTTCAAGCTGTGGAAAACAGGTAAATATAGTTTATCAACCTATATTTTGTGTGAAATGTTCTATTTTTATGTATAGGCTATTTCCATGTATTTACATACTATCTGGATAGGTCAATTAGTAAATAAATCTTGTGTATTATCTAACAAAACCTAAAAATATATATTATATTGATATCTTACTGGGAGTTCTCATATTTGAATACAAGATTTTCCAAATCTGTGGATTATCCTGATGTGGCTAAAAATGAATTGTCTTTGATTTTCAAGAGCAGAGAGTGAGATACAGGGAAGGAATATACAGGGTGAATTACTATAAATTTTATATTTTTGCAAGAGAGATAGATTCTAACTAATTATGTATTTTTGTCCTATTAGTCTATGCATAAAAGAAAACAATTTCACTATCACTAATGGATCAATAATAATAGTCAGTAGAGCCAGTGAGCTCTTGTGACAGTGAGTTCTGTTCAACTAATTTTTAGTTGTGTTAGTGTTTCATATACCCTGAAAAATGAAGAGTGAACCAGCTAAATCCTAACATTGTTGGTCAAGGAACTAGATTTATTCACAAGCCAGCTAGTGAATCAGATCCCACCCAATTTTAGCTCTTATACTTCAAAATTCATCAGCAAAAAAAAGGAAAGCTCATCAAAATGTTCATTGTCATGGTATTCAAACCATCTTGTGACAATTCAATAGTATATTTTGGTCTTTACAATATATAATTTAAACATATATGGTTAGAAGAGACTTCTACTGCTAAAAAATTAATTCCAGTTGTTTTAAATTGTTTCACGTCCACTGCTGTTTTTTTCAGATGTTAATCTAATTTCGGCACTCATCTTAGTACACAAAAATCATGTTTCATTGATTGTGGCATATGACAAAAAGAAAGTGTTCATAAACAATCCACCCATCATGGTACTGCCCGTCAATACATTTCAAACAGAACTAAAAAAGCAGATGCATAACAGTACTGAGAGAAACTCATCACGGCCTGCTAACAAGTAATGTTCAAAGACTTTGACCAATGGCACCAAACAATTGCTGGAATAAGGGATTCATTAGTCCTAATCAGGCAGTATAAATAAGTATCTATATTTTTGTTTATAAAAAAATGTTAACCAGGCATATCTTTAGATCCCATCATTATTCAGTGTGGTATGACCTACTGTCATTTTTTTTTAACAGACAGCTCGTACACAACATGTGGGAGGTGTCATACTACATTTTTTTTTTTACAATCAATTTTACACCTAACAAGTAGGCAATTACAATATGTAAGTGTTGCCATTTACTAGTTACTGTACATAAAATTGTTGTGAATTAGTTGTCATGCCTTTTAGCTTTATAGAGTGAACAGCACAAAGCTTTCATTTACAATACAATAATAATAAAAAAAAAATCAGGAGAGAGTGTAATTAACACGTTTGTTACCAAGCCAATTTTTTCAAGTTTTACGTAGGGACCAGGCGGTAAAGTTGCTGTTGCATCCTGGGGACCAAACTTTGGTCCCCAGGTTTTTTTTTTGCATATTTGGCATTGTATTTGTACAAGAATCGATCCTATATCTCTTCTAATACTAACAACCTACCTCCAAAAGGCCATATATGGATGTCCGGTCCCTCGTTAAAATTTTGATAACAACCACATGTGTGTTTTCGGTCCCAAAGAAAAACACAAAAACATCCACATATGGCCGTTCGGTAACGAACGTGTTAAGACTCAAGCTTTTTACTGCCAATATTTTTACTTTCTTTATCAGAAAGGAAAGTAATGGAATCACCCAAAATTTTCGATAGTCAGGTTTCAGTGCCAAAACAATTTTTTTTCTTGGAATATAATTCTCGAGGTGGTTTGAGTATTGAGAAAAACTGGAAACTTAAGTGCTTTCAGAGGAATACATGGAACTTCCCACACGGTGCATACTCCAGCCCACATTGGAAGATTTTTGATAGGCCTTTATCCAGTTCTATTCCTTTAGTCAGATGATATTGAAGATCTTCATCTACAATGCAGCTTAACGATCAATCACTTACGGTAGTACACACAGTGCTTGTGACTACAAATTAATGCCTCTCTAACTTTTTCAATAAGAGCATACTCATCACAGTGTGAGAAATTCCTTGTCCTGACACACCTAAGTTACCAGTTTCCCTGTACACTGACCCATCCAAGATATCTATAGTGTGAGAAATTCCTTGTCCTGACACACCTAAGTTACCAGTTTCCCTGTACAAAATATTGACATGCCTACATTGGTAACAAAAAGCTCTATTGTATCGTAAATTTCAAAACTGTGCTGTACACTCTTTAAAGGCAAAATGCATGCATTATTCATGTGGACTAACTAATAAATGACAAATGGTGTTCAAAATATGTCACTCAGTCCTGCTGCACCCTGTAGTACCATATCAGATTAAAACAATGTTCAAACCGCAATAGCTGCAACAAAAAAAAATCTATATTTTTACTGAAATATAGTCATGAACAACATTTTGGGTCACAACTTTAGCATTTTTACGAGACTATTGATGGCTATGTCTGCAGCTGCTTGAAGGCTAAATTACTCTGGCTTCAAAAGAATTACCCGGCCAGCGTCGATGGCATGTTGAATACACCGGTTCCCTTCAGAACACCGAAGTTAAGCGACATCCAGCGAGGTTAAGACTTGGATGGGTGACCATTCAAATTCTAATTCTCGTGACGCTGGCTTTTCCCGGCCCCACTCAGGCTGGGTGAGGTCAATGTGAGTAGCAGGTTTGTGAGTTTCCTGCGAATGGAGGGTAAAACCCCCGTCGTGATATGACCATGGCAGTTGAAAGCAACGTTAAACCCCACTTAAAAAAAAAAAAAAAAAGAATTACCCTCAATTGAATTGTATACTTTGAATCAGTTGAACTAGTATAACTAATCTATGACCAGATTAGCCAAAAAAAAATGTCTTCTTGTATTAAATTGAACATTTATAATTCATAGGAAATAATTATAAAGGTCTAATATTTTTAAATTGTCATGGTAGGACAGTTTTTTTTTTTTTTTTTCTTTTCTTTTATATGATCAAACACTTCAACTACAGGTTATTGATCTCTTCATTTACTCAGTTGTTAGGTTTTACTGTTATTTTTATTATCATTTTCTACATGTGTAAGGTTATGAATAACAAAATGCTTTAACAGAGTTTGTATTAAATAGAGTGCGGTTTCATAGAAAGATTACTTCTAAATCAATTTCAGTATTTCTAAAAACATTTGTTAAGATAAATAGAAGGCACCAGTTAATAAAACATATCATATGTGTTAATCACAAGTACTCAAACAATTAGTATATGGCAGTACTCAAAATTTGCCATACTATGTACTCAAACCACCAACCTTCCAAGTACCAGTGTGCTGCCTTACCGGTCAGGTTACTGAGGTAGGTTAGAAGGCACCATACTGTCCATTTACTGAAAACTGAAAGCACTTCAATTTTTCCAATCTTCACACTAATTTTCATTCTGTGATTTACTTTTTTGAAATAAAGTTTACTTTTTTATCCTCAATTATACAACTCTTTGTCTTTTTATTAGATTTCACTCATTCATACATTGTAGTTCCAAATTATCACTAATGTCTGAAGGGTCTTGAAGTTATATGGGAAACTCGTAATATCAGATTTAATATTTCTTGAAGAAATGGAGATAAATGAAGGGTGCTTTAAAGCTGTAGTGATTTCCTACAGGCTATGCAATTACCTTAGGATGGGTACGAGCCAAAATTTCCATTGCTGCGCAGCGTGCAGCAAGTATGTGCATAAGAACAGCTAGGAGAAGATGGAGGAGTGGAGAGTCGTTGTTGGGGTATGAAGATGGAATTGACTATTGGAAAAGAGAGTTAGTGACTGTGAAGGAAATATTTCAATTGAACGTTTTAAATAAAGTAAAACTTTGTGTACCCATTTTTTCTACAGCTTTAAAGCACCTACAAATTTCATAGGTATTCAAGTATAAATCAATAATAAATTAAAAAAATTGGAGATGAAAGTAAAACAGTTTTGAGTTTCTTATTAGGATTTTTTTATTGGCATGTTATTTTATTTAATGTACTGACTGTACTGTACACAGGGTTTCTAGTTGTTCCATGGAATTTTTATACATGGCTGGCATATTCTTCCAGTATTTTGTGAGAATAAAGTGATAATTCATTTCAGGAAAATCAGAGTAACAGTTCTGAACTTATGAAGGTTCATGGAATCAAAAAGATAATATTGAATTATTCAAAAACATAAAATAATAAAAATCAACGGATAAGGATTGAACCTGCCACCTGGTGATGACAATTTCGCTACCTTTCTTCTGTGTCCGCGCGCGAGTTCTATCGGCGCGGTGCGGCGTGATCTTGAGACAATCCCTCTCGCTCAAACGCTAGTTTTTTTCTTAACACGTTGAACACCATGAAACCGCCGGTGGGTTTGATAGTGTTTTACTGATGTTCCGTGAAAGTCACCGGTGGGTTTGATCCAGATTTTTCAGATCACACAATGATTCTTAGTCATGAAACCCACCGGTGACCTAAAGGGGACATAATTAAAAATCCAAATTTTGTCCCATGTACCTGGGAAAAAAACTAGAAAAAAGCCTCGGTGTTCAACGTGTTAAGTAAGATAGTACACTTTTCATCTACAAATCACTAGGGCGCAGGTTAGATTCCTAATGTGGCAATATTTTTTACCTAATTATTTCATTTTTTAGATAAAGATTTGTTATTATCTACATTATCTTATTTCCCCTCCCATGAACCATTCCTAATTCCAGAACCGTGTCCTGAAAATGGTACCATCGGATTCCTTGTTAGAAATAACTTAAGAAACAATCATCACTTTATTCCCATAATCTAATGGCAGGAAATGCCAGCCATGTATCAAAAATCCCAATTAGGAAGTAGAAATCCTGGTGCATGAATAGCTCCTATAACCTATGCTAATGTAGGTTATAGGAATAGCTCTAGGTTATAGGAATAGCTCTAGATTATAGAAATAGAACCTAGGAGCAGTGTAAACGTAGAAAATAAACAAAATAAAAAAGCATTATTCATAAAATCTGATACAAAGCACAAAGTTATAACAATTTCTAAAGGCAAATTGGCACACATTAAAAATGAGCATTTGAAATATTTACATTTCATAATTTATATAATGGGGTTCATAATTAATATGTATCTATATTTTGATCATGAAAATACAACCTCAGTAAATAAGACCGGTGGAGTTCAATTAATGACAAAAAATTGAACTTTGTTTGAATAGGAATATTTTAACATATTCCTTTGTACAGCGATTATTTTTCATTTGTAAATAGGCAGTGAAGATTGTTTGGCAAAAGTTTACTGTCAGTTTTGGATATTCGGCAGTTTTTTTTTTTTTTAATCAAGTAAAATAACACAATACTTCAGATTTCTAATATTAGAAATTTCTCAGAAGTAAAAACTTGGTACATCCAACATTAGCCAGCGTCGATGACTAACATTGAATGGTTGAATACACCGGTTCTCGTAGGATCACCGAAGTTAAGCAACGTGGGTTAGTAATTGGATGGGTGACCATTTAAATTAGAACTCTCGTTAACCTGTAAGATTTGTAAGTTTTCTGCAAATAGAGGGTAGAACAATACAACCAGTGTTTCGAAATGACTTTGTTCTTGAAAGGGACGTTAGACCTCAATTGGAAGAAGAAAAAAAATACTTCCCATATCTAATATTATCGGAAGTAACAATCTAATATTATAAAAATTTGCATCTCAAAAGGAAAGAAAATGTTAGTGGCGTTAAACAAAACAAGGTAAGTTAAGAAAGGTTTCGTTTTCGTTGATCAAGTTTAGTTTAATAATTTCAACATTGTTTTTGTAAATAAAACTTGATTAATTATTTAATAAAATTCCCTCAAATCTTACAATAGAATCCTTTACACATCAGTCTCCCTCTCCACCCTCAACTCTTGCAGTCTCTTAACTTCTCCATAGAGTCTACAACTCTGCTAGGAACGTCTCCTCCAAACTGTTGCACACTTGAAATTCGAAGCCCAGATTGGCGAAAGACTCGCGAATAAGTTGCGTCTGAGTGGGGTGGCATACCAGGCTGGTTTTCACCACGGCAGGGTCAAGGAGAGGAGCCAGGTATTTCTGTCCCACGAGAGCTAGGTCACCTGTAGTTACCTGTGGAACCGAAAAGATTAGAATGATAAATGTGAGGGTATTTCAAGAAAGACTTCATATTTTTTTCAATTCCAAAGAATGTTTCACAGGTTTCATTGTTCAACAATTTACCATTTTTTTAGATACTTTTAGACGCACAAATGCTCTCTCCCTATACCCTCTCTCTCTCTCCCCAACTCTCTCTCTCTCTCTCTCTCTCTCTCTCTCTCTCTCCTCCTGTCTCTCATTCGTACTAATACTACATAAGTGTCATTACTTCATGTACCTTGAAGAAAATATAAACTGAAAAGACAAGTTAAAATGTGAAACGCAAATTTTACCTTGATTATCTTCTGGACTAGTGTCTTGTTGTAGTCATGAGGCACATGTTTGAAATAGGTGAGTAAGCTTTGTGCTACCACGTCTCCGATGGACTTTTCTCTCTCAATTATCTCGAAGATGAGCGAAGTTTTGGCGGAATCGAACAGGGTGGGGTCCCAAACTGTGTCTGGCTTCAGGTGAGATTCCTATGGTAACAGAGATAATTAGTTAAATAAAGAAAAAATGTTGTCTGAGAGAAAGCGTATGGAACTAATTAACTGTAAAGTGTATAGTAATGGTTGAAAAAAAAAAAAAAAGATTTAGAATATAGCACAATAAATAATCTATGATTTAGCGCGGAAGTTCAATTCTCATATTTCTTAACGGATTGGATGCCTATTTCTGCGGGGCTCAAAGTTGCTTAGGTACAAGATAAAAAAAAAATCAAGCAGCAATTGCACAAGACAAGCCCCAATTATCACACCAACCTCTATTAGATCTATTGTGACAAATATAATTATCAGTAAATTGGACAACAAATACAGATAAATGCGTAGGTACCCTCAAAGGAGCGTGTGTTTAAGAAACAAGTCCTATATAAAATGAAAACCAAAGAAGCATTAGAAATTTAAAATTGACAAAATAAAATATCACAGATAAGGAAATATAGTCTACAGTGTCTACACTCGCAATAATGGATTGTACCTATTTACAAAATCTGGCTGGGGAACGTTATACAGAAAGAAGACCGGTGTCTTGCTAGAGAACTATAAACAGAGAACGGACTAGACAATCCTAACAAGCCAGGCTAGCTTGCAGTTTTCCAATGGTTTAATAGCTCATAAAGAAAAAGACCAAGTTCTCACGATGGTTGATCGTACATAGAAATATGTGGTTCAGGACGAGCCAACATTTTACTTAAGTTGACCGGACAACATCACTCCCCAAAGCTGTTGTAGTAAATGCCACCATTTACCAAACCAAGTATGGGATTTAAAGTCACTTTATTTTATTACAGGTAAAACACCTCATCCATATTGGTATTAGATGGCAACGAGCCCAATACGCTCGCCGCATTACCCCTCTGTATGGCGAGGGAAATTTTCTGTTTGAAAAAACCAGGTGTCCTTCCATCTCCAGTTCGAACCATCATATGCTTTCCAATTTCTTCTATCCATTTTCTAGCTTCTTGGCTCCATGATCCACATGTCTCTGTAGCAACTGCAACAAAGAGGTATCCACTTGCTATGATGTTGCTGTACTTGTCATGTTTCCTCTTTGCTGCAATCTCAGCTGCTGAAGACGCATTGAGGCATGTGTGGCTGATGTAGGTTTTTGCGTAGGTGTCAACGCACGTATAGTCCCATACCAAACATTTACCGTGGGACCATGGTACTACTGTCATGCCATCCGGCCGTTTGTTGTCATCTCTAAGTAATCCGGTAGGTTCTAAAAGTGAAGGAATTTCTATTGTGCCCAGAGCCCGTTTCAATATTTGATTTACTTCCGCATGTCTGAAATAACGTCCGGCGCTCTTTACACAGCTCAAAGCATGCAAACCTTTGGTGTCCACCATTGTCCCACATGCGCATTGATAAGGACGACAAATTTCACAACCAAGGCGAATTCCCATGCAAACGCGGAGGCTGTTGTTATCTAAGAAAGTGCCGACATTTTTAGATGGGATGACAGTCAACCAGGCTCCTGATTCATGTTGACGAAGTCCTTTCATTCTAGCATGATCTATTGGATTATCATAGCTCTCACTGTTCACTGTTTTCTTCAGTAAAATCTCATCCCATTCACTTTGAAGCTTTGGATTTACAGGGAAATCTTTGCTGAGTTTATTCCAAGCTTCTAATGCTTCTGTCCAAGAGCTTAAATTCAGATCGTCAACTGAAATATTGAGGATAGTGGAGACGACTGTTTTCACTCCTGAACAAGAAGCAAGGAATGCGGGTAAACTGATGTCTAACATTCTTCGAATTCCGATACCTCCTAACTTGACTGGCAAACTGGCTTGATTCCATTGATCATCTTTCAGGGGTATGTTAAGAACATCTTCTATGCATTTTCTCATTGCTTCGTCTATCTTAAGTAGTAATTCTGGCATCATGAAAGTAGGAGACGTCCTCATGGTGTATAACATTTTAGGAATACCTAAACAATTTTTCAGTAGGAAATAACCTATATGACTTGGAATATTTTTAATCCGATCAAACATAAGAAGCATAGAGTTGAACCGTTCTTTCACAGGATTTGGGAAACCTTCTTTACAAAGTGATGCACCAAGAAGAGTGAGTTCTTCTGCAGCTACTGTTTTTATTCCAGGTATACAAAGTTCAATTTCTTTTTCACTTGCTGTATCAATTGCACCTGATGGATAAAATACCTCACATTTTGAATTATTCATATATAGTCCGATATTTTTGGATTCTGTGATGAGGCGTGTAGCGTCTTCCAATACTGTATTTATATCACCAGCTATGGTGCCATCATCTAAATAAAACAACTTGAACTTTGATTTTAGAGACATTATGATTGGATGAATGGCCAAGGAGAACATGAGAGGCCCGGTTGGGTCACCTTGTTGGGCCCCTACTTCGGATTGAATCACATTGTTACCAAAAAAGAGGAGTGAGGATTTTGAATAACATTGCCAGAGAAATGGAAATAACTCTGGAATATGCTTTCTTACTTCTGTTAAAATCGTGTCTCTTCCCACGCAATTAAAAGCATTTTTAAAATCCAGTTTGAGGAAGACCTGATTAGAAGAAGATTTGTGCTGTTCCAGATAAGTTCTTGAGGCGTGGACAATGGCTTCACATCCCTGGTTACTGGCAAAACCATGTTGAAAAGGTTGAAAATAATCTTTTATATTTTTTGTGACAACTGAGACCCCAACTTTAGCGGCTATCCTTCGGAAAGTGCAACCCACGGAGATTGGACGTAATCCTCCATCTTTTTTAGTTAGCGCACAAAGATTGGCTCCGTATATGAACTTTAAAATATCCGGATTAACATCTCCTTTCAACATCAAATTGATCAGTCTTGTAATGGCCTTCAGAAGTTTGATACC
The DNA here is from genome assembly GCA_024516035.1 of Bactericera cockerelli. Classification (NCBI taxonomy): domain Eukaryota; kingdom Metazoa; phylum Arthropoda; class Insecta; order Hemiptera; family Triozidae; genus Bactericera; species Bactericera cockerelli. Next base: position 39,096,300 of record CM044956.1, read on the forward strand.
AGGTTCCCCAGCTGATTTTGACAACAAATCCTTCAAATGTTGAGGGGAAAGTCCATCAATACCAGAAGAGCTTCCATTTGGAAATGATGAAATAGCCCTTGAGACTTCACTTTCATCAACTTGTAAACCAACAGTGTCTTCAGAAGGTGGTTCAGGCAAATCTAGATTTTTATTTGGTGAGGGATGCAAGTCTTTAATTTTATTAAAATTTTCATCATTGATCTCAGCTAGAGTGTCGTTGGAAGATATAATCCTCATTGCTCCTTTAATGTCGAATTCTTCAATTTTCATTACTACTCGCTTTTCAAGAGACATTGGTTTATTGGTGTTACGATTGTTTGGAACTGGTAATGATTGATTTGCAATGTTCTGTTTTACTAACGATGTCAAAGACTTTTTATCTTGTCGTTGAGGGACATGCAAACATTCATACGAAAAGAGCATCAATTTTTCCCATGCTTGAAAACTATTTTCGGTTTGCGCGCGATCTACATATCCTGTTAGAACATCAGCACACATGATTCTTGATCCTCTGGGTACTCTTTTCAAGATACGTATACTCCTTTTAAGTCTACTGATCTTACTCTCAAAAGTCTCTATTAACTGAGGATCATCAGTATCAGCATTATCAAAATTGACAGTATTATTAGGAGGATGCATTTTATTGACAGTAGAATCAGGAGGATGCATTTTACGTATGTGTGTATTCAATCCCCTGCGTTTGAAAGTACGATGACAAATAGAACATTGTACAAAATCTTGAGACAAGTTGTTACTTGATGGAGTTTGGGACATTAGATCATCAGCCACCGACAAGACAGGAGTAACTTTCCAAAGTAGGGGATCAACCTCGGTCATTGAGGGATTGTACTCCTTCATTGAGCGATCCACGGTCGTCATTGAAGAATCAGCGGCCGGGTTAACCGTCGACGGTTGAGAATTCTCTGCTGGTGTTTCATCAAAGCTTGAATCAATCTCCTTGTCTTCATATTTGTATGCTGGTCTGAAATATCGAGTATCTTTTTCCAAATGTTGCTCAAGACCCCGACTTCCTGTTGATGTACTTGGCACTTGTGACATGACATAAAATAAAAAGTGTAATCACATTTTCTTTGTTATGTTAAAATAAGTGGGTTTGTGTCATATGTATGAACAAGATCGTATTGAAATTGGTTGTAATAATACGATAAGTTGGAATTTTCTGAAATATTTTAGATTAGATTCAGGAGCGAAATTTTTCGGTGGTACCAGTTCAAACTTAGTTGGCCAACACTGAAATGATAGTGACTTTAAGTACCAATCATCAACCATGAGGAAGGGTTGAATGTATTCTGATAAATAATAAACTTGTACCTATGTAGTATGGGATCAAGTTAATTTGTCTAAGGGGGTGAAACAGAATGTTGTCCTTCTTAGTCGCTATAAATCCAGTTGTGATGGACCTCTATTAATAAGTCCAACTGTGGGACCTATGTCCCTGTATGGACCTATGTCCTCTCCCATGATAGAACCTATATTCTATCATGGGTTTTAGGGCCTATGCCCCAGACGGTCTCCAACCTCCCCTTACAACCGTCCCTGTCCTCCTAAGTCGAACCCTATGGTCCAGGACTATAAGTGGCGCCCTATGGCCCACGTCTATACTATGTGGCACCCCACGGCCCACGTCTATACTATGTGGCATCCCACGGCCCACGGCTATACTATGTGGCACCCCACGGCCCACGTCTATACTATGTGGCACCCCACGGCCCACGGCTATACTATGTGGCACCCCACGGCCCACGGTTATACTATGTGGCACCCCACGGCCCACGTCTATACTATGTGGCACCCCACGGACCACGTCTATACTATGTGGCACCCCACGGCCCACGGCTATACTATGTGGCACCCCACGGCCCACGGTTATACTATGTGGCACCCCACGGCCCACGGTTATACTATGTGGCACCCCACGGCCCACGGCTATACTATGTGGCACCCCACGGCCCACGACTATACTATGTGGCACCCCACGGCCCACGGTTATACTATGTGGCACCCCACGGCCCACGGCTATACTATGTGGCACCCCACGGCCCACGGCTATACTATGTGGCACCCCACGGCCCACGGCTATACTATGTGGCACCCCACGGCCCACGGCTATACTATGTGGCACCCCACGGCCCACGGCTATACTATGTGGCACCCCACGGCCCACGGCTATACTATGTGGCACCCCACGGCCCACGGCTATACTATGTGGCACCCCACGGCCCACGGCTATACTATGTGGCACCCCACGGCCCACGGCTATACTATGTGGCACCCCACGGCCCACGGCTATACTATGTGGCACCCCACGGCCCACGGCTATACTATGTGGCACCCCACGGCCCACGGCTATACTATGTGGCACCCACGGCCCACGTCTATACTATGTGGCACCCACGGCCCACGCTATACTATGTGGCACCCACGGCCCACGGCTATACTATGTGGCACCCCACGGCCCACGGTTATACTATGTGGCACCCCACGGCCCACGGTTATACTATGTGGCACCCCACGGCCCACGGCTATACTATTGGCACCCCACGGTGCCCACGGCTATACTATGTGGCACCCCACGGCCCACGGTTATACTATGTGGCACCCCACGGCCCACGGCTATACTATATGGCACCCCACGGCCCACGGCTATACTATGTGGCACCCCACGGCCCACGCTATACTATGTGGCACCCACCGGCCCACGGCTATATTGCCCGGCCACGCTAACTTGGGGCACCCCACGGCCACGGCTATACTATGTGGCACCCCACGGCCCACGGCTATACTATGTGGCACCCCACGGCCCACGGCTATACTATGTGGCACCCAACGGCCCACGTCTATACTATGTGGCACCCCACGGCCCACGGCTATACTATGTGGCACCCCGCGGCCCACGTCTATACTATGTGGCACCCCACAGCCCACGGTTATACTATGTGGCACCCCACGGCCCACGGCTATACTATGTGGCACCCCACGGCCCACGGTTATACTATGTGGCACCCCACGGCCCACGGTTATACTATGTGGCACCCCACGGCCCACGGCTATACTATGTGGCACCCCACGGCCCACGACTATACTATGTGGCACCCCACGGCCCACGGCTATACTATGTGGCACCCCACGGCCCACGGTTATACTATGTGGCACCCCACGGCCCACGGCTATACTATATGGCACCCCACGGCCCACGGCTATACTATGTGGCACCCCACGGCCCACGGCTATACTATGTGGCACCCCACGGCCCACGGCTATACTATGTGGCACCCCGCGGCCCACGGCTATACTATGTGGCACCCCACGGCCCACGGCTATACTATGTGGCACCCCACGGCCCACGGCTATACTATGTGGCACCCCACGGCCCACGGCTATACTATGTGGCACCCAACGGCCCACGTCTATACTATGTGGCACCCCACGGCCCACGGCTATACTATGTGGCACCCCGCGGCCCACGTCTATACTATGTGGCACCCCACAGCCCACGGTTATACTATGTGGCACCCCACGGCCCACGGCTATACTATATGGCACCCCACGGCCCACGGCTATACTATGTGGCACCCCACGGCCCACGGCTATACTATGTGGCACCCCACGGCCCACGGCTATACTATGTGGCACCCCACGGCCCACGGCTATACTATGTGGCACCCCACGGCCCACGGCTATACTATGTGGCACCCCACGGCCCACGGCTATACTATGTGGCACCCCACGGCTATACTATGTGGCACCCCACGGCCCACGGCTATACTATGTGGCACCCCACGGCCCACGGTTATACTATGTGGCACCCACGGCTATACTATACACACTGACAGACAGACTATGTATTTCGCCCTTGGCGACACTCCCCCCGCGAGGAAAATAAGCAATACTATACTATATAGTGGTGCTTTGTGTCTAGTGTATTTACTACGAATGTTCACACTCATCAAGGCATATAACATAACTACATATTTATGTGGGCTTGAGATTTACTCTGGAACAGAAGAAATCTATATGATTAGTAGATGGTAATGATTATTTATCTATGGTGACATACTCCGTGTCCAGCATGTACAAAATCAAAACGCTCCGTTTTGAAACTTTAACAATAAGAAATCAAATTTTATTGAACTAATATATTATAGTATCATAATGTAAGGAACTAATGGTTGCTTTCAACTTATTTCACCACCTGTGAACTAATAATACTAAGAACATATTGAGACTATTTCTCAATATACAGTTTGTCCCAATGTTTCACCAACGAATGGGAAAATTCAAAAATATTGAATCAACTATGTACAATATAACTAAATAAATCAAGTCTTTTCTTTGCTAAGTATGGAGCTATCCATAAATTATGAGATCCATGTTAATAAGTTGCTAAACTTATTCTCTATGTACAATATTGTTTATTATAGAAAATGTTAGACATCGTCTAATATTTTCTTTTGCTATTTCTGCGGCCTTGCGTACCGGACGGCTAGAATCGCGAAGAGAAACCTGACTACTGTTTCTTTCACCAATTCCAACGTCACTGTTAGAAGCTGTAGACTTTTCTATGTCTTTGTCCATCTGTAGTGACTCTGTAGACTGTCCTGGGTCTTTAGACTGAAATTTTGCTTCCTTCTCGGTCTGCAGGTTTTCAGATATCTCAAGCGGATAGAGTTGAGATATCGAGCGAGTAATGGTATTTCCATTGGACATTCTAACACGAGCTGTTCTCGTGAGCCCGTCCCTACTAGGGACTATTTCTGATATTCGTCCGACACGCCAATAACTTCTACTAAGTTGGCTCTCCTTCACTTGGACTACGTCACCCACTGAGGGTAATCGGTCGGATAAAACCCTTGGTTGTTTATGTGGCTTCAAGCCACGTTCTGCAAGACTTGTCAGATATTGGTCGACAAACAGTGATTGGAATTGACTAAATGCTGCTTGGCTTTTCCTCCAGCTGCTGACTAAAGCTGTTCTTGTAGCCGTCATTGGGTTCAAGGATATATTTTCTGGTATATCAAGAACTATAGGAGATACTGGACTGAGGAAATCTGATGGAGTTAACACGTGTTCTAAGTCAGTACCTACGACTGTTAAAGGACGTGTATTTAAAACACACTCCACTTCTTTGACAACGGTAGTGAGTTGATTATTGGACAGGAGCGTTCTGTCGAGAGAACGACGAAGGCAATGCTTGACTAGTCCTACTAGTCTTTCATAAAATCCTCCCTGCCAGGGGGACAGTTCGGGTATAAAACGCCACTGAATGTTCTTTTGTTCACAGAACGAAGACTTTAGAATATCTGCAGATAACTTAAACTGCAAGGCATTGTCTGATACAATGACAACTGGAAAACCTCTAGCTGCAGTGAATCGTCTCAGGCAAAGAAGAAACTCTTCAGAGGACATGTCTTGAACAAGTTCAAGGTGAATGGCGCGCGTTGCCATGCACGTAAAGATAACACACCATCTTTTCTGGCTGGTTCCTTCGTGCAAAACGGTCAGAGGTCCGAGATAATCTAGACCAGTATACGTGAAAGGAGGACACGTTTTCACTCTCTCTTTAGGAAGGGGAGGCATGTCTGGCATTTTATATGGCCCTCCGCTATATTTTACACAGACTTCGCATTTCTTTATTACTTTTGACACTTGGCTTCGGCCCATAGGCACCCAGTACTTTTTTCTCAGTAATGACAGAGTATGAGTTACTCCCACATGATAATTTTCTTCATGTATTTTCTTTATAGTGTTATAAGTCGAGGGCGAGTCTCTAGGTAAAAGTATGGGAAACTTTTGTTCATAGGGTATATCTGAGTTTTGCAATTTGGCGTTGCAACGGAGTAATCCCGCTTTGTCGATAAACAGACGTAACGATTTGGTCAAATGTGTACTTGCACCCGACATTTCTTGGGGAAAGTGTTTTAACTGTAGGCTTTGTAGGTCGAACTCTAAACTGTTGCTAGAAGAACCCTTTTCAACTAGATTGGTGTCACCTGACACTTTACTAATGTCGCCTGACATTGGATTAGTGTCACCTGACACTTGGCTTGTATCGCCTGACACTTGGCGAGTGTCGCCTGACACTTGACTAGTGTCGCCTGACACTTGACTATTGTCACCTGACACTTGGCTAGTGTCGCCTGACACTTGACTATTGTCGCCTGACACTTGACTAGTGTCGCCTGACACTTGACTATTGTCGCCTGACACTTGGCTAGTGTCGCCTGACACTTGACTATTGTCGCCTGACACTTGACTAGTGTCGCCTGACACTTGGCTAGTGTCGCCTGACACTTGACTAGCGATGTTTGTGACACTTGAGAGCTGATTTTCACAATTAGGACCATTGTTAAAAGACTCTGCTAGGAAATCTTCTTCTAAGTTGCCTTGTCTTAGGAAGGGTGGACCTTTTGTCCAAAGAGCAGGGAGTCCGTACATTGCCGAGTCAGCTCTAGTAGCCGCATCGGCGGGATTCACTTTTGACGGAACATATCTAAACTGAATCTGCTCAGCAGATCTAATTTCTGCAATTCTACGAGCTACAAATGGCGGAAGAAGATGGTTGGATTTTATCCACGCAAGGACTATCTGACTATCAGTCCAAAGAAATATAAGCACGTTTTCAAGATTCAGTGTTTTCTTGACGTATGCAACCAATCGCACACCGATCAACACACCTAGTAGCTCAAGTTTGGGTATAGTTATGTGATCACGCTGTCGTAGCGGCGTTAATCGTGATCTAGACATTACAAAACTTAAACTGCATTCATCACCTAACGTGATTCTCAAGTACACTACTGCAGCGTATGCATCCAGCGATGCATCTGTAAAGCAATGAAGCTGATAACTAAGATTATTTGAATCTAATTCCCCAGGAGGTTTAACGAACTTTCTGGGCAACTCTACGTTTTCTACAGTCTTCAGAATTTGGACACATTTAGACCATTCTTCAAGACGCTTTTGAGCGATTACATCGTCCCACTTACATTTATCTTTCCAGAGCTCTTGGTGAAGTAATCTGGCTGGTAGGGTTAATGGAGCAATGAATCCACACGGATCAAACACAGAAGCAACTATGCGGAGAGTGTCACGTTTTGTCGACACCGGCTTATCTAAACGGTTCACATCGACTGCAATACTCAGAGTGTCGTCATTTCTGTTCCACTCTAAACCAAGGACAGAAATGGTCTCCTTCAAGCTTTTCTTTTCATCAGGTATCGAGTCCATAAAACTCTGACTGTTGGAGTTCCATTCTCTAATATTCATCGACAGCTCATTAAAAATTGAATTTCCAACTGAGAAAATTGCTTTAGCTTCTTCTAAGGTCTGTACACTACGCAAGAAATTGTCAACATAAAGACTGTCTGAAATCAGCTTTGCTTCAAAGCTTCCTTGTCGACAAAGATGATACTTTAGCGTGGCAGCTAGAACGAAAGGACTGGACACAATACCAAACGGCACGCGTGTGAAACGGAAGTGTATGATATTGTCTGGATTGACACCACCATGTGCGTCTTTCAGCCACAGAAATCTCGTGACATCGCGATCTTCAAGTTGAAGTCCAACTTGTAAAAATGCTTTCTCGATATCTGCTACTAGGGCAATGTCGTATAATCTAAATAGCATGAGGAATCCAACTAAATCGTCCAACATGCGCGGACCTTTGAAAAGGTAATCATTTAGACTGTGACTACCACGTGTCTTGGCTGATGCATCGTAAACTACTCTAAGTTTTGTAGTTTTTCCCTCTTGAATCACGCAATGATGAGGAAGATAATGCACTGGATGCGGCGGAAATCCGGCATGATGATCAACTACTTCTATGACTCCTAGTTGTAACTGATCCTGTAGGACCTGGTCGTAAAGTTCGAGGGTTTGATGATCAAGTCTCTTTACCAGACTAGTTAGACGTCCAGTAGCTAAGCCCAAATTCGGAGGGAGTTCAGCCGGATATTGTATCCACGGCCACTTTACATGATAACGCCCTTCTTTGAATATCGTTGTTCTGTTGAAGAAATCTATTATTTCATCTTGGTGCAGAATCTTGGGCGAGTCTCGTATTCCGATTGCTTCTAATTCCCACAGCTCTTTGATATTGTCATCATTAAGAGGTGGATCAGGTACTACAAACTGAGATGTGGAGTCATTAACTCCTGACACATAGGTAAGAAAAGACAAAGTCCGATCAGGAAATTTGTCAAACTGTTGACCGCATACAATCCAACCTAGTTTGGACTGAACCAGATATAAACTATTTTGAACATGTTTTATTTGTCCTGTGACAAAGGAATAGTATTGATCACTTCCGATCAGGGCATCAGCAGGCGTGTCAACCTCTGTATCACGGGCAATGTCTATATCAGGAAACTGCCTCTGAATTTGCTGTTTTAACACAAAGTTGGATGCAAGGGGTCCCGTTATTTTAGGCACCGCATAGGCTGAGATTTCCAGTACTGAATCATTTTTTAAATCTATCTTGATAGGCACAAGAGAAGTCTTGAACGTCTTCGGTTTCATACAACCAAATGTGTAAACGGTCAAATCTATTTCATTGGCCGAATCCTCATCAGAAAACATCAATAGCTTGGCTAAAGAGTTTGTCACATAACTCCTTTGACTACCTGTATCAAATATGTTCTTTTCTCCCTCTGTCGTCTTTGCGTAAGCAACAGCTGTAGGGATAATTGCTTCATGTCATGCTAAGGCAAGCATGTTGTTCGTTTGGGTCATGTGATTAGGACAAATGCTCCTGTTGTGATCTCCATAGACACCGCAATGGAAACATTTACGTTTGTAGGTACAATTTTCTGCCATATGACCACTACGTAAACATATGAAACATAACTTCTCTTTGAGCAAGATACGTTTCCGCGTATCAAGGGTTGACGCTTCTTTGCACTCGTCATTGTAATGGTCTGCTTTACAGTAAACGCACTCTAGCTTCTTTCTCTTTGGCATAGGTGACAGCTTTCTGTCATTACGTCGCTTTTTCAACTGTGAATGAATTGAAAGTTTTGTGGTAGAAACAAATGGATGAGATTTGTTTTGAGCTAGAGAATGTCTGGAGCTGGATATTTGTCGCTGTCGGTGTTCACTACGACCACCTTTGCGAGGATTTCTATCAAATCCTTTGGATATGAATTTGCGAGTTTCAACTGATGCGACTAATGCATCGGTCGTAAATGCATCTCTATTTTCCGACTGAATGTCGACTGAACCACCCATTGAAAAGGAATTTTCTCTCGCTGAGAGTATTTTCTCTAATGACTCTCTCAACGTCTTTACAGAGTATCCTTGAGTTTCCATATCCATCCTCAATTCATATATTATCTCATGAGGGAATTTTTCCATGATTGTGGTTCGAAGCTGATTGTGATTCACATCTTCACCTAAGATTTCCAGCGTTCGCAAGTGTCGTTCAAATGTATCAAGAACACGTCGACAATCAACTGTCGTATTCTTTGCCACGGGAACTCGACCTAGTGCCGCATAATGCGCGTCTACAATCAAGTTGGGTTTACCAAATCTCTCGTTCAGTTTCTGAACAGCAACTTTGTAATTTGCGTTCGTCAACTCTAATCCATGAATTGCTTGTTTTGCGCTACCTTCCAGGCAACCCACAAGATATGCCAATTTATCTCCTTCAGGAATGTCAACCCTACGGTCCACAACTGACGTGAATCTGTCCCAAAACTCTGTCCATTTGAGGATGTCCCCACTAAAGCTAGCTAATGGGAGTTTGGGAAGATGACTTCCTGAGAAAGTACTAATGGATGGTTGGCTAGCAGTTGGTTCAACATGTGAAACCTGTGTCGAGGTTTTGAGATATACATCTAGCTCAACTAGAAGATCTTCAGACTCTATTTGTAACTGATTTACTGCATCAATTTGGGAGGTCAGTTCATTCCCGGCAGATCCGGTTGGAGTGTTGCTAATAGCAGTGTATACTTCTTGAACAAGTCGTTCATTTGATTTTCTTAACTTCTCAACTTCAATAACTGCTGCTTGTTGGGGACTGTCTCCCGACGACAAGCTTTCTTTGATCTGCTTGCATGCTGTCATGCATTTGGTCACATGTTCGGCCAGAGACGAAAGCCTTCTGGCCAACAAAACACTATCCATTTTGGGTTTTCTGTAAAACTCTTTCAATTTTTAACTTTGAACTATAGGACCTGAAACATACAGAAACAAACTGCTTGCGGAGCTCTCAACAGAGCTTCCAAGCACTAGATTCGACTATGTCGAACAACATCTGTGAAGGTTGCCCCGCACCTCCACCATGTAGTAAATGCCACCATTTACCAAACCAAGTATGGGATCAAGTTAATTTGTCTAAGGGGGTGAAACAGAATGTTGTCCTTCTTAGTCGCTATAAATCCAGTTGTGATGGACCTCTATTAATAAGTCCAACTGTGGGACCTATGTCCCTGTATGGACCTATGTCCTCTCCCATGATAGAACCTATATTCTATCATGGGTTTTAGGGCCTATGCCCCAGACGGTCTCCAACCTCCCCTTACAACCGTCCCTGTCCTCCTAAGTCGAACCCTATGGTCCAGGACTATAAGTGGCGCCCTATGGCCCACGTCTATACTATGTGGCACCCCACGGCCCACGTCTATACTATGTGGCATCCCACGGCCCACGGCTATACTATGTGGCACCCCACGGCCCACGTCTATACTATGTGGCACCCCACGGCCCACGGCTATACTATGTGGCACCCCACGGCCCACGGTTATACTATGTGGCACCCCACGGCCCACGTCTATACTATGTGGCACCCCACGGACCACGTCTATACTATGTGGCACCCCACGGCCCACGGCTATACTATGTGGCACCCCACGGCCCACGGTTATACTATGTGGCACCCCACGGCCCACGGTTATACTATGTGGCACCCCACGGCCCACGGCTATACTATGTGGCACCCCACGGCCCACGACTATACTATGTGGCACCCCACGGCTATACTATGTGGCACCCCACGGCCCACGGTTATACTATGTGGCACCCCACGGCCCACGGCTATACTATATGGCACCCCACGGCCCACGGCTATACTATGTGGCACCCCACGGCCCACGGCTATACTATGTGGCACCCCACGGCCCACGGCTATACTATGTGGCACCCCGCGGCCCACGGCTATACTATGTGGCACCCCACGGCCCACGGCTATACTATGTGGCACCCCACGGCCCACGGCTATACTATGTGGCACCCCACGGCCCACGGCTATACTATGTGGCACCCAACGGCCCACGTCTATACTATGTGGCACCCCACGGCCCACGGCTATACTATGTGGCACCCCGCGGCCCACGTCTATACTATGTGGCACCCCACAGCCCACGGTTATACTATGTGGCACCCCACGGCCCATGGCTATACTATATGGCACCCCACGGCTATACTATGTGGCACCCCACGGCCCACGGCTATACTATGTGGCACCCCACGGCCCACGGCTATACTATGTGGCACCCCACGGCCCACGGCTATACTATGTGGCACCCCACGGCCCACGGCTATACTATGTGGCACCCCACGGCCCACGGCTATACTATGTGGCACCCCACGGCCCACGGCTATACTATGTGGCACCCCACGGCCCACGGCTATACTATGTGGCACCCCACGGCTAACGGTTATACTATGTGGCACCCCACGGCCCACGGCTATACTATGTGGCACCCCACGGCCCACGGCTATACTATGTGGCACCCCACGGCCCACGGCTATACTATGTGGCACCCCACGGCCCACGGCTATACTATGTGGCACCCCACGGCCCACGGCTATCAGGCCCGATAGAAAGGCCTTCTATCAGGCCCGATAGAAAGAAGTAGAGTGGCCGCCCAACTTCGCCTTAGTGGGAAAAATCTTAGGTTTTTCATCAACAAGATGTCATTCGGCTGGGACCAGGAAGAACTATGTAGTGTCTGCAATCAAAATAAGCCCGAAAACATACAACACTTTTTATTAGAATGTCCCCACTACGCACCCTTAAGGATGAAATTTTTACGTGAAATGGGCAGCTCTGTAGAGGAATTGTTGGTGATAAAGTCGAAGACTCATCTGAACAATCTATATTTTTATGTTTTAGGAGCGTTGAAACTGAGATCTTTTCTACGAAATGAATAGTTTGTTCAATTAGTTTATTTATAGATTTTATTTATTGTATTTATGTTTATTTCGATTTTATTTTTTATATATTCATATTTTTACGTTATTTATAGATTTTATTTATTGTATTTATGTTTATTTCGATTTTATTTTTATATATTTATATTTTTACGTTATTTATAGATTTTATTTATTGTATTTATGTTTATTTCGATTTTATTTTGCATATATTTATATTTTTACGTTCAATTAGATTTTATTTATCATATATTTACATTTTTACGTTCAATTAGATTTTATTTATCACATATTTATATTTACGTTCAACTAGATTTTATTTATCATATATTTATATTTACGTTTGATTAGATTTTATTTATCATATTCTTTTATTTATCTTTTATATTTTCGTTCAATTAGATTTGATTTATCATATATTTGTATAGTATTTAAATTTTTATATAATTATTCATACAGTAATATTAAACATTTAAAATAATAATAATAGAAAGGAAAAAGAAGAAGAAAAATGGGGGGAAAATTTATGTGGCACAAAATAATAGAATGAAGTAATTGTTTTTAAAATTTTATTATGTAATTTTAGAATTATGTTTAAATAACCTGCATCCCAACCTCTATTGTAAACTCTTATTGAGAAATACAATTATATTTTTATTCTATTCTATTCTATTCTATGTGGCACCCCACGGCTATACTATACACACTGACAGACAGACTATGTATTTCGCCCTTGGCGACAGCTGTAGCCAAGCTGGTTACAACAACTATGAACAAGAAAGCAGAAAGCCTTATATCGCGGCAGAGAAATACTCACAATGATGTTCTTGGCTTCGGTATAGGCAGCAACTATTAACAAGAAAGCAGAAAGCCTTGTATCGGGGCAGAGAAATACTCACAATGATGTTCTTGGCTTCGGTATAGGCAGCAACTATTAACAAGAAAGCAGAAAGCCTTGTATCGGGGCAGAGAAATACTCACAATGATGTTCTTGGCTTCGGTATAGGCAGCAACGACATTGGTGGCACGGTAGAAGGTCAGATAGAGTTGACCTTCGTTGGGTCTAGGCACCATGTTGTACGAGTAGGCGTGGCCCAATCCTCGGATCTGCTTCCACATGGGACCCTGGAACAAGAGAGGTTTAGCATTATAATAATAATACACTTGTTTATACTGCCTGATTAGGACTGGAGTCCCCTTATTAAAGCAGTTTTTTTGTTGGTGTTATTCATGGATATATCAATAGTATCCCAGGGGTTGTACCCTCCATTTGCTGGAAACTCAAAAAACCAGCTACCAAAATTAACCTCACCCAGCCTGAGTGAGGCCGCGAATAGCCAGCATCTCGAGCGTTTGAATTTGAACGGTCAACCATCCAACTCGTTATCTACCATCCACCATGGCTTTACGTTATCTTTATACTCAGGTAATGCCGCCATTGGTGGTTACTCATTCAAGTAACTACTTATTTTGGACATACAAAAGAGCAAGTAGAAATTTTTCTACCCAGTCGGGTTCAATAACCAGGACCAGGAATGATATCACAGAAGGGCGACACCACACCCTCAGCCTTGTCTCCAGCATACCCCTCATACCTTGCTGGCGTTGAATCACAAAGATCCTCAAAACAAAATAAGTTGAGATTCAAAACCCGGGTCACGTACGTACATAGCATAAAACTTACCTCAAACTGCGTGAGGTACTGCAGGAACGTACGTGCATAGCATGAAACTTACCTCAAGCAACGTAAGGTACTGCAGGAACGTACGTGCATAGTCTGCATAGCATGAAACTTAACTCAAGCTACGTGAGGTACTGCATAAACGTACGTGCATAGCATGAAACTTAACTCAAGCTACGTGAGGTACTGCAAGAACGTACGTGCATAGCATGAAACTTAACTCAAGCTACGTGAGGTACTGCAGGAACGTACGTGCATAGCATGAAACTTAACTCAAGCTACGTGAGGTACTGCAGGAACGTACGTGCATAGCATGAAACTTAACTCAAGCTACGTGAGGTACTGCAAGAACGTACGTGCATAGCATGAAACTTAACTCAAGCTACGTGAGGTACTGCAGGAACGTACGTGCATAGCATGAAACTTAACTCAAGCTACGTGAGGTACTGCAGGAACGTACGTGCATAGCATGAAACTTAACTCAAGCTGCGTGAGGTACTGCAGGAACGTACGTGCATAGCATGAAACTTAACTCAAGCTGCGTGAGGTACTGCAGGAACGTACGTGCATAGCATGAAACTTACCTCAAGCTGCGTGTACTTCAGGAACATAGCATGAAACTTACCTCAAGCTGCGTGAGGTACTGCAGACTTACCTCAAGCTGCGTGAGGTACTGCAGACTTACCTCTAGCTGCGTGAGGTACTGCAGGAACACAAGCAGGGGCGGCAAGTCTTCGTGCTCGAAGTCCCGGATAGCAGGGGCGGCCTGGGACATGAAGAAGGACTCGACGGCGCCCATAGCCACCACAATGTGGCGCCCCTGGGGCTCGGAGCTGTTCAGGAGCCGCCAGTCCTCCGTCACGTGTAAGCTGGTGGAGGGATATTATTGACAAGTTATTAACCGAACGCAGTGGGGGAGCGAACCGACCTCACTAAGTGTGGTTCTGTGTTAACTTGGGTACTTTTACTTACTTATTTATCCGTGGCTTGGGCCTGGTCGACCAAATGCCTACTCCACAGCGTGCCTCCATTGATTTCGGTCTTGTGCTCTTTCTTTCCATGTTCCTGGATCCATTCCCATCCCTGTTATATCCATTTCAATATTATCCTGCCCTCTTGTTTTCGACCTTCCTCTTCTTCTGTATCCTCTGATGTTCTTGTCATAAAATATTTTGGGACAATTTTGCTTTCGTTCGTCTGTTGTCTGTTCCGCGATAACTCCCGACCGGATTCTATATAATTGTTGAAATTTACTTGTTCATTGGGGTCCTAGAATTTTACGTATTTGCCGTATGGGGGCCGTTTTGGTGAGAATCTGTGTGAGGTGTACAGTTCACAGAACTACTAGTTATTTCTTATTCATCATAATACAAATTAATAAGTGAACCGAAGTAAAAATCTTCTGACAGCTTTTAATGGCTGGATAATATAATTAAATGATTGATTTTGAGTAAAACTGTATGTAAAACGAAAAAAACTGTAAACATATATTATTACAGATGAACATGGATATAAGAGAAAAAAAATTCTAGTCCCTTGAGTTCTCTTATATCCAGGTTCGACTGTAAGTATTATTTTTACCTACCTGTTCAAGGAGGACGTGGACAGGGAGGGGGGTAGAATTTGGCTGAGCAGTGTGACGTCACTCGGTTTCATGACGTCACAGTTGGCCGCCATGTGCACCACGACGTTCTTGGGATGGCACAGTGCTGACCGGACGGACTCAAGCTGACTGATGACGTCATCAGGCGTGCTCACCAGCTGATCCAGCAGGCGAGTCAGGAACTTGTGCTGACGCAACACGCTCACACTGTGATGGTTGCTCTCTGCATGGACAGGACAGAGTTTAAGATAATAATAATAATAAATGCCCGCAGCACGGGTGTATATTTACGAGCCTAGCTCTATTTACAAACAGAAAACAAATAACATCAATATATAACATAAGAAAGGTTTAAAACAGTCGTATCACATTTATAAAAAAAAAAGAAAAATCAAGTAAAGTTAAAATTAGCACTGACATTTGCTGCCCTCATCATCCTATTTAATGGAGCATTACACATGTAGTTTGTGGCACATGTTGCTACGTGGAATGTGTTGCTCCTACGTGGAATAATGTTATTATTCGGTGAGAACTACTCGTAAAGGAAAACAACCTCGGGAAGTCAGTGTAAAATACCAACAGCAGCAATAAGTTCATAGTATTTTCATTCGAAATTGGTTAATTAAGTGTACAGTTGCACAAGTGTACACCCTGTAGCCCTACATCATTATTAATCGACAAAGGAGATAAGAAAATTGCTTCTATGCGCGTCCAAGTGGGGTTGAATGTCCCAAATAATCTTTCTACCACCATGAAGAAGAAAAACATAAACACAGAAAATTAACTATACTTTTCTTAGTACGAACTTTGATTGAAGAGAGCAGCAGAGCACCCTTGAGTAATTTTCTTAGTACGAAACATAATTGAACAGAAGACCCTTGAGTAAAGTTCTTACTACGAACCTTTGTTGAACAGATACAGAAGACCCTCGTGTTATCTTTTTTACAACAAACCTTTGTTGAACAGAAGACCCTTGAGTAAAGTTCTTACTACGAACCTTTGTTGAACAGAAGACCCTTGAGTAAATTTCTTACTACAAACCTTTGTTGAACAAGGAAGACCCCTGAGTAAAGTTCTTACTACAAACCTTTGTTGAACAGAAGACCCTTGAGTTATCTTTTTTTACTACAAACCTTTGTTCAACAAGGAAGACCCTTGAGTTATCTTTTTTTACTACAAACCTTTGTTCAACAAGGAAGACCCTTGAGTAAAGTTCTTACTACAAACCTTTGTTCAACACGCAAGAACCTTGAGTAAATTTCTTACTACAAACCTTTGTTCAACAAGGAAGACCCCTGAGTAAATTTCTTACTACAAACCTTTGTTGAACAAGGAAGACGCTTGAGTAAAGTTCTTACTACAAACCTTTGTTGAACAGAAGACCCTTGAGTAAAGTTCTTACTACAAACCTTTGTTGAACAGAAGACCCTTGAGCAGGTCTCGCGCCATCTTGTTCCCCTGTCTCTTAGCCTGGGCCACATCGTTGATAATCTTGTTGGCCACAATTCTGATCCTGTCCGGAGTGAGCTGGGTCTCGTACAACAGTTCCCGGATCCATTGGATGCCTTTGTCCAGCTTGCCTGGCTCCACCTGGGCACAGAGGAGAAAAAGTTATTGGTGGGGGACTGGCTGGGGGACTTTAAACAGGTAGTAGACCAGCAGGCTGACTGGGGGACTATAAAAAGGGAGTAGACCAGCAGTCTGACTGGGGGACTATAAAAAGGGAGTAGACCAGCAGTCTGACTGGGGGACTATAAAAAGGGAGTAGACCAGCAGTCTGACTGGGGGACAATAATAAGGGAGTAGACCAGCATTGGTTTGGTGCTGAGGGCCCTTGTCAATTATTAGCTTCCTTGTATAGACAGTGGTAGAAGTGCTGAGTTGTTACTCCACTATCTGGCTACCATCGTTCACGATGACGCCACCCTGTGATAATATGATGATTTGTTATTGCTGCTATGAAACATTGTAAAACTTTTTTATATAAAGTTTATTTTTTTTTAAAGTTATCATATTTGTGTTAATCACTTTCGTGATATCACAACTACTCAAACTCGCTTTACTAAATCTACGCTGAATCCGGGACTTGAACCACCGACCTCCTGGTTACAAGTACGCCGCCTTATCGATCAAGCTACTGAGGTCGGTTAAAACTTTTATTTTGTTTTTTTTTTATAATAAAAGAAACTTAAGTAGAAAAAGAGCTATCATATTTGTGTTAATCAATTACCTACCACACTCACGATACTCTTTATCAACGATACATGAAGCATATATTGCATATGTATAGTGTATACGTAATTAGGCATGCGTTGAGAAATTTCGTGATGTCACAGTTACTAAAACTCTGATTGTCAATTTTTTAACCAACTTGGTACTCTAATCACTGACCTCCCTCCAGGTTACAAGTCCGCCGCCTTTTTGATCATTCAAACTAACATCATCGGTAAGTAAAATTATTAGAGTCTATTAACTTCTGATGTAAAGTTCAAATATTATTTTTCTGTTATCATGAGATCTCAAATAAATTAGAAAAAATTAATCCATTTGTCGGGAAATGAACCAACGGATTCCTGCGCTAGCTGAATTACCACTCTCACGCACTGAACACTTGACCACCGATACATGATTCATATGTACTATGTATATGCGTATGTGGTGAGAAAAATCATCTTCACAATTTTTTTTTCTTCTTTTTAAATATGAATGTTTCACTGGTCGCTGCTTATATCAAAGCAACTACTCATTATTATTTACCAGGAATGACTGGATTCGTGCGAGACTGGTGAGCTACAGTCCACTACACCACTCGACCATGGTGATTACTGATGTATAGAAAGGCAAAAGAATATTATGTTGTATAGAGATAGCTCAATAAAAGTAATAAAATAAAAGAAAGAGGCACAAAATTATCACAAGCACACAAGGCTCACCTGCAGCATCAGACAGGCAGTGGTGGAGAAGGGGCCGCAAGTGAAGCGGCCGGCGGCCTCAAGGCCGAGCCGCGTGGTGCAGGCCACTGTGTCGGCCTCCAGGGCCTCCACCACAGCCTCGTAGGGCACCAGGTCTTGGCCTCGGCGGATGGGACTCTCCATGACGAGCTCCAGGTAGAGTTCAAGGTAGAAGCGGAGCTCCGGGCCAGCTCGCTAGAGTCCATCAGCACGAATAGCTGGGGACAAAACAGATCACTTATTGGCATAAGCAGCCTCCGTGGCGTAATGGTTGTGACTACTGCCCGTAGTCCAGAGTTCCCGAGTTCAACTCCCGGTTGGGGCAGACTTTTCGAGGAAAATTCTGTTCCATCCAAATACGTGAGGCTGCCATTTCCGGCCCTACCCAGGCTGGGTGAGGTTAATGTGGGTAGCTGGTACGATTCCCAGCGAATGGAGGGTAAAACCCCCGTCCTAATCCAGGACGTTAAATCAAATAGAATCGTTGGCGTTAGGAAAGGCATCCAGCCGTAAAAAATGTGCCAAAACCAATCAACCTCAACCATGAGGTTGAAAAACGTCAACCCTGCTTGAGCGGGATAAGACAGAGTAAAAGAAGAAAGCAGATCACTTATTAACAACAGCAATAAATTCAAACATCAGCACGAATAGCTGGGGACAAAACAGATCTCTTATTAACAACAGCAATAAATTCAAACATCAGCACGAATAGCTGGGGACAAAACAGATCTCTTATTAACAACAGCAATAAATTCAAACATCAGCACGAATAGCTGGGGACAAAACAGGTGACTCATTAACAACAGCAATAAATTCAAACATCAGCACGAATAGCTGGGGACAAAACAGGTGACTCATTAACAACAGCAATAAATTCAAACATCAGCACGAATAGCTGGGGACAAAACAGATCACTTATTAACAACAGCAATAAATGCAAACATCAGCACGAATAGCTGGGGACAAAACAGGTGACTCATTAACAACAGCAATAAATTCAAACATCAGCACGAATAGCTGGGGACAAAACAGATCTCTTATTAACAACAGCAATAAATTCAAACATCAGCACGAATAGCTGGGGACAAAACAGGTGACTCATTAACAACAGCAATAAATTCAAACATCAGCACGAATAGCTGGGGACAGAAAAGATCACTTATTAAAAACAGCAATAAATTCAACCATCAGCACAAATAGCTGGGGACCAAACAGATCACTTATTAACAACAGCAATAAATTCAAACATCAGCACGAATAGCTGGGGACAGAAAAGATCACTTATTAAAAACAGCAATAAATTCAAACATCAGCACGAATAGCTGGGGACAAAACAGATCACTTATTAACAACAGCAATAAATTCAAACATCAGCACGAATAGCTGGGGACAAAACAGGTGACTCATTAACAACAGCAATAAATTCAAACATCAGCACGAATAGCTGGGGACAAAACAGGTGACTCATTAACAACAGCAATAAATTCAAACATCAGCACGAATAGCTGGGGACAAAACAGATCACTTATTAACAACAGCAATAAATGCAAACATCAGCACGAATAGCTGGGGACAAAACAGATCTCCTTATTAACCAAAATAAATCTAAATTTCCGATTCTTACATGTGAGAAAAAAATTATTAGTTCTGTGTTTTCATTTTATAATACATCTGTCATTCGCAACTCACCTGTATAACAACTGAGATAGAAAGGCAATTTCAAAGAAAAGAGAGTTATGCAGTTTTCGTGCACGCAAGTGTACATGAATTTAAATAGTATGATACAATTAACACTGTACCAATTACTTTCGGCCCAAATGTGATGATTTTTTCTCTCACTTGGGCTTAATACTTACTCAGTGGAAATAAATTTTTATCATATAATAAATAAATGTATTTGAGAAAGAAAATTTCCAAAAATAATCATTTGAAAAATGAAAACGATAAACTTTATTTCTTCACAGAGTTTATCCAATGATGTAAATATTTTATGAAATTGTTCCATAATGTTGTCAAAAATATTAGGATGGTAATTAATATTAGTAGTTCTACTAATAAAAGGAAAAAAATGACGCCAACGTTACGTGGTGTTCCCAAGCGGTCACCCATCCAAGTACTATCCACGCTCGACGTTGCTTAACTTCAGTGATCGGACGAGAACTGGTGTATTCAACGTGATATGAACGTTGGCGAGGGAAGAGAAAAAGATTTACACATATCAACACAGGAGCAAACAGTTCTAACTGAAATACATTCCTCTACCAGTAGGTTGCGCCACCTCTGTCAATGCTATGCTGCCTCTTTCATTCATGTAGCGCTATTTTATCAACTTATCTCACACAATTTAGGAGGTGTTTGACTCTGTCGTTAGAGAATGCTAATTCAAAATCGCACAGAGGAGAATACTTTTGATGCCCTGAGATCGAATCCCACAGTAAAAAATTTTTTACACCGTTTTTTGCTGTGTTTCAGCATGGTACATTTTTAGCTGGGACAGGGTGTAGTAGTCATGGTTTGGTTCTTGTTCCATACCATCCGGGGATCGAAACCAAAAGTTACACTTAAATGCTGCTGAATCTTTCAACTACAAGCTCTCAACATTTTTTTTTTTTTTTTTTTTTTGTCTAATTTTTACAGTAACCTTAATCAGAAAGTCTCAATTTGGCCGTGGTTACCAGGTTAGCCACAGGCAAAAAATCCTTGTGGCAATAAGTTGCCAGTGTATGAGAATGAGTATGTGAGGGGATAAAAATACTTCATTTTGAAATACATGACTGCAAAATTTGAATGGTTAAATTAGTAGGGGTATTACGCAATTGACAATACGGTAACATAAGTTAATTTTAATTATTACCGATGGCTTACAATGCTAACACAAACATATAAATTTGATCAGATTAATATCTAGTAACTTACATAGACAAAGTTCGTCTTAATGTGATCAATCTGAAAGAAGAGCGGAGATTTGGACACGTCAAAGTTGGGATGCTGCTTTTCACTCTTGGATGTGAAACTCTGGATGGAGTGAAAGCTGATGGACTTGACGTCTGGTATAGGCACACATGTGAGCATTTCATTTGGTGGAGGTTTCTGAAAGACATTGAGAATAGAATATTGATAATAGAGCAATTGGATTGAGAATAAGAGGAGCAAGGAGGCTCATAAGAAACTTACCCTACAAAGATGGAGCGGGGATGCCTCATGCATCATGCGGGTCATGCCTAGTGATGTACCGCGGGGTAAATACCCGCGGGAAGGTAAATAAAAATCGGGTATTTGCCGGGTATTTACCCCAGGGGTCGGGTAAATTCCCCAAATCTTTAAAACTGTGTTTTCGAATATTCCTGCCCAAAGAAAGTTTTTCTGACTTGAGCTCTATAAAATTTCAAGTGGTGGGTAGGAAGCACCTACTTTTTATTATTTGTGATTTAATTTTCAATTTACAAAAATAAAAGTCTTCTGTTTCTGAATGTGGTTCTTTACATTTCCTGTGATATGTTAATTTGTTTGAGTAATTTTACGTAGGTAATTAGAACCAGGGCAAATGGAGGCTGCAATTTAAAAGCCCTACTTGAGCAGAATAAGGCATGGCAGAACAAGTATGAGTATGACTAATTACTTAAAAATACATTTTTTTATAATTAGTTCTGTAAATCCTAACCTTCATGATCAACATTTTAATGTTTATATCACAGAGGGAGGGATCAGGAATAGGAGAAGATGTTTTATCTGTATATTGGCAAGGAAATGTGCTAAAATGGGTAAATACCCCACCTTGGGGTATATACCCGGGTATTTACCCAAAAATAAATACCCAGGTATTTGTACATCACTGGTCATGCCTCACTTTTATATATAATTATTATTTTTGTTTTATGATTAATGAGTGTGTTAAATATTATTAAATATAATAATTATTGTTTCTCAGGGTTACAAGCTGGAAAAAAAAGATAATTGGTACTACTCTTACAAAGCTAAGCAGAGTTCAACATTTTGAAAACATGGTTTGGTGTATTTATTCTGGTTTCGAATCCAGCCATGGTCATCATGGCATTCCACGTTCTGCTGACTGCACCCGGCCCCACTCAGGCTAGGTGAGGTTAATTTGAGTAACCGGGTGGTTTGTCCAGCGAGTGGTGAATAATCCTCCAACGAGATATGGCCGTGATATTACCGAAAAATAAAAAAGGATTAATCTGCACTGTACTTCAACGATGTTCACTCATAACCTCGTGAGGAAAAATGAGTAGCGATCAGTGGCGGGATTATGGACAAATGATACAGAAGGTGAAGGAAAATTACTGTAATTGTGATACATTAACACAAAGAACACACCTTTGTTTATGTGTCCTGCAAGAATGAGACTCAGGGCCATATTTTTAATCAAGATTAAAGTTAAGCTTAGTCAGACACGCCCTCAAGACGAAGTTTCAACCAATCACATCGTACTATAGCTGAGTGAAGGGACAGTGTCCACTTAGATTAAATATAATCCTGTTTTATTTATTTTATTTTTTTATTATTTTTTTCAAGGATGAGTGTTTCATAGCCGTTTTTATTTCGTAGCCATGAAACAGGAGCTACTGTAGACGCTTGTGGTCTGTGTTGTAGCCTGCCCATCCCGTAGTATGCCTCCCCTCTGATGGGCGAGAAGTGACATGGGCGAGAAGTGACACAATACTTCCCGATTAGGTGCTGGGTCAACACCTTTATAATTCGGCCAAAATGAGTTCTATTAATCTCATAGTCTTATCGGGATAGTTCTTACAAAATTTCGAAGCAACAATACCTCGTTTTCTTCGGTAGATTTCATCAAGAGGGCCTCTTTCTCCTGAAGGCCAGCTTTTCCCAAAGTTTTGACGCGGGCCGCCAATCTCTCGTCCTCATCACGGGCCAGTCGCTTCTGTTCTTCCACACTGGGAACCCCTCGTACCTGATTGAGAACATTAATAATCACTAGAAATTAACATTTTAACATTTGTTTCATGTTTATATGGACTCTTTCCGTAAATACAAGTGCCTTTGAGCACCATTACCATTACCATAAAGAGTTGCTATACTAAACTGTTAGCGTAGTAGGACTCTATTTCACGCCTCAAAAGTCTAAATAAAGCACTTGGCCAGATGATTGACAATGACGCCCTAGACAGAAACAATTGGAGTAAAAGACTGCATGCAATCAACGCCGACCCCAAGTAGGTTTGGGTAAAGGTAGAGTGAAAGAAAAAGAATTTCTTAATCATATTTTGTAGTTTTTTTTTTTAATCTACTTTAAAATAATTTTCATGAAATTAAGTTTTAATAATAAAACATAGCATGAACAACAACTGCTTTTTTTATTATTACTATCTGATCTCTTTAGATAATGTCACAAAAGATCCTCCTTTCTCATTAAACTAATTGGGATTATAAATATTATTTTATTTAAAATAGATACACGTAGATTGCTAGATTGTACAAGTCATTTACCCGATCTTATAGCTCAATTGTTAAGTCAGAGTAACCTGGTGGTTCTGCTTCAAAGCACGGCAATTTTTAGGAAGGCATCTTTCAGTAATTGCTTCATCAACCTCGTATAAATGGTTAAGAAGTTAACATAGAAGACTAAAATCTTTTCTTTCTTTTTTAAACCTACACAGAATAGATGCATTATTTTAATAATGTTTATTCCTTTTTAGAACTGTTTTTGACATTTTACTTTCTCAATTGCTTGATGAAAATTTCTGTGACATTGCGATTGATACACAAATTTTACTGTGATAATTTTGACTTTTGAATTTTTCAATTACTTGTAAGCTTTTATTTTACTGTTTTTCACTTGTATATTAATTGTAACTATGTATAAAGGGCTATTATTATTAAATGAAATATGAGAAGTTGCTGATGATGATGAAGAATTAAGAACTTGTCTTTCCAACAGAAAATTTACGTACCACTATGTGAGGGGCATCCACTAGGAAGTCTTGTATTAGTTTGGTCCAGAATTCGAGAGGTTCCTTTTCCAGTCGATTCAGCTCTTCAACTTGATTCAGCCGCTGATCCAACTGGAAAACATAGTTGTATACATTATAAAAACCGAGAAAAAAATTTGTACAGCTGAAGATTAGCAGTAGATTTTTGTCAACTGCTGGATTTTTTTTTTTTTTGTTTTGTTTTTATTATGTTTTCAAACTCTCAAAAAAAAAAACAACAAAACAAAAAACAAGGAAAAATTTTTCATTGAGCGAGTGGTCCAGATTTCGCCCAATGCAAAAGGGTACCAGGGCTACAAGACAAGCGCCTTAATCGACTGACCACCAATGCACCAAAAAAAAGCCATCATGACAGCTAAATTAAGGGTCAGTTGCTTATTTAGCTGAGCGTTTACTAACTTCATTAAACCTTATCAGGGCAAGGACTTCGATTGTTATAGACATCTCTTAAAAAAATTAAAAAAAACCTCATCATGAAATAGGCTGATTAGTCTGCTGTTATCCTAACAGGGGTCTCATGATTGCACTCTCTGTAAATGTTGCCGGTTCTGTATGTGTTAACAACAGGTCAAATGATGTATTACAGACTTATATGACTGACTATGCTAATAGCTTTTAAAACTAAAATTTCTGTTGAAAAAAAAAACACTCATTCACACAAACGCACGCGCGCACACATACACAAACGCACGATGTCTGGCTGTTGGACGTTAAACAGGGAGAAGACCAGTGTCTCGCTAGAGGACTATAAACAGAGAACAGACTAGCCAACCCTTACAAGCCAGGCTAGCTTGCAGTTTCCTAAGGGTTTAATGGCTTCTACAGAAAAGTCCAAGTCCTCATGATGGTTGATCGCACATAGAAATATGTGGTTCAGGACGAGCCAACTTTGAAATAAAGTTGGCTGGAGACCATCACTCACCCCTCCAGCTGTAGCCAAGCTGGCTACAACAACAACAACAACAAACGCACGCACGCACACACACACACACACACTCACATCCTCTTTAGTGCTCCCGTACAGCACACACACTCACATCCTCTTTAGTGCTCCCGTACAGCACACACACTCACATCCTCTTTAGTGCTCCCGTACAGCACACACACTCACGTCCTCTTTAGTGCTCCCGTACTACACACACACTCACATCCTCTTTAGTGCTCCCGTACAGCACACACACTCACATCCTCTTTAGTGCTCCCGTACAGCACACACACTCACGTCCTCTTTAGTGCTCCCGTACTACACACACACTCACATCCTCTTTAGTACTCCCGTACAGCACACACACTCACATCCTCTTTAGTGCTCCCGTACAGCACACACACTCACATCCTCTTTAGTGCTCCCGTACAGCACACACACTCACATCCTCTTTAGTGCTCCCGTACTACACACACACTCACATCCTCTTTAGTGCTCCCGTACTACACGCACACTCACATCCTCTTTAGTGCTCCCGTACAGCACACACACTCACATCCTCTTTAGTGCTCCCGTACTACACACACACTCACATCCTCTTTAGTGCTCCCGTACTACACGCACACTCACATCCTGTTTAGTGCTCCCGTACTACACGCACACTCACATCCTCTTTAGTGCTCCCGTACAGCACACACACTCACATCCTCTTTAGTGCTCCCGTACTACACACACACTCACATCCTCTTTAGTGCTCCCGTACTACACGCACACTCACATCCTCTTTAGTGCTCCCGTACTACACGCACACTCACATCCTCTTTAGTGCTCCCGTACAGCACATCCCCGATGGCCATGGAGGCGATACAGAAGTGCGGCGTGTTCTCAACGTGAGTCAGTGATTCGGCTCGGTGCCGGCAGATCACCGTTCTGAGCCGACTCATGTCCAGCGATGTCTGTTCGGCCAGGAGGGAGAACAGTTTGGGCGCCACCGCGTCTAGCTTGGGCGAGGGCACGTTCTCGAAGGTGAAGAACACGGCGGAGGAGGAGTTCTCGATGATTGAGTAGTTCACCTGTGAGACAGTGATTTTTTTCATCATTATTATTATTTAACTCTTTATTGGTCAACTACATACATTCAACAAAATAGGACATGCTAAAAAAAATAAAATAAAAAATAGAATATGTTGTGAACCAAGGGGCGAGGTTAAAGCCTGTGGCTTTCTCTTCCACCTAACCCCATAGGATATAAAAAATAATGGAAAAAAATGTATATATAATAATAAATACTTGTAAAAAAGTAGAAGGAAACAAAAGTTAACAAAAAAAAAGAGCAAAGAAATTTTTTAAAGGTACAATAAAAAGTATAGAAAATAGAGGAGAAGAAGATTATTATTATTATTATTAAATTTGTGTTAATTACAATGATGCATCACAATTACTCAAACTCGCTTTACTAAATCTTTGGTGAACATGGGACTTGACCTCCTGTTACAAGTCCACCGCTTTATCGATCAAGCTACTGAGAACGGTGTGAGCCAGTCATATGTAATAATAATAATAAATAAAAATGTATGTTCTTTGTGCTATTATATCACAAATTTAGGGGTAGGGCAGAATTATTGGACTTTTTCTTTTCTTTTTTTATTCTAGTGTATCTTTTTCCCATAACTCCGCCACTGGTCGCTGCTTACATTAAAGCAGCTACTTATTTTTCCTCACGAGGCATGAGTAAACACCGAACATTCAATTACAGAGCAGAAAACATCCTGTCCCTCTGGTGATCGAACACAGGTCACCATGCTTGCAACGTCTAACGCGCTACTCCAATTGGCCACGGTGACTACTTACCATATCAAACACCTCGGCCCAGGTGTGAAGAACATCCTATACTAAGAAAGAGACCGTGCGGCAGAGTGTAAGGTAACGGTGAACATAGTTGAAGGCATCAGGGGAAAAAAAGAACAAAGTCCAATTTTTTGAAAAATAATTTTATTGCATCCTTGGTTTATACAGGGTGGGGCAAAAGTCTGGAATTTTTTTTAATTTTACCGAAGAAGCCATTCGAAAGTTATTCAGGGGTTTCCAGACTTTTGCCCCACCCTGTATAGGTAAGACCAAACATGGGATAAGAGATCTGAGTCTAGAGATATTTGGTTTTTTACTTTCCTTATCCTCTATAATAAGGAAAGTATTGTATTCGTCGAAAATTTGACCTTCCCAGCTTTTCACATTTCTGGACGAATCATAGCCTCAGGATACCAAAAAATTTGTTTTCAGCCATTGGTCCGTGCGTCTGTCTATCTGTGTGTGTGTATGTGTGTGAACAGGATATCTCAAGAACGGTAAGAGCTAGAGACTTCAAATTTGGTATGGTAATTGATTTTATACACCAGACGAACCATGAAACTTTGGTTGAAATTGAAAAATTTTGGTTCCTGAAAAATTTGTGATTTTGTGACTCTGTTCTTTTTCCCCTGATGCCTTCAGTTCCCATGTTTCATAATATCAAGGAAGATTACGGTAGCTCAGTGGTAAAAGCGGCACTCTGTGAATCCAGAAGTCGTGGGTTCGAAACCCAGCCGGGACATGACAAGTTTTTCTCCCATTAAGATTTTTACCACATAATAATACGTCTTGGGCTTACTGCTGGAATAATGGGACTTAATAGTCCTAATCGGGCAGTATAAATAAGGCGATATTATTATTATAGCTAGTTGCTTTATTCAGGCAGGCACTATATTGGAAAAGTGACGATACTTGCTTAAGTGGTAAGAAATTGAAATAAAGAGAATCAAGGGAACTGTAGTAGCTAAACTTCTCTCGTTTCCGTTTGCAGGTAAAGTGTTTGCTATTATTACCTGGCTGCAGAACGGGTCGGGAATGTCGACAAACTCCTTGGGCAGAGGACTCACGGGCGTGTCGGTGAGATACTTGAGCAGCACCGCGCAGGCCGTCAGCTTGTAGAGCTCCGTCACGGCGGAGGGACCCCGCCACCCCACGTACACCATGCCTGCGCAAGATGGAGATTCATCATACCATGCAGGAATAAGTTGGTTTTTTGACATTTTCATGTCTTTGCTCTGGCACATAACCAAAATTATGTGACGAAATTATGTAACGAAATTATGTAACGAAATTATGTAACGAAATTATGTAACGATATTATGTAACGATATTATGTAACGAAATATCGAATTGTAAAGGGAGAGAAGTCTTCTAATATCGGATATCGATATTATGGTTTCGATATTATCGATATACCTAATATCGATATTTTCGTTTCGATATTGCAACCCTAAGAGAAGAGGGAAAGTGTGTGTCATGCGCACAATACGAAATTTGGTCAGTTGGGTTTTGGACCTTGAATAGTAAAGATGAAAATGTCGAAATGGTTGCAGACTCGTATGCAAGCGTTTTTTTTTAACAAAAATTTAACATCGCTTTCAACTGCTTCGTCATATCAGTAGTCATCGTGGCAGAGTAAGTTAGCGCGCTAGGCATTGTACGCATGGTGACCTGGGTTCGATTCCCAGCGGGGCAGGAATTTTTTTTTTTATTTATTTTTAACAAATACTTTTGATATAGAATATTATATTTTCTCTGAATTAAATTCCTTTACATTCCTTTCTACAAGATAAGGAAATTAAAACAATAGGAAAGCCTGAAACTTTGAAACACGAATGAGTTTCTAATTTCAAGGAATCCCAACTTGTTAATTTTTTACAGGAATTGTTTTATTTTTATTTTACAATGCTTCCCTAACTTTGAAAAACTCGGGAAAAAATGTGAAACGGGAAATTTGAAAAATGAAAAAGCGAGAGAAAAAAACTAACGGAAAAATGATGTTCCCAGCTTTTGCTAATAACTTTTTATTTTAAAGCTTTATTAGGTAGAACAAAAAATATATACAGTAGAACACAATGAAATATAAAGAAAAACAAAAAGATTAAACAAATATACAAGAAGGAAAAAAAAGAGAGAAATGTCCTACCTAAAGGGCGGACATTTCTCTGGGTGGAAGAGATTGCCATAGGCAATAACCCCGCCCTTTAGTTAGGACATATGTATATATTTTGTTTATTTTTTTTTTCTTGTTTATATTATTAATATTGTCAATTTTTATATTTAATTTTTACCATTATTTGTCTGTATATATGTTCTACTAATAAAGAGTTTCTAAATAAATAAGTAATGGATACGATATAAAGTATATCTCGTAATAAATCTGTCCATAATTAACTATCCCATATGGCTACCGCTATTACCTTTAAAAGCATGTACGAAAAATTAATTTGTTACTGATGTGATTTCCTCTGTGTTTCAACGATCCAAGATGGCCGATTTTACGGGACAGGTTTGAAGTTCTCCATTGAATTGTACTGTTACACTTACAAAATAATACAGTCTCCAGCCACGATTTCCTGTCAAATTACATACACAAGAAAAAATATCCTCTTCGTAAGAAAAAATCCGGTCCTTTGAGTTCTCTTATATTAAGGTTCGACTGTACTTTATTTATACTGCTGGCATTGGACTAAAGCATTGATGGTCGAAGGATTTACGGGAGTCCTAACCCCTGGACGCTAATCTCTTTATTAGCTAATCTCCTGCTTCTTTTTAGTAGAACTAAAAACAATCTCAATGCTTCCAATGTTTTAGGATAAGTTTCCTAGTAATAGGACGTGAACCATACCGTTATCTTCTTCATCGGAGGGATATGGCACAGAAATGTCCACGCTACTGGTTATAAGTTTCCTAGTAATAGGAAGTGGACCATACCGTTATCTTCTTCATCGGAGGGATATGGCACAGAAATGTCCACGCTACTGGTTATAAGTTTCCTAGTAATAGGAAGTGGACCATACCGTTATCTTCTTCATCAGAGGGATATGGCACAGAAATGTCCACGCTGCTGGTGAGGGGGGGCACGGGAGACTGCCATGGCCGAGTGAAGTCACCTCGAGGCCCCTGCGGAAAGTGAAAGAAAAATTGGTTCATCATCATCATAGGGTGGCGTCATCGTGAACGATGGTAGCCAGACAGTGGAGGAATGACTCAGCACTTCTACCACTGTCTTTACAAGGAGGCTAAGAATTGACAAGGGTCCCCAGAACCAAGCCAATGCTGGTCTACTCCCTGTTTATAGTCCCCCAGCCAGACTTTTTTTTGGTTCATAGGCTAAGGTAAAATAAGATTTACCTTAGCCTATGTAAAATAAAATTACAACAAAGAACTGAAGACTATATTTCAAATCGGACTTTCCACAAATTGCAGAACATATCTTGGATTAGTAATAATAATAATAATAATATCGCCTTATTTATACTGCCCGAATGGGACTATTAAGTCCCTTTATTCCAGCAGTAAGCCCAAGACGTATTATTATGTGGTAAAAATCCCAAATGGGAGGATAACTTGTCATGTCCCGGCTGGGTTTCGAACCCACGACCTCTGGAATCTCGGGATTCACAGAGTGCCGCCTTTACCACTGAGCTACCGGGACAGCTCTACCGGGACACTGAGCTACCGGGACAGTGATGGTTTTACCTGATTCATATTCTAATCTTATTTTAAGATTTGGCCCTTAGAACCTTCATATTATGTAATCTATTGCTATGAATCATACAATAAATAGTATTGATTATTTGAGGTTAAGCCCTCTAACAATTTTCTAAGGTAGCACAGCATTACTAAAAGCTTCCTTTACTTTTCCAGATCCCTTAAATTATTTTCTTCATACTCTGCCAATGCTTTCTACTTGTCATTTCTCAATTCTCATACAAGTGGCGTACTCATTTTTCTTCACGAAGTATGAGTGGACCCTTGATAGACAACGTACAGACTAGATTTGAACGCGAGGAAAAAAGTTAATAATAATATCGTTTTATTTAGACTGCCTAATTAAGGAAAATGACTCCCATTATTCCAGTTGTAAGCCCGAGACATATTATTATGTGGTCAAAATCCTAAATACATAATGATCTCGCTAACTCAAAATTCCGATAGGTCGAAAATCCTGATTACTGGAAAGAATTTTTCGGCCCTTGTCAAACTTCAAATAACTCGAAATGACACTTCTGTC
This sequence comes from Bactericera cockerelli, assembly GCA_024516035.1. Taxonomy (NCBI): domain Eukaryota; kingdom Metazoa; phylum Arthropoda; class Insecta; order Hemiptera; family Triozidae; genus Bactericera; species Bactericera cockerelli. The sequence goes on from CM044956.1 coordinate 39,127,706, forward strand.
CCTTGAATTTCGAGTTAGTGGATTCTACTGTAGAAGGATAATTTGTCATATGCTGGGTTTCGAACCTGCAACCTCTGGATTTCCAGACCGACGGCGACGCTGGACACTGAGCTACGGGGACATTATTATTATTAGTTCTCTTATATGCAGGTTCTACTCTAAGTTGTTATTATTATTATATTATTAGTTCTCTTATATGCAGGTTCTACTCTTAGTTGTTATTATTATATTATTATTAGTTCTCTTATATGCAGGTTCGACTGTTCTTCATTTATACTGCTGGCATTGGACTAAAGCATCACTTTTTTCCAACAGTTATTTGTGTCATGATGGTGGAAGGGTTTACGGGGATACAAACTCCTGGACGCTAATCTCTTTATTCACTTTCTTTCCCTTGTATGTAATACATCCCTCTATCTTTCTTAAAACCACGTTTCCCTGCTTCTTTATTTATTTACACTTGATTAATAGGACATTATATATACAACACAAATAATTACAAATTAGAATACAATATAATAGAAGAAAAAAATAAAGAAAAAATAAATAAATATATAGGTACATAATATATGTATGTCCTGACTAAAGGGCGGGGTTATTGCCTTAGGCAATCTCTTCCACCCAACCCTTACTTTTTACTCACCTTGGCCATGATTTTCTCCTCGAGAGGTTTCAGCGCCTGGAACACCGCCTCGGCGCTCAGCTGGCCGGTGATGATGAGGCACAGGTTCTCCGGCCGGTAGTACTCGGCGTGGTAGCTGCGTATCTTCTGATTGGTCGTACTGTCGCGCAGATTCGCCATGATGCCTCCCGTCTCCGCCGCGTAGCCACAGGGCCGGGGGTAGAGGGCGCGCAGCAGGGCCAGGTTCACGAGGGACTCGCCCGTGTTCTCGCGGCCCTGCATCTCGCAGTAGACCACGCCCCCGTCCCGCCCCTCCCCCGTCACGTGGTGCACCTCGGTGGTGAACCCCGCGTCCTGCGGATGAATAAGTTACTGTTAATAAAATTTCAGAATTTGCCACAAAGGTATTACAAAAACGTCTAATAATTCGGCTCTAAGTCTATTACAATTAATTTTGGTGTTGATAAACAATTAATGTTTACTTTACATTACATTTAAGGTATTTTTACTGTAAAATGGTTTTTTTCTTCAAAGTTGACATGCCAAGGGTCAACCCTGTTAAAGTAATAAAAAAAGCCCTGTTTTTTTTAAATAAAAACATTAGTTTCTGCATTTCTCTGAGATTTTTTTAAAGTTCTGGAGAAATTGGGCCTATCAAATGTTTTCTCAACACACCATATAGAATATCTTGATTTCCTCATGCACTTACAGTAAGGAGAGGGTAGAGAATGTGATCAATGTAGATGGGCATGAGAGAGAGGAAGCCCTCACTCCCTGCTGTTGTTACGGTGTAGCATGTGTGGTCAGTGTCTGGAATCAATAAGAAAAATATTGAAAAGCTCTGTTGTTTTTAAGCATTATGAGTCATTTTAAAAGAGGGTTCTATACTCTATTTGCTGGAAACTCATAAAAGAGCTACCTACATTGTCAGTTTTAAGGAGCTTTGGCCCGTTTGGTTTGAAGTGTTGCAATGCTTTAGTCAGTGGGATTCAATCTCATTTGATTCTAAAGGAAGGGTGAAGTATGAAATTTGAAAAACACTTTGAAATGCTTCCCAAAGTTTCAAAATAAAATGGTGGTCTCAGTGGGAAACCAGCTTAATAAATAACCTTAACACAATTTGACCAACCAAGTCTATGCAACATCATCATCATAGGGTGGCGTCATTGTGAATGATGGTAGCCCCAGACAGTGGAGGAATGACTCAGTACTTCTACCACTGTCTTTACAAGGAGGCTAATAATTGACAAGGGCCCCCAGAACCAAGCCAATGCAGGTCTACTCCCTGTTTATAGTCCCCCAGCCAGACTTCTATGCAACAAGTGCCAGGGTAATGTTGTTATTACCATACTTTGACTTTTTTACATATAATTATCCAACTATTTGCACAAGTAGCTCACCTGTCCATGCATTTGTTCCAGATGCCATACATCGGTTAGCAAGAAGATCCAATACACCTTTGTATGGATAATCCTCACTACCCAAGAATATCAAATGCTCTAGTGTGTGGGGTAATCCATCATCATCATGAGCTTCAGTAGCTGGAAAAAATACATAAGTCATTTTTAGTTCATTGACCAAATCATTCTGTGAGCATGAAGCTAGGATGGGAAAAATACCATCAACAACATCATTTTTTTAAATATTGAACATCTACATATTACAGCATTTTCTAGAAAAGTGTAGAAAAGACCACAATTTTGGGTCCCAAATGTAATTGGCTGGTTTCAGTAATTGTGACATCACTCCGGTGATCATTTGGGAATCAACACACATTATTTAGGAATCAAGGGGTCAAAGAATGTGACTTGTTATATGTAGTTGAAATGCAGTTTGTATAATGCAGATTTGTGAGCTTGAATTTGAATGGGATTTTCATTCATTAGAGATTTTGACCACATAATCTATGCACCAAAATAACTGATGCATAAAGAGATTTGTTAGTCATATTTGGGTGGTAGAAACAATGTCTAATATTACATATAAACATTGTTGAAAGAGAAAAATCAAAGGAAAGAGACAACTATAACTGCACTTTCAAAATAGGTAGGTATTGAGTATATTTTTTGCTCCCTTTCTGTCATCTGGACATTGAATGTACCTAGCTGATTTTTTTTTTTCTTCAAGATTGTCATATACCTACATAAATCATTTTTTTTTTTTTAGTTATTAGGTCACAACTTTAGTGGGTAGATCCGCAGTACAAAACACCAATTTCTTCACTTTCCAATATCCAAATTCCTTCTCTGCCACTTGTTGCAATTCATTCAAATAGCCAAAGTACGTACTCATTTTTCTACACCATGCAGATATGAGTGAACCTCCTTTATCAAAGTACAGAGCAGAAAAATCCCTACCTTGCTAGGGATTGAACCCAGCACTACTCCACTTGGCCATGGTGACTTCAAAGAGTATTGTTCATTCTCTTGTTAGCATATTGTGTTTCCAAAATAGAATTGATAATATATTTTCATTTCTGTCTTAGTAAAGCACTTAGACCATGCATTGATCATTGACACAGGTCAGAGTGTATTCTATTCTCACCCAAAGTAAAGTATCCATTGACAACAGGACCATCCACTTCGCCCAGGATGACAGTGATACCGGTGTTCACTGACTTGTACTTGTGAACAGGGATCAAATTGTTAGCCTTTGATGAACATATTAACTTGAAACCATGTTCCACGGACAGGAAGTCTCCAGCAGTCATTTTCCAGCTCAAAGAAGGATAAAATGAGCGAGAGTACCGGAATATAAACTAGATACCAATAAGAAAATGATGATAAATGATTTAAATTTATTGATAATTTTGTTTTGATAATGATTTTTAAATTTTTTAAAACGTAAACGCAGTGTTGTCAAGTGTATGTGGCTATGGTGGGATATTTTCCCATGATTTTCCCACGCGTAGGGATTAAAAATAAACTGGTGAACATCTTTCCTTTTAATATCCTGATATCTCGATAATAATTCAAGTTCCACTTCTTCTTACTGGTGACTATATTTGTTACTTTTTAATTTATATTTTGGTAACAGGTATTTAATAAATGATAAATAGGGTTTATTTATTTAACCCTCAACTTTTCAAAGAGCGGACGATTTCCGCCACTGGTGAATTAAGGTAACTGTCAGCTGTCAGCAAAAAATGGAAATCAGAACCTTAAACTAAACACATCTGAATCATAAAAATATTAGTCCAAGCGGGACCCCCCTCTTATATTCAATTATTTATATTTAAAAAATAGACAATAAACCCACTCTTTAATTATATTTCAACTGTTTTACATTCCTTCTGAAGTAGGTATGGTCGTAAATTTTTTCTTCTTTTTATTGATGGTCACCTGTGTTACTGTACTCCGCAAAATTACTCTTTGTGCTCTCCGACTGAATTCTCTTTTGCCCCACATCAACAAGAATCTTCTCATTTCTAAACCGGGGACACGTCAAGACGACAGGGTTAAAAAATACTCAAAACATTTTTTCTACTAGAAATCACAAATTAAATTAAAGAGCATTAGAATTTCTAAAAAAAGAACTACTAACCACGTGAAAAAATCTTTTGAACCTGTGAAAAAAAGTGAAGCTCATTGTTGTCATAACAGGAAATTAAAATACATAGAATAGGTACTGTTTATTATAAAATATATTTATTTGGAGAAAAAAAACCCCATCATAATGGTATTGAATTACTTACTTATACATTAATTCCAGTATTGTTAAACAATAAAATGGTTTTCACTATATTATCACAATATTTTTGTTCCCTTGTGTTGATTTGCACCAAGTTCTGGGTAAATAGGAATAATAATTTTAGCATGATTTTTGAGTGCGAAATTAATAAATAAATGAAATCTTATAGGTATCTAATCTATTTTAATGAATATTGGTGAGACAAGAGAATAGTTTGTGTTAGCAATTTTTAAAAATGCCAATATGCCAAACGAAAAATAATACACTAAACTATTACCCACTAACACGGTTAGATACCATTTAAACATAATTATTCCTTAATTCAAACATTATACAATAATTTATTCCTATTCCATTAGGAATTACTTAAATCAAAAATAATTCAGCTTCAAAATTTGGAACAACACATGAATTAAGCCGAGAGAAAATCAAAAATCCTACAATTTATCTGAGCTCACTTGTTCAAAATATGTAGGTATATTGAATACACATACATATGTAAGATGAACCTGTTAAACTCCAAAAAATTAAGGTTATTTAGAACCTGTCATTTCCAATCCTTTTTTCCAGAGGCTTTGTGTTTCGAGAGCTAATTTTTTTTGTGGTTAAATATAAATACCTATCATTTCTTTAAAATCACTGGATAGAGATTGCAAAAGAGAGACCACCAAGCAGGCAGAAACAAAAATGTCCTATCATGTAAAAATAATGTAATGTACTATAATATATCTGTGTAAGTTCAATAAATATGTCATATTTTGTCATATAAATTTGTAAATAAATAATAGTAATCAAATACATATTTAGAAAAAACACTACCGTAAGAAAACCCTCTAAGGGAGGCCTAGACTCGAAAAAGGCGTAAATCGGGCTTATTATTATATTATTATAAGTTTGTATAAAATGGTCGGTTAGATTACACTATGGGCTACCAGTGGAATTTTGGTTCTGCTTAAGTTACTTCTTATTTAAAAAAAGTAAATTTCTATGATGGCGTCCGTGAAATGTTTGAGGATATGAGTATTTCGTGTAAAGTTATGTTGCTGAATCCAGGAAATCTTCATACGGGCACATCTGTACAGAGGTGGAGGCCCGGTGTCTGAAGGTTTCCCAAGAAGACTGCTCTCAGGAATTCACGTCAGACGACAATGTGTGTAGGGAGCTGGGGTTCCTCAGTTGAAACATGAGGACAATACTGCGACAGATAAAAGAATAAATGAAAAAATTGAGAAAAAAAAAACAAATGGAGACAATACTTAAAAAAAACATACCTCCGATATCTATCAACCATCTCGGCCTAGGTGTGAAGAACGCTTTATACAAAGAAAGAGAACTAGAGAATACACGAAAGTAATAACTGGTGTCACACATTTTTCCATTATAATTGACTAGCGGGTTGTCGCCCGCTTTGCGGGCCGAGGCATGGCCGTGAAAGCAAAAAATCCTTTTTCGCCAATGGCAGGTGTTGTAGTGGGAATTTCGAAAAATCCCGTCTTATTGCACATTTAGACTATAAGACAAAGCTACCAACCAAATTTCAGCTCGCTAGGTATTACGGTTTGGGCTGTAGAGCGATGATCACTGATCAGTCAGTCAGTGACTTTGACATTTATATATTAAGATGACGGTCCATCAAACCGAAATCAGCAGTTTGATTGGACAGTATTGTTTTGATTTGAAGGTCTGTGGTTTGATTTGGTGACAATTTTAGTATGGCTCGTTTGAGTATTTTATGATTAACAAAAATATATACTGATTGAGTAAACACTGTGCTTGAGTGGATAGACTAGATAGGACACTGTGTTAGCTTACAAGGGGTCCCGGTTTGAATCCTAGCTCAGTAGAATTTTAGATCATACATCGTGAGGAAAAATGAGTAATTACTTGTAAAAATAAAAACAGACAATGGCCTTTGATGAAAAATAAACACACACACACAACACACACACACCACTTACAAGACAAGTGCTGCGGTGACTAGATTGAAAAGAGAGGAGAGATAGTAGACACAGCCGGGTAGAACGATCATGGTAGACTTGTATACGTAGGTGTACAGAGGGGACGCAGCTAGAGGTGTCAGGGACTCCGCAGAGGCTGTGAGAGCAAACACTTTACCTGCAAACGGAAGAGAGAGAAGTTTAGCTAATACAGTTGTTGTTGTTGTAGCCAGCTTGGCTACAGCCGGAGGGGTGAGTGATGGTCTCCAGCCAACTCTATTTCAAAGTTGGCTCGTCCTGAACCATATATTTCTATGTGCGATCAACCATCATGAGGACTTGGACTTTTCTTTATAAGCCATTAAACCCTTAGGAAACTTCAAGCTAGCCTGGCTTGTAAGGGTTGGCTAGTCTGTTCTCTGTTTATAGTCCTCTAGCGAGACACTGGTCTTCTCCCTGTTTAACGTCCCCCAGCCAGACTTAGCTACTACAGTTCCCTTGATTCTCTTTATTTCAATTTCTTACCACTCAAGTATCGTCACTTTTCCAATCTAGTGCCTGCCTGAATATTAAATACTAAAACATCTTAGCCCCGTAAACGTCCAATACTACCACAAAAAAAACAAGTACAACTTTATTATCAACATTATTCCCATAGTAATTATCCAGACTTTTCTACTTCAGATTTATACCAGCCAAATTATTAGACAAAATCGGATTTTTAAGAATTACTTCGTATTTTTACCATTTTCACCCATTATTTTATTTGATTATCACTCTTCTTCTATCACCTTCTTAACAGTGTATTATAATGTCATGGGGTGTATGTCAAATTTCATTGTAATTGACATACATCTGTTTTGTATTGTACTTAAAAATAAATAAATAAATTAAATTAATTAAAACCAAGCGCAACCATTTCATCGGTGTGAGCAAAACAAAAATTTACTTACCCAAGTCCTGCTTGGGCACAATCTTAGACAGGTGTGACCGAATGAGCGGCCCCAGACAGCAGCCGAAGAGGTTGAGGGCCGCGGCCACATAGAAGTAGCGGCCGCTTGTGGTGAGGCCGCAGAGAAGGAGCGTGGGGATCTTGATGAGAAGCACGAGGAAGGCCGTCAGCATGTCTGGGATCTTGAGCATGGTGGACAGCCACAGGCCGAAGAATGTGCCCACACCTGGGAGTATATTGCGATTTAGTTAGGACATATAAAATGTTAGGACATATATTATGTATACATTTATTTATTTTTTCTTTATTTTTGTCTTCTATTATATTGTACTTTAATTTGTAATTATTTGTATTGTATATAATATGTCCTATTAATAAAGTGTAAATAAATAAATAGGGTTATACCGACGAAGTATAGAAGCTTACAATGCGAAGTTTATAACGTCTTGAACCACTAATGCTATGTGCGATCAACCATCGTGAGATTTCTTTATAAATACGTCTGTTTGTTTAAAAACCTCTTAATTGTGAGATTTCTTTTAAAATACGTTGTTTGTTTAAAAACCTCTTAAACAAACATAATATTTTTAAAGACATCTCACGATGGTTGATCGCACATAGAATTAGTGGTTCAAGACGAGCCAACTTTGAAATAAAGTTGGATGGAGACCATCATTGCCCCCTCCAGCTGTAGCCAAGCTGGCTACAACAACAACAATTTCGGGAGCTGGTTGGTAAGTTTCCAGCAAATGGTGGCTAAAACCCCCATCTTGATAAGTACAGGTATAAGTATATTTTATTTAGAGTGAAGTACAATACAGGTGTTGGCTTTACAAAAGTTAGCCAGCACCCAATTACATAGTATACACTATACAAGAAATAACAAGAATAAAAAGTAATAAAAAAGAAAAGATAATGATGGTAAGAATATTAAGAAAATTAATAATAATTTTCTCAATAATATTAAGAAAATTCGATGTGACGATTACAAGTTGAAATGGACGTTAAACCCCAAAACATAACATGAAACAGTTAAGTTTGATGCTAGACCACTTACCAATGAGGCTAATGCTGAATACATTGAACCTAGTTAGGTCATCCAGGGTTTATTGGAATCCAGCAAATGGAGGCTAAAACCCCCGTCTCGATATGACGATTACAAGTTGAAATGGACGTTAAACCCCAAAACATAACATGAAACAGTTAACATTGATGCTAGGCCACTTACCAATGAGGCCAATGCTGAATACATTGAACCTGGTGTAATCATCCAGGGTCCAGTGGAATCCAGTAAATGGAGGCTAAAACCCCCATCTCGATATGACGATTACATGTTGAAATGAACGTTAAACCCCAAGACATAACATGAAACAGTTAAGTTTGATGCTGGGCCACTTACCAATGAGGCCAATGCTGAATACATTGAACCTAGTGTAGTCATCCAGGGTCCAGTGGAACCTCTCCCTGAGACTCAAGTAGAGAATTGCGTTCTCACCTGTAGAAGAGAAACAATACAGTGGGCTATGACGAGCTGGAAGTAGTTCAGTAATAATAAGAAATGTGTTTTTTTGTGTTTATATCACAATTTTAGTGGGTAGCGCAGAATTATATTATTATTATTATTAAACACTTTATTAGATATAAAAGACATACATACGTATGTAAAGTACAAATAATTATTATAACAATAAAAAATGGAAACAATATAGGTATACAATAAAAAGGAAAAAAGAATAGAAAAAATATATGAAAAACATATGTCCTAACTAAAGGCCGGGGTTATTGCCTGTGGCAATCTCTTCCACCGAATCCTTCCTATAACCCAAGTATGGGACTTTTCCATATCTTTAATATCCCAATATCTTATTTTTGCCTATAATTCCGCCACTGGTCGCTGCTCACATTAAAGCAGGTACTCATTTTTCCTCACGAGGTATGATTGGACCTCGAACATCCAAGCACAGATTAGGAAACATCCAGCCCCGCTTGGTATCGAACCATTCGTGCATTGTCTAGCTCTACTCGGCTAACTCACTCGGCCACGATGACTATAGTTATAGTTAACAATTAGTTTGTGTTAACGATTCACCAAAATTCTAAATGGCAAAGTAGGTTCTGTATCTGTAGGTATAGCGGGGGTCCATGAGTATAAATTCAAATCAATGTAAGGATTTTTTCGTCACTTATTTGAAAATTCTCCAAACGACAAACAATGCACAACTGCTGGATTAAAAAGACTTCGAGCCGAATTATAAAACAGAATTAGAGTTAAGATAAGCCAGATTGTCGCTCAATTCGGGCTATAGTGCGCTGTGATTGGTTGAAACTTCGACTTGAGGCCGTGTCTGGCTTAGCTTAACTTTAATCCTGTTTCATAATGTGGCCCTTAAAAATCATAATATCCTATAGTGCCCGTAAAAAAATAAGGTATTATGATTCACTACGACATAGTATACAAACATATATGACAGTAATATAATATCTCACAGTATTATTCTTGAATTGATTTGGGTATGTCGTGGAAAACTGTTTAATTATATCTGTCGAGTTGGTTTTATCCATAAAAATTATATTGATAAAAATATTTTCATGTTTTATTTTATGCAATTTTGTCTCATGTTTGTTAATTTTTTAAGTAAACGGATTTCTGAATTCAAACGCCGTTTCAAGTCTATTGATATAAATAAAAATATTGTTATATATTTTTTCACTCACCGTTCAGAGAGACGAGGAACAGACACACGCTCAACATGAGGAGAAATATAGAGGCGCGGATATAGTAGGGCCTCCTCTTGCAACAAGTCGCCAACATGTCTGCTACAAGCTCGCAGTCAAACACGTTCTTCTTCCTGTTCTGAAACACCATAAATACAGTTGTGTTGCATTAAAAATAATAATAATAGAAAACACCAAAAAGCAAGTTGAATGTAAAATTCTGTTCTAAAACAACCATAATTAAATTAAAGAAAACACATGTGACAAGAAAAAATCTGTGTCCAAAACATTGTCCTGTTCCTAGATACATACATGACTATTTAAAAAGTCTACGCTGTCGTTGGTGGGATATAAAGTAATGTTCAATATATCGCTTGTTCAAATCTCATGTGCGGCAAAAATTAATAAGGCAAGTTTTTTTTATTTTTTTAAGATGAGTGTTTCAGAGCCTTTTCTTATTTCGTAGCCATGAAACAGGAGCTTCTGTAGACGCTTGTGGTCTTTTTTGTAGCTTGCCCATCCCGTAGTATGCCCAACCCTTACAAAACATTGTAACCAAATTATGATTTGTCAGCACGGGCGATCGAACCCGGGACCTTCCGCTTGGCAAGCGAGTGCTTAACCACTGCGCGCTCAAAGTTTCACGCTTTTGTGATAACTACTCACTTCATTCACATGGATGCTCTCCTTTAGCGCGAACACAGCATAGAGTAGAGCGAGGAAGCTTAGGCCAGCGCTTACGATGAAGACCCCGTGGAAGCCAAGCCGGTTGTACAAGGGTCCAGAGCTTAGGTTACCTATGACCAAACCTGCCAGGTTAGCCACTTGTACGAGACCCATCCTGTGGACAAGAAATATATATCTCTATCCATAGTTCTAAGGCAAATACATAGTACCAAACACCTCGGCCGAGGTGTGGAGAACGCCTATACAAAAAAAGAGACAGGGTGGTATACTTGTTACAAATCAAGTGTAAAATTTTCTGAGTGGTTTCCCAATACATATTATACTCGTATATACCTCTCTACCTTATTCATCATTTCTGCTGTAGAATAAATTTAATTCCAGACATCGTCCGCATGTATTTTTTATTTGTTATTATTATTATTTTATGAATACACACGCAATAATACTATTGCATTTACGTGTATGATACCAAGAAATATATTTCTTCTTTTAAGCATGATGAAGCTTTTAATTAGAAAGGTTATTTCCGCTCCCCCCACCATTCACTGATATGTTATTTCCGCTACTTATTATAACCCCACTCAGCCAGAATGGGGCCGGGAAATTCGAAGAACCAGTAAGTAGAAAAATTTAAATGAGTTACGAGAAATGAAAAACGCAAAACTTTCTGTACCTCGGATGTTATATTTTGTTAAAATGTCCATTAGAAATACAAGAATCCACCAGCATTGATTGCTGCCTTGGTTTTTAGGACGGTTTGTTGGATCTTTACATTGTCCGGATTCTTGGGGCGAGGTACACCATACTTTTCATGCTATTTTCTTCATTAGCTCTGCCAGGCCAACTAGAAGGAGTTTCAAGGAGTTCTAGTGGGAGTGAAAGATGAGTTTTCCCACCGGAAGAGAGTGGAGGGAGCACTAGAAGCTATGTCCAGGAGTTACTTTATACCTTGTCAGCTCGTCCTTACTTCATATTACCAATAAGACATCTTGAATGTTGGTTCAGGTGTTAAAATATGGACAGCTTTGGTAGTAGGCTTACTTTTGAAATCTTCTTGCTCTAAATTTGCTGTGAATTTTGATTGAGAGTGGTGGTGTCATTTTTCAGGAGTACCTAGTTGTATTTTTTTTTTTTTTTTTTAGTTTATTTTGTTACTTTTAATTTTTTTTTGTTTTTTGATTTTTTTTTTTTTTTTTTTGTCTTAACTTGGAATTTTGAAAGTATTTTTATCAGCAGCACATGTAATTTTGAAATGTAAGTATTAGCAGCACATGGAATTTTTAAGTAGCAGCAAATGAAATTTTGAAGTAGCAGCACATTGAATTTTGAAGTAGCAGCAAATGGAATTTTGAAGTAGCAGCACATGGAATTTTGAAGTAGCAGCAAATGGAATTTTGAAGTAGCAGCACATGGAATTTTGAGGTAGCAGCAAATGGAATTTTGAGGTAGCAGCACATTGAATTTTGAGGTAGCAGCACATTGAATTTTGAAGTAGCAGCAAATGAAATTTTGAAGTAACAGCAAATGGAATTTTGAGATAGCAGCACATTGAATTTTGAAGTAGCAGCAAATGGAATTTTGAGGTAGCAGCACATTGAATTTTGAAGTAGCAGCAAATGAAATTTTGAAGTAGCAGCAAATGAAATTTTGAAGTAGCAGCACATTGAATTTTGAAGTAGCAGCACATTGAATTTTGAAGTAGCAGCAAATGGAATTTTGAGGTAGCAGCACATGGAATTTTGAAGTAGCAGCACATGGAATTTTGAGGTAGCAGCAGTGCAGCACATGGAATTTTGAAGTAGCAGCAAATGAAATTTTGAAGTAGCAGCACATTGAATTTTGAGGTAGCAGCAAATGGAATTTTGAGGTAGCAGCAAATGAAATTTTGAAGTAACAGCAAATGGAATTTTGAGGTAGCAGCAAATGAAATTTTGAAGTAGCAGCAAATGAAATTTTGAAATAGCAGCACATGGAATTTTGATGAAGCAGCACATTGAATTTTGAAGTAGCAGCACATGGAATTTTGAGGTAGCAGCACATGGAATTTCGAAGTAGCAGCAAATGAAATTTTGAAGTAGCAGCAAATGGAATTTTGAGGTAGCAGCACATTGAATTTTGAAGTAGCAGCAAATGAAATTTTGATGTAGCAACACATGTAATTTTGAGGTAGCAGCATATTGAATTTTGAGGTAGCAGCACATTGAATTTTGTATAAATGTGTGATTAAACTATTTTTGTTAATGTGTAAGTACATTTAATAAATTTTAACTGTGTTGTGATTTTCGTTGAATTATTGTTGAGAATGACTAAGTTTATTAATTAAGTGGCTCTAAATTACATTTTTAAAACAAACATTATGTATGTAATTTGGCTAGCAAAGAATATTAAATACATAAAAAAAATCTTAGTTATCCACACAAGTCACGTAGATACTACACTAAAGGTTTACGGTTCTTCTATGGGACCATTGTTATCCCAGTGGTATTTTCCCATCCAAAAAGATCAGATGTTTCAAAAACACTGATTACTTTAAAATAACGTCCTCCACTTTATACAACTTGGCTGCGGCCTGTATCATCTACATCAAAACCAAAGCGGCATGTAAGAGGCAGCTTAGGTACACAACTACACATATATGGCTGCACTTGGCTTATTTGTTTGTAACGAAAACAATCTTATTTTCTTATTTTTTACGGAGCCTAATGAAAAGTCGCGGCTTTGATGGTGTTACTAATAAAATGGATGTATAAATATGTATAAACCGGAGATGGTTATAAGGATAATGTACAAGTCGCTAATGTTAAGCGACACGGAGATAGGATAGAAAATGAATTGCTTTTTACTCAAAACATGTGTGCGTGTTGTGTGACGGTTGGTTGTGATGTGTATGTGTGTGTGTCTTGTCGAATGGGGTGTATCATGATGGTTATTATTAAAATTTAACTCAAGACACATAGAGGTAAGATAAGTTGTCCAATTTCACCCTAGCTACCCCACGTATTCTTTGTGGTAAAGGCGGCACTCTGTGAATCCAGATAATCCAGATGTCGTGGGTTCGAAACCCAGCCGGGACATGACAAGTTATCCTCCCATTTGGGATTTTTACCACATAATAATATGGCTTACTGCTGGAATAATGGGACTTTAATAGTCTTAATCGGTATAAATAAGGCGATATTATTATATTATTATTATTATTATTCCACGTTACCTCAAGGCTCTGCTTTCTATGCTCGTGACGTCACTAATGTAGCAGAAGGATCCCAGGTAGAACGTGACGACGCCGCCAGAGAGCGCCACTGGGATGCTGGTCACGAGGACAGCTATGGGCGGCAAGTCCGGGATGTAGGTCACTAGGACCCAGGTCAGGTTCGAGATGAATATTCCTGGAATTACAGCATAGTTGATTCACTATTGACCAACATGAGTATATTTAAAAGCTTCTGCCCGCTAATTAAAATTATTAAAAAGATTAAGCAGAGCTTACCAAGATCAAACACCTCGGCCGAGGTGTTAAGAACGCCTATACAAAGAAAGAGACAGCCCGGCAGAGTGTAAGGTTACGGAAAACATAGTTCCCATGCATTTCATGTACTTTCAGCCAGCGAAAAGTGCAACATGAATTTCAAAAATTGCGATTTTTATTGCAGAAATGGACTCTACGTTGAAAAATAAATTGATTTGACTTTTTGTTTGACTTCCTAGGCCAACGGGAACCCTATTTTCGAGACCCCCCAACAATCGTGAAAGACATGAAAAGATTCATAATTTTTTTTTTTTTTTTTTTCTGTTTTTTTTTCATACGGATCCTTTGAGACCCGACTTCGTGTCTTTAACTTGGCACTGAAGATTAAGTGAGGTGATCTGAAGATCTTGATCTAAAGTGATCAAGATATAATAGAGATGAGCCCGGATCAAAAATAAATTATAAATTATAAGCGGGCGGCCCATTTGGGCGGCCTCGGGTTTTGGGAGCCCAAATCGGGAATTGAAGGATAATTCTATTCTTAAGTGGTATCAAATGAAAGATCTTGATGAGCAGATACCAATTTTTTTGATATTATTCCTTCATCCGGTCCACTAGGTGGCACCTGGTGGCATTTTCATTTTCCTTGGCGGGTAGGTACTCGTACCTTCGAATCCTTAGCTTAGTGGTCAGATCTTGGCCAGTATGTATTTTTCTGATCATTGGAAAAGAGAGTAGTGACAGCGAAGAAAATATTTCAATTGAACGTTTTTAAATAAAGTTATTCGATCTATGAATTTTTCGAAATGACCTCGCTCTCTCACTGCAAAATTTTAATGTTTAAGTTTCCAAGTATTTATTTAGTTAGTTCATTTTCCGTTCGTTTCTTTAGAAGATAACTTTGTCTATTGGTAGCATGCTCGACCTCCCACCCAGTGAGCATGGGTTCGAATCCAGGCGGGGACGACATTTTTTAGCTCTATATTTTCAATTTGGGCTTAACGTTGTTTTGTTGTTCCTATCTTTATATTTGATCTTCATGACGATCCCATTACCCTCGCGAGGAAAATTTTAGTAGTTGCAGAATTGGCCAATGACCTGTGGCGGCATTACGAGATTGATTTTGGACAATCATGGTTAGATGGAGATAAAATATGATGAATTAGCTCTCATAATGTCAATGCTACTCACTAAAAGTTGTGACAAAGTAGTGACTTTGGCCAAGTGGGTAGAATACTAGGTTTGCACGCACGATGACTTGGGTTCGATCCCCTTCAAGGAAGTTTTTTCTCTGTCCATTATGTCCGGGGTACACTCATACCTCGTGATGTATTGATAAGGGACGTCACCACCGAGTTCTCTCCCGCTCACGGTTTTATCAACACCAAATTGTCTCCCGTCGCGTCACTTGCATTTTCACTTGCATTTTTTTACCTGATTTTATACCTACATAGTTTAGGCCTAGCATAAAAATTATAATCGAAACACCTAGGAATCATTGATATAAACCTGAGGCATGGCCTTCTATGTATTTTTCCTAACCCTATGATAAACCCAAGGCATGGCCTTCTATATATTTATCTAACCCTACTATAAACCCGAGGCATTGCCTTCTATGTATTATCAATCCTGAGGCATGGCCTTGTATGTATTTTACCTAACCCTACTATACACTGAAGCCATTGCCTTTCATTAGTTAGAGATTTTAAAGATTTCCTTTTAAAAGGCCGATTCTTATATAAAAATAATAATTTTATAGTTTTCATTTTCTTAAAAATACCTAATGTAAAAAAGCATGGTCTCATTTCCGGGAGAGATACTCGTGGTGACCCCTGCAACAAGCCGGAGAGAATTCGGGTAAGAAAAGGTCAACGGGAGAGAACTCATTACCTCACTTTGATAAGGTGATTACAAATTAATTTCTTTGGCATTTGTAAATCCAGGTGTTTTAGTGTCCCTCATAAGAGGCTCCGAGGTCTATTTAGCATTGAAAAATAAACCTAATCATGTGGAGTATAGAATCAAAAGGTCTTGCATTGCAAATTTATATATTATTTACTCACTTTGGAGACTCAGGGGGCCAAATCTGTGATCCAAATATAATTAACCTTAGAAAAATTAAATACGTACTGCTAAAACTATATCTTAAAAAAAAAGACAACTTGGTACATTCACATTTTCCCAGCTTATTTACTTTTGCTATACATAATGTTTCAGTAGTGTATGAACCTATATTTTCGTACAAAAAGAACTGATATCCCCCCAAAAACACCACTTCGTCGTTAAAAAAGAAGAACGCCTCACTCAAAAGAATATTTTTAGCTAATTATAATTAGCTAAAAATAAATGATATCAAATTGAGAACACCTTACCCCCTCTCTTTCTATATCTCTGCACTCCTCTCTGAATTTATTCCTCTTATGTTTATCTTTCTTTATCCTTTCTAGGGGTCCCAAACTTGATTTTTCTTTAAATTTACTTGTTGCACGGCAATAAAAAATGGCGGTCGGGGTGTAATTTTCTCGATTCAAATCAAATAAGTTCAGAAAAATCATACTCCGACCGCCATTTTTTATTGCCGTGCAACAAGTAAATTTAAAGAAAAATCAAGTTTGGGACCCCTAGAAAGGATAAAGAAAGATAAACATGAGAGGAATAAATTCAGAGAGGAGTGCAGAGATATAGAAAGAGAGGGGGTAAGGTGTTCTCAATTTGATATCATTTATTTTTAGCTAATTATAATCATTCTTTTGAGTGAGGCGTTCTTCTTTTTTTAACCACGAAGTGGTGTTTTTGGGGGGATTTAATATACATCTTTGATCTTCTTCTTTTTCTTTTACTCTGTCTTATCCCGCTCAAACAGGGTCGACGTTGTTCAACCTCATGATTGAGGTTGGTTGGTTTTGGCACATTTTTTACGGCTGGATGCCCCTCCTAACGTCAACGATTCTATTTGATTTAACGTCCTGGATTAGGACGGGGGTTTTACCCTCCATTCGCTGGGAATCGTACCAGCTACCCACATTAACCTCACCCAGCCTGGGTAGGGCCGGAAATGACAGCCTCACATGTACGGAGGGAACAGAATTTTCTGTGTGAAAAGTCTGCTCCGACTGGGGATCGAACTCAGGATCTCTTCACTACGGTCAGTATTCACAACCGTTACGCCACGGAGGCTGGCTAATATACAATATACATCTTTGATATTGACTGTATATCACCAGCATAACTCTGCTTTTATAGGACAATAACCGACACTACTCACCGAACATAGAGCAGAGGATGATGGGCTTGCGGCCGTTGACATCACTCCAAGGCCCGAGGAAGAAGGAGAGAAAGGCGGGGAAGGCACACTCGAGCAGAGTGCGGAACATCTGGATGTCTGCCACCACGGGCTGCAGTTGCTCCTCCACGGAGGCGGGAGGAGGGTAGCAATCCGTGGTCAGGTTGGTGGCCAGACATACTTTGGTGAGCAGCAGGTTGACGACCACTGGATCTGATAATCAATATTAAAAACATTCATTTGCGGATGTGGATTGTTGAACCATTAGCCAATGAAATAAACAGTTTATTTAAATGTAAATAAAACAATAATAAAATTAGAGATCGTATACTTTTACAAACTCAGCTGAGGAAGAGTCGAAAGCATACTTGACATTTATTTTATGGATGTTGATTGATTGGTCATTAGCAATTAAAAACAAGTTGAAGGTTATAAAAAGGCAAGTTCCTAAAGATAAAAATATGTGCAACTGACATAAAGAGACATTGTACCTACAGTTATTATGCTTCTACACCAGGGTTGGCCAAACATTTTCGCGGCAGTTCCGCGTTGCGGTTCCCTCACCGCATTTCGGAGTTATTCGCGGTTTAAAACGGACTACATATCTACAGGGTGGACCAAAAAAACGTTTACACCCGTTAATGGTAGATTACTGACGACATTTCCAGGCCGGATCTGCAATCCGTTTTTTCGGATTCGCCTTCGTAACTGCACAAAGTGATTTTTTGCAACTTTCCGAAAAAGTCCGACTTTGGTTTATTCTTCAGGTCAGTACTTTTTTCCTGTTTAAGATGAGTTGATTCTGAACAATTTTGCAGAAAGCCAACAAAATCTCGATGTTTCTAGCTACACTACTTTGTTTTTACGATTTGGTTTGTCATATTTTTTTACACCTGAACAGAAAAAAAACACCCAAAAAAACTTTTTTACTAAATAAAACACTCGACATTTGTCCGAACAAATGTTGGCACAGACATGGGCAAGTTTGATAAAAGTTGGCGGCCGACCCGAGGATGCTAAAAAATAATTTTACGATTTTTTATCACGTGATCTTCTGGGAAAAATTATTAGATGTTTGCCAAAAACTCTTCAAAAATCCTAAAAGTTTTCTAGCTGTAGACTGTGTAAGGGCGTCCTGTATTGTTTACAAAAATTGTTTACATTGCTTTTTTTGAATACCGCGGTCTCACATGGCTTCATCAGCCAGTTTAGGAAAATTCAAAAGATAAATTTCGTGCTGCTGAGAATGTCAGTGGTGTTAGCTAGATGTGGTAGTGCTAAGAGTGATAATCGCATGACCGAGGTTCTATTCCCGACGGTCAATATTATTTTAATTATCAAAAAAATCTGATGGAATATTTTATTCAAACCTGTATCTGACCTGTTGTAACACCAACAACTTATGTTTTTTTTGGGGGTAATACCATCTGTAACTTGAGTTATATTAGATACTATTGGTATCACAATACACATAATTATTATTCATTTAAGCCCCTGAGAGACTGCCTTGATAGTGTAAGAATGGTTTTTCTTATGCTTTCCTACGAGAGAAAAAAAAAACTAGCGAATTTTCCAAACGAAAATAGAGTTTATGAAATAAATCCAGGTAAATATGTAGGTAGGTTCTTCTATCATAAACAATACTAATTAAATAACAAATATTTACCGATTGCCAACTCTTAATAGAAGTCTTGAAAAAAAATAAGATAATATTTTGTAAAATTAATAAACTCTTGCAGTCTTTATTATGTTTTATACTATTTTGATAAAAACGAAAAGGTATTTAAAAAAAACATTTTGTGTTAGTATGTTCAATGAGAAACGATTAGACGCGCACGATTAGCTCAGTGGTAAGCTAGTCCACCCGGTCCGAACGCCAGAGCCAGCAAAAAATTCATGACTACAAAATAAAAAAGACTGTTGCCATTTTTTATTTAGTCATAGTACACAATATGGATTCTCCTCACACAAATTTTTGAAACCAATGGTGACTTTAGTACCTTAGTTCTAACTCAGAATTGTCCCTCTACCTTCTTGCCTTTCTTTCTCTCTCTCTCTCTCTCTCTCTCTCTCTTTCTCTCTCTCTCTCTTTCTCTCTCTCTCTCTCTCTCTCTCTCTCTCTCTCTCTCTCTCTCTCTCTCCCTCCCTTCTCAATTCCCTTAGAGGAACTGTTGGAAGTGGCGTCCACCTTCCTGGATGCAAAGGTTGAACCTCTTCATCATGTTCCGTCGAATGTTGCGGAAGATTCCAGGTTTTTCTGTCAGGTCATCGAATGCCAACAGGATTCTTGCTACCAGATTTCGTAAACTATGTTTTTCACGTGATCCCAAATGTTCCTGTTGGCAACTCCATATGCTAAATGCGTATCTGCCATTTCAGCATCCGAATTATAATAATGTAACTTGTACTAAAAAAACTCAAGAAGTTTAAAGACAATATTTCATTGAATGCAGAAAAATATGCTTGAAAACTATCATCGAGAAACAAACAATCATTCATTTGACTGGCCTTTAATTAATTCCAAGGAAAATAATTATCAGACATAAATAGCTAATTACTCTTTGAGTACAAGACGACCCTACACGGTCAACACTTTTAAGATTTTGAACATCATTTTTTGAGACTTACCTGGTTTGTTTACCCAGAAGATCACGTGATAAAAAATCGTAAAATTATTTTTTAGCATCCTTGGGTTGACCGCCAACTTTTATCAAACTTGCCCATGTCTGTGCCAAAATTTGCTCGGGCAAATCTTGAGTGTTTCAAAGTGTAAAAAAATTACATGAGAATTTTTTTTCTATTCAGGTGTCAAAAAAGATGCCAAACCAAACCGTAAAAAACAAAGTAGTGTAGCTAGAAACATCGAAATTTTGTTGGCTTTCTGCAAAATTGTTCAGAATCAACTCATCTTAAACAGGAAAAAAGTACTGACCTAAAGAATAAGCCAAAGTCGGACTTTTTCAGAAAGTTGCAAAAAATCACTTTGTGCAGTTATAAAGGCGAATCCGAAAAAACGGATTGCAGATCCGTCCTAGAAATGTCGTCAGTAATCTACCATTAACGGGTGTAAACGTTTTTTTGGTCCACCCTGTATAGCTAATATAGTTCTGTAACACACGACAAAAAAATCCTATATTTTGCAAAAAATCGAGGAAGCTGAATAGTGCCAATTTTTTCAACTTCAAAGTACAACTCGTTCATAAGAAATACTTGGGTTTAAATAAAAATAATAATAACACTCTTTAGTGGAAGGTAACCACCAGGCGAGGTTAATGCTCGAAGCATTTTCTAACACCTAACCCTCAGAGTCCTATTATTATTGGGTCACAAACTCAAATGAATCAGGAAAAATTCATGCACTGGGTGGGATTCGAACCAATAGCAGACTAGCGCGTTAACCACTTGACTACCAGTGCACCCATAAATGAGCATGGGTTGCGAGGAACTAGTCAGAAGTTTAAATCAGCAATGATTGAAGATGGTGCAGGAGTAGACTATATAATATGTCAATAAATAAATAAATCTTATTTACCTCTTCCAAAAAAAAATAAATAGAAGTAAGAGTTTATCTTACCTGAAATAGTTCCGGCGGCAAATATAAGAAAGAAGATGGGCTCTACAGTGAAGTAGTGGCTCCTGGGATCCCCTGGTCCTGGGCCAGCACCCGAGTATCCAACTGGTCCTCGGGCGGACATCGCTCGATGGAGTCTACCGTGCCATCGCCGAGTCCTGAGTTCGAACCCTCGTGACGACTCGGTTTTATGAGATGCTCTTCGTCGTCGTTATCCTGATCGATTAACAGAAGAGGGACAAAGATTAATAAGTACCCTGATCGATTAACAGAAGAGGGACAAAGATTAATAAGTACTTGGTCCTAGACATATAAAAGTGTTTCAACTATAAATTCACATTAGGATGTCTAATATCTTTTTAGCTAAGAATTTATTTAAGATTTATTTGTATATTTGTATGTATTTATGTATGACTTTGTACCACATACAATTGTATATTTTGTACAAAATAAACTAAATTAAATTAAGTTAATATACTCGTAAACACCATGCTAAAAAAAAAGATGTTTAAATAATAAATTCACATTAGGATGTCTAATATTTTTTTAGCTAAGAATTTATTTAATATTTATTTGTATATTTTTATGGCATGTATTTATGTGACTTCGTACCACATACAATTGTATATTTTGTACAAATAAAACAATAAACTAAATTAAATTAATATACTCGTAAACACCATGCTAAAAAAAAAAAACAAAAAAGTACTTGGTGTCTTGGTAACACTGGGAGAAAACTCATACACTTTCATGGCCGGTTTTATCAATTTTGCGAAACCTCGTTCTGTATGCGAATCTTGGATTGGAAACGCTAGTTCCAAAAGCATTCGTCAAATTACCGCTCATCTTAATTAAAGACTTTTCATTGATCGATACATTGACGCTAGTCTCCGTAGTGTAACGGTTGTGACTATTACCCGTGGTCAAGTGATCATGAGTTTGATTCCCGGTTTGGGTAGATTTTTTCAAGCATTTTTTTATGTTTCCTCCGAAGTAAAGAATACAAACATGAGGCTGGCGTTTCCAGCCCAACTTAGACTGGGTGAGATTAATGTGGGTAGATGGTACGGTTCCCAGCGATTGTATTGTAAAACCCCCGTCCTAAATATATCAAATCAGGACGTTACAAATGAAGAGAATTAGTGGACAAGTCTATGTTCTATATTGTTTCCATGTTCAAACCGACCTCAGTAGCTTGATCGATAAGGCAGTGGACTTGTAACCTGGAGGTCGGTGCATGGTTCAAGTCCCGGTATCAGCGTAGATTTAGTAAAGCGAGTTTGAGTAGTTGTGATATCACGATAGTGATTAACAAAAATATGATAACTTGTTTCCATGTTCAATGTGAGTACTGTGAACATAAACTTTGACACTCGACACGTGGTCGTGGCCCTAACAGGGAAAACGGTTGGGACGAATAGAAAAGTGTTTGAAAACAGTTTTTGTGAAAAAATATCAACATTGATCCTTTTTTGTTTTGACTGATTCTATTGCGCAACACCAGTTCGAGATGAGACAAGAATTCCAAACGAGATATAAGAAAAACACTTCGCTGTATGCATTGCAATACGTGCCATTAATTTTGTTGTGTTCTTTTTCTTTCTTCTGATAATCATGAGCTATATGTAATTAATGTAATGCAAGTAAGTACGGGTACATATAGTTATTACCTAATTATTGTACGCGGTGGTTTCATTATACGGATTGTCTTTTTCTTATAAGTTGACCTGCAGCGAGGCGTGTTCACAGAGGCATGGCCGTACTTGGCGATAGAAAAATATTTGGTAGTTATGTTTGGAAGTTTATTTTATGCATTAATAATACTCTTTAGTGGAAGTTAACAACCAGGAAAGGTTAATACTAAGCATTTTCTACCACCCTCATTACTACTTTTCTCGAATTAAATATCGGGAATTAACTGGTAGCTTATTCTAGTTGTAGTGTTTTGCTCTAAGTTAGGAGAGTGAGTCTTGATTGAGTCAGTGTTCAGTAAGCGATAATCTGTGACGTAATTTGCGATAGCAAATATACCTTGTGAATTTCGAAGTTTTAAGTTTTAGAAAGCGATTGTTTTGGAGTTTTTAAACTTTTTAGATAGTTCTTTTTCTTTGTGATTTAATAAAGTGAATTATTTACTTGTACGTTATTTGCGGGTGTTTTCAAATAAAGCAATTCCAAACGAACCAGATCCCTAAGGATCCAGACAGGTGAAAGGGAGATTTGGGGATTATGAGAGTGAGAGTCCTTTCTGGAACGAGGCGAGAGGGTCAGTTCTCGTCCGATCACTGAAGTTAAGCAATGTCGATCGAGCGTGGATAGTACTTGGATGGGTGACCGCTTGGGAACACCATATAACGTTGGCGTCACTTTTTTTTCTCCTTTTTTATTGGTTATTGGTAGACTTGGGGATGATAAGAGTGAGAAAGCTTTCTGGAACAAAGCCCAGCTCTGTCGTTACCTCTCGTTCAAATATGATATCCTGATCACTGAAGTCAATGGTCCGGGAGTTGAGGAATATTATCTCCAGCTCTTCATTGGTCATGTCAGGCTGATGTCAGCTCAGCACGAACTAACAGATGACAGTCTCTGAATAACGACTTCCTTATCACAACTTGAGAAAAAGGGATTTTTTGACGCGGGATTTTTTCTGTCACGGACTGACAGAGGTAGTTTTTTTTGGGATTTTTTACAGTTGAGGATTGACAAAGAGTAACAACTAAACGGGGAATGTTTAACAAAAGTTTCTAGATACGATAAAGACTTGTTATCACGGCTTGACGAAAAGTTAGTTGGCACGGGATTTTTTGCTAACACGGATGGAGAGATAGTTACTTTTTAGTGTTATTAAAGTGCACAAAGAGGTACTGAACGGGAATTTTTTTAGAAACAAAAGTCGATTTGAGATGGGAAAAAGACCCTAAAATAAACGGGCACGTTGAGTAACGAATATGTAAATTATTATAATATATTTACAACGTAGTTATGTATGTACACCTGTCGAGAAAATCTTATTACATAATCACACTGGAAACATTTTCCATCTTATAACGTGAACAATAGTTTGATGAAAATTGTAATATAGACTCAACTCTTTCTAGGCACACAAAACATAAATCGTGGAAGTTTCTAAAAATAAAAAGAAATGGACATTAAAAAATTTTTAAGGCTCAAGAAAACACAGTTTTCAGTACGTATCGTCACAAAAGTCACGGTAAGTTCACGGAACGTTACAAGAGTTTATTCGGTCACGGCGCGACGCTGACAATTTCGAGGGTGGATTTACACGTAGCGTGACAGTTCAGTTCACGTCACACGGTACCGCGAATTATAAGCTGTACACACGAGACTGGAAGTACTGCTGACAGATCGTAGCGACTGATAAAATCAAAAGCCTCTCTGATAAGGCCATCACCAGGCATGGTGACTATCAAGTTGGTAAATTCATCTCTTAACTATAAAACACCAAGTTCAATGTTGCTAGGTATAATGGGACTATTATTATTATAATAGTATGCTTTATTAGGAGGACAGAGTACAATGGTAACAGTATAAAATTTAAAAAAAAACAAACAAATGACAAAATAAATAAGTAAAAAAGAAAATAACAATAGATAATGTCCTACCTAAAGGGAGGGGTTATTGCCTGTGGCAATCTCTTCCACCCAACCCTATCCTACTAGAATAATTTGGACTATCACTACCCTACTAGAATAATTTGAATAAAGCAATGTAACTAAAAGACAAAAAACATACAAGTTTATCACGTTCAAAAAATATACAACGTCGCGTTGCGTCGATGGCGCGTTGAATACACCGGTTCTTGTATAGGATCACCGAAGTTAAGCAACGTTCAGCGGGGTGAAGACTTCGTGATGCTGGCATTTCAGCCCAACCCAGGGTAGGTGAGGTTAATGTGGTTAGCAGGTTTGTGAGTTTCCTGCGAATGAAGGGCAACACACGCGTCGTATATGACCATGAAGTTGAAATCGACGATTAGTAGAAAAAAAAAACCAAATAAGTTCATCATCACTGGCAAACAAACAACTTTCTAAGTGGTGCAAGATCATGAGTTGGGTGGTAGAGATTGCTTTAGGCAATAATCCCGCCTTTGTAATTTATGTAAATAAATTTCAATAAAGAGTTTACTACTACTACCGGCGTAGGTATACATTTCTGATGTTTGATTTGTTTTTTCGAGGGGGAATTCATCCCACTAAAATGCGCTGTGATTGGTTGAAACTAACACCACAGTAACATCTAAAGTAATGTATTATGTGCAGTCACTTGAAAAAACAGTCAAACAGTCAAAACAATAACATTATGGAACATTTTGATGCAAGTATAATTTGTACTTACAATGTACACCATTGAATGTAAATCAGCATGATAACGACGTGCCAATAATACTTTCAAATGAGGTATGTGATTTCTGATCACATTTTCAACAAATAATAATAATAATATGGCCTTATTTATACTGCCCGATTATGACTATTAAGTTCCAGCGGTAAGCCCAAGACGTATTATTATGTGGTAAAAGTCCCAAATGGGAGGATAACTTGTCATGTCCCGGCTGGGTTTCGAAAATAATAATGAAAATCAGGAACGCGAAGGGTTCATCCATGCCTGTCAGCGATCAGTTTTCTTTTGAACAGGAAATTCATCTGAATTTTCTCTATGTTCACCACTACTTTTCTTTGAAAATGCATTGGTAGTCGAGTATAGTTAAGGCACTGGTCTGGTTATCCGGGTAGCGTAGGGATCCGTTGGTTCGAATCCCAGCCAATGCATGAAGTTTTCCTCAATTATCTTATGTATGTGACCAGATAATAATGAGACTGTGAGAGTTAGGTGGTAAAATGCTTTGAGCATTAACCTCGCCTGGTGGTTATGGTTACCTTCCACTATAGAGTATTATTATTATTATTAAAAAATGTTTTACGGCAATCTTTGCCTCGCGGCGTGGGTCTTGGTCCTCACTTGTACGTGTATCTCTGTAACACACTTTAAGACCCATTATGTCTGTCCCTGGCTCCCAGCTCAGTGGTCAAGGCGTCAGTCGGTCTGGTAATCCAGAAGCTGCGAGTTCGAAACCCATCCGGGACGAAAAAAGTTGTCCTCCCATTTCGGTTTTAGACTACGTAATAATACGTCTTGTGCTTGCTTCTGGAATGATGGGACTTATTAGTCCTAATCGGATAATAGCTTATAGATAAATAAGGCGATATTATTATCGCCTTATCTATCGAACATGTTTAGTGTGTATTCATTCTTCAACAATTCTCTTTATTTTATCATCTCTGTAGAAAATAATGTCAACTTAACTGTGGTACGGAAAAGTATAGTTTTATTGTTATTTTTCTGCATTTTATGTCTTATTGAGTGTCGTCATGCTTTAACCATCTGTGATTGATATTACAACAAGAACAACGTCTTGCATAAGGCTTACTACTTACATTAATAAATATAACTTAACAAACCGACCTCAGTAGCTTGATCGATAAGACGGCGGACTTGAAACCTGGAGGTCTGTGGTTCAAGTCCCAAATTCAGCAAAAATTTAGAGCGATGTAGATGTAGAGCGAGTTTAAATATTTGTGACAGTTGTGACATTATATACGTAAGTGATTTAAAACAGATATGATAACATGATCACAATATCATACTGCTGTATTAGAATTAGAGTTTCATTATGCCACGAGTTATTTTGGTGACATTGTGGTCAGTCACAAATTAATGAGAAAAAAATCATCCACTGCATGGATGGGATTCAAACCAACGGATCCCTATTCCCTACGCTACCTGGATAACTATTTGACCACCAATGCATGTTTGCTTTACAATATTTTGAGAGAGAGTCAAATTCGAGATATTACTCTTATCACTAGACAAATGATAAGATGCTCATCACGTGACGTGATAACTTTAGTGATAAGCATAGTAAAGTGGTAGGTAAGTTCATAGCTAAAAACTAAAGAAAGGTATTAGCAACAGTGGCGGTCATAAAATCGTTGGCGTTAGGAAGGGCATCCAGCCGTAAAAAAAAATGTGCCAAAACCAATCAACCTCAACCATGAGGTTGAACAACGTCGACCCTGCTTGAGCGGGATAAGACAGAGTAAAAGAAGAAGAATACTCGCATGTTAAATTAAAAAGGGGGGAAAACTGGAATTGAATTTAAAATCCCCAGAAATAATATTAATTTTGAGGAGTCAGTAAGGGATCGTGTAACACAGAGTTCATTATTATTATTAAACATATTGGATCAAGTTTTATTTACATAGAATATATACAATACATAGAAAATGAGATTAATAGAACAAAACTTGATCAAGGGCGGTGTTAATGCCAACGGCATTCTCTTCCGCACAAAATACATTTACACACAAAAACTAAAGAAGTAACAAGACAAGATGGTTTCAGGGCTCCTTGATTGGGGCCTTTGGTGTAAGATGTGTTACATAACGCGTTTCAGCATTTCTCTAATAGCCAAAGCCTTGCTGGACCTCTGTTATAGAGATCTATGGAAACAGCAAAACGTGACGATGTCGAAATCATAGATACTACCCAGTGATCAAACAGGACACATGAATTAATTTGATTCAATGACCATTTTTTATTATTATTATTATTATTAGTAAACAGATTTAATCAAGTTTTATTTACAAAATATAATACATATAATTTACAAGAAATAAAGTTGAAATAATTAAACAAAACTTGATCAAGGGCGGTGCTAATGCCTACGGCATTCTCTTCCACACCATCCTCGAGTTTTTCGGTTTTGCATGTCATTATAATGCCGTCACATTCTCAATTGAATAAATAGAATCAATGGATTGGTTGGGATTCGAACTCACGCATCATCGCGCTACAGACAGTGCCGTATACATACAATACCGCAGCTGCAGATCGCCGACCTCCGTGGCTCAGTGGTTAAGAGCATTGGTTATTGACCGGAGGTTGCGGGTTCGAATCCCGGCCGGAGCGGAAAATTCTGACCGAAATTTTCCGTTTCCGGAATAGTATGGATGTAAAGGTAAAAGTGACCTGGAGTAATGCGAAAGCGTCTCCCGGGCACACTTACCTTTTTTCTAAAACAAGAAAAAAGATCACTTCACCGGGCTAAAGCCCCCGCACCAGATTTGTTTTATACCTACCAGTACAAGTGATCTGTTTGTGTATAAAACTTTGATCGTTTGGAGCCCATTATTAAATACATAGACTATAGCTATCTTTTTTTTTTTTTTTTTTTTTTTTTTTTTTTTTGTGATAAGGACAGACGTCGGGAGAAAACGGAGGAAAATCAGCTGAGCTGAGAAGGGAGGACTGATATGCTGCCTCCAGAGTTTGAAGACAAACAGCTCAGACCTCCGATACTGAGAACGCCGCAGGCATTCCTCTTGTCATGGACTCGAGGTTCCCTCACCTATCCTACGCCGTACGGCCAAACTCTAAAAACCCCCTTTTCCTCACGACGTCTGCGCTCTGACTCAAAGCGTCTGGGCACCAGATATAATACTTCCAGACGCGTCCCACTTAAAATTTAAAGAAATACCCAACATGGTTTGTAGTTGAATATGAGTGCATGTCTATTGATTAGGTACATTCACCCATACTTAACATAGAACCGTCAGAGGTTGATTGCGAGCTTTGAGATAAGAAAATCAACAAAAACTTATCAACTTGGTACTTATTAGGTACCAAGTAGCTCTAATGACGGAGTACATTTAGCTCATACCAGTTTTCATTATAAGTTACCTTAGGCATATTGTTATTACGATGAAATATCGACCGAAAGCTAAAAATAGAATAGAAACACTAGTACTTAGGTACCTACTTATTATTATAACACGTGACATGAAAGTGAGACTATTCATGAAATACAAATTGATCACATTACAATATTATTTAAAGTAAAGCAAAGCATACATACTTCAGGGGCGACAACACATCCGGGGATGAGTTGTTTCCTCCGTCAGTTTTGATGAAGTTGGGTAGCCGGGAAATCCAGGGGTGACCATTTCCTGTCTCGGGTCGCCAAAATCATTTACATTGGTTTATGAACTTAATATCTACATTATACAAATATACATATTTAATTTCCTTATCTACATTAAACATATTATATACAGCCTACATACTTGATTTATGAACCTTGACTTTAATTTTAAAAAAATATATTATATTATTAACCTAAATATTATATTATATTCACATTGCATAGTAGGTATTTAATATTTACATCATCCATATCTAATTTCCTTAATATACATTAAAATTTTATTCATACAGCATACATAATTTATTATTTTATGAACCTTGGATTTAAATTCTTTTATATTAATAACCTAAATATATTCACATTACATAGTATTGTATATTTATTTGTGAAGTTTAATTTATCCCCCTTTTTTTTGTTTTAGCCCTATTGATACTTACTATGACATATATTTTTTATACTTGTACCTGAACTTGAGCTCGCGCGTTAATAGGATTGCGCTGAGCTTCGCGTTCGTCAGATACCTTGATGTCCATTATTTTGTTGATGCATTTTTCGATAGCGTTCCAAGTGCTGATATTCCTTAACATTAAAGGAATTAGGTTTTCTACAGTGATGGTTACATTTAGGGTGTGTTCAAGGTCTGTTCTCAGTATGTCCCATCTACTACAATGAAAGAAGGTGTGTTCGGCAGTATCTTCTTGTCCGCAGTATGCACATGAGGCATTGTCGCTAATCTTGAATCTACACTTATAGAATTGAAAACATCCGTGTCCAGACAGAAACTGAGTCATGTAGTACCCCACCTCCCCATGTTTTCTATGGTACCACGGGCTAATTTCTTTAATTAAACTTCGGGTCCAGGCGCCTTTGTCGGATGTCCTCCATCTTGATTGCCATTTGACAAGTGTTTCATCCCGCTTTAAGTCTTTCTCTTCTTTTGTTGCACGATACGTTTGTGCCCTTTCCTCTAGCATAAGGTCGAGGGGGATAACGCCACTTATCACTGCTACCGCGTCAGTTGAAATTGTGCGGTACGCGCAACTCACCCTTATCAGGCCTGGTCTTTGGGTTTTAAGAACAGCAGTTCTTCTTTTCTTGATTTGAAGACAGTCTGCCCAGATAGGAGCAGCGTAAAGAACGATACTATCCATTGCGTTTTGAAGTACTCTTCTTTTTTGTTCACCAGGCCCTCCCACTTTCGGCATTAGTCTGGATAGAGCAGTGATTGTTTTGCCAGCCTTAGCTGCTACATATTCCAAGTGGGGACCAAATTTCAAACTCTTATCCAAAATTACACCAAGGTATTTTACTGTACTTTTCTCTTTTATTCTTTCTCCTCCTACTCTGATATTGAGTGGTCTGCACTTTTTCCTTCCTATTAGAGCAATCATTTCAGACTTTTCTGGGGCTATGGCCAGTCCTTTCTCCGTCATCCAGTTTTCAATGAGGTCCATTGTTATTTGCGCTTTTTCTTCGAGAATTTCTTCATTTTCAGCTTTGACAATCACTGCTAGATCGTCAGCGTACCCAATCAGATTGACGTCATCGGGAACTGGGATGATGAGTACATCATTATATAAAACATTCCACAGGGTTGGTCCTTTTAACGACCCCTGTGGTACGCCTGATGTCATGAATTTAGAGAAGGTCTCCCCTACTATCTCCCGGTTTTGCAAATAGCTTCGAATGAGATCTATCAGATAGTTTGATATTTTTGCTTTTTTCAGAGCATCGACAATTGCAAGCCAGGGGGCGGAATTAAAAGCATTTTTAATGTCGATTGTGATCAGAACACACAGCTTTCTTTTCCTGTACGCTTTCTGCATTTCTTGTCTTGCTAAATCTGTTACGGCCTGAATGGCCTGTACGGTGCAGCGATTTTTTCTAAAGCCATACTGCCTGTCAGAGAGTATTTGCTTTTCCTCAAGTTCTTTTGTGAGACGTTGATTTACAATCCCTTCATATACTTTGCCCATTGTGTTTAACAGACATATTGGTCTGTATGTAGTCCGATCTTCCCTGTTTTTCTTAGGTTTTTCCAGGAGGGTTACTTTAGCATTCTTCCATTCTCTGGGGAACTCTCCTGTATATAGCTATAGCTATAGACTATAGCTATCTAGTGATGAATAAATACGAGTCCAGAGCCCAATAGCATAATTATTGCTAATCGACAGATTTAATTGTGAACTTAAGGAGCAACTTTATGTATACTGTATACACAATCAATAATGATTAAGGTCAAATTTAGTTCACGATTAAAACAGTCCGTTGCATTCCATAATGCCTAAGAGTTAAATGTAAAAGGGTGAGATTACCTAAGATACCTAAGAATTAAATCTAAAAGGGTGAGATTAGTTTTGAGTAAAGCAAGCGGGCACATTTATGAGGAATTCCTATACCTACAGTCACCTTTATGAGTATTAGGTTATCAGTAATCAGATAAGGAAATGAGATAAGATAATAACACAAGAAACAACAAATCGAAAATTAAAATTGAAAATGAGGGTACCTACATACTTTATATAACCTATAACATACTCGTAATTATTATGTATGTATCTAACGATTTCTGAATTTTTGATAATTTTTTCGACTTATAAAGGGTACAATACGCAAGTTCCCATCAGATACCTATTTTGTTTTCTCTTCCTCTATCCCTATATTATATGAGATACCTAATCAGGTTAAATAACTTCAAACAAGGTGAAGATTTAGTGGGTGACCAATCAAAGATGAATATTTGTGATGCTGGATCCAGCATTCCCGATCAATATAATATTCCCGGCCCCGCTGTGGCTAAGTGAGGCTAGTGTGTGTTTCTGATTTGAGAGTTTCTAGCGAATGGAGGCCTGGAAATGACTGTTTTTGCTTGGCATATCTACATTGAATCCATATGGTAGATTGAATCCACATTTAGGATGTGAATTCAAAACAGGTGAAATATTATCAGTCAGTTAGACAGCGTTTTTTGTTTGATTGCAACTGCCTTATTTTATTTTTAATTTGGGTTTTAACGACGCGTCGCTTTCATCTGCATGGTCAATTGGTCAAATCACTTAACTGCGTTAAGTTTTATATTATAGATCTAGATAAACAAAGATAAAAAATACAAGTACATATATTGGATATTTCTTTCAAGCTGGTTTTAGTACCGTAGCTTAAAGAACACGTTATTATAGCAAGTGCGGCAACTTTGTGCCACTTGGTCGCTAACCATTCAAAAAGCTCATTTCTTTCTCGTGAGAACATAA
The DNA here is from genome assembly GCA_024516035.1 of Bactericera cockerelli. Classification (NCBI taxonomy): domain Eukaryota; kingdom Metazoa; phylum Arthropoda; class Insecta; order Hemiptera; family Triozidae; genus Bactericera; species Bactericera cockerelli. Next base: position 39,159,885 of record CM044956.1, read on the forward strand.
TTTTGAGTAGAGTAAAAAATTATTGAACCTGCAGGTACTTGAACCCAGGTCAACCGACCTCAGTAGCTTGATCGATAAGGCGGCGGACTTGCAACCTGGAGGTCGGTGGTTCAAGTCCCGGTTTCAGCAAAGATTTAGTAAAGCGAGTTTGAGTAGATGTGACATCGCGAAAGTGATTAACACATGTATGATAACTTTTTTTTAACTTGAACCCGGGTCACTTGTGTGAAAAACAAGTGAGCATTCTACCGCTAAAGGCGAGGATGGATTTATGTTAATATATAAAATAAAACCAAAAAAGAAGACATTTTTGTATCCAATTGGGCCATTTAACAAAGATCACATATTTCTATTGTCTTGCTTAGTACGATTGAATAACGCATAATAGAATCAAATTCCGTGACAGAACAGAGAACTTCTGGAGAAGTTGTGTTGTGTATAAGTGAATCATCATCAGTTAGCCAACAATGGCATGTGGTTTGTAATTATCTCGTCTTGTGAATCGTTTTCCGAGTTCTGTTTTGCTGTGAGGGGCTCCATTGGGTTTCAATATGTATCTAACAGGCAATTACCCAGTATCGGAGTCAATTAAAAAAAAAAAAAATTACCCAGTATGGGTTTCTTTTTTTTTAATGAGTGTTCCACAGCCTTTTTGATTTCGTAGCCATGAAACAGCAACTACTGTAGACGCTTGTTGTCTGTCTTGTAGCTTGTCCATCCCGTAGTTTGTCTCCTCTCTGATGAACAAGAAGTGACACAATACTTAAAATTTAGGAGCGTAAGGTGTCCTTTACAAACAACTGTAACCAAATTTTAAATAATTTTTTTTCGGCTCTGTATTCCGCATGGCACTGAGCTAATCGTGCACTTTTTTTGCTTTTCAATTTTTGGTTTTTCTAGCTTTTTTTTTTTTTTTGCTCAACACCTTTTTATCATCAAGGTCATTCGAGACGGGTCAAGTTACCTTTAAAATGGTACGTTCAATACGTATTACGTCAGGTTTACAAAAGTCGAAACCTTGTTTATTTACTACACCATGTATGAAAGAGGCTATTCTTACACAAGTTAAAACCATGTGACCTAAGATTTTATGTCCGAGTCGAGACTCGACTGCTGGGTCCCAGTTCATGTAGATTTAGCGTCACGTGATCAATTTCCACCAACCACAGAGCTCCAAATTGATCACATGACGCTAAATCTACATGAGCTGGGACCCAGCAGTCGAGTCTCCACCCGGCCATAAGGTTTTTCAAAAATTCTCACAGGAAGTTTATGGACTCAAATTTGATCCTCCCAAAATAAGATTCAACCCTATTTTACCACTTGTGGATACTAGAATGGTTCTCAAGATATAGTCTCACCCTGTATAAATTTAATTACTATTAGTTGTCTACCTACATAGATACCTATTACGAAAAATTGAATAATATGTGTAACATCCAAACAATTTTTTAAATCATTCTAATTGACTAAAAAGTGTTGGATATTAGAGATATCAATGGTCCTGTGGCCAGTACATACTCAATTAAAATAGTTACAGTGTAATTATTTCTCTTATCACTTCTAAGCTAGCTGATAATAACAAGAACAAATGAATTATTAGCCACAGCCATGCTTTATCAGCTTAAGATAGTAAAAAGTTGATCATCACAAAATTGCATGTTTGTACACTAGTGGTGCAGTATTTTATTTACAGCATTATATTGAAGTATTTTTGACAAGCAATATTATAACAATGATAAAATAAATTCTAGCATGTATAAAAATTTAGCCTTACCATGGTGACCTGGGTTTGATTCCTAGTAGGTTAGGGATTTTTCTTTTCTGTTCTTGGATTTAGTTTTATAATTGTACCATAAGCATGTAGTGCAGAATTACAGGAATTTTCAATAGACTAGGCAGCAAACATCACAGAACAGAAAAGAAAAATCTCTAACTTTACTTATCATACCATCAATACCCCAATGTTCAAAAAATTCAAGTTAATTTGATGATTTTCATATGAAAATCCTAAAACTCATAGTTCAAAGTATTCACTCAACCTCATAAATTTAAGGAATTCATAGACTCTCAAAGCAAAGTGGATTATCTATCTAAAATAATAATAATAAACTGTCAGAAACAATTAGCCAAAGGACCTCTAAAAAATTAAAATGGATGAAACTATCCATAGTCATCTGGAGCTCAAGATGATAAGCACAGAGAGTTGATGAGGTAGTATTGTGTAGACTGACATTGGGTCACACTAGACTGGCACACAGTTGTATGTTTACTAAGATAAAAATGTGGTGAAAATCTTAGTGTAGCCCATATCCTGAAATTTACCTTACACTTGTCACTGGGAAATATCTTAGATGTTTTTTCCTCCCTAGATGATGACCCTATTTTTATCAAGTCTATCTTTATATACCTACCTTTCAAATTAAAACCATTAAAATATTTGTTAAAATATTCCATAAAAATAGAAGAAGAAAAAAAAGTTATATTTGAAGATAGGTAAACTTAAATATTTGATGATAAATAACTACCTACTAGAATTTAAAGCTTTATTTTTAATTATTTTTCAAGTAGAAACACATTTATATTATAATTAAGGAGACTCATGTGTTTAATAATTTTGTATTAATGATTAGTTTTCTCTAGACATGTAATAAAAACACTTTATGATATGACTTACTTCGATATTGGACATTTTCTTGAATTTCTATGTGAGATCACTCAATAATCAAAGTATCAGAACAAAGGGCTGAAAGAGCAGACATTTAATTGCTATTGCTCAACATTACTTGAAGATCCAAGTCATTGTTCTGGCTGGCAAATAAAGTCCTTTAGTAACATAAAACAAAAAGTTTTTTTTCACTCACAAATTGTTCTGATAAAGGTTTAAAGAAAAATCAATAGTGCACTATTTTCCACAGTAAACAGGATAGTGAGAGGTGCTGATAAGAAATGATGTTGATAGCTCTAGCTAGGTCTAGGTATGCTTGTCTGATACCTACAATGTGCAATAAATTGTTTTCTTAGTACATTTGTTATGAAAAACGTAGAGTAATGATCAATCATTGAGGTTTTCCAGATTTTAAGTAAATTAGGTAATTAATGAACTAACTGTGCTTATGACATATTGAAAAATTCAAAAAATCCAACAGTATCACTGATAAGAAATTAAAAAAGATAAACAAGAAAACATTTAAAAAGAAAACAAAAGTCAACTTGAAAAAGAGAATCCCACTGAAAATCCCTTTACTTTAGAAATATTTCCCTTTTCGATGTTTGACTTGTTGCATTACACGGAACACAGATTTCTACAATGATCATCCTTATAGAAATCTGTTGTGCTTTTCACTATGACGTCATCAAAAATTACTGTAAAATGTAAACAAAAATTAAGCTGTCGCTAAGCTGACCCGAGTTCAAAAACTGATAACGTGATAAGAGAGAGGGGTTGAATTTAATGAAATTGACGTGTAATAAGTAATAACAATTAATACAGCACTGTGTGAAACAAAAAAATCAGATCCACTCTTAATTAACATTAATTAAAGGATCTCAAATTTTGTTGACTCGTTGAAATGGTCTTCAGTGAGAAATTGAAAGGACTTGATGCATTCACAAAGCCTTATGAAGATTTTCATGAGAAAACTGTATACGGTGGAGCAGGTATTGAAAAACCCTTATGAAATATTAATTAATTTTAAAGATTAGAATATCAAGTACTCATAGCCCTCCTGTAGGATTCACTTCTTATATCTCCCTTGCCTTAATCCCATATTAGCTTATGTTGCTTTTGGGGTCGGCATTGTTCAACCTCATGGTTGAGGTTGGTAGGGTAGGGTGGAGCACGTTTTTTATGGCTGGATGCCCTTCCTAACGCCAACGATTCTATTTGATTTAACGTCCTGGATTAGGACGGGGGTTTTACCCTCCATTCGCTGGGAATCGTACCAGCTACCCACATTAACCTCACCCAGCCTGGGTAGGGCCGGAAAATGGCAGCCTCACGTGTTTGGATGGAACAGAATTTTCTTTGAAAAGTCTGCCCCAGCCGGGAGTTGAACTCGGGAACTCTGGACTACAGGCAGTAGTCACAACCATTACCCCACGGAGGCTGCTTACGTGCATAAGAAGTGAATCCTGCTAAGGATTCACTTCTTATGTGCCCTAAAATTTAAACTGGGAGGGAAACTAGTCTTGGCATACACTCCATAGACTCTTGGCCTGCCAAGTAGCTGAAGTCCTATACATTTGTTTGATTCCAGATATAGCTGGTCTAGGAATGTAGATGTCAGGTTTTCATTTCTAAGTAGTCCTCAAAACTTCAGACCTACATTTGTCGGCTTCAAGATACCAAATCTTACTATCCTAAAAATGTGTGTGCCCATTTATATGGGTGCTGCTCAATTATTTTAAAGACTAGTTTAAATAAGTTTCAAACCATACTAATTTGTATCGAGATGGTGGGTGTTTTCCTATAGTCTACAGCTTCAAAATTCTATCTATAAAGATTCAATAAATTTCATTATTTTAATGCTTGGTATCACAAATCTTGAAAAACACAAAAATGGTGATTGGGAACATTAGTTCCAAATGTTGCCAATCCCTGGTTTTGTTTTTTTTTTCAAGATTCGTAGAACCAAGCAAAAATTTCACCACCCTCTTTGTTAATTACAATAAAATTATGCTTAATGTTCTTTTTTACTTTCAGTCACTATTGTATGTTGGTGTTTCATATCATACCTCATTGTAGTTGATGTGTGTGACTATTTTGAAGTGTCTGCCACTGAGGAATTGTTTGTTGACTCATCTAGAGGATCAAAACTTCCTATCCATTTAGACATAGTAGTTCCTACTATCAGCTGTGATTGTAAGTGAAATACTAAAATGTTTATCTTAATATATAAATGTTTATCTTAATATATAAATGTCATCTTAATATATAAATGTCAAAGTCACTGACTGACTGACCACTGACTGATCATTGCTCTACAGCCCAAACCGTAAGTCCTAGGAAGCTGAAATTTGGTAGGTAGCTTTGTCTTATAGTCTAGATGTGCAATAAGACTGGATTTTTCGAAATTCCCACTACAACACCTGCCATTGGCAAAAAAGGATTTTTTGCTTTCATGGCCATGCCTCGACCCGCAAAGCGGGCCACAGCCCGCTAGTCAGTACATAAAAGATTTTGAATAACTAGGTCATACAGAAATTGTAGCTATGTATTTTTCCTCAATTCTCATTAATGACATATTTATAGCACCCATTTTCTTGTGACTGCATCTACATGTTTTTTTTTTTTTTTTTTTTTTTTTTTTCAAAAAATATTGTACCAAGAAAATGATGCACTTCTTTTTCTTCCATAAATCGAAATAGTAGAGCTATCAAAAATGTAATTTGATATGATTAAAGGTTTCTCATTTACTTTATTTTGACTCCCTTGCCTTATATCATCAGCTAGAAGGTAAAACTGACCATCTGCATTGGGACAATTTTTCAGGAGAGCTGCGCAAGGTTGTGGCATAGTTTACCTTCCTGAAAAAACCTTTCTGGTGGAGTGTTTTGTGCTCACAATTGAATTTTTCTACTTTATTGCATCAATAAAACCTTGATTTCACCAAATGAATCTTATAATGTTGATTTCTAGCCAGCAATATTATAAAAAAACTCATTTTTTTTTTTTACAGATTTAGCCTTAGATGCTGTGGACTCATCTGGTGAGCAACATCTTCATGTTGAGCATAATATTTACAAAAGACGATTAGATTTGAATGGAAACCCAATTCAAGAACCTCAAAAAGAAGCTGTCAATGCTGTCAAAAAGAAGAAAATCACCACAGAAAATGGAACCACAACAACAGAACTAGAAGATCCCAAGACCTTGTGTGGTAGCTGTTATGGTGCAGAAACAGAAACCAGAAAGTAAGAAAAAATCCTTTGTACCATGGATGTGAATCAAATCTTCATGTGATCAAAAAGAAAGAATGCAAGAACTATTATTATTAATAATTTTCAAGGGGGAAATAAATATAATAGGTTCTTGGCCAATTAATAAGAAATAAAATGCCAAAATTTTGGAATAATATCAGTACATTTGAGGAATAAATTCTGTATGTATGACAGTGAACATTTTCATAATGTCAACAATGTCTTTTACCCCTTTTCTATGATTTTTTCTGTAACATTTCCCTCTTTAGTCACCTGTTAAGTCTGTCACAAGTAGCCAGTGATGTTACACGTACAACATCTGCCATATTTGTATTACTTTTTAACTTAATGTAGGGCGTATACAAGAAAGCTGTACAGCAACTGAACAATTTTTTGAAGACTCCATGAAAAAAGATTTTTTGAGTATAATGAAATTTTATAGATGGCAATGAAAATACTCTTACCGTAAGCTACCACATATTTGTGTGAGGCAGGGTTTTCTCTTTATGTTTCCACGAAAATTAAATACTGGAACAGGTTGAATGCTGAACCTCACATGAGTAAAAAAAATATCTCAATAATGGTATCAGTTGGAAACATGAAATTTGTTATTCAGGTACTAACTCTTATGGTTGAGTCACCAATGGCAGATATTGACCACTTTTTGGCAGGTATGGCAGCCCAGTGATTAGCAATATCAATACATAATTATAAGAGGTTCATTCCCCTAAATTATTTATTAAACTCTCTCTTTATTAGTCATAAATATTGTAAAATTTAGTGGTAAAACTTCACTTCTTTTTTTTCAAGGGATAAGAATGTTCACACCAGTTCATTTTATTTTTTACTGGAGGAAACCTTTTCACTCCTATTTATTTTTCTAGATGCTGCAATACTTGTAAAGAAGTCAAAGAAGCATACAGGTACAAGAAATGGGCACTCCCCGAGCTAGATACCATTGTCCAATGTAAGAATGAGTACAGTACTGAGAAACTGAAGAATACTTTCACAGAAGGTTGTCAAATCTATGGTTATCTGGAAGTGAACAGGGTGTCAGGAAGTTTCCACATTGCTCCAGGCTTGAGCTATTCTATCAATCATGTCCATGTTCATGATATTCAACCTTACACTAGCTCCGCCTTCAATACAACTCATCACATTCGGCACTTGTCATTTGGAGCCAAATTGCAAGATGATGATGTGAGAAGGAAGCCTCTAGATGGAACTGTAGCTAAAGCTGAGGAAGGTAAGTAGGCATTTCTCTTATTCTGGTCTTTTGAATTTCTCAGGTTTGCTTTTTGAATAAACACAGTATTTGAAGTGCTCTCAATTTTTCTGGCTTTAATTAATTATTTCGTGTTTTTCGTCAGTTTTAATGTGCATTATTATTTTCCGTGTGTGTAAAACTAGTGTATACCACAGGATACTCTGCCGTAAAGCAAATATTTAAGGTAATATCAGCCTAAAACTCTCTTGAATTTACCCAAGATGGATGTCTTATAACATAAATTTATCGTTGAAACAAACCAGCGTCAGTCAACAAAGAAAAATACATTAGGCGTAAAAAGTGGTTATTTTATAGTAAAGTCAGTTCTTACACTTGGCTAGCAATTGAGGGTCTAAGCGTGAAATGGCAACGGTGTAATGGGATCTAATGTCGACCGCACATCACGCTTAATGATTTGATTATCAAGATCGGTTCATAGCATCACCTGATAACAAAGTTTCAAGGTCTCTCTGTAACCGAACTTTATTCAAATGATAAGGTAATACCTACCCAACTTACGCCTAGCATATTATATCAGTTTATGCATTGTGCGTTACTCGTGAGATATTTGCATAACCGAGCCTAGTCCACCAATTAAGTCCCTGTGTAGGTGTACCCTGATACTGTCCATTGTAGTATCGTATAGAATGTTTCAAGATAAACAGACCATGGAGGGTGTGCAGCCGTCAAACTCAGACATCATGAATGCTATTTTCAATATTGGCGCACAACTTTCTGACATAAAGCAAACGATTGAAGTGGATAGGGAAAAAGCAAATGAAAAAATTCTGACTATCGAAAATCGCCTGGAGTCCCACGATAGTAAACTACTTAACTATTATAAAAGAGATGTAAAACGAAACATTGTTATTTTCGGATGGGACGAAATGCTAAAGAACCCACTACACATCATTAGGGGAAAATTACTTGAGCTTATTGTAGAAAGGCTGGAAGTAAAAGATGTGCGGATGTTTGATATTCACGGCATCAAAATCACGGGCCCTAAGAAGAACGTATTGGTTGTCACTCTATGCTCACCTTACCTCACACGTATCATAATATCGAATGGTAAAAAACTTGCTGGAACAAAGATTTTCATAGACTACGACTTGTCTCCCGAGGAAAGAGCTAACAAGAAAAAATTATTAAATCACAAGAAAGCATTCAGTGATGGTGGTAATGTAGCAAAATTGAAAAATAATACTCTCATTGTAGGAGACAAGACGTATACTCTGGAACAATTAGAAGCAGGCGAGTTCGAGATTCCAAATGCGTCGCAGGGCACTGCTCCTAGTGCACAACAGTCATCCTCTCAGCAGCCTCAACACAACACCAACCAGACTCCGAGGAACCTGTCTCCGAACCCGGCGGAGAATGAAGATTTTGAGATGGGCACCGACAGAAAAAAGAGGACCCCGCCCTTACAGGAGAATGATCGACTTCCAAAGAAATTCACATTGAACACACCTAAAATCAATGTACCAAATTTTCCTTTGGAGAACAAGACAGCAAAGGAAACTTGAAGGTGCTCTGGTTGAATACTCACGGACCGGATAACGTAGACCTGCTACTGAATAACGATTGTAACAATATTCTTGATAAGTTTGATTTCATTTTTTTGAGCGAAACCTGGTTGTTTGAATATAAAAATAATACATTATTTAATTACAAATGCATTGTAGTTCCAGCTACGAGAAACTCGAAATTGGGCCGTAATCAGGGCGGACACATTTTTTTGTACAAAAATTGTCATGATGTAGATCTTATATCTTTGTATGATTTTGGATGTTTTGTTTTTGTTAAACCCCTTAACATTGTTTTGGGCGGTATTTATCTTCCCCCTAGAGCCCCATTATCTCTTTTTACACATGTTAAAGATACCCTTGATAATATTGATGATGAATACCCCTATCCCATTTTTGTGTGGGGGGGACATGAACGCAAGAATAGCTCTTGGTAATCAGGCACCTGGTCAGTACTTCGAGTATACAATGCTCACTAATGAGAGAGATAGCAGGGATACGTCAGCTAACACGTCAGGAGGACATCTTCTAAATATGTTGGATGATATTGGCTTTTTTATTTTGAACGGTAGGTCGTTAAAGGATTCTCCAGCCAACTATACTTACATGTCTCACTCGGGAAAAAGTTGCGTAGATCTGGTTCTTTCGAATTTGTCTGGGCTGAACTTGGTGGCTGACTTTGAGGTGGACGATTTTTTCTTGAAATCCGACCATCTACCTATTGTACTGTCCATTGCTTGTACTCAACTTGTGATTATAGATACCAACAGAGACATAGATAGACCCAAAGTCGTTTGGAACGATAATAAAAAAGAGGATTTTTTTCAGGCTTTATCTGAAGTACACATTGAGGATACAAAATTGTTGTCTGCTGAAGAGGAATATAGGTACATAAGAAATAATTTGTTGAAAGTTAGTCAAGAACTAAAGTTAGTGAGAAACTCAACAACAAGACGTAACCCAAGATTAAAAAAACCATGGTTTGACCGTTCGTGTCTCCAGGCTAAATTTATCATGCGAAATAAATATAGGAAAGCTAAACGTCAGGGTTTCAATTCCAAAGAACTATTAAGTGATTTTCTTGTGTCCAAAAAAAATTACTCTGACTTATTAAAGTCAAGAAAAATATTATATGAACAAAACATGATTAAAAAATTTTGCAACGTAAAAAACTCGTCCGAGTTTTGGAAAACAGTAAAAAGTTACACTCCCAAAATTAGAAATCAGATTGATATTGATATGAAGGTAGTTGAGGATCATTTTAAAGACGTTTATTCAGACAATACAGATTTTCAGGATAGTATTCGAGAAGAGTTGGCTCAGCTTCAACAGGAACTTAATGCAGCACGGAGTACACATGCACAAATGGACCAAGATGAAAATATAAAGGGTGGTTACAATGTTACACTAGACAGCGAAATATCATTGGGAGAGTTAAATTTTTCTCTAAAAAACTGTAAAAACAATAAGGCTGGAGGGGAGGACCTTCTTATTTATGAGCTCTTAAAAAACTTACCAGATAATTGGAAAAATAATTTGTTGAGTATTTTTAACAAAATACTGAAATCCGAAAAAGTGCCAGCGGACTGGTCGAAGATCTTAATGTTTCTTCTCTTTAAAAAGGGGGATAGCAAATTAATATCAAATTACAGGGGTATCTCTTTGATTAACGTCGTGTCCAAGCTATTTACGCAAATACTACACAGGCGTCTGTCGGCCTTTGCAGAAAATAAGAAAGTTATTCCGGAAAATCAGGGAGGATTTCGTGAAGGGCGAGGATGTTCTGATCAGGTGTTCACGCTCACAGCTTTGATTCAGATAAACTTACGCTTACCTAAGTCTAAAGTTTTTGCAGCCTTTATAGACTTTCGTAGGGCTTTCGACGGCATTTCTCATGATATATTATGGTTAAAATTACACAAATATGGAGTCAGTACCAAGTTCATAAACATCTTACGTAGCCTGTACAGAAACGCCAAAGTTAAGGTGGTCTTAAATAATAAGAAATCTGCTGGAGATTCAGGCTCTTTTTCAAGTGAGGCTCTCCCTGATATGAATCGTAATATCACAGATGAAATTAGGGTAGAACAGGGCATTTTGCAGGGGGATACCCTCTCACCCCTTCTGTTTAATATATTATTGCCGACTTTGAAGAGTACTTAAGAAATAAGGGGGAAGAAGGGGTTAACATAGACAATATTAACGATATAATGCTCTTGTTCTACGCTGATGATATGGTGATTTTCTCCAAGTCTCAAATCGAGTTACAGAAAAAATTGAACTTTCTAAATGAATACTGTAACCTATATGGATTAGTTGTAAATGTCGAGAAATCAAAAGTAGTTATTTTTAGAAAATCGGGTAATGTCTCTAAAAAACATGTACTTTACTATAATGGTGAAAAAATGGAAATCGTGAATAAGTTTACTTATCTCGGGGTTACCTTCTCCTGCTCGGGATTGTTCTCAGTGGCAGCTGAAGTTGCTTGCGCAAAAGGAAAAGTAGCCACTGCCAAAATTATCGAAATAGTAAAAAAATCTAAAATTGCAAATCTAGTGACCTGGCAGAAATTATTTGAAGCGTTAGTATCATCAACATCATTGTATTGTGCGGAGGTGTGGGCGTGGCGTTACGCCGAACAATTAGAGACAGTTCAATCACAATATTACAAGTCCATCTTATTTCTCTACACCAGGTTACTGCCTTAGATTAGAGTTAGGCATTTCCAAACTCAAAATCAATGTACTTAAGAAGATCTTAGCTTTGTGGTGTACCCTTTTAAAAACCAAAAATAATCGTTATACAAAAATCTGTTTCCTCCAACTTGTTAAGCTACGATCAGCATCATATCATGAGGTAAGATACAACTGGTGCTCTCAGTTACAGGATATTTTATGTGATCTGGGTTTTCAGGACTTATGGGAGAGACAGGACGTGCATGCAGTCGAACAAAATTTTGATCTTATCTTGGAAAAACTGCAGGAGACTTTGCATAGTCAGGATCTAGCTAGGATAGACAACTCTCACTATAATACTACATTCAAATGTATCTTAGACCCGTCCAGAACTGTTTCTAGCTACTTTAACTGGAGTCTCCCCCTTGTGTCAATCCGCTTCCTCTGTCAACTGAGACTTGCGGGAGAAAAGTTCTCTATAATATCTTTTGCTGCCACCAAGTCATATTTTGATATAAATAATAAATGTGATTTGTGCAACATCAGAGTAGATGACTCATTGTGGCACTTTTTCTGTAGCTGCCCTTTGTTGTCAGGACATAGAATTAGATATTTGGGCAAGAGAAGTATTGGTTTCTATGAATTTCTGGCTTTGCTGAAAAGTTTGGGCACGAACGACTGTGAAGCAATTTTGAATACAATTATTTTATTTTACAAAGCTGCGGCCAAAGAGCGAAACTTTGCGAAAGAGCTTTTCGCAGAGTTTGATGAGATAGTTTAATAATAATATTAAAATCATAGATTTAGATACTTCAGTGGAGTAAATACTTTAAAACTGCCCCTTTTAGTTTATATTCATGCCATGCTATTAATTTTATGCCAACCATTGCCATATTTATATTTTAAGTTTATCTTAGTAATTTGTCATTTATATTGTAACATAATATTACAAATAAACATTATTATTCTATTCTATTCTATTCTATAAATTTCTCAGGTTTGAAGTATCTTTAAGTCCTTGAAAATTGGTCAGCCAGCTATTCCTATTAGTTATCTCACACAACATGGGGAACAGCCAATAGTCCTTGATTCTTTCCCCAGCTTTTACATGAAAGTACAAGGATAATTTATTACCTACTTGTGTCTTTTTATGCTTATAAGGGCCCATAATGCTCATGAAATTTGTTGTTTGAAATATAGTGAGAGAGAAACTGAGTCTCTTTCAACCTTAAAAGGCTTTTTTCACTTGTATCGTGGTGTACCATATTAATACCAAGTTATGATTAAACTCACAATGCTGTATGATTGATGGGCTGTCATTTATGCTAAATTAAAAGAAAGTTAATTTAATATATATCCCTGTTGTGATATGACCCCTTAAAAAAAAGAGAAAAATAAACACAAGATCATGTATATCAGTACATTACTAAGTTTATTTTATTTATTGAAAAAGGTACATCCTATATTATATTTCTTAGCATTCAATTTACTTCAAATGTTGAAAAAGATGTCTTATACAAGTTATTCCTTAAACAGATATACACAAATCATCAAGGCTGTTCTACACCCAATTAGTCCAATTTTGTATGTACACAACCTCTAGCTTGAACCTATTGTTTGTTTGACCATGTTCTCTTGCTGTAACAAGCTTTTGCTTATTAGCCATCTACATGTTTAACAATTTTCTGTCACCCAAGTTTTTTTCCCAGCTGACAGACAATAGGTATAGGTCCATTCCTTTAGAATTGTACAAAACTAAAAGCTAAAATCAGTAGGGAATTTTTCTATAAGGCCATGTTAACATCTTATTCCAGCTCCTATTGCCATGAATGTACCAAATGATCCACCACCTTGTACCATTACTTTACCAACATTTTTGAACAGTTCACTCCCTCGTAGTCCATACCTGTAAATGAAAGTAGAATAATTATATAAGAAAACTGCCAAATGTAACATCTAGGAGAGTCTGCTAATGTACAAGTAAACCTGGTGATAAAATACTTTTCTTGAGCTAGAAGTGAAATTTGTTTCTAAAAAAAAAAACATCCAAAAAACCATATAGGTATCACATGAAAAACTTGTGTTTTGCTATTTTAAGTTGCACGGATGATTCCTGGATAAAAGTAGTCATCTTGGCCTAGCAGTAGCATGCTTGGTATGCACTCCAGGTGACTTGAGTTTGAATCCCAGCAGTGGTGCAATTTTTTGGCTCTGTACTTTGTATGTCAGGGCCTACCTAAACCTTGTGAGGACAATTGGGGTAGCTGTATAGTGGGCAACAACCAGTGGCAGCATTACAAGATTGATATTGGAATACAATGGTTGGTTGGAGATGTGATGCATTAGCATTAGTTCTCATTACGTCAATCCTACCCACTAAAAAATGTGACAATCCAAATAATTAACAGAGTCTTTATCTATTCCTGGATAAAACTTTGTATTGAGTATAAATCTTTACTGATTAATGTCTCAACATTTTTTTTTTTTTTTTTCTTTTTTTTTCTTAATAGTATTTACAACACATATTTTTTCACTTATAAATAAATGGTGTTGAAGGGAAAACCCAGTTTGAAGGGAAAAACATTTTTCCCTTCTAACTGGGTAATTATTTACCGGTAGAATACTTGCCTCAGTGCATTGAATCCACCAAACAAACCTCCTGTACACAATCCAACACTGAATCCAATCAAGAAACCAACTTTCATTCTATCAAAACAGCTTTGCTGTCCAGCATATGCCCCAACTGGAACTGGCATTTTGCTTGAGGAGAATCTGCAATGATAGATCAAATATGATTATTTGTCAACCAATAATTTAAAAATTAAATTCTTAAAGAGAGACCATGGGTTTTGAATGTCAATGCCCATTTTTTTGTTAGCTTCATTTAGACCAATGTTAATTTATTGCAGTAGTGTAGAACTTTTCTCTTTCCTGTACTTGGATGTCTGGGATCCACTCATACCTCGTGAGAAAAAATGAGTAGTTACTTGTAAAAGTAATGACCAGTAGTGGCATTATTAGATAATAGTATTATTGGTTTATAAAAGTGATGGAGACTCTGACTTAGTAATGCTGAGCTTGCAAACTGTGAAGAGAGGCTTTGAGCTTCACCACAAAGAAATCATATTTCTGTCACCTACCATTAATTAATTGCAGAACTTTATAATATGATGATGTAATATTTATATAAAAAAAACTACATTAATTAATCAATCAATTGTTTGGATCAAAATATTTTTCTATCTAGTATAAGAGCCAATATAACCCACAAAAAAAGTATTGATAAGGCAGTGGACTTTTAATGTGGAGGTCAGTGGTTTGAGTCCCAAGTTAATCAAAAATTGAGTAATTGTTATTTGTTACTCAATTTTGATTAACACAACCACAAGAGCCTATATTCAATAGTCACTTATATTGTTTTTTTCTTTTCATTTAACCACCTTTTATGTTATGGAAGGAGCAGTTAGTTTTATTATGCTGTCAATTCACAAGGTGTTTTTTTTATTTATAGCTACCAAACATGATAGTATTAAGTATTTGTGATGATGCAAGAAATCCTTCACAATATTTGTGGGCATTATAGCACTCTTTCATTTCTATGTAGGTAACATTTATTTTTTAGAAACATTAAGGTTTTCTTTCTTTGAATTTTATTATTACTGACCAGTTTATGATTTAACAGTTATATATTTGTACTTCTCTGTAGATTTACAAAAAAGTAAAGGCTTCCTAATTCCAAAGGTGAGGAATCATCATAATTCATAGGAGAATTTCATAGTAGATGAGATTTGAGAAAAAGGAGAACCTTACCTTCTGTAATGAAAAGTCTGTTTTCCTTTTGGTTAAGAGTCTTTAATGAATGGTTTTGTATTCCACTCTTGTAGTTCGAGATTACATTCACAAGAATTGAATGTGACTATTAACTTTCGATTTCAGTGTTTTGTGTTTTCGTTAAAAAAAGCCTTTTCTGGTTTTTCTGTAATCTACGTCCTTATCACAATATATCCTAACCTCAAAAATATTCAAAATAAATTTTGTTTATAATTTTCTCTATGACGTCACTTTTGCGATAATCCATTTCGAATGAGATTGAAAAATATTAGGGATTTTTGTGGGATTTTTTGTATATATGGGAATAGTCTTTGTTTACCTTTGACAAAACTGTTTTTGTTCAATGAGAAATTTTGCATCACTCTTTACAAACCCAGCAGAACATATTATGTCCCGGTAGCTCATTGGTCAAGGCGTCCGTCCGTCGCCGGTCTGGTAATCCAGAGTTCGCGGGTTCGACACCCAACCGGGACATGACAAGTTATCCACAAAATAATACGTCTTGGGCTTACTCCTGGAATAATGGGACTAATTCTTTCTAGTTTGGCTGTATAAAGAAGGCGATATTATGTCAACCAAGGAACTTGTAAACCAAATCTTCACTAGGCTGAATGTTGCTTAACTTCGTGTTTTGTTTGGAACTGGTGTACGGTGTACCTATTAATCCGATCCATCGCGATTAAATACTTATAGCCCAGTTATAATGTTGAGAAATAATGAATCTATGGCATTCTTTTAATGATTTTTGCTTGAAACCCAATGGAGCACCAAGTGGTTAACGCGCTAGTCTGGTAATCCAAATAGAGTAGGGATCCGTTGTTTCGAATCCTACCCAGTGCATCAATTTTTCCCTATTAATTTAAGTTTGTGACCACATAATAACAATACTCTGAATGTTAGGTGGTAGAAAATGCTTTGAGCATTAACCTCACCTGGTGGTTGGTTACCTTCCACTAAAAAGTGTTATTATTATTATTGCAAAAAAATGAGAAATCGTTGATGAAGGAAAATATTTGGACGAACTAGGATCTTCCTGAGCTTGTGGGTAACACGTCTGCGCGGACATTAATAGATAATAGGTTATTTTTGGGTTTCTTCCAATCTTCCCGCTTTGTTTTGTCATCTCATAGCTTTATTTTCTTTTGGACATGTGTCATAGGTACTGGTCATACCCAAATGCGAGAAACTTTCACTCACGTAAAACACAATATTTCACAGGATTTACTTAACAAAGAATTGTGTTGTGCATAATAAATTTGACATAAATGGACTCTCAGAACGCCAAGCGTATACCAGAACCTTTCGCCAATTTTTTCCCTCTTATGTTGCCTATTTGTTACGATTATTGGCAAACATTCTGGTAAAGAATGAATGATTATCTTGTTCGTTGCTGCTTGCAACGGTACCGGGCCCTCCATATTCTTCAGCCATGTTATCCTTCTTCTTATTCTAGCACTTCTCTCCCCTAGGAACATCCTTTGTGGGATAGGTACGTTTTAGCAACTTGTATTTTGTTTAATTTCTTATGATGTGTCCTTGGTGTTCCAGGTCTAATATTTTTACTGTCGACATTATTCTTACTTTGTTAATTTTTTGAAGTACACTGATAATTGAACACAATACTTCCGATTTCTAATATTAGAAATTTTCCGAAGTAATATTTTACCAAAACTATTCCTTATCTTCTTCAGGAGCCTCAATGTTTAACTACTACATCAAAATCATCCCGACCATCTATGAGAGGCTGGATGGGTCAAAGCTTTTCTCCAACCAGTTCTCGGTGACCAAACACTCGAAAACCATCAGCGCTTTCGGCGGCGGGGGGATGGCGGGATGCCAGGAATCTTCTTCAGCTACGAGCTGTCTCCTCTCATGGTCAAGATCACGGAGAAGGAAAAGTAAGTTATCACAAGACTGATGTCACAGTTACTCAAACCCACCTTGCTAAAATTTGACATGTTTGGGACTCGAGTAAGTTATCAATTTATTTACGTTAATACGAAGAGTAATGTCACAATGACTAGAACCCGCCTTACTGAGACTTATCATGCTTTGGACTTGAAACAAGATCGTCCGGTTGGTTCAGTAAAGCTTAAAAATGAGAAAAATATAGTCGTCGCCCTAGTAAATCAACATTAGTAGACTAGACTAAAATACATTAATTATTCTCAAAAGATACATTATGATCGGACAAACAAACACATATGGATTATGAGGACTTAATTATAGGTGGCGTCATCGTGAACGATGGTAGCCTGACAGTGGAGGAATGACTCAGCACTTTTACCACTGTCTTTAAAAGGAGACTAATAGTTTATAATTGACATGGGCCTCCAGAACCAAGTCAATGCTGGTCTACAACCTGTTTATAGTCCCCCAGCCAGACTGCTTTTCTACTCCCTGTTTACAGTCCACCAGCTAGACTGCTGGTCTACTCCCTGTTTATTTTCACCCAGCTAGACTGCTGGTCTACTCCCTGTTTACAGTCCCCAGCCAAACTGCTGGTCAACTCCCTGTTTATAGTCCCCAGCCAGACTGCTGATTTACTCCCTGTTTATAGTCCCCCAGCCAGACAGTCTCAGAATAGGTAATAATAATTCTGTTTTTTCTCCGTCTAGATCTCTTGGACACTTGTGGACTAAGATCATGTGCAACATCAGTGGCACCTACGTTACGTTCATGTTAGTTGATGCCCTGCTTCATGCCATAGTGAAGAAAATCACCCACGTCGACATCGGAGGAAGCAAAACCACCACCAAAAGATAATGACAGCCACACGCTGTAGGACGGCTCAAGTAGCTTCAAACCAAAATAACGATAGAAAATGGATTGAAAAACTTTAAGTCTTGTTATTCCTTTTTATTGGTATTACCAAGTAATCCACCCTTTGGATTTATGAAATCAAAGCTTTAATGTCTATGGATACTAAAAAATGACATTACGGTCGGAATCACTAGAGATTTTTGTAATATCTCTGTGGCGCTAAGTCTTGGATTGCGTGCTGTCTAAGATAAGGAAAACCGATACTAAGCAATGACTTAAGTTGTCGATTTTGTCTATTAATTTCCATTTGCTCGAGTTGGATTTTTCTAAATAAACATGAAGTTTTTGCTATTTTGTCTGTTATCAGTTTCTTAGTTTTGTCAAAACACGGTTGCAGGAAGTTCTACCGTTGAAAAAATCACTGTGTGTTCTGATTTGACCAATCAAGATGATTTGATATTTCGCGATTTCTCGATCTCCATTTTCTGTTACTCGAAGTTATGTAGCAAAATATTCTGTTTTATCATGGGTTTCACATAATTCAACTTTTACATGTCCTGTGGCTATATCGTGTGTGCAAGCTGCTATATATTTATTGAAGATGATCGGCTCACAATTTTTAGTACATATTTGTATTACTCCTTGTTAGTTTAATGTTTTTAAATATGCCCTTCTTGCAGCTCCTTATTTTCCATCGAATTGAAGAGATTAAAATATTCTGTGTGATATGTTTCTCATATTATTGTATGTAGTTTGTTTTTCAAGTATTTCTTTGAAAGTGTAAGCAATTTTTAATAAAATCCCCACCTAAATGTGTTTTATTTACATTACTTCTACCAGCGTATTACACTATATGAGCAAATAGTAGAGGAAGATTCACTAGAGTTCATTGGAGCTATGTTAACTTTTAAATTTAGTTATTAGCTCTGTCTGTAGTAGTTTAGGCGTCGTCGCGTCGCATCGGTCTGGTTCGAAACCCATAGGTGTCGGGTCCGAAACCCAGCCGAGACATGACAAGTTATCCTCCGATTTGGTATTTTGACATTACAATACGTTTTGGTCTTTACTGCTCTGTGGCAAGGTACTTGATTTCTATGCCCGGATCCCAGACCCCCTAAAAATATTAGTTACTTCTGGTGCACTCGTGTTGATCCAGCACCTAAATGGGAAGTAATGAGGCGCTTCTCTCCTATCAGAGGGGAGTTACACCACGAGATGGGCAAAACAGACCACAAGCATATACAGTAGTTGCTGTTTCAAGGCTACAAAATATTTTTTTGTGGGTGATTCCATTACTTTCCTTTCTATTGGATAAGGAAAGTAAAAAGGCAGTGAAACACTGCCTCATCTCTAATAATAATAATGAGACACATTAGTCCTGATCAGGCAGTATAAATGACGCAATATTAATATTATTAACTATTGACTCCTCGTATATAGAAGAGCATTAAAAAAAAACAATGATTTACAAGTTGATTTACTCCTTTAGTATATTGTATTATTTATATTAAATCATTTAATAATAATATTTACATAGCATTCATAAAATAATAACAGTTTGCTTTTCCGATTTAAAGGACATAAATTGCCTAATTATTGATATTATAATATTGATTACTATGGCCTCAAGTTTAACTTTAATTTAAACAAATAAAAAACGTTGGATTTTCCAATGTTCCTCAAAGTAAAGAATAGTGTTCAGTTGACCATATTTCTGGATAAAAGATTTAGTTTAATAATGTAATTTGAATGTAATATTTTATCCATAGCTTTCTTGGTTGAAGGATCTAAACTTGCCCAAAAATGTTAAAACAATTTAAAACATTTTTGCTCAAAGTTTATATGAAAAAACTATTGTAGTTGAATATTTATCTCACTCCTATATAATTTTTAATATAGATTCTAGAGGAACATTCCAGGGGGATAATGTATCAACAAGACAATAATTTTCCAGCTCAACATTTGAGAAACAAGGAGGCCCCAGCTTATTAAAATAGAATAATAAAATTGGCACAAACATAAAATAATAATGTCTATTCAAAAAAAGCTTGTAACGTCTACAAAAATCTAGCAGGGTTGAAGATTTGCTGCAAATAAAAATAAGCTATTTTGACACATCTGCCTACTAGTTGAAACAAAGGAGGGAAGATGGAGAACTATAACCATACGATATTTAGGTAAAGGAAATTTTGGAAATCGGTTGATTATTTAGGAAATCAAATTAAGTTGATTACATTGGAGCATGGAGCATATACAATTATACATACATCCAGCAACGTCTTTGCTTCCCAGTCTGTTTTAACCATATTCTTTTTCTTTGGTGTTAACTTAACAGAACTTTCTTTTCCAGTTTAAAATGGGTGTAGGTAGATTTTAAACAAATGTCTAATCTCTGCGAAAAAAATAAAACAAATTTAAACATCCAAACACTCCGATAGCAAGAGAGAGGTAGAAACTAAAATTTATGACAGTATTGTTTGTGCTTTAAGCTAGAGTAAAAAATAGTTTACAAACAAACACAAGGCGAAACAATATACAGAACAAGACTAAATGAGAATGTTAGTTCTCAAACGCAGTTGTTTTCTCTTTCAGTGGAACCTGTTGATAAGAGAAATAATTATTCTAAATTCACCTTTAGCAACTAATGTCTTCTAAGATTTCAAGGTAGATATAATGAATACTCCCGTAGAAGCAATGTTGTTGTTGTTGTTGTTTTTTCTTTCCTGATCTTATAGCTTGGGAAGAAATTAATTGGTTTGATTTATTTTCCATTTTTACACAACTGGGGTGGTGTATGAGGAATCAAGTTTCTTCCCATTTCTCTGTTACATCCAGAATAAAACTAACGTTTTCATAAGATTCGCCTAAAAATTACTAGGACGATTTCACTTGATGAATTGAGCAACTGACCAGATTCATGCCTCCTCACTATATTACTTGATAATTAAAAGTAAATATAAATTACCTCTTTATATTACACATTAATCTCGCTGGGGGACATTAAATAGATACGGTACGAGCTTTGTCAGCCCAAAAGACAATAACATATATCATTGGCGCCCTTATCAGGGGTAGCGTTAGGAAGGGCATCCAGCCGTAAATTAAGAAAGTAGGAGTGCCAGGACCAACCAACCAACCTCAAACATTAAGAAGAGGTTCAACAATGCCGACCCCAAGTAAGTTTGAAAAAAGGCTAAGTGGAGGAAAGAGGAAACACTACAGATTAACCTTTTCAACTAATTTAGAAATATGTGTCTTAGAATCGTCTTGTTTATTAGGACTGGGAAGTGCTACATTACCCCAGTAGTCTAATACTTTGTTAAATGCTTTCAGTCCAGATGAGCCCTAAACATAGTACAGGTCACGAGATGTAGCATGGCGTATGAAACTCACCTATCGCTTATAGTAAGGATATAAATGTAGGGTAAATGCGGCGGTGCTAGGTTAGGGAGTTGATGATAAACTAGTTTTCTAAAACTCCGATCTGAAGTTTTTTTTTTTCAGAAGAAAATTTGCATCAAACACCAGCGTAGGTTAATGCCTCTGAGCCGGCGAGAAGGTTTTTTATCGTTAAAAACCTCATCTTGGTTGTGTTTCTATTATATGTTGCCCTGGGAGCCTGGACCGCCGTGTGGCATTTACTTCAGGGCCTGAACGCACTATTGACATTGCAAAAGCAGCATTTTGATTAAAATAGTGCACTGCGTATACATGCTAGATCTCGTTACCTGAACATGGGACGATTTTTCCAGCTTCATATACTCGTATGTTCAACAATGCAAGATTAAATGGGGGATGGGGGGGTTAAAATAAAAATGTCTCTCTGAGACTTACATAATATTACAATGGTTAAATCAGAATATGAGTACATAGTTGAACAAGATAAAACAGTAAAAAATCAAAAACAATGACTTCAATTATTTTTTCGACCTTATTAATAATAATAATAATAACACTTTTTAGTGGAAGTTAACCACCAGGCGAGGTTAATGCTCAAAGCATTTTCTACCATCTAACCCTCAGAATCTTATTATTATGTGGTCACAAATTCAAATTAATGAGGAAAAATTCGTGCACTGGGTGGGATTCAAACCAACGGACCCCTACGCTACCTGGATTACCAGACTAACGCGTTAACCACTTGAATTTTTGTAACTATTAGAAGTATCTAGCTTTAAAAAACATCAAAGTTCCAACATTCCAAATGTACGCTTTTGGAATGCATTGCTTTAATTTTCACTGATTTACTTGTTCAGTATCGAGATTAGAATATCAGTTTTTCTCTTCTTTTTTTACGAGTAACATGAATATGTAATTAGTTCGGGTTTGGTTTTGATACGTATATTATTAGTAAAAGTCTAGCCTCTAGGGGAGAAAAAACAGTACAGTGTGTTTGACAATATTACAACAAAAAATAAGGCACTGCTTTCAAAGAGAACTAGGAGTGTTAATACATAGCTTTTATGAAAGACCATCTTGCATATGTTATGTATGGTATCAAAATAGATATAATGTTGTTCTCGCTACTCATGTTGGTAAACTAAAACTGTTTTATATCAGTGTTATAGAAAAAAACTACCATCATAAAACGCATTCAGTAATTAGATAGGCATGAATTACGTTTGTAAACTATTAATTTGCTAAGTTATAAAGTCAAACACACTGACACTAGGTAATTAAACTAAGTACATAACGTTTGGACCATCATAGTGGAGAATATTCCACAGACCAAATTTGTATGACGTCATCAATCCCTCACATGGTACAAGGGTTGTATAACACAAGTTTTTATAAATACAGTTATTGAACCGTTTTTTTATCATCTGGCTGATTATCAAAAACTCCATATAATTAAAACTGCGACCTTATGAGATAATTATAGTGACCAGTTGATTCTATTTAGTTTTAAAGTCCTGATTCTAGTTAGTCAGGACGAGGGTTTCACCCTCTATTTGCTGGGAATCGTATCAGCTACCCTCAAACTAAACCCAGGCTGGGTTGACCGGAAATAACAGCCTCAAAAAATGTTGGAAAAAGTCTGCTCAACCCAGAATCATCAAACTCAGTATCTCTGGACCACGGGCAGTAATCACAACCGTTACACCACGAAGGCTGGCTCTAAGCTTGTATTAAATCAGAAAAAAGATTTATTTCTTCGGGTAGTTCAGTATAATAGGGGATATTTTAAAACCGTAATAGTACCTCGAAAATCGAGGACTTATAATTGGGGAAAATTAACACATCCATAGAGAAGAACTGTTAGGGAATAAACAAAGTTCCTGGACCAAATTGTAAAATAGGAGTACAACGAGGTTAGAGAAACACGCTCTGCCCACATCCTTATTCTAATCTTATTTTATAATTTGCCCTAAATCCGGGTATAGACGGGCGAATTGTTTGCACAAAAATAACGCTGGTACAAATTGGTTCACAATTAGCCAACAAATTTTTACACAACTAGCCCATACACAGGCAATCTTCTCTACGAACATCCAAACGCAAACAGCTCCCTGGTGTATGCCACCGCCTTTTTTTTCTATTATTAGACACTTTAACCATTTATTGTATGGTCGTTCGTGCCGATCCTCTCAAGGTCTAGATAAGGTGAAGGAGGTTGATATGCCACCGCCTTTCAAAAGCAAACCCGGATACTTTTGGTTCCATCATACAAATCTACGGTCTCCGACCAACTAGCCACGAAAGAGACAGCCTTGTAAGAAACGCGGAGGAACTTCGGATTACGAGCTCTCAGTATGGTTCTCGGTGTGATTCGTATGGTTTTCCGCGTGGTTTTCCGCCGTATGGTTCGTCAGCCCGTCCAGGGAGCTCTCATCGTCGAGCGGTTCTGATTTGATGTGGGGGGACTCGTCCAGCAGACTGCTGATGGGGGAGGACAGGAGGGTCTTCTTCTTGGTGAGTCGGTCCAGCTCCGCCGCCGCGTCAGACCGCATGGCGGCCTTGTCGGCGGGGTTGGGGGTGGAGCAGAGCAGGGAGCTGTTGGGCGAGAACCCGGGGTCTGCAAGGGGGACACATTCACACCATGATTAGTGTTACCAGTGTCGGGGTCTACCCTCGCCTCGTGAGGATAATGGGAGTAAAAAAAAAAAGTTATCATATTTGTGTTGATCACTTTCGTGATATCACAACTACTCAAACTCGCTTTACTAAATTTACGCTGAAACCGGGACTTGAACCACCGACCTCCAGGTTCAAAGTCCGCTGCGTTATCGATCAAGCTACTGAGGTCGCGGTATGCAAGGGGGACATTCATACTATTATTGGACGACACCTCATTCCGTCCCGCGAATTTTTTCTTTCAGGTAGTCGATACTCGATTCCGTCCCGAACCTCTAAGATCAATCACTGAATTCCGTCCCGTCACTTATCTTATGCACCTATGTACTATGTACATAAGTACATAGAAGGCATGGTCTTCTATGTATCTTACCTAACCCTACTATATTCTTGAGGCATGGCCTTCTATGTATTTTACCTAACCCTACTATAAACCTGAGGCATTGCCTTCTATGTATCTTACCTAACCCTACTCTATTCTTGAGGCATGGCCTTCTATGTATCTTACCTAACCCTACTCTATTCTTGAGGCATGGCCTTCTATGTATCTTACCTAACCCTACTATATTCTTGAGGCATGGCCTTCTATGTATTTTACCTAACCCTACTATAAACCTGAGGCATTGCCTTCTATGTATCTTACCTAACCCTACTCTATTCTTGAGGCATGGCCTCCTAATAGGTGAACATCGCCATTGTTCTCAGTTTATTTTACGTGATTGAAAATAAACTGATGAAAAATATTGAATTTATAATTTATGTATTTATTTATGTATATAGGACGGAACAAATGGGACGGAATCGGGTATTGAACCCTTACGATGACCGGACGGAATCAGGTGGTAAAATATTGACGGGACGGAATCGACGGGACGGAATAAGGTGAAAAAAAGGTAAATGGGACGGAAAACGGTGCCTCCCCTATTATTAGTTACCAGTGTCCGGGGCCTACCCTCACCTCGTGAGCATAATGGGAGTAGTTGTAGAGTGGGCAACAACCAGGCAGAGAGATTTCTTTAGGAAGGCCGCACCTCCACACGGATGCCCTCCCGTGACAACCAGTGGTGACATTACGAGATTGATATTGGAATATGATGTTTTTTTGTTGACATAACATGGAAATTATAATTTATTAAAAATAATTTTATATTTAATTAACATAAAAAATGGTTGGTTGGAGATATGATGCATTAGCATTAGTTCTCTTAATGTCGATGCTAAATATTGCGACATAATAACACAATATCTAGATCTTTATCTCTCTTTATTATTAGTTCCCAAGTTCTTATTTTTAGTTCTCACATATGTGTTAATCACAATCTCTTAGAAGCCTTTCAAAGCTTAGGAGAAGTACCTTTGAATAAATGAGTATTAACTTATTTTATGTAAAAAAAAAAAAAAAAAAAAAATGTTATCACAGTTACTCAAACTTGCTTTGCTAAACTTTTGCTTAACTTGATGAGACTTGAATCACCTGATATCGATGAATCGTCCATTCTCAACAATCTAAATAATCATTAGATTTTTGTATACAATACACCCTTGCAGTGCACCCTTCAATGCACGAGTTCGCTTCGAATCGCTACTATAATTGTTTTCATCCACTAGAACACCTACAAAGTCGTACTACACCCTTGCAGTGCACCCTTCAATGCACAAGGTCGCTTCGAATCCCTACTACAATTGTTTTCATCCACTAGAAGAGCTACAAAGTCACACTCACCATTGGAGGATTTACTAAGCGGAGATTGTGCAGTCTTTTTCTGGAGGAGAGAATTGAAGAAGCTGGCGAGGACCCCCTCCCCCCCGGGACTGGTAGCTCCCACCTTGGTGGGGTCCAGAATCTTCTTGGGGGAGTTGGCACCCCCCTGCATTGCGGGCGAGTTGGAGAGCCGTCGGTCCCCAGTCTTCTGCACCCCCACCTGAAATAGCAGAGGCGAGACAGTAAGATTATTATTTTTAAGAGATAATATAGAGATATATGCTTATTTATTTATTTTATTTTTTATTATTTTTTTTTTACAAAAACGAACACAATAATAAAGTAAATAACCAACTTCAGCAGCTCGTTTGTTAAAACAACGGACTCGTAAAATGGAGACAAGTGGTTCGAGTCCCAACCATAATACAATTCATTAAGGCTATACTACAAAAACCAAAAGGTCCAAAAGTAATTAAGATACTGCAGAATATTTGATTGGTCATTCCTACTATATGGTCCTTTAGAATTGAAAAATTCCATAGTTGAATTGTCTTATGTTGAATTGCCCATAAATTAACAGTATACACAGAAAAAGGATGCTGCCACTGGTCACTGCGCACATAGAAAGTTTTATTAGCTCACAAACACAAAGTTCCACATGCATGTTTCCTCACAAAGAACCAGCCAGGATCCTGTGACATTCTAAGAGCCGAAAAATTTCAGCCACTCTAGGATTTCAATCCACGCAACGCGCTCTCGGTGACTACTTTACAGGGTAAGAAAAAATCAATGTTTCCAAAAAAAAAACTTCATTTTGTGATACAGATTAGTTTTGCGATTTCATACCAACATGTCGGTATAATAATAATAATAATAATAAATAATAATTTCCGTGTCCGTGAGATAGGTATTGACCGTTCGACCGTCAATCGAAATCGGTGACCGTTCGACTTTTATTTTGTTGACAAATCCTTGTTCATTTTGTTAACATTGATTTTTTTTATATATAAAATTACTCCCGAGCATATCAAAAGATACCGGAAGCACCAGACTTTGATTGCCTTTATTTATAAGGCTTTGTTTTGAGTAGTAGATTTTTTTTATTTAAGATATAGACTAAAGTATCTACAACTGACACTTATTTTTTTTATATACAAAATATAGACTAAAGTATATCTACAACTGACACTTACAGGTGTTCGAATCTGCGGCAAACTGCTGTCCTGCCGCGCGGATGCGTTGCTCGCAGGGTTCTGCTGCAGCAGGGCCAGCTGTCTGGCTAGAAAACTCTGCTCATCCTCCACCAGCACGTCCTGTTCCCGACTGCCTGTCTTCCGTACGATGGGCCTGGTGATCACATCCGTGTAGTAGTCGTCTGGCTTGATGCTTTGCATGTTCTCGTACAGGATGCCGATCTTCTTCATGTTATCCCAGCCTGAGGGAAAACGAGTTTCAGGTGAAAAATGTTAAGTGGCAGAGAATGCCTAAGGCATTAACTTCGCCCCGGATTACAAAACAATTGTAATTAAAAATTAATATTGATTTTTATTATTATTATTTTTGTACATACTTTTAAGTTTTTTTTTTAAATTTATAGTTATTAATTCTTTGTTGATGATTGTTTTGTAAAAAAATAAAGTGTAAATAAATATGGGAGTTTGAGTTAGGATGAGCAAATTAGCGTTACAGTGAAAGTGTGGAGGCTCTGGGCTTTATTCCAGAAAGCACTCTCACTCTCTTAACATCCACAAATCTCCCTTTCATCGGTCAAATTTCGATCGAATAACACACTCTCTAAATGCATTATTTAGTTATCATATTTGTGTTAATCACTTTTGTGATATCACAACTACTCAAACTCGCTTTACTAAATCTACACTGAATGCGGGACTTGAACCACCGACCTCCAGGTTACAAGTCCGCTGCCTTATCGATCAAGCTACTGAGGCATTATTTAAACACAATTTGGCGGTGGTAAGGGATATTTTGATAGTGAGAGTGATTTCTGGAACAATTATCTGGTAAATAATACAAGAGGAAAGGCTGAGATGGTTTGGACATGTAGGGTGAAGAGATAAAAACCATGTGTGTAAGAGAATAGAAGGATTTGAACTAGGTCGTTATTGAAAGGTTTGTAATGTCTATATCTTTCGCCTAACAATTTAGAACGATCGTTTCGATCAAATGTTGACCAAAAAACTAACCATAAATAGAGGTCAATGATTCAAGTCTCGGTTGCAGCGTAGATTTAGTTAGCGAGTTGGAGTAGTTGTGATATCACGAAAGTGATTAATACAAATATGTTAACATAGTAATAATCTTCAGAGGAATTTAACCACCAGGCCAGGTTCAGAGGAAAATTCTCAAAGCATTTTCTACTACCTACCTAACCCTTAGAGTCTTATTATTATGTCCATGGTCGTTTTCACCGTCACTTACCGGATGGTATGAGAACCGCGTCCTTTTCCACAATCAGTGCCGACGTTCGAAAAGGGAAACCATACAGCCGATGTGCCAGGTACTTGTATAGCAGGTCGCAGTTCTTGTCTTCTTTGGCCGAGGTGTAGAAGAGACCCGCGCCGAACTTGAGACAGAACTTGCGCACGTACTGCTGGACAAAGTCGAAGTGCTCTTCCTTGTAGTAGAAGTCTTTCTCCAGGGTGGTCATGTAGTCTGTCTTCGTCACCACCACTACAATGTCGACGCCTAAGTTCCGCTCCAGTATGCCTTCACCTGGGGGAAGAACGAGTAAAAATCATTGAATAACAATACAATGAAAAAGTAGAAAAGCCACCATTATTTCTGTAGAATTTAATATCTACCACAAAACCCCTTTGTCAGTTATTGCATGCCAAAATGGTTTTCAATTTGGTGTGTGTAGACAGTAATTGAAAAAAAACTACTTGTTATTTATTTTTTGTAAAGGCACTTATACTGAGGCAATATACAGTTTGCTAAAATAAAGCATGCTTCAAAATCATTTCAATGAAAAGAAACACATGATTTTTGCTGCATATTTCAATGAAAATTAAGTTATCATATTTGTGTAAATCACAATAATTGTGATATCAGAATTATTCAAATTTGATTTATTAAAATTTGCTTAACTTGGGACTTGAACCACCGACCTTCAGTTTAGAAGTCCGCCGCCTTAGGAAATCCCACTTTGAGGTTAAATCCAGTAATATCCTATGAGCAGTTACTATTGATGTTTCTTGTGTAAATTAGAGGAAAAACTGGTTTTCCTCCATTATTCCTTCAGGATGCAGGTAAATTTCTCCTCAACTTTCAGTCAAGAAGTAGAAAGTTAAATAGTTTGAAGAAAGGTTCGTCTCTTGAGTAGGAAAATGGAAACAACAAGAAAAGGACACTTTCAGATTTCTTCTTTTGAGATTGAGTAGTTTAATTATTTCCTTTGTCCTTTTATTCATAAAGCATAGAAACTTTTTTTTAATCACCTAAAATACCTAAATAGACGAATAAATCTTACCAGAGGTAGACCTTGTTCTTCTTCATAGTTTCGAGATATCCGCCTGTTGGGTAAACTATTGTCTCCATCCAAGTCATCTCCCTGGCCACATACTCATACATCGCTTGATGTTGCGTTGTGTTATTCCTGAACAACAGAAATAGTTCTTGATTTATTAAACAAATAAAAACCTACGAAATGGTCTTCTAGTGATTTTTAATCTTAAAAGCAAAACTTTGTTAACCTCACAAACATAAAACCAGATTGAAGTGCAATACATAGTTCTAAATAATGACACAGCACATAGGACTTTCTTTAAAAAAAGACCAGCATAAAAATATGTAAAAAAACTGTTTGAATGAATTATTAATGAGAGTTAAAACAGAAATATTTCCCATGTATTTTGCACTTGGTCAAATACTTGATTGTCTTCTGGATTTTCAAACTGTTCCAATACTTATAATATTAATGAGACTTGGGACTCATTTGAAAATATATACACCCACCAAATGAAGCTTTCTGTTTATTTAAAAAAAGCTTGTCTAGATGTCTAGTCACCAAGTTCAATCTTCTTGTTCAGTCTAGTAGAGCTAGATAAGTATTCCCATTCACTTACTTGATAGTCATGAGCTCCTATATTCAAATTATCAATATGGTCTTGGAGTACAGAGGCCCAGTTGTGCAATTCATCAATGATATTCCATGGTTGTCATGGAAACTACAAACATGATCATACTATTAGGGAGAGTTTCTTGGTTGAGTGCAAACTGAAGAAGATTTGAGTGAGCTGGTTCTCCATCCAATATCCAAACACCCAGCCTGTGTGATCTGTGAATATTATTACATCAATTTTTTATATCATTATTGGTCTCAACATTTTTTCTCAAGTCATACCTAAACATGATTAATTGCAAACTCAGAAATGCTGCGATTGGTTTCTGTGAAAAATCAAAATATTTTTAATTTCCATAGTTTTTTTTTATTCATATTTAGGTGTCTCAACAGAGACCATAAGTTCATGGTGTATTAGACACAAGAGCATTTGCTGATACACTAATGTAGTTGCCTGGTCTTGAAATCAGGAGACTATAGATGCAAGTGACACCTTGGTCAAATAATCAAAAAAAAAGTCAAAACACCAGGCAATAACCCCGCCTTTAGTAGGACATTTCTCCTTTTTTTCCTTCTTGTATATTGTTAATCTTTTGTTTTTCTTTATATTTCATTGTGTTCTACTGTATATATTTTTTTTTTTTTTTTTTTTTTTTGAAGTAGGGTTTAACGTCGCTTTCAACTGCCATGTCATATCACGACGGGGGTTTTACCCTCCATTCGCAGGAAACTCACAAACCTGCTACTCACATTGACCTCACCCAGCCTGAGTGGGCCGGGAAAAGCCAGCGTCACGAGAGTTAGAATTTGAATGGTCACCCATCCAAGTCTTAACCTCGCTGGATGTCGCTTAACTTCGGTGTTCTGAAGGAACCGTGTATTCAACATGCCATCGACGCTGGCTGTATATATTTTTGTTCTACTAGTAAAGCTTAAAAAAATTTTTAGAAATAAAAGTTTCTCCATAACTAATTTCTCTATAAATTTAATCCTGTTTTATAATTTGGCCCTTAATGATGAATGATCAAACTCACCAAATAAGCAGCAAAAGAATGTTTTTTTTATCTTTTATATTGTTTTGCCTGGAAGCTGTAACATGGAGAAGACTACAAAACTATCTTTGAATCAAAATACATTACATTGAAACCACTGTTGGTCTTACATAAGAATTCCTTCTACCTATAGAAGCTGTGTATTTCAAATTTAAGAAAATGTGTTTAAATTTTGAAGACAAACTCCCAATAGTTCTTACCTTCTCTGTATTCATCACTGACATTAATATAGGCATATTCTAGAGCTGATCCTTTTTCTGGACTATCAATTCCTTGTAACTTTGCTATTAATGTTGTTTTTCCCTGAACTGTTGTCACCTATGGAAAAAATAAAATTGATTAGAAATAACAAATTTTAGTTGAATATCTAGCTGATAGCTCCATACTCATTTTGATACATTTATTATAACTAAATGAATGATTCTATAGTTATCCTATTTAGTTATTTGATATTGTATAATTAAAAGAATAGTTAACATATTTGTGTTGATCACACTCAATCTATCATGGTTACACAAGCCCACTTTATTAAGTTTTTGCTTAACTGGAGACTAAGGGCAGAATTAATAGACAACATCAATAACTTAAGTCGTAGGTAAGTGTCAATTTTCCCTATCTACACAGTACGCAATCCGTGACTTAGCGTCATAGAGGTATTACAAAAACGTCTATTAATTCCACCCTTAAACTACCAACCTCCAGATTAAAAGGTAGCTGCCTTATTGATCGAGCTACTGAGGTCAATTCAAGCTACTAAATAACAAAATTTTACTTAGTATTGCAATCATTTAAGAATAAACTCAATAAATAACAGAAAATGATTCTATATGTTTAATAAAAAAAACAGGCCCTGAAGTTCAAAACATGATATGTAGTTACCTACTTTTAACTTACCTAATACTAATAATTGTTTGTTTGATGGTAACTTGGTTTTATTTGCTGTTTGTACCTCAGACAATGTTGCCATCCTAAGGGAGAAAAAATTTGAATGAGTTAATTAGATTATATATTTTTTTTAAATAATTTTGATCAATGGGCTAATTAAATCAGTCCAGTGGATAGCACACTTGGTTGGCATGCACAATGAGTACAAGACAAAAATTTGAGTCCTTAAAAGATAATTTAAATGTACAGGGTCTACTTGTAACTACAAGGAAAAATAAATGACTATTCTTGTGAGTGGTGATTAGTATTATGCATTAATAGGACATTTTTAATTTGTAATGGTGTGGTACCCAAATACTTAATTAAATCATGAAGCCATCCATATTAATCAAGTGAATGACAAAGTTTTAATGGAAACTTTAATCCACAAGATATATGTTTCATTATCTCATCAGATGGGTTTTGATTTATTTAACATTCATTGATAAGAGCAACATTATTAAATACCTTTATTTAATCAACTTTCCCTGCTGAATTTTCAAAACATGCATAGATCTGTGTTCAGTATGTATTTAACCATTAATATTCATCCTCTTCTTCTAGCTGACAGCACTGAATTTAAACTAGTTATGTTTGGTATGCTAATGAGTTCATTAGGTGTGTTAAGGTAGGCCACTAAAGTTCTGAGTCATCAAAGTTGCTCTAGAGATAAAATCTAGAGTACACTTTCAAGTGATAGGGCAGATGCCTTTGGTAGTGTAGCTGGTGACTACTAGACTTTTTTCCAAGTGAAATAAGCAAGTAGTCCAAAGTTGTAGAGTGGGAGTGAGGAGACTAGAAAGTTTTACTCACCATAGGTTCTCATCTTCATCAATGTTATCTTTGAGTGTGGACTCATCCGATAGTCCATTCAGTGTATTAGTTGACATGTTCATATCATCAGACTTTGATTCTGACAATCGACAGTAACAATGTTATCTTATCACCAAATACCACAAGCTTTCAGGAAATTCAGGATCAAGAAAGAAAACTTTAAAATAAAAAGTAAAAATCTGAAATTTAACAGAAGATTACAGATTTATTTTTATTTTGACGATTTAATATTGCACCTAGACTGAAGTAGAATAACTCCCATAGATTTTAAAGTTTCTTGATAAGTAAAATATCCCGCTGATGCTCAAGTCTCTGCTTTTTTATTGTCCATTCAAGTGATCAAATAATGACTCTCTGTGCTTTTGTCTCTCTTTTACAGTTTAAAAATAGTAAAAGCTAATAATTTTTTTTACGAAGAATACACAGACAGGAAGAGTTTACAGATTTTTTTATATGAGAAAACTATATTTTTATAAAAAAAACGAGAAGGTGAAAATTCCCTCGGAAATTCTATGGAGTCAAAATTTTTTTATTAATAACATATTCACAACTTAAGTTGTAGTTTTATTTTACAAATACAGGAGATATAACACAATACAGATTAATGAAACAATATTATACAACAGATTATACACCCAGAAAAACAGTAAATATACACAACCCCCCCCCCCCCCCCCCCCCCTCCCAGTTTGCATTAAGTATTTTCATTTTAAAGGGAAAAAAGTACATGTTAAGAGATATAATACAAGACAGATTGATGGAAATGTACAATACAACAGTGGAAAATTACAGTATAATATACACCCCCCCCCCTCCTATAGTTTGTATTTCTGCCATTTCCATATGAATGAATATGGAGTCAAAATGCAACGTTGCATGCCACAAACGTGGAAATCCCAGAAATCCCTCAAAAAATGTTTTAGAAAAACAAATGGCTTCTGTTCAGTGCCTTCATTTTCAACATCCTTTTCCTTGAATTTTCTTCGTTTCTCAAATCCTTTTCCTGATTTTCCTCACGTATCGTACTTGATAGTTTGTACTTTGACACGTCAAATAGTTTTGAATTGTTCTATTTTATTAAGGGTGCCTGGTGTAATACAAAACTACACCTACATCAAGAACTAATTCGTGCCTGCACATAGAAATTTAAGAGAATACTATCATGGGAATCTCACATGCTGAAGAATGGTCCATCCACCTTCAGCGTCAGCTTTTCTCATCAAGTAATGTTGGAGATTACAAAATGTTGGAGGATTTAAATCAATAACTTCACTACGGATTTCTGTCTTCAAAAATCTGCATGATACTGGTAAGTATTGAATGAATTTCCCAGTTGTTGGATCCTCTTGATGGTTACCTACATAGGGAAAAAATTGGTCCATCGTGTTTTCATTCAAGGGCCATTTCTGATCCAATTCTTATGAAACTTTCACAGAATGCTTAAATGATATAAGAAAATGTTTGGTTGATGGTCTTAGCTTAGGTTTGCTAAAGTGAAAACTAGTGCAGGGTTAGACTGGGGTGGGTGTAAAAGTTTCATAAAAGTTGTTCCTAATGCTAACAGTGCACACTCACCAAGGCGCTCAGCATTATCACCCAGGGTGAGGAACCATAAGAAGTACCCAAGACTTGCCCAGCCAAGTGCAGGCGTGGTGTACAAGTACACTTTGGCACTCGGCTGCCCTTGCCTTGCCTCGGCGAGAGTGTACTGGTAGCATGCCTTTTGTTTCAAGTTTTTAAGTGCCACACCCTACCAGGTTGGTAGAGGCTATCAATATTCAGATATGGTCAGGTCAGGTAATTGAACCTTGTCCTCAAACCTTGTCTAATTATTGCCTCCAACTAAAAAGATTATCATAATTATCATTAATTCTTAAATCATGTGTTATCAATGTATGAATCATGTCACAGAGCTGCTTCCTTAAGTAATAATAGATGTGTTTTTCCGACATAATTATTAAAAAATATGTTTTTCAGACATAATTGTTGGCAGTTCACCATGATTACTATCAATGCCAGTCCGAACTTCAACACCCCTCCACCATCAATGTCTGGAGGAGGTCCACGCTTTAAGCACTATCAAAATCATGGACACCATGGCCAACCATTCCATCATAGGCCCAGATTCAACTCAAACTTCCATGCTCCATTCCGGCCTTTTCACAAAAACCCAAATCAAATGTTGGACCCAGATTTTGATGGAAAAAAATTACGTAAATCTTCAATGCGTAAAACTGTTGATTACAATGCAGCTGTGATAAATGCTTTGGAGGTATACCCATTGTTCTTATGCTGAAAACTTAAATGTATCCCCTAATCTACAAAAGTGGTTATTCATTTTTACCTACTATTATATAATAGTTTCATATTCATAACATTTTATAAAAAATAAGCTAGCAGTTTGTACTGAATCTAACAAGCCTTGGAATTTTTATTGTTAATGTAAAATGAATTGGAATTTTACATTTATATCTTTTTACATCTGATTGAGTTTTACATCTGATTTTCTTAAAATTTGTATAAAAAATTGTCTTCATTTTCCCATCAGATCAAAATACCCAAAGTCCAGATTCATAAACTTTTCTTGAGTTGAATAATTCTAGAATTGTGATATGTTCTAATTTTGAATATAAACTTACATTTACTCTTTTATTGTATTGAATTTCACTTCATTTCCCCACCCATGAATATTAATTCCCAGGCACGGGTGTGGCAAAGAGATTACCGAGACCGTAGAGCTGTACAGCCAGATGTAGTCTACTACCCACACATGTTACCACCACCAAGTTTTGAAGACAATGCCACTAATGCTGTAACTACCCGCTTTGTGAAAGCAGCCACAAATAAGATGCGGTGTCCTATATTCAGCATGACATGGACACCAGAGGGCCGCCGTTTAGTAACCGGAGCCTCCAGTGGAGAGTTTACTCTGTGGAATGGGCTCACATTCAACTTTGAAACCATCTTACAGGCAAGCTATACAATGATTAGAGCATATCATTTAAAACATCTCAAAATGGAAGCAATAAAAATTTCTGGGAGCAAAAATTTTGTCAAAAGCATTTGCCTCTTATTGTCATTTATGATGGAACACTGCTTGCTTAAGTAATATATAAATATAAAATACTTTAGTAAACAAAAAACTAAGCTGGTATCAGTGCCTATCTGAAAACAAAAATAATATTATGTAGTTTTATTTCACCATGTCAAATAGGCAGTATTCAAAAAATTGAAAACTGTGTTATTTTTTGGAAATTTGTCATACCACTTATACTAGATCATTAGACTATGTCAAATTGCATCTACATTTATTTGAAAATATTATAATAATACATTTTTGAGAAATGTGACATGGTAGTGTCATTTCTTAAGCCACAACAATATTGTCTTGTGTAAATAATAATTAATGTGAATTGTCTTGTGAATCTTATAGAATTCTCAATAGTGTCAAGTATAGAGTAAACAATATTAACACTTAGACGACCAGCATGGTTTTTTTGTGAATTCTCTTGTGGGACTGGCGATAATACGGCTCTCCGACATTGTGTACCACCGGTGGTACACCCGGTCCATTCCGTACGAACGTGCGTGTACCACCGGTGGTACACCCGGTCGTCTAAGTGTTAACACTGACACAACCAGCAATTTCCAGTCTGTGTAATCATGGTCTGAACTGCCATAGCACAGAATGGACTTGTTGTCCATTCCATGCAAACTTTTTGGGACAACTGTTGAAGTTGGTGTATGTGTCTGTATAAAAATAATAATTGATTGTAAATCTGGTAAATTTAATGCCTAATCCATTGAAATTTTCTGACCACAGGCCCATGACTGTTCAGTGCGAGACATGATGTGGTCTCACAATGGATTATGGATGGTGACCTCAGATCATCAGGGCTACATCAAGTACTGGCAAAGCAACATGAACAACGTGAAAACGTTCCAAGGACATAAAGAATCCATTCGAGGCATCAGGTAGAGTGACTCATCATGTTTCCCCACTGCTATTTAGTTGAATGAATAATGGACCAACATTGCAAACCTTGGGGATTTTTCCTTTTTTTCTATATAATATCTAGCACATCTCACAATTTATGACTTCAAATACCTAAATACATTGAAA
The DNA here is from genome assembly GCA_024516035.1 of Bactericera cockerelli. NCBI lineage: Eukaryota > Metazoa > Arthropoda > Insecta > Hemiptera > Triozidae > Bactericera > Bactericera cockerelli. The sequence goes on from CM044956.1 coordinate 39,196,657, forward strand.
TGTATTTTGTCAAGGGTAAAGGTTTCACAATGTTATAGATTTCTTTCTTTTTGGTACACAGGATTTTAAAAAACGATAATTTTTACGTTTCGAAAAGATCTGAAGTACCTATTTATGACTTTTCATTATTTGAAGTGGTATAATAAAGTTGAGTCCATTTTTCATTTAAACTAAGTTACCTCTTTCCTTCTATAGCAGTTCTTCTGTTTATGAAATTTGAAAAGAAAATAAATTGATTTCTTTTGTTAGGTTATTCTGTAGGTTATCTTCTACAAAAAACTAGATTTCTTTCTTTCAAACAGAAGAATTGCAAAATATTCCTTGTTGGGTTTAAAAGAGAAAAACCCTTATCCTTCCTCATTTAAAATTTACTTGTTATATTTTGTTGTATAAATAAATATGAGACTGATACAAAATATACCCTTGTGATAAAACATTATGTCTGTGATACCTTCTATTGTTATGTACATTTACAAATTTTATATTGAACAATAAATGAAATAAACGTCTGCTTTACATTAATTTATGTATCTGTTGAAATACATAAAATATTACATGAAATGATGAATTAATAAAGAAAATATCAAATAAAGAAATTTGTTCTAATCCACATTCGATATTTTTCTCATTTCTCAATGCCTTTAGTTGGAAAAACTAAAAATAGTTTATTTAATTAGTTTTTGCCAGAATTTGTAGTTTGAGGACATACCATTAAGAATAAAATTCATCCAGAAAAGTATATCAAGAGCTTATAATTATGCAGGATAAAAAAAAATATTTAGAAAAAATGGACTTGGTTAAAATTGGGTATGAGAACATTGAGGTATTTAATTTCTAACTTACATAGACATCTATTCAGTCAATCTTGCTGGTTAAAAAGAGATTGCTTCTTTATCTGAATCCAACTTGAGTAATGAAAGAAAGCTATTTCCAATATGAAATAAATTATAAATTGAATACCAAAATAGAAAGAAACAAACTGGTAAAAAAGAAGCCTATCGACCAATTTTTATTTCAAGTCCTTAGGAAAAAAAAGACCTCTCATGAGCAATGTAGCCAATGGAAACAAAGTATGTAGCCAATGGAAACAAAATATTCCTGGGTACACTCGTTCGAAATTTATAGATATGAGGATATTATAAATGTACATGTAAAAGTGAAAACTCATCCACTGAAAGTTTTGTCTCTAAAATGGAAACGCCTACAAAGCTCAAAAATTTGTATGAAGGTTCCTCTTGTGATCTAGAAGTGCAACTTGTGAGAAAAAAAGTGCCAGATTTAAACTAGTTTAGTACATAATGGAAAAATTGTGAGATCTGCATGGATCGATCCTAAACGAATGTGGTAAATGCAAAAAAGGAATGTGTTAAAAAATAAGTATTACATCAGCACTTAACAACGGTTACAATCTCGGGACACATGTTTGGCATCAGGAACATGCTCTAAGATTATGTTGTGTAGTATACAAGTATACTCCAACTTTTTTTTTTTTTTTTAGTCGAGCGGAATTAAAATGAGCTTTGGTCACGCGGGCCGGTAAATGATGAGAATATGATATACAAATAAACGTATGTGGGCCATAACTACATTATAGAAATGTAAACAGTAAACATAGGAAGTCCGAAATCCACTCATATCTCGTGAGGAAAACTGAGAAACGACTGGTGGTCGCATTACCATTGTATAAATGTAAACATAGGAAGTATACACTATACATATATATGTAATGTAAACATAGGAATAGCTGAGTGGTTAAGCACTCGCTTGCCATGCGGAAGGTCCCGGGTTCGAACCCCGGCGCCGACAAAAATTTGTATTCAAAATTTGGTTCCAGTTGTTTGTAAGGGATACCTTCCGGTGCGCTCGTGTTGACCCAGCAAGCACTTATATGGGAAGTATTGTGTCACTTCTCGCCCATCAGAGTGGAGGCACACTACGGGATGGGCAGGCTACAACACAGACCACAAACGTCTAGAGTAGCTCCTGTTTCATGGCTACGAAATTTTCTTGAAAATGACTTGCTTCCAGTTTGGTCATTTTATTCCAGTTGCATCCACTTTGGTTAGAAAGAAAAATACCAGAGGTTAAAGGCTCCATGTCTTTTGTGATCCACAGTATTCATCTTAATATAATTAATTGGTACCAAGATTTGCATGAACATTCGAACAGTTTCTTACTATGTTCTCTCGAAGTTCAAAAAGTGGAACAGATATAACAAACATCTGTGCTTCTTGGTCCGAAGGTTGCAGGTTCAAATCCTGACCGTGGCGTAATTTTATATCTGCAACATTTCGTTCTGCATAATAATGATCACGCATAATTCAAGAGTAATAATATACATAACTAAGGAAAAGGAAGTTTTAAGTACCATAATTTATTATTTTAAAAAAAATCAAATTTCGCTTAAATGACCGTCCCGGGTGTCTTTATGCGGTCCATAATTAACACATTGCGTCCGGCGTGCATCTCTAGAGCTGCACGGCAACATTTCCCTGGGCCGGCGTGCATCTCCAGAGTGTGACAGCAAGTTTATCGTAAATTCACTGTCAGTCTCTCACAATGCACACTACTTTGTGTTTTCCTATGTCATTTGAAAGAGCAGGCTCTGCTGAACATTCAGTATTTACAGGACTTGAATATCTTGAAGTATAAGACTTGAATATCGCCCAGGGAACCAATTTTTCAACACAGTAGTTTCCGCAGGGCCGGCGTGCATCGCTAGAGAGTGACCAGATTGTTCCATGCAAATCTCAGCCGGCCCAAGCGTAAATCGACGAAAACTGCTCCCGTACGCAATGTGTTAAGAGGTAAAATTTTAAGACCCCAATGAACATAATTATCCCGAAATTGGCAAATTCAAACGTAATTCAAAATCGTCTAGTACCCAAGTTAAAACAGAACCTCAGTCCTCTGAGTTCGGTCAATGAAAAGTGATCTTAGCTAATTAAAAAAAATAACAATAATATTACCCACTAAGCCAAAATTATCAGATATGACAAATAATATTCACTAATTATTTATTCAGTGGTTCTCTGGAAGCTGAAAATAACCGTTACTAGATTCCGGTATGTTATAGTTACTTTCATAACACGCTCTTATCGTTTGCTTGACGTCCGCAGCTCTGCACCAAATTAGGAACGTCATTTACAAAAATGGGAGGGTTCTTAAAGAAATTGTACCCTGATTATGAGAATCTAAAATTTTGCATTAAACCTAAGTGATAGTGCTACATCCATCATACGTTTGATTTAGCATATTACCATGCAATTGATAAATTCCACCCCGAATCGGACGAATGAGACTTTTATGGTTGTTGCTGTTGTTTGTTGCCATACGTTCTTTCCAAATAGAACAATCAGAGATGTCATGAAGTACCTAGTAACGTAGCTACACTAAGTAACATGTGACAATGTTATCAAACACAACGTTCAAAAATAAATCATAGGGTTCTGTCGAGTTCATACGCGACGGATTGAATTCTCTCATGCACGTCAGCCTATATTATAAAATGATTTGTTTCTGTGTGTGTGTGTATGTGTATAAATATATTTTTGTCCTCGTAAAACTCGAGAACCACAAGTCGGATGGAGCTGAAATTTTGCATAGTTACCAATGACAGGCTAGTTTTCAAAAATTTAGCTTTTAAATGAGCTTATCTCGCGAAGTATAAGTCCGATTCAATTGAAATTTAGTATGGTTCCTAATGGCAGTGGAAAACAGTCCATTTTTAAAAATGTCCATTTTTTAAAATTTGAGCTTTTTTACACTCTAATAAGTCTCTGTAATGAAAATTCTTGGAATCACTAGATAATGCACAATAGGTTTTGTTCCTATATGTTTCTTGTTCCTGCGTTCTGAAAGACATAGAAAGATTTTTTTCGCAAACACATCATGACCTTTTTAATTTTCGAAAATAGGTACGTATTTTTCTTTTGGATAAATTTTTTTTCAAATATTTTTGAAAAAAAAAAATATGTATTTTCAAATATTTCCATTTTATTCCAAGGTCAACTTCATCACATTCGTGAAAGAAAAATGCGTTTCGGTACTTTTAAAGATAAACAATCGACTTAATCTATAAAAGAACTGGAAGCAAGAATTTTCTACTTCTATTTTGGTTAACCAAACTGTAAGAAGGAAGAGGAAGAAAAATTTCCTCTTCCAAAAGAAAAATGACTTGCTTCCTGTTTAGTTCATATTATTCCAGTTGCATCCACTTTGGTTAGAAAAAAAAATACGGCTTATCTACCTACCTATGCAATGATCTATCCGAATAGGTAAACTAAGACAGGTATCACGTGACATGCTATCCAGGGACTGTATTTATTGGATTTACCCAGAAATATTACAATGCCACAGACCTAGCCGAAACGCGACTAGTTTTATTTCTAAAAGAGAACAGAATAAGATTTACAATATTTATTACTTCCGAGAATATCTAATATAGATATCGGAATTATTGTGTTTGTTTTCGTAATTGAAAAATAAATGAATATTTCTGCTCCGATTTTTAAAAAAATATATTTTATCTGAACCGGAGTTCATCAGTTGGGCGAAAATGCAATTAAAAAAGGTTATTTTACCTCATAAAGTTTCAAAAAAAAATCCATCACTTGGGCCAATTGAAAACATCAGTTCCAGGGTTTTTTTTTATTCAGTGTGACTCACAAGTTAGTTAATTCTTCAATATTTTACATGTGATTTTTATTTATTTTTGAATATTATGTAGTTAATATGGTTTTAGTTCTAGGTACTCCCATCAAATTCAGGTTTAAAGAGAAATAAAATGTAAGAATCAGCTTTTTATAAGGTAAATCTTTAATTTCTAACCGATGAAAGGGAATGCTTGAGTGTATAGTAGGGTTAGGTAAAATACATAGAAGGCCATGCCTCATGTTTATCATAGGGTTAGAAAAAATAACTATAGGTCTAAAGTATAACAAAAATAAAATTATAAATCCAAGATGTAAATTTACTCACTACTCCATACTTTAGGAAAACATAATGTGAATAGGTCACCCAGTATTATCATCTGAAAACAAAGGAAGACCTTTTTCTTTTGTTCGCCCAAGTGAGGATTCTTTTATCCGTCCAAGTGATGAATTTTTCTGAGGTTTTGGGTCTATTGTTAGCCCATCTGATATGCACCCTTTCTGGACCCAATAATTTTGAGGTGCTAATTACGAATTTGACATATTTTTTAGCTAGATTTTACCATTGAGTCACCAGTGGCGGAATTCGACTTCCTTTGAGTTTAGTGTCATACGAGTTTGTCTTTTTAATCATTTCGTTTAAGCCTGCCATTAAGGCTGCGGCGCGGTGCGAATTTTGGACTTTAGACAATTTTCCTGGAATCGTACGTAAATTTCACTTTGGGTCATCTCCTATAGCTATAGCACAAATTTTCAAGAAATTTCCCAATCTTATTCCACCACTGGTAGCTGCTCCCATAAAAAGCAGGTACAACGCATTTTCCTTAGGTTCCGTAACAGAAATTCTTATTCATATGGGACTCAAACCGGGTCACGTGACTACAATCCGAAAGTTCTTACCATTCGACGCTTACTATAGGTGTACAGATTCTTTACTCTGTTTTCTTTTTATATGCACTATTAGGAAATGAAACCGTAAATTACGCTTTTGTGTTCCCAATGATGTAATTGTGCAGAGTAAAGGGTATGCACCATAGGAAATGAAACCGTAAATTACGCTTGTGTGTTCCCAATGATGTAATTGTGGAGAGTGAACGGTGTTTCAGAGGTATAAATTTACGAGGAATCGAATTCAAAAACTTTCATGAATATCTGTCAAAGCGTTAAAAAAAATACCTGTCAAAGCGTTACAGAATTAAAGCCACATTGCGACTTTCGCGAGTGCACATCATGTTTTTGTGTCGATTCCCTGTTCTCGACGGTTACCGATGATATAATTGTGCAGAATAAAAGGTTTTGTATGAGGTGTAAAGATTTACGTGAAACTAAATAAGTTTAATGAAAATCCGTCAAAGTGTAATGAAAATCTGGTCCCGGTAGCTCAGTGGTCAAGGCGTCGCGTCTGGTAATCCAGAAGTCGCAGGTTCGAAACCCAGCGGGGACGGACATCCCATTTGGAATTTTGACCTCCCCTTTTGGATTTTGACCACATTATTATAGGTTTTGTGCTTACTGCTGGAATAATGAGACACTTTAATCCTAATCGGGCAGTATGACCTAGCACATAAATAGGAAGTATTGTTCACTTCTCGCACATCAGAGGGGAGGCGTACTACAGAATGGGCAGGCAACACAGACCACTAGCGTCTACAGTAGCTGCTTTTTCATGTCTACGAAATTAAAAAGCCTGTGGAGGTGGCCATTCATTAGGGGCAAGGACTTCGATCGTTATAGACCTCTCTTTAAATAAATGTTCTTAAAAAAAGCCTGTGAAATACTCATTTTTTAATACACTAACCTCAGTAGCTAGATCGATAAGGCGGCGGACTTGTAAGCTGGAGGTCGGTGGTTCAAGTCCGGTTTCAGCGTAGATTTAGTAAAGCGAGTTAGAGTAGTTGTGATATCACGAAAGTGATTAACACAAATATGATAACTTTTTTTTAACTTTTTACTCATCTTTGAACAACAACAAAAGTGCGATATTATTATTGCTACTTCAGTGTAGTCGCCTCCGTGTCTATCTCTTTCGACTTGTTTCTTCCGAGTGTCCTCTTGTAACTTACACCCTCGTGAACTGTCTTCTGTTTGTCCTGCCTCATTTAGCTTCAGTCCCAGTGACACAAAGTTCGCCACCTGTTCGGATGATGGAACGGTGAGAGTGTGGGACTTCTACCGGTGCACCGAAGAGAAAGTCCTGAGAGGTAAGTTCTGTCTCAATATATTTTTTTTTTTCACACATCAAAAATGATTAGCGCAGGGTGCGTCACACGAACCAATTTTTTTGCAAAATAAAAAATTGATGTAAAAAAAAAGATTTTTGTAAAAAAATGGACAGATAAATAATAAAATACATATTTGATATTTTTAGTCAATGGTTAAATTCCATTGATTTACTTCCAAAATCATTCTTCAAAATGTCATTGATAAAAATACCAACAGCACTAATCAGTTGATTAGCGCTATTTATATATATTTATCACCCTGTTTGATGAACACAACCTTAAAGTCGGTATCATAACCTGAAAGACCGGTGCGTTCGGTACCAAGTAGTCCACTTGGATTAGACGCTAGTCTGGTAATCCAGATAGCGTGAGGATCCGTTGGTTCGGATCCTCTGTGACGAGAAAAACCAGACGGCTTGGTGTAACGGTTCTGAGTTCGATTACCGGGTTAGGCAGAGTTTTCTCAGAAAAAATTCCGTTCCCTCTAAAGTTAAAAACAAGTGAGGTAAACAACACTTTTTCGTCCCAATCCAGGCTGGGTGAGGATAATGCGGGTAACTGGTACGATTCCCAGCGAATGGAGGGTAAAACACTCGTTCTGAATGTTTCATAAACAGGACGTTAAATCCAAATAGAATCAATTGACATGAAAGGAGGGACCATAGACATTGGATCTGGGCGTCCATATAATCCTCTCACCACAGGTATCTGTGCCTACATCACGGACACGAAATTATTATTAAGCGTTCGCTAGTTATTCAATGCCGCAAACTTTAACATGGCTTTCACTGAATTCTGATATTATAAACTTTCATGTTCAAGTGAAATCAGAATAAAATTGAAATCAGAATAAAATGAATTAACCTCACCCAGCCTGGTTTGGGCCGAAATCTTCAGCTCGCTGGACGTGTCTAAACTTCGGTGATCCTACGAGAACCGGTGCATGCAATGCACCATCGACGTTGGCTACGTAGTTTTTACATTAGACCAAAATAGTTTGAATTTAACTGGTCACTCACCTTCTCCAAACCTCGCCGGACGTTGCTTAAAAGTTTGGTAATTTTAAGAGAAGCATAAGATATTGTTACAAAATCAGCACCAAAAAATTCTTAGAAAACGCCGCGGGTTACTATTTGTGTATTATCATGGCGTAAATGGTAATTAACAAAATAGTATTAGGTATATTGCTCCTAATACATACATCCATTTAGGATCATTTGAAATTTTCATTCAAACATCAAGTTCAATTGTCAATTAGTCTTGACAAATTGTCGATGACGCGGTTTTGTATACTATTTATCGAGAAAATTTCAGAAAACATTTTGTGTAATTTGAAACAGGTCATGGTGCGGACGTCAAGTGCGTGGACTGGCATCCCTACAAGAGTCTGATAGTAAGCGGGAGCAAGGACAATCAGCAGCCGGTCAAACTGTGGGACCCCAAGGCGGGACAAGCTCTGGCAACACTGTAAGTATACCCAGAAACTGTGGGACCCCACGGCGGGACAAACACTGGCAACACTGTAAGTATACCCAGTGGGATCCCAATAGATAATAAAGGGCAGTGAATCTTCCAGTTATACCATTCCAGTAGCGAAAACTCAAAGCTGTGAGTTATGTTAACTTCTTGGGGTTTAAGGTTTCAAGTCTCTTTCAAATGGTTAGCTGCCAACTTACCAACCAATACAAACAATAATCTCACCCAGGCTGCGTTGAGTCGGGAATAGCCAGCATTACGAGGGTTTGAACTTGCGCTGTGGAAATCAAACCGACATACCCTCATACGCCATTTCAGATTAACATTAAGGGCGGAATTAATAGACAACATCAATAACTTAAGTCATTGGTAAGTGTCGATTTTCCCTAACTTACACAGTACGCAATCCGTGACTCAGCGCCTCAGAGGTATTACAAAAACGTCTATTAATTCAGCTCTAAGATAATTTTTATCTCTGCAGATCCTTTATGTACGAATAAATATTATTATAATATTTTATCCAATGTTTTACTTCCTCGCAGACACGCCCACAAGAGCACTGTCATGGACCTGGCGTGGAATCAGAATGGTAACTGGCTAGTCACTGCGTCGCGGGATCATCTGCTCAAGGTGTTCGATATCCGAAACCTGAGTAAGTTAAGTTTTTCTTTAATCCATTCTCAAATTAATGTTTTATTATGTGTGTTAATAAATAAAAATAAAAGTGATCTCTGAAGTTTGATCGTTTATAAAATCCATTATAGTATAAAATCCAATCTCAAATTAAAGTTTTATTATGTGTGTTAATAAATAAAAATAAAAGTGATCTCTGAAGTTCAATCGTTTATTATAGTATAAAATCCAATCTCAAATTAATGTTTTATTATGTGTGTTAATAAATAAAAATAAGAGTGATCTCTGAAGTTCGATCGTTAAGACAGCGGACTCGCACTATGGAGCTTGGAGTTTCGAGTCCTCAACATGTAGATTTATTAAAAACATTAGTTTTAGTTATTGACCGACCTCAGTAGCTTGATCGATAAGGCAGTGGACTAGTAACCTGGAGGTCGGTGGTTCAAGTCCCGGTTTCAGCGTAGATTTAGTAAAGCTAGTTTAAGTAGTTGTGATATCACGAAAGTGATGAACACAAATATGATAACTATAGTTTTAGTTATTGTGACATCTGTATGATTAACACAATTATAACTTTAAAAATATGTAGACTCACGTAATATACGTTTTGTTGGGTGATTCCATTACTTTCCTTTCTATAAGATAAGGAAAGTAAAAATAACTTATTCGTCTAGGATCTAACGTCACTTTCGTTGACTAATATGGTTTTTGTCATTGGTCATACTCTATATGACGGGCCGACGGGGTTTCACACACACTCTGCTAAGGAAATGAACTTGCCAGATAGATAGATAAATACTGATTATAATTTAATAGAGTTAAAGCTTTACGTTGGTTACGTTTATATTGAATAATCTTCTTTTTCTAAAGAAGGTAATTGTGCACCGTAGCCGCTTTCGCATTACTTAAGGGCACTTTACCTTTCCAACCATACCATCCGGAGACGGAAAAATCGGTCAGAACTTTCCGCTCCAGCCGGGATTTGTACCGGCAACCTCTACGTCTGTAACCAATGCTTTTAACCACTGAGTCATGGAGGTCGGCTAAAGAATCTACTGTGAGAAAACTCTGCCTAACCCGGTAATCGAACTCGGAACGGTTACACCAGGCAGTCTGGCATTTCTCGTCACAGAGGATCCGAACCAACGGATCCTCACGCTATCTGGATTATCAGACTAGCGTCTAAACCAATTCGACTTCTTGGTACCAACCACACCGGTCCTTCAGGTTATGATACCGACTTTAAGGTTGTGTTCATCAAACAAGTGATGTATATTTGAACAGCGCTAATCAACTGATTAGCTAGCTACTCCTTGTTCAACCCCTCTTATTCAAACGGTAGATTATAATATATTATGGTTTTCTGTTCTTCCCCCTCCAGGTAGTGAGATGCAAACATTCCGCGGGCACAAGAAAGAGGCCAGTGCCGTAGCGTGGCATCCGGTGCACGAGGGCTTGTTCAGCAGTGGCGGAGCGGACGGGTCTATAATGTTCTGGCATATGGGGTAACTGAGATTTAAAATAATTAGCTCTTCAAATAATAAAAAAAATAGCGATATATTATATGTCTCTGTAAAAAAAACAGGTCCCAGTTTCAGAAAGCACTTTTTTTTCTTTTCTAAAAAATAACAATATTGGATTTTTAGAAAGGTTCTTTTCCTAAGCTAATGATAAAAGCTTCTAAGAAAAGATTTCACTCTCATAATACCTAAATCTCGCTTTCAACCGTCCCACAAACAATTCTGATTGGTAAATTTGAAAGAAATGACCATTCAGAGAGTGCGTTGTGTAACGGAATGTCGAAAGGTAGATTTGGGGATTATGAGAGTGAAATTTTGTTTTGATTTTGAACATTTCATTTATTAAATTTTTTATACATTTACCTAAATTACATCCCCTAAGCTAATGCTAACTTTATGGGGGACTGCTGCTTTCTGGAATGAGGGCCAGGAGTAAATTTGCTCTGATTTTAAAACATACCCAGCTCAAGCTCTAAGCTTATTGGGTGTGAATACCTGATCTTTAATTAATTTTATACAACACACATAATATAATATGTAAATTACTCGTCCATAATAATGTAAAACTATACTTATTTTTAATACCTTTATCATTATTACCTTATTCATCCCTAAAAATGTACTCTGTAATATTATAATTACTTATTGTGTGAATTGTTAAATAATAATAATAATAATATCACCTTATTTATACTGCCCGATAAGGACTATTAAAGTCGCATTATTCCAGCAGTAAGCCCAAGACATATTACTATGTGGTAAAAATCCCAAATGGGAGGATAACTTGTCATGTCCCGGCTGGGTTTCGAACCCACGACATCTGAACTCTCTGGATTCACAGAGTGTCGCCTTTACCACTGAGCTATCGAGACAGACATGACAAGTTATCCTCCCATTTGGGATTTTTACCACATAATAATATGTCTTGGGCTTACTGCTGGAATAATGGGACTTAACAGTCCTAATCGGGCAGTATAAATAAGGCGACATTATTATTATTATTTCATTTATTTATATTTAATTTTTTATACATTTACCTAAATTACATCCCCTGAGCTAATGCTAACTTTATGGGGGACTGCTGCTTTCTGGAATGAGAGCCAGGAGTAAATTTGCTCTGATCTTAACACATTCAGCGCCACGTGTACAGTATAGTGTACACGAGTGTTTTTTTACAGTGGACCGCGTGTACACTATGCTGTACAAGTGTACACCTCACCCATTCACTTTCAGAAACCGATGCTCTTCATAGTGTACACGCTACTGTGTATTTCTTATTTGGATTCGATTGTCGTGGTCCGTGGAAGTTTGTTGGTTTTTTTGGACCAGAAAAATATATATCTGGTGACTTTTTATGGCTGTTTGAGTCTACCTACGTCTTTTTTCACACAAAATAAGTTGGTCCACTGAACCATATTACCAAAAAAACCCTTGGTGCTGAATGTGTTAAAACCAACCCCCGTCTCTCTCCCCCAGCGCGGACAAGGAGATCGGCTGCATCCCCCAGGCGCATGACAACATCATCTGGACCATGGCGTGGCACCCCCTGGGCCACATCCTCGCCACCGGCTCTAATGACCACGCCTCTAAGTTCTGGACCCGGAACAGGCTGGGCGACCCCATGAAGGACCGGTACAACCAGAAGGGCGGCCTCAACGCCTGTCTCACCGGCGTCTACAACGAGGAGATGGAGATGAACGATAGCGCCATCATTCCAGGTACTTTCAATTTTTTTTTTTTACACTTAGACGACCGGGTGTACCACCGGTGGTACACGCGTGTCTGCACGGAATGGACCGTGTGTACTACGCCTGTGAATAGAATAAACATCGCCGGTCCCACGTGAGAATTCACTAAAAACATGCCGGTCGTCTATGTGTTAAGGTAAGTGTGCCCCGGAACCGTTTTCGCATTACTTCAGGGCACTTTACCTTTTACATACATGCCATTCCGGAAACGGAAAATTTCGGTTAGAAAATTTCCACTCCGGCCGGGATTCGAACCCACAACCTCCGGGTCAGTAACGAAATGCTCTTAACCACTGAGCCACGGAGGTCAATCACTGAGGTCACTGAGCCAGTTCAATATACCTACATAGTTACTTGTTGTTTTCGCCAGCCTGGCCATTGCTGGGGTGAGTGATGGTATACATGCTACCCACAATAACCTCACCCAACCTGAGTGGGGCCAGGAGCAGCTAGCATAACAAGAATTCAGATTTGTGTGGTGACCCACCAATCCCTAGCCTCGCTGGGTGTAGCTTAACTTCAGTAACCTGACGAGAACTGGTGTAATTCTAAACGTGTTACTGAACGTGGCGTTTTCCCCGAGGTTGAAATATTAAACTAACCTACATACAAAATTTTGGCCACCTAAAACTTACTGGTACAGAGAAACTGTGATGAAAAGGTTATTGGCTTTTTTCCTGTGGCTGCCGCCCCAGTTGCAATACTCAAAAATCTTTTCTTAGTGCGTCTTATTTGGTATGGAAGTAAGGCATTGAAGGCACGTCCATATCAAATTTCAGCCTCCTTTGAAGTATCTGTGCGGAGAAACAGAGATGAGTTAGTATTAAGTTTTTTTTTAGGGTTTCAACTGCATGGTCAATAGCCAGCATCACAAGGGTTCGAATTAGATTGGTCACCCATACAAGTCCTAACCTCACTGAACGTTGCTTAACTTCACTGACAGAACGAGAATTGGTTTATTCAACGTGCCTTCGACGCTAGCTATTTGAGTGACTTTAGAATTTATAAGTATAGATTAGCTTCATTTCGGCCAGATTTTTTTTCTTCCGGGGAACTGAAGTACTGGTGAGTAAAGCAAGAGGTCAACTCTCTGTTCAATTTCCAAGTGATTTAAGACCCGTAAGATCTCATTTTAAGTTCATTAGCATCGAACCATTGGAGCTTGGAGATAAAGACCATGCGCGTGATCTCTAACTTTTCACTAAGACGCTTTTATATCTCTAGAATGGTAAACCTGATTTTGATTAAATTTTGTATTTAAATAAGTTAGTGTTTTGCCCTATAATGTTCGTAAAATAATTGAATAATATTTTATTTAGCTCTGATATTTAAAAAATGCGAAAATTAGAGCAAAAAAGTGCCAAGTGTCGTCAACTTGACGCCACAGAATCGAAATTATAGTAAAAGGATATTCTACCATGAATTTTTTTTTTAGAAAATTGGTTGAAATTCAAGTGATTTAGTAGAAAGTCCAGAAGCTATCGATCGTGGAAATCACTAATTTTTTATCGCCATGTTAGTACAATGGAAACCATTCTCGAGGAAGTACCTATTGTGCCCATGATTGGCAGTGTATTTTATGTTCTACAAATACGGTTGTCTATGTCAATTAAATTAAATAATCTTATGAATAATAATAATAATTAAATAATAATAATGATTTGCCCGTTAAAGGGGTGTTTATTAACGGAGCAAGTCCTATGTACAAAATGTCAATACAATATGTATGCTATAACAAAAAATAAAAAATTAAACAAATCACATAGTCTATCGATAGCTAATTAAGTAAACATCAACTCCATTCTCCAGGCATGGGTCTAGAGGACGAGGACTCGTCTGTGTTCCCCTCATCTGAGCCTCTGAACGAAGTGGGTAAACCCACCGCGGGCAATGACCCGTCTACCATCCCTGGACTCAACATTGACGCCACCGAACTGCAGAAAATTATCCCTGTGAAGAAGGTGAGTGAGGGTTTCCATCTTTTCATTGCCTTCCTTGTCTGGTTAGAAGGAAACCGAATGACCAAAAGAATCTATTGTGATATTTATAACACAATATAATAAATAAATAATTGTGTTTCTTTGTGTTATTTATAGGACTTTTCATTATCTTTAATATCCCAATATCTTATTTTTGCCTATAATTACGCCGCTGGTTGCTGCTAACATTAAAGCAGCTACTCATTCCTCTTGAGGTATGAGTGGACCCCAAACACCCAAGTAGAGAGCAGAAAAAATCCTGCCCGTCTGGGGATCGAACCCAGATCACCGTGCGTGCAATGCCTAGCGCGCTAACTCACTCGGCCACGGTGACTACTATTTATAATACAATACAATACAATTCTGTGTTTATCCTGCATGAATGAGACAAAAGAGAGTAAAGAGTCCCTCACAGTCTTTCAGTGAAAGAAAAATATTATACTTGGAACATGGCAATTATTATCTAACTAGGCCTCCGTCGCGGTGCGAATTGTGGACTTTTGACAATTTTCCTGGAATCTTACGTAAATTTAACTTCATCTCCTATCAATTTTTCACTATCTCTTACCGTTTGGTCTAAACAATTCGGACACACAAACATACAAATCCGTACATATTTCTCTTTTATTGTAATTCTTATTATTATATATTACTTCCGAGAAATTTCTAATATTAGAAATCGGAAGTATTGTGTTCGTTTTTGTAAAAAAAAATATTTTTTTGCTCCGATTTCAATTTTTTTTCATATTTCTGGACGTTTCATAACCTACTGAGTAAATTTGGTTTTGTGTCCGTCTGTCGGTCTGTCGGTCTGTCGGTCTGTCTGTCTGTCTGTCTGTCTGTCTGTCTGTTAAAACGATTCCTTGTAACGCGCAAATCTCGGAAACTGCTCGACCGATTTTTATGAAATTTTGCACACATCTAGAAGACATTCTGTAGATGGTCCCATTTTAAATTCATCGAATTCATACCAGCGGTTCTGGGTGAAAGAGACCATGCGCCTGACCACTAACTTTTTACTTAAACGCTTATATCTCGTGAACGGTACATCCGATTTTGATGAAATTTTGTAAGAATATGCATATTATTGTTTTAAATAGATTATTTATATTTATTTTTAAATTAATTATAATTTGACTCTGATATTTAAGAAAATTCGAAAATTTGGACAAAAAAGTAAAAAAATAAGGACCACGACTTGCCGATACAGAATTTTTTGTAGAATTTAGAATGTAGAAAAAACGATATTCTACCATAGAAAACAAATTTGAATAAAATCGGTTGTGCCGTTTTGGAGATACAAGTAATTTTCTATAAAATCTCAAAATTGGCACGTGTTTACAATGTGAAGCAATCACGAGGAAGTATTGTGTCCATAATTGGCAGTGTTTTTTATTTGGATTAATTTATTGTTAGACATTAATAATCTACGCCTTAACTGTTTACTAAATAAATATTAATTCCATCTAAGTTATTACTTCCGAGAAATTTCTAATATTAGAAATCGGAAGTATTGTGTTCGTTTTTGTAAAAAAAAATATTTTTTTACTCCGATTTCAATTTTTTTCATATTTCTGGACGTTTCATAACCTACTGAGTAAATTTGGTTTTGTGTCTGTCTGTCGGTCTGTTAAAACGATTCCTTGTAACGCGCAAATCTCGGAAACTACTCGACCGATTTTGATGAAATTTTGCACACATCTAGGAGACATTCTGTAGATGGTCCCATTTTAAATTCATCGAATGCATACTAGCGGTTTCTGGGTGAAAGAGACCATGCGCCTGACCACTAACTTTTTACTTAAACGCTTATATCTCGTGAACGGTACACCCGATTTCGATGAAATTTTGTAAGAATATGCATATTAATGTTTTACATAGGATTTTTATATTTATTTTTAAATTAATTATAATTTGACTCTGATATTTAAGAAAATCCGAAATTTTGGACAAAAAAGTAAAAAAATAAGGACCACGACTTGCCGATACAGAATTTTTTATAGAATTTAGAATGTAGAAAAAACGATATTCTACCATTTAAAACAAATTTGAAGAATTTTGTAAGAATATGCATATTAATGTTTTACATAGGATTTTTATATTTATTTTTAAATTAATTATAATTTGACTCTGATATTTAAGAAAATCCGAAATTTTGGACAAAAAAGTAAAAAAATAAGGACCACGACTTGCCGATACAGAATTTTTTATAGAATTTAGAATGTAGAAAAAACGATATTCTACCATTTAAAACAAATTTGAAGAAAATCGGTTGAGCCGTTTTGGAAATACAAGTAATTTTCTATAAAATCTCAAAATTGGCACGTGTTTACAATGTGAAGCAATCACGAGGAAGTATTGAGTCCATAATTGGCAGTGTTTTTTTATTATATTTTTTAGAGAAAAAACACAGAGCTGTTTGGCCCCCTACCTAGTTTCACTTTTAAAATTTTCACGAGCTAATTTTTCTCCTTTTTTTCCAGGTGCCTTTCTCCAAACCCATTCCAAAACATTTCCAGGAGGCCTGGATGAACAAGATCGTCGTGTACGACACCAAAGCTGTGCCAGTCGGTAAGTTGGTTTTATTTGTTAAGAATAAACGTCAATCTTTGATTCCATACCTTGTAGTTTACCAGACATACATGATTTTTGTTAATCACTCTCGTGATATCTGCTTTAAAAATCAAACTTGCTTTACTAAATCTACGCTGAATCCAGGACTTGAACCACCGACCTCCAGGCTACAAGTACGCCGCCTTATCGATCAAGCTTCTGAGTTCGGTATAAATACATTGTTATTTTCATTATTAAAAATTAAATCTCTACTTCTTTTTTTAAGTCTTATTTGCAAATCTATGTAAAATAAAAAAGAATGTAAGATATATCATTGTACCAGAGTTTTGTTGTAGTACTTACTATTTCTTATTTAAATTATGTATTACTGTACTGTAAGATATATCATTGTATAAGAGTTTTGTTGGAGTACTTACTATTTCTTATTTAAATTATGTATTACTGTACGCAAGACGTACTACTCACTTACCAAGGACTATCGATCTGTTGACATTATTTTATTTATTACATTTTTCAGCCGAGGATGATATAAAAGCACTGAACGAAGCTGCCATCAAAGTTCTGCTAGAGAAAGTACCAGGCACCAAGAAAATATCTGAAATCAATCCTGACGCCATATTTGTTCATGGCAAAGTTATTAAAGTTAAAAGTAAGTTTGTCGGGGTAATATGATATTTATCGCTGTTTCAACACATAATGTGTTTTGTACCACCAACAATAATAAATAAAATAACGATAGGACAGCATTTTTTTCTCAATTTAAAGGGAATTACATCCCACCAGATCCCTGTGTCACAATTATTCTACAAGTTACGAGTAATTTTTATACACGTAGAATAATTTAATGAAAATATGTATGTATATGTACTTTAAGATGATAACAGAAGTAAATTGGATGTTCATCCAAGCTCATTTTAATTTAATAATTGCTAAATTCTGAACTGATTTTTCTTATTGCATGTAGTCTCAGCCACTTGGATATTTCTCTTAAAAAAAAATTAACTAGCTTTGGAACAATAATAGTACACCCATTACAATTTAATGTCTCTCTTTATCCTTTTCAGAGGATTCCGAGCTAGCCCACATCATCATGAAAGGTCAGAAGGAGCTGATGAGGTACATCAACTCGGGTCGCATCCCCGAGCTGGATGAGCAGATCAGTTACATAGACGGAGAAGACGTGTGGCAACCCAAACTTGTTCCATCCACGGACGTTGATCTCAGGGGTGGTTTTGCGCCGCCCCCAGGGTTCATGGGCGGTCCGTCCATGTTCCCGCCCGGCGGTCCGCCAAGCTTCGCACCCAACTTAGTTCCTGGGGCCCCCAGCTTCCCCGGGGCTGGGCCGCCCATGTTTCCCCCTGGCGCCCCCGCTGGGCCAATGTTCCCTGGAGGACCGCCGAGCTTTGGACCCATGGGCCCTCCAGGAGGACCTGGCCCAAGGGGCCCCCCAGGAGCGAATGGACCCCCAGGGGGCCCTGGACCCATGGGTCCTACAGGGGGGCCGCCTCACTTTGGTCCCAATGCTTCTAGTGGACCACCAGGCGGACCCCCCAACTTTGGCCCTAACGGTCCCAATGGCCCACCTGGTTTTGGACCAAACAGCTCTAAAGGCCCCACTGGAGGGCCCGGACCTAGGGGACCTCCAGGTAGTCAAAACTTCCGTGGAGGCCGCAACTCTTATGGTCCAAATGAAACTCAGCAGAACTTCCCTGGGGGGCAGCCCAACTTCAGACCAAGCGGTCCTAACTTCAGTAACAATAGTGGCGGCCCTAACTTTAGTAACAAAAGTGGTGGCCCTAACTTCAATAAGAATAGTGGTGGCCCTAACTACAGTAACAGCAGTGGTGGCCCTAACTACAGTAACAACAGTGGCGGCCCTAACTACAGTAACAACAGTGGCGGCCCTAACTACAGTAACAACAGTGGTCCCAACATGCGAGACGGTGACAATTATAACGAGAGTTTCGACAGTAGCTACGACGATAGTAGTTACAATAATAGTTTCAACGAGGACGGGAGGGGAAATCAGAACGAAGGAAAGGAGGGGTGGCAGGAGGAGGAGAATCAGGAGTGGGGGGGAGGAGGAGGAGAAGGCGGGGGAGGAGGCTACCAGAACGAGAGGTACAACAACGACAGGCCGAACTGGGAGGAGCCTAGACGCGGGAGAGGGGGAGGGAAGATGAGGGGTGGGGGAAGAGGAAGAGGTAGAGGCAGAGGAGAGAGGGGGAGGGGTGGGAGAGGTAGAGGGAGGGGAAGAGGAATGTAGAAATCGACGCGACGGAGGAAGATTGTGAAACCTATTCCCAACGTGATTGTAATGATGGTAATTGGTATTGTGTGTGTTAGCAAGGCACCTTGCACATACCATAGCTATACACTGTACAATGTACATACTATGGATTACAAATGCAGCTTATGCGTCTGTAATACGTCCAACAGTACATCGTCATCTATTTCTTTCGATTATCAATTTAAATACAATATTAATTAATTTCATTTGATACCGAAAGAAATGAACTAGCTATGTGAATCACTAGACCTTTCAAATTAAGTACAAAAAACATTATCTTTTTTTTTTTAATTGACAAGTGAAATTTTACTAACATCACAGAAAAGAATATGTAACACAAACTTTAGTAGGTTAACATACACATTTTTCGCCTGTTAAATATTAAAAATTACTTGTCAATTTCAATCACTTAGTACTCCTTCACAACATTACTGACTCCACCATCAAGATTTTATCTTTAAAGTATTGAAAAAGGAAGGTGCAAATTATTGTATACTCTATAAATATTCTACTGTGTATACATTTGTGATCTCTTGATTTCGTTCTCTTTACTTTACGTCGCGACTTAAGAAGGAGATTTGGTGTCCATGGCAACTAAAACAGACTATTTAAAATTAAAGAATAGTTTTTTTCTCAGGTGTATTTTATTGTAAATATTGGATTTTCTTTGTATATTTCACGCACATTTTATTCCGAGGATTCAACATTTTGTTGAAATCACAGGGGAAAAGATAATTTTCCTTGTATTTATTTTACTTCTGAACAATCTTTGAAATTTTTAACACATCGGAGCTTTAAAAAGGCCGGCTGGACAGTCAGCATATCGCGCTCCAACTTTAATCTTGTAAACGGCGATTCAAATCTTTGAGGTTCAAAAAAAATCTTCAATTTTTTAAAAATCACAAACATAAGATATACCTTTTTATTTTTTTTAAAGTCATGCTTATTGTGTAATGCTGTTATTGTTACGGTACTACTCACTGCTAAGCTTTTGATTCTGTATGGCAATGGCATTAATTATTGGTTACCTTGGATTGTATCTGTCTAATTTTAAAAGCCTGAGGAGTAATATAAAAAATTGGTAGAGACTGACCCGCGTAGCTCAATCGTTCAGGCAACAAACTCGTTCGTAACTTGGGGGTGGGTAGTTCGAGTCTCAGAAATATGGTGTTTTCAGTAAGGTGAATTTGAGTAGTTCTATTCTATTCCTAACTGTTTTATTCCTTCATGTTAGCTTAAAAATAAAATTTTGTATTATAATACAGCTCAATGAACAGGCCGGTATTTTACTATACTATTATGTTGTGTAAATAATGAAGGATTGATTTGTTGTCAAATATTTAAATGAATTTAAAAATCACATCTACGATGTATATTATTTTAATTTATGTAAAAAGAAATCTGTGTTTTTTTTTGCCTCCAAAGTAGATCAACAAGAGTAGTAAAAGTAATCAGCTACATTTAAAAACTATAGGTTCTTCATATGTGTATTTGTAAAAGAAAAAAAAACGTCTATTTTGAAATGTTTGATTTTGAGAGTATAAATAATAACTTAACATTTTCCTTATATCTCAAATATATGACGAGCACTTAAAATAATGTTAAATTCGAGTGAGACTTAAGAACATATTTTTTTTGTAGATAAATGCCATGAACACTAGACAGCCAATATGAATTTTATTATTACTTATTGTCATGGGATAGCGTCGACTATACAGCCAATTTGAACCATTAAGGTCGATTCACACTCACCCGTGACGTGACAGTTCCGTAACCGGTAGGTGATTCTACTTTCTATTGACAGTGGTCATTACTCCAACCGCGCAGTGGCAGTGCACTTACGTGGCCAAAATGGTAGTGTTTTCAGATGATGAACTTGTTATGATTTTGGACAAAGAAAACCATGTACAAAAAGAAAAACGGAAGTGGGTTCATCAAGCATGGAAAAAGAGAGGGACAGAAGGGGAATTCGCTATTCTACAAGGAATTGGTAGATGATGGAGCAAAATTTGTTGAATATTTTAGAATGTCAGAAAATTCGTTCAACTTACTGCTGAGCAAATTTGAAGTTCATCTCAAAAAGCAAACCACACATTGGAGAAAACCTATCTCACCAAGAGAACGACTCGCTATTTGTTTGAGGTAAGTGTTTTCAAATTGAAACGGTACCTAGGTATTTAATGAAAGCAGTCAAAAACAAAACTTTGTTAGAAAAAAATGTAAAACGTAGAAGTGATATTCACTGAATTTTTTTGTTGTTGATAATTGTACAAAAAAAAATATTTTTATTCAGAAGATAATTAAAATCACAGATGATAGACTTGATCGCCAAAGAAATCCTCTGAAAGAGGGAAGCCTTGGCGGCCCTATTGCCAGTGAGACGAACCAAGCCATCACCAACAGTTTTCATCTCCTTGCTCCAGGGGCCCATTGTCTCACATGCCAGGGTAACAAAGATGTAATTTAAAAATAATTCACGGAATTATTTTTACTGAGGAAAATTTTGGAAATATTCAGTGGCTTCCTGGATGGGAAGGTTGTTCAGACGAGTATGATGGAGTAGAGTACGCTGAGGTGGCATCAAGCCCAACAAACTCTTGTTGGTTCATAAGCGCCTCATATTCATATTTTTGGACAGTAGCAAATATTTCACCTTTGGCGTAATGCCACTCTTGTGGGGATAGTTTTTTCAAAGCCGGAGCTACTCCTGCTAAGAAAGCGTCTACAGGATGCTGTGCTGGAGATGGGGAGAATATACTTTCATTTCTCGAAACGATATACTCCATCAGGGTAGCAGCGGCAGTTTTGGGGGGAATATTGTTCGTTACTGACAGCTTTGTTTTCTTTCGTGGAGTTTTATCTATTGGCACTGTTGGTTTAGATGTGGACGCATTTTGTGATTCTAGAGTCAAGGGTTCTGATCCAACCTCTTGTGTATAGGTATCACCATGTTCTTCATTTTCGGGTGAAACATCTTCACTACCTTCTTCAACATCAATGTTCGTCCTAGTGTCCCTCTCCTCAAAGAATTTCTCCACAAATGTCAGCTGCTCTGAATATTTGTACGGCTTCAATTTTTTTGCTTTCTGACCACTCCTAGTTTTTTGTTTGTTTAAGGACTTTCTGAAGTTGTCCCTTATATTACCCCACCTGGATTTACATGAAGACCCTGAAACAAAAACAAAACAAAGGCGTCAACAATTTTTTTTTTAAAATTTTAATGAGCATAGCGTTGCATATCAATTTGAAATCCAAAGCGCTCAATACGATTCCGTTCAGCTATTGTCTGGGGCACAGTATAGTTCACAAGATTGTACGAGAAACCTGCAAGATTATTACTGAAAATCTGATGGCAGAACTGATGACTACTCCCACAGAGGAAATGTGGAAGCAGATAGCTGCTGATTTTTTATGAAAACTGGAATTTTCCTAATTGTATCGGAGCCTTGGATGGGAAACACGTTGTTATTCAGACTCCTACCAACACTGGATCGATGTTTTTTAATTACAAAAAGACAGTCTCCGTAGTTCTATTAGCTCTTGTAGACGCTGATTCTAACTTTATTGCAGTCGATGTAGGGGCTTATGGGAAGAGTAGTGATGGGGGAGTGTTGTCCAAATCAAACGTAGGAAACGCACTTCAGCAAGGAACGTACTGAATATTCCAGGTAGCTCTACCTTACCAAACACTAAGACTCAAGCTCCGTATGTTACATTGTAGGGTGACGAAGCTTTCCCATTGAAAACATAGGTACTTGATGCGACCATATCCAGGGGATAGTTTGGATGATCGGAAACGTCACTACAACTGTCGTGCGAGGAAAACATCAGAAAACAGTTTAGGTATTTTGGGGAAAAAATTTCGAATTTACAATAAAAGAATTCAGTCCCCAAATATGTAGATTACATAATTTTGGCCACATGCTTGTTGCATAATTTCATTAAAAAATATGATAGACACACGTATCATTACGTTTCTTTGCAAGAGGATTTGGTGGGTGGGGGTCGCACACTACAAAATTTACATTTGCAAGGAGGGAATGCAACGACAGATTCATTCCGTGTACGAGAGATATTCAATGACTATTTCAATTCTGATGCTGGCTACAACTTTACGAACTTTTTAACAATAATATATCATCTTAGTTAACAAGATTTATTATATCCTGTAATGTAAACATACAATACACTCGTATTTACTCACAATCGGTTTTCATTTCATCACCTATTTTCCTCCAGACAGCGTTTTTGAATGCAGAGTCCATGTATTTTGAATTGGAGAGATCGTACAGCACGGGATAGCTGCGCACCAACTCTATCAATTTTTCGTCGTTCATAATTTGCGGACAAACACTGGTAAAATCAAAAAGTTCACCGAAAAATATCGTCCGTAAGTAATGTACCGGATCACGGTACGAGCACTGTCACGGCCACCTGCCGGGCGAGGGGGAATAGGGCCCTTCAAATTCCTAGAAGAATCACGTCACGGACGCGGCACTGTCACGTCACGGGTGACTGTGAATCGACCTTTACTTGTAATGGGACAGTGATTTTTTAAGAAGCTTTTACATCGCTCGTGGTTGTAGTTTTAATTTTAGTTTTTAGGTTTAACTAGATAGTCATAATATCACTACAAGAGCACTCATTTTGATGTAGATTTTCATATGTTGTTAAATTTTGATGGAGAACTGACAAGATATCTATCTACAGGAGGTAAGAAAAAGTCGCCAGTCGTGTAATCCTAACTTTCTTTTTGCACGCTAGTAACATTTTTGTTCAAGTTTATTTCAGTTGGCAACTCGATTACATGTTTGAAGCGGGAGACAAATAAATTTGAATTTCGGTTTCTCTCTTCTATGGACAAATTTTGTTCTCAAATACATTTTACTTTTAATCGAAGCTTTTTTACGTTCCATTAACGTACTGTGTGCACATTCAAAATATGAATTTCGCTTTAAGTACTTAACTAATGCTCAAATGACTATTTTTACCATATATGGTAATACAAGTTGGATCTTGATTTGATTGGTCCATTTCAAATTATTCAAAAATTGAAAATGATTTTAACGGATTATTTTTAAGCCAACCTAAAAACCGCTAAATAAAATCTAGCAAGCTAACATAAAGCACTTGTAATAATGAAGTGTTTAATAACAATTACATTATAATTATTACACATTATTAAACTAGAAAACGAAGAGAGAAATGTTGTGAAAGCGAACATAACGCAACATGGAATTCAAGGAGATGCCTCGCGGATGTGTCACTAATCGGCCAGAGACAGCTTGTGATAAAATAAAATTTACAATATGTATTTTTTTTAAGGAGGGTAGCAACGCCGTCGTGATATGACGATGCAGTTCAAAGTCAAATTAAAAAAAAAGACCTTCACGCTGAACACAGAAGCCGATAATAATATGTACAAAGTTCGATTCACACACAGCCGTGACCGGTCCGTGATTCTACCGGTCGTGAACCCAAAGTAGTTAAAAAAAACACTGGTAATTGCGGAGAAACACTGGTAAAATCAAAAAGTTCACGGCCGAAATCGAAAAATATCGTCCGTAATGTACCGTTTCACGGTACGAGCACTATTTGCACTGTCACTGTCACTTGCCGGGCGAGTGGGAATAAGGTCCTTCAAATTCCTACAAGAATCTGATTTTCCTCACCGGAAGGATCACGTCACGGACGCGGCACTGTCATGTCACGGATATGTTTTGATTGACCTTTATACTTTTTATAATATGTATTATAGAAAGTATAAATACTTTTTGTTTTAATATAACTATTATAGGTAGATTTTTAATTCAAAATTTACTTTGTAGGTACATCGAAATTTTAATTTAGTAACATTTTAACAAACAATTACGTTGGTGCACTTGTACCTTCCAGATATTCTTTGATGTTAAACATCTTTTGATTGGTCGAAATTTGTTTTCCTGGTGGGGCAGTTAAAGTTTCAACCAATGAAATTCATTCGCATGCTCGGTTGCTCAAGTTGGTAGACATTAATTTTAGTTTACAATTTTTGCGTTCGCAGTGCGGTTGTCGTTCTATTTGAGTTTTCTGACTTTTGTGGTTCCGTGAGTTGCTATTTTTCTGTCAAATTGAATTTTAAATTTAATACCCTAGTTCCTAGTTAATTTTTGTTAGTCTGATTATTTTGTAAATTACGTAGTGAATGATATTTTAATTTTAAGGATTTTCCTCTATTCAATATGGTAAGTTAACTCTCTTCATACTGCACGTTGGTGAAATCTAATTTGAAGTCGCTCATGCAGCCTATCGCTGTGCCGAGAAAGCCGGGTCAGCCATTTTACTCTCGTGATATCTAGCCGAGGTTTGATAATAAATTAATTAATGACAAACGATTCAAGTTGTACGACTGAACAAAATAAGTACCATTTATAATTTCCGTTATGAAAAAATTTGGTGAGACTCTAGGATTTTTAGAAAGCTTTCATCCAACTGGAAACACATCCACATAGGTAGCAAGTGCACTTTGTTGTTGCTACCCCATGGTATGAATCATCAGGCGAGAATCAAATTACGAGACGGGTGATAAAGAGATCAGCATCCAAGCTGAGATTTCCTTTTATAGTTATGACACCCGTTTAAAGTGAAGAAATACCTTCACCAGTTACAAATAAATGTTAGGTCTTACTGTCTCATTGTTCGACAGACATTAATGTTAATAACTTGGACCTATCTGAGAACTCAGCCTTTATAATATCTGTCAACACATTTCAGTTTAAAAACACATTATTACTCTAATCAATTGCACTATGTTCACTATATTTTGTATCTACAATAATCTTCAAAATCAAAACGAGTCCGTAACTTGGGACCATTAAAGTGGAGTGGTGAAACCAGATGTTAGTAAAACACTAGGGAATAGATTAAATAAATATTCATGCTAAGATTACATAGTTCCCATTGAAATAAACAAAACTAAGGGCGTAATTAATAGACAAATTCTATATCACAAGTCATTGCTAAGTGTTGGTTTTCCATATCTTACATAGTATGCAATTCGTGACTTAGCACCACAGATGTATTGCTAAAATGTCTATTAATTCCACCTTTAGGGTAGAATAGATGTTTTTGCAATACCTCTGTGGTGCTAAGTCACAGATTATGATCTGTGTAAGATAGGGAAAACTGACTCTTCGCAATGACTTGTGATATAGCATTTGTCTATTAATTTTATCTAAATATCCATGAGGAGCCTGAATAATTTTTAAGCTTACACTTGGACCTTTTCACTAAAAAGACCCATTAGTAGGGTGCCTAATCAACTGATGGCAGTGGTTATTTGTAAACTTTTTATAATGCTTAAATAGCTGATAATTATTTCAACTTCATTTTATCGAGGCATTGGAAAACTAACTGGATGGTTAATTCAGTATCTATGTTGGGCTCTCTTATAATTAATGTACCAATTTTCTTATAATTGATATTCCAATTGTTCTCTATAATTTTGTTCTCTTCAAAATTAATTGGAGTTAAATTTTATCTTTAAATACCTTTCAAAAAAATTTTATTGTTTTTTTTTTCTTTGATCAAAATATTGAGTGTTTCAGGCAAGAATTTGTGTAAAATTAGGTTACTTTCATAGATTCAAAATGATCATTAAAAAATGAGTGATTATTTTGGTTGTTCTTTTTGAAGATGAAGTACCTACCTATAAATTACTTGTGAAAAAGGCGTCACCATACTAATTTTGAACTTATGATTTTGTATTTTAGGCAGCAACATCAGTTGAGTCCATAGTCCTATGTTTGCTTTGTTGTTCTTTTTGAAGTACTTCATGTCTTATGAAAAAGTTCATCCTATTTAACTTGACCCTTTTGAGTTATCTATGGGGTTATAACCATGTGAGAAATGAGTGCAGTTTGAAGAACTGCACTCATTTCTCACATAGTTGGTGTGTTTGGACTAAACCAGAGTTTTATTAAAATATTATTATAGAACTTGTTTCTCAAATATGATTGTATCAGGTGAAGGACATTTTTCTGGTTAAAGCCTAATATTTCTGTTACAAATCATAATATAATTATGAATCTCAACAGTTTGGCAAACTGATGTGATTCGTTGATGTAAGAAATGATATAAATTTTCCTATTGCATGCTCCATTTTCAACATTTATTTCAATGGAATGACCTTGGAATATCTGCCCTCAGACCCCACTACTTAAAGGGTTATGACCTATTATATATTATCCCGCTCATGTTGTTCTTATCTCACAATCTCATTAGCAAAACATGAAAAAGTGTCTAAAAATATAATGCATTTATCAAAGATCTTTTATCTATAGAGTACAATGCCATGAAATTGATAATGAAAAAATACATTTTTTCTCTATGCAAATTTCTGTGGACAGTTTTTGAATGAATTTCCAAATTTCTGTTGTTGAATAGGTGCAGTTCATTCTCTTGATAATTAAAATTTGACCATAACCTAAATGAATTTTCTCTGAAGTCTGTTTTTAATCATGTTCTCTAAATATCTTTTCATGAAATACCTACTTTACAAACCTTTCAGATAATTTCAGTGTACATACAT
The DNA here is from genome assembly GCA_024516035.1 of Bactericera cockerelli. Lineage (NCBI taxonomy): Eukaryota > Metazoa > Arthropoda > Insecta > Hemiptera > Triozidae > Bactericera > Bactericera cockerelli. The sequence goes on from CM044956.1 coordinate 39,224,320, forward strand.
GTTACACTTCAGCTACTAACCTAATTGACAAACAATCGAGTACGTATTTCCTCTGTTAGCATGCAAGGGTTGGAAATCAATCACTGTGACAATCACTTTCTTGTCTCATTCAGCCTGGTTCAACTTTTGTGCATATTATGCACATCTGTCCTAAAATTGCACAAATATTAACCTCCATAATATTTTCAACTACTTCAGAGTATAATTCTATAATTATATCTGAAGATGAGAGAAGTATTGAGGCAGGTTCATACTCCCTCTTTGTTCATATTATTTCTTAAGAATTGGAAACATGACCTGAGCTATTCTGGAATATAAAATATCGTTTGAAACAAGTGAGGTCGAATCCCACTGACTGAAACATTTCTTTGCAACTCTTTCCATTCAAAATTTGAGATACAATGTTTCACTCAGTGGTATCCTAGCATCAATTGTATAACATAACCTCATAATTTTGTTCTGGCCTTAATAGCTCTACTTATAAAACTTTGCCCTTATAAGATTTTTTATTATTATTATTATTCTAATAATTACACATTCCTCGTCTTGTACTTTTCCTCCAGCAGTCCTAACTAAAACCAACTCTCAAGACAGACAAGACCTTAGCATCATGATTCATCCTATCGAGATAATAATGACGTCATTGCAAGGTTAATCCTTCTCTTGGCAATAATGAACAACCGCGAGTCGCGAAATACCGAGTATGTTTGTCCTGTTATCAGTTGTGTGAAACTTTTAGCTCCACCACAATACAATTTTTTGTGGAGTGGTTGGGCCAAAATTAATAATACATAAGGATTGAGGAAAAAAATTACCCCACCTTAGATGAGAACCGCTGCTGATTGATTTTATTTCTGCACCTTTTAGCGGACAGAATGTTTTATTTTAGGACAAACTTGTTTTATCCTAAGCTAAATAAGTTTTAGGAAAAACTAGATTTATCTTAGGCTCAACTAGTTTTTGGACAAAACTAGTCTTATCTTTGGCCAAATTAGTTTTGGACACTATTGTTTTAGGATAAGGTATTAGTTATCCTAGGCTATTAGTTTTAGTCCCTAAAAATTAGTTTTAAGGGTTAACTAGATTTGGTAAGCCTACGTCAAGATAGGTTAAAACTGGCTTGGATGCCCCTAACCTAACATAACGTGACCTTATCAAGATTGTGCTGAGCCTAGTTTGGCTGTCATGGGCCATTTCTTCCTTGAAGATCTCATTTCACTAGATGACTCATACCAATCGAAGGTCACAAACCCGTGTGACTATCTCCTCAACCTTTGCTTGTTTCTTATCACTAGTCTACCTTCGCTTTTTTATCTCTTAACTAGCTCTCTTTGTTAGGGAAGCTTCGGAAAATTTCTTGGGCCAACTTGGAAGGGCCCAAGTTCGTTATCACTGGAAATTTTCTGAGTCAGCTTGAATATGACCAAGTTCTATTCAGACATGGAGTCAAATTTTTTTCATCATATTTGTTTGAATCAAAATCGTGATGTCACAATTACTCAAATTAGCTTTACTAAATATTTTCCGGACTTGTGCCTCGAACCACCGACCTCCAGGTTACAAATCCGTCCCCTTCTCGATTGAGCTACTGAACAAACGGTCATTTGTACTTTTTGACCGCTGATCAAAAGAGATGCCAATTGATAAGCCCCCCCTACCCACCTCCCTAAATGAGGTATCTACTGTTCACACACTCGATAAAGTTGTCCCTTGATGTATTTTGTTCTCACGAGAAGCAAAGAGCGTTATCTGGAGCAGATTTTAATTATTCTCTCTCGAGTAAAAATAGACAGAAAGACGAAAAAATTAATGGTCGAATTTTATTTCTTTTTGAAAAATAAACAAGGGAAAAGAAATACGGGGGCGTTGCTTTTTCGGTGACTTTGTTTCACACTGTTTTTCGAGTGTTCTACTTTTTTTCGAACAAATCATGAAATCACAAGGCGAGAGTAAGTTGATTAATGTGTCTTCGACCTAAGCTAGTATTTTGGTGTCACGGAATTAGAGTTGAATGAAGTAGGAATGACAGGGAGAAAGAAGATAATTGTCTTCCCATAAATCGTTTTCTTTATAAGTTCCAAATTAACAAATGGAAATGTAGAATCTAAAGAAGACTGCAATTATTATATTTAATGCTCATGCTGAATATTGGAAGACAATTTTGCTAATGCGATAGTGAAGAATTTGTAGGTCGTATCAATTTAAATTGATACAACCCCATAATTTATGAATAATATACTGTTTAGTTAGGGCTAGGAGTTATCATATTTGTGTTGATCACTTTCGTGATGTCACAACTACTGAAACTCGCTTTACTAAATCTTTGCTGAACTTGGGACTTGAACCACCGATCTCCAGATTACAAGTCCGCCACCTTATCGATCCAGCTACAGAGGTCGGTAGTTAGGCCTAGGAGAAATACATCACAAGCTTGATGGACCCTTGATATCACCATCGTTCAGTGCTTTCCTATGATGCAAGTCATCACGTTGTCAAGAAAGATTTTCCAAATAATGTCCTAGGATTATCCTGTCTTTTCCTCTCTTTGTACATCGGATTGTCCTTTTGGTCCACCTGGGATCTTCTATTCTGGCCACGTAGCGGACAAATCTGTGCTTGATCTCATAATAATAATAAAATTATAATAAATCGTTAAATTTGTTTTATTTTTCATTTATCTTTTGTATGCAGAGAACACATCCTAAGCCATTTTAATTTGACTTCTAAGAACTGGCTTCTGAGATAAATACTCTGAATCACATCTTAGAGGCTATTAGCTAGTTTACATATCCTCATTTCATATATACCTATTGTTCCAATAATTGACCGAGTTTGAAGAGGCTACCTGTAACTGAAATTCTTCTCGAACGGTTCCTATAGTTTTTCCGAGTGTATCCAAAGATGTTGGAATTCTTCAGCATGTTGTGATGAGGCAAAACAAATTCCTGTTAGCCCAGGTTCCGTACGGCTAGGCGGAATTGTGAAGTGTCTGGCGTGACTAAAGAGAATTGAAATATTCCGAGCAGTAGCTCACTCCTCGAAGAGTTCCGATGAGCAATGAATGGGAGATTTCAGTTATGATGATGATACAAATATGTATTATGATACTCTTTAAGGTGCGAGGTTAATGCTGAAAGCATTTTCTACCACCTAACCCTTAAAAGTCTGTGATTATTATGTCAGTATAAACAGAAATCAGTATAAACAGAAAAGTGAGAAGTTGTACTAGATGTATATGAATATCAGAACATACCTGGACAGCTGTTTCGAGCTTATTTGCTCTCATCAGCAGGTAATGGTTCTGAATATCCATGCCATCCACTAACCTCTCTATTTTAATCAGTTCATTTGTGTATATGTGATAACATACTCAAATGAATGAGGATAATTCATACATTGGGTGAGATTCGACACTATTACGCTCTCTAGATTGCCAGTTTAGTTCCTCCTGAACCATTTGAACAACCAACTGAAGTCTTCCACCAACAGTAGAAGACTTGAGATCTGAGAGGAAAGGGATTTATTTACTGACTAAGATGATCACAGTCTGTGTTATTTCTTAGCCATGCAACAATAGCTACTTTAGACGCTTGTGTTTCCTGATGTAGCCTCCCCTCGGATGGGACGATAAGTGACCCAATACTTCCCATTTAGGTGCCGGGCGGTTGGGTCAATACGGCCGCATCGGAAATTCTATAGTAATCAAATTTTGAATACTAATTTCTGCGTCTCTTTTGAACGCCTCCCGGGCTCGGAACCCGTGATCTTCTGCATATAGTAAGCGCGGATCTTACCATTGGACGAATCGTGAATATTTTCCAAGTAATACCTCTGATGTATCTCAGAGCTCGGGGAATGGCCATGAGCAATGCATGAGACTAATGAGGATGAGAGATCCATTCTCATTTCTCGTCCAGGTATAATGGTAAGAACCGATGTGTAATGCACCCGATGTAATCCATGACGTCACACATGGCGGAATTGATCAGTTGATTGTCCACGCTGGTGACGTAATCGTTCAGTCAGTCTAAACAGAAAGCAGTGTTCTCTGTCGAGTGACGTGTCCATTAGCCTTAACTTCCTTTCTTTTTCTCCTCTTCTGGATCTAGAAATATCGGTGATATGTATGACGTGCTTTGGGGTATGTGTATAAATCGTACATTTGTGCAGTGATATTAGTCCAAACGGTACGAGATAGCAAAAAATGCAGGAGAATCGAGATAACACTTAGGAAGTCAATATTTATTTTATTTGACATTAAAAAAAGAATAATAATAATTCAATAAAAAAACGACAGATAATAAAAATAATTCAATAATACTCTTTAGGCGAGGTTAATACTCAAATTTTCTACCACCTAAGCCTGAGAGTCTTATTATTATGATGTCACACATACTCAAATTAATGAAGAAAATTTATGCACTCGGTGGGATTCGAAGATCCCTACGCTACCTGGATTGCCAGACTAGCGCCTTAACCACTTGACAACCAATGCATGGTTCGTACTTTATGAGAAGAGTATCAAAAGTTCGACGAAACGGCTATTTTGTAACAAAACTTCCTGTGTAGATCGTTTTCTATCGTTGATAATGGAAATTATAAATATCCTGGTGAAATAATTTAACAATAGAGAATGATATCAATGGCGATCCTTACATTCCTTATCTTTTCTTTGGTATGCTGGGAATATGCGAGTGGGTTCACCTTGTATTTTCTGAATGGAAGACGTGCTTCAGTGTGTCTTCCGCTCTCTTTTTCTTTCTTTCTCTTTTTCTCGCTACTTCTCTGTAATGGTAAAGTTAAAAAAGTTGTCATATTTGTGTTGATCACTTTCGTGATATCATAGCTATTCTAACTAGCTTTACTAAATCTACGCTGAAACCGGGAGTTGAACCACCGACCTCCAGGTTACAAGTCCGCCGCCTTATCGATCAAGATACTGAGTTCGGTCTAATTGTAAGAGAAATCTGTGTTCTGAAGTTCTAGTTTCCCGGTTTAGGAATTGTTGATCTACGGTAGTGATGAGTGAGTGCTGAGTATATCCCTAGAGCTTGAGAATTTAATCACCTTTGGAGCGTGTAATTCTCTACAGTAAGTTTCTTCAGGGACTCATAAAAAAGTGCAACTTATTTTCCCCTAAGAGGTTAGGGGGTTGAATGCCCTCAATTAGTCACTCTATTGTCTTACACACGGAGACTTCTGTCTGAAACTCCTGGGCATATTGACTCATTGTGCTTTCCTTAATAAATTAGGTCGATAGTAAAGAGTTCCACCCCTTCTCTTACTGCACACAAGTGCATAACTTGAAGAGTCGCATAAATAAAAGAACGAAAAGAAGCCCAAGTGCATTAACACCTTGAGTGTAACATTATACACAAGAGACGAGTTTGACGAAGCAGAATCGCTGATTTGCATTTCCTTGCGAACTATTTACGAGTTTCCCCCGGGGTTCGAACCCAATGACCGCTGGGTTGTTGACTTGTTCGTCTCGTGTGAATGGCACTGATATAAAAATATCTCTTGCGAGAAAACCAGGTATATTCCATATAAATATATAACTTATATATAGTTTTGTGAGGAAACGTTGAAGTATATACTTAACATTTTATTTGTGAGGAAACACGTAAAATTGAATGCACGTTTCCGTTCCTGTATCACAGCAATATTCACAATACCTGAACAGGATATGGGGAATTAGGTGTCCGGACCTTCTGACAAGCATGTAACCAGTTCAACACCACAACTGCCATTTCCCAGTCATTCTGGAACCTCTTGCTAGAATTCTATCGCCATTGTCGCAGGGTTTCTATTATTTTCCTTTGTTGTTAACAGTGTAAGCTGCCGAGTTTTGATGTTCTCTACAAGGTTGTTGTGTAACCAACATGGCTACAGCTGGGAGCGGGGGAGTGTTGTTGTTGTTGTAACCAGCTTGGCTACAGCTGGGGGAGTGATGGTTTCCAGCCAACCTAAGTGGTAAAGTTGGTTTGTTCTGAACCACATCATATTTCTATGTGCTTTCAACCATCGTGAGAAGTTGGGTTTTTTCGTTATAAGACATTAAACCGTTTGGAAACTACAAGCTAGTCCGTTCTCTGTTTTAGTCGTCTAGCGAGACAGTGGTGTTCTCCCGTTTAACTTCCTCAAGTCTGACGTTTAGCTGGGTTAAAAGGCAATTGTGTCTTTGTTTCTTCTCCTTTGGTACATGAGGATTAGTGGTGTTTGAAGAATTACTAACGTAAACTTATCCTAGCTCATTCTGGCTCACTGAATGTTCTGATGACGGACCAACCAAAAAGACTTTTTGGCTTTCTTCTTTGTTTCAATCCTCTTCTATTAGAAATCAAGCTGGTGGCTGATGTTTTGTTCCTGTTGGTGGTCACATATGAAAATAGCCACTGTAATACTTGATTCCATGCTAACCATACGGTTAGATCATTCTCTCTGGGGGAGATTAAATAGCCTGGGGGACGTTAAACAGGGAGAAGACCAGTGTCTCGCTAAAGGACTATAAACAGCAAACTGACTTGCCAACCCGTTCAAGCCAGACTAGCTTGCAGTTTCCTAAGGGTTTATTGGCTTATAAAGAAAAAGTCCAAGTCCTCAATATGGTTGTTCGCACATGGAAATATGAGCCAACTTTGAACTCAAGTTGGTTGGAGACAGTCATTCCCCCAATAAATTCAATGGACCATCATTTGAATTAAATGGTTGTTTTTGTAGTAGCCACCCTGGCTCCAACAATTACCATTCTCTCTGAAATCTCTTGGCGGACCCCAGTCACTATAGTCTCAAGGGTTTTCTTTGGGTTGGATGAAGTGACTAAAAGCGTGTCGAGTCAGTGTGTTATCATATCACTGATGTATAGGGATAGGGTTTGCTCCTGCAATCTATTTCATGTATGTACAGTGTACAGTGTACACTTGTACACATATTGTACATTTTTTGTTGTCATATTTGTGTCTCGTGATATCACAACTACTCAAACTCGCTCCACTAAATTTACGCTGAATCCGGCCGGTACTTGAACCACCGTCCGCCAGGTCACATGTCCGCCACCTTATCGATCTAGCTACTGAGTTGGGTGCACATATTGTACGCATTACTACTGCAACCTTGGAAAAATACGAGTTAACAGAGGTTTGATTCTAATCTCGAGCAAGTTTTCTCGGAAATCCCCGAAGGCAATCTATAGACAATTTCTTGTGACTCATCTCTGAAGGAACAATTATTTCAGATACAAAATTCTCATGTAAGATTGGTTTTTCAAAAAACTCATTTTAAAATTAGATTTTCGTAATTTCAATGTATATCTTAGTATGTAGTTATTTTATTCGTCACATTTATATGAAAAGCATGACGTGTTGTTCCGAAGCGGACCCACCACCTCAGCAACAGAGGTATCATGGGTATGATGTGCAACACTTGAGTTATTGATGACGTACACCTTATGACGTCACCATCTTCTTGTTCCTTCGTGCATAGTTGTGCTATCATATTTGTGTTAATCACAATCGTGATATCTCATACTCTAACTCGCTTTACAAAACATTTGCTTAACTTGGTACTTGCACCACAGACCTCCTGATTACAGGTCCGCCGCCCTATCGATCGAGTTACTGAGGTTGTATTTGTTCCTTCATAGTATAATTTATGTTTCACACTAGCTCAAACCCGACACAGGGTTTGATGCCTGATGCTGATGTCCGATTGTGAGTATCAGACAAAACTTTTAAATTTTACTTCCTAAAATTTCTAATAAAAAAAGGGTGGCGTCATCGTGAACGATGGTAACCAAACAGTGGAGGAATGACTCAACACTTCTACCACTGTCTTTACAAGGAGGCTAATAATTGACAAGGGCGCCCAACACCTAGAACATTTTTTAATCTTTCAAATTTAAGCTATCGAGGATTTGCAAGTACGGAGATACATAGAGATCAGTCAATCAATTATTGATTGAGTGGATTTCGCTTAGTATAGATTACTCACCGTATTAGCTCACAATTACTGCAGTAGTGAAGTAGACTCCAGACATGATAATAGTCACTCTCGGGATGTTGGTTATGATAATGGCAATGTGACTGTGGTGATAGAATACGTCAGTGGCTCTCAAGGTGTAACCAATAATGACGTTGTTCTTAGGGGTGAGGGAAAAAAAATAAAAGTACAACATATTATCATCGAGGTAACTTTTCTAACTTCCATGAGCGTCGTATGTATATCTGAAAAACAAAAAATTGGGACAAAAAAAATTCTTTATTTTATCGTCATTTATGTCGGGGCTAGGGCCAAAAATCCCCAACTTCAGATATTGTTGGTAACAGATGTTAATCGCCAGGTGAAGATGCTCTTTATGACTCAGCTCAAAGCGAGCAAGAAATTTGGTGGAAACCAATCTGAAGGGTCTACGGAAACATGTGATTGGTGGAAACTCCTTGTCTGCTCTCAGAACAGGAGTTTCAACAGCCAGAATCACACACATCAACAGCCAGCACTGTTGATGTGTGATGTCACTAGACAGCAAGATGTTATGATTGGCGGAGAGCGCATGAGTTGGTTGGTAGAGATTTCCTGAGGCCATAATGCCACCCATTGTAATTTATATGTGAGTACATTTCAATAATGAGTTTACTACTGCTTATACTACCCATTGGTTACGTGGGGTCTAAACTAAGTGGGCCTCCGCTGGATGAGTGTAAAGCCCGTGCCTTCTTGAAGCAGAAATACTGTTGACGCTACCTGTGTGGCTTCTGGCGACCTAAAAAACAACTTAGACAATATCTAACCATGTGGACGGTTGAGGCTTCCTTGTCAGTTAGATCTCACAAGGGAAGCTCCACACGTCAAAGGCTCTTGTGTTCTCACTAGACCAGTGAAAGTGTTTGGGAACCGCTGGGTATAGATTGGACCGAGTCAGTACTCAGTGGCTCGATAACTGACTGAACAGTAGCAGTACTGAACAGTAGCTGTACCGACGGTTTATGAAGAAGGGAAACAGTTAGCAGTAGACAAGAGAAAGGGGGGAGTCAACTCCGGTAGTCGTTGCTGTGGAATTGGGATCACGCTTTAAATGGTCAAATGGTGTAACCACAGGTTTGTATTTGTCCTAGTCTCGTGAGCGAGAAGTATACGGGCACAGAATGACTTGAGAGACCACTTGAAAATGTTGGTGGTCCAGTGGTCAAGGCGCTAGTCTGGCAATCCAGCGTGAAGATCCGTCTGTTCGGATCCCACCCAATGCACAATTTTTTCCTTGCATATTTGAGAAAACTCTCAAATCACATAATAATGACGTCAAAAAAAAAGAAAGAACTGCTGTAAGAACTCGTTAGCCCTAATACTTGTTGGGCAGTGTGAATAATAATAATATCACCTTATTTGTACTGCCCGAATAGGACCATTAAAGTCCCATTATTCCAGCAGTAAGCCCAAGACATATTATTATGTGGAAAAAATCCCAAATGGGAGGATAACTTGTCATGTCCCGGCTGGGTTTCGAACCCACGACTTCTGGAATTTCTGGATTCACAGAGTGCCGCCTTTACCACTGAGCTACCGGGACAGAATAATAATATGACACTTATTTATTTTAAAACTCTTTTATTCCAGATTTTTTTTGCGATATTATAATCTGGTCAAGTTTGCAATTTATATTGTGAGGCAATTCATGCAATGGGTGGGATGAAGTGGGATTCGATTGATTCGAACCATCTACCTGGTAAACCAGACAAGCACCTTATCCACTTCATTATTTGTTGCCAGAAATAAATCATTCTCGATTTTTTTTGTTTAACTTCTGGTTTACATAAAGGTTATTCAAGACATGGTTTGACCCTCCATTCGTTAAAAACTTACAATACAGCTTCCCACATGAACCTCACACAGCCTGGGTAGGGCCGGGAATAGCCACCGTCACGAGGATCTTTGGTACATGCGCTAATGGGCTTAAGAGTACCTTGAGTAGCAATGCTCATCACTAATTTATATTTCATCAGTTAGCATTTCATTTGATAAGTGACTCATAATATTGTCAGTTGTCTAGTAGAGATGTTACTAGAAGTGATTCATGGCATGGCCAGGAAATGGGTCTCATACAGGGTCTTCTGAGTAATCTTCAGTTTTTGTGAACCTATTGTGAGGAGTGGCATTCTGAGATATTTTTTGTTTGTTATTTTTCAACTGCTCAGTTCATATCGATGTGTATATTTTAGGTTCCATTCACTGGAATCTTTCAAAAGCCACCCACCCACATTAACCTCACGGACCTTGGGTGGGGCGGGAGTGCCAAGATCCTGACACTCGTTTATTGTAATCAAATCTGTGGGTGTTTGACTAGCTGACAATGTCCTCTTAGGGGTTGTCTGATGACATTCACAGCCAAAACGATAACAACAGATATTTAAATTTTCACGAGAGTTGACCCCCCTAAAACCACCGTCGAACTACCTAGAAAATTATCAAAATTAAAATATCTATTACGATTTTCAAGATATCGAGATTTTCTGGTCCAATAATAGGACGCCACGGGCAATAAACTCAACAAAGTGCCGGGATTTAGCTAGTTCTAAATAAAGCATTACTTATAGTTATTTCTCTAGCTACGTCTAATAGAAATTTGACCATTACCAAATTACCATTGTGATAAACCAGGAATTTTTACGAAAAATAAACATGTATGTCTCTTTTTGTACAGGGCGTTGTTCACACCTCCTCGGTCGACGTGTTTGTTCTTTTTAAAAAACTTCCAGAACCTTAATGTCCGAGTTGGTAGCGGGCTAGGCTTGCACGTGGGGGACCCTGGTTCAAATCCCGGCAAAGTCCGAACTTTTTCGGCTCTGTACTTTAGATGTTACGCAGTTCACTTCATCCCCTCGGTCCCCTTCCTAACCCTAAACCGAAGAAACCTATATAATTCATTACGAGAAAATCTCTCATGCAGTATAGCAGTATCTTCTTATTTCGCGTTCTTTGCGTGAAGATTTAACTAACATCAGCTTGCTTACAACGCTTGCCTTTTTTTTTTCTTCTTCTCTTTTTATACTCCATGTTGTGTCGTGTATCGTTTTCTTTGCTGTCGGGTGTGTGTGTGTTGGGAGCTGTGCCGGCGCTCTCAAGTGTCTTGGAGAGATGCTTTGCTGAGTCACTGCGCGCGGCGGCGGACTATATTTAGAGCTCTCTCCCTCTCCCTCTCCCTCTCCCCCACCTCCACTCTCCTCTCCCTTTTCACTTCTCTCTCTCTCCCCCCCCCCTATCTACTCTCCTCACCCCTCTCTCCTTCCTCTTCTCTTCTCTCCTCACCTCTCCCTATCACCACCACATCTTTCTCTCTCGCGTGAGAGTGGAGCTCTCGGTTTGGTGACGTTGCTTGAGAGAGCGAAACACCGCTGTGAACTTCTCTCTCTCTCTCTCTCCATCTACCTCTCCCTCCATCCCTCCCTCCTCGTTATCGTTATTTACCTCCCCCCCCCCATGGTTCTATCTCTCTCACCTCTCTCCCTCTTTCTCACCATCTTACCCTTCCTCTATCGTTCTACAGTCTATTCTATTTACATAAATATGCACCGTCAATTTTTAAAGAATTGTACATCTGTCAATGCGTTATAATTATGCTCTATACATGGCCGTTGCGTTGACAGACTGACGCAATGCTAGATGAATGTCTGGATACCTTGATCTATATCTATAAAAGAAAGCTGTCTGTATGGGTGTATGTATGCTATGTGTGTATGTATGTATGTTCTTTATACAAATCCACACCTTTTGATCGAGAAACCTGAAATTTTGCACATAGGTCCGCTTGGATCAGGAAATTCTTCTAGGCTAGGTTATATCTCTCTAAGGTTAAGCTACAATGAGTAAGGATAAAAAATGGATGGGTGACGCAAAAAAAATTCACGTTTTTTGACATAAATGACATTTTTTCTCGAAATTTGTCGCGACGACCTATCAACTCAAAGCAAGAAAGTTTTAGGCAAGGGTTTGAGCTTTCAATTGACATATCGATCGCGAATTTCTGCTGAGCCGTTCTTGAGCTACGCCGGGTAAGGTAAAAAAATGGATGGGTAACATGTAAAATATTCAGGTTTTTTGACCTAAATGACAATTTTTCTCGAAATTTGTAGTGACGACCTATCAACTCAAAGCGAGAAAGTTTTAGGCAAGGGTTTAGGCTTTCATTTGACATATTGATCGCGAAATTCTGATGAGCCATTCTTGAGCTACGCCGGGGAAGACCAGAAAATAGATGGGCGACAAAAAATATTCAGGTTTTTTTTCAAACCTAAATGACATTTTGTGTGTGTGTGTGGTGTGGTGTGTGTGTGCGTGTGGGGTGTGTGTGTGGCGTGTGTGTGTGGTGTGTGTGTGTGTGGTTTGTGTGTGTGTGTGTGTGTGGTGTATGTGTGTGATGTGTGTGTGTGATGTGTGTGTGTGATGTGTGTGGTGTGTGTGTGTGGTGTGTGTGTGTGTGGTGTGTGTGTGTGTTTGGTGTGTGTGTGTGTGTGGTGTGTGTGTGTGGTGTGTGTGTGGTGTGTGGGTGTGTGTGGGTGGGTGTGTGTGTGTGCGTTGTGTGTGTTTGATGGGCTGGCGAAGCGGCGGGTGTAACCCGCTAGTTTGATATAAGAAAGCTCCAGGGACCGATTTTTTTTTCTCTCTTATGAAGAGGTTAGTTTCCAATATGGATAGGATTTTTTTCTCTCATATACAGATTTGACTGTACTCCTTCTTTTTAGGGTTTTGTTCAGATGAAGAAAAAACCCTATTAACGAGCCCTAGGGTTTTGTTCAGATGAAGAAAAAACCCTATTAACGAGCCCTTTTTTGTAAGAGGACGTCAGTGTCTATCGGTAATGTGTTTTATTCACAAGAGTGATGTCACAATTTGTGACACTCTCGGGACTCGAACTGGCGACCTCGAGGATATGAGCTCGCTGCCTCAACGATCGAGCGACCGAAATCAGACACTGCACCTCCACCAGAATTGATTGCATTTAATTCAGGAACCTCTCACTGAGTGCACTTTGCAGTTCTAGAGTTCCCTCAGTATGATTGGAGTACAGTATGTTCAGTTCAATATACTGCTCTATACAACCTCCCCCATTTTTAGCCGCAAAGTATGAGAGATTCTTTTCTCCTCTTTAAAATATTTCTTTTCAAACAATTTAAATATTTATCTTGGAACAGATATCGAGCAGTAGTTCTGTAACTGGACTGAACACTCCTATACACATAAAACAGTGATTGATGATTGGTAATCATTACTAGAGAACTGCAATCTGCTGTATGTGTTAAAATCAATAAACATTTTTAATACCCCTGTGGACTAGTTTCTTATAACAGACCTCAGTAGCTGGATTTATGAGGTGGCGGACTTGTAACCTGGAGGTCGGTGGTTTAAGTTCCAATTTAAGCAAAAAATTAGTATAGCGAGTTAGAGTGATTCTGCTGATATCACGATTGCGATTATCGCAATTATAATGATAATCACCCCTGTGGAATTGAGTCGTGAATTTTCCTTTTTTTGTTGTTGTAGATTGGGAAATGTAAGAACTGACTCGGAATTTTCTCTATTAATTTCACCCGACATAACTTGCAATGTAGGTCGAGAGTTGAGGCTGGTCTAGCACAATGCATGCAATTTTCTTCATACAGATATCATGATTATCGACAGTCCTCTCTGCTGCTGAGTACGAGTGGCAGACACTCCGGTGACGGCCTTGGGCCTGACTATTGAGCACATACATAGACATGGGAGAAACGCTGGCATCTCCTTATTAGGCGTTATCTCTCACCGGGCACCACTGACCTTTGTTCTGGCTCTGGTGGCTACAGGGTCGATCACCAGACTCCCGTGTCGGTCTGGTTATCCAGATGTCGCGGGTTCGAAACCCAGTCGGGACATGACAAGTTATCCAGTCTTTTGGGATTTCGACCACTTACGTCGTTTTTGACTGAAATAATGGATGGGGCTTATTAGTACTAGTCGGGCAGTTGAGGCGATATTATTATTATTTAACCGATTTTGGTCATCAAGTTTCATTAGTTGTAGTTGGTTCAGATCCCATTCCAATCAGATCAGTGTCAAAACCAACCAACCCCAACCATGAGGTTGAACAAAGTCGACCCTGCTCAAGTGGGATGAGACAGAGTAAAAGAAGAAGAAGAAGAAGAAGAAGAGGTTCAGATCCCATTCGATGCATATCATTTAGTTGTTCGAGTGTGTGACCACATAATAATAGCACTCTGATGGTGGTTGAATATTTACTAAATGTAACCAACCACTAGGCGTAATTATTATTCTTGTGAACTGTTTTTTTGGCCATCGAGTTTTTTTCGGTCATTCATTCTTGGCGGTTTATCCTAGTAAGGTCATACACCTAGTAAGGTGTATCGGGAACCCGTACCCTATTTACTACCTCTAGGAAGTAATTTATGATGCTTCCCTAATATTATGGTTTGTTGTGTTCTCAATCGGGTCATCGTATTCCGTCCTATACAGTGTGTTTCACAAAACCAAATCAACACTTTACTTTGACGAATGGTTACAATGTATACAATTTACCCGAACGCCGTAAAAAATAGAACGAATTTAATTTTAATTTAATAACACACAGTTTTGTTTTTAATTTCGAGAAAAGTCTCCACACAGTATTGTTTTTAACTTTGAGAAAAGCTCCACACAGTATTGTTTTTAACTTTGAGAAAAGCTCCACACAGTATTGTTTTTAACTTTGAGAAAGGCTACTATATCTGTAATCAATTGTATATTATTATTGTAAAAAAAAAAACACCTAAATGGAATTGAAAATATTGATAATAAACACACACAACCACGAGTGCATCATAATTATGTAGGGTGTTTCAATCGACGGTTTTTCTATCTGTTCCGGTAGCTCATTGGTAAAGGCGGCAGCACTCTGTGAATCCAGAGATACCAGAGTTCGCGGGTTCGAAACCGAGCCGGGACATGACAAGTTATCCTCCCATTTTGGGATTTTTACCACATCATAATATGTCTTGAGCTTACTGCTGGAATAATGAGACTTCATAGTCCTAATCGGGCAGTATAAATAAGGCGATATTTTTTTGTTTTGTTTTTTTGTTTCGAATTTGGCCAACTAGGACCACGGTAAATAATAATAAACATTTTGTCAATTTTTCTTCTTCTTTTTTTTCCTCCCAATATTTCTTCATTCTTTCTCTGTGTTGCTGTTTTCTTTCTTCAGTCCATTGGAGCTCCTGTTTTTTTCTTCTCTTTTTCTCTGAATCCTTTAAAATCTTGAATTTTTGCTCTGAACTGTTGTCTATCTTCAATAGATTCCTCAGGTATTTCCATCTCTGACAGGTTTTTTTTTGTTTCAATAAACCAGTTCAATCTTGTTTTTGGATTTTGGAAGGCGATTTTATTATTATTATTTCTGGGTACCACTTGGCGGCTTGTGCCAAGGATGCATTGCTTCATAACACCGAGTGCACACCGTGCACCTAGGGTGTTATGTTTTATGGATGACAGGTTCGTAAGTATAGTTGTTTCATAATACTTTCCGTATTATGTGGGCAGTACTCAGGACCACTGCTTTTTGAAGTGTCAGGAGGTTGTGCTTGCCAGGAACTTCTTTCTTATTATTATTATTCTTCCCGTTCGCAGGCTTCAGGCGTAACGGTGTCCGACATTTGCAAGACCACCTACGAGGAGATCAAGAAGGACAAGAAGCACCGCTACGTGGTGTTCTTCATTCGCGACGAGAAGCAGATCGACGTGGAGTACATTGGCGACCGCAACGCCACCTACGACTCGTTCCTGGAGGATCTGCAGAAGGCGGGCACCGGGGAGTGTCGCTACGGCCTGTTCGACTTCGAGTACACGCACCAGTGTCAAGGCACCACCGAGGTGAGTACACGCACCACCAGTGTCAAGGCACCACCGAGGTGAGTACACGACGCACCAGTGTCAAGGCACCACCGAGGTGAGTACACGCACCAGTGTCAAGGCACCACCGAGGTGAGTACACGCACCAGTGTCAAGGCACCACCGAGGTGAGTACACGCACCAGTGTCAAGGCACCACCGAGGTGAGAGTCCCGCTACAACAATAATAATAAAGTTAAAAGTTAAAAAAAATATCATATTTGTGTTGATCACTTTCTTGATGTCACAACTACTCAAACTCGCTTTACTAAATCTTTGCTGAACTGGGAACTTGAACCACCGACCTCCAGATTACCAGTCCGTTGTCTTATCGATCAGGCTACTGAGGTCGGTACGTTGTTAGATATATTTTTTATTTTAAAAAAAAAGAACAAAACATTCTCATCGTCTAATTTTCAATGTATGAAAGCGCTGCTCCATCATCAAATCCATACGAGATTTGCTTGTAATAATAATTGATGTCGTCAATGAGGGTTGAATTATGAAACATGATTAGATTTAATCTAAGTAGACTAAGTAGACAAAACCACGGGAATATCCTTATGAATTTTGACCCATACTTAATTGCAAGGTTTAATTTATATTTGTATTAATCCCAAGAGTGATGTCACAATCACCCAAAACCCGAACATATAAAATGCCCGATGTTTGTGCTCGAATCACCAACCAGCCTCCTGGTTACGAGTATATCTCGCCAGCTGCTGAGATCAGTTAGCCGATTTCATGTAATTATTGCCGTCATTAGGTCTGGCTGGGGGACTATAAACAGGGAGTAGACCAGCAGTCTGGCTGGGGGACTATAAATAGGGAGTAGACCAGCATTGGCTTGGTTCTGGGGGCCCTTGTCAATTATTAGCCTCCTTGTAAAGACAGTGGTTGAAGTGCTGAGTCATTTCTCCACTGTCTGGCTACCATCGTTCACGATGACGCCACCCTATGATGATGATGATTGCCGTCATATACGCCTAGTGGTTTGCACTCTGGCGACTATTATTTCTTGCTTAACTTTTCTTTAACCTTGAGGTGTTTCGAGACGAAATCTGACCATCCATTCAAAGGAAATTGGAAATTTACAAACTTGGTACACCTACAATTTCCTCACCCAGCCTAGGTGATCAAATTTCAATAGCTATCTGAGATTTTAGGTAGTAGATAAAATAATTTCGATTGCCAACCTTGCGGAATTACATGATCAAGATTTCAGAAATCTGAGTACCAAAATATTAGTTCTAAAAAGAAAACCTTGATCTAATTATTTCTCCCTTGTTCACAGGCTTCTAAAAAACAGAAACTGTTTCTAATGTCCTGGTGTCCCGACACTGCCAAGGTGAAGAAGAAGATGTTGTACTCTTCCAGCTTCGACGCTCTCAAGAAATCTCTGGTTGGAGTCCAGAAATACATTCAGGTATGTTCTCATGGTCTACGCACTGTAAGGCTATGAATTAAGAATTTTATTAAGGGGGGGTCAGAAGCCAGCCTCCGTGGCGTAACGGTTGTGACTACTGCCCGTAGTCCAGAGATCCTGAGTTCGATCCCCGGTCGGAGCAGACTTTTCACACAGAAAATTCTGTTCCCTCCGTACATGTGAGGCTTGCATTTCCGGCCCTACCCAGGCTGGGTGAGATTAATGTGGGTAGCTTGTACGATTCCCAGCGAATGGAGGGTAAATCCCCCGTCCTAATCCAGGACATTAAATCGAATAGAATCGTTGGCGTTAGGAAGGGCATCCAGCCATAAATAAAATGTGCCAAAACCAACCAACCTCAACCATGATGTTGAACACCGTCGACCCTGCTTGCGTGGGATAAGACAGTAAAAGAAGAAAAAGAGATAAAAATCCAAGTGTTTTTTGACGTTTTGATCAAATGAAATGTTACCATTACCTTGTTCAATAATAACTAAAAAATTCTTCACAGTTTAACTATGTAAAATGTTCAGTATTTTTTAAATACCAACAAAAAAATCCATTCAGTGTTAACTGAGGGCAAGATTATAAAATGAGGATAATGGAATACCACCTGAGATAAGGTGGTTAGTGGAAAGTTCATCTTAATGGAAGGTCTTTCCTTTTCTTTCTTGTAATCTCATTTTTAATCTGGAACTTAGTGGTTGACTCAGTGGACACAAAAAAATAATTGAGTCTTGCTTTGAATTTTAGCAGATTCTGTTTAGGTATGGCTGCAAAGTTTTTGAACTATCCCAAAAAGAAGAAGATATTTGTATAACCTATATTGGTGGTTAAGTGCGTGAGTCAGATAATTTAAGCTTATGGATCCACCCAAAACATTCTTCATCTTTAGAGACCATGACCACATGATAATTTTACCAATACCTAGTACCTACTGCTTAAATTGAAGGACTTACAACAAGTCCCAATTAGGCAGCATATTTTATTGATTATAATATTGACCTTCGAAAAGACAAAGTAAAAGAAGTCCACAAGTAGACATAATAATTGGTCAGAAAGTTTACAAAATTAAACAAAACTTAGCTCGTTTTTTTTGTTTTGTTTTTCTTTCACTTAGAAAACCCAACTCATATTCTATTACCTTGTTTCCCCAGGCTACCGATGCATCCGAAGCCTCGGAGGAAGCAGTGGAGGAGAAGCTACGAGCCACCGACAGACAGTAGAGTGGACCTGGGACTACGCCACTACATTACTATTGGGTTTCCTTGCATCTAGTCCCTTGGCCACCCCCTCCCCTCCCCCCCACCCCAATCTCTTTGTTCTACCTACGTCTCATCTTCTACGGTTCTGAATGTTCTCTCCACAACACATGCAGAAGGAACTGAATCTTTCGCACTCTGCTTTCTTCCCTTGTATCCTGTTTATAAATGGTTTCTATTCATGTGCAACATTGCAACTTGATTTTCTATCTGACATTCAGCCAGTGTGTGTACATTTCATTTTATATTCCCTTGGCCATTGTAAGAAAATCTAACTGAAATCAAGATGTCTCATGTGATGCATCCAAACGCGAGTGCTAGTGTTATGAATCTGTTGTTAAAATTAAACTGTAAAATCAAGTTCGAAATTAATTATCAACCAAAGAAATATTATTTGCTGAAAAGCATGCACATCTGAAGAAACACCAAAAATGCCTTGTTTCCTTGCTCCCATCATATTGGTTGAACTCTATCATTAAGAAGAAGAGGAGACTTCCTGAACCCAATTTTTGTATAAATGTTTTTTCACTATCTAAATTGGCCACATTTTTTGATCATGGTGACTATTGTTGATCCTTACAAGGAAAGCCAAATTATTCAATGTCAAAGCCGCCATCCTGTGTGCAGATACAGATACTGTCAACTTGTTAATCAGACTTAGCTCCCACACATTTAAGAAATGAATGAATAAAAGAAAACTTAATGGTTTATATTATTTATAATTTTATATATTTTTTATTATTCTTAAGTATTATTATTTTTATTTAATTTTTCTTAATAAACATAGTCTCTCTGAAAGAAAATTGAAACCAAGTTTTAAACCTTTTGAACTGAGAAAGTATTTCTTTTTGTAAATGAATATTGACAAGGCTTTGTGTTTCTAAGTGCATTTATTGGTAGATAAAGTGTGCATTTAAAAAATGAGATCTGTAACCTTGCTTGGAATCATTTCCTAATTGTAAATGACGAGGGAATAATTATTTTTGATGAAGAAAATATTCAATTGTTACAATGTAACTTCTTGAGATATAACCTATATCTGACTTAACTTTGCTCAAAAACAATCAAATGGGTAACCAGTGGAAAGGTCCAAGGTATTATTGAACAGTATCTGTCTGCTATAAAAAGTCTTTGTCCATCTGCCAAATCTGATACTGTTTCAAGTCCTTTTGAGAAACAACATCTGGAATTTATCTGATCAATTTTTTACTATTTTATTTTTGCATTTAAATGTAAAAGTTTCCGTTTTATTATTTAATGTATTTTTACTTAATTTATAAAATTATGATTTCAAGATAAATAAGCAGACATAATGAATAATCAGTAATAAAAAATATATAAATAAAGGCTTTTTTAAAAACAAATTCCATGAGTTGTTGATTTATTTTCTACCCTAGACATCTTTTCATGTGATTACGTGAGCTACATCAAATTGTTCTATTTTGTCTTAACTGGGTTAATATAAAGTTGACAACCCCTAGATTCCATGGTATAATTTGAACATGCCCTAATATTAGGGCATACAGAATGTTACAGAAATCAGAAAGCATCAGATTTAACAAAGCCATGGATAGAATCAGTTCAACAACACTTTCCAGTGGTAGTTGCATCACGATAAAATTAATGATTCAGCAACATATTATAACAGTTATTGAATGAACAAACTTAATTGTGGTAGTTCTTCAAAGTTTTGTGCCCTCTGGTGAATAGTTGAATAAGTAAATGCTGAGAGGTTAATTGAAAAAATATAGCTCGCTTCAAAAATGGTTATTTTACACTTTACACAGGTACTTACCATAACGGTTGTGACTACTGCCCGTAGTCCAGAGATCCTGAGTTCGATTCCCGGTTGGAGCAGACTTTTCGCACAGAAAATTCTAGTCCCTCCGAACATGTGAGGCTGGCAATTCCGGCCCTACCCAGGCTGGGTGAGGTTAATGTGGTAGCTGGTACGATTCCCAGCGAATGGAGGGTAAAACCCCCGTCCTGTCTACCTCAAGTCAGGACGTTAAAACCAAATAGAATTAATGGACATGAAAGGAGCCTAGACATTGGCATCTGGGCGTCTATGTAATCCTCTCACCACCGTGATTGAGGTTTCAATACCTATATCACGTACACGGAACTATTATTATTATACCAAGTAAGTAAGTTTAAATACTGTTGTAGATCGGTATGAACCCTTTCCCCGTGGCCCTGTGATGTACACGCGACAAATATTCGAATCTGTCCCTTTAACTGAGTGGTCGTGGTTTCGAAACCCAGCCGGGACAAGACAAGTTTAGTTCTCATTTTGGATCTTTAACCACATAAGATATTTTCTATCCTCGTCAGATGTTGCAATCAACCTTTATTTCAACCCGCTGACTCACGCGAGTCTTTATATTATGCTAAATAATCATTGACACCTCAATATTCTACAGAGTTTCCAAACCCTGCTAGGTATTGTAGTAGGTTCCTATTGATTCTATAAGATTACTGACTGGGGGTACCTGCCTAATGTCCAAGCTTAGCCAGCGTCGATGGCATGTTGAATACACCGGTTCCCTTCAGAACACCGAAGTTAAGCGACATCCAGCGGGGTTAAGACTTGGATGGGTGACCATTCAAATTCTAATTCTCGTGACGCTGGCTTTTCCCGGCCCCACTCAGGCTGGGTGAGGTCAATGTGAGTAGCAGGTTTGTGAGTTTCCTGCGAATGGAGGGTAAAACCCCCGTCGTGATATGACCATGGCAGTTGAAAGCGACGTTAAACCCCACTTAAAAAAAAAAAAAAAAAAAAATGTCCAAGCTTCTTCCGATTAAGTCCACGTCACACGTATTCGAGAAAATCAACGAGCCTTTTGTTTCTTAGCCATGAAACAGAATCTATTGTTGACGATTGTGATCTGTGTTGTATCTTGGTCATTCCGTAATATGCCTCCCCTTGGGAAGTGTCACAATACTTCCCATTTAGGTGCTGGGTCAACAAGAGCTAACCGGAAGGTATCCCTTACAAAAAACTTTAGCCAAAATTTGAAAACAATTTTTGTCGGCTCTGGGATTCCAACTTGCAATCTTTCGCATTGCATGCCAGTACCTCCTAATCACTAACCTAATCCTGCGCTTATCACTCACAATGCCCATAAGGAATAGAAACCAAAAGTTCTTAATTTAATTTTTTAGTAACATTTTAGTTTTCTGTAGCTACATCACTGATTTTTCTAAAGATGGCCTCCCAAACATTTATTGAATGGCGGAATATTTCAAATTTTGACAGGTCTGTTGTTTTCATCAAACTGGCTGGGGTGTTTTTCTTTCACTTTCTATCATTTTGTGACTTTTTTCTTTTGACCTGACTATATTCTTTTAATTTTTACACATTTTAATCCCGTCAGTCATTTTCTTGTAAAATGACGAAAAGGAAGAATCAAGTGTATTCGGATTCTTCGGACAGTGATAGTAAATCTGGCAGTGGATCAGATTTTGATCAGGTGAGAGAAAATTACATGAAATTGTGAAAGGAATCTCATTGTTCCAAAAATTTATGAATAATTTATTTCCAAAATTAAATATTGTCCATTCACAGCATTTATTTCACTTGAAATCAGTATATTTTTTTCCCAAGCACAAAATGAATGCAAGAATGAGAAGAGAGGACATTGATATCCTCAAACAACCTACTAAATCTATTCTTTACATGTACCTTACAAATACATTTATGTTAAGATTTTTATCAAAATACTGTGTTTCTTATCTTAAGGAAAAGAGGAGAATATGTCAACAAATACTCTCATGATCAGTGCTAATGTAACATAGATACCTTTGTGTCAACAAACAGGACTGTACTCAAATGTTCTAGCAACCAAGAAGACTAGCTTCTGTTATTTTTCCTATGATTTTTTAGAGTGCCTGTTCACTAAGACAATGGCTTTTTGCCTTGTTCACCCTACCCTGTGAATTGCCCTGTCAACAAACAATGGCAATGAGAAGGTTAGACATAAGACGTCTGATTCGAAAAATTATATACACAGTAGCTGTTGTGATTAGGACAGTGAATACCTCTCCGTCATTTCCTTATTTCATCAATGTTGAGATTTTTAGTAAATATTTTTAAAGAAATTATTTGTCCTGGGAAGGTATATTCTGATTGAAGATAAATAATGACAAACGACTGATATTTTTATCTAGCAAATGACAGTCAATAGTAATACTAGGCATAGTCACTGTACTTGCCATTATTTACTAGATAGTGTCAATGACAGCTACTACTGATGATAATCTTTCAATGGTTAGACCCCCCCATGTACATTATTTCTCCCCCCAAATTTCAAATTTTAATTTTCAAAGCTTAATTGTGTCATGTATGCATGCCATGTACATTTTTTATTGCAGCAAATTCTTTCCCTGGCCAAGAAAAAGAAAACAGCCAAGTCTAGTGACTCTCAAAGCAGTGATGATGACAGACCTCCCAAGAAAATCAGTAAACCTGCATACACTGACTCTGATTCAGAACCTGAAAGTAGCAAAGAGAAAGAAAAAGAAGAAACCAAGGGAAAAGAGTCAGAACCTGAAGAAGGTAATTTTTTGAACTAGGACATCAAGGCCAAATTATAAAATAAGATTACACCAAGTATAAGTGATGGCCATCTCTTATCAGAGATAATTATATTGTGTTTTGATTGGTTGAAAGTCACACTTCAGGGGCAGTCTTTCTTTATCTTTGTTTTAATCTTATTTTATAATTTAGCTCTCTGGGTACTATACACATCTGATGGCCAGCTGCAGAGCACTTCTTCAATATATTTTCTTTGGAATATAAGGGGTTCTTTTGCCTGTGTGTGTGTGTGTGTTCTTTTTTTTTTTTTTTTTTTTGCTGATGGTTCCTGGGTTCCCAGTCACAGCCTCAGATGCATCCAAGGGATATGTACGGGAAATAGTACCTTTAGCCATTTTGTTGATTTCAATTGGTTTGAATTTTTTTCTCCATTTCATTGGAGGCTATTTGTTTGATCATTGTTTTAGATTGTAAGACTTGATTACAAAACAATTTAATCAAAGGCAAGATGAATGTTTACAATGAAACACTGTTACATTGTAAACGTTCATAGAGTCCTTGCCTGTAGTATTCAACATAAGAGTCTCAAACCAGCCATAAAAAATAGTACCTACTTTCTATTGTTATTTCTGCAGGTGAAGTGTCAGACAGTGACTCAGATTCAGATCTTTCCCAGGAGGAATTCAATGATGGTTATGATGAGAATCTCATGGGAGATGAAGAAGATCAGAAGCGTCTCTCTGCCATGACAGAGAAAGAGCGAGAACAGGAAATCTTTAAGAGAATTGAAGCCAGAGAAGTGATGAAGACCAGGTGTGTAATTTTTATAGTCAGCAGATCAAATCTTCATTTAATATATTTCTCAATCATTGATGTTGTATTAAAGAGAAGCTACTTTAAGCTACTCCACATTGTTTTGATAGTCTCTGGCCAGGTTAGTATGAAATTTTTTTTAAATCACATTTATTTTGTTAATCACAATTATTCTGACTTGCCTGAAACATTTGCCTCACTTGGTAATCAAACCACCAATGTAAAGACAAGCTTTTATTTGTTGTAAAAAGAACCATCCTCCAGTTATGAATCTGCTGCCTCATTGATCAAGCTATCAGAGTCAGTTAGCCAGTTAAATAAGAAATGGCTAAAAATGTGTTATGTCTCCTTTAACAATGTAGCAATTTGAGAAATAGCTAACAAAAACCTATAATCGAATGGGTGAGTAGAAGAACCAGGACTGTCAAAAATCGACTTTTCAGGAAAGCAAAAATAAGACAAATTATCATGCTAATGAGTATAGTAAAAATTAAATTTTACATTCCTTGTTTACATACTTTAAAGGGGTATTTCTCCTTCATATTCACAGGATAGAAAAGAGTACATTCCTTCTTATTCTACGAAAAAAAAAATCGATTTTTGACATTCCTGGTTTTTCTACTCACCCATTCAATTATTATGTTTATCTTTCTGCAGATTTGATATCGAGCGAAAGCTACGTCTTGCTCGCAAACAAGAGATGAAGGATCAGAAAAGATCGGGAACTCCTGGTAGCTCTACAAGTCCCGCCCACAACAAAGACAAAGACAAGAAGAAGGTGCTCACGCCTGACCAGCTGCTCGACCTGAAGGAGAGGAGTAAGGAGAGAAAGAAGACAGTGGAGGACAGGGGAAGGACGGACAAGAAGTCTCTGGCTATGAATCTGCTCAAGGCCAGACGAGAAGAGAAGCGGGAGAGAGGTATTATTATTATTATACAACGCTTTATTAGGTATAAATGGACATTATGTACATACAAATAATTAATTTAACAATGAAAAAAATGGAAACAATATATACAATAAAAATGAAAAAGAATAGAAAATATATAAAAACATAAGTCCTAACTAAAGGGCGGGGTTATCGCCTATGACAATCTCTTCCACCCAACCCTGTGAGAGGTACTGTGATGCATGAAGCATGAAGTATATGAGGTTTTCTCTATCTTAGACAATACGCAAATGGAGTCTTGGCGCCACAGTGGTATTACAAAAATGTCTATTAATTCCAACTTAAATTTTAAAGCAGTTTAGACATGGCCGAAACGGTTGATGGGTAATCAGGGCAAGAGGGTTGATTTTTATGAATTTTTAGCTAGGTAGCTAAATATTTTTGGAGCTGTGAGAATAAAACAGACATACCCTGATTGAGTATTTTCTCTTCTGATGACTGTATGAGTCATCAGCAGAGAAAAGGTCAACCTCCTTTTTGAAACAGAAGATTTCTCTGTGTATCAAGAGAGGAAATGCGGCAGCTGTGATGGGCAGTTGGGCACAGTGCCTCGTTCCTCAGACTTGGAGGGAGTTTTTTTATATTTTATAAATACTTAAATTTTGTGATACTTAAGTAGTTGTGAAACAAATATAATAAAGATGATTCATACATTCAAATTCGACATTTATATGAAGATAAATTTAAGATACCTACTCTTTGCATGTATGAATCAATGAGTCACACATGGTTGGGTGTTGTGTGGGCCTGTTTTTATTATTTAAATAAACTCAATATCATAAAGTTATTTTTATCCCAGTAGGTAGTTAGTTTTTTTTACAAAAACGAACACAAAAAGAAAATAGGGGAGAGATAGAAACATTAGATTTTTTTATATGAATTACCAGTCCTCACAATGTTTGGTCCTGCAAATAATTCACTTTAGAAATGTGGGCCGAAACGAGGTGGAAATAGCAGGACAATGCTCCAAAGATGCTTAAATTAATTGCAAAGGAACCATACTGCATCTAAGCTATTATTTATTAACCTGGTAAAGACTGTCACACCCCCTTGGCATAACTTTTGCTACTACAAAAAATAAAAACAACATATGTACGAGTATTACCAATAATTAGTAGACACATATGGAAAAAATGCTTGTTTCATTATTGAAGATGGTGCTAGATAAACCCTCATCTCTTCATGATTGATTGCTCATTTTTTTTTATCTTCTAATGCCATGACAAACACTTCAACTTTGACATATAAAAAAAATCTCAATTTTTTTTACAGAGGAGAAAGAAAAACAAATTCGAATCGACAAAGAGAACCGTCGCCGGGAGGAGAAGGAGAGGGATGATGATGAGGATGATGAGGGAGACAGCCGATCCAAGAAGAACAAGAAGATCCTGAAAGCTTCTGATGTATGAGATTTATTTATTTAAATTACTTATCATGTTTTTCAAATATTGTCCAAACAGAAAATGATGTATGTTAGTACAATTTTGTTACATATAAAACATTGCTTAGAGAAATAGAGATGATATTACTTCCAATAAATTTCTAATATTAAAAATCGGAAGTATTTTTTTGTTGTTGTTGTTGTTGTTGTAATATTAACTCAAAATTATAACTTTATTTAAGGGGGGAAAGGCATGAAAAAACAGTTTTTTTTTATTTAAAAACTAGAAACATGTTAGAGAAGTTTCACTAATGTGCCTTATTTTTTTAATTTAATAAAGGAGATAGTGTTAAGTTTTGATAGTAGGTAATACCTACAAATTGCATCAGACAGTTTTTACAGGCAAATATTTTTTTATTATGTAAAGAAACGTGTTTCACAGCTTTATATCGTTCCCATGAAACAAGAGCTACTTTCGCATTTTGTAATATGGCTCCCTTCTGATGTGTGAGAAGTGATACAATACTTTTGGTGCTTGGTCAACACGAGCGTACCGGAGGATGTGCCTTACAAACATAAAGTTACAACCATACACCTTAAAAATGTTTCACAGCCTTTTTTATTTTGTAACAATTAAAACAGCAGCTACTATTGTTTTTGTAGCCAGCTTGGCTACAGCTGGAGGGGGGAATGATGGTATCCAGCCAACTTTATTTCAAAGATGGCTTGTCCTGAACCACATATTTCTATCATGAGGACTTGTACTTTTTCTTCTTAAGCCATTAAACCCTTAGGAAACTCCAAGCTAGCCTGGCTTGTAAGGGTTGGCTAGT
Source organism: Bactericera cockerelli (assembly GCA_024516035.1). Lineage (NCBI taxonomy): Eukaryota > Metazoa > Arthropoda > Insecta > Hemiptera > Triozidae > Bactericera > Bactericera cockerelli. The sequence goes on from CM044956.1 coordinate 39,251,427, forward strand.
CTGTTTATGGTCCTCTAGCGAGACACTGGTCTTCTCCCTGTTTAACGTCCCCCAGCCAGCAGCTACTGTAGACGCTTGTGGTCTGTGACGTAGCTTGCCCATCTCGTAGTATGCCTCCCCTCTGATGGGCGAGAAAAAGGTTTAGGTGGAAGAGATTGCCAAAGGCAATAACCCCGCCCTTTAGTTAAGACATATAGTTAGTTATCATATTTGTGTTAATCACTTTCGTGATATCACAACTACTCAAACTCGCTTTACTAAATCCACGCTGAAACCGGGACTTGAACCAACGACGTCCAGATTACAAATCCGCCGCCTTATCGAACAATCTATTATATATATATATAATTATATTTTTTTCTTTCTTTATTCTTCTCTTATATTGTATTTTAATATGCAATTATTTGTGTTGTATATAATATGTCCAATTAATAAAGTGTAAATAAATAAATAAAATAAGGAACCTTGCCACTCTAATCGTGCGCTCATTGGTCACAGGTGTACTCAGACGACAGCGGCAGTGGGTCTAGTGACTCGGATAACGCGGGTTCGGACACCACCTCGCGGAGTAAGAAGTTCACCAAGTCCAGACGCAGCAGATCTCGTAGCTCCAGCTCCAGTAGAAGCTCCAGTGATTCGGATTCTGATCAGAGGTACGCCTGGAAGATTCTCCGCCATGTCTGCTGTTTTCAGAATTTTAAAATAGTTGCACAAAGGAAACACTTAAAGTTCTCAATGATAAAATCAAGAGGAGTAGGGCTCGTTGTGATGGCAGTGGAGACAATGGGAGTGTGGTGTGACGAGGGAAAGAAATGGATTCAGGAGATAAGAAAAAAGATGATAGAGAAGACAGGGAACACACAATCAATGAGTCACCTAGTAGTAAAAATAAGCATGACAATCCAGAGAGGTAATGCTGCCAGCGTGTTGCCATCAGAAGAATTGACTTCAATGTTCTATCTCTGTAACTTTTAATTAAACTCCTATAATTAAAATGTTGCACAATGGCACTTATAGTTACAGAAAGATTAAATACGAAGAAAACAACAGTAAAATTTATTGCCAGCGTCGATGTCGCGTTGAATGCACCGATTCTCGTAGGATCACCGAAGTTAAGCAACGTACGGCGAGGTGAAGACTTCGTGATGCTAGCATCCCAGTCCAACCCGGGCTGGGTGAGGTTTTAATGTGGGTAGCAGGTTTGTGAGTTTCCTGCGAATGGAGGGTAACACCCCCGTCGTGATATGACCCCATGCAGTTGAAAGCGACGTTAAACCTATATATATATAAAAAAAATTACAAGAACAATTAAAAAGTAATCTCATTATGGTTACTTCCTTTTTAATAAAATGACAACGTCCGTTGATTAATGCGTAGAGAAATCTTACTCACAAAAAAATCTTAAACAATTTGAGAAAGTTATTTGTATTGAAAATAAATAATACATTTTTTTGTTGAAGTTTCTTTTGTTCAGCATACATAATACAATAAGAGAGATATAGTTTTATTGTAAAACGTTGCTGCCCTCATATTTGAAGGTTGCTCAAAAACACAGCATATCAATCAATATATAAGAGTACATCTTTTTTTTTATACATATTGTCTCTTCTGATGTATGCTTTCGCAGATCCGTGAAGTCAGTAGCCAGTAGGAAAATTATCGAATTCATTGACACAAAGGAAGAGCTCAACAAAATTCGACTCTCCCGATTCAAAATGGAGAAATTAGTACATCTGCCTATTTTCGGCAAAATAGTCACCGGCTGTTTCGTTCGCATTGGAATCGGAAACAACACGGGTATACCATTGTACAGAGTAAGTTTTCTACGAGTACCTGTCTACTTTACTCGTATAATACTTTATTTACATGGCCTTATGAATATTTTGTTTTGAAGACCCATCATCAAGTGGGTGTTTATTGTATAGTGAAAATGATATTTAGAATTTAAATTCGAATTAAATTAAAATATCTGTGTGAAGTATGCGGTTCACAGAACCACTAGTTGTTAAAGTTATTGTTATTATTATTTCCAATTGCCATATTAGAACTACCTGTATTGCGCGATCAGTCTAAAATTCTAAATAAAGCACTACTTATACGTATGCCGGTTTCTCTAGTGATCACTTAGCGCAACACTGTAATCCGCTACACTTAGTATCTAATTTTGAATGCAAAGTGTTTCATTCAATCTCTTTTGATTCTAAAAGAAAGTTGGAGCATGAAACGTTGCGAAGCACTTCGCAACCGTTGCACTCAGTTAGAAACTGGCCTTTTACTTTGCATGTACAATTGTACATATGTTGTTTCATATTGATACTATGTCACAAGTGCAGTGGGTAGCTCAGCATTATGCATATCTAAATTTTATCATTTTCTAAAATTCATATTCTTTCATAATGCCGTCACTGGTCACTTTTTTCTCTACATACATTTGTATTCATACAAATAGGTACTCTTTTTTCCTCACGAGGTATGAGTGGACCCCGGACATCGAAGTACGGAGCAGAAAATTTGTGCGCTGCTGGGAATCGAACCCACTGGGCCATGGTGACTTAAACTTAAAATAATAATAATGATAAAAAGTAGTTTTATTCTTTTCAGTGGCTTGATTGTTAAGGTGACGAACTTGTAATCGGAGGTCGGTTGTTCAAGTCCCAAGTTGAGCAAATATTTCGTAAAACGAGTTTGAGTAGTTGTGATATCACCAATAACACAAACATGATAACTCAGTTTTATTCTTGTCAAAAACATGTAGGCTCTTTTTCATCTCCATTAAGTACTTGTACTTTTCAAATAGCAGAATACTTGAGCCGTATATTTCTTTCTAACCAAAGTTAACCAAACGGGAATAAAATGAACCAAACTGGAAGCAAGTCATTTTTCTTTTGGAAGAGGAAAAATTTCCTCTTCCAAAGTTAAGCAAAATGGAAGTAGAAAATTCTTGCTTCCAGTTCTTTTATAGGTTAAATCCATTGTTTATCTTTAAAAGTACCGAAACGCATTTTTCTTTTACGAATGTGGTGAAGCTGACCTTGGAATAAAATGCAAATATTTGGAAATATCGAACCTGGAATTTTTTTTAATCCAAAAGAAAAATAGACCTTTGTTGTTGTTACGAATATTACCTCTCCCCGATCTCACAGATAGGCGAAATCTCCGGTGTCTGCGAGACGGGCAAGATCTACTCCCTGGGCAAGACTCGAACCAACAAGGGTCTCAAGCTGAAGCACGGCAACTCGGAGCGAGTCTTCCGGCTCGAGTTCATCTCCAACCAGGAGTTCACGGAGAGCGAGTTCATGCGGTGGAGGGACCAGTGCATGACGGAGGGCGTGGCTCTGCCCACCCGGGACGAGGTGAGAGCCGCCACTGCTTCCTAAATTTAAAAAAAAAAATAATATCGCCTTAATTATACTGCCCGAATCCCACCCAATGCATGAATTTTTCCTTGCATTTATGAGGAAATTCTCAAATCACATAATAATGACGTCAAAAAAAAAAGAAAAAAAAAGAGAGAACTGCTGTAAGAACTTGTTAGCCCTACTTTTTGGGCAGTGTGAATAATAATAATATCGCCTTGTTTATACTGCCCGAATAGGACTATTATGTCCCATTATTCCAGCAGTAAGCCCAAAACATATTATTATGTGGTAAAAATCCCAAATGGGAGGATAACTTGTCATGTCCCGGCTGGGTTTCGAACCCACGACCTCTAGAACCTCTGGATTCACAGAGGGCCACCTTTACCACTGAGCTACCGGGACAGACTGCATTGTCCCCCTCTTTTTTTCTTAAGATGACTTTTTTTACAGTCTTTTTCATTTCGTAGCTATGAAACAGCAGCTCCCGTAGACACATGGTGGAATAAGCAATGGAGAACTTGTAATGCCTCAAACTATAGAGTCTCACTAGAGGACTATAAACAGAAAACGGACTAGGCTACCTTAACAAGCCAGGCTAGCTTGCAGTTTCCCATGGGTTTAATGGCTTGTAAAGAAATAGCCCAAGTTCTCACGATGGTCGACCGCACATAGAAAAACATAAATATGTGGCTGAGAACGAGCTAACTTTTCTAATCTAGTTGTATGAAGACCATCACACCCCCAGCTGTAGCCAAGCTGGTTACAACAACCTGTTACATAAGAAACTACACAGTATGGCTACCGTTATTACCACCAAAAAAAAAAAAAAAAATGTGAAGAAGAATAATAAGTTATTTTTATGATTTTGTGTTATAACTACACCAAATGGCCGATTTTATGAGACTGCTTCATTATCAATGAGGTATACGTTATAAGTTCTCCTTACTTCCTCCATGTGTAGACGCATGTGATCTGTGTTGTAGCTTGCTTCATAGGACATTTGGGACGGATCTTGGACCCTCCAAATGATTCGTTTGTAACAGAAGCCGCATGAACCATGTCCTGGACAGCGTAGGACTTATATTTTCGTGCTTTTACAGTGAATTTCCGTTTTACGATTAAAATAAGAACATGATACTTTGCACCATCTACTAATTTTACATTAATTTACGTTTCTTGATGACTTGTCGCCGTTATGGTTTTTGCCTATGGCTGTGGTCTTATTTGGTATTTTTATATCTAAAAAAGGAAAAGGTGACTCGGTGTCAAATTTGGAGTTATTTAGTCCAGCAATTTCGGAGTTCTGGTGATAAAGAGTGAATAAATGTAAATGGATTTCATGTTATGTGAAGATTTCCCCAACTGATTTTTCCCTATTTCTAGTCTTTGATGATCTTTGTTGACTTTCAGCTCGAGAAAAAGTTCAAAGAAATTCAAGATGGCATGATGTACCAGTGGAAGGAAGAAGATGTTGAACACGTAAGTGAAACATTAAAAGGTTTAAAGGACAATATAAAAAATAATATTTAAGAAAAGTACAAAGAGCTCTAAATAGAAACGTGATCAATTGATCATACTTTCTTTTATATTCCCTCTGACTGGCAAGAAGGGACATTATTCTCCATAGTTCGTCCACGAAAAAGTTTGTTCTACAGTAATGTACAGCTATATTTGTTGGAAATTTTTGACCTCTTATTTTTATTTTTTTAATTTAAATGTAGGTATATTGAAATTTGAATTTCATATACCATGTTTTCAAACTTTTCAACTCGAGTGTTCAAGTAGAATATACCTATTTCATACAATTTTCTATTTCAGATTGTGCGAGAGAAAGAAAAGTTCAAACCCACTCCTTACAACTATGCCATGAAGAAAACTCAACTCATGAAAGAGAGGGACATGGCACAGTCCAAGTATGTAAATATATATTTTTTTTTTTTTTTTTTTATATATAATCAAATTATTTAATATATATATTTTTTCATTTACAAATAAAACATTTCCTCCAACTTCGCACCACTTGGAATGGTACCCAATATACGTTAGAATATACGTTACTATTATTATGTTGTTGCCGACTCCAGTAGTTTGATTGATAAGGCGGCGGACTTGTAACCTGGAGGTCGGTGGTTCGAGTCCCAAGTGGTTGGGTGTGTTTAAAACGCTACAACTCGAGATCTCCAAGTCGGATTGAGCTGAAATTTCGCATGGTTACCAATGACAGGCTCAGTAAGGTCATGCGCGTTGCGGCTAGTAAGCTTATGACTGAAAAGTTAGAGGACACGTGTAAGCTCTGTATCTCCCCGATCCTCTGGTTCAAAGTTAATGAATTAAAAATCAGATCATTTGCGACACGCCTCGTACAATGAGTACCAAGTTTCGTTAAAATCTCTTTTCTAGTTTTGAGATTTGCAGACCAACAAACTAGCAGATTTAAAACCAAAGTTGCCCAGGAAGTAACGAAGTGTCCACGAAGCATTTTTTTATATACAGGGTGGACCAAAAAAACGTTTACACCCGTTAATGGTAGATTACTGACGACATTTCCAGCCCGGATCTGCAATCCTTTTTTTCGGATTCGCCTTTGTAACTGCACAAAGTGATTTTTTGCAACTTTCTGAAAAAGTCCGACTTTGGCTTATTTTTCATGTCAGAACTTTTTTCCTGTTTAAGATGAGTTGATTCTGAACAATTCTGCAGAAAGCCAACAAAATTTCGATGTTTTTAGCTACACTACTTTGTTTTTTACGGTTTGGTTTGGTATCTTTTTTGACACCTGAATAGAAAAAAAATTCTCATGTAAGTTTTTTACACTTTGAAACACTCAAGATTTGCCCGAACAAATTTTGGCACAGACATGGGCAAGTTTGATAAAAGTTGGCGGCCAACCCAAGGATGCTAAAAAATAATTTTACGATTTTTTATCACGTGATCTTCTGGGAAAACGAACCAGGTAAGTCTCAAAAAATGATGTTCAAAATCCTAAAAGTGTTGACCGTGTAGGGTCGTCTTGTACTCAAAGAGTAATTAGCTATTAATGTCTGATAATTATTTTCCTTGGAATTAATTAAAGGCCAGTCAAATGAATGATTGTTTGTTTCTCGGTGATAGTTTTCAAGCATATTTTTCTGCATTCTATGAAATATTATTTTTAAACTTCTTGATTTTTTTTAGTACAAGTTACACAATAATTATTATTCGGATGCTGAAATGGCAGATTTGCATTTAGCAGAATATGGAGCTGCCAACAGGAGCATTTGGGATCACGTGAAAAACATAGTTTACGAAATACCAGTGGAGACGCAAGAGTAGCAGAATCTGGTAGCAAGAATCCTGTTGTCATTTTATGACCTGACAGAAAAACCTGAAATCTTCCGCAACATTCGACAGAACATGATTTGCTGTCTCTGGCGTTCGGACCCGGGTGGGATCTTCCGCTTGGCAAGTGACTAACTTACCACTGAGCTAATCGTGCGCTTCTAATCGTTTCTCATTGAACATACTAAGACAAAATGTTTATTTTTTAATACCTTTTTGATTATACCAAGTAGTATAAAACATAATAAAAGTTTATTCATTTTACAAAATATTATCTTGTTTTTTTTTCAAGATTTCTTTTAGAAGTTGGCAATCGGTAAATATTTGTTATTTAATTAGTATTGTTTATCATAGAAGAACCCACCTACATCTTTTCCTGGCATTATTTTATGAACTCTATTTTCGTTAGGAAAATTCACCAGGTTTTTTTCTCTCTGAGGGAAGCATAAGAAAAACCATCCTTACATTATCAAGACAGTCTCTCAGGGGCTTACATGAATAATAATTATGTGAATTGTGATACCAATAGTATCTGATATAACTCAATTTACATATGGTATTACCCCCAAAAAAACCATAAGTTGTTGGTGTTACAACAAGTCAGATACAGGTATGAATAAAATATTCCATCAGATTTTTTTGATAATTAAAATAATATTGATCGCCGAGAATTGAACCTCGGTCATGCGACTAACACTCTTAGCACTAGCACATCTAGCTAACACCACTGACAATCTGAAAAGCACGAAAATTATCATTTGAATTTTCCTAAACTGGCTGATGAAGACATGTAAGACCGCGGTATTCAAAAACAGCAATGTAAACAAATTTTGTAAACAATACAAGACGCCCTTACACAGTCTACAGCTAGAAAACTCTTTGGATTTTTGAAGAGTTTTTGGCAAACATCTAATAATTTTTCCCAGAAGTTCATGTGATAAAAAATCGTAAAATTTTTTTTTAGCATCCTCGGGGCGGCCGCCAACTTTTATCAAACTTGCCCGTGTCTGTGCCAAAATTTGTTCGGACAAATGTCGAGTGTTTTATTTAGTAAAAAAGTTTTTTCGTGTGTTTTTTTTCTGTTCAGGTGTGAAAAAATATGACAAACCAAACCGTAAAAAACAAAGTAGTGTAGCTAAAAACATCAAAATTTTGTTGGCTTTCTGCAGAACTGTTTACAATTAACTCATCTTAAACAGAAACAAAGCACTGACCCGAAGAATAAGCCAAAGTCGGACTTTTTTAGAAAGTTGCAAAAAATCACTTTGTGCAGTTACGAAGGTGAATCCGAAAAAACGGATTCCAGATCCGGCCTGGAAATGTCGTCAGTAATCTACCATTAACGGGTGTAAACGTTTTTTTGGTCCACCCTGTACATAAACGAACACAATACTTCCGATACCTACAGATATACTCTCAAGTAATGTTTAAATGGTATTAACTTTTTTTTGTGTTAATCACTTTGGTTATATCACAACTACTCGAACCCGCTGTACCAAATCTTCGCTGTAACCGGGACATGAACTACCGACCTCCAGGTTACAAGTCCGCCGCCTTATCGATGAAGCTACTGAGGTCGGTAAAATGGTATTAACTCATCCTATATTAATAGCTCAGCGTGGCCGAGGCTAGCTTGGGTTCGATTCCCGACAGGGTAGAAAGTTTTCTGCTCTGTACGTGAATGTTGGGGGTTCACTGATACCTAGTGACGAAAAATGAGTACCTATTTGTATGGACCAGAAGAGTATTTTATTTGAGACCAGAGTTGTTCGTGATAAGGAGGTTCATAATGCTGAGGCTACCCAGTTAAGTTGTGACATAATAACTCTAAGAATCCACATATCATTATATTAACTTATCTGTTTTCCATTTCAGGGGTGACGATGAAGAGGCGAGTTCTCTGCAGAAAAAGATCGACAGTCTAGAAGAGCGAGCCAACGAGCTAGACAAAGCCAGAACCTCCACCATTTCCAGTATTAGTTACATCAACAACAGAAATAGGCGAAAAAACGTGGAAGAAGCTGAGAAAGCCATTATGGTAAGTACAAGAATAGTGATGGTCTACCAGCCCTGACATGTATACTTGTACATGATTAATGTAAACTTGTATGCACGAATATAATGTATACATTTTCAAAATCCCAGTCCATTGTCAAAGTTTGTGTTTTATCGATCGTCAAGCGTTTCAGCTAGAGGGATCAATATTATCTTGATGATTAAAAATAAAATAGTAAGAAGGTTTTTTGTTCAACAGCCAATTGAAGATGAATCGAGAAAGAAATCAGATAAAAGTCTGGCTATTTTCTCGCTCCATAATTTTTTCATTAAATAATAAACTCGCCATTTTTAAAATTCCAAAAGCATTTTCAAATCTCTCCATAAAAAAACAAACATTCTCTAAATTTTATTATATAACACAAATTAAGAAATTCTCAGTAACTCAGTCGAAACAATGTCAACTTTTGACTGTATCAGAAATTTAATCAATGACTTGAAGGATGACGAGTGTGGGACTCTTTGTGAAAACAAGAACTTGAAGAATGCCCTGAAAGAAGCAAAGGAAAACGTGTGTCAGATGGAAGGCGTGAACGAAAAGCTGATTGAGGAACTAGATCATCTTGATGTGGCAGAAATAGAACTTCGAGGCGAGACTGAGAGATTAAGGAGATGTATTGCTCTTAAAACGCAGGAAATTCAAAAGCTTTGTGATGAAATTAGTTGCCTTGAGGATGAGAACAGTAAACTGAAAAGTAATGTGGCCTGTGCCAATGAAATGAATTGTGACTTGGAACAACAAGTTTCAGAATTAGAGATGTGTATTAAGGAAAAGGATGATTGCATATCTCGTCTGAAAAAGAAAGCGGCTAAAATCAATAAGAAAATATGTGAAATGAAAAATGCGATCAAACATATTAGTAATGAAAATGAGTGTCTCAATAAAGATATGGAAAATTGCAAATGTGACGTTCAGAAGGCTGAGAAGGAATTGAAGTGTCTTTGTTCGAAGCACGATCTATGCACATCTGCGAAGGCGAAGTTACAGGATCAAGTAGAATGTATGGAGTCAATCCTCAAGCGGAATTGTGAAACACTGCAGAGAGAAAGAGCTTTAGTTTGTGAATTGCGCGAACAAAACAAATGTTCCCAGAGGGAGAACAAGAAACTTAACATGGACAATTTTGACTTCCATCTTAAGAAGATGGATTTAACTGGGGCATTAGTCGCCTCTAACAAACAGTTGAAGAGGACCCAACGCGAGTATAATCAAGCTAAGTGTGAATATGAAAATTTGAAGAAATGTTTTTCAATGTTCCAGGATCAATGTTTCAGTTTCACTTTATAAAATGGAAAATTGTTTAAAAGAAAAGACTCATTTATCAATATCAACTAACAGATCTCACGTTACAAATGCCATTGTAAATTAGAAAAGTACAAACAGTAATAAACTCAGCATATTATACATTTAGATCTTTTGTATTTCTTTCGACTGAAGTATACCTGCCAAGAGATGTATGTTAAAACAAAAATTATTTTATGTTAAAATTTAATTGAAACTTAAGACCGGAATTAATGGGCGTTTTTGTAGTACCTCTGTGGAGCCAAGTCATCTGTCTTAGATGGGGAAACCCAGTGCTAAGTCATGACTTGAGATCTCGATTTTGTCTATTAATTCGCCTGAAAAGTTGGTCCCGTCATCATTAGTGGTACCGATTAAAAGTTAATCAACCGTAAAGCTAAAATTCAAATTTTAACGGCATAGTAGAATCTTCAATGATGTATCAATATTGAGACCATTAAGCATCAAGTCCAATAAATTACACATGTGGGTCTATAAGTATATTATAACTTTAATATGATACTTTTTTAATTAATTATTTCTCAACACATGCTCAAGAGTCTTAACAATTATTTCGTTACATAATACTGGTGAATTCTCATGAACCGGTCAGTCAGTACAACCTAAGGGCAGTTCTGTTTTATTATTATAAGTAGAGTAATAGTTAGATTAGGGAGTATTATTTGTCTTTTTCTATGAAACTTATTGAAAAATAATATCCCATGATGAATTTGTGCAAGTATATACTCAAGTTCAGAAGGTATGAACAACGCTCCTAACGCCACTTTTGTTTAACTCTTAGATACTACTTGTAGGTACGTTATCAATAAAATCATATGTTTCACATGATAGTAACGACTATGACATTTACTCAAAATTGTCTTGCCAAAATTAACCATGTTTGAGATTTGAACCTTGTTCAATTTTATGAAACTCTCTCTCCTTCTCTCATTTTTCCACATTTAACCTGCTCTCCTTCACATTGTTCATTTAACACTTCCCGCGCCACGTCAGACGTATGCGTCCGACAGTGAGTTACCAAAAAAGTGCATGTCAGACGTATGCGTCTGACAGTCCTTCCTCACTTTAAATGCATGTCAGACCCTTACGTCTGACACTACAATGTGTTTAGCATTGGATTTATAATCCTGGGCCTGTGAGGAACATTTTCCTTTTTTTAAATCTGAAATACGAGTATCTTGAAAACTAAGGAAGTTACACATGAAAAATCGGACGCATACGTCTGACATTTTGGGCCTGGGGGGAAATGTCATGTTTTTGCCTTGGGCACGGGAAGTGTTAACCCCGTCTCGCCTGTTTTCGTGTTCAGGAGGAGGTTCGAGCGAATAAAGGCAAGAAAATCGAGGACCCCTTCACCCGGCGGAGTACAAAACCCTGCATGGTGTTCAAAGTCAAAATAGAGGAGGAGGAAGAAGTGGTTGCCCCTCAAAAGGTAAGAGTCTTTTTAACCCATTGCCTACCAAGCCATTTTTATGAAACATGCCCTGGGGACTAAGGGTATTTTCCTCAAAATCACCCGTCTAGCATATGTGCAACACGCGGTCCCCCAGACAAAAAACCCATATTTCTTTGTCACTAGGGACCGTGTATAGCATTATGTGCTAGACAAATTATCTTGAATATATGCTATACATGGTACCGAAGAAGGTTCAAACGTGTCTAGCATATATGCAACCCCGGTACCCCAGTCAATACGAGTGTCTTGCAAATGTGCTACCCATGGTAGGCAATGAGTTAAATATAAAAAAATTGTTACGAAATATACATATAGGACCATGCCTGGGGTGTACAGTATAAAAAATACATTTAGCATATAGAGCTATGTATTGGGTGTATAGTAAAGTTGAAAAAAATACATATGAGCGCACGATTAGTTCAGTGGTATGCAGAAGGTCCCGGTTTGGAATCCCTGAACCGACAAAAAATTGTATTTACAATTGTTTGTAAAGGATATCTTCCGGTGCGCTCGTGTTGACCTAGCACCTAAATGGGAAGTATTGTGTTACTTCTCGCACTTCAGAGGGGAGGCGTAATACCTACTGTTGTTTCATGGCTACCAATCAAAAAAGGCTGTGAAATACTCATAAAAAACCATGCTTTCGGTTTACAGTAAAGGAACAATACATTGAAAGCCTTGTCTTTTGTTTACAGTAGGGTTAGAGGGACGGGGGACATAGAAAGCCATATCTTGGGTGTATAGTAAGGTCAAGAAAAATACAAAGAGGGCCATTCCTAGGGTCTATATCATCTGACTGTTTATGTCTACTTTAAAGACTAAACTTACATCAATCCAACTAAAATTGATTATTTCATTTAAATTGAATCGAAATGTACTCGTTGCTTGGACGAATACATAAACAAAGTCAGTGTTCGTGGTAAATACCATCAGGAACACGGAACTAAATACTGTTTACGATGGACGCAATTTCTTATCAATTTTATTTTATCTGAAGGAACCGACCTCAGTAGCTTGATCGATAAGGCAGCGGACTTTGAACCTGGAGGTCGGTGGTTCAAGTCCCGGTTTCAGCGTAGATTCAGTAAAGCGAGTTTGAGTAGTTGTGATATCACGAAAGTGATTAACACAAATATGATAACTTTTTTAAATTTTATTTTATCTGAGGAAAGAAAGGAGCGGGGCTCGATTCGGGTGCAGTCGCTCTGATACCTGAAAGTTTGTTTGTTTGTTTTCTTTTCTTAATTTTATACTGTTACCTGTACTTTGTCCTCCTAATAAAGCTTTAAAAAAAAAAAAAAAAAAAAAAAAAAGGTTGCCTGTTTTGCGAACATTAATTAGTAAAAAAAACAACTCTTCTCATTCCCCGCGTCTGCAATTCCAGGAGAACGTAGCGGCTGACCCCGGCTCCGACCTAACAGACTCCGCAGGCAAGAAATCTTCCGCCCCGGGGGGCGCCGCCAACTCCAAAGAGAAATCCGACAATCTCTTCTCCGCGCACGATTTCGACATCGAGATCGATCTGGACGGGCCCATCTTCTCCAAAAGTTTCGACAGCGCCTCAGCCGGCGGTGTACCCAAACCTGTGATGAATGTGAAGGACAACGGGCCGAAACGGTCCCTGAATCTCGAGGACTACAAGAAGAAGCGGGGACTGATATAAGGCGGCAAGATTGGTGTAAAGTAGCCCGTGGCAGTGCGTCTGTAGGCTAAGAACGGTCAGTTTATACGCATCTTCCGTCCAACCAAACTATTCTATTGTCATAAGACATGAAGGTGTTTAGAAAGGGGTTTTTTTGCTCACCATAGGTCGCTCGAAACGGAAGTTTTCATCCCTTTCATTCGCTAGAACCTCTCAAACAAGCTACCCACCCATCTCTACTCAGCCTGATTTTTCCGGGGAATAGCCAGCATCACGAGGGTTCGAACCGGGGATAACCCACCAAGACCTAACATTGCTGGACGTTAATTAACTTCAGCGATCTTACGAGAAATGGTGTTTTCAACGTGCCATCAACCCTTGCTGTTTACTTACTTAATGATGTCATTCACAGAGGGAGAAGATCCCAATAACATTTGCTGCAGTCGTTTCTTACAGTGATAAATATTTAAACAATTTTAGTATTATTTAAATTTTCCGTCAAGCCTGGATTCATTTATTAGAAAAAATTCTCAACTATTTGGCTATTGCTTACAGACTGTGAGAGTAAAGGAACTCTTTAGTCTCATTCTTGCAGGATAAACAGAGTATTGTACTGTATTGCCCAGTAGTTGACAGAATATTGCTATAGTTAGACAGAGAATACGCATGCGCATAGACTAACAGTTGTTTGTTTGCAGACAAGATGAAAATTTGCTGTTTTGTATAGTTATTTGTAAAATTTTGACTCAATTCAACTTGTTTTGGTCTATAATGGAACAGTTGAGTGCTTTTTTGATATTTTTAAATGTTTCTAGATGTTTTCTTTTAATTGACATTTCATTGTTGGTGTATTAATACAATTTGTGTGATCTAGGCTCAAGTATAGATAATAATAACTGAGAAAAGCAATAAGTACAAGTAGTTTATTCAGACTCTCAGCATACGATATGAATGTCCAGTATGCGGATTTCGCCCTAAAAAAGTGACCAGTCAGTCATCCCTGATAACTAGTCTTATTAAAAAATAAATAAAAAAATACTAAAATCCCCATGGCTGATTCTGGAATACATTTCAAGTATATGTATTTTATTTCGGCCATTTTGACATCTATTTCCAATATTATTTCACGACCTTGTGTTTTTTTCTCGACAAACTCACAAACCAGCTGGCCACATTAACTCACCTAGACTGGGATGGACCGAGAGTAGCCAGCATCACGTGGCGAGGGTTCAAATTTGAATATGGAAATATATATATTTTTTAAAGTTTCTTTGAGAGGGATTTGAATTATCAGCCCACATTTAAGACTTTTCATTCGTTTTTTATGTACAAAAGTGTTTTATATTGTAAATATTTTCATCCCTTTTTTTAGTGGTTTATCGGTTTTGAAAAACGGCTGAAATATGTTTAAAAGCCTTTTTTAAGAAGGCAACTTGTTTCCTCGTATTAAGTATAAATGTATCTTGAAAGGGAACATTTTTTCTCGAATTCCTCATCTCATAAATTGAATCATATGGAATAGTTTTTGGAATAGCATAGGTATAACATTAAAAATTACATTTCACTTGAAATTTAGAAAATATTCTTTGACGTTTACGATATAGTAAGAAAAAATTGAAGAAGTGATTTCTTTACAAAATATGGTCCGTAATGGTTAAACATCGCAATAAATCGTAAAATTGTATTCCTCATAATGAAATTTCAACTTTTAGCAATATTGCTAGACCAGAATCAGTGCCTTCTCCAAAATTATAAGCAGTCACACACCAACCACATATAAATTTAACAAAATAAATAAACTTCACAACATCAAGTTATTTTCATATTTCTGGGTATTTATGAAAAATGCCATTCTACAAAATAAATCGTATTTGAAGAGAATCGGTTCAGAAATTCTGGAGATACAAATGATTTAGTAAATAATCTCAGAATATATCGATAGTGGAAATTCCATAATTTTTTATCGCCAAGTTTATACGATTTAAAGCATTCAGGAGAAAGTAGTGTGTCCATTATTGGCAGTGTATTTTTATTTGTAATAATTATGACTTTCATGGACAAAACTTTGATTTTCTTACTCACTTCACAGATATGCTACACACGAACACACCGTTGTACCCGTAATTTATTACGTTGCTTTAGGTAGGAACTTTCAGATTTTCTCATTTTCCAAGTACCCATGCATAAGGTTACCCTAAATCTGTAGTTGTATTTTTACCTTAGTGTTAATCAATATTTATTTCTTCTCTATGCCCAATCCGAAATGATCAAATTGAAATTCGTTTTCCCCCGTTTTTTAATATTGAATTATTTTAAATAATTGATTTACAAGCATAATTTATTTAAAAATGGAATGATAAATAAAAGTAATTTATACTTAAAATATGACTATCAGTAATTCATTGAGTCTATAATATTATTAGTTGTTATTATGTTGAAGTACGTTTATAAGTAATGTATGAAAAAATTAAATAAATAAATCTCAACTCTCTGAAAATAAACCGTTTTACTCTTTCTTTTATATATTTTTTTAATTTAGCTTTAAAATGGTCACAATAAATTTAGTTTTAAGGACCCATCATCTTTCTCTCAAATCTTTCACTCATCTCAGAGCCAAATTGTTTCCCTTGTCTAGTTTAGCCAGCACATAACTTTTAATTTTCACTCTTTTAAAAAAGTTATATAAAACATTTAAATTTAAAGTGTCAGGGGCCGTTTTGGTGAAAGTTGAAAACGATTTTTTCTATTTTTATTGAAACAAGCAAGGCTCTTGAAATTTTGTAGAGTCGTTGAGAAAATATATTTAAGTTCAGTAGTAAAATTTGGTGATCGTGGAAGCAAAGCGGACCGCACTATGGTAAAAAATCGAAAAAGGACCAAAAAAAAAAAAAAGGCCGGTTATAAGTTTGAATTAAAACCTATCGAGTGGGGTATTGAATGAAAGGTCTCGATGTCCTCATACTTGATTGAACATTTATAATGCGATAGTTGAATTTGTGTGAGGTTTACAGTTCACAGAACCACTAGTTTTCTGTATTTCACAGTAAATGTAATCCCTCATGAGCCAGCGTCGATGGCATAAACCAGTTCTCGTTCTGTCACTGACGTTAAACAACGTCCAGCGAGGCTAGGACTTACATGGGTGACTATTCAAATTAGAACCCTCGTGATGTTGGCTATTCTCGACCCCACTCAGGCTGGGTGAGGTTAATTTAATACCTGGTAAAGAAATTATTGTTTTTTCTTATTTTTTATTTTGTTGAGAATGTAACGTTTTTAAGCGTGTTGATAAGCTTTTTTTTAAGGAGAGAAAAACAGCACCCTCGTACTCATCTGGTTGAACTAGGTACTCAATAAATAATAGGTAAAAAAAACAAGTTTGATCAATAACTAAACAAATATATAAAAACTTGAAAATACACAACGTAATATTTATTTCCAAAAGATTTTTTATACCATGATTTATGAGAACTTCTTAGTAGATACAATTAAAACTACAGTAAACAGTCTAAATAAAAACTAGTAAATCAATACTATGGGTTGTATGCAGAGTTCTCACTGTAGGGATGCCTGGGTCATTTGTTCCTTCAGCTGATTTTGTTACTCAGAGACGTTTGTTTAAAGCGTCTGTGCGCATGTGCATTCAGATGTTTCTTTAATAAATAATTGTCAAGGTCGAAGTATTCCCTATAGCAAGCTCGGGACCACCCTACAGTGAACCCTATAGGGTTTTCTAAATCGTCTCTGCATACCAGCCTGTGAGTTTAACTTGTCAATGAAAAGTTTATAGAGGCTTCATAAATATTTTTGTTCATGCCACAGAGAAACAGAAAATTGGAAAGGTTTCTCGTTATTTTTTTGGACAACTAAGGGCTCAGTGATGAGTTGATCAAGTCTATATCATTATTATGATATTTGTACTTTAAAATTTAATCAGAATCATCGATTTAAAAATTATCAAACGAAATAGCATAAAATTAAACTTTTCTCCAAATACCCAAAATAATGAATGTTATAGGAAACCACATTAATCTAGTTTATTTTACGGGAGTCCATTTGAACATGAATGAGTCATATCATATATTATGATTTTAAATACATTAAGGCCAAAATTAATAGACATAATCGGGATCACAAGCGGTAGTCAGAACTTTCATTTCCCCATTTAAAAAGATACGCAATATCTAGACTTGAGTCCGAACATGTATAACAAAATGGTCAATTTTTTGTTCTGGGCTTAATAGCTTTATTTATAAAACTTTCTATTATATTATTATTATTTTCGCCCTTAGAATAGGTGTATTAGAGCACTCATTGATCTCACAGTATTATTAGTACTGTGAGATTTTGGGCATTTTCAAAGATGATGGGATGTAATAGATATTCTGTAATACATAATATTATGTATCCTTTTGATATTTTTTATCTTCTGAGAATCTTTCCTTGATTCTGACAAAGTGATAAATAATAATATACTATTTACAAGTGTCATTTTTCTTAATTTGATACTAAATAAAATAAAACCTGTTTCACAAGACAAACATCACCTCAGTTACAAGCATCATATAATTTCTTCAGCTTATCTTTTTTTGTGAGACATCAATTTTCTCAGATACATGGGTTAGTAAGTTTATGAAACAGAAACCAAACAAATGAGATACACATCTAACTTTATTGCAACTACATTCAAACAACGAGTCATACATCTACAACACCTTCTTCATTGGCTTGTAGAACTGAATCAGCTTGACAGTAATATTCACGTTGATCAAGAAGAAGGCAGCACACATGACGCCAACATAGATGAACACATCTACGCCTTGGTATTCCAAGTAGTAGGCAGGCACGAGCCACAGCAGCTGAATCAAGACCCACAGGGCAAACCGGACGGCCACTTGTTTGATGTTGACGATGGCGGGCAGGATGGGGATGAGCAGGGAGAGGAACCAGAGGAAGTACTGGCAGGTCAGCACGGGGGAGAACGCCACGAAGAGGTAGGTCTGCAGCAGCATGCAGAGCGGGATGTCGCTGAGGTTGAAGAACCGCACGGAGCACGCACTTGCAGGATCAGCTGGGGGACAAACTTGAGCACTGGGGACGAGACGTTGAGGTACTGCGAGAGAAAGTGTACGGAATAGTTGTGTTGACGTCCGTACGCGCCAAAATGGTACAGGTAGGACTCTGCAAGGAACTTCTCCCCGTACAGATAGTAGAAACTGCCTGTGAGCATCCCAGTGTGGACACAGTGGCCACGACGAGACGCGTCTTCTCTTTGTAGCTTCCTGTACGAGAGGAACAGAGGCAGGGAGAAGATGAGCGGGTACATGCGAAAGTGAATGCTCAGGCCTAGCAACACACCGTCAGCAGTGTTTTGTTGTAGAGACGGTAGTAGAGTGTCAGCAGCACGAGAGCACAGATCACACTGTCCGCATTGCCTCTTGATGATATGATAACAGATACCGGGTTGTACAACCACACCAGAGAAGACACATTGGCCAACTTGGGAGTACTGAATATGAGAGCAATCTTGTACACAACAATGCTAGTCAGGATATCAAAGATGGAGAAGAGAATCTTACCAAAGCTTCCATGAACATATAGGTTAGGTAAACACAGATATGAGATCAGTGGTGTATAGCGGTATGTTTCCCGGTGATAGGGAGAGTACCCTTTCTGAACATACCGTGCAGCGTCAGTAAAGACATGATAGTCCGTGTCAGTGTAGGGGACGTGGAAGTATTTGTCTACCAGCTCTCCCACTAGAACAAACAGTAGCCGGAGCAGTAGTGCACCAGCCAGGTGTTTACTACTTACTGGCAGGTCAAGTGAAAAGCGGGAGGGGGAGGGTTTGGCCACTTCATGGATTTTTGGCAACGCGTGATTGTTAGTAGGTTTTGCTGCCTCAATGGCAGCTGCTGCTTGTTTTCTGGTTGTCATTTTAAAAAAATATCTACTGATATTAAAAAAACAAAGTTACAATATGTAATGATAAAAGATTATCACTTTCAATATCCTACAAGAAATAAGTAAAAAGATATTTACTACTCATTATCTTTTAATTAACAAAATAATATTGAAAAATTCAACAAATACTAAAAATAAGTAATCTTTCAAAACTTATTTTATCTTGAGAGATACTTGACTCAAGCACTTTTTCAAATTGGCAAACTCTTTCATACAGATATCTTTATTCAATGTGCCCACTTCATAGCTGTTGACCACACATTCAGCATAGACAAGGCTTTCTTTTTTACACTGAGCCAAAACTTTTGGGGCTTCTCTCATACGCAATCTTGCTTTCCTAACACTCTCCATTCAATATTTGACCAATAAGCAAGGTAAAGTACACAATGAATGACAGAAAATTATTGTTTATTTTTCAGCTTCTGCTCCCAGGGCTTCCAATCTAGCAATTTCCTGTCTCATACGGATGCGTTCATCTCGTAATTCTTTTAGTTTGTCACTGTTAGTTTTAGCTTGGGCCCTATATTGTTTAACGTATTCTGGATCAGCACCTGAAACAAATTAAATATATAACAATTGTAATTAAAATTCTTGCGTTGAAAATTGACTGATTTTAGGCACTCAGCTAAAGCCAAATTGGCTTTTCTCTTATCTACTCATTTCTGATCTGTGATAAGACTGACAGGATAATAAACTTTTGTTGTTTGTTTAAAACCAGGATTAACCACATTTGAGAAACATGGATCATGAAGTAGGAATAAATAAAAGATTTGGTGATAGGACACACTTCAAGGATCAATAAATATTGAAATTATTTGGGGAGAAAATAGAAGTGAAAGTATGATTCTTCATGAATTTTTTAATTTATTTATTTAATAACAAGATAACATATTCAAAGGTATTTTTCCTAAGCTAAAGCTTCTAAGAAAAAATATTTTTTTAAACTTATAAATCAAAACTAAAACTACTCATATTAAAAGTAGAATAATAACAAGGTTTCAATGAAGTCTCAAAGAATAAAACAGTGAAGAAAGTATTACACAATTCTCATACCTATTGAAATAATTCGGCCTCTCACACACAAAGAGCTAACAACATTTTTCGAAATTTACAGAGAGCCAAAATGAGTTTTCTGCATAAATTTTCTGTTCACAGTAGGAACATTATCACTTCCCTGTACCTGAATGACCAACAACTTTTTCTGTGCAATTTGATCATTAACTTGACTATCATTACGCTATTGATTTCGAAAAGAGAAAATGAGGGATCGCCTGATTCAATTTGTTGTATCTTTCTTTGATTATATTGGGTTACGTCTATTTTGAGAACAAAATAAGCAAAGTAGACTCAATCT
This sequence comes from Bactericera cockerelli, assembly GCA_024516035.1. Lineage (NCBI taxonomy): Eukaryota > Metazoa > Arthropoda > Insecta > Hemiptera > Triozidae > Bactericera > Bactericera cockerelli. Next base: position 39,271,878 of record CM044956.1, read on the forward strand.
AAGCATAAAACGATTTCAAATTTGTGTTTAGCTCTTGTGTTGTCAGAGGCGAATTGTTCAGCAAGTTACAGAATATTTTAGTAGAACAAATAGAAGATTATTTATAAGAAACAAGTAGATCAGAGTGATAGCTAAACTGAACCAGCCCAATAAGAAATAGTTATATCAAGACAACTTCTATTCAGTATTGATAATTGAAAAGGAAATGTATACAAAAAACTAGAATGGAACTAGATTATCTACAGTGTGGACTATTTTTCAAATGCTTTGAGATGGTAATTTGTTTTTTTTTTTTTTTTTTTTTTTAGTAGTTATGAATCTTGGGTATGTAGAGAAAGAAAAAAAAGGTATCTAGTTTCATTTGAAAAACTTTGTAACTATCCACAGTTGATGGTAAACTATTTACAATTGTACAAACCAGAATCAGTGCTTAGTCAATGTTTTTGTCCACGACCTCTATACCTGTCATTCTATTTTATGTTGTATGCTGTAAATATAATGTGATTAAAATAAAAAAAAGAAGTTCATCAGCCAACATTTTTAGATAAATTAAGTGGCTTTTTTTTTGGTTGAACGTTTTCAACTGCAGTCATTTGGTTATATCTGAATGGGATTTTTGAGGCTTTAAATAAATTTTGTAGAGTACCTAATGACTTTAACTCTGTGTGTAATGTAATGTAAAGGAGCGCGCAATTAGCTCAGTGTTTAAGCACTTGCTTGCCATGTGAAAGGTCCTGGGGTTTGATCCCCTGAGCCAAAAAAAATGTATTCTAAATTTGGTTTCAGTTGTTTGTAAGGGATACCTTCCGGTGCACTTGTGTTGATCCAGCACCTAAATGGGAACTATTATGTCACTTCTTGCCCATCAGAAAGGGAGGCATATAATGGGATGGGCAAGCTACAACACAGACCACAAGCATCTACAGTAGTTCCTGTTTCATGGCTACAAAATAAAAAGGCTGTGAAACACTCATCTTTTTTTCTTTAAAAAAAGGGATTTTTTCCTCAAAACGTATGGTGTTTAACAAGGTGATAAGCATATTATTTCCACTAGGGGTCACAGGTTGGTATCAAACCAGGTAAATATTTTCAACAACCAAAGGACAAGAAGTTATTAGTTTGAAATTATATAAGAAAAGTTATTTGTTTGATACAAGAGCAGGCAATCCTATTAATATGAAAAATATACAAGCAAAAATCTCAACTTCATTTACCAGATTTACCTCTGGCAGATGAAAGTCCCTCTGATAAAATAATATTAGGTATCTTACCTAAAAACTTGTGAAGTTGATCTAAAGATGCATTTCTAGTTTGCAGTCTTTCTCTCTCAACATCAGGATGAACTTTGAACTCGTAGGGTATGTCTGCAAAAGTGTTATAGATGTATTTACTAAATACTATACAAAGTCCTATGGCAGTCCCTCCAATAATGCTAGCTTTACGATACCTCTCATACCAGGGTCTATGTTTTAAAATCGTTCTCTTCAGTGGAGGCAAACTGGGCATTCTCTTTTATCTGAAAGAGAGAGAAAAAAAAAAAAAACAATATACCATGCTATATCTGCATTGGATTGATATTTTTGTTTGTATGAAGGTGTTTTTCTTTCTCTCTTGTTTGTTTTTGTTTTATTTTTCTGGTCAACATTTATTCACAGGCACACAAGGATGATAATAGTCCTTGCTCATTTAATATTTACTTATTGGTATGTGAATTCTCACGTTACTTAACATTTGTGTTGATTTAATAACATATTACTACAAGTCTGACTTTTCTTGTTTGAAACATTACTAACTTCAATAGTATGATTACTTGACATCATAATAATGATAATTTTCTTTTCTTTTAAAAAAGAGACTTTCACCATGGCAGATTGAGGAACTAAAGAATAAAATTTAATAAGCTAACTGGGAACAAAAATTTCTTTATTTCAACTATAAGTTCAGATAATACTCAAGTAGTTGAAATAAAAATCATATTTGTTTATTTTGTTTTTTTAAGCATGATGGGATTTTTATCAGAGACAATGCCAACAAAATTCTAAACTTAAGCAACTTTGCCAGGATACTTGATTTCTCTGATGAAATCAGTATAAACAGAACATCATATCTTAACAACTTCTGCTGTATAAAAATTGATCAAGGAATATGGACTCACAATTAATACCTAGTACCTTGTTATTATTTGATCTTAGTTTGAATTATTTCTCAATGGAATTAAGAAAAAAACATTTAATCATTTTCATACATTTTTAAACCTAAATTACCACATTTTACTCACATAAGGTGTATAATATCAATTCCAGAACATGAAATAGAGGAAGCATGAAATTTAACACAACATTTTCTCAAGTATTCAAAGAATTCCAAGCACCTAGATTCTTGAAAATCATTCTCTAGAAAAAACAGTGAAAGAAGAAAGAAAAGAGTAAATGAGTTAGTACAGATTAGAAAACCTTAATTCCAGAACCAACTTCATATTCATCCTGTTATTATTCAAAGGCAATTTCTGAATGATATAAGAAAATGATAGACTTGAAAATTTGAATATTTTATAATTTAAATGACTAACTTTAAATTCCATTTTATTATGCACTGTTATTACTTATTTCAATGTAAGGGAAGTAAGAAATTCTTGAACTCAAATTTTATCAGTCATATTTATTTGAACATGTGTTTAAATAAGATTTTTTTTGTTCAATAGAATTTTGTGCTTACGTAGGTTAACAAGGTGAATCTCACATTAGATGACTGACAAATGTTTCTTTGATAGGATGATTGGGTGGTGGTCTTAAACTGGGTTCATGGTGTCTTCATTGACAGGCTATTTCTGGGCTGATTCTTATGAAACTTTCAGAAGATTCTTAGGATGATATATGACAATGATTTAGACCTGAGAATTGAATTTTTTAAATGACTTAAAATCCCAATTTTTAGTGCTCTGTTACTTCTTATTTCAATGTAAGGGAAGCAATTTTTAAGAAAAATTGAACTCAAACCTTATCATAGCAATACATTCTTAGAAATGACTTGGGTTTTTAAAATATTCAAATTTTTAGGGCTAAATCATTTTTAGATATTATTTCTCTGAAAGTTTCATAAGAAATGGCCTGTGGATAAAACCAATATGGACCTGTAAAGTATTCAAATTATCAGGGCTAAATCATTTTCTTGTATCATACTAAGCACATGGTGTCTACTAGATTTCTAAATTAAAATTCTTGAATTTTCCTTGACCCTAATTTTTTTGACCTTTGTTTCACAAGAACCAACACCCTAAAAAATCAAAATTGTAAGCAGATTTCTAGGTTTTTAGCTATGTTAAAAAATTGTATTTACTTTTTAATGTGCCATAGGGAACTTAACCATAAATCACATTTTTGTATACATTTGCGATTGGTCATGGTTCTCTCTAGATAATTGTTTAATTTAAAGTAGTATTTTTCAATTATTATGACACTGCAACCCCTATAGAATTGTTGGCGTTTGGAATAAAAATGTGCCACAACCAAACAAACTGAACCATGAGGTTGAACAATGACGACCCTAAGTAGATTTGGGAAAAGGCAAAGTAAAAGAAGAAGACAGAGCTGAAAAAATTGAGGTGCATTGGGATTCAAACCACGGTTACTCTGTGTGCAAGCCTAGTGTGATACACCACTTGGGCATGATGACTAATAGCTAATAGAGTTAAGAGAGGTTCTTTTCTAAAGATTTAAGGTGGGGTACTTGCCCTAGGCAATAACACTGCCCTTTAGTTAGGACATAAATATGTATACATTTTGTTTTTTTTTTCTTGTTTATATTATGAATATTGTCAATATTTATATTTAATTTTTACCATTATTTGTTATATATATATTATATGTTCTACTAATAAAGAGTTTCTAAATAAATTTTTAATTTCATATGGCACATTTAAATGTAAACACTTTGGTAAACAATACATTTGGTAGGGGAAAAAATCCCCTGTCAAAAGAGCCAGATAAATTTTTTTCTAAAAATTCTTGATCCAAGGATGAATTTCTTGACTTAACTTGAAATATCTTGACCTTTTCTAGAATTTCTTGATCTAGAAGATACCCTGAATCACTTTGTGAAAGTTTCATAAGAGTTGGTCTAGAAATGGTTTTTGGGATAGTCGATGGACATGGTATCTTGACCTAACACATAAATAATGCTCATAATGCAAAATATTAATGTTAACCAACACATTAAATGACCTTGAAGAGTCCTTCTCACTGAGGGGTAAAGCTTTAAGTGGAGGAGCAATTCTATCATGGGAAACAATGTGATCATCAAGAGACAATCCCTACATGGGCAGGTAATGCCTAAATTTGGACATTAGCCATTTCTGCTACACAGGAGATCAGAAGTTCAATTTTGAGGTTATGTATGGATAAGCACTGTAGGTACCTAGGGTTCTTCACAAAGTAACCTTATATTCTTATAAAACAAGTAAAATATCACTTCTGAAGAGGCAAGCAATTGTTCTATCTACTTGAGTATTTAAAAACTAACAAAATGCAATATTTTGGCATGTACTATCAGTTTGTTTTAACTTACCTTTCAGGCATTTTTGTATGCCACAAGCATGAATCTTGCACGGATCTTTTCTGTTAGACATACAGAGTTTGACTGCAAGTAGAAGTGGAACTCATGTAAGTTGATGGGTCAAGACGAAATGAAAATGATAATCCAAAGTTCAGGAGAAACAGGATAAAAGTAGGAAAAAAATCAAAGGTTCCTTAAATTTTTCAATCCTGAAATGATACAATTTTGAAAATTTCACTTTTGATATGACTTGTCTGTAGCGTCGTTCTCTGAGCACAGATTTCTATTCTATAGCTTCTGTGCATTCTATAAATCTGTTCAACTTTAGGGTTTTTGCAAAAAAAGACCATTATGGAAGAAGCGGTTCGTAAGAAATCATAAAACTTTCAGTTATAAGTTATAATTGATGAAATTTTGATACCGTATGGCTTTTAAATACAATAGTCGTAGGAGCTCATTTTACTTCCGAGAAATTTCTAATATTAGAAATCGGAAGTATTGTGTTCGTTTTTGTAAAAAAAAATATTTTTTTGCTCCGATTTTTTTTTTATTCATATTTCTGGACGTTTCATAACCTCCTGAGCAACTTTGGTTTTGTGTCCGTCTGTTAAAAATATTTCTTGTAACGCGAAAATCTCGGAAACTACTAAACGGATTTTGATGAAATTTTGCACACATATAGGAGACGTTCTGTAGATGGTCCCATTTTAAATTTATCAAATTCGTACTAGTGGTTCTAGGTGAAAGAGACCATGCGCCTGACCACTAAATTTTTACTTACGCTTATATCTCGTGAACGGTTCACCCGAATTTGATAAAAATTTGTATGTAGTATATGCATATTATTGTTTTACATAGGCAATTTATATTTATTTTTTAATTTATTATAATTTAACTCTGATATTTAAGAAAATTCGAAATTTTGGACAAAAAAGTAAAAAAATAAGGACCACGACTTGCCGATACAGAATTTTTGTGGAAATCAGAATGTAGAAAAAACGGTATTCTACCACATAAAACAACTTGAAGAAAATCGATTCAGTTGTTTTGGAGATACAAGTAATTTTGTATAAAATCTCAAAATTGGCACGTGTTTACAATGTGAAACAATCACGAGGAGGTATTGGGTCCATAATTGGCAGTGTTTTTTTACTGTGAATGTGAACTCACTCATCCTTCACATTCACGAAATCACTTATATCACTTGTGCAGATCAAGTAGCCACGGATAAATTGCTTGTGCAGTCACAGTTGTATACAGTTGATGAGACGCAGTATTCTTGCGATTTCGCAGCGCATCAGGTGCCTTATATTTATTCTGTGAACGGGCCCTGGCGAGACAAAAATATTAAAACTTTAATGTTTCATTTATTTATAGTAGGTATATATTTTCATTCATTTTCCTGAAGGATGAAATGTGTTGGTAGTAGAAAACTATTGACCTAACAATATATATAAAATGTATTATACTTTTATTTCATTTTTGCCTCTTTGTTTTTATTTCTCTGATGTTACGAGATAAAATAAATACATTTTATTTTAGGTGACATCTCTACTATACACAAGAGTACACATACAAACAAATTGAAGTGGAAGTTTAAGTAAATAGGCCGCGTCTAGCGTCTACACAAAATCACACACAGTATATACTACACACACAAATTAAAATGGAAATTTATAGTATACAGGCCTCGCCTACACTTAGAGATTTAATAATTTAAATTTCGCACAATATTTGACCAGGGTTTCGCCAAAAGCTAACCGCTTAAAATATAGATCTATTTAAATTATTTCTGTTGAAGCTCCATCTATTTATTCACTTAACACTAATCTATTATCTTGAAGCTCTAGTCTAATCACCTGATGCTCTAATTTATTCACTTAACACTGATTTACTATTTCGACACTTTCATCTATTAACTTGATGCTCTATTCTTTTCACTAAACTTATCTAATCACTTGACACTCTAATCTATTCTCTTTGGCACTCTTAGTATTTCACTTGACACACTGTAAATTCACTTGACGATTTAATCTATTCTTTTCATTCGGTTGGCGTTAGGAAGGGCATCCAGCCATAAAAAAACGTGCTCCACCCTACCAACCTCAACCATGAGGTTGAACAATGCCGACTCCAAAAGCAACATAAGCTAATATGGGATAAAGGCAAGGGAGATGTATTTCATTATCTAATCTATTCTCATAATGCTCTAATCTGAGTGAACCAGACTTTGCTGGAACTTGTTCCATGAACGCTCTGGGCCCTATTCGAATATACTGCCCAGATCCTCCGAATCTCCCATTCTCCGTTTGAACCGTCAAATATCGTTCAACTATCGATATCAGAGAGTGCAATCGGAAAGTGAAAGAGGGAGTTGAAATAGCTGTTCTGCGCATGACAGTACGTCACTGATCACGGACTCGGGACTCGGCCTCCTATCTGTTGTGCACAGGCCGCAGGTGTCCGTACTCGAAGCTGATCTTCAGCTCTCCCATTTTCGTCTCCGACAGGAGATCGGGAATGAACTCGACGGTGAACGGGGTGGGCTCAAACTGGTGGGGTGCCGTGTTGCCCACCTTCAAGTAGGTGACAAGTTCGAAGGGCGCGATTTTGGCGAAGTTCCCCGACTCGGGGACAGGGGGGCTTTCGGGTGCGGTAGGGGGGGAAGGGGAGTACGACCCAGGGCCGGACTTAATGAAGCTTCGCGTCAGCTTCAGCGGGAACTGAAACAGAGGTACGGTGGGAAATTATTATTATACTTTCTTTCAATCAGCCCAATTTTCATCTCTACAATGTTGTATGCGGTAATTATTATTCCTCACCAAATATTCAAAGACGGTCGTCACATTTTTATTTGAATAGTGAATACCTATCACAATGACTCATCATGTGCTCCTTAAAAATTGAAAATTCAATCATCAAATTTAATGAAAAATCATATTTGCATTACCTTCGAGGGTGATGTAACAATGGCTCAAATTTTACAAAACTAGCTTTATGTATGCGTATGCATGACGTGATTTTAGTTATTATGTTATAAATTTAGTGGTAGCTCGTCAGCATTCTAAAGCTCCAAAGCGCATCATTTGTCGATATCCCTTTATCTCCCTACCCACGAGACAAAGGAAAGTATCCTTTAGTGTGGGTAGGTGAGCATCACTACTAGAATAAGAATATAAGTAATGTTCTTACATTTTAATCATTATATTATATTATTAATTATGTTCATGTATGTAACATTTAATACAATAAACGTAGCTGATATTTACAATTACAATTACAAAAATTACAACTATCCATATTCCTTCTCGTAATGACGCCACTGATCGCTATCCATACAACTATTGCTCATTTCTCCTCCCCATAAATTCAAGTACAGAGCAGACAAATTTCTGCCCTAGTGGCGATTGATCCCGGATCACCATGCGTGCACGCCTGGTGCAACACCACTCGGCCACGGTGACTACTAGCTACGTAAATATCAGCCTTACTAAAATTTGTAGTGATTGGGACACAAACCATCGATCTCCAGAGTACGAATTCGCTTCCTTAACAACCGAGCTATTGAGATCAGAGTTGAAAATAATTAATAATAATACCGGGTGTACCGGTTCATTTATTAACGAGCATCAGAGCTCTTTGTACAATATAACAATATTTATAACAAAAATCAATCGAGATACACAAAAACGCAACACATACATACATACATGGTAAATGGTAATTGAAAGACATTAAAATACTCTACAATATATATCACAATTGTTTTAAAAATCAAATCCACAGATAAAAATCAAATAATCAAAAAAGAAATAAATGACAAGTTGAAAAATAGAGATAATAATAATAAATCATTTGTTTTATTTTTCATATTTTTTTTTGTATACAGAGGACCCATCCTAAGCCATTTTTTTTTGGCTTCTAAGATGAGATCACTTCATTAAACTTTTGTAGGGGTTATTCAAAGTGATATGATCCAACTTAATTCTTCTTCTTTCACTTTGCCTTTTCCCAAACCTACTTGGGGTCGGCATCCAACTTACTATTATAATGTTAAAAATCTGTTGCGTGATCTGTGGAAAGGATCCACATAATAATAAGACTCTGAGGGTTAAGTGGTAGGAAATGCTTTGAGCTTTAACAATGACTACTGGTTAACTTACAGTAAATAGTTTTTTATTTATTTAAATAAAACAAAGTTATTTGTGTTGATCACTTTCGTGATCTCACAACGACTCAAACTCGCTTTACCAAATCTTCATCGCCGACATATCGATGAAGCTACTGAGGTCGGTCTTACACTATAGAATATTATTATTATTATAACTTACGTATGGGTTATCCAGCACTTGCTTCACATGGATGATACTAGTGAGGTGCCAGACAAACTTGGTGAATGTCCCTACTGGGGGCTGCTTGGATATGAAGGCCACTGTGGAGTTGGGTAGGCGTCGTTTGGGGCCCAGAGTTGCCAGTCGCTCTCGAAGGCACTCGAAATAGTTCTGAAAAAAAAAAAATCATGCATTAGTGGTCAATGTTGTACTCATGGTAGTCTGGTAGCATAATAATAATAATAATAATATCGCCTTATTTTTACTGCCCGATTAGAACTATTAAGTCACATTATTCCAGCAGTAAGCCCAAGACTTATTATGTGGTAAAAATCCCAAATGGAAGGATAACTTGTCATGCCCCGGTTGGGTTTCGAACCCATGACCTCTGGAATTTCTGGATTCACAAAGTGCTGCCTTTATTACTGAGCTACCGGGAACGCATAGGAATCCGTTGGTTCGAATTACATCCCAGGTATGAATTTCTCCTTATTTATTTGAGGCTTCGACCACCAATGAATGGCACCAAAACAACTGCTGTAATAAGGAGTTATTTGGTCTCAATGGGGCAGTACAAACAATAAAGGGACGAGTAATTTGTAATTCGTCTTGACAAAAAAGTCAAGTTTAACGCACGTTCGTACTTGTAGGCATGAGATAAGAAAAATAAACGAATGGTTTTTGTCATATTTTTTTTTATATAGGAATATTAAATTTCAATTTCTATTTGTAATCGTACAATAATAAAAGCATCTTTGAGAGAGTATTCTACAGGTAGTATGCCAATCTCACTAGTGCCACATTTCTCTTCACAATACTTAATCTGCGAGGGAACTATGTATAGCAAAAAAGTAAGGATACTGTTCATAATACCCTTGATATTAACAAATACTTAAAATAAAATCGTCGAATGTCACTGAAAATATGTGAAAGCCGTGTGATAATACGCGCGATATTCACGATCTTGACGGGATATAGGAACATGAACAAAACAAGAGAAATGCGAAAATCACGTGACAAAATATTGTGCATGAATATCCTGACAAAGCAGCAAGAAATCTGTGAATGCCGCAATCCTACACAAGTATACAAATACATGAATATTACGACAACGTCTACAACTATACAGGGTGAGCATAAAGTCTCACCCCACCCCCCGTATCTCGAGAATGGCTGAAAATACAAGAAATTGCAAAAACCCGTATTCCTTAATTTTTGGGGGGATTAAATTTAAGACAAAAAAAATTTGCCTACAGGGCCCCAGTCAGGCTGGGCAAGTGGGCATGGACCAACTTTAAAATCTTAAATAGAATAGTATGTATTGTGGCATATTGTTTTAAAGGTCTCATAGAGAGAATTTCATTACAAGAAATTTCAGTGAGCTATGACTTACCGTTCTTGAGATACATGGTCGGACGTCCTGAGTAATATCCATATATTTTGTTGACCTATATCTCGTTGACCGTAAATTCCAGAAAAATGAAATTTGTTGATAATAACTCCTTATGGCAAGAACTTTCGAACAAGTTAAAACTTGATTTGTTTTTTCGTTAAATTTTTCGGACTGTTCGTCCGGCTGGCTGACATAACTGACCAGAAACTAATATCAACAGAGTATGTCGAGTTATACCTTTTTCGACGAAGTTTGTAATAAGGAGTTATTATCAACAAATTTCATTTTTCTATAATTTAGGGTTAACGAGTTATAGGTCAAAATATATGGATATTACGCAGGACGTTCGACCCTGTATCTCGAGAACGGTAAGTTGTAGCTCACTGAAATTTGTTGTAATGAACTTCTCTCTGTGGGACTTTTCAAACAATATGCCACAAGACATACCATTCTATTTAAGATTTTAAAAATGGTCTATGCCCAGCCTGACTTGGGCCGCGTAGGCAAATTTTTTTTGGCTGAAAATTAATTCCCTTAAAAATTAAGGAATACGGGTTTTTGCGTTTTCTTGTATTTTCAGCCATTCTCGAGATACGGGGGGTGGGGTGAGACTTTATGCTCACCCTGTATATGTATAACTGTGTACTTTCCAACTCGTGCTTACCATAGGGGTAGGAAAAAATGTTAGAGTTTTGGGCTTGGTGCACTCGAACTGGTAATGCATTTCCAGATATATTCTCTCAGATATTGCACCTACCCATCGCAGGAACTCAGAATTGACATGTTCCTCACGCTTCAGATTTTCTTCCATGAGTTCAAGTGTTTTGGGTGATGGCTTTTTACCTGCAAGAGAAATTATAGTTTTTAAATCAAAGTTTAGACCTCTGTTGCTAAGTTTTTCTTTTTCTTGAGCAAATAGCCAGAATTTCAAGGTGCGTACTTTGCTAGTTACCAACCCATTTTTTTTTATACATAATTCTGTAGTCACCGTGGCTGAATGGCTAGCGTGCTAAGCTTTCACACATGGTGACCTCGGTTCGAGTCCCAGCAGAGTTGGAATTTTTCGGTTCTGTACTTTGGATGTTACGGGGTCCCCTCATACCTCGTGAGGAGAAATGAATAGCTGCTTTGATGTGAGCAGCGACCAGTGGCCGAATTATAGGCAATAATAAGATATTGAGATATTAAGATTGTATTATAATAACATAAAACACATTTATCTTTGTTATTATTAATTCTGAATATGGAATATCATGAGGACACGTCATAGCATGTTCTAATAAGAAGTCCTGAGTCCATGGTAATAGGTATCTTTTCCATGCACCGGAGTCTTAAAATAGAAAGTTTAAATTTTAAATGACTACCATTTAATCTGGTTAGCAGTTGACAATTTCCTATTTACTCTTTCCTTCAAGTACCCCACCGACACTAAAAAAAACTTAAACACACAATCTGGTATTATAAAATGGTTAGTATGTGTACGCTTATAAATCGAGAACCACAAGTCAGATTGAGATGAAATTATATCTATAATATGTACTCTAAATGATCAATTTAGACTTACCCATATATTTCACTATTCTTTTGTGGTTATCAATGGAATTATTAACAGTCTTATCATTGCTAGTTTTGACTACTTTTTCTGTAACACCACTGTTGTGGTTGTGGTTTTTTCTTTTCTTAGAACTAGAGTCTTCAGTTGTGCTATTTACTACCAGTAAGTTCTCATTGGTGGTCTTGGTTTTTTCATCATTTTGAGTGACCAAGTTGACTGTGAAAAATAAACAGGGTAATTTCAGCTGCTAGAAATGTATGTCTTTTGGACTGAAAAGAGGGAGCAAACTAACTTACCTCCAAAAGATTCAGAACCCTTAAATAGATGAAAGCCTTATGTTATCACTAAAGGTTAGTTTTTTCTATCACTTGTGAGTTACTAGACGCTAGAAATCTGTCTTTTGGGCTAAAAAAAGGAAGCAAACCAACTTAGCTAGTAAGAAATCAGAACCCTTAAGTTGATCAAAAGCCTTGTTTTGAGAGTTACTATTATTATTATCTGACCTGGTTGCAGGGTTTTCAGTGAAACCCTTACAATTAACACTGCGACATAATTAGATCTATTGTGACCAGTTGATTCTATTCGATTTTAACGTCCTGATTTGAGATGGATAGTCAAGACGGGGGTTTTACCCTCCATTCGCTGGGAATCGTACCAGCTACCCACATTAACCTCACCCAGCCTGGGTAGGGCCGGAAATACCAGCCTCACGTGTTTGGAGGGGACAAAAATTTCTTCGAAAAGTCTGCCCCAACCGGGAGTCGAACTCGGGACCTCTGGATTACGGGCAGTAGTCATAACCGTTACGCCACTAAATTCTGCTTGAATTCCTATGAAATACCATCACATACGTAAAAACAAACTATAAAAACATGATGAACCTATAGGTCAATCAATCAAGAATGAAAAACCAATCCAATACCGACCTAGTTCTTCTTTGTTCTCGACACTGAGAAACTTATCCTGCACCAGTGTCGACGCCGAGGTGGCTATCAAGTGCTCATCAGTGGCGGAGTGGTCTATCGTCAGGTAGGTGTACACCGAGTGCATGTCCTCTGATGAGAGGATTTTCAAATCTGACGAATCGGTCACGCCGGTCGCGTCGATCAGCTCTACGCTCTCCAGTTCCTGAGATATGAGAGTTAGTTAAAAAATACTTCCTGTGTCATCTACAGATATATCGTCGGCTAGAAGGTAAAACTGACCAAGTGACAGTTGGTCTTTTCTCGATTTTTCGTTACTCTGGTCGGAAATTAACCTAACTATTGGCTAGAAATCAAAAGTTCGGTAGTATTCAAACATATGCGCGGGAAAAAGCGAAAAAACAATTTTTACCTGAAAGACTGGTGGAGATTTCAATGACCAAATGGAGATGGTCCAAATGCAGATGGTCAGTTTTACCTTCCAGCCGACGATATATTATATTATGTATGTACTTGGAAGTGATTATATGACAATATACTTTTTGATGCACACTTTATTATACGTAAATAAAATCCATTTCTCTACATCAATAGCCACCGTGGGCGAGTGAAGTAATACACTAGGCTTGCACGCACGCGGGTTCGATCCCCAGTAGGTTAGGACTTTTTCTGCTTTGTACTGGAAACATTTATACCTCGTGAGGAAAAATAAGTAAAAATTTGTCTGAGTAACGACCAGTGGTGTCATTACCGGAGTATAAAGAATAAGGTAAAATAATTTGGACATGTAAAGGAGTCTTGGACTTAATCACAAAGAAATCATACTTAAAAAAAAAAAAAAAAAACTTTAACTTAACTATTTACAACAACAAAAATTATATAGTAGCTTCCAAAATATAATACTAATTTTCATGAAATAGTAGCAATTTAATCACAAAGAAATCACACTTAAAAAAAAAAAACTTTAACTTAACTATTTACAACAACAAAAATTATATAGTAGCTTCCAAAATATAATACTAATTTTCATGAAATAGTAGCAATTTAAATTTATGTCTTATTTGTAGTGACCTAGGCCAAAGATGGGAAATGAAAATTCCACATAGAATGGCTAATTATTACTTGTTTCTTAGACGTTGCTTAGCTTCAGTTATCTTATAAGAACTGATGTATTGATAATGCTACTGAACCTGCAATGATAATAATTATTATGTAGTTTTGTAACTCGAAAGACGGTCCACTCAAATATTTACATAATATATCATGCTGTCTTATTTTTTAGTTTGGTGTTAGATAAATGGAAACTTGTTTTAAAATAAAAAAAATCTTACCTGAGACATACTGACATTATCAGCTGCTGCAAGTATTTCCGGATGCACATTGAATATAGCCACTAGCTGATCATTATCCTCTTCAGTGGACAGGTACTGATTCACAAATAGGGTCATCATATGTTCTGACTCCATGAAGTGGGAAAACTCTTGTGAAAGTTTATGATCCGAGGCAAAGGAACAGATGACTGCGTAATAGTGCACACACTTTCTCTCATTTATGTCTTCACATATGTAGGAACTTAGATCCTGAAATGAGACAAATAATTATTTTGATTTTTTTGGGACTTTTTGTCTTGACCCCGCAGTTTGAATAAAGCAGTACTACGAGTATACTACAGGGTGTCCTATTATAAATGACACATTCAAATATCTCGAGAACTACTGATGATAGAAAAAATCTGTTCAAGATCATTTTCATTGCTCTAAAGGGGACATTTGATGGTGACCTCTAAATGTTTCTTGGATGACCCTTTCAAAGTTATTTCAAGGTCACCTTTAGAATTTTAAATGGCACCCCTAATTAGGTATGAGAAAAGTTAGAGTGAGAGGAATAGAAGAAATAAAAGAGAAACATTTATATCTATTTTTAATGATTTAGAGAAATGGCATATTTATTTGTAATTTACTGCCTACCAAGCTACAGGGAAGCAATGGAAATAATAATAAAATAATTTAAAGTTTACATTTTCATGGATTTTAGGATCTATGACAAAATTTTGACATTTTTTCCAATCAGTTCGAGGCATGCTCTTGGAGGCAGGCATTTTTTTAAGAAGAATATTTATGACATTTTATTTTTTTACTCCCCAAGTACCTTTAATGAAAAAAATAATAACTATGGCACTTAAATTACCACGGGTAGCTCAGCTGTTGATAATGACATCCACCTTGAATAGTCCAAGCTTGCTACCTTGCTTGCTAAAGGACATGTACAGAGGTGTCGGTAGTCAGGTTTATCTTTGTGCTTCACATTGTTAAAAATTGTCAAATGTAAATAGCCAAGTGGATGTTTGGAAGATGTTTTACATTTAACAACAAACATGGATTTTGATATTCTTTGTACAACTGGTCCCGAGGTGGAAAAATTATCTGATAACAGGTCCCAGAGACCCTGAAAAAGACAAAAGGACAAAATTAATTTAAAAAAAACACTGCCAATTATGGACACAATACTTCCTTGTGATTGTTTCACATTGTATACACGTGGCAATTTTGAGATTTTATACTAAATCACTTGTATCTCCAAAACCACTTAACCAATTTTCTTCAAAGTTGTTATAATAGAATACTATTTTTCCTACATTCTAGAACTAGATTTTACAAAAAATTCTGTATCGGAAAGTTGAAGACCTCATTTTTTTCACTTTTTTGGATTTTCTTAAATATCAGTGTTAAATTATAATTAATTAATAAAATTATAAATAGCCTATGTAAAACGGTAATATGCATATTCATGCAAAACAATGATAGTAATAAATGTACTACCATATTAGGGGGTGGAAAATGCTTTGAGCTTTAAACTCATCTATTGGTTATTTTATATGAGAGAATCATTATTATATACATATATTGTAAATAATCTGTTTGATTAAAGGGACAAATACTAACAACCTGCTCTATTGGGGCATAATATAAATGATGTTCTATAGATAATATTAACTTACCTCTTTTATATTAGGTGACAAGTCCATTGAATCAATAATCATTGGATTAAGACACAAGGAAGTAGCAGAGACAACACAATTTTTGGCAGCTTCAATATGTTGACAGAGTGAATTATTTTCTTCACTTGTCTGCTGTCCTTTCTCATGAACTTTCAAAATCTCTGAGTCAAATGTTTTTGGACACTCATCAATGAAACAGAGACCTTTGCATGAACTATTGAGTGGAAGCTGTACAAAACCACGTTGATCAGTACCTTTTTCATTTATTCTAACAGAAAATATCTGGAAAAGAATAAAGTTCAAGTTATGCAAACTAATACTGACAAAGGGAACTAACCAAATTAACAGAGCAGACAATATTTTCATCTTAAATAGCAAATTTAATACAAAGATTTAGAATTTCATGAGTCAAATTAAATGAGCAATAGTTTAAATATTGGTTTTCAGAAATGTTTACAGGGTGTTTCAGAAAAGTGTGCCGTTATTTTAAACAAGTGTTATATGGACTATTTTAGGGGGGGGGGGGGGGGGGGGGTCAAGTCTATAACAAAAAGTGTGAAAGTGCTTCATAAGGGAGATACATGCTTCTAAAGGTTCTTTAAAAAAATCTAAGATTTTGAATTTTGCCTTACCCGTTGGTTATTGAAACACAGAAAAAAATTGACTCCCAATACAAGATGATGCCATTATTTTAATGTGGAAATTGAGGTTATTGCACTATCAGGTGCAGCCATAGGGTTCATAAGGGTTCTCACATATGAAGCAATTTTTCCTTTTTTGTTATAGACTTGACCCCCCCTAACATGGTTCATATAACACATGGTTAAAATAAAGGCACACTTTTCTGAAACACCCTGTAGAAACTCCAAATTCTGGGAATAAGGGGATATGAAAATGAAACCTACTGTTCTAAAATAAATACAGCAAATTTATAGTTAGTTTATCACATTTGAGTTAATCTTGATGTGATATCACAATTACTCAAACTTGGTTTACTAAATTTTTGCTTAACTAGGACTTATCAACCCCAGCTACTGTGGTCAGTCACCAAATTCACTACTTAATGATATTAATATAAAAGAAATAATACTTTAGAAGTGTAGGTAACTTACATGTGTATTATCATCAGTGATCAGTTTGCATGCTTTGATTAGAGCTTTGAAATTTTGATCTTCAACATTTTTCAATATATTGTCACACAGTACATTTTTACAGAAAACACCTCGAAATCCATTATATGTCCCACACTTTGGACATTTCTTAATTCCTCTGTTTGTGGATTTCCCAAGACCTTGAAGAAGACTTTTCACTTTCATTGAATCAGGATCCATTTTAGCTGTTGACAGAGGAAACAGGGAAATCTTGAAAATACTAATAAATTAACTTGCAGTTGCAAATTAGTCTCCTGAACACATCAGAGAGTAAAATATATCTCTTTTGGCAAAAAATTCTGAGAGTCGATGTAAATGGATTCAAGTAAGAGAGAAGGAGAGGTACAACTTACAAATTTAGCCAAGTCAACACAAGCACAAGCCAGTACCCAGTTACTACCTAGTACAAGTAAATTACTTGGTACTTGTACCATTATAATATAAAGTATGCAGTAACAAAACAAATCAGCTGGTAGGAGTATAAAAAGGGCACTACTCTTTGTTGTGCCTAGGGTGCTGGCAGGGTGTAAAACGGGCCTGCAAATCTTACTTAACTTCAGCACTCACCAGAACTAACGGTGAAGACTATGTATGCCATTTCACACTGCATGCAAGAGTTCAGCCAACAGTGAAAAACCTTGTGACTGAATAAAGATATAAAATATTTGATCTCAAAGATGAGACATTTTTATTTCATGATTGTGATGTCTTACCAAGTGTCCAGTTCCTTCTGAGGTTATAATATTATTTTTTCAAATTTGATTAACACAGCCATTAATGAAACAACTATACTAATGAATACATTACAATGAGAACATGACACAAGTACTTTACTTATGCTTAAAATTTATTATTCAAGCATATCATATCATTATCAGTAAGCTTTCAGTGATATGATCACAATTGAATGGCAATAATACAAAAATATTCAAGAAAATTTGATTTTTGAAATTTCGCGCTTTGTTCAAAACGATAACTAGCGAGCTATTCGATTTTTCTTGTATAATAATCGATTATTGAATACTCTATTCGATTCAGAAATTCAATTGAATAATTAGGGTTTAATATTAAAAAATAACCCTAATTAACGCTGCAATCAGCGCATCGGTTTAGAGTCTTAGCCCGATATTCGCTAGGTAAACTAGTCAGCTAACTATACTGTTAACCTCACTCAGCCTGATTCATTGGTAATACAGAATGTTCATGTCTTCATCAATTCAAAAACAACCCGGTAACCCATCCACCGTCTTCACCATGTTGGAAGTTTCTTAGCATTGCTGGTTGCTCGCCCATCCTAGGATGATTGAGGGATGTACTGTGGAAATCTGTTTTTTTTTTTTTTTTTTTATCATCAGCGATATATTTTGTGTCTTATTTTAATCTGTGGTCCTAAATAAGGAAAGTAAAAAATTCTTATCTAATATTGCACTTCTAGGCAACAAGTGGAAAACTTTAACACAAAATTTCAACATTTTAATTGTGACCCTTCTAGATGTAGTATCTGAACTGCGACTGAACAATTAAAAAAAAAAAGGTTTTGACGTTTAAGATTTAATACGGTTTGAAAATATATAGCCAAGTAGGTAGGTAACTACTTAGATATCAAAAAGAAATTTCTATTTATATAAAAAAAAACAAAGTTTTTAGCAAAGCAAAACATTTTACACAGGAAGGTATGTAAGCTCAAAGGTCGAGTAAATAGATACGTAAGAGTTTGCCTATTCGTAAATAAATTTCGTTTCGTTCTTTGCTTAAATAAATAAAGATGTCTAAAGTATTTCTCAAAGGCATAGAACCTAGTCTGTTTTCTATCTAAACAGAATGTAATATGTGAGTTGTGAGTTACTAGTACCTAGTACATTGCAGCACTGTTCCGTCATAATAAGAACAACCTATGTTATAAAATAGGTATTAAAATAAGTAGTATATTACAACGGCTCAATCTCAGGTCTTCGTCTCAAAAAATCAATGGTATCACACTTTCGGTTTCATCACATTTATCCCGAAGAAAAGTCCATGATTTCGCTGAGTTGATCAAAGATCCGTTTAATGAAAGTATGGAGTGAGGGTTCAATTGTGTTTAGAATTTGACGTAAATTTCGAATATTAAATTAAAAAGAGGGAGTTCTATTTAAAAATCTAAAGTTGATGCCTGTTTTACTACTTTTGAGTCACCGTGTATAGATTTCCATTCTGCCAAAAATGGATAAACTTGCATTAGAACAAAATTAATCAATCAATCCGTCTCCGAACTTCTCGATCACTCTGTATACACCAGTTCTCATACGTCCACTTAAGTTTAGTTACGTCCAGCGTGGTGAGGACATGGATTGATGACCGTTCTGATTTCAAATTAATCCAAGGTCATCATGGCACTCTACGTTCTGCTGGCCCTCGCCCCACTCAGGCTGGGTGGGATTAATTTGAGTAGATGGGTTGTTTGCCTAGTGAATGGTGGATAAACCCCTATAGGGATGACCATTATATTATTATGTTAAACCCCTGTAGTGATGACCATTATATTATTATGTTAAACCTCTGTAGTTGAAAGGGACGCTAAACACAAATAAACAAACTTCACATGTAAAAGTATCCAATTTCAATCATTCAAGAAAAATTGCAATGCCATTTTTATAATCTGAAAGATTGTTATTTATTTTGTTACGTGTCAAGATGTAGACAGGATTGCTTTCCACAAAATTACGTTCGATGCATGCTATGCAGTCAATGAACAAGTTCCTGCTTCTAGTTTGTGTGCAAAGTTGAGAATGTTTATTTATGTCTGCACAAGAATGCATTACCTAAATTAATAAAAATAAAGAAAGTTTATACAAGGGATTTAAAAAATGTGTTTTAGGAATTTCTCTAAATCGCGCATATTTCGCCCCAGCCCGTTTTTAACCTGCAACATAATTATGGATCAAGAGGAAGAGAAATTCATTTTCTTTTTTAATATGGACTTCACTTCACTTTCAACCACATGGTCATATCGGGACAGGGGTTTTACCCTCCATTGATTGTAAACTCACTAACCATGCAGTTACTTAAATCAACCTGAGTGGGGCCGGAAATAGCCTGTATCACGAGGCGAGGGTTCGAATTTGAATGGTTAACCATTCAAGTCCTCACCTCGCTGGACGTTGCTTAACTTCAGTGGCAGAACGAGAAGTGGTCTATTCATATTCAACGTGTCATCGACGCTGACTGGCTACATTTTTCCTATTTGAATATTCGAATTTTCTCAGTTTTCCACTGTTGAGAAATAAGTCAGCACAGGAACTCATTGTGAAAGAAAGTAATATTTTTTGAGAAATATATTTGACATGAGAACGGAAATCGAATCCGCGACCTTGCACAAACTTAGAAATCAAAAAGCTAATTAGAGCCTTGATTCTAAATGACGTACACGCTACCTACCCTATTTTTATAATTTAACTGAATTCGATTTGTAAATAAATGAAAAACCCATGATAAGATTAAAAGAGGTTTCTTATAAATCAACTTTTTACATGAAAAAAAAAAACAATGTTAATGACCCGTCAAAAATGTCAGATCATATAAATGACTTTCATTACTATAATAACAAAGAATGACAAATTAGAACATTACCCTACATGAAATGATTTCGTACCACTACATTAGAAGGTTTGTAATCAAGATGTAAAAATATTAACAAGTTTTACTGGGTACAAAGGGTAGCAAAAGAACCCCACCCATGATTTTTTTTTGTCCGCATTATATCTGATAGTGTGACTGTACCTAGATATTGTGAAGTATTAAAAGTGCTATGTATTTCAATTTAAAAGCACATAGCTTGCTAGCTCTTTTTCTGGCATTTTTTTTTTCAAGACTGAGTTTTAAAAACGCAAATGACTTCTAAATAAAGAGAATACAAGAATCTAAATAAAGAGAAATATTTGTAGAATTATAAAACAGGATTAAAATTAAGATAAGCCAGACCCACCCTCAAGTCGGAGGTTCAACCAATCATGGCGCAGTCTTGAGGTGCCTACAGTCTGTCTTATCTTAAATTAAATCCTGTTTCATTATTTGACCCTTCGAGTCGAATTATAAAATATGATTACAATAAAAATAAGAGCCTCAGTCGGACTTTCCACCAACCACAGCGGTCTTCCTTTATACCTTATCTAATTATATATTATTTTATAATTATTTGGTATTTACTCTGTTTAAAATTAAACCTGGGGCAGACATTGAATTTTCACTTCTGAGTGGAGTATAGATAAAATGAATAGGTTGAGTCCTGTCCGGAAATGTATACCTAAATAAGGTCTACATAATATAATACAGATCTTGATAAATGTGAAACGTAACATAAAGAGAATATATTAAATAAATACAATGTATCTACAGTATCCAAGAAATATCTGAAACTAAAAAAAGTAGCTATTAATTATTTTTTTTAATAAAATCTTTTCTAGAAAAAAGATACATGTCTGAAACTTAACAAAAGTACCTAGCTATTAAAAAATATAAATAATAATAAAATTCTTCTAGAAAAAGATAACTTTTACTCTAGGTGGGTATTTGATATTTTTTAAGGGATACATTTTTAGAGAAAGCATCACTGATAAAATTTTAGCGAAAAGGTCGCTCCCAGAAGCTTTATCACGGTACCCTATTCTTTATTATTTTTACTACATTCATAGGTATGTAGAATAAAAACCGTCATAGCCGGAACAGTGAAATTTACTGTGGCTTTGCATGGGTTTGCGCATTTGACCAGTGGCGAACATGGGAGGGAATAAACTTTTACTGCCCTAATACTGACGAATAAACATATTTTAGGAATTCAATAATAATAATAACACTCTTTAGTGTAAGGTAACCACCAGGCGAGGTTAATGCTGAAATCATTTTCTACCACCTAACCCTCGGAGGTTTATTATTATGTGGTCACAAGCTCAAATTAATGAGGAAATATTCATGCACTGGGTGGGATTCGAACTAACGGATCTCTACGCTACCTGGATTACCATCAGACTAGCGCTTTAACCACTTGACTACTAGTACACAGGAATTTTATTTATTGGAGGAAATATCAAAATTCGGGCAATACTTGTATAAGCACGTTGAGTACGAGAGTTCCTGATGGATTACCCGAGATAAGCAACGTCCAAGATGGAGAAAACATACCCACTACTCACCATGGCACGCATTATTTTTTGTCAGACATATGTTTAATACTGATGGTATATTTCGGCACCACTCAGGCTGGGTGAGATATCCACATGACTAGTTGGGACAGTACACCAGAAAATGGAGGGTGAAACTCCCCGTTATAATTTAACCACAAAGTTTCAAAGGGATTAACACAAAGTAGGTCGCTTCAAACCTTCAAATTTGTAAACCTATAACGATGATTCGTCCCTTTTGTGTCTGTATAATAAAAACATTTCGATTTTTTTATTCCAATTTTATTGAGAGACTGACAGTATTCGAAAGCTGTTTCAATACGTCCCAATGTTCTATATCTATATTATCACCCCGCTCCTGCACTGGAAAGCGGCACAGTTTCCCGGCTTGCGTGCTGCATGCTATCTGCCCGACTGATTATTACCTCTAATTATTTGTTCTTGTGACCTTTTAATATGTTGCCAAAGTTAATTCGTTCTCTATGTCTAGAACTTTCGAACATTTCGCGAGGGCGGGCGGTAACCTTAGTTCTTTAGTCTACAATTTAATAGGACATTTGAAATTATTATCATCCGAACATCGAACTTTCATTAAAAGTCTCTCAGGAACGTATATCTATTTAGAAGGAAAAAAATAGTCTCCGCATCGCTTGTGCAGAACGAGTATTACCTATATCATGCAGTATTCATCATTTTTCTGTTACCTATTATAAATATTATAATTACTATTATGGAGAGTAGGAACTGATAGCTTTTTTGTTGTTGTTGAAAATTAGCTATTAAATTTCAATAGAAATTTCATAATAATAATTGACTGTTAGTAGATCGTAATCAAAATTTGTCCCGATAATTTTCTTTTCAAATATAAAGTATACGACCATCCAAATTTCATCTATGTTAAGTTATTCTTCATTAAAATAAAATTAGTTTCAATGATCTTGAATATTGGCAAAACAATCCTCCACGAAGCTTAACATATTCAACGCAACAAGTCCGCTACCACTTCATCTAGGGAATCTAAGATAAATTCATTAAATTCCGGAATTTTGGGGATTATTTTTTCTCAAGATTTTATAGAAAGTTCTCAAAATTCAGTCACTTTGTTTACATTAAATCATACAAAATACGCGGTTTGAGACTAATATAGACAGTTAGACACCAGTTATAGGTAGGTCAATGGGGGAAAAACAATAATGGCTGTTTCGAGACTCGACTGCTGAGTCCCAGCTCACGTGATCAATTTGGAGCTCTGTGATTGGTAGAAATTGATCACGTGATGCTAAATCTACATGAGCTGGGACCCAGCAGTCGAGTCTCGACCCTGCCTCCCTGCCATAAGAGGAGCAAGTTGTCCTATGCCAAAAACGATACCTTTGGAAATGTTCAGTACGAATGCATACACACACATAGGTATACTGTTTCTTCTACATGAGAAACTGCGGTAGGCAGAACTACATATATGTTACACTTCTTCAAGTTACCTACATGAAGATCGAAGAGGTATGGGAATGTTGAAAGTAATCCTACCAGGTACAAGAGGAGAGGGAAGAAGAGGAAAGCGAGGTGACGTCAGAACTTATGACGAGAAGAAAAAAATTCAGACAATTTTTTTTCGCCCGCCGTAGTCTTGATTTGCCTGGCGATGGAGTGAGAGTCGGGAAATGTGTTGTTTATTCGAGGAATGCGGTGGATGGACGAATACTGGCGTGAGAAAGCTCGAGAGAGGAAAATGTGTGAAACTAAGGACTCTTGAAGGTTTTCCCTATTTTTCTTGTAATAGTGAGTAATTAAAATTTTGCTTAAAATTTCTAGATAACTAAAGGATTACTCTCAATCATTAGATAGGTACTCTTAGTGGCAAGGTATGAGGTTATGATATATTATTATTATGAAGAAGAAGAAGCAATAAAGTTATTTTATTTATACAGCTAGAACTTTGACCTACTGACACAAATAGAACCTGAGACATTTTAAAGGCAATTGGAAAAAAGTTCTACTTGATCAACACCATGTAGAGTTTTACACTCTGCCGTGCTGTCTCTTCTTTGTATGGGTCGTTCTTCACACCTCGGCCGAGGTGTTTGATAGATCAGTGAAATCTATAATGCTTTTTATTTTCTTGCTAAATGTGAGTTTTCACTTTCTGTTGCTAAACCTGAGTTTCCGATTTATTTTCGACGAAAAAAAAAAGATGTAAAGTGTTTTACTTTGGATCTCAAGTAAATTTTCTTTTTTAAATGTTATAAATTTTACTTCGTTTTTAAATAATGAAGGTGTGAAAGACCAATTGTACATTTATAACGTGACATCATTTCTTTTATTTTCGAGCTAGAATATTTCTCAGAAGATCTTGAACTTTATCATTTGCAGATAAGTTGTGAACTCATCAGGAGCAATGACCGGGGCAGCAGCTGATAATGTGGACGATAGGGAGAAGAAGATCTCGATATGTGTTGACATCAACAACAACGAGTGTGAAGATCTGGAATCAGGGGAGGACGCACCACTGCCATTTACTTTTACCTCGTCCGATTATGTTCTGAGCACCCCTGATGAGGGCAGCCCTGACGCTATTTCTGCTCAGGAAGATACAGTATTGACAGAAACCACAAGTCAATTATCTTCACCTGAACCATTTTGTGTTCCTGAGGGTATTTCCACGGTGCCAAAATATACGGTGAGATGTACCTTTGATTGGGTGACCACTGACTAACTGACTATGCCCGATGCACTTCCCATGCCTCTTGCAACACGTGGTTCCTGGGTCAAAAAATTATATAATAATGAAGTATTTTTTTTCAAGTTTATTTGTGTGAATCATATGAGTGATGTATTTTAACCATTCCTGAAAACTTCCTCCTTACTAAAATTTGTCATGCTTAGGACTACACAACCGACGAGAAAAAAGTGTCTCTTAGAAATAATTCTTTCATTCTTGTTAGGCTTCATTTTAATCAATGTATACGATTATTTCTTATTAAAAAAAGTACGTAGATACCTGATATGTCTGTCCCGGTAGCTCAGTGGTAAAGGCGGCACTCTGTGAATCCAGAGATTCCAGAAGTCGCGGGTTAAAAACCCAGCCGGGACATGACAAGTTATCCTCCCATTTGGGATTTTTACCACATAATAATACGTCTTGGGCTTACTGCTAGAATAATGAGACGTAATAGTCCTAATCGGGCAGTATAAATAAGGCGATATTATTATTATTATATGTGATTCTAAAATGTATGTCCATTGTATTTTCAGAATCTCCCAGTTGACTCGAAAGACTTAATTTCCAGCCCAAGCGAATCCGAAGACTACAAACTCAGTCGTCTCGAAATCTCTTCCTCCAACAATACGGACAGTGAGGCAGATGAGAAGAAGGACACTGACTCTGGCAAAGACATCGATGATGACCCGTATGATCAGATCCATGAGTACGACACAGATGACGATGCGCCCATCAGGAAAGTTGTCAACAGGAGGGTCAGGAAAAACAGAGCTAACAAATGTAACAATGGTTCCCCGCAAGAGATGATGAAAAGAGCGAGAACACCCAACAGTATCCTGAAGGGATCGCAAAGATATCGAGCCAAACCAAAGTCGGCCATTACCGTCCTGGAATGTTCCAGCGGCGAAAATGAGGTAGCTATAATTCAGTATCAGTATAAACAGAAAAGTGAGAAGTTGTACTAGATGTACATGAGTAACAGAATATACCTGGACAGCTGTTTCGGATTTTTTATATTATACCCAATTATATTATACACGCATATAAAATACAGGTTCAAACGTTATTAATTTTACTAACATTAATGTGAGCTTTACTGAAACTCTCCAGACTTGCTGGGAACTCAAACCATCAACCTCCAGCTATCCGTATCCATTAAATTACCGAGGGTGGGTATCGTTTGGTTATATGCCTAATAAAGAAATTGCACATTAGATAAGTTGAATGGAATAATTTTCAGAGATATGCAATTCATTTTTGGTGTACATCAATATTTGAAGAAATCTCTATTTTTCATTTTGAGTGTATAAAATGGATGCGACTTGCTGTGAACATGATTGCCCTTCGAAATTTGACAAAGATCCCATAAGCTGCAGAGAGTGTAACGATAATGACGATAACTTTTACTATTCCTATTAAAGATTTCCATTGATATTTTCTTGCCTGAACTATTATGTTACAGAAAAAAGAGACTATCACGTTATGCCTTCGTATTTCAGAATACGTCCATTTATAGTCCCTGTTTATACTCCCTGTTTATAGTCCCCCAGACAGATTGCTGGTCTGTCTGGGAGACTATAAACAGGGAGTAGACCAGCATCGGCTTGGTTCTGGGGGCCCTTGTCAATTATTAGCCTCCTTGTATAGACAGTGGTAGAAGTGCTGAGTCATTTCTCCACTGTCTGGATACCATTGTTCACGATGACGTCAGCCTATGATGATTTCAGAATTTAGAAGATCTCCTGCAAACGTCTCCGAGTCGAATGCAAGCGAGTCCCCGCAAGAAGAAGTACAAACAGCCCGAGTCCGCCCTGGTCCCCCAGTCCCCCCGCACACTGACCGCCCTGATCCCTCAGTCCCCCCGCACACTGACCGCCCTGCTAGCGTCCCCCAGGACCGTCAGCGCTGTCATCCCCTACCTCAACCCGCTGACCAGCCTCAGTCGGAGCAGTAGCGACAACTGTCTGTTCAGCAAGAGTCGGGGCAGACTCTCCGCCAAGGATATTATCTTCAACAAGAAACTCAAGTACTTGAAGTCGCTTGTGGAGACGGCCATCAAGGTGAGAAAATTAAAAAAAAAAAAAAACAAGAAAAGAAAAGATTTTGATTGCACAGTTCCTCTTGTTAATTTGAGTGGGTATTTTTTAATGATAAACTGATCTTAACAATGTTAACTACCATTTTTAAAGTCCAGAGTATGGCAAAAATTGAGTAAAGCGAGTTTGAGTAATTTTATTTTGATTTCAAGATTGTGATTACAACTTTCAATGATGCACAAAGTGTGGACCATTATTAGCTCAGTGCTTGGATACTCACTTTCCATGTGAGAGGTCCCGGGTTTGAGCTAAATTCATTCATGCAAGAAGGCTATTGAGCGTGACATGTTTCCACTTTTACACTTTTCTCTAATAACTACTCCAAGGCCGCACGGCCGCACGCACTTCCGAAATTTCATCAATATTTCTTTCAGACAAAACCCCACATATTTCCATTCCTAAGCACACAAACTATTTGGGCAATTTTTAAACTGGATCCACAAATAACCTTTCATGGGTGTAGATTAGGTACAGAAATTGTACATTTTTTATTTATTAATGGAACACTTTTTTTATAAACAATTAATTTTTGTGTGTATGCAATGTGCAATGATAAATTGGCTGAAATGATTTTATTGCTTTACATAAGAATTAGAGTTTGTTATGGATATGTTACTTTTCTTGACCCTACCTCCTAGAAAACACACATAGTAGTATGTAGGTATAAGGGTACCTAGAAGTACATGTATTATTTTTTTAACTTAAATTTACATATCCCCTACAGTATTTTAACCTACATTGTTAAAATATGTAGAGAACTAAGTATAGAAGATGTCACAATAATATTTTCGCAGGTATCATTAACCTAGAAACCTGAATCCTTCAATACCTTCTATGACCCAATAATTGGGGGGCTCAACTTCAATATTATTACCCAATAATTGAAGCGAAGCAAGGTCATACAGGCAATGCCTTCCAACAAAGAAATAATACAGTGGATAACAGAAAACAGAAAAAATAGTAGCTCTTCTACAGAAATTCAGAAACTAATTTTAATTATTCTTGGAAGTGTCCCCTTGTCAATTATATTATTTATTTTTCTTTGGATATCTTTTATCGTTTACTAGATATCAGTGTTTGTTTTAATATGGTGGGTTCATATTGGATTGGTTCATGGATAGACTGGGATGTTTATCCTACAGGGAAATAAACCCAACGCAACGTGAACCCACCATACCAATACAACAATTATAACAACCAGTCAATAAAAATTACAAGTGACCCTATATCTACAAAACACTAATAAAATAACTAATCTACAAAACACTAATAAAATAACAACTAATCTACAAAACACTAATAAAATATACGAGTATACATAAATAAAATTGCCATTATTAAAATATTAATTTACAATAAAAGTTATTTACATACATAGTTATTTCATATTTTATTCAATTTTATATACATACAAAAAATATTTTAATTAATATAATATACTCATCAATTAATATAATATACAAAACACTACATGCCCGTCTAAATGAAATGGAATGGAAATTTGAATAACTTACGATAGAAAAACAACTGAATCATTCAACTGGCAACTAAATTGTCATAGCATTGGAGTTTGGGCTGGCTATGATAAGTGTAAGTAGGAAGAATGAACTGTTTTCTCTACATGTAAGTCAAAATGACCAATATGTAGTATTCAAGCGTTAAAAACATCTCCTTTTGTACATCACGAAAAGAAACCTTTGTAATAAATTTCAACTTCCAACCTATTGCCATTGTGGAGAAACACTGGCCAACCAATTCTGCCGACTAACTGCGAAAATTGTGCACCGCGAATTTCTAAAGTTTCTCGATAAATTTGTTTTTAAATAATAAAAGTAAAAGAATAAAACTAAAGAGGAAAAAAATAACCATAGAAATTTAAATTAAAAACGTTTAAATTTACATTTTACAAAAGTTAAACATTAATGCATCAATCCTCTACTCGTCCCATTCCTGCACCATCTTCACATTCAATCCCTCTGATCCTCCGTCTCGCCCCTCTCACTCTCATGGATACTGCTCTCACTATCGAAATTTGTATTTTCACTTTGAGCCAATTTTTTCCATTTATCACTTAGTTTTCTTGCTGTGTGTTGTATGAAACTGTTGTATTCAGCACCTAATGCTCCATTGCAAGATACAATCATCGGTGTAAATGAGGCTCGCAGATCTTCGGCAGCTTGGTCATATTTTGAGTGCTTTTCTCTGGCATGAGTTTGTGCAATACTACACCAAGTTCGGGTCCCATAAGACGAAGCGTCAGCATTAACAATGCGAACATCGAAAAACGCTCGTCTTGCTGGTTCCCAAACTCCATTCAACAACAAATCACCAACTAAAGCTGGATTCTCACCACTTGCTTCTTTCATAAGAGGTTCACAAGTTGCAGGACCCCATGCCAATTCTGCCCAATCTTTGACATCATCTCTGTGATGGTCATGGCCTTGTTTAACCAATCCTCCATTTACATTATTTTTATATACAAATATGCCTTTTTTGTACGGTAGGTATGTACCTACATGCTAACGCACTCAGGACCCTACTGAAACTTTGTGATTTAAAGAGAAAAAGATGATTAAATATGTAATTAAATATGTTTCAAGTACCTATTTGTTGGAAAAAGAAAAGAAAAAAAAGTATCGTCAGTTTGTCCACCAGTCAGTGAGTGTATACACTTTGTACATTGTACAAAGTGTACATTTCGATGCTTGTAAACACAGATTTGTACTGTCTTAACAGTGATTGAGTATTGGGTGCATAGGCTGCAGATATCCCCAAAACAGCTGCTTTGGCCAACTAGCTGGGATCTGTCTAGAACTCCCATTCAAAGTATTGACACCTTTACATAAGTACTCTAACTTTATATTACTATGAATTTCTCATTATTGAAACGAAAATAATTGACGGGTGAAACGTAGATTTGGGAATTTCTATTAGATGGAACAAGAGATTGAGGTAGTTGCCAAAAGGTACCCTTTTTCAATCGACCATCAGGGGTGCCGGTAGGATCTGAAAAAGAAATACGAAAAGAAATTTCCATACGCACTTATCTGACGCATTGCAAATTTAGCGGTTTCTACAAGTTGCATCACTGAAGGAATTATGAAATGCAGACCCGTTTGATCAATACAAGCGCAGGTAAATGAAAATGCATCCGCCTGTGACTTCTGGTAACACTTTCTACTACATTGCGTGTTCCTGTGAAGGTGTTTCTGACTTCTCAATTCTACTTTGTTTCCTCTCACAGTTTATTAAATTACCAATACAACTATTGTCAATATCACTATACTGTTTTTTGTTTTTATGACCTATTATTACAATCGTGAGGTACAGAAAGTTGAACTTTTTATCGAAATTGAATTAGCAAGAACTTTATTCTTCTTACATAATTATGTACACATTTGATTATCAAGACATTTTTTATTTTTTAAAACCTTCTACATATATTGAAAAATACTTTAGGAAAATAATAATAACACTATAGGTGCCTACATACAGGTATTGTAATAATGCTCTCGTTTACAGTCAAACCTGGATATAAAAGAACAATTTTCAGGTCAAATTTACATCTCCATAAGGAAAAATAACCTCTTTATAAGAAAAACTTGGACATAAGAGAAAAAGTTTTCGGTCCATTGAGTTCTCTTATATCCCAGGTCTTCACTGTATTATTCACTGACTTACATTATTATTATTATTATGAAGGAGACACTTGTATTTTCATTTACAGTTTTTTTAGTTTATGTGAGGAGTAAATTCATACTTTCTCACATAAACTTGCACAATAAGTATTAAAATTTATGACACTTTTCTTTATTATTATTATTGTTTCAGAGTCGTAAAACCTACACAGTGCTGGGCCACTTCCCGAACATCAGGGAGGCTTTCAGAGCTCGCGGGTGGCTGGAGAAGTACCATGACTATCGGGAAGAATACCGTGAGTACCTAGGTCAGAAGTACCATGACTATCGGGAAGAATACCGTGAGTACCTAGGTCAGAAGTACCATGACTATCGGGAAGAATACCGTAAGTACCTTGGAGAAGTACCATGACCATCGGGAAGAATACCGTGAGTACCTAGGTCAGAAGTACCATGACTATCGGGAAGAATACCGTGAGTACCTAGGTCAGAAGTACCATGACTATCGGGAAGAATACCGTGAGTACCTAGGTCAGAAGTACCATGACTATCGGGAAGAATACCGTGAGTACCTAGGTCAGAAGTACCATGACTATCAGGAAGAATACCGTAAGTACCTTGGAGAAGTACCATGACCATCGGGAAGAATACCGTGAGTACCTTGGAGAAGTACCATGACTATCGGGAAGAATACCGTGAGTACCTAGGTCAGAAGTACCATGACTATCGGGAAGAATACCGTAAGTACCTTGGAGAAGTACCATGACCATCGGGAAGAATACCGTGAGTACCTAGGTCAGAAGTACCATGACTATCGGGAAAAATACCGTGAGTACCTAGGTCTTGTTCCAGGGAGCTTTCTCATTCTCATAATCCCCTAATCCCCCTTTCAACTGCCAAACAACAACACTGATTGTGGTTTATTCGAACGAAATTTGACGGTTGAAAATGAGATTTGGGGATTTTGAGAGTGATGAAGGCTACTTTTCAATATCAATACGTCAATATCAATACGTTTGTTGGATGTTCTTAAAGGTGTATCCTAAAGAAGTGGCATTTAAAAACACTTTGACAGAACTTAAGATAACGATTTATAAATAAGGTCTCATTTTGTTCCATCTCACTTAGTAGTGACAACAAGAATGAGCAGACAGGTTGTCTCATCGTCTGAGGGATGTCCAAGAAAATCTCATATGGAAGTCCTATTTGGGTTAATTTAGGACGGTCCCGATGCATTTGTAAAAAGAAGGCCTTCTTCAGGCGGTGCTGGTCTGTATCCAACTTTTCAACTAAAGTTGGATACAGACTTTTCAACTAAAAAAGTATTTAAAAACACTTTGAAAGGACTTAAGATAACGATTTATAAATAAGGTCTCATTTTATTCCAGCTCACCTAGTAGTGACAGCAAGGATGAGCACAGGTTGTCCTGATGGTCTGTATCCAACTTTTCAACTAAAGTTGGATACAGACTTTTCAACTAAAAAAGTATTTAAAAACACTTTGAAAGGACTTAAGATAACGATTTATAAATAAGGTCTCATTTTATTCCAGCTCACCTAGTAGTGACAGCAAGGATGAGCACAGGTTGTCCTGATGGTCTGTATCCAACTTTTCAACTAAAGTTGGATACAGACTTTTCAACTAAAGTTGGATACAGACCAGACCATTAACCCCCCAGCTGTAGCCAAGCTGGGTATAACAAAAACATAATAATACGGTCTCATTTTATTCCAGCCCGTCCTAGTAGCGACAGCAAGGACGAGCACATGGTGTCTCGTCTCCTGAGGGACGCCCAGGTCAATCTCCTGTGGACCATGAGGGGCGACTCTCTGGACTGGAAGAGAATCAGCAAGAACACCATCGTCAGCCGCTTTCCACGCGCCTACTTCACCACTAAGGTAATGCTAGCAGTACACTCTCGCCGAGGCTCTCGGCAGCGAGACCACCCGAGGCGAGGACCGTAAGAAGTACCCGAGACTTGCCTACCCGAGCCTAGCCGAGCGTAGGCGAGGTGCACAAGTTAGTATAGTATAGTATAGTAGTGCTCTATTTAGACTGTCGGTTCGAGACAGGAAGTCCCATTACTCTAACAGTTTCACTCTCGCGCTCGGCTGCCCTCGCCTTCCCTCGGCGAGAGTGTACTGGTAGCATAAAATATAACACAACGAGGCTTGAAACAGAGAATAAGAAGTCCAAAGTAGGTATTCATGATGTCTTGTCCCACATCGGAACATCCAGTGAAATACTGTGGGCTAGGAAGAGCTGGGTATAGTTGTGTTCACAATTTTCTTGCTCTAGAATGTATAAAAAATAACATAAATAGACATAAAAGACATAAAATATAACATTAATCTCATAATACATGACACCAGGAGAAAGAGTAAAAACCCACTTGCTTGAATGACTTCCAATATTAAAGAGTCAACTCCATATCCACCACTATTTGAGTAATTCCATTTTTACCATTGCCAATTTGTCCTAACATCTTCTTCAATTCTTCTCTTCAAATTCCTATTCCTTCCTCTACAGGTGAGTCTCTGAAGCCACCTCCAGAAACACCACTAGTGGTTAAATATGTCCACCTTCACCATTTCCATTTTGTCCTAACATCTTCTTCATTTCTACTCTCCAAATTCCTATTGCTTCCTCTACAGGTGGGTCTCTGAAGCCACCTCCAGAAACACCATTGGTGGTTAAATATGTCCACGTTCAGCTTTCCATTATGTCCTAACATTATTCTTCATTTCTACTCTCCAAATTTCTATTCCTTCCTCTACAGGTGGGCCTTTGCAGCCACCTCCAGAACCTCCACTGGTTCAGCGAATCCGTCCACTTCCCTCGGTGCCACAACATCTCCTCAATTGATGACTTGACGGAGCTCTGTGCAGACTTCCGCCTCACTGCCTGCCTCAGTCTGCTCCGCTATGTGGTCTACGCCATCGACTCGGCCAAAGTCAACTTCTTCCACGAAGACGGGAAGGTACGTTTTGGTGCTTTGGACACAGAAAAAGACGTATTGGATTAAAATACGAATAAATACGAGTAAATGAATCAATACGAAATTCAATGACTGTATTTAATTGGCTGGTAATAAAAAGAAGAGTGTTAAAAAGATAAGCCAACAAAATGTTTCCAATTGACCCAGGTACACAAGAGCATTGAAAGATCAGCTTTTCGGAGATGCCTAAATCTTTGCAACAAATTCTTCAATTAGATTTTGTCGGTTAAGGGTTTACAATCCAGGATATTTCTCATGGGAGGAAAACTATTCTTACAACAGAGCTTCAAGTGCTTTCAAAATTGATTGCAAAATTTTCAATATTTAACAAAACTCAACTTCTTACAAATAGAATATCTCTTCCATCGGCTCAGTGGAAGGTAAAGAGCCTAATACACTCGCACTCTTTCCTCGCTGAATGGCTAAGGATAACCTTTCAACCAGGAAACAACACGAGCGTGGCTCTTTACTAATTTTTTTTTAGAAGACCATTATTTAATCATTATGGGCACATCTGTCGACTTTGATTTCAGGTACCGTTGTGTGCCGTCGAGTTTGCCTCACGGAGGTGTGCGGAGTTCCTCAGCTGTCAGATGCACGAGGACATTGATATGCCTTCTCAGGTGAAGATTTGGGATCACCAGTGGGACCAATTCCTGACCTGGTACTATCAGGTTGTTCATCATGGGGAGAGCTTCCTCAGAGCTAACAAGACCCAAATCCATGTGAGTAACCCAGGACTGAGAACTTTTTTGATAAAACATGTTGAGTGTTTCAAGTTTAAGACAGTTGCACTGGGTGGGATTCGAACCAACAGATCCCTACACTACCTGGATTACCAGACTAGCGCGTTAACCATTATTAACATGTAAACTTAATGCAGAGTACGTGTAGACTGCGTACGTCTTTTCTCTACCGTCACAAGCGAAAGACAAACTTTTTTCAGTAACTTTCAGCAGGTTTTAAATCTGATTTCCCATCCCTTTTCGTCAGGCAATTTATCAATGCAGCAAACACACTGTGGAGCACGCGAAAAAGTTCTGGCCCCAGATGCATCTGGATGGATTCCGCAACATCTGGATTGTGAAACCAGGGGCCAAGTCCCGGGGTCGAGGCATCCAGGTGATGCACAAACTGGAGGACATTATTCAGAAAATCACCGCCACAAACACGAACGATCCGCGATTTGTGGTGCAAAAATATATAGGTATGTAAATGAATCTAGGGAATATTTTTTTTTTAAAAATAAGTGTTTCTTTCACAGCAATTTTTATTTCCTAGCCATGAAACTGAAGCTACTGTAGACGTTTTTGTTCCGTGTTGTAGCTTGCCTTTCCCATAGTATACCTCCCCTCTGATCGGTGACAAGTCACACAATACTTTTGAACCCCGGACCTTCCGTATGGCAAGCGAGTATCTTACCACCGAGGTATTAGTGCGCTTAAGTTGTTAAGATTATTGTTTGGATTGAAATTAATGAGCATACAACTCTTCTACTACTTTATATTACACAATATTTAGAGGTAGAATTACTATAGGGGTCTATATTGAAAAGGAAATTTAATTATTTATGATTTCAGAAAGGCCATTGTTAATCTACAACACCAAGTTTGATATTCGTCAATGGTTTTTGGTGACGAGTGCCTATCCTCTCACTGTATGGATGTACAAGTAAGTATTCTTGTGGTAGTTTTCATTTGGTTTAATGAACAAATTCAAATATATCAGTAATACTCACATGGAAAAGAAGAAAGAAAAAAAAGTCCAGCTAATCTAGGAACAAATACTTGATTCGTTAAGGGCCGATTTATGAAACAGGCTTAGATTTAATCTAAGTAGACACGCCTCTAGTGGGAATTAGATGTGCTGTGATTCTTTGAAATTCCCACTAGAGGGCGTATTAAGGGATAGTGTCCACAAAGATTAAATCTAAGCCTGTTTCATAATTTGGCCATGAATGATCCAAATCGAACACATAACCTACAGCTTCAGAGACAGCCATCATATTACTTTACATCACGGATGCCAAAACTCAGGTCAATTATATCTCTTTGCCAGGACCATTCACAAAAAAAAAAACAGTTTCCTTTCAATGTTATCATTAAGAAATCATCCTTCACTCATAGAATGTCCTTTCATCCCATCTTCTTCCAGAGAAAGCTACCTGCGGTTCTGCTCACAGAACTACTCCCTAGTGAATATGCATGAGTCTGTCCACCTGAGCAACAACGCCATCCAGTGCAAGTACCAGAACGGGAACAGGCACCGCCATCTACCGGACGAGAATATGTGGGACTGCTACTCCTTCCAAGCTTATCTTAGGTAACAAGCCATAAGAATAAAGATCGAACTATAAAATAGGATTACAACAAAAATAAGTAAGACCCCTAAAGTTCAAGTTTCAAGCAATCTAACTTGAAGGACGGTATTTATTACCTTGATTTGGTTGAATTTTTTTGTTTTTGTTGAACAAAGTGCCCTGATTGAAGAATAACAAAATAAAATTAAGAAAAAATAGTCCTCTGTCCATTCCTTTTCTCAAAATGTGAGAGTAAAACATAGTCGTACTTTCCAGGACAATCGGTGTGGCGGATGTGTGGCACAAGGTTATCTACCCGGGCATGAGGGACGGTATCCTGGGGTCCCTGCTGGCGTCCCAGGACTCCTTCGACCACAGGAAGAACTGCTTCGAGCTATACGGCGCAGACTTCATGCTGGCTCAGAACTTCGTGCCGTGGCTGATCGAGATCAACTCCGGGCCTTGCATGGCTGCCAGCACTAGCGTCACAGCCCGCCTCTGTGCTCAGGTGCTGGAAGACGTGATTAAAGGTAAAAACAAAAGAAGTTGCAGCTTTCCTGGAGTTACCCTTGAGTGACGCAGCACACACTGAGAAAAAAAAATATCCTGGACATTCATATTAAGGATAACTTACTACCTTACTAGCTAACAAGGATGATTCATCCTCGTTTAAGGATGAATCATCCTTGTTAGCTAGTAAGTTATCCTTAATATGAATGTCCAGGATAATTTTTTTCTCAGTGCAGGAATTTCTTTAAAAAAGACCCCCCTCAAAATAATGTGATATAATGTACCCTCAAGTGAAGAACACGTACCAGAAATTTGATGATTATCAGTTGCCTGCTACAACAACAAAGGTAATTTTCCTTTGCTATAAATTTTGTTTCCTACAAAAGGATTGCGAATCACAAAAGAAACGCATTCATGAATAATAAGTCTTTTACTTTATGACACCAAAAACATGTGCATATAATTATAATGTCAGGAAAAATTGCTTCTGAACGATTAGGCAGCCCAAATGAGTGTTTACAAGTACCATTGATGCCCATATAGGTACCTACTTAATACATATTTTTTGCTCAGTGGTTGTAGATCGACGTGAAGACAAAATGGCGGACACAGGCATGTTCGAGTTGGTCTACAAGCAGACGATTTCCCCTAGTCAGCCATACATGGGTCAGAACCTGACACTCCGAGGATTCAAACTGCTGGCCGATGTCAGTCCAAAAATGGCGCGAAAATCCAAATACTGGCCAAAAAGTGGAAAGCGAGAGAGAGCCGTGGTGAAGAGCGCGAAACCGGAGCCAGTGTTCAGTTTCAATGATTGCACGAGTGAGGTGTATGAGTTGATCAGTAAGCTGCAGGTCCAGCTCATGAGCAGTCGACAGCAGAGTCCCACGGACACTGACGATGAAGGTAAGAAGTTGGTGCAACCATGGTTACTACAGGACCAAGGTCGGTTTTCCACTGAGAGCAACATTTTGTTTCATGCTTGGCTATTCATTTAGAATCGAATGAGATCGAATTCCACTGACTCAAACACTGCTCTGCAACACTTCTCGTTCAAAATTCGAGGCAGAAAGACGCGAAACGTTTGAAATGTTGCACTCAATGGTAAACCGGCTTAAGGGATTTACTAGGTGTTTCCTGTGAATAATAAAGTTGAAAGCATGATATGTGACGTCCATTATTAGGATATATATTATGTATTTGTCCGTTCTTACCAATGAGAGTTAATCATTGTTGTAGATAGTTAAATCAATTTAGGAAAATCGATGATCAGTCGTTGATTTTCGCTCTTACTAAAATTAGTTTTTGAGGGAAAATTATACAGTCATCCTACCCTTGAGACCCTTGACTTATGTATGTATAAATCATGTGTATAGTCTTTTTGTTTAAACATTGATTTCTTGGACAGATTTCAAGCATAGTGTACAGATAACATCAAAATAAGTTTTACTCTTTAGCTGAATTATGTAGAGAAAATGCATTTTAATATGAACGTAAAATTTAGAGCTTCCAAAACATTTCTTTCCCCCTGCTTTTCTAGTTGTTATGATCTGCAAAAATGAATCGGAGAATGCTAAAGTAGACAATGTAGCTATGCAAGTGACCTCTCAACCAACAGCGTCATCATCAAAACCAGTTTTGGTTGAAACACCTCCAGGTCTGTTATAAATTATTTGTGACAATCAAGTATTTATAATTAACTATGTAAAAATAACGACATAAAATCGTTTGTAAATACATATAAGTAATGACATTGTAAATAATGTATTCTTTATTAATTTTATTGTTTTTTTTTTTTAAACAAAGTTTAAATGCATATAATATTACTTTTAATGCAAAAACCTACAACTATACGTATTCTCACCTATTATAATTGTGGACTAAGGAGAAATTAGTTTTTCTTGAATATGGAAATAGGCTAAATAAATTGAGGAGCAGAGGTAATCTGTGTGGAAACCTATAATTTTCCATTTTTCCAACCACTGTATTATGCAAACAACAAACAACTCACTTAAGTTTTATCAAAATCGGTTTAATATTAACATTATTCTGTCGTGTAAGACTAGAAATTCCCATTACACTAGCAGTTTAAAAAAGGCTCATTTACCATTACCTAGAAATTTTACAATAATATATCAAAAAGAACGAAGAAAAAGAAATGCAGACAGTTGAAAAGTTCAACCAATTACCCATGTATAATTCACATAGCGTGACAAGAAGCTGAGGTGACATGACGTTTAGAGGTCCCCCAATTGGCTAATCACAGTTTTGTGTCCGTCTTACTTTTCATGTTTCAGATAAACAAGAACCCTATACATCGTCGTTGGACAAGGTCATAAATGTAATCAACAATAACTACAGAACAGCATTCAATCACACTACCGGTAACAATGACACAAAAGAGAATACAAAAGGAGTGAACAAAAAACAGACGAAAAAGAAATCCAAAACGGAAAAAACTGCTCCAGAAATAATAACTGTCCAAGACGATGAAAGATCAATCAAAGAAGAAGTGATAACTAAGGTTGAGGTTAATCTATTAAGTGCAGATAAAAATATCTCAATAAGTGATGCGAATGCTACCACGAGTATTGCAAATGAAGGAAGCTGTCAGAATGAATCTATTGAGACCACAGAAAAAGATGTGGATAGAAAAGTAGCTAATACACTGGATAACTCGAGTAACAATGCTGAAGATGAGACAATGGAAGAAGATGATGATGAATCTTTCAAGTTTGAACTAGATGAAAACTTGGATGTTTTTACTGACATCCCTGAAAACAATGATAATGTGCTAGAAAAAGGTTTTCAATATTTTCATAGAGACGGTAGTAAAAATTCATCCAAGAAATCAAAGGATAAATCTAAAAAATGTAAGAGAAAAAACAAAACTGATGAAAACTTAGAGCTGCTAAATGAGTGGAAAATGAAAGTTTCAGAAACCAGAAAGAATTGTAAAGATATTGTGAAAAACTTAAAATTGAAAACAGACCAAATGAAAAGTAAAAGTACGGGCTGTGAAATGGATTGGAACGGTGATTCAAACGAGAATCATGGTATCAAAAGGTTAAATCTTCCATCAGAAGTACGAAAGGATAATATCATCAAAGCTATACCAACTGTTCGCGAAGCTATTAAAAAACAAAAGCTATTACATTCTGCAAAAACTGTAACTATGCCTTCTTCTAAAACACCTGAAATAAAGTCTCCCATCATGTTTTCAAACTCACCGACACATGGATCAAACTCAGCAACGACAGCCACTTTCTCAAAATCGCCCTCTCCAAAGTCAGTCTCACCAAATCGTGGCTTTTACTCTCCCCTCGGTATCAAATCTCCGCTCGTTTCTCCCCATTCCTCTCCTAGACATTCGAATTCCATATTTCCTGATATTAAACCAAACAAATCCCCAGAAAACTTATTTGCTGTTGGAATGAGCTTGAAATGCTTCACAAATAAAGATCAAATGATAACAGCTTGACATAAAATTCTACCTAAAATGTCACAAGTAATATAAAACAATAATGTTATGTATAATATGTATTCAATTTCAAACAGTTTTTATTTTCTATTTTATTTTCAGGACAACTGGACAAAACAAAATCATAACTCCACTTGTAGGTATACATAACTACATGTAGGTACACTCATAATAATTGGCCTGAAGCAATTTTATTATTGAATATTACATAGTAAGTCATTAGAACTGAGGACTAAATAGGTAACTATCTATTCAAAGATTTTATTGATGTGAAAGTATGTTGTTTAAAATAAATCTAATTACTTATTAGTAATAATATTTTGAAGGCTTTTCTAAATTTAATGCTACAGGGGTGTAATATTATGAGGTAGATATAGGTAATTATATATGTGCTAGGTTGCTAGGTGACTTCAATAGAAGATATCTTTCTAAACTATAATAAATAAACAATATTACATACAGTATATATTTACAAGTGACTCAGAGAGTTTATGGACACTCCGATCAAACAAAGTATGTATGTTCGTTCCCCCAATTGGATCACTATTGCGTTGTCTTCAAGCTACGATTCTGAAAGGCTCCTTCTGCTTCCTCAACGCAATGATGTCATCAGCGGTGATGGAGTAACCATGGCTAGCACCATCAATGTCGGTGGCAACCTGGGCTTTACCGTCCAAGTTCAGTTGTGGGCCATCGCCGATAGGCTCAGCAGTCTCCCTAGAAAAAAAAAGATGACATAATTTGTTAACTCAAGGTGGGAAAAGGGAGGTTTGATTGCATAGATTTTAAATATAATCCTAATTCCTGGAATGGTATTCATTTATTCCCAACGATTCATTAAAATTAATTTATTTGAAATCACCTTTATTGGTTTTTACTCAAGTATTCCCTTACTGATTGTTTTATCTCTGTAATACAATAGTTAAGAAAATGGAATATAGCTGATTCCTCTCGGTGCACAATGCCTAGATGTGCAATAGGAAAAGTATGAAAAATTCTAATGGGAAGGCTACAAAAATTGCTGAAACGAAGTTCTGTGATTGAACTAGCTAGATCAGAAGTATAGACAAGAGTCACTTACTTAATGATTCTGTATCCGTTCTCATCGGCTTCATACTGTACGGTTCTCTTGAAGAATCCATCGCTGTACGCGTACATTCCCCTGAGAGCGAGACCATCTCTCACCTCCTGCCTCTGCAGAGAGTTGTCGTGGATCCCATTCTGCACATTGGAGGAGAAAGAATACTTGGCGTTGGCGTTCTGCTCCTGGATGGTTGCCAGGTCATCTTCTGACTGAGTTGCAGGGGCGGACTGAGGTGCAGCAATGACTGAAGCCGCAACAGGACGCACTTTAGCAGGTCTCTTCACTGGCAGCTGGTCGAATGAAGCTTGAAACTTTTGTGGCTGTTGTTGCTGGACGGCAACTGTTGGAACATAGTCTGATTCTCCCTGAAAGGATGGAACATTCTGGGATTGTTGGTTGAAAGTGTTTGTGTTCTCTTGCCTCTCAAAGTTTTGTGTGTTTGGGACGTAAGTGTTGGCAGCAGGTCTGACAGACACAAGTTTGACCTTGGCGGGAAGGGGAACAGCTTGGAACTGAGGTTGAGCTGGGGATTGCTGGCGCTGTCCGAATTGGTTTTGATTGTAGGCAGATTGTGGCTGAGCGGATTGTTGAACAAATTGTGGATTCTGAGTGGATTGCTGAACAAATTGTGGATTTTGAGGGGATTGTTGAGGGAATTGTTGATTCTGAGAGTAAAATTGTTGAGGTTCAGATGGTTTATTCTGAGAGTAGGAAATGCGTTGGGGAGGAGTTGTAGGTTTGTTGATTTTGATTTGTGGAATTGCTTCGTATTTGGATAGAAGAGCAGATTCAACAGGTTGAGCTTTTTGGAAACTGTTGTATTGGTAGGATGGCTGCTTCTGTACTTGACTGTCACCGGCAGGGTTCTGGCGGAATGAGACTTTGTCTTGATTAATGGAGTACTCGTAGTCCTGGGCCAGGCCGAGAACCAGGCAAGCACTGAATACAATAACCTGTAAATAAAATTTAACTTTTATATACATCATAATTTTAATTATATTTGCAATGATACATGTAAAAAATGAATATTTTAGGGGTATTCGAAGAACGAAGAAGAATATATTTCCGACATGGACT
The DNA here is from genome assembly GCA_024516035.1 of Bactericera cockerelli. Lineage (NCBI taxonomy): Eukaryota > Metazoa > Arthropoda > Insecta > Hemiptera > Triozidae > Bactericera > Bactericera cockerelli. The sequence continues at coordinate 39,313,839 of CM044956.1, forward strand.
ACGTCCGCCGCACTGTTACAACAATAATTTAAAAAAGCTTCAACTTTCTGTCTTAAATTAATTGTAGACCTATGAGTTTAACTTGCAGCCAAATTTTTGGCCGAGAATTTGAACTAAGTGCTAAGTTGATGCATAAAAATAACTGTAATAATATATGTAGTATTATTTCTTACCTTACTGAATGAACCCATGTTGATGCAGTGGACAATTAGCAACTAACTCGAATATGGAAGGTTCCTCTTCATATATGTGATCAGTTTTTCAAAAATGTACATAATACATAATAATGTACCTATATTATAGAATGTAGATTGAAAGGAATGTATGTGAAATTTTATAGGGTACAGATATTGCAACTACTAAAATATTAGCCTCGGGTATAATAATTAGGACTATACTTTGTTTGGTTTAAAGATGTCCATTTTTTTCTTCGCATTATTGAAATAGATTACTCAGTAGTTTAATCTTGAAGGCAGCCGACTTGAGGTCGGTGGTTCGAGTCCAAAGAATGACAAACTTTAGGATGGGTTAACTGTGATATCGTATCTTGTAATTAATAAAAAAATTCAACTTTATTATTCGTTAGGTACTCTTTCATTTTAACAGTTAATCAATGAAGAAATCAATATAGACTTTAGATAGGCATTTGTGAGTTCTACAGATCTTCGTCTTTTACTTTGTCTTTTCCCAAACCTACTTGGGGTCGGCATTACTTGAAGTCGGCATTATCTACCTATGAAGATTGCCTCACATATAGGTAGTTATAAGTAACTACTTATATCTTTTGAAAGAAATGTTTTTATTGGTATTTTTAATGGAAGCAATATAAAATAATAAGTATTAATCAAGTCTCCTGAAATTTAGTATATTAACTTTGGCAGATTGTCATTTGAGGAAACTAAACGGTCGGCTCAGCCAGCGTTGAAGGCACGTTGAACACACTAGTTCTCATTCTGTCACTGAAGTTAAGCAGCGAGGCTGACCATTCACATTCGAGCCCTTGGAATGCTGGCTATTTCCGACCCAACTCAGACTGGTTGAGGTTAATGATGGTTTGTAAGTTTCCAGTGAATGGAGGGTAAAATCTCAATCTCGATATGACCTAAGCAGTTAAAAAAAATGTCCGCGCGTATGCGGCGGTACAAAAAGAAGTCCGAATGATATTGAAAGTTTGAAACTCACCGATTGAGTTGTTTTTTTTTTTTTAATCACCAGTTCTTCAACATCACCTTACCGGCTGGTAAAGAACTGGCAGGAGCCTTTTATCTAATCTTATATTATAAAATTGTTGCGTAGAGTAGGGACACCCGGTAGGTAGCTTGGAGCTCCACGTTCATCGCCCGAAACTGCACCAACAATCTCTCAACCTGTGAGGCCCTCGAGCTCGAGGCAGTATTCTCCAAACCAAGTAAGTGCACAGTCGATTCTTCTTTCTCTCTATCTGTGCTCTGATCTCGACCGCTATCAAAGGAAAATTACGCTTTCCCGGGGGCATCCCTTACAGTCCTGTGCCCTCCAAAGCTACCGTACAAAAATAAAGATTCTCATTTTGAATTCAATTACGTTTTCGTAACTGAGTCTTCAGTCCACGAAACCACTCCCATATTTCATTTCAAGACCAAGTCCTCAGGATACAAAATACCAAGGATCTTCAAATCCTTGAGGTGTAAAATTACATTTCGCAGTATACAATGGTGCAAATCTCATGTTATTTTAGTTCTAATTTCTCGCCTTAATGTATATCTATTAGAAGAAGATTCATTCTTCTTTACCTTCTTTTTTGGAAAATAGGTTCTCAATCATTATTCCTAGAAATTCGATTTGTAGGTACATCTGAAGGATATTGATAAAGACGAGTTCTTGAAAATATGTAAGTACAATTATATTTTGTAATTTGTAAAAATAAATAATTCAACTACATATAAATAATATTTTCATTTCATTATTTTAATCAGTTTCTTTTGCTTTCAAAAGATGACTGGCAACCTGATACAAAGTCCCAAATTAGTATCGTAGATAAATTTATTATTCTTTACTCATGACTCATGACCTAATGGTTAGTTGATAGGAGTGTTGTTATCATCATGATACTCTTCTACAAATATAAATTCATGACGATTTCTGAGACTATTCGCGAGCTCCTTCAAACAATATCTCGAAACGCGATTGACTTGCTTAGACCACAACATTAAGCGTCAAATATCGAGCGTTTTGACACTTTTGACGCTTGAAGCTCTAAAACTCTAAATACCTACTGTTTAAATTATTGTCTATCTTAATGTATGTTGTTTTTTCCACACAACATTGGTACTATTTGTCATCTTGGCAACCTGTTAGAGGGCAGGAAGGCGGCTTTCACAGCATTTCTCTCTTTGATACATCGAGACATCCGGCCAAAATTTCCCATAGTTTCTCCATGCTCCTGTCACCCTTTGAAGAATGTCACCTCAATGTCCTAAGAATCATGGAACACGGAGGACAGGCACTGTCAATCTTATGAAGGTGGCACGGATACGAACGTGTTAAATTATTTCACTTGGCGCTTGATCATTTAAGTCTAGAGCCTACTCCTTAATTAAATCCTATGAGCGGTTCTGGTAGTGGGGTTTCCTCATCAGAAGTCGGTCACTTGACATTAGACAGTTATAGGAATTATCGTGTCCACTGTGCTTCTGGTCCAACAGTCGCCTTTACTGATTCTCATAACCACTTTTCTGACCACTTCAGCGGAATGTATGCGAGGTATTCAAAAAAATTCCATTCGAAAATTCCCGCTCTATTCAAGGTTATCTTCTATTTTATTTATTTAGTTATTTATTTATCTAGGCACCACAGATGTCCTCCCTATGGACGGTCTCTTGATGGGGTTGTTGTGTCCACTTTGCTTCTGGGGCAGCCATAGATGCATAAGTAATGGAGGACTCGTAATGCCTCAAACCCGCCCCGTTAAATCGACCATTTTGGTTAGTTTTAACACAGAGGAAATCACAACAATAGCATATTCGCTTTTCTTCCTACATGCTTTTGAAGGTAATAACGGTAGCCACATTGGATAGTTTATTATGGGACAGATTTATTACCCATGAGATATACGTTATGATGCGTCCATTACTTGATTTTTCATGGGTGCACCAGATTTTACGCTGATTCTCATAATATCATACCCACGTTGAGTCGCGCGTCGCCGGAATATAATTGAGGCATGATATCCCATTCGAAATTTCCCGCCCTATTCACTGGTTATCTGCTGAGCTTCACAGACGTCCTCCCTATGGACGGTCACTTGGCACTCAAAGGAGGTGTTGTGTCCAGTCAGCTTCTGGTGCAGCAGTCGCCTCTGCTGATTGGGGTGAAAGTAGGTGTCTGCTGACGCACTTCTGTTTACCTGGAAATCGTTGGAATATCGATACATTAGGAATTTGTTAACTTGGTGTATGGTCTATACTAAGTTATCATATTTGTTTTAATCACAATCGCGATATCACAACTACTCAAACTCACTTATCGATACATTAGGACTTTGTTAACTTGGTGTATGGTCTATACTAAGTTATCATATTTGTGTTAAACACAATCGCGATATCACAACTAATCAAACTCACTTTACCAAACTTTTGTTGAATTTGGGACTTGAACCACCGACCTTCAGGTTAAAAGTCCGCCACCTAGGAGAAGGATGGGGGGAAAGAGATTGCCACAGGCAATAACCCCGCCCTCTAGGTAGGACTTTAGCTTCTTTCTTTTGTTTTTTTGCTCAATCTATTTAATTTTTCTTTATAATAATATTGTATTTTACTGTATATATTTTTGTTCTTCCTAATAAAGCATACTATAATAATAATAATGAAGCTACTAAGGTCGGCTCTTAGATAAACAGATAATTACAACTGTCCTAGATAATTACATATGAACCATTTGACCATCAGAGCAAGTTATCAAAAGAAAATGTTGTTCTTGTTGTAGCCAGCTTGGCTACAGCTGGAGAGGTGAGTGATGGTCTCCAGCCAACTTTTTAAAGTTGGCTCGTCCTAAACCACATATTTCTATGTGCGATCAACCATCATGAGGACGTGCGAGAAAAGAAAATGTACCCTTACCCTCCTGTGAGGACGCTTGTTCAAGGACTTGGAGCCGCAGCGTAGTAGCTTGGAGGCCATGGAGTTCTGGGGGACCACTTGCATCACAATGGGCAGCAGCTTGGGCGCCTGCCTGCAGTCTTCTCCCTTGTGCTCCAGCACAGACGTGTCCATGGCGGAGAGTTTGGGCTGGTTCACTCCCTCCCGAGCCGCGTTCTCTTTGATCAGTTGTCTGAGAAGAGCACATTTTAATATGAATTATAAATATTGTATTTTTTTCAAAATAATAATAATAATAATATCGCCTTATTTATACTGCCCGATTAGGACTATTAAATCCCATTATTGCAGCAGTAAGCCCAAGACGTATTATTATGTGGTAAAAATCCCAAATGGGAGGATAACTTGTCATGTCATTGCCATAGGCATTGCCATATTGTGGCTTTCAATATGGCGGGGTTATTGCCACAGGCAATAACCCCGCCCTTTAGTTAGGACATATGTATATATATTTTTTTTTTTCTTGTTTATATTATTAATACTGTCTATTTTATATTTTTTTTTACTTTTCAAAAAAAAAGTAAAAATATGAAAATCAATTTCAAAACTAGACTTCTGCAAGCATGTGTTCTGCCCTCTTTGTTGTACGCCTGTGAAACATGGGTATTTAAAAAAGAGTATATATCCAAACTTAGATGTGTTGTCAGGAGAATGGAAAGAACAATTATTGGTGTCACATTGAAAGACAGAAAAAGGAATAGTTGGGTTAGGGAAAAAACAAAATTAGAAGATGTTGGACAAAAAATGTGGAAATTAAAATGCAAATGGGCTGGGCACATAGTGAGACGGGAAGACAGCAGATGGTCAAAGGAAATTCAGTATTGGGAAGTAAAGAAAAAAAGAAGGAGGGGTCGACCAAAAAAGAAATGGCACGAAGAATTTCAAACTCTAGCAGGTCCAAATTGGAAAGAAATAGCGCAGGATAGAAAGAGGTGGAAGAGTATAGGGGAGGAAGGTCTACAACTTTTTGAGTGTATTGGAGAAGTGTAAAAAATGTTTAGCAGGTAGATTCCTTGTATAGATTAAGGGAAAAACTGTTATATATCTCATAATGTAGCCAATGATTATGTACCTTAGCATAATCATTGGCTCTATTATTATGATCCTAGGGGACATAAGCCCCCCCTAGAGGCCTTCAGCCAATTGTTTTTAATTGAAAAAAAAAGTTTATTTTACCTTATGAACTCCATGGCTGAGGAGTTTTCTTTTTTCATTTCTGTAAATTTGTAATCTGTTAAATTGTAAAAAAATATGCTCCAATAAAGGCTATCTTATCTTATCTTATCTTATCTTATTTTATATTTATTTTTTACCATTGTTTGTCTGTATATAATGTTCTGCTAATAAAGAGTTTCTAAATAAATAAATAAATGTCCCGGCTGGGTTTCGAACCCGCGACTTCTCGAATCTCTGGATTCACACAGTGCCGCATTTACCACTGAGCTACCGGGACAGACTTTATTTATCGCTTGGATACGCACGGTAGCTACCTTGTGACCATAGCTGCTCAAATTTGCTCCTTCCTATCAAAATTAATGTTTAATAGACAGGCAATATTATACATTGTATAACAGCCAATGGAGATGGCACGTTGATAGTGAATAGAACAGTTGTCATCCGGTCACTAAAGTTTAGCAACGCAACGTCCATGAATTGGTGACCATTCGGGTTTAGAATCCATTCATGATCATCATTACAATCTACGTTCTGCTGGCTATTCCCGTGTTTGTTTTCCAGCGAATGGTGAGCGAAACTCCGTCATGGCATGACCATGTGGTTGAAAGCCACGTTAAACCCAAATAAACAATATCACATTGCAGAAAAGGAAATTTGAGATAGCCACAAAAACTTCATCCTGACAAACTCAAAGGGAGTGTGGAAGAGAATGCCGTTGGCATTAGCACCGCCCTTGATCAAGTATTGTTTTATTAATTTCAATTTCTATGTACCTACTTTTTTGTCAATAAAACTTGATCCAACATGTTTAATAATAATAATAACTCATATTTGAAGCTATTATATTTAATTATTTACATAAAAGTATCGTGCTCTTATTACCTGGCTTTCTTCTTGAGCACTTCTTGCGCGTTGGGATAGTACTCTATCGCCTCACTCAGGTCATCCTTGCTCAGGACGAACAGGTTAGAGAACCCGTGAGATCTGAAATGACCAAGAAGTTGGTATCAGAAATGTCCCTTGAAGGAGCTATTACCACTTCGCGTCACGAGGCTACAACTGGGAAACCTTGTTATTCATTAACAGTCGTATTTATTAACAGGAAATTTTGTCTGAGCAATGTCTCAAGCAAGGTATTGTCCGATAATACTAAAGAAAATCATGCTTGACACTTGAGAAATTGCTCAGACGGCGTTTTTCTTTTCACAAATATGGCTGTAAGCCTGGGAAACGCATTGGTGAAAGTCATCCCATAGAAAATACATTAAATAGGTGGTATGCGGTTGGCCGCAAGACGCGTAGGGGGAACAGTATCTTTAGGCCCTTCAACCACCAGTGCAGCTGATACCGTCGCGTCGGAAGAATAATAATATTGCCTTATTTATAGTCACCGTGGCAGAGTGAGTTAGCGCGCTAGGCATTGCACGTATGGTGACCTGGGTTCGACCCCCAACGGGGCAGGAATTTTTCTGCTCTGTACTTGGATGTTCGGGGTCCACTCATACCTCGTGAGGAAAAATGCGTAGTTACTTGTATGAGTAACAACCAGTGGCGGCATTACTAAAGTAAAAAGATTTTTTTTTTTTACACTTTATTAATAGGACATATTATATATACAATACAAATAATTACAAATGAAAATACCATAGAATAGAAGAAAAAATAAATAAATATATACATAATATATGTAATGCTGCGCTACCCAAAACAATTGTGGAGAGGTCTTGTGCTTCACCACAAATGAAATCGTACCTACTTCCGAACTAGGACTAATAAATCCCATTATCACATAAGTAAGTCCAAGACGTATTATTATGCGGTCAAAATCGTAAATGGTTGGATGACTTGTCAGTGACTTCTGAATTGATCCCTCGCTATACTGCTTGCTAGCCCATACCAGGCTGGGTGAGGTTAATGTGGGTAAAAACACTCACCTCACATCGGCAGTTCTCCTGTTGGTTCCGGCCAGGGCGAGCAGGCTGATCTCTCCAAACACTGACCCCTCCGTCAGGGTGGCCAGGACCGTTTCTCCAGACACCACCTGGACTTGTCCTGTCTTCACAATGTACATCTCCTTCCCCACCTCCCCCTGGACATGAGTAAATTAGAGTAGAAATTACCTTGTTTGTTTGGATATTACTTTGTTTATACTGCCGAGGTGAGACTAAAAATTCCCTTTATTCCAGCAGTCTAAACAAGGTCTCTTGTTTATTTTCAAATTTAAATAGACATTTTGTACATACATTTAATATTCTTAATAGAGTAGAGAATTCTAAATAGATACCATACGCGTGCTAATATTGACAGGCTAATACTTGAAGAAAAAAAAAAATGCGTTCGACGTATTGCTAGATTTATGCTCGACGCAAACTGAGAAACGACGCAATGTCTCAGAAACATTTGTATTTTTGTTCTTGGAACTGATAGATACTATTACACCTTATTTCCGAGTTATGGCTAGTTGATGAAGAACACGACTGCACCACAAAATTTAACATCAACACCATTGATAAATAACCGTTATTAATCTTAATATATAAATGTCAAAGTCACTGACCACTGACTGATCATCGCTCTACAGCCCAAACCGTAAGTCCTAGGAAGCTGAAATTTGGTAGGTAGCTTTGTCTTATAGTCTAGATGTGCAATAAGACTAGGGATTTTTCGAAATTCCCACTACAACACCTGCCATTGGCGAAAAAGGATTTTTCTCTTTCACGGCCATGCCTCGGCCCGCAAAGCGGGCGACAGCCCGCTAGTGACTAATATGCGAGAGTATTAGTATGGAACCAATTAATTAAACGAATGAGGTACACAAACTACAAAACAAGTTTTCATGTCTTTCAAATGTATAATTTTCGGAGTCTGTTTTCATAGAAATTTACCTAAGATGATGAATCTAAACATTGGTTTCCTAAATTATATTTTTGTTGGCTCAATTTGACATGATTATGCTGTGGGTTTTATGGATGGTTTAAAAAAGACCAAACAGGTAACTTACTTTCCGGCAGATATAGTCTCCGGGCAGGTACAAGACAGGTCTCAGTTTCAGGACTAGTTCTCTTAGAAGGGCCTCATCACAGTCTTGGAACAGTTGCACTTTGCTCAGGGTTTGGATGTGGACGTTGATTGCCACGTCTGTCTTCAGCTTCAGAGGGAGGTTGTTCAGGATCTTGTTCTCGTCTGGAGGGATAGGTAAAGTTTGAAACTACAGTTCTACCCGTCTGGTACTCGGGGAAAGAATAGAACCACCGTGCACCGGGCTGTTTCATCTATCCCACGATTAATAGATCATCAGAACAATTTGGCGTACCTCACGTTGCTACATAACGGCAACAACTAGTATGAAACGAAAGCTCTTGTCTTTATTAATATTGCCGGCATAGGACTAAAAAAAATTACAATAATTATGAAAACATAATAAACATGTGAAATTACAAATTATTCGTACAGATGCAATTATTGCAAATTAATGATACAGGTGGTGTACAAAAAAAAAAAAAAAAAAAATAGAACCTGCTATTAAACTTTAAATGAAGAGTTATGTAGGTGTAAATGGACCCTAGAATACGCTACTATAAAGAAACTAATTGGTTGTCCATGTTTCTAAAAGATCAAAGATCCTTAGAGAATAAATTCCTTAAAGAATAGATAAAATTATTTCTACCGTTTAGAAAGAAGTAGCTTCTGTTTTCATGAAAGGTAATTGTTTAACCCCCACGAACCCAACGTATGTTTAACCCTTACTTACCCAACGTATGCTGCTGTTCCCAAGTAAAGGAGAACCACTGTTTAACCCGTTCTCGTATTCTGGGCGGGACATTCAGTCTTCTCAAATAGTCCAGAGTTTCGTCCATGAGCTTACGGTATTCTGTCTGTCCTTTGGTGGCAGTGGCGATGATGTCCCGGATCTGGAGATAATGGTAATGCAACGGCAGGTCATTAAAATCAAATTTTCGGTATTTGAACATACCAATGGCTGAGTCGAGATGCGACTACCAGATCCCTACTGCCTGGGACCTGGCAGTCAGCAGGGACCTGGGATCTGGCATCTCGACACGACCATAAACAAATTAACTATTTACATTTTTACCATTTTTGTGTTAATTACGTAAGGATAGGTAATTACTCAAATTCACTTTACTAAATTTTTGCTGAACTTGAGGGTCGGTGGTTCGAACATCCGGTTAAGAGTCCGCCACCTTATCGATAGTTGTGATTAACACTATTGTTACATTTAATTCCTTTATTATTTGTAATGTTGCATACCTTAATTAAAAAAAAACAACACAAGTATAAAAACTATTTACACTGAATTCGCTTGTACATTTTTCCCACTCTCTTGTAGCACAAAAATAGACGACCACCTACCTGACCAATAAGAACGGCAAACACAAAGACTCCCAGTAGCCAACTGACCGTCATGAACACATACTCCATCTCATTGGTGGGTCGCGGGTTCTTTCCGATGGACGTGGCGGTTTTGGTTGCGAAATAGAAACACCGGATGTATCTGCGGAGAAAGAAAAAGAAAGCGATTTTGATGCGGAGTAAATAGAGATACGGAGTAGATTGAGACAGCGTCGCATTGCCATCGATGACACATTGGATACCGCCAGTTCTTGTTCTGTCACTGAAGTTAAGCAATGTCCAGCGAGTTTAGTAATTAAATGGTCAATTCAAACCCTCGTGATGCTAGCTAGTCCCGGACCAACCCAAGCTGGATGAGGTGAATGTGGGAAGCCTCAAAAATTGGTTTAATGGAGGGTAAAAGCCGCCTCTCAAATGACCTATATGTTAGAGACACGTTAACACATTGATTGCCATGTCATACACATTGTGTAACACTGACACGAGATGCTACTTTGAATGAGTGTCACAACGTAATAGTGTGACATATTTTTTTAAATGATGATTTGGAAGCGTGATTTACAAGGATCAGTAGAGTTTGCTTTGTTTTTGATTACCTAGTCTAGATTGGAAAATATAAAAACACTTCACACAATATGTGTAATGTCTATGTAAAGTAATGTGGCATACGAAAAGTGTCCAACAATAGCCTTGGCAGTCAATGTGTTAAGCAAAAAAAGAAGTAACTCACGCATTCCCCACGCCATCATACACCCAGCTGTTGATACCCAGGCCTTCCCTCACAGAGATCTCATAGTATGCGCATGCGTTCAGATGGACCAGATAGATCATGTAGGTGAGAGTCCTGGCCACCCTCACCACATAGGGCGAGGCTAGCACGCTGTCAAAGTGGTTGCAGAACTCCCAGAACGTCTGAATCTGAAGGGGCAGATTTTATACAATATTTATCTTTTTAAACAACATTAGTAAGGTCAGAGGATCCCACTGAGCGCATCATTATGTCTCGCAACGTGTTTCATACTCTGCTGTCCCTTTGAAATCAAATAAGATCGAATGTCACTCGCCCACGGTGACTAACTACTTCGAATTTAATTTAATATAGTAAAAACGAATTTAATTTTGGTAGAAAAAGAAAAATGCGCATCTACTTCTCTCTAGACTGCTGAGTAGGTACTGAAATTACAGAATGTTTTTCGTTCATCAAAATTTCCTTCGATCTTTACTGCTCTGAATCGGGTTGCGTTCGACTCAACAAATTGACACGCTCAACACCGGTGGGGACGCTTTATGAAGGGCATGAGGGTACTTTACTTACCTTGATGAGTCTGGCAAGTCTCAAGAATGTCCATTCAAATCCAAACACAAAATAGAGCAGATCAAACGGCATGAGAGACAGAAGGTCCATCTGAGAGTAGGATTAAACAAATTTGATAGATTATCATTATTATGAATATTAAATCGTTAATAATTTTTAAAATCAATGAGTAGCGCAGAAAATAATTCCTTGTCCCATTTATTACAACAAAACGTCTTTTTTAAACGTGAATCATTATTATTTTTATGAACGCCTGGTATTTTGTAAGTATGCAATGCGCAAGAACCTCATTGAAGTTAAATGAAAGCGTATCCTTGAACAATTGGACATCTCTCAATGCTGATCTTAGGATAATCAATTTTCATTGAATTTCAGCACTTTCATGGAGATGATGAATTTATGAGTGGCTATAATATAATGTTAAAATAAATATCTCTATTTTGCCCAACCCAGTCTAGATGAGTTTAATGAAGGTTGCTGGTTTGTGAGTTTCGAGTATCTAAATGGATATTAAAACTCCCGTATGACCTTATGATAAGAACAGGTAATGTGTTTACAAGTTTCGGAATACCCTACTACTAGGTCATTCATAGACATTGAACTTAAATAACCTAATCATACCTTGTATTGTAGCTTCCTGCGGTATTGGATCCGTGTTAGTTTTGAGTCCCGAATCCAGAATCCATCATCCAAATAGATCAGTCGAGGCTTGATGAGAACCAAATCCAGAATATAGATAACGTCCATGACGTAGTCAAACACGAACCAAGTTATCAGATTGTTAGGTGTTTGATAGGGGAACGTCACCCGCAGTGGTATAACCCAGCAGTTGTACAGATAGCTTGTTGTCACGAGACATAGCCACGAGATATACCAGTAACCTGGGAATTGGAAACACGAAATAAATTTCATTATTACCTGTTTTTACCAACAATGGTCGACCATTTATTTAGGACTTACGTAGATCAATTTAATTAAAACTACAATGCTTGATGATATTAGTGATCTACCATTGATTTTTGTTCTAACCATATTTATAAGCACTAAAGAAAGTCTCAAATTTGTGAGTGATATGTATTAGCTGAATTTTGAACCCATGCTAACTAAAAGAAAGAGCTAACTCATGCCTATCACTGTCTCACCCAACCAATAAAAAAACACATCTTAAGTTCCTTGAGAGGTCAAAAAGTAGAAATACTTACTCTGAGGTTCAATCACGAAGTTCAACTGATCGGACACTTTGACTCGAATACTGGCGGTGCTGTGCATCAGCTCTTGAGACATCCACTGGACCAGAGGAATGTGCTTCATGGATTGTGCCTCCGCCACTCTGTGCTCCTCCTTGGGGACATCTGAAGCAGTAATTTGTAACAGAGATGTTTCAAAGGTCACAACTCGTCCGTTAGAGAGGAAACATACTAAGGGATGGGCAAATTACAACACAGATCACGAGAATCTACAGGAGCTGCTGTTTCATGGCTCGTTTTTTTTACCCCTAAGAGACTCGCTGTAATAGAGATTTCACTTTTATACATAACGTCTTTTTAAAATTGAGGTGAGACGGAAGATTTTACCACATAAACCTAGAGTGACTTACATCATGAGGATGTAATAAAATTATGAATCAGGGATCACCCAAAAAATTCTAAATTAGCTGTACGTTATTTAACGATCTTATAAAATCTACCAACGTACGTATGATGCTACCTGATTCCACTCTCACCTGACGAACCCAACTTGTTTTTTCCTCAATCCGAGAGATCTCTTAGGGCCAAAATATAATATAGGGTCACATATAACAAAGATAAGATAGACCTTCCTCTAGTCAGACTATAATGCCCTGTGATTGGTTGAAACTCCGACTTGAGAGATAAGTAATCGTTTCTTGTAATCCTATAATCCGACCGTTGATGTTAACCAAAAACGGTTGACGGAACTTGGAATATAAAGAGCCGAATTTATTATAAAACATAATTAAATTTAATGTAAGTGGACACTATCCCTCAACTCGTCCAGTGCGCTGTGATTGGTTGAAACTCTGACTTGAGGGCGTGTCAGTCTCAGGCTTAGATTAACTTTAAGCCTATTTCATAATGTGGCCCTAAGATCACTTTTCTGTTTATACTGATTAAAATAGAGAGGTTAGTTGATGGCATGGATACTCAGAACTATTACCTGCTGATGAGAGCCAATAAGCTCGAAACAGCTGTACAGGTATGTTCTGATATTCATGTACATCTAGTACAACTTCTCACTTTTCTGTTTATACTGATACTGATCTGACGGATGGATTTCAGTTTACCTTCAGTGCTGCTGCAGAGGGTAGGGGAGGACGAGGGGGTGGGGGGATAGTCCAGGATCCTCTTGATCTTCTGAGCCCTCTCAGTGAACACATGGGCAAGATGGCGGATTCGTTCCTGGATGAACTTCTCCCGTCTCTCATTCTCGGAGTCCCTGATGGAGAGTTATTTATATTTAATTTTTTTTTTTTTTTTTTTTTAAAAAGATGAGTGTTTCACAGCCTTTTTTATTTCGTAGCCATGAAACAGGAGCTACTGTAGACGCTTGTGGTCTGTGTTGTAGCCTGCCCATCCCGTAGTATGCCTCCCCTCTGATGGGCGAGAACTGACACAATACTTCCCATTTAGGTGCTGGGTCAACACGAGCGCACCGGAAGGTATCCCTTACAAACATTTGTAATTAAATTAAGAATACAAATTTTTGTCGGCGCGGGGGTTCGAACCCGGGACCTTCCGCATGGCAATTTAATTCATTATATTTTATTAACGGGTCAAGCCCAATGTACATTGATTTAATAAATATAACAATATAAAATAAATACAAATAAGAAAACACAATAAGAAAATTTAAGAAGACAAGTAAAATATCACAGTTAAAACGTAGAGAAAGTTGACTAGAAAAGCTGTACATATTATTACAATTACTGACAAGTTATATAGATGTATTCTTAGAAGCTTTTATTATTAGCTTAGGAAAAGAACCTTTGTAAAAATCCAATATTTTTAATAAATAAATAAAATGTTTAAAAAAAAAAAAAATTACAAATATTTCATTTATACATACAAATCTTTATTCAGACTGTTACCCAAAGTAGGCGGCCACAACGGGGACCTTGGCGTAGACCCTATAACCTAGTACCTAGTACCTACACCAAGGTATTGTAGTTGATTTGATTATTCTGCGTTATATCGGGGCTACTCTAGGTCCGTTGTGTTCGCGCACTAAGACAGGATGTCAAATTAGGAAAAGCTATCACATATTGTCTGGCTGGGGGACTTTAAACAGGTAGTAGACCAGCAGTCTAGCTGGGGGACTATAAACAGGGAGTAGACCGGCATTGGCTTGGTTCTGGGGGCCCTTGTCAATTGTTAGCCTCCTTGTAAAGACAGTGGTAGAAGTGCTGAGTCATTCCTCCACTGTCTGGCTACCATCCCATCGTTCAAGATGACACCACCGTATGATGATGATACCGGGGCTACTCTAGGGTCTAGGGCTCCGTTGTGTTCGCGCACTAAGACAGGATGTCCAATTAGGAAATGATAACACATAATGGGCATCGATCACCAAAAAAAAAAAACTAAGAATACGTAGTTGAGGAAGCATTGTGCTATACTCCGAATACTCACGTGTCATGGTACTCTTCATCCTCGTCCACTCCGCTCTCGATATCCCCTCTCACTGAGGAACCAGCGGAGGATCTGGGACTAGCAGGTAGCTCCGAGGATATCTGATAGTCAGAGCACTCGAAGTCTTCGCATAGTTCCGACTCCTCTGGATCTGGAATCGAAAAGGTAGAAGGCGAACTTAATAAGTCCTGAGTCAGTCTATAATTTCCGAAATTTCAAATGAGAGGGGGTTTTAACCTACCTTATAACTGCTTGGTCATATCACGACGGGGGTGTTACCCTCCATTCGCAGGAAACTCACAAACCACTACCCACATTGACCTCATCCAGCCTGGGTTGGGCCGGAATGCCAGCATCACGAAGTCTTCACCTCGCTGGACGTTGCTTAACTTCGGTGATCTTACGAGAACCGGTGCATTCAACGCTCCAACGCGCCATCGACGCTGGCTGACCAGTGTTTAATTTCTCCCATTTCATAGAAGAGGCCAAATTGGCCAAACCTATTAATGCTTTTTTTACCCTATAAGAATTCCAGGTGAAAATACTAACCATTATAAAACAATTATGTTATTTCTGGTTACCGAAAAACTCACCCAGAAGAAAGGTTCAAGGATCAAACTGTCTGCAAACTTTTAATTGAAGGCTCCATTAAAAGAGTTCTGAGAGTTTAGAAGCACTTACCTTGTTCTGGAACGGACTCCTTCCTCAGCCAAGTGTTGGATTCTGTTTCATTGTTACGCGGGTAAATTATATGCTGAGAAAGAAACAGACAAACGAAACATGAAAAAAACATAAGGGTTGGGTGGAAGATATTGCCACAGGCAATAACCCCGCCCTTTAGCTGGGACATCTGTATATAGGTATTTTGTTTTTCATCTTTTTTTCTTCTTTACATTGTTCATAATTTTTATCATTACTTGTTTGTATGTATTATGTCCTATATTAATAAAGTATTCAATAATAATAATAAAAAAACATCTTTAGATACCTACTCTCTATGTTCTGTTTTAGATAACGTTAGATTAGGTCGGCACAACACACTAGGGTAGAACAGCTACCTAGAATAGTATCTGGAACTCCAAGGTTTCATTTGTTTTTCTACTTAAACAAGTTTGCTGATTCTTCTGACATTCCAAACTTAATTAGGCTGGGTACCGTCCATGTGAGTAACATAGTAATCGGTTTAGACTCCGGAGGATGGAGGGTAACCTCCATTGGGAATTATGGGATACGACCAATTGCTGACCACTGATTATACAGACACCTACTCAGAGTAATGTTCAAGTCAGGTATAGATATGATAAGAGTACTGCACTAGCTAACGACAGATGTTTATTTTGGTTTCATGATTGATTGGTAGCTATTTTGTGATAACAGAGTCGAATGATCTCAGTCCGTTGAGCTAGAATGGTCACTTCAGACTTCTTCCTGATTTTTGACACCATTCTATTATGCATCAAGTTGGTTGCCTTCGGGTTAACGGTTAACTTTCGATGGAATCGGGTTACTAGGTTTGTGGGGTAAGAAAACAGCTCTGTCTAAGATTCCTGGGTCTTCTCAGTTTTGTTGGTTTTTCTTAGTTTAGAGACAAGTATAAGTTAGTTTTGAGACTGAACTCACGCAGGTATCAAATAGAGTTTTGTCATCTGGGCCTCATTCCAAAAACCTCTCAAAATCCCTTAATCTCTCCCATTCAACCGTCAAACTTTGTTCGAATTAATCAATCAGGGTGTATTGTTTGCTACTTTAAAGGGAGATTTGGGGATTATGAGAGTGAAGAAGCTTTCTGAAACGAGGGCTTGGTGTCTGCTTAGAAAAAAATGTATTTTTGTTGCGTACAGTTGACAGAATGATTTTAAAAAATAAGAAATACAATTTACGCACATCTTGAAATATTCCGAGTACACATAATGATTTATCAATCTCAGTTTTAGACACTCTTTAAGCTTAATGACCTTCGTATCACCTCATACATACATGTATTATCTTTATCATAACAATGGTGCTTCTCTTCATAGGCTGATTTCAGTTCCTAATTTCACTTTCAGCATCTTGCTTTCATGCACGTGCACTTGATATTCATATTATGCTCAAATAGATGCCTCGTTTCTTCACAGCAGTCTTCTAGTTTCAAACCAATTTAGGAAGGTTCAGGTGAGATGACAGAATATTGCGTGGAATGATTTGTTCGACATAGTTAACTATATTCTCATTAGAATAAAATTGTAGTATCATGCTAATTGTTTTGTTTATTAAGAGCAGATGTGATTAGAAAGTGTTTGAATTGCATTTAAATAACACAATCATTTTTTAACTTTGTCATTCAATATGTGAATACCAGATGATGAACTTCCAAAGAAGGGTCTGTGACACATGAACAATGGAATAGGTCCTAAAAAGACGAGATATTCATATCCATCTCTTGCTCAAGAATCATGTCAAAGTCCAACCACTCTGAAGTTTTTAGACCTTCATTTGTAAAGAAGTGTGACGTCAACTTGTGAATTTTTCTTTGACGACCCTACGCGTAATTAACACGACACGAAAATGCAAGAAGATGAAATTTGCTCAGTGAAAAATTTCTTGACAGCTCTTTTGGAAGACACTTCTTTTATCTACGGTATTTACGGTTTAGGAGTGCCAGAACTTCAACCATAAGGAAGAGTTTGACAAATGGCGACTCCAGGTAGGTTTGGGAAAAGGCATGGTGAAAGAAGCAGAAAAAGTTTTACAGTTTAGAAACTTGGCCTTGATTTAGATTGCTGTTAGTACAATTTTCACAATCACAAGCCAGTCTCCATCACCACTATCTATTGATGGCAAAAAAATTGATTCAACTAACTATCCATCGTAGTTTTCCTGGAAGCCCAGAAACAACTTTAGACCGAGGAGACCGAGGAGACGCCTTGCTTTTACTTCGTGTTATGGTAGATATCTCACTTCGAGTACATCTGACTTTTCTGTTTGACGGACTGAAATAGAGAGGTTAGTTGATGGTATGTTCAGAATTCAGTTCAGAAGTACCTATCCTTGAAGAGAGTTAATCGGGACAAAACAGCTTTAGTTTCAGTATATTTCAGTAAACAGTACACTTCAGTAAAGAAGTGAGAAGTTGTACTTGGATGTTTGTACAAATTGTACGTGGATCTCTTTTTCTGTTCAGCTATATGTGTCTAGGAGGATACATAGCTATCCTACATGATATTCATGTACTTGTAGTAATTTTCTGTCTGTCATTTTTCTTTTCTGACTGACTGATACATACCTATAATGTAAAGCAGATGGTTTCAATGGAAGTATGTTGTATGATGGTACCTCCTAACCCCTATGGCAGAACGACTGGCCTTGATTATAATCCATATCAACGGGTGCAATCCTCGTCCTACTGCCTGCAGATGATTTTCTTATCGTCTCCGATTATCGCATTGCGCTGTGTCGACATCGGATTTGATTAAATAATTCAATTATGATCGTCTTAAAACGCCTTGAGTGATAGTTCGCCAAAACACAGCGCCATGCCGCGTCAGTTAGAACTATTTTCTCTTCTAGCAACTTTGTTGTTGAGGCTTACTTATTCATTGTTACTTCATTATTGTTATTATTCTTAATCTTTGTTGTTGTTGTTGTTGTTGTTGTTGTGGAGGCTGTATTGGTCTTTTTCTTGTCTGTGTGGATGACTAATTCTCATGTCATTTATGTCCACAAGTGATTTTACGGGCCGTACCTCCTAGGAGTGCACTTAAACAAATACAATCCCTAGAAACTTAAACAAATGCAATCCATTTGCTAGAAACTTTACAAATCAGCTACTAATGCTCCTGCTAGGTCCCTGCTCATGTACAATTAACATACAGTAGCAGGCGCATGTAGACCCAACCATACATTAACACTACCTACAAAGGATAGGTTGGTCTGAAAATAGCCAGCATCACGAAAGCTTGAACATAGTATTACCCATCAAGCACTATCCTTGCTAGACGTTGCTCAACTTCAGTGATCTAATGAGAACTTGTGTGTTCAAACTACCATTTACGATGGCTGACTAAGCAGTCTCTTTCTTGTACCATTACATACTCATCATCATCATCATAGTGTGGCGTCATCGTGAACGATGGTAGCCAGACAGCGGAGGAATGACACTTCTTCCACTTTATTTGCAAGGGCTAATAATTGACAAGGGCCTCCAGAACCAAGCCCGTGTGGTCTGCTCCCTGTTTATAGTCCCCCAGCAAGACTTGGCAATTAAATTAGCCACCTTAATTAAATTAGCCAAGTAGTGTTCTATCTCCCCGGGTCGTCTAGGCCAGCAGCGGTTGTATTGTTCGCCGCTAATGGAGAAATTCCCATTCATTATAATCGCAATCCTATGCAATACCTGTGTTACGTACTTGAGTGTTGTGAAAAAGATAATTGATGCTTTTTCACGAGGTAAAAAAGAAAAAAGCTAGAAAATTTAGCTCGTCTCATTGACGAATCAAACAAATTTTAATTAATTAAATAGGTACAGTTAGAGTTCTAAAGAGAAAATTTACATATTACAGAAAGGAACTGAACAAAATATACATATTGTCAAATCAAAGAGCTAAGCGGTTCTCTTTGATTGATAAATGCTCGCTGTTTAAGAATAAATAGATAAAAGAAATTTAAATTGGCTTTCTTTATTTCATTAATCATTTGTGATTTTATTCTTGTAATTAAATTATTCAGATACATAATATTATACATGAATATGCACAAGTTCTTAGTATTTTTTTATGATACTAATAAAGCAGAAAGACAATTTTACTGATCAAATAAAATCTTATGGTTAAAAGTTTAGAGATAGGTACTCACTTTCTTGGAGCTAATATAGTTGATGGAATCCATAATCTTTCACCATTAATAATGAAAAGTGAGAGAATGAAGTCACCATTAACATTTCAATTGGGAAAATCGAGTTACAATGAGAGGAAAAATCTAACTGAGGAGAATTTTCCGTCATCAAAATGTAAACATTGAAATTTCCACCATCCACCTGAGGGGAGGAGGTAAGGTCCCGAGGGAGGCTGGAGGGAGGAGAGGAAGGGACATCTTGTTAATAATCGATGCGATATTCTCCACGCAGGCGCTTTCAGGATAAAAATATCACGTCTCCTTTTTATCAGACTCGTTTATCCCTAGGAGGATGGACATAACATAACTAAAACTTTATAGATCATAAAAACATTTTTTTATCATATTTATGTTAATCACTGTAGTGATGTAGGTAACAACTACTCAAACTCGCTTTACATTTAGTAAGATTTACTTTGCTAAACTTGGGACTTGAACCACCGACCTCCAGGTTACAAGTCCGCCGCCTTATCGATCAAGCTACCGAGGTCGGTTCGATCATAAAAAAAATATGGTATTTCGTTTGAAAAAAATCTGTATTTTGTTTTTTTTTTAATCTGTATTTCGTTTTCAAAAAATCCCAAGGGGCCAAACATTAATTGAACATTTTAGGTACCTAATTTGATATTTTCTTTTTTCGAGTTATTGACAACGGTTGTTACCCTTGGACTTATAATTTAAGTGATCTTCGCTTTATATTTATGATCTTTATCTGAATTAGTATAATATGTATAATTAGACTCTTATTTATATTTTAAAATGCCGGAGTAAGACTAAAGAGCCTCTCTATTCCAGCAGTTGTTCTGATTCCTCAAATTCTCAAATACGGGGTGCGGCAGAGAGGACGGACGGTTTAAAATAAAACATAATATAGTTAATTTTTACTCAAAAACAAGGAAATAGCATTTGAGACAGTCAAGTGTGGAAAATCACATCAGGCATGTGCTGGAGGCGTTCTTAGAAGTTCGCGTATTAGACTCTCTCCAACATCGCTCTCTCAACTTGGGCGACTTCTACGCGAACACTGGAGTACAAACACTTCTTTATCCCTGAATTGTTCTAATCCGGCGTGTGTGGTTCCAGCAGGATGGGGTGACCGCCCACACAGCCAGAGCATCAATGGACGTTATTCGCCCTCTCTTCCCTGTTCGCCGTATGTCCAGGCTTGGCAATGTTCATTGGCCTCCTCGATCCATAGATTCATCCATATGCGATTTTTTCTTATAGGGACACCTCAAGGCTAGAGTATACCCCGAACTCTGGACGTAAAGGCAGCGGTCTCGTAACCTGGAGGTCGGTGATTCGAATTTGAAGCTTGGTGAATTTTCAATAAGGCGAGTTTGTTTAATTGTGACATCATTCATCTTGCGATTTAAAAAATATCATAATCTATTCCCGCTGTTTTAAAACTCGTTCTTTGGATAGCTGCAATTGAAAACGTCCAAATAAACGAAGTGTTGTAAAACACTTAAAAGGAAAATGGATTGAAAACACCTACATAGGAAATGAATTAATATAATGTGTTTCCCTGTAAGGTGTTTCCTCTATCTGATTGGGAGAAAAACACCAAACATTCATTTCTTATTTATCTAGGTGTTTTCAAAAACACAATACCCTCTTGGGTGTTTTAAAATTATTTATTGAGTTTTCTAGTTTATTAACTCTCATTTTCCTTTTAGATGTTCTGTGTTACAATAGTATTATATCATCCAGATTGTGCTCTTTAAGTGAATACGAATTGATACAATGAATGGATAGAACGCAATTTTATTCTTCTTTGCTTGGCTATGAAGCCCCCTTGACTTTAGTAATCACTGTTCACGATTGACGATTTGGTTATTTAGAGAAACCTTATGAAAACAGTGTGTAGACTCCAAAATGGACCACATATTGCACTTTGAAGATCGCTTCTTTGACAATGGATTTTTGTCAGGTGGTAGGGTTACTGCTGTGTCATCCAGTAACAATGGGAGATCCAGCCATGATGTAAGATTCCCGCCGTTCATATATAAGATTTGTCTCCCTGTTCGAATTGCAATCAGTGATAAATTATTGATTGAGTTGTGCTCATCATGAAACTATTATATTTGGTAAGAGTTAAATTTTCTCATGGTTTTCATGAATCACCTTTTTTCCTTTGGGTGGAAAGTGTTAACAAGTTAAAGTGCTCCACTAAAAAAATCTAATTTCTGGCTTTTTCTAGAAAATGAAGTTTTTGGTCGGTTTTTCTCTCTTCTAGTACTTATTTTTGTTGTTGTGTGTATATGAAATTAACTTAAACTATACGTGAACTGTTTAGACTTAAAACTATGTATTTATTTAAATTTGTTGTAAATCTATCTCCACTAAAATAAAACTATCTGTATTTTCTCGTTTTGAACGAAAGTCAATTTTGATATTCCACTAACCAATTACTGAATAACTTTGTTTCGTATTAATAAAGGCCGAGACCAGTGCTTCTTGGTTAACTTCTAAATTCACTCTATGGAAACTCACTTGAACTGCGCGATCACCCACTAAGTCCTAACCCCTCTGCACGTTGCTTATGAATTTCAGTGATCTTATAAGAAATAACTTGTGATTTGTGACTCAGGTGCTCTAAAACTGTTTTTCATAATATTTACTTCTAGTAAAGAAAAATTTCGGAAACTACTTAAATTCATATTTCAACACACTAAATTATTCCACAATGTCATCGTTCATTATTCTGAAGCCTAGTTAGCCGCTGCTTAGTTAATAAAAAATTAAAAGTATTTTGCGGACCTACACAATGAATTACACATATTATTACGTGCGAGTAACTTTCATTTCTGAAGAGAAAAATTTATGGGTTTTTGTGTTAAAACGGGAATCTTTGTCTTGTACTCCTGTCTAACAGATTTGAATTTTATTTGGTAATCTTATTATTTCCGACGGTAGTTTTGTTTTCTAATCCCCTGCCCCCCCCCCCCCATCATCGAAAACAATTAATTTCTTTTTTCTTTTTTTCTTTTTTAGATTAAAACTCCTTGGGAAAACATTTTAAAGAAAGATTAGCTTAAGGTTTGTTTTTACGATATAAATTTTATTATCGGTTATCATTTTTAATTATTATTAAGTCATCTTTACTGAGTGTACTTTCGATTTTGATTACAGGTGGTCACATCGTTGATCGTTGCACCCGTGGTAAAAGCCAAAGATGTCGAGCTAAAGAACACCCTGAGAGCTCCCGTTCACCAGTCTATCAAAAGCGAACAGCTGAGGGGCGTCCACCCAGCAGTGAAAAATGCTGGGGTCAAACCATCCAAACCGGTTGCTGGCAAAGTTCCGGCGAAGCCTCAGTCCGCTGATCTCAAACTCAAGAAGCAAACAGTTCACGCCAGACCTCAGCAAGGGAAGCAACCCGTGAGAGAAGGCAAGAGGATCGCAGGAACAAATGTCGCCGGAGGTTATGCGGCAGCGGGAGGCAATGGGATCTTCAATGGAGGTGGCGGAGGATTCTTTGGAGGAAATGGAGGCGCAGGGCTGTTCGGTGGAGGAGCGCACTTGCCAGGTGGATGGTTCAGTAACCCAGTGAGCGGCTTCCTCAACAGACCTGGACGTCCTGCAGGCCTGGGTGGTCTCTTTGGAGGATTTGGAGGAGGAAACGGAGGGGGAGGAGGATTTGGTGGAGGAGGAGGTTCAGGAGGCGGCTTGGGATCGGGGGGAGGTCTAGGAGGAGGTAGCGGTGGCGGTTATGGTGGTGGCTTAGGAGGTGGTAATGGCGGTGGATTAGGAGGTGGTAATGGCGGTGGATTGGGGGGCGGTTCAGGAGGAGGATTAGGAGGAGGTAATGGCGGTGGTTTTGGGGGAGGTAATGGTGGTGGATTTGGAGGCGGCTCAGGAGGAGGATTAGGAGGAGCTTCTGCTGGAGGATTAGGATTTGGAGGAGGTAATGGCGGTGGTGGTGGGTTTGGGGGAGGCTCAGGCACTGGATTAGGAGCAGGTTCTGCAGGAGGTTTAGGAGGAGGAGGTGGTGGAGGATTCGGTGGAGGTTCAGGAGCTGGTTTAGGAGGAGGTTCTGATGGTGGTCTCGGTGGAGGAGGAGGCTTTGGTGGTGGGTCTGGCGGTGGTGCAGGTGGTTATCGTCCAGTTAGTGGAGGTATAGGAGGGGGTAATGGATATGGGGGAGCAGCGAGCAACTTGAGTCCTGTGAGCTCTGGCGGAGGAACTGGGTTTGGAGGTGGTCAAGGAGGAGGCTTTGGAGGAGGAGCTGGTAACAATGGATTTTCAGGACAAGGCGGTGGTTTTGGAGGTGGAAGTGGGGGTGGGGGCGGATTTGGTGGATTCAGACCAGGCCTGATTTCGGGTGCGAGGCCTGGGCTGAGACCAGGGCAGGATTTCATAGACCATTACATGGAGGAGGCCTAGGAGGGGGTGGTGTTGCGGGGGGAGGTCTCCTGCATGGCTCCGGGTCATTTGCTCACGGGACACAGGCTCAGTTTCAGCTGGGTGGAGGTGCTGGAGGTGGGGGAGTGGGGGGAGGAGGCGGAGGGGGTAGTGGGACTGGCTTCGGCGGGCCATCCGCTCCAGGTACAGGATACGGAGGCACTAGTGGGGGAGGGTTTGGCAATGGCGGAAATGGGGGTGGAGGGTTTGGGAATGGGAGTGGGGCAAGCCCCAGTCCAGCCTTGGGCTACGGTAGGAGGTAACATTAAAGTGAAGTTATCTTCCTGCAGTGGAACTATCAAGCATCAGGTCTGTGCCACTGTGTACACGACAACTTTGTGATACCTAGTCCTATACCCTCTACTTTAGAACTGTTATATATAATTGTACAGATTTTATTATACCTACCTATATATTTTGTCTATAGTACTTACAAGATGGTTACCTTACTTGTTCTCATAAGTCAACTAAAACATAAAATATATAAATATACATTAATGGTAATTTTATTTCATATAATTTATGTAAATTCAATTTTGTAAGCTCCGATTTTTGAATTTATGTAAATATTTATATTTATATCCAAAGTTATCATATTTACTTAAAGGATTGTACATAATTTACTATACGAAAATAAAGTTTTTGCCACCTTGTTTGGCATACCTACCTATCATACTCATCACTGGCTTATTTAATTATATGAAATCAAGGTAACCGTATATGGGTTGTCTACTTCTAGCTACTTATTTAGAATGGCTAACCTCATTTGATTTATTTATTTACTTTTATAAAGGATTCAGGTGAACTTGTAATGGCTTGAAATTAGGCCCTTCTTACATAGATCCAAAAATGGACTTGAAATTTGAATATCTTTGATATTTTTTAAATCTCTTGATGAAATATTTAAAAAAAAACAAACAAATTATTTGAAAACAATAAAAGAATTGTAGGTATATTGGGCGATAAAAAGTGATGTTGCTATTTATTATTGTGTATTGTATGCAAGATGGACCTCAGTCATAACTAAGGTCCCTCTTGCATGAAACATTCACATTGAACCATTTTTTTTTCAATAACAATAACAGTGCATGTGACTGATGTCCTTTTTGTATAAAAATATTGACAGAGAATTAAAATATATTTTGGTGAACTTAATATAATTATCTCTATTTTGGATTTTTACTGACTGAAAGCTCTTATCGAATATCATGTTTTATTTAAAATAAATATATATTTACATAATTTATGAATGTCGGTACCCATCTATTCAATAGGTACCTACTCTTTAGGTAATATGCTTTAGGGCTTAGAGAATATAAAGTCACTTCTTACACCTACAGCTACCTTTCTCGTCCATACATTCCATATTTTAACAGTACGTTCATAGATACCTACTTCTTTTATTAGCTTTTCAATAGTCTAAAATCATTATCAAATCATTCATAAAAAAAAATTTGGTTCATTCAGAAACCCTAATCTCCAGAATCCCCACTCAAAAATCGATAATGTTCATTGTTTTCGATATCGTAAGAGAAACTTTAAAAAGAAAACATACCGCGAAAATTCAAAAAGTCCCTTGCGGCTTGTGATTTTTTTATTCCTTGGGGAATTCTTTTTGTTGTTAAAAAAGTGAAATTCTCAATAAAATAATAAAATTCATTCAATTTTCCTATCTCTGGATAATTATTTTCCTGCTGATGTAATTTTTCTCAAGATAGTTTAGCTATCGAAGTGACAGAACTTTTTATTTGAGCCTTTGCTCAGTGGAGTTTGTGATCA
The DNA here is from genome assembly GCA_024516035.1 of Bactericera cockerelli. Taxonomy (NCBI): domain Eukaryota; kingdom Metazoa; phylum Arthropoda; class Insecta; order Hemiptera; family Triozidae; genus Bactericera; species Bactericera cockerelli. The sequence goes on from CM044956.1 coordinate 39,339,542, forward strand.
TGTCAGAAATTTCCGACTTGAGCTTAAGAACTTCTTCAAGATTGTAATCTCTTGACCTTTTTACTCTGCGAAACCTCTACCTGTGATTTCTATTGATCGTAGCTACGGTTTGTGGTAAGTGTGCTTTATTTTATTCAACTTGTTACCTGTGAACACTTTTACTCATATTTGATTATATCAAAGCATCTTGTTTTGTAAAATAGGTATATTGACTGAAATAGATTATTTATTTGCTTACCTAAATCCTTTCATGATAACAGGATGCACAATGCACCCGCTTCACAAATAAGATAACAGACTTGCAACCTGAATGTTGGTGGTTCAAGTCCCGAGATATGCCAGATTTAGCAATGTGAGTTTCATTACCAATTTGTGATATCATAGATAGTGATTGACACAAATATGATAACCTTTCTATTTGGGCTATGTTATCCTATCAGGTTTTACATTAAAATTTATGAAATATTAAACTGGTGTGACAACACACAACTTTCCTGATCACTAAAAAAAAGTCAAATTCCACCCACTGGTGTTTCAATGGTAATAGTTAGATAAAAATTCATTTCAAAATCATAATCAGCACCTCAAAATCATTGGATCTGTAGTAGTCCCCATGGTCAATTGAGTAGTGTGCTGGATTTTATATTATTATGTATTAAAAAAAAAACAAAAACATTTAGAATAATTTTATAACGATTGAACATAGTGATCCCTTTTTCATTTTACATACTTCATTTTTTACAGAATCTCCAAAAATGCCTTACTGGTATTTTGACAAGAAGGATATCCGCAACTCTCCATCCTTCCGGGAAGGTATTGATTATGAGACAGAACAGAGGTACAGGAGAGAAGGTGCTAGGTTTATCATTGACTGTGGAACCAAAATGGATTTGGGCTACAATACCATGGCTACGGGAGTTGTGTTCTTCCATAGATTCTACATGTACCATTCATTCAAAACATTCCCAAGATATGTCACAGCTAGCTGCTGTTTATTTTTAGCAGGTAATTTTCTTTCTTTATTAGCATAGAAAATCAACACTTTTTCAGGCAAGATAAATTGTAATACTCTTTTTGTTTAACTTATGTAGTATAGTTATGTAAGTTTGAGTTCCTAAAGTATGATAATATAAAAATACCTAATTCATATTTTTCTGAACCAGTTGTGAGTTATGAATCATGTAGATGGTTTCTAACTAAAATGTTATTTAAGAAAATTACAGTAGTATTTAACACTTTGTAGGATAATATAAAATTTCTAAAAATTACTCAATGACTGCATTTTAGGTAAAGTGGAAGAAACACCAAAGAAATGCAAAGATGTAATAAAGACAGCTCGCCTTTTAGTTGATGACAATAAGTTCAAAACATTTGGAGAAGACCCCCGAGAAGAAGTAATGACACTGGAGAGAATCTTGTTGCAAACTATCAAGTTTGATTTGCAGGTGGACCACCCATACAGCTTTCTTCTCAAATATGCCAAGAGCTTAAAAGGTGAGTGAGTATTGTCTTTTTAAAATTATGTACTTCATTGTTTGATTATCTATACTCAAATTAAAAAATAAATAATTTTATATTTCCCTTGTGATATGCAGAATTTATATACAGTAAACTTTGCCTATAACAATGGTCAAGGGACCGGGAACTTTCCATTGTTACAGGCGAATGTCCTTTTCTCAAAGTCTTAAAATGATTTGACACCTAGTATCTCAATGTCATTTGTTATGATCACATTATTCTGGGTTTTATAATAACTCTATCCCTTGAAAATCTCTCCTAAATTCAGGTGACAAAACCAAACTAGAGAAAATGCTTCAGATGGCATGGACATTTGTGAATGACAGCCTCTGCACCACACTGTGTTTGCAATGGGAACCAGAGATCATAGCAGTAGCTCTTATGTATCTAGCTGGCAAGCTGAGCAAGTTTGAAGTGGTGGACTGGATTGGACGGAACAGTAAACACTTACGCTGGTGGGAAATGTTCGTTGAAGATATGACCATGGATTTGTTGGAAGATATTTGTCATCAGGTATGTTGTTGTTGGACTGAAAAAAAAAGACAAGATTTATTTTATATCTGTCCTAAGTATCTTTACTGTCACAAACTTCTCACTTCTCTGTTTATACTGATTAAAATAGAGAGGTTAGTTAATGGCATGGAATTTCAGAACTATTACCTGCTGATGAGAGCAAATAAGCTCGAAACAGTTGTCCAGGTATGTTCTGATATTCATATACATCTAGTGCAACTTCTCACTTTTCTGTTTATACTGAACTCTACTTGACAGACAGATAACTTTTACCATAGTAGTTTATTTATTGTCTTGATAAAACCTAACTCGTCACCATGACCAAGTATCATTAGCTCAATCATCTTGATCCTGGAAAGGTTGACATTTTATGACTTTAGGATCCTGCTTTATTGCTGCTTTGATGTGAACAGCAGAAATGGTAGTATTGTGAGATTATTTTTTTTGAAAAGTATTATTCTGTGCCACCAATTAGAACTTGTGATATGATAACATACACTAAAACATTCTGTCTTGAATGACCTATGATGTTAAAGAGAAGTTGAGCCAAAAAACACATATATAATTATTTTTTTATAACTCTCCTCTCATGTTTCAGGTCCTTGACTTGTACTCACAAAGTCAACAGCAAGTGGCTCAGCCCGACTCCCCACCCTTAACTCAAGAACCCACTAAACCACCCCAAAACCACCATTCAAAAGCTCTCAAGGCAGATATGATGGGAGCGTCTGCCATTCCAACACTGGGGACTCACTACCCTCCTCGTGTAGCGCCCTCTAGTAGTCATTACCAGAACCCTTACCCCAGCCATGCTGTGCCCATTCCTACAGTGCAAGCATCACAGTACTATGGCCAGCAACAGCACAGACCTCCCGTTGGCAGCAGACCTTACTACCCTCCCCAGTAGTTAACTAAGTATTGAATTTGAAATAATAAACTTTTTAAATCAATTGACTAATGAAAGAGTAGGATGCATTAATCCACTTTGACTAAGAGTCATCATGACAGCTACTTTGATAGTTATTTTAATAATCTCGTGGAGGGAATCAGAGAGATCATTTTACATGAAAGCTTTTATTATTTATTTGATAAAAACTCAATTAATTATCACATTCAATGCAATCTGAAGGTGTCAAAAAAGAATGAGGAGGATGAGGAAGAAAGTGTTGAATGTGAAGATGGGGCGGAAATGTTGATATTTGAAAGTTGTTAAAAAATAAATAATAAAATCTTTTAAAAAATCTGAAGGTGAAATTAATAGACATTAAATTTTGTTATTATTCTGTGTATTTTATGCAAGTCTAGATTTCACATATTATTTTAAATGACAAAATCTATTGACTGACTCAAACATAGGAAATTGTAAACTGAAACATTGTCTTATAATTTTTATGGTTATTCTTCAAATACTTGTGATCAATATATATTATTACCTTTTGGTTTAAATTTAAGCCACATCAGCAATTCTGATTCAAACAGAGTATTTGCATAATATTGGAAATACATTTTCAAAATATCCACATAATATGTATATTATTCAATTGTTATCAATATTTTTTCTTAACAGAAATGACATAAGGTTTTTTTAAAACTAAAGCAAATAAAGACTCATGCTTTATGTATTTCTGCTCTAGTGTAAAATATACAACTGTCATACAATGGAAAAAAGTATAAAATGTTGAGGAACTTTGCCATTCAAACCAAGAGATTTGGTTAAATATTTTAAGATTATGTTGTATGACAAGACAAAAAAAAAAAATCTGTGTAAATTTATTGTTCTTCTGACTATCAAAAAACAACCATTTAACATTTGATTTTTTTAATTATAAGTGTGTGTAAGAAATTCCAGTCATTTATATTTTGTTACAGGTAAAACTGTACATTATTTATTTCTGGTAAAAATATGAGTTAGAAAACATGCTAAATCATAATTTACAAGCCTGACAATAAGGAAGGTTTTAATAGAACTTTAGTGCACTTTTTAATTTAAAAGCACAGTCTTTTAGATTTTTCATTATCTTGAAAGAAGTTATTAAAGTTATTAGTTCTTTCAGTTATGAAGCATTTTTCTTCTTCAAATTATACTATTCAAAATTGCAAAAGTAGGAAAAAATACAAATCATGTTGAAATTCCCAAATCACTGATGTCATTTAAGTACAAGTGTATTATAAGTGGGTTATCATACATTTCATGATCTGAAATTTTGTTAAGAATCTCTTGAAAGGTAACACATCCCTTAGAGCTGAATTTTTCAAAGTATCAATCTTACCTTTTTTTTTACCTTAGACAGTACCAATAAGGGTAGGTTACTAAATGAATAAAGACATCCCTTGATTCTCTTTTATGTACATAGAAGTAACTGTAACTATAATAACATTTATAAAAAAAATTATATGAGATAAAAAGTTCAAGTATGTAAACCTTTTATTGATGAAAATTGACTAAACATAGTAAGCATACATAGACATACAGGATCTCAAGCTGGGAGGTTGGGGTCCAAAGGTACTGGTCATTTCAAATAATTTACCATTTGAGCATAGTCTCAGGAATGGCAGACATTTTATCACAGAAATCTTTTGATTTACATGATGAGGATTTCTTTCTCATGAGTTTTCGGATTCCTTGAAACTGAAAAAAAGAAAAGAAAAAGGTTTGAAAAGTGGTACTTGGGACATTAGACAAGGAGCAGTGAAAGCTTAATTAACTAGCAAATTTCTAAGGCTTTTTTAAATTTGTATTAAACATCACTTAAATTAAATTGCATGGTCATATCACAATAGAAGTTTTACTCTCCACTTGCCGGAAACTTATAAATCAGCTACTCAAATTAACCTCACCCAGCCAGAGTGAGGCTGAGAATGGACAGCATCATGAGGGTTCCAATTTGAATAGTCACCCATCCAAGTCTTACCTCACTGGACATTTAACATGTTAAATTCAGTAACAGAACAACAACTGGTGCTATCATTGTGCCATCAACACTAAGCTACCTACAGGTATGTTCCTACAATTCATTTAGAAAAACAGGCTGAGAATCTATTTGTCTTGGCAATTCTTCAAAGGCCAAGGAATCTTGATTACTAATTAGGTTAGACATAAAGAAGTCCTGACTCAGCACATTTGATAGTGCAGTAGACTTTGAGCTGCTAGGTTCAAGTTTAAGTCTAGGTCATGTCAGTTTTTTCAACAGAAGCAACCAATGTGACAAGCATTTAAGTTTAACACGGTTTTTCCTTGTATAACACAAAATTATGACATTTTGTGGCCTTAATAACTTTACCATTGCTAGATTTATTATCAATACTATTTTGCCTTGAAATTTCATACAAGCCCCACAAACCTAGTTGTAAAAAAAAAAACATTCATGGGACACTGGATATAATGGATCCGCAAATTAATGAACCACCAAAACCTAGTTTTGTGAATACTAACTAGCATCTGGTGCAAGTGAAGAATATGGTCTGTCCCTCATCAGCTGATCTCAACTGCAGTGTTGCATAAGACATGGTATCATTGTTGCACCGCTTGCATTTTCGTTCCACAACAGGTCCATCGGGAATATCTGATTTGTCCTTCTGTTTCTCTTTCTCTACTGTGTTGAAGTGGATTGTGTACTCTGCTTTTACTTCTTCAAAAACTGAAAGAATGATCATGTAGGTAATTATTTATTTTAACAGTAATTGCTAAAAGTTACAAGGCATGAATTAAAGCGAAGAATAATTGTATACTTTTTTTCTTTCATACATTGGTTGTTTTGTGAGAAAAGTTATAATTTCCCAATTTATGAGAGATTAGTATCAAAGAGATAAATAAATTATTTCTCTTTCAAGGTGCTTGGAACATCTATAACAATTATGTTCTGAGTTATAGTGTTAATCAGTAATAATATTTGTGTTAATCACTTTTGTGATACCAAAACTACTCAAACTTGCTTTACTAAATCTACGCTGAGATCAGGACTTGAACCACCAACCTCCAGGTTACAAGTCTGCTGCCTTATTGATCAAGTTACTGAGCTCAGTGTTCTGAGTTATAGTTGTTTATTAAGCCAGCTACACATGTGCATGCATGTATGGCAGCAAAAAATTTACAAGCTTTAGGTCGTTCTCACCAACTCTGTTCATGCATGCATGTAAGTGTGTAGATGGCTTTAGAATAGGTACCAACCTTGGGGTCCATAGGATGTGTTACATACATAACACTTGATATTCTCCTTGTAATCCAGGAGGGGTAGGATAGTGCCACAATTGGAACAAAACTCTGATTCCACATTGAAGTAGCCTTCACTTGTCATTTTGATTTTTTCCCAGATTTAACAATTTTAAAAATGACTCTTGAACTATGAACAAACCTTCAAATCCTGATTAGATTAGTATAAAAGAAAAGGTAAAAATTCCTTCAACATTAATTACTATCAATCAAAAATCTCATCACAATCACTCACACTACAGTAGAGAGGAGTACTGTACATTCAAAATTTTCGCGCGTCAGTGAAAAATAAATCGATTTTAAGCGAACTCGATAGTTTCGATTCTCCATAGCATACACATGTGTATCATGTTTCTGGGTTCGATCTCCGACCGGAACAACTATTTCTGTCCTTTTTTCTAGTTCATTTTAAAACACTTTTCTTTTTTAAACAATATAGTATAGGTTGGTCTGAGGACAAGAGTTCTCCTGAAACAATTAAAATCCGCGCTTTTAACTACTGGGTAAGCATTTAAGCAGGAAGGTACACAACACGGATTTCATTATTCCTTCGCTGTTAATCCGTCCCGAACAATCGGAACGAGTTGGGTTGTTACACCAGTGGAAACAAATCAAGACGCATAGATCCCTAATCAAACCGAGCGTCAATCCATGTTTTCTCTATGCTATCCACAAAATTAAATTTAGTGCTTCGAAGGGCGATCTTGTATTGAACGTACACAACACTGTGGGTACCTGAACATTTTCAATTTTTTTTTCTCAAATTTACTAAGTTAGCCAACAAAAATGGCAACGTTGAATAAACCAGATCATTGAAGTTAAGCAACGTCCAGCGTGGTGAGGATGCATTCGTGACCGTTATCGTTTTAAATCCATATATCAACATTCAGCTCTATACTCCTACTCCCGTTCCTTCTTTAGCCTATGTGAGGTTAATTTGAATAGCTGGGTTATTAGGCAAGGCAAAAATGGTCGTTAATTCTCCCGTCCTCATAAGAGCATGTAGTTGAAAGCAATGTTAAATCCACAAGAAATACATGGTTATTTTTTTTTTTTTTAAAGATGAGTGTTTCACAGCCGTTTTAATTTCGTAGCCATGACACAGGAGCTACTGTAGACGCTTGTGGTCTATGTAGTAGCCTACCCATCCCTATGCCTCCCATCTGATGGGCGAGACTATTAGGCTGTGATTTGAACCTTTTGGTTTCTATTGCCCTCTATTGATGTTGAAAATGTTACAGCAGTACAAGCATACTTTATTTAGTGACCTGAGATTGCGTATAAAAACCGAAACATTTTTGTTTTTTATTTACTTTGAAAAATTGTTACTGTTGTTAATCAAGCTCACAGGAAGCAATCTTAAGTACAAGTACACATCAAAGTCACCGATTATTAAATAACTCGTAGAAATAAAAATAACTGTTTTTAAAACTAACTGGTAATATTAACCATTTTCTTTTATTTACAAGTTGATTTTAGGAAAGAGTAGTTTAATAATAACTTATTCACTATAATTTGTACATGTGAGTAATATAGTCCCTGACATCAATCTAATGCATCTTAATTTTAATGACAAAAAAATACACTTTACGAACATATTGCTTTCCATTACTGGTAAAAAGAAGAAACTTGAGTTTCATTCTCTTCAGTTTGAAAATTTTGGACCATACCAATGCTTTAATTGGGGCTTGCTTTACAGAACACATAAAAAATAAAATAAATACATTAAAAAAGAACAGAGCAGGTGGTATAAAATTGAGTATGCAGGTAGGTAATTAGATATACCTACCTAATACTTAGGATTTGAGTCTCTTAAATCTTTACTTATGACATGAACAAAAAAAAAAATGTTTCCTTATTTTTTCCTCTCTTCTTATAATTTCTCCAGAAATCCATCTATTCTCACATATACAAATGCATACATGTCTCTACTCTTTTCAATTTTAGGCACAATTTAATCATCTCAAAACCTTTCATATGACAGTCAAGAGTTTATGACACAAAAAAACACAAGACATATGTATGCTGGAACTTGGCCTGGCGCACTGCCGTGCGCTCAGATATTTTCATTTTTAGGCACAATTCAATCATCTCAAAACCTTACATATGACAGTCAAGAGTTTGACATAAAAAAAACACAAGACATAAATAGCAAGAATGGAACACAGCAACATCGGAGCACACGTCCTATTCTTTCCGTCTCTTCTTCTCGTCTCTGCGGTCCCCGTGCTGGGGTCTCTTGGACGCCCGCTTGGCTTGCGTCAAGAACTGATCCAGACCGAAGGGATCCTCTTCCTCCTCCTCGGGCTGCTTCTCAAACTGCACGGGACCACTGCGCCCTGCGGCACTCCTGTCTGTTCCGCTGAACTCCTTGTCAGGCACGAATCTGCAATGAAACGTAGAATTTTTTTTTGAATTGAATTGAATAAAATGGTTCTTTTTATTTGTACAATAATAATATTTCTTAATATTATCTCCTAAGCTTATGCAAACTTCTGAGGAGTTTGCATAAGCTCATAAGCAAACAAGAAGAGAAAACGGAAATAATAATACCTCATTTATGTCCGTCCCGGTAGCTCAGTGGTAAAGGCGGCACTCTGTGAATCCAGAAGTTCCAGAGGTCGTGGGTTCGAAACCCAGCCGGGACATGACAAGTTATCCTCCCATTTGGGATTTTTAGCACATAATAATATGTCTTGGGCTTACTGCTGGAATAATGGGACTTTAATAGTCCTTATCGGGCAGTATAAAAAAGGCGATATTATTATTATCATTACTATACAGGGTCTGCCAAACAAAAGGAGTCACTTGAAAAATATCTAGACAGCCAATTTTTTAAAAGGAAAAGGTCAGCTTTATGGATATCCATATATCCATGTACCATTCATTTCCTTCCAAAAGAAAACCTTATGCTTTCAAGGAAAAGCAATTGCTCTCAAAACTTTTGGAATACTGACTGAAACAATTTCTTGGAATATTGGAAGGGAAAAGCTTTTGCTTCTATTAATTACTACGGCCTGATAAAACAAATAGTTGGCGCCCTTAACAGTGTTGATGTTAGGAAGGGCATTCATCCATAAAATGTGGAAGTAAGAGTTCCAAAACCAAACAACCTCAACCAGTGGTCTCATTTTTGGTCCACTGCCAATCTTCTAAGAAAAAAAAACCTTAACCAAGAAAAAGACGTTGACCAATGCAAACTCAAAGTAGATTTGGGAAAAGGCAAAAAAAAGAAGATAAATAATGAAAACCAGTCACCAACCTGTTGGTCTTAATGATCTTCTCCAGATCGTCACCGTACAGATCCTTGTCCAAGTTCTTAGACGGCCGATACAGATGCTGTCCCAGGCTGCTTCCATCACGCCAAGGCTTGTCATACACATTGTATGCCTCGTCGTCCCCATAGCCCGAGCCAATGCCCTTGCTGGTGTTGAACAGCCGCTGGTCAAAGCCAGCTTCCCCGGTACCCATGCCCGTCTTAGCAGGGAGACCCAGAGCTATCTGCTCGGAGATGTCCCGCTCACGATCCCGCTGTAGCTTGGACCTGGGGATAAATGGTGAATGAGACATTAGTTTTGATTTTTTTTTTCTTTTTTAAAAATAATAATAGTGATATTAAATCTAATAAGGGATAAGGGCAAAGCATAAAGCTATTAAGCCCAGAACTATGTTACAAAAAAAAAAAAAAAAAAAAAAACAAATATTAAATAGTACCTCATCTAGATGGTCGAATTCAAGGGAAAAAAATTAGGTATGAAATTAATACACGTTTTGAAATACAGCTGGGAATATTAAGATTTGATTAATATAATTTTAAAAAATAACGATTTTTTTTCTATTGATTTCAAGCTCAATCTAGGAAGCATATAAGTTAGGTTCTCACCTCTTATCAGGGGCGGCCCGGGCCAGGTTCCTGTCCCGGGCGCGGTCCTTGTGTCTCTCGTATCTCATCTGGTCTCTCTCCCGCACCTCCTCCCCCTCCAGCCCCGCCGCCCCTGGTCTGAGTCCCGCTCTCTCCTCCCTGGCTTTCTGCGCAAGCGCTCGCAAGTTCTCCTCCTTCTTCTCCTTCTCCTTGGCTGCTAGCTTCTTCTCTAGCTGCGCGCGCATCTCCACATTCTCACGAGCCTGCGCGGGAAAACGAAATTATCAACAGTGGTCATGTCTGTCCCGGTAGCTCAGTGGTAAAACTGGTAAAGGCGGCACTCTGTGAATCCAGAGATTCCAGAAGTCGTGGGTTCGAAATCGAGCCGGGACATGACAAGTTATCCTCCCATTTGATATTTTTACCACATAATAATGTGTATTGAGCTTACTGCTGGAATAATGGGACTTTAATTGTCCTATTCGGGCAGTATAAATAAGGCGATATTATTATTATTATTATTTACTCATATCAATGACAAATAAGTAAAAAATTGGGTGGGATCCGATCGACGGATTCGTGCACTAGATTGTTTACATCAGAAGTCTAGCACCATACCACATTGACTATTATTTCATAAATCAACCTTTGCGTTAGTAGTCTAAGTCTAAGTGGTTATGGCGTTGGTATAGTAATCCAGTTAGCGCAGATCTTCATTGGTTCGGATCCCATCAAATTCATGAATTTTTTTCTCTCATAATTTTGAGTAAGTTCCCAGATAATATTAGCACTCTTAGGGTTAGGTGGTACAAATTAGCTTAACAAATTAGCCTAGTACATTGATAAAAAAAACCTTAAACCTATATGGACATTAATTTGGGGCCTTTGACAGTTATTAGTCTCTTTGTATTGAGAGTGTTCACATTATTCATGATGTTATGATGATGTAACTTAAGTATTCAACTTGATGCTGACAAGTAGATTCTATTTTTCTCAAAGAAGGTTAAGGGACTCAGACAATAACGTACCTTCCTATCAGCCACGTACAGGGACTCGGCGAGTTTTGCGAAATTCTCGTTGATGTGCGTCTGCTGTAGACCCCGCCCATCGGCTGCCAGTCGCTTGTCCAGGGGTATCGTGTAGCCCTTGGCGTTCTTCCAGTTGGAGATGCAGGGGGGGATCTTCCACTCTTTCTGGTCCTTGACGGAGACCTTGCGGGTGGGGGAGTGGAGAACAGGGGCGGGGGGGCTGGGGGGCCCGCGGGGGATTTTGGTGTTGATCCTGAGGATGAAAATATGGACGTGAATTTAAAATGTAATAATAATAATTTTACTTGGATGCCTTAAGTTTAAAGGTTATTTTTATTACCAAGTTAACTTTAACATATTACATATTTTACTATTAAAAAAAAAAAAACAATAAATAATATCTTTATCCTGATATACAGTACATTAAAAACAATAATAATAATAATAATAATTATTGATTGTGACAATTTACTTGATATCAGTACTATGTATATTATATTATACAACGCTTTATTAGGTATGAATGGACACTATGTACAATTGTACATACAAATAATTATTTTAACAATGAAAAAAATGGAAAAAATATATACAATAAAAATGAAAAAGAATCTCTTCCACCCAACCCTTATATCATATGCCATTTTGTAGTATAGTAGAACTTTGTTTAACTTGCTGGGGGATGTAAAACAGATCACAGTGGAGAGGTTTCTTTTTTTGAATACTCACTTGAATCTAGGAGGTTCCATGGGGTCCTTTTGTACTTCTACCATCCGGATAACTCTCTGCTTGGCACCTGAGTTGAATGCTGAACCTTGCTGGGAGGGGGTGTACCGGATATATTCTGCAGGAGCCTGCAATGGGAATAGGAAGCTTTTTTTATTGCTAACATTTAATGCAAGTTACTGTGTTGAATTATTTTTAGATAGGTTATTTTACTAGCTCCTTTAGACTATTTTCAATTCTAGAAGTGTTGTCTTGTGCCCTTTTCTCACATTTTGTTGTTCTCAAAACTTCACGGATACATACTTTTCAACAATTCAACTTTCTGCATTAGAACCTCATTTCTCTGTAATAAGCTGTCAAATTGAATGATCACTTTATTTTTAACCCATATGACAGGACTTAATAATATTGTTTTTGGAAAAAGGGGCCCTCATAAATTATCAATCATTCTACTGCAGTTTTTTTGCCTGTTAATGAAGGATTTTTCTAATGTATATCCCTTTTTTATGTTTTAACAATAAACTAATCTCACCTGTTTGTCTGCACATCTCACAGGCATGGCTGCAGATATTTTGCTATTGGTCAATTTCTCTAGGGCAAGTCTAGTTTTTTCTGTGATGTCTTTGATTGTATCTTCGTCAGGCTTTTGTAGAGATGGGTCATCTAGAGTAAGCTCATTCTGCATCATATCACTGAGCTTTGTGTAGATAATCTGGGAAAACAAATATAAATTTAGAGACTACATTTTTTAAACAAATTCAATGGAATATTTAAATGAGAAACTTTGAAATAAAAATAGGTTTATAAATCCATCAATGGAAACTCATTACAAATTTGAATACACTTAAGAAACTAGATTTCCTTTTGGATAGGTACCTGAAAAATGAGAATAAAAAAATGTATTTCCTTATATAAATATTATTGCATGTTTTTAACATGTTCATTACCAAACGGCCATATGTGGATGTTTTTGTGTTTTTCTTTGGGACCGAAAACACACATGTGGTTGTTATCAAAATTTTAACAAGGGACCGGACATCCATATATGGCCTTTTGGAGGTACATTGTTAGTCTTAGAACAGATATAGGATAAATTCTTGTACAAATATGATACCAAATATGCAAAAAAAACCTGGGGACCAAAGTTTGGTCCCCACGATGCAACAGCAACTTTACCGCCTGGTCCCTACGTAAAACTTCAAAAAATTGGCTTGGTAATGAACGTGTTAAAGAAAAGGAAATGCATTTATTTGTATTTAATATGTATATATCTCCCTTGCCTTTATCCCATATTAGCTTATGTTGCTTATGTTGGTAGGGTGGAGCACGTTTTTTATGGCTGGATGCCCTTCCTAACGCCAATGATTCTATTTGATTTAACGTCCTGGATTAGGACGGGGGTTTTACCCTCCATTCTCTGGGAATCGTACCAGCTACCCACATTAACCTCACCCAGCCTGGGTAGGGCCGGAAATGGCAGCCTCATGTGTTTGGATGGAACAGAATTTTCTTCAAAGTCTGCCCCAGCCGGGAGTTGAACTCGGGAACTCTGGACTACGGGCAGTAGTCACAACCATTTCGCCACGGAGGCTGCATTTAATATGTATATTCTTTTTAAAAGATAATTTTAAATTTTGTATTTATTTTGTAACAGGAGCTACTGTAGATGCTTGTGGTCTGTGTTGTATGCCTGCCTATCCCGTAGTATGCCTCCACTTTGATGAGCAAGAAGTGACACAACAAGTGCACCAGACACCCTTAAACACAATTGTAACCAAATATTGAATACAATTTTTTGTTGGTGCAGTGGTTTGAACTAGGGATCTTCTGCATGTCAAGCAAGTATCTCACAACTGAAGTATTAGTGCACTCAAAATATATATATATTTTTTATCTCACCTTATTCTTTCCATGTCCTTGTCTGGCCAGCACATCATACTTGACTTTCCCTTCTGAGTCCAGGGTCATGGCCAAGGCATTGCTCGTACTCTCCTGGCCCTTCTTGCCCATACTGAGTGGATACTGTGCCACATGGATTTCTGGAAATGCTCCTCCATCTCCAAAGTCCTGGGAAACAAAATGTTGAGAAAATTCTACAGCACACAAGGAAAATTAATGGTTGTTCTCTAAGGATAGGTTTCACTATCTTATTTGGGAATATATTAGCAGGGGACCCAGCATAATAATTGTTATCTTATCAAGCAATTACTGCACCTTAAGAGGGGTTGGTCATTTTCCATGTCTAAACACTCCAGTAATGAAATTAAATAATAGCATCACTCATTAAATTTAACTTAAATGATTTTAACCCATTTTTATGCAGAGAAAATAAAATACTAGGAAACAATAAATTAATAAGTCACTACAAATATTTTTTTCATATTTAAATACTAGAAATTGTCCTATTTATACATTTTATAACCCAGAAATATAATTTAGATGTCGGTCAATAATGTCATTTTATACATATAAGGAAATTCTAATTGTGGTTTGAAAAGAAAAAAAAAAGAACTACTAACTGCATTGCTTTCACTAATGCAAGGATCCTTAACACGTTCGTTACCAAGCCAATTTTTTCAAGTTTTACGTAGGGAACAGGCGGTAAAGTCGCTGTTGCATCCTGGGGACCAATTTTTTGTTTGTTGCATATTTGGCATCATATTGGTACAAGAATCGATCCTATATCTGTTCTAATACTAACAACCTACCTCAAAAAGGCCATATATGGATGTCCGGTCCCTTGTTAAAATTTTGACAACAACCACATGTGTGTTTTCGGTCCCAAAGAAAAACACAAAAACATCCACATATGGCCGTTTGGTAACGAACGTGTTAATAAAACCAAAAAATCTCATAAAATATGACTTTCCCATAATCTGACAGTCATAGAGAAAAGAATCTTATTTTAGTTCGACAAATAAACTAGTAAATAAATAATTTGGGAGAGCTTTTCACAAAGTTGTAGGTTCAATTTATTTGGAAAGGAATGACCATCAAAGAAGTTGGTCGAAAACTCGAATTATAAAATTAACTCAGTTACTGGCTGCATTGCCATCAATCCATCATACTGTAACATCCCCTCTTCAGTAAAAAACATAATCCTTGTATCTAGATGGTAATTTGGTTTGCCTCCTCTGACGTGTTGGACGTTCATCTTCATTATCATTAGACATGATTCTTGGTGACTGGTTTGGGGGATTCTGAACATTTTCTTTTTCTTCAGTTGGACTAGATTCCACTACATCATCACCTCTTTCTTCATTTTCACAAGATGATGTTTCAGGATGAGTTGAATCTGGTTTAATAAATTTTTCATTTCTCCTTAGCATAGCTCCTTCTGAAGTTCTCACGGTATATGATCTATTCCCATCTTTGCTCTCAATTTTACCTTTAGACCAAGTTTCGCTTTCAGGCATTTTCTTATACCACACATCTTCATCAACCTCCAGGTCTTGTCTACTAACTGAATGTCTATCATAATATATTTTTGCCTTGTTTTTATTTTCTTTTATTTTGTCCTGTACACACTGTTGCTCAATGGGTTCAAGATCCTTGTTTATACTTGGTATGTGACACCGCAACCATCTGTTCATTAACCTTTTAGCAGGACTGAAGTTTGTCTTATTCGGTGTATTTCTATGAAGCAACAACATTTGGTAAAAGTCTGTGTTGCTGTCAATGCTTTTCTTTATAAGTGTTTTTACTACTTTGACGGCGGATTCTGCTTTTCCATTAGACTGTGGGTAATGCGGACTTGACATGACATGATTAAACTCCCAATCATTACTGAATTTCTTAAACTCCTGTGATGAAAAATTTGTTGCACCGTCTGTTATAACGGTTCGGGGAATACCATGTCGACTGAAGTTTCTCTTGCAGATGAGAATAACACAAGCTGAACTTAAATCTTTTAATTCGTCAATTTCGAAGTAATCAGAGTAATGATCAATCGTGACAAGGAATCTTCTTTTCTTTCCTTTAATGTCTACTTCGAAAACATCCATGCTAATTATTTCAAAAGGTTCTTTAGGTACTTCATAAGATTTCATTTCGATTCTCTTTTGATTTGCAGATAATTTTGCACAAGTATCACAAGATTGCACAAGATCTTTAATTTCATTGTTCAAATTAGGCCAAAACACAACTTCCTTAGCCAGTTTTTGTGTAGCTTCTATTCCAAGATGTCCTAAGTGAATTTTTTTTAAAAATTCTTTTCTGAGTTTGACAGGAATTAATATCTGATTTCCTTTTAGAATTATTCCATCTTCTATTGTTAAATCGGCTCTGTAATTCCAAAAGCACTTTAACTCATTGGACAGTTTGTGTTTTTCTTCTGGCCATCCTTTGATTATTTGTTGCTTCAGATGCTGAAGTTGACCATCAGTATTTGTTTCTTCTTTAATTCGTTGAATTGATTCATCTGATATTTTAACTATCTTGTTATCATAGTAATTTATACCAGTATTAATTATTCTTAATGTACTGACGGTTTCACACAAATCTATTTCTTGTGAAATTTTATATATGTCATTTTGCTTTTCAATATTCTGCAAACTTTCAGGTGCACGAGATAATGTATCTGCCAGATACATACTTGTACCATTCTTATATTTTACAAGTAAATTATATCTTTGAAGGGTCAATATCATACTTTGTAAACGTTTTGGAATTTTTAACAATGGTTTTTTAAATATTGATACTAATGGACTGTGGTCTGTCTCAATAACAACATTTGGCTGTCCACAAATATACTGGTCAAAGCGTTGACATGCAAACACAATCGCAAGCATTTCTTTTTCAATCTGTGCGTAATTCTTCTGTGTTGATGTTAACATTTTAGAAGCGTAAGCAACAGGTTGATCTTCTTGCAAAATGGCACATCCAAGGGCAAAAGAAGACGCATCAGCTTGAATAGTAATAGGTTTCTTTGGGTCAAAATATTTCAATTTTGTTGCATCTGCAATGATATTTTTTATATTCAAAAATGCTTTTTCTTCATTATCAGTCCACTGAAATGTTTCTCCATTTCGCGTTATTTTTCTTAGAACTTCTGTTGTATCAGATAATTTGTTTATATATCTTGACAAATATGTTACCATTCCAAGAAATCTCATCACAGCTTCTTTATTTTCAGGTCTCGGCATATTGACAATTGATGATATCTTGCTAGGGTCTGGCTTGATTCCCTGAGAAGTCAATATATGACCATAAAATTTTATTTCTTTTTTACAGAGATGTGTTTTATCTGGATTGAGTTTAACATTTCGTTCTTTCAACCTCTTAAGAAGTGCTTCAAGATTTTTATCGTGATCACATTGAGCATCCTCTTGAGAATCACCATAGCCAACAATGAGAATGTCATCCGCTAATACAAACACACCTCTCAAACCATGTACTACTTCTAACATTTTCTTCTGAAAAATTTCCATGGCTGTTGATAAACCAAATGGAAGTCTAAGGTATCTGTATTTTCCGAACGGTGTCCAAAAAGCTGTTAATTTACTGCTTCGTTCAGTTAATTTTACTTGCCAAAATCCTCTTGTCGCATCCATAGTTGAAAATAATTTTGCGTTATTTAACTCTGGAATTATTTCATCGATTGTAGGTAGTTGCTGTTTGGTATCCTTGATGGCACGATTCAGATGGGTAGGATCAATACATACTCTCAGTTTATTATTTCTCTTCACAATAGTCACATTACTTGTCCAGTCTGTGTATCCAGGTTCCTCAACGATTATATTATTTTTCAACATATTCTCAATTTCCATCTTCAAGTCATCTTTTAAGGCAATTGGAACACGGCGTGGGCTTTGTTTTACTGGTGTTACCTCAGTTGAAAAATCAATATCAACTTCACCTGCTATTTCACCTATGCCTTCAAATACATCTTTATACTTTTCAACCATTTTCTTTGTTGAATAAGGTATATTTTTTTCGAGTTGTTTCTCTTGTATGTTCTTGATTTCACATATTTTCAAAACTTCACGGCAGTAGGTTATCAGGTTCAAAGTATCACATGCTTTGTATGAAAGTAAAGGTTTGTGATCATAGTCTACCACAATAAATTCCAAGTGAAAAATATGTTTGCCTTTTCTTATTTTCATAGTGTACTTTCCTTTGACACCCAGTGCTGTTCCGTTGACAGCTCGAAGTACAGCATTAGACAAACATAACTGAATATTTTCTACTTCCAATATGTTACATAGTGTTTTTTCGCCAATGATGCTACATGTAGCTCCAGTGTCTAATTGAAATGATGTGGTTTTAACCTTGCTATTAGGTAGGATTACATTTAAATTGATAAATACACCTTGATCTTTAAAGTGATTCACTTGTAATATTTTCTGGTCAACATCATCATTGTTTGGCACATTATGATGAACATACTTTATGTTATTTCTTCTTTGTCTACAAACAGTGGCAAAGTGTCCTTTTTTATCACATTGATAACAAATACTAGTTCTTGCAGGACATTCCTCAATTTTATTATGCCATTCTCCGCCACAGTATGCACATTTTTTCTGATTTTTCGTATGTCTGAATTTCTTGTTTTTAAATTCCACCTTGTTGATTTCATTTTGTTTATCTTCTAAAAATTCTAACTGTTTCTTTGTTTCTTCACTTGATTTGCAAATATTTATAGCTTCTGAAAGATCAATATTTTTCTTTAACCAAAGTTTTTCCCTCAGTTTGACATCTTTGATAGAACAAATAATTTTGTCTAAAAGAAGTTCGTCCTCCATGGTCTTATATTCACACAATTTACTTTGAGTCTTCAGTTTAAGAAAATAGTCCTGATATGATTCTTCCTCCGTCTGTTTCATGCTATTATAAATATAGCGCTCATATCTGATGTTCACTTCAGGGGTCAACTTTTCGATCAAAATACTCAAGATTTCTTCCGTTGTTTTGTCTTCTGGTTTTTCTATTAGTTTGTATATCTTCATACTTGCTTCTTCTCCTATTGCTGTCAACATAGTCGATACTCTCACAACATTTGTTTCTGTTTGGAGGCCACTAGCTGTTTCAAAGTTATTCCACATTCTTCTGAAATGTTCAATGTTAGATCGGACATTGCCGTCGAGCTTCAATCCGCTTGGTAGAGGTAAACTGTTGACCTGCTTTACCAGGGTGACACTCTGCTTGACTTTTTCTTCTGACAATTGAGCTTTCAAAGTTTTGTTCTCTGCTTCATACTCCGCTAACTTCTTCTGCACAATCTGTTGAATTTGTTTTTCCAGTTCTTTGTCCATTATTTGATGTCTCAGATGTTATTTTATTAAACAAAGAAAAGAATTAAACAGGAACAAAATTTCAACACACCTGACACCATATTTTAGTTCGACAAATAAACTAGTAAATAAATAATTTGGGAGAGCTTTTCACAAAGTTGTAGGTTCAATTTATTTGGAAAGGAATGACCATCAAAGAAGTTGGTCGAAAACTCGAATTATAAAATTAACTCAGTTACTGGCTGCATTGCCATCAATCCATCATACTGTAACAAATCTTACATCATCTGAGCGAGGTATCCAGCCTTTCCGTTGTCCATATGGTGGAGCAGTTGGTGTAGCAAGTACAAGGGCTGAGGTTACATGAGCTGCCTCATCAGCAGCCTCTTCATCTCTGTCCCATGATGATTGAGTAGGGGCTGGTAGTAACCTGAAGAACACAAATAATTGAATATACTTATGTGGTTTTGTTAAAGTTTTCAAGAGTGAAGACAAATTGATCAAAGTAATTCAGTAAGCCAAAGAAGAGTTTTTAAAAGTGATGGTATAGGATACCAAAGAAGATGGAACAGGTTCTGTTTTTACTGATAATTTGTTACCCCTGGTATAGATCACATGTCTTGATACCTGAGTTATAGAAAGTAATTGAACAGTAAAAAATAGCATGTAATATAAAATGTGATATGGTATATTGACCATACCCAGCTGTTTTGATAACCTTGCCACCCTTCATGTAGCAAGAGCCTAATTGAGGCATTTCATATCAAAAGCCTCAAAACATTTCAAAGTCTTATATTTTACTATAGAAGATGAGCAACAATGAGGACTAGCCCTTGTAGATAGAAAAGTCAGGGACACTCCACAAACTGGTGAATGTTCATGGATCTAATTTCCTAATAATAATTCTTATGTCCCCTTGCAATGTAGGGAATACATGGATGAATTCCTGCTGAAGGTATAAGTCTTGACTGATAAAATAAGCACAATATTTATATGAATCAAGCATTGTTGATACTAAGATTAATTTTAAACAGCAATATTATTGCCAGTGCATGTGACAGCATAGGTTATATAGATCTTTGTGCACTGGTAGTCAATTGGTTAATGTGCTAGTCTGATAATACAGCTAGTGTTTGAGCATTAACCTCACCTGGTGGTTACCTTCCACTAAAGTGTTGTTGTGGTTATTATTATGAGTATGTAACAATACTGTTTTGACCAAGCCAGCGTCAATGGCACATTGAATGCACCGGTTCTTGTAGGATCACTAAAGTTAAGCAACATCCAGCAAGGTGAATACTTTGGGATGCTGGCATACTGGATAAACCCAGGTTGGGTGAGGTTAATGTGGGTAGCAGGTTTGTAAGTTCCCTGCAAATGAGAGGGCAAATAATACCAAGATATAGGCTAAAATAGCTGTTTTCAGTTAAAAAAGAACTTGCAGAACTTGGTGCCCAATCATAACACATAGATACTACTACTACTGTTTTGACCAAAACCAGCAATACTTGTCTGTGAAAACCTATATTTTAGGTCAGCGCTGCAGCTCGACCCACCAAGAGAGAGGCACCCCATTCCCCGGCCAATCAAACCCTACATATTCTGTGTCTTACTCCCCTCCAAACACGTGGCAACACTGTAAACAGTTCAGAAAGCGCATGCGCGAACCGAAGTTGCGGCCTAGTGCTGGTTACTTGAATCAGTGTGTTCTGTTCTCTTGTGCCGATCAAACCTACGTCAGCTAATCAGTTTAATTTCAAATTGAGTTTCAATTAGTTTAATTTTTTTTTTTACAGAAATTAAACCTATAAATTGTGATTTATGGTAAGTTTCGTGTGCTTCTGCTGTGGTGTCCTCGTGGTCCCATATATTCATTGCCGGTCCCTGTTGACCCAATGACTGGCCCTTCCTTGTTGGTGGTGACTCTCTTGACCTCATGGTGCTGTGGCGACCTCGTGTTACATAAAATCATTGCCGGTCCCTGTTGGCCCAATGACTGCCCCTTCCTTGTTGTTGGTGGCCCCCTTGTGTGCCCCTGGTGGATCTCTTGACCCCATGGTGCTGTGGCGACCACGTGGTCCCATAAATTCATTGCCGGCCCCTGTTGGCCCAATGACTGCCCCTTCCATGTTGTTGGTGGCTCCTTGTGCGCCCCTGGTGGCTCTCTTGACCCCATGGAGTGCCCAATTGTCCTTTTGGACTGGTCTCTATACCTCTGGTGGTCCCTCTCTGCCAGTGTGGGGTCGTCCCCTTAACGGCCCCATGTCGGCCCCTAGTCGACTGGGTGTCGTCCTCTTGTCGGCTGGGTGTCGTCCCCTTGTCGGCCCCTAGTCGGCTGGGTGTAGTCCCCTTGTCGGCCGGGTGTCGGCCCAATGTCGACTCCTACGTCGGCTCACGGAGCCTATGGCTGAAATCTGACATCGCTCTCTGCTCCTTCTTCTGTTCCCAGATGACAACCCTGGGAGCCTTAGTGGACTCCCCCACGGTCAACCCCTTCTATGACAGGGTAAAGTGTATCATCAGGAACAAACTCCCTCCAGGCTGGAGGGACTGGGCGGTGAACTCTCTTCCCCCCCCACTGCCGGATTGGACAGAAACAAAGTGAGGTTTGCTCTACCTTCGGTAGACCTGGCACTTGCGTGGAACCCCGAATGCAAGTCGATCTCGGAACGCGACTACAAGGCCATGAAGGTTTCCCTACTCTCGTGGAATGTGGGACAAGCCCTAATCTCACACCCCACAGAATTTGCCGCTGAGTTTCGCCCTTCGAGGGACTGTTACGTTGACTTTGTGGAGAACATCAAAGTTCTCAAACCTCTGATTCTATCAAGGGAGGGCTTGAATAAATGTCTAGCCAGTCGGAATTGTTCCCGAAGTTCGGAACCACCGCCTGCTGTTTCGACCCCTGCCTCTGGAGAGATCAGGTCCCCTGATTTCGAGCCTCTCACTCCCCCTCTTTCGATCCGACAGGTGAGTGAGAAGGTAGTCGGCCTCGAAAATAAGTTTGATAAGTTTAGAGAAGAAATATCTGCTCTCTTGACCTCTGCCCTCAACCGTCCCCGATCCCCCATGGACATGGAGGACTTTCATGGAAGGAGCGGGTACCCCCCGCTCGCTTCCGATGATTTTTCTGATTCTGGCTCTGCTTATGGGATCGATTCTCCTACTCAGCCTGACCCTTGGGGTGTTGAAGAGGATGAAGAAGCACTCGGTCCTTCGTATGACACCTCGGACTTTGCCCCGCAAACTGTTGAGCTGGAACCGGACGTGCCAGATCCCCCTGCGAACCTTCAAGAACAGCTTTTGCAGTGCCAAAAGTTGGACAGGCCAAGTTGGTGCAGGGTTCGATATGCGGAAGCAGAGAATGCCCTTAAGCACGGGGCGTCTTTCCAACCACTTCTGGCTAACTTTTCTCTAGGTTGCAACAATAAAGATGCCGACTTCAACCTAAGGAAGATAGAACGTTTGCTTGGGATTGTGTCCTTCGGCCTTTTAGCCCAGAGGGATGCTTTCCAAAAAGCCAGGGTCGAACTGGTGCAGGCCCTTCCTCAAGCTGGCCCTCTGATATCGAAGCTTTTCACGGACGAACTGGCGGGTTTCAAGAAGACTTCTACGGATCTGCTTCAATACGTTTGCGGAAAAAGGGCTGAAGTGATTCAAGATCGACGTAAACTATTAACCCCAGCGGATCCTGCTACGAAGAGAGCTTTGTCGATGATTCCTCCCTCCGCTTCGCACCTGTTCAATGAGGACCTACTCTCGAAGGTCGCTCTTCCTCCTGCCGCCAGAACCCAACCTCGTTTCGTACATCGTAAGAGAAAGGCGCTCGGGAATCCGCCGGGGCCTTTTGCTGGACCTAAGAGAAATAAGACTGGCCCGTCATCAACCCCTAGCTTCTATTCTGGACCGTCTGCTAATTCGCGCTCCGAAGTTCACCAGCGGTTTGTTCCTCGCAAAGCGGATCTTGGACATTCTTCTGGTCACCGCAGATTTGTTAACCGGCCCTTTCCGGAGAAGTCTTATGTTAAGAAAAGGTCCTGAAGGGACTCAGGGGGAATTCAGCGCCGGCCAATTATGCCTTCACTTTCAGAAGTGGGTGGCCCTTCAAGCCCCGAAGCAGCTTCTTTCTCTCATATCAGGCTACAGCCTCCCTTTCAAGGCCCGGCCTCCTCTTCGATGTCTCCATCAAGAAATTCCCCCACAACTTGTCACTGCTGCCTCAAAGAGTATGTCGACCGTCGTCGAATCCATGTTAAAGAAGGGAATAATAACTCGCTCCTCAGCCACAACGGGGTTCATTTCCCACATGTTCATCCGTTTGAAGGCAAACGGAACTCCACGACCTATTTTCAATCTCCGCCACTTAAACCCTTATCTGGGCTTACGAAGGTTCCGCTTAGTGAATCATTTCAAGGTTCCTTCATTCCTGCTACCAGGAGACTTCCTCGCAACGGTGGATATCTCGGATGCTTATTGCCACCTTCCAGTGAAAGAGTCCCACCGCCGCTTTCTCTCCTTCCGATACTGCAACGTGACTTACAATTGGACCTGCCTCCCATTCGGCCTTGCCTCCGCCCCCCAGGCCTTCAGTCAGTTGACAAACTGGGTCGCTTCAGTCTTGAGAGACTGGGGCGTGCGCGTGCTGGTGTACTTAGACGATTTCCTTATTGCGGCAAGCACTCGACAACTCCTGGCTCATCATATCAGTATTACCCTCAATCTACTCAAGGTACTCGGGTGGCATGTAAATCTGCAAAAGTCAATGACATCCCCATCTCAAGTACGCACCTTTCTTGGGCTGGAATGGAACACAACGCTTCAGCGCGTCTGTCTTCCAAATTCAAAGAAGGACATGATAACCCGGGTGATTCAACGCCTCTTGTGTCGTCAGTATTGGTCCCTCCGGATTGCCCAAAGCATTCTGGGCCTGCTAAATTTTGCCGCCTTCTCCGTCCCCTTAGGAAAGCTCAATCTGCGTCCTCTTCACCTCGCGGCAAGATCTCTTCCAAAGAATGTGCCACGCCAACAAAGGAAGATTCCACCCTCGGCTCTAGCGTGTCTGGCCTGGTGGATCGGTCACCTAGGAGATGGCATCTGCTACGCTCCCCCCGAAAAAGGGATTGTTCTCTCCACGGATGCCTCGGACTGGGGTGTTGGTGCCGCCATCGGAGGATCCCTCTACATGAATCACAAGTGGGACCGCCTGCAAAGCTCTTGGCATATCAACCGACGAGAGCTCTTCGCAGTGAGGTGGGCGATAGAGAGGGACCCGGACCTATTCAGGAATCGCTCGATAACCCTTCTAACAGACAGCGCCGTGGTAGCTGCACTGATCCGAAGACAGGGGAGCCTCCACTCTACAACATTACACGAAGAAACATCTCTACTACTCCATCTGGTTTTGTCTCTGAGATCCTCGATAAGACCGGTCCGAATTCCGGGTGTTTACAATACTCTAGCCGATTGCCTCTCCAGACACAGATCGCTCCCGGAATGGCATCTGTGCCCCTCTGCTACCAGACCGATTTTCAAAAGATGGGGCCGGCCGGTCGTGGACCTGTTTGCCTCTCGTCGGTCGACGGTGGTTCCGGCCTACGTAACCCTCGATCCCCACGACAAGGGGGCGCTGTTCGTGGACGCGTTTTCAAAAACGTGGAACTTCAGACTGGCCTGGGTTTTTCCTCCCCCACCTTTAGTTCCACTGGTTCTACAGCATCTGAACTCGGCCTCGGGAGTGTTCCTGCTTGTCGTGCCGAGATGGGAGAAGACGTTCTGGAGACCTGCCATAAAGGCCAGAGCTATGGATGCTCCGATCAAACTGAAAGGGCTGGATCAGTCCCTAATCAACTTGACCACCGGCCTCCCTCCTCCGAGCGTCCTCAACCTCAAATTGGAGGTTTGGAAAGTACGGGGTGGGCGACATTCGTTGGGTCTTGGTCTCCCAGTGAACAGCAATTGTTGAGCGCCGCATGGAGAACTTCCACCCTCAACACTTACCGCCAACCCTGGCGCAGGTGGGTTCAATGGGCTTCTGATAATTCCATCGATTATTCTCTACCCAGACCAGCGGAAGTGGCGCGGTTCCTGGCTCATTTGTTTTCCTCCCTTCACCTGTCTCCTGCATCAATTAGGCTGCACAAGTCTGTCATCTGCACTTGGATCAGCCCGGATGTCTCTGCAGCTATATCTTCACACCCTCTTATTTTAAAAATGCTCAAAGGTATCCAGTCTTCGTGTCCTAAGCAAGAGACGCGAAGGATATGGGACGTGGAGCAGTTGCAACAATGGATGGTGAATAACCCCCCCTTGTCATCAAGTTACTTCCAGGTTGCCCGACATGTGTCACTCTTGCTCCTGCTTGCTTCCGGGCGTAGGATTCACGACCTGACTCTCCTCCACATATCTGAAGAACATTTCCAGCGCGTCTCTCCGGACATAATTTTCTGGCCTATCTTTGGGGCTAAGACGGACTCGGAAAACAGAGTCCAGTCAGGGTGGAGGCTTTCCCCTAACACGTCAAACCCCCTGTGGAATATTGTTCATTGGATTGATGTTCTCCTCATTCTACGAAAACAGCGTTGTGGTTCCCTACCCTTCTCGGACTTGTTCCTGTCTTCCAGAGGTAAGGTTAAGCCCGCTTCCCGAGCAACCATTGCCAAATGGATAGCAACTGCCCTTAAACAAGCGGGAATCCTGGCCACTCCTGGCAGTTTCCGTTCAGCGGTCAACTCCAACCTTGCTCGTGCTAATGTGAACCTTGATGAAATTCTGGAGCGCGCTAATTGGCGTTGTCCTTCCACTTTTCTCAAGCATTATTATAGGCAGATTACCCCGACGCGCAGCGGTTCTAATCTGATGGATCCCATTATCTCTGGCTTCGCCCCTACCACGTAAAGAAACCTCATTAACCTAACCCTTTTGTTTTGGCCTTTGTTAAGCCTGAGCGGACTTTTCCGCCTCTACTATTACACTTATATAGTTAAATCTCCCCATTGACTGTTTTCACTTTTACTTGTTAGCCTTTACACCTGAAAGTGTTGTTCTTCTTTAAAATTTAGAATTGTAAATAAAGTTAATTCTCACCTTTGTTATCATAATTATCATCTCTCTCTGCTAATTTGCTCTTTACTTCAACCTCACAGTGTGTTCTGTTCCTTCGGCCTAGCGCTGACAGATACCAAAACATATCTCTTGGTGGGTCGAGCTGCAGCGCTGACCTAAAATACTTCAGTTTTCTCCCCGGAGGGAAACGAAAACTGTTATTTTGGGTCTAGCAAAGCTCGACCCACCCACATAATCGCTTGTCAGCTATTAGTCTCCGACTGCATTCTCAATTCTCACTGATTCAAGTAACCAGCACTAGGCCGCAACTTCGGTTCGCGCATGCGCTTTCTGAACTGTTTACAGTGTTGCCACGTGTTTGGAGGGAGTAAGACACAGAATATGTAGGGTTTGATTGGCCGGGGAATGGGGTGCCTCTCTCTTGGTGGGTCGAGCTTTGCTAGACCCAAAATAACAGTTTTCGTTTCCCTCCGGGGAGAAAACTGAAGTATTATTATATAACCTGAAATGCCTGCTATTTCTACTCATCTAAACAGGGATGTTAATATGACACTTACATAGAAAGAGACATTGTTGGATCAGTTGGTTCACAGCACTTTGATACAGAACAGAGAGATCAAAGCTGCAGGTCTTGAAAATATTTTAGTGACTTAATTTTTCACAAAGTTTACATACTGTTCAAAGGAATGCTTTCAATATCTGGAGTATATCCATTTCCATGATGAATCAAATCCACATTTTAAATGAGAATATTTAATAATATAGAAAAACAGAAACCAAAAAGTGAATTTTATTTCACAAAAGCCAAAAAATGAAAAATTATTCAAATTGAGAAGTTAGTGAACAAAAGTAAAAAATTTTCATTGGTTTCCAAAATAAAAATAATAACCTACCAAAAAAATTCCCACAATGCATTGTTTGCATATATTTCAATGCGGTCATAGCGCGGTCCATTATTCTTTCAATTTTGGAGTCAATTGCTTTTGAAGTTCTAATTTTCTACAAACATTGCTATCTTCTCTTCAAAAAATGCTGAAATTATTAGGCGCGAATTTTTAAATACTACTTAATTTACTGATGTGATTTTTAGTGATAAGAGGTATCTATCTGAAAAAGAAATCTTCTAACTGCACCTTAGTTTAATTTAACGTTTCATGGGCATTATTGTTATTTCAAACAGAGAGTACAACACTGTTGATTGATCTATAGTTAAAAGAAGCAGTACCTAATATGTTTTCAGGTATCAGATCCTGTTGTAAGTGTATTGCTCAAGAAATACAGAAAAATCTTTTAAAACCACGATCTCATTTTCCTTCACTTGCTACATCTCATTTCTACTCATCTAATAATGATTCTGATGACAAACCTTCAACCTCTGGTAGTTTGAGCCTTTCAAGAATTCATCAAGTATTATTTTTGATGTAGATGAAGAGAAGCAACTGGCACGAGATAATCCCAACTATGTAAAACTTTATCAAAAACCAGAACAATTGGTTGATGAGTTTGAAAATTTGAATCTTGAAAGTAAGTTAATACTTCAGTTTTCTCCCCGGAGGGAAACGAAAACTGTTATTTTGGGTCTAGCAAAGCTCGACCCACCAAGAGAGAGGCACCCCATTCCCGGCCAATCAAACCCTACATATTCTGTGTCTTACTCCCCTCCAAACACGTGGCAACACTGTAAACAGTTCAGAAAGCGCATGCGCGAACCGAAGTTGCGGCCTAGTGCTGGTTACTTGAATCAGTGAGAATTGAGAATGCAGTCGGAGACTAATAGCTGACAAGCGATTATGTGGGTGGGTCGAGCTTTGCTAGACCCAAAATAACAGTTTTCGTTTCCCTCCGGGGAGAAAACTGAAGTATTTTAGGTCAGCGCTGCAGCTCGACCCACCAAGAGATATGTTTGGTATCTGTCAGCGCTAGGCCGAAGGAACAGAACACACTGTGAGGTTGAAGTAAAGAGCAAATTAGCAGAGAGAGATGATAATTATGATAACAAAGGTGAGAATTAACTTTATTTACAATTCTAAATTTTAAAGAAGAACAACACTTTCAGGTGTAAAGGCTAACAAGTAAAAGTGAAAACAGTCAATGGGGAGATTTAACTATATAAGTGTAATAGTAGAGGCGGAAAAGTCCGCTCAGGCTTAACAAAGGCCAAAACAAAAGGGTTAGGTTAATGAGGTTTCTTTACGTGGTAGGGCGAAGCCAGAGATAATGGGATCCATCAGATTAGAACCGCTGCGCGTCGGGATAATCTGCCTATAATAATGCTTGAGAAAAGTGGAAGGACAACGCCAATTAGCGCGCTCCAGAATTTCATCAAGGTTCACATTAGCACGAGCAAGGTTGGAGTTGACCGCTGAACGGAAACTGCCAGGAGTGGCCAGGATTCCCGCTTGTTTAAGGGCAGTTGCTATCCATTTGGCAATGGTTGCTCGGGAAGCGGGCTTAACCTTACCTCTGGAAGACAGGAACAAGTCCGAGAAGGGTAGGGAACCACAACGCTGTTTTCGTAGAATGAGGAGAACATCAATCCAATGAACAATATTCCACAGGGGGTTTGACGTGTTAGGGGAAAGCCTCCACCCTGACTGGACTCTGTTTTCCGAGTCCGTCTTAGCCCCAAAGATAGGCCAGAAAATTATGTCCGGAGAGACGCGCTGGAAATGTTCTTCAGATATGTGGAGGAGAGTCAGGTCGTGAATCCTACGCCCGGAAGCAAGCAGGAGCAAGAGTGACACATGTCGGGCAACCTGGAAGTAACTTGATGACAAGGGGG
The DNA here is from genome assembly GCA_024516035.1 of Bactericera cockerelli. Taxonomy (NCBI): domain Eukaryota; kingdom Metazoa; phylum Arthropoda; class Insecta; order Hemiptera; family Triozidae; genus Bactericera; species Bactericera cockerelli. The sequence continues at coordinate 39,368,475 of CM044956.1, forward strand.
GGTTATTCACCATCCATTGTTGCAACTGCTCCACGTCCCATATCCTTCGCGTCTCTTGCTTAGGACACGAAGACTGGATACCTTTGAGCATTTTTAAAATAAGAGGGTGTGAAGATATAGCTGCAGAGACATCCGGGCTGATCCAAGTGCAGATGACAGACTTGTGCAGCCTAATTGATGCAGGAGACAGGTGAAGGGAGGAAAACAAATGAGCCAGGAACCGCGCCACTTCCGCTGGTCTGGGTAGAGAATAATCGATGGAATTATCAGAAGCCCATTGAACCCACCTGCGCCAGGGTTGGCGGTAAGTGTTGAGGGTGGAAGTTCTCCATGCGGCGCTCAACAATTGCTGTTCACTGGGAGACCAAGACCCAACGAATGTCGCCCACCCCGTACTTTCCAAACCTCCAATTTGAGGTTGAGGACGCTCGGAGGAGGGAGGCCGGTGGTCAAGTTGATTAGGGACTGATCCAGCCCTTTCAGTTTGATCGGAGCATCCATAGCTCTGGCCTTTATGGCAGGTCTCCAGAACGTCTTCTCCCATCTCGGCACGACAAGCAGGAACACTCCCGAGGCCGAGTTCAGATGCTGTAGAACCAGTGGAACTAAAGGTGGGGGAGGAAAAAACCCAGGCCAGTCTGAAGTTCCACGTTTTTGAAAACGCGTCCACGAACAGCGCCCCCTTGTCGTGGGGATCGAGGGTTACGTAGGCCGGAACCACCGTCGACCGACGAGAGGCAAACAGGTCCACGACCGGCCGGCCCCATCTTTTGAAAATCGGTCTGGTAGCAGAGGGGCACAGATGCCATTCCGGGAGCGATCTGTGTCTGGAGAGGCAATCGGCTAGAGTATTGTAAACACCCGGAATTCGGACCGGTCTTATCGAGGATCTCAGAGACAAAACCAGATGGAGTAGTAGAGATGTTTCTTCGTGTAATGTTGTAGAGTGGAGGCTCCCCTGTCTTCGGATCAGTGCAGCTACCACGGCGCTGTCTGTTAGAAGGGTTATCGAGCGATTCCTGAATAGGTCCGGGTCCCTCTCTATCGCCCACCTCACTGCGAAGAGCTCTCGTCGGTTGATATGCCAAGAGCTTTGCAGGCGGTCCCACTTGTGATTCATGTAGAGGGATCCTCCGATGGCGGCACCAACACCCCAGTCCGAGGCATCCGTGGAGAGAACAATCCCTTTTTCGGGGGGAGCGTAGCAGATGCCATCTCCTAGGTGACCGATCCACCAGGCCAGACACGCTAGAGCCGAGGGTGGAATCTTCCTTTGTTGGCGTGGCACATTCTTTGGAAGAGATCTTGCCGCGAGGTGAAGAGGACGCAGATTGAGCTTTCCTAAGGGGACGGAGAAGGCGGCAAAATTTAGCAGGCCCAGAATGCTTTGGGCAATCCGGAGGGACCAATACTGACGACACAAGAGGCGTTGAATCACCCGGGTTATCATGTCCTTCTTTGAATTTGGAAGACAGACGCGCTGAAGCGTTGTGTTCCATTCCAGCCCAAGAAAGGTGCGTACTTGAGATGGGGATGTCATTGACTTTTGCAGATTTACATGCCACCCGAGTACCTTGAGTAGATTGAGGGTAATACTGATATGATGAGCCAGGAGTTGTCGAGTGCTTGCCGCAATAAGGAAATCGTCTAAGTACACCAGCACGCGCACGCCCCAGTCTCTCAAGACTGAAGCGACCCAGTTTGTCAACTGACTGAAGGCCTGGGGGGCGGAGGCAAGGCCGAATGGGAGGCAGGTCCAATTGTAAGTCACGTTGCAGTATCGGAAGGAGAGAAAGCGGCGGTGGGACTCTTTCACTGGAAGGTGGCAATAAGCATCCGAGATATCCACCGTTGCGAGGGAAATCTCCTGGTAGCAGGAATGAAGGAACCTTGAAATGATTCACTAAGCGGAACCTTCGTAAGCCCAGATAAGGGTTTAAGTGGCGGAGATTGAAAATAGGTCGTGGAGTTCCGTTTGCCTTCAAACGGATGAACATGTGGGAAATGAACCCCGTTGTGGCTGAGGAGCGAGTTATTATTCCCTTCTTTAACATGGATTCGACGACGGTCGACATACTCTTTGAGGCAGCAGTGACAAGTTGTGGGGGAATTTCTTGATGGAGACATCGAAGAGGAGGCCGGGCCTTGAAAGGGAGGCTGTAGCCTGATATGAGAGAAAGAAGCTGCTTCGGGGCTTGAAGGGCCACCCACTTCTGAAAGTGAAGGCATAATTGGCCGGCGCTGAATTCCCCCTGAGTCCCTTCAGGACCTTTTCTTAACATAAGACTTCTCCGGAAAGGGCCGGTTAACAAATCTGCGGTGACCAGAAGAATGTCCAAGATCCGCTTTGCGAGGAACAAACCGCTGGTGAACTTCGGAGCGCGAATTAGCAGACGGTCCAGAATAGAAGCTAGGGGTTGATGACGGGCCAGTCTTATTTCTCTTAGGTCCAGCAAAAGGCCCCGGCGGATTCCCGAGCGCCTTTCTCTTACGATGTACGAAAACGAGGTTGGGTTCTGGCGGCAGGAGGAAGAGCGACCTTCGAGAGTAGGTCCTCATTGAACAGGTGCGAAGCGGAGGGAGGAATCATCGACAAAGCTCTCTTCGTAGCAGGATCCGCTGGGGTTAATAGTTTACGTCGATCTTGAATCACTTCAGCCCTTTTTCCGCAAACGTATTGAAGCAGATCCGTAGAAGTCTTCTTGAAACCCGCCAGTTCGTCCGTGAAAAGCTTCGATATCAGAGGGCCAGCTTGAGGAAGGGCCTGCACCAGTTCGACCCTGGCTTTTTGGAAAGCATCCCTCTGGGCTAAAAGGCCGAAGGACACAATCCCAAGCAAACGTTCTATCTTCCTTAGGTTGAAGTCGGCATCTTTATTGTTGCAACCTAGAGAAAAGTTAGCCAGAAGTGGTTGGAAAGACGCCCCGTGCTTAAGGGCATTCTCTGCTTCCGCATATCGAACCCTGCACCAACTTGGCCTGTCCAACTTTTGGCACTGCAAAAGCTGTTCTTGAAGGTTCGCAGGGGGATCTGGCACGTCCGGTTCCAGCTCAACAGTTTGCGGGGCAAAGTCCGAGGTGTCATACGAAGGACCGAGTGCTTCTTCATCCTCTTCAACACCCCAAGGGTCAGGCTGAGTAGGAGAATCGATCCCATAAGCAGAGCCAGAATCAGAAAAATCATCGGAAGCGAGCGGGGGGTACCCGCTCCTTCCATGAAAGTCCTCCATGTCCATGGGGGATCGGGACGGTTGAGGGCAGAGGTCAAGAGAGCAGATATTTCTTCTCTAAACTTATCAAACTTATTTTCGAGGCCGACTACCTTCTCACTCACCTGTCGGATCGAAAGAGGGGGAGTGAGAGGCTCGAAATCAGGGGACCTGATCTCTCCAGAGGCAGGGGTCGAAACAGCAGGCGGTGGTTCCGAACTTCGGGAACAATTCCGACTGGCTAGACATTTATTCAAGCCCTCCCTTGATAGAATCAGAGGTTTGAGAACTTTGATGTTCTCCACAAAGTCAACGTAACAGTCCCTCGAAGGGCGAAACTCAGCGGCAAATTCTGTGGGGTGTGAGATTAGGGCTTGTCCCACATTCCACGAGAGTAGGGAAACCTTCATGGCCTTGTAGTCGCGTTCCGAGATCGACTTGCATTCGGGGTTCCACGCAAGTGCCAGGTCTACCGAAGGTAGAGCAAACCTCACTTTGTTTCTGTCCAATCCGGCAGTGGGGGGGGGAAGAGAGTTCACCGCCCAGTCCCTCCAGCCTGGAGGGAGTTTGTTCCTGATGATACACTTTACCCTGTCATAGAAGGGGTTGACCGTGGGGGAGTCCACTAAGGCTCCCAGGGTTGTCATCTGGGAACAGAAGAAGGAGCAGAGAGCGATGTCAGATTTCAGCCATAGGCTCCGTGAGCCGACGTAGGAGTCGACATTGGGCCGACACCCGGCCGACAAGGGGACTACACCCAGCCGACTAGGGGCCGACAAGGGGACGACACCCAGCCGACAAGAGGACGACACCCAGTCGACTAGGGGCCGACATGGGGCCGTTAAGGGGACGACCCCACACTGGCAGAGAGGGACCACCAGAGGTATAGAGACCAGTCCAAAAGGACAATTGGGCACTCCATGGGGTCAAGAGAGCCACCAGGGGCGCACAAGGAGCCACCAACAACATGGAAGGGGCAGTCATTGGGCCAACAGGGGCCGGCAATGAATTTATGGGACCACGTGGTCGCCACAGCACCATGGGGTCAAGAGATCCACCAGGGGCACACAAGGGGGCCACCAACAACAAGGAAGGGGCAGTCATTGGGCCAACAGGGACCGGCAATGATTTTATGTAACACGAGGTCGCCACAGCACCATGAGGTCAAGAGAGTCACCACCAACAAGAAGGGCCAGTCATTGGGTCAACAGGGACCGGCAATGAATATATGGGACCACGAGGACACCACAGCAGAAGCACACGAAACTTACCATAAATCACAATTTATAGGTTTAATTTCTGTAAAAAAAAAAAATTAAACTAATTGAAACTCAATTTGAAATTAAACTGATTAGCTGACGTAGGTTTGATCGGCACAAGAGAACAGAACACACTGATTCAAGTAACCAGCACTAGGCCGCAACTTCGGTTCGCGCATGCGCTTTCTGAACTGTTTACAGTGTTGCCACGTGTTTGGAGGGGAGTAAGACACAGAATATGTAGGGTTTGATTGGCCGGGGAATGGGGTGCCTCTCTCTTGGTGGGTCGAGCTGCAGCGCTGACCTAAAATTATCTTGTATCTTGACTTGTCCTCATAGCACAGTGGTAAAGGTGTTGGGTTTAAAACCCAGCCAGAACATGAGAACTTATCCTCCCATTTGGGATTTTGATCTCATAGTAATATGTTATGGGCTTACTGCTGCAATAATTATTATCTAATACAACAGTATAAACAAGGTGATACTATTATTATTATGGGCACAATTTTCTCAGTAAAATAAAGTACTACTCACTTATTGCCATGCAGAATTTTTTTGTGCTAAGCGTTGGAATGTTATTCAATTGGCTCAACCCATCTTCCCCCATTATGCTCAAAGCATTCCATTTCTGTATTGCCAGACTTAATCATTACTTTAGAAACTAAGCAGCTTGTTTTTCTCCGGAAATACATTCAAATTTACTCTCAATTTCTTTTATCGAATCAACAGCTTATTTACACCATGGGCCCATGGTCTCTCATTATTCTGTTTGTATTGCAGGAGGCATCACTGGTGTGTACGATATTGAAGATCTAGTTGAAGTTCTTAACAATCAAAGAGCAAAAGACTTGTGTGTCATATCCATTCCACCTGAGTTCAGATATGTAGATTTCATTGTTGTTGTGACGGGTAGATCAATAAAACATATGCTTGCAATGGCAACATTTGTACGAAGAGTGTTTAAGAAAAAGTATGATCCAGACAGAGGAGAAAGGCCACCTAAGATTGAAGGAGAAGAATCAAAAGATTGGATTGCAATGGATCTAGGTATTTATCAGTGGAGAAAAAATGCTTGATGTAATAAGTTGATGATTCCCTCCCTAATCTGGCTGATGGTCTCTAACAGCTGGAAACAGAGAATCTATCATTGCACCTCAGGTCAACAGTTTTTAAATGAAAAGACCAAAAAATTCCAGCTTATCACATTTTGATAAATAATAAATGTTGACCCATTTTTAAGCCCAGCTCGATGTTGCTTAACATGGTGTCATTCAAAAATTAAATTATAAGCATGTATGGAACATACCCTGTAAATTTCAGCTTCATTGGACAAAAATTGCAGCTTTTATTAAATATATTTGACCCATTTTTTAGCCTGTTCTAATGTAGCTTAACATGATGTGGTCCAAAAACTTTACAACAAATTCCTTGTATGAGTATGTATGGAACATACCTTGAAAATTTCAGCTTGATTACAATAATTAGAACTTTTATCACATTACATACACATATCAACTGCATTATCACATCCTCCATTCACAAACCTGCCATCTACATTAACCTCACCCAGCCTGTGTATAAGTTGATAATATTTATGTACTAGTAGTCAGTACATAATTATTATCACCTTATTGCAAACAAAGAGTAAAAAAGTGAGAATGGTTCAACTTGAGCAACACACTAGTCCATGCCAGTATCAATAGTGCATTGAATGCACCGGGCCTTGTAGTAACATCCAGTGAGGTGAAGACTTTGTGATGCTGGCATTCCAGCCCAACACAGGTTGGGTGAGGTTAATATAGATAGCAGGTTTGTGAATGGATCAACCATTTTTCTTATATTATTTTGTAAAATTCTTGCTTTCCTTTTCTTTCCTCAGGCAACATTGCACTTCACATCTTCTCAAGTGAAGCAAGAGAGAAGTATGACTTGGAGAGTTTGTGGTGTCTGGGACGTGAGCTAGATCCAAGGTCAAATAAAGAACATGATTTGTTATCAGTACTGGAGAGTCATTCATTTAGCTTGGATGATTTGAAAGCAATAGATGAACTGGACAGTGATATAGTAGAAGAGAAAAAGTAGAATATTACAGAACTGGACTTTTGAAAGCATGATGTTCAAATTTGACATAACTGGGACTTGATGCCCTGCAATGCATAAAGAGATCAAGGCAAATTGAAGTAGACTAGACCATGTTCTAATTAGATTATTAGACCAACACTTGGGCCGAATTATTTAAATTTAAGGTAAGCTAGACTGTCCTCAAATTGGGTTATAGTTTAAAGTGCACTGTGATTGTTTGAAACTCCAACTTGAGGGAGGGTCTGGCTTATCTTAAATTTAATTTCAATAATTATGTTCAATGTTCTTTTCTTCAACTTCAAATAGAAAAAAAATGTAATATACAATAGTTTTCTACTTAATATTACGAAAAAAACAGTAATGAGTTACTTAGACAAATGCTATTATCAGGTGTCTCGATAATGCTGTGCTACCCACTAAAATTATTATGTACCAAATAATAAAAAGAAAACCTTTACCTATATACATTTTACATTCTATATTTTTTCTAATATACGATAGTTTTCTAATTTTCTACTTAATATTACGAAAAAACAGTAGTGAGTTACTTAGACAAATGCTATTATCAGGTGTCTTGATAATGCTGTGCTACCCACTAAAATTATGATGTACCAAATAATAAAAAGAAAACCTTTCTATACATTTTACATTCTATATTTTGACATTTTCATGTCTTTGCTCTGGCACATAACCAAAATTATGTGACGAAATTATGTAACGATATTATGTAACGAAATATTGAATTGTAAAGGGAGAGAAGAGGGAAAGTGTGTGTCATGCGCACAATGGCGAAGTATTGAATTGTAGAGGGAGAGAAGAGAGAAGGTATGTGTCATGCGCACAATACGAAATTTGGTCAGTTGGGTTTTGGACCTTGAATAGTAAAGATGAAAATGTCCCAATGGTTGCAGACTCGTATGCAAGCGTTTTTTTACATTAATTATAGCGGTACATTTTGGGCACCACTACCTGGCTATGAAACTTGGAACTCTACTCACAAGACCCCTGCGAGGTAGAATATTGAAATTTGTGACGTCCTCTCAGCTAAAGTGCATAACTTTATTACGTTACTCATTTTATCTATGCCACTTTAGTGGAAAGGTTTGAAAGTTAGAAACATTTTGGAACCGTGAACTTTTAGCTGAATCTTTTTAGGTTAAATTTCATGGATCTTATATCTCCAGGCTGTGAGAAAACCGGTTAAGAGGTTTGGTTGTCCTTTGGTATTTCATTCAATTTCCTTACACATCCCAGCACAGTATGTAACAATAACTATGTGCCGATAAAAATAATATTATTTTTCTGTGAGATTAAATTTCTTCAAGTTAGGATCAACATTATGCTTAAAAACGTATATTGCCCCTTCCGATTGCAGATCTAAACTTAAAGGTCCCGGCGGCACGTGTTAACGACCTTTGATCGAGCTGAAACTTTTTCCAGATTTTTTTAATATTAATTGGAACCATATTTTGCCGAAGGAGCGAGAAAATTCCGACTTTCGAAAATAAGGGCCACCCTAATGTATTCTCATGCATCTTAATTCCTTGTTTACTGATACATTAGTTACTTATTAAGATTATCATATTTGTGTTAGTAACAATCACTCAAGCCCAAGTAAACTAGCCTTAAACTTCACCATACCTGGAACTCAAACCATAGATCTCAAGGTTAAGAAGCTGCTGCCATAAAAAAACTAAACAAATTGAGAACCTAAATGAGATTAAAAACCAAAATAAATTGTAAATTGTTGAAAAATACACTTTTGTTTTATTTGAGAAAAAAAATCCTTTTACAATCAAACTATTTCAAGATCTACTTTTTTTAATATTTTGAATTACAAAAGAAAATCACGGTTTAATTTAGTTGAATAACACACTTGGGGGATTTTTGTTGGTGGGAAATAATTTGAAAATATCTAAATAACATTTTTTCACAAAATATAACAGCCAAAAACATAAAGGAATAACGTCGAAAATGAGAGAGAAAAAAAATCAATTACTTTTGGACAATGCAATATCAATAATGAGAAGTAGCAACATATTAAGGTGATGCTCACTTTCAAAATATTTCCAAAAATATTATCCTTATTATTTCAGTTAAAAATATTTTGGGGCAAAAAAAAACTCATTTCAAACTAATATTTTTGATGCAGGGGAATCAAATAGTCATATAACATCGACAGAAAACATGTAATTGAACCAAGTTACAAAAAAAAATCAATTATTTATTTCTGCAAGAAAAGTTAACAGTAAAGAAAAAGTTAGATAAAAAATAATAAAGTACCTATGAGAAATAATAAACTCAAAAATATTTGTTGAGCACAGTCATTTACACCTGCCTTAATAGACCTGGAGCCAAAAGAAGTATTTGTCAATTTTGTGTAGATTCTCAACGTTTGAACCACAAAACATGAACTAGTGTGGGTACAAGATTCTCTGAGGAGAAATAAACTATCTGACACTGTTCATGTTTTAAGACCAAGAAATCCTAAGTATATGAGCTAAAAACAAGTACCTCATACTTGAAAAAAGTAAGTTCACTGTCTTTCATTTTTCTGTTTTTTTTTTTCATTTAAAAAATAAAAAGTGAGATAAGAACATGTAATATACAAAATAGAAAAGATGACATTTAACCATTTAATTACGCTTTTAATTAATGAAACTATCAAAAATATTCATTGATATCAACACTCTATAGGTGCCACTCAATATTTGCTCTGATAGAAACAAATTCACCCGATCAGTACAAATCCATTTTCCACCCTTGAAGAAAAAATAAGTCTTTCCAGCCCTGTCTAAAAAATTATAAAAGATGAGAAACGGAAAGAAATTATGATAAGGATAGAAGGAATCCAGAACTCTCAAGATAGTTCAAAAAGGAAAAGGATAATGACGATGAAAGTCTAAGAAGAGGAGTCAGGAGAAGGTATTGTTTTATCAGTTGAGGAGGAATGAAAAGAATTTCTAGAACTAGGAAAGGGGGGGGGGGGGTGGGGAGGAGGAGGACAATAGAGGCCACCAGGGAATGAGGAGTAGATTATTTTTAATAGGGCACATAATACGCTCAGCCTTTAATAAATGGTACATCGTGTGCTCCACAGATGATTATTTTTTCCTTGAGTAAATTAATCAAAAAGAGTGATGCATCCAATTTCCAATATGTTGTAACATATGATAACTGATCTATACAGGTGGAAAAAAAAAAACATTATTACAAAAATACAGACTATTCTGAATTCTTGGCTAACATAAAATAAATTAAATTATGAACAGAAAACTTCTTAGATTTTTCAATATAATTAAGAGTAAAATAAGTTATAAATTAAAACTACGACTTATCACATAAAAAAAGGATAGTAATTTATTAGGTTTTCATTTTGAAAATTCTATTCGTGTTCGTTGACTGTATTTCCACCTCGAACACAAGAGTACTTCTTTTGCCACGTGGTCTGTAAGGAGCTGCAAACAACCAAGTTTGACTACCGGGGTAGAACGAATTAGGTAAGTCGGATGATTTCGCTTACAACTAAGAGTCTAAGGTATACAAAGTAGATGTTTGTTTTCTTCATAATATATCACGAGTTAGGGAGGGAGAGTAGGGAAATGGCATACGGGATAAAGAGACAGAAAGAAGGGGGACATGAGATACATATCGAGGGAGAAGATGAAATAGAAAAACACAATTATATAAGGAGAGAGAATGCGATAGACTCCGATAGAGCGAGAGAAGAAAGGAGGAGGATGAAGAAAGATATGGGCCCAGAGGAATTGGTTTTCTATATTATGCACCGTCAGTCCAGGTAGAGATACAGAAAGGGAAATGACAGCTTCTGGGACGTGGATAGATAGATAGACTGATAGGGGACGTAGCCAGAGATATACACCAGGCCACAGTACTACTGGAATACCTACAAGTTCTGAAGGAATCTCGGGAATCTCTAACTTCAAGGCAGAAGGATAACTTCAAAGAGTCTCAGTGAATATGCAGGAGACAAGGAGAGGTCAAATGATCCGACCAGAAAGAAAAGCGAGGAAGACAACCGCCTGTCTAAACTGCTACCAAGTGATTAGGAATAAATTCAGAGAAAAAAGGTGAGACAGGAAGGAGCCAAAGTTAGGGACCAAGACAAGAAGGAAGAATAGGAGGAAGGAGCCAAAGTTAGGGACCAAGGAGACCAAGACAAGAAGGAAGAATAGGGGAAAGGAGCCAAAGTTAGGGACCAAGGAGAGCAAGACAAGAAGAAGGAAGAATAGGAGAAAGGAGCCAAAGTTCGGGACCAAGGAGACCAAGACAAGAAGGAAGAATAGGAGAAAGGTGCCAGAAACTGCAAACAAGTGATTAGGAATACATTTCAGAGAAAATAGGTGAGACAGGAAGGAGCCAAAGTTAGGGACCAAGGAGAGCAAGACAAGAAGGAAGAATAGGGGAAAGGTGCCGGAGTGGGCAAGGGACGCGACTGGTTCTACATGCTGAGGTAGCCACGGGCTGCGGAGCGCCTGCGTCCGATGACGTAGGCAACCAGCACGACAGCCACCAGGGCGGCCAGGGAGCAGCCCACGGCTATGGGCACGATGTCGGGGGTCACGTAGGGGACAGCGGCGCAGTCCACGGCTGAGGAGAGACAAAACATGTTCAATTATTATTATTATATGTATTACAATTATAAAATTATTAGTATTATTTTTAAAAAAAATTAGTCAAACAGTGACTTCATTTTTTTTTTGTTGCTATATTAGGAGGACAGAGTACAATGGTAACAGTATAAAATTAAGAAAAAACACACAAATGACAAAATAAAAAGAAAATAACAATAATGTCCTACCTAAAGGGCGGGGTTATTGCCTGTGGCAATCTCTTCATTAGACCGAACCCCATCCAATGGAACATTTTTACTTAATTTATTTGAGGATGTGTTAATGCTGAGGGTTACGCGGTGTTAAGTATTTTTAACGTTAACCTCGTCTCGTGGTTACTTTCCACATAAGAGGATTATTATTATTGTACAGAAAATAACTCTAATTGTATAATTTTTTCATACCTTTTGTCGGTTCTATACCACCGAAATTTCCCAAAAAAAATATATTTCAAAACCTTTTACAGTCCATAATTCCGCCACATAGGTAATCGTCTGAAAACAGCTACTCATTCTTCCTCACCTGTTCCTATTAACAACTTGAGTGCCAGACTGTTTTTTGAGAACTTCACTTCAGTGCCATGAGTACCCATGTGGGATCTCAATCCAGCCTGAAAACACTCAAAGTGAGACCCCATTTGATTTCTCAGAAGATGTTTTTTTTTCATAAAAAAAAACTGTTCCAGCAGGCCATGAGTACCCATATGGGGTCTCACACAATCCAGGTCTTATTTATAGGAAACATTAATCTAAGATGCTCTAGAAACACAGTCTCAAAGTTTCAGATCGATCAGAGAAAAAAAATGTCATGGCACGGTGGGCACGGACTGTCATTTTTCAGCTTGGCACTGAAGTGAAGTTTCATGAGTACCCATTTGGGATCTCATGGCACTCAAGTTGTTAAAGAAGACTATAGTGAACTGTGATTGGTTGAAACTCCGACGTGAGGGACTTCCATCTTTATTATTATTATGTAATAATTTAAATTCAATTAGAATAAGGCCCGAATTATGAACGAATTGTTATGCTTAACTTTGGTGATCCTACGAGAACCGGTGAATTCAACGCGCCATCGATGCTGGCAAAACCAAACTTAGTAGTACTCCTATATAAAATACTAGCAGTTAACCCGTGCTTCGCCACGATGGTTTAGGGCTCTATCTATGGAACGGTTTGGACTTTTGCAAAATCCTTTCTTATTGCACGTATTCAGTATGCAAGGAATGTTGTGTCAAAATTTCAGCTCGCTAGGTATTACGGTTTGGGCTGTAGAGCGATGATCAGTCAGTCAGTGACTTTTACATTTATATATTAAGATAAATTAGTAAATCCTATGTAAAATTTGGCCCTACCAAGTGCGAAACAAGATTGACCTTCAATTTTGAAGACCTTCAAGTCTACGCCAAAATCCAAAATGTAGACCTAAAAACTTTCCACTCACCGGAATCAAACTTGTTGGCAGTTGCGTCAGCGAAGGCCTGGAACTGGACATGGGTCAGCACGAGCTCGGCGGGGGCGGGGGTGGCGTTCTTGTTGTGGGCGGGGCCAGCGAGGGTGAAGTTGACGCCCTTGAGACAGAGGTAGCTCTGGTGGAGGGGGATGGGAGCGGAGGCGTTCAGCGAGACCAGGGAGAAGTCGGTGGCGTTGTCTGGGAACACAAAATAAAATAAGAAATTATAAGTCTAGCTGGGGGATTATAAACAGGGAGTAGACCAGCAGTCTAGCTGGGGGACTATAAACAGGGAGTAGACCAGCAGTCTAGCGGGGGGACTATAAACAGGGAGTAGACCAGCAGTCTAGCGGGGGGACTATAACAGGGAGTAGACCAGCAGTCTAGCTGGGGGACTATAAACAGGGAGTAGACCAGCAGTCCAGCTGGGGGACTATAAACAGGGAGTAGACCAGTATAGGCTTGGTTCTAGGGGCCCTTGTCAATTATTAGCCTCCTTGTAAAGACAGTGATAGAAAAGCTGAGTCATTCCTCCACTGTCTGGCTACCAGCGTTCACGATGACGCCACCCTATGATATGATGAAGGGGCGAAATTAAAAGACAAAATGTAAATCTTGCACTACCGTAAAATCGCTGAAGTGAAGTAAAGTCTACCACAGTCAGGAATTGGTGAGTAACCTAATGCTCGAACACCAACAAAAAGTGCCTGGTCCTTGGAGGAACTTAGTTGAAAGGGCCTTGTCACACCATGTGCTTAAAGTATAGACAAGCAAGGTGACCAACCTAAGAAGATAGAAATACTAGTGAGGAAGACACAAAATATTACGTAACTACCACTAACCTCACAAACAATAATTGGTCTGTCAATTGCTTTAAATCTATTGAACTGTTAGGAGGAGAAAAAGATTTACTTATACCCTACATGGTAAAATATATAGTGTATAGTTCTATACTATAGCTAAACACTTCTCCATCCTTTATTATCCCACCTCTCCCTTTTCCCACTCTCGTACACAGCTGATAAATTCTTTCAAAACAGATCCTTCAGAAATAAATCGTATGGACAGGAAGCAATACTTTTTCAAGTAGCACAATTTGTGTAGAGGTGTATCTCAGAATTCGTCGGCAGTGAGTGATGAATCCACGTCAGCTGACAGCTGTACACTAGACAAAATATACGATGGAATTTGAAAGTACATAAATACTAATATAAACATTTATGTATACTGTCCCGAGTTTTTTTTCCAGGAGTTTTTTTGGTGTCATTGGTTAAGTTCTCAATGAAGGAAAATTAATGCACAGAGTGCGATCTGAACCAACAAATCACCACGCGCTAGAATTACCACACTAGCGCCTTAACCACGGGATCATCAATTCAGTGGAATTTTGTTAACTCTCACAATGTAAGGTACTGCCAGCGGAGATGTCACACCAGCTTTCATCCGATCACTGAAGTTAAGCAACTCCCAGCGCGAGGACATGGATTGGTGACCGTTTTCGTTTCGAATCCATCCACATGGTCATCATGGTAATTCACGTTCTGCTGTCTATTCCCGGCCTCAATCAGGCTGGGTGAGGTGTAGCTCAGTTGTTTGCCCAGAGAGTGGTGGATAAATTTCTTTGAAAGTGACGTTAAACCCAAATTAAACAAGATATGAATGTCAAATTTGTTGGAGTAGTTTCATAAATTTCGCTTAGTCAAAATGAAAATTAGCAGAGGAATTGGCCCCATAACTAACTACTGCTGCAAGTAAGTTCAAAACGGGTTACTATGACAAGTAACTTTCTAACAATGAATAATGAAAACGTCTTAACTTGACTTGTGTAAACTTTTAATTCTAAAGAAACTTCATGGGGACATTGTTCTCGAGATATCCTCAGTAGAGGATGAAACATGTCAGGCGAAACTTTGTTTCTAAATTTCTATGTAAGTATACAGCCGACGCTACAAATTTCACTAAAATGTAGGACAAATTATAGACTGTTTGAATGTTGGGTAATCATCGACCTTCGCAGCTCGATCGTTCGAGTGGCGGACTTGTAACCTGGAGGTCGGGGGTTCAAGTCCCAAGAATGGATTAGGTAATAAGCCTGGTTTGAGTAATCAACTAATCATACATGACTATTGTGATTGAAACAAATATGATAACCTTTTTTTTTAACTCTGATCTACCTATTTTCTCTGATGACTTTAAAATATGATAAAACTGTTCAAGATATGCCAGTTTTTTCCATTCTGAAAATATGCTGGTAGATTGTAAAAAAATATGCTGGTAGATTTTGTAGAAAACTTAAACGTAGACACCCTCAGTTAATAACATAACGAGGAACCTGCTAATCAGGATAATACCAAAAAGAATACTTGTTTTATTTTGAAACACTTTTATATGTCTAGGACTCAAATTTTGATGACTTACTTTTCCCGACTTAAGTTTCGTCTATTTTTTTGACATTATCAAGGGAAAAGTAAGTCATCAGAATTTGAATCCTAGACACATAAAAGTGTTTCAATGTATTCACATTAGGATGTCTAACCATGTTCAAAAAATACTTATTTTATTCCTATTCCACTTATTTCGACTATCACGACAGCCTTTAAATAATCATTGAAAGTTCATTATTGTTTATTGAAAGCAGTCCCACTTTTTTCGACATGATTAGTTTAGTCTTCTTTGAAATAAACAAACTTCAAGAATAGAAAAGTTTCGTCTTGGTACTTTTTAAGTGATGGTTATCTGACATTTCGGTGATTCTATTAAGAGGAAAAGACGAGAAGACCCATATTTGAAGGAAAGCTTCGCCGCAACTTAAGGAGATAGCTTAGCAAGCCACAAACCCACAAAGGGGAGGGAAGGGAAGCTATTCCTGGCATTCTCTAGCGAGGGAGGTATCGAGTGGGAGGGACTCTGCTTGACATTGAGAAGGGAATGATGTGAGGGAGATGGGGGAGGGAGTTTTAATTCAAGACGACAAGACAGTATTGTTCTGTGAGAAGGAATAATTTATGTACCCGCCAGGCTAGAGTTCAGAAGAAGGGCAGAAGGTCGCCGAAATACCGTTGTCATACTCGGGGAAAGAATCGATGTCCATGGGTTGCTCCCCCTGGCGTATGAGGGAAAGTCTTCCAACTCCATTATGAGGCAGAATTATAAAACAGGAGTAAATTTAAGACAAGTTAAACCTCAAGTCGGGTTTCAACCAATCACAGGGCACTATAGCCCGACTTGAGAGGCAGTCTTGCATATATTGAGTTTGTCACAGTTTTATGGTTGGGCCTTCAGGTAGAATTATTTTAGGAGGTGAAATATTTTGTGAATAACTGATGAAGAATAAAATGCCTGGCTGGACAGGGATCGACCAGCTAGCTGGTCTGGCCTAACAAGCCAGCCGATATCAAGGGTTTAAAGAAAAATTGAGCCATAAGTCCTCAAGATGGTTGTTAGCGAATTAAATCATTAAAAAAAAAAAAAAAAAAAAAAAAACAGTGCAATAGAACAAGCTGGCTGGCAGTAGTGCTTTTTTAAGTTAGAGTGGAGGATTTGTGAATTTATTGCAATTGGAGGGTAAAACCCGCGTTCTAAATAACCCCGGTATTAAAGAAACATTGAAAAAAATAGGCAGTCTCCAATGAGCGAAGTCCTTTCGCAATCGCATCCCCTGACTATTTACAATCCAAGTTGCATAATAAATGTGTTCCATTATTTTTCTTCAGTCAGCCAAACTCGAAATCGATTTCTATTGGCACATGTTTTGAGGCAGCATTTCTTCCACCTCAAGTAATTGAATTTACGGATTGGCGACAGGCCTTACATATCAGTGGCCGCATTAACATAACTAATCTTAATGGCACATTGAATACACGAGCTTTCATCCGATCACTGAAGTTTGGTTACGTCCAGCGTGGTGAGGACATGGATTGGTGCTCGTTCTTGTTTCGAATCCAACTATGATCATCATGGCAATCCACGTTCTGCTGGCTTTTCTCGGCCCCACTCCGACTGGGCGAGGTTGATTTGAGTAGCTGGGTTATGTGCCCAGCGAATGGCGAGTAATCCACTCGTCGTGATATGACCGTGAAGTTGCAAGCGAAGAGACGTTTAACGGGTTACACGTCATGCATCATAATAACGTCAATGCATCATGATAACGTCAAATGTACATACCCAAATGATTTTTTCTCTAATATACACCTTTTCACTATCGATCACTTTCAGACCTTGAAAATCTTTCTGCCAAATCTTCTTCATAAATAACAAAGAATATGCATCATAATTTATGCATCACGAGAGCTATCTACATAGATACAGTGTATACGTACAGCTCAATGACTTCCATGTACTGTACATACTCATAAATAGAAGAAGCATTGTACAGGGTGTTGACCCAGCACCTAAATGGGAAGTACTGTGTCACTTCTCGCCCATCAGAGGGGAGGCATACTACGGGATCGGGAGGCTACAACACACAGCACAAGCGTCTACAGTAGTTTCTGTTTCATGGCTACGAAATAAAAAAGGCTGTTAAACACTCATATTTATATTTAAAAAAAAACCACATTTCTGAGGGTCTGCTTCTACAATAACCCCTTTAGACGCGATATTTATTTGTGTTATTGTCTTTTGGATTTAGTAGACTTAAGAGCCGGGTTATGAAGCAAGATTAAATTTAAGTACAAATATATAGTCCCTCAAATCGGGCTATAGTGCGGTGTGATTGGTTGAAACAACTTGAGGAAGGGTCTACTTTATCTTAAATCTTACTACCGAGAGGAAAGCACGATTACTCTCGGTAGTGAGTTCGAAAAAGTGTTTTACCTTTGAAATATATTTTTTTCTTCACATTACATCTTAAATTTATTCCTGTAATTCGGCCTTTGCACTGGAACATAATGATAGCGTCTTCTAGGCATAATAAATCTGGGTAACATGCCCCAGCGGCACACCATCTTATTTTTTTTTATTTTTTTAAAGGTAAGTGTGCCCCGGAACCGCTTTCACATTACTTCAGGGCACTTTACATCCATGCCATTCTGGAAACGGAAAATTTCGGCCAGAAATTTCCGCTCCGGCCGCAATTCGAACCCGCGACCTCCGGGTCAGTAACCAATGCTCTTAGCTACTGAGCCACGGAGGTCGGCAATCCTTCTTATACTGGGACACCCTGTACAAATTCCTGTACGAGTACCACCCCGGGCCACCGTGCATGTATTATTTATTCATCAAACATTTCAGCTCAATTTATCTCGCACTGATTTCTCACCTCGAATTCAATTTAGTTCGAGCACTTTTTTATTCTGCAGAAGAGAAAAATCAGAAGGGTAAAAATCAGGAGTGAAAAATAACTAAATAGTGAGATTTTCTGTTGAAAATGTAACAACAAGAACGTACTCTGCAATAATGGACGGATCGCTTCCTCGTGAATACAACCTTTCTGTATTGAAGCTATTTCTGGTTTGAGTAGTTGTGATAACTTTTTGTATTTTATTTTAATAAATTAAAATACATGGAAAATATGTACTCTGTTTATCCTGCAAGGTGAGACTAAAGAGTCCCTTTACTTTCACAGTCTAAAAAAAGGTCTTATTAATTGGAGTTATATTCCTTTCTATATTCCCCCATTACTGCGAATCATATTTTCTTTTCTTTTTTTACATACATCATTCATACATTTGGCGATTACAATTTATTGAGTTTCCATAATTATTATTCATATAACATATTTTAATAAAAAATTAAATATAATACAAAAAGATACTCAAACCAGATTTTTTTTTCAATACAGAGAGGTTATCAAATTTACCCGTCTTGCTAAAATTAAACGTGAACCACCGACCTCCAGGTTACGAGTCCACTGCCTCTGTACCTCAACGATCAAGCTACTGAGGTCGGTTAAAAAAATGATCGAAGTTAAACCATTTTTTTTATACAAAAGTGAACATGCCGTTATCTTCTCATACATAATTATGTTCGGAAGTAACAGAGGCAAGAGCGCGAGGAAATTTTATACAAAAACTCCTTTCCTAAATAAACCTTCTTATCTTTTAATGATAATCTTTCCTTACCGTTTCTTCCTGCTCTCCTAATCCTCTTATCTATGAGTCCCCCCCCTGCTCATCTTTTTCCTTCTACCTTCTAGTTTAAATTCAAAATCTGAGGGCGCTTAATGTAAATTGGCGCTAGCTTTATTGGCACCAAAAAAATGGAACTATAAAATTCGAACTACTCTTCTAGATTTTAAACTTAATACTTGAAAAAATAATATCATCTGCCTTATTCTTAGAGATGTAATCATTTTGGATCATTATTCATAGATTCTTGATGGCGTAATGGTTGTGACTACTGCCCGTAGTCCAGAGATCCCGAGTTCGATCCCCGGTTGGAGCAGACTTTTCGAAGAAAATTCTGTTCCCTCCGAACACGTGAGGCTGGCATTTCCGGCCCTACCCAGGTTGGGTGAGGTTAATGTGGGTAGCTGGTACGATTCCCAGCGAATGGAGGGTAACACCCCCGTCCAGATCAGGACGTTAAAACCAAATAGAATCGTTGGCGTTAGGAAGAGCATCCAGCCATAAAAAACATGCTCCACCCTATCAACTTCAACCATGAGGTTGAACAATGCCGACCCCAAAAGCAATATAAGCTAATATGAGATAAAGGCAAGGGAGATATATTCGTAGATTCTTGGGGCGAAATTAATAGACAGAATCGAGAAATTAAGTCATGAGTTCATGACTTATCATCGGTTTTCCTCATCTGGTACAATACGCAAAATGGAGACTAATTAGCAGAGGTATTACAAAACCGCCCATTAAGTCCGCCCTTAATTTTAACTAACAATATCAAAAACATTTTCGTCGGATTCATCCATCTGAGGTTTTGCATCCATCATCCTAATGTTCTGGCCTCTACAATTAGCATACAGTGGTCAAAACGTCATGTCGCGTTAGTCCAGAGGTCGTCATGACTTACAACGTCTAACACATCAGCTTCAGTTGAGGACTATAAACAGAGAACATACTAGCCAACCCTTACAAGACAGGCTAGCTTGCAGTTTCCTAAGGGTTTAATGGCTTATAAATAAAAGTCCAAATCCTCATGGTGGTTGATCGCACATAGAAATATGTGGTTCAGGACGAGCCAACTTTGAAATAAAGTTGGCTGGTGACCATCACTCAACCCTCCAGCTGTAGCCAAGCTGGCTACAACAACAACAAGTTGTGTAAACCTATATGTAAGTATTTACTAGTACATATCAAAGTACTGCTTACATAGGCCGAATAAGTGGGTGTAAGATAGAGGTAAATAGCAGCATCAGTTATATACCTATCTTACAGCAGTTCTACTTCGGGAGAGCTAGGTCCTAGTCAGATTTATTGGACGCGTTGTTTGTCGAAAACCTGTGTATAGATAGCGGTTGTAGTCACTACATTGTTGTGTGTCAAATCATGTCTGCTACTGCTGCTTGGCACATGGCGGCCCTTATCTGTACGAGATTAGAGTGAGAAGCAACGGAGACAGGGCCTGGATCACAAGTAGGAGGCAACCGTGGCCTCTTTAATCCGGTTGGGTGGAAAAACTAACATTGTGAGAATCTTACCGTCAACCCTTACAAAAAGTCTTGAGGTGTGTCGGTAATATGACCACATTGACCACTCACATCTATGCACGTAAGTACTAAAAAAATATTTAAAAAAAAGTATATAACTCTTTGTCCAAAATTAAGAATAATAACACACAAAAAAAATATTAGAAATTTCTCGGAAGTAATAATTTACTCGTCAATATTTTAACATAAGAACATGAGTCGCCTTCTGGTAACCACGTATTTCCAGTGGTGGAAGAATTACATGGACGCCTACATCCCCAGTGTTTTGACTCTCTGTATAGTCCCTGGAAATCGGACTAGCTATCCACAAGTAAGAACTTCACCTAGCCTGGGTTAGTCCGGAAACCACAACTTCACGTGTTTTTTTTCGAGGGACTGACCGAATTTTTGTTGGAAAACTCTGCCCAATCCGGGGGGTCGAACTCGAGACCTCCGCATCATGAGCACAACTGTTACACCACGTAGGTTGGTCCCATGTTGGATGAACATTTTGAAAATGAAACTTTAATTTAAAATTCCTAGACAAAACTAACGACTGCCCAGCCCATTGCAGTCCTTCATAAAATCGGACTTGTGCCCAACTGATCAATTTCAAGTTGAATCCATAGAAACCGATACACAGCAATATAATATTGGATCTTCCTACATCTCCTTGTTAAACATAGGTCACTCAGCCAGTGGTATCGAGCTAGAGTTGATACAACGCGTACTTCCCATGTTCAAAATCATAATGGTTTATAATGAAGAGTTTAATGTGAAGTGATTGAGTAGAAGAGCTAACAAGTGAGAACCCTGCCACTTTAAAGAAAGCCAAAAATAAAAAATCGCATTATAAAGCGAGACGATTTTCACCAATAATTATCAATATGTATTATCATATTGATAATTATTTCTAAATATACATTACATTAATTTAGACTTGACGGACAAATATGTATTATCACCTCCAAAATGGCGGATCTCCATACGAAAGTGGCACAGTGACTACGAAACAGAACACTGGAAGTGTCTAATCCTCCTCCCAACTTACGTCACAGGCCGAGGTGATAGCACCGCGAGCTGTATTGATAGGTTCCAAACTAGGAGACTTGATAACGTGACACACTGGACCCGGGGAATAGAACAAGGATTTATACAGTCGAACCTGGATATTAGGGTGGAGCGAAATCGCACTTTTATTTTTATTTTTTAATGGAATAGTGAAAAAAAGTTGTCTATAGGCGAGAAACTTCCAAATCTGTTATTAATTTTTTTCTAAAAAATCGGAAAGATGCGCCCCGAGCCCCGCCCACTTTTGCAAAATTGTCATTTATAGACACTTTTCCTATGAATTTTCTAATTTTTTTAGTAATACTTTTTGAAATGGAATATTTGTAAGTGTTTACTTAATAGAATGATCCATCATTATAAAAATAAAAAATAGTCAATTTTAAATGGTAAGTCCCGCCCCAAATTTGTCCAAATTCAACAAAATTTTCTAAAATCAGCAAAAAAGACACATATCTGCCGAATTTTCTAATTTTTCTGGGACATTTTCCCGGAACAGAATAGTATTTAAATACAAAAACATACTATCCTCGTTTACTTGGATTAAAAAGTTTTATAAAATTTACACGTTAAGTACCGCCCCGAGCTGCACCAAGGCCGCCTAATATTCTAGTAATAAATAGGTATCTCTAGGCTCTCTACTAAGAGGATGGGCTCATGTACTGTGGTACACACAGATTTTTTTTCATTTTTCCAGGGTACTTTTACAGGACACAATATTACTGAAGTACTACTTTATACTCTTTTCGTACACTTGTAACAAAAATTGACTCATATATCACATTCTTAGTGTCGCCCCAAGTTGGTGAATTCATTAGTATATTTTTATATGCTACATGGGTAAAACACCCAAGTAATTACAATGAATAAGAACAATATATTGATGAACGGAACATTTTCTTCATATTATGTATAATTAAAATGAAACATAAATAGTTAATAAAGGTAGGTAGGAGGTATAAAGTTATACAAAGTAAATTTGAAAGATTACAAATTACGTATTGACATTGGAAAGTACCTTTCTTTTTTTTAAAAAAAACTTCAATTTTTCAAAACCGATTCGGACATTTCTAACTAAAAATTTGCTAATTTTATTTATTATTCAGGCAAAGTCCTGTTTTGTACGAAACACTGGAATCATTCTTCTGGATCCAATTTGATTCCTTATCAAACCATCTCTGGCTTCATAACCAATCACAGTGCTTGATGCATTTGTCACAAGTTTGATGTACCTTGCGACGCACTGTGTGTGGCAGGGCACATCTGGAATAAAGTTTTTGATGTTGTTGTTTTCAACAATGTTGGCCAGATCTTCGATACTGATGTCTCTTATAAGGGGGCTCAGTCACAGGAACTTCGTGCCACTATATTAAACTTCTGTAGGATGTTGCTACAGTGACTTTTCTAACATCAGGGAACCTATTTTCTTCACGTGATTTTTTAATTATTCTGTATGCAATTTCCCTTTGAACTTTGCTGTTATCTGCCAGCATAATCAACAGCAAGTTTTCAGGATGCGCGTAGAAGGCGTTTCTCTGAACAACAGGATCTACTATTTTCTTTACACTTTCATCAAGATACTTTCTTCGTTGAATGTTAGGGTCCATCGAAACAAGATGATCTATTTTTAATTGAAAACCACATTGGACCATACACCTTTAATATGAATGTAGTCAATGTCAATGTACTACGAACTGTTTCTTGTTAAACGTGATAACATTTTCGAATCTTAATACACTGATATTAATTATTTCGAGAGAAAAAAAATCGTACAAATCGTTTATCAGATAACACTCCCTGCTTTCTGTCGACTGAGTTGTGGTAGGCATAAAACCCACGGATTTCTACCAAAATCTTGTTTTCCTTGTTTCTAATATTTAAGACCTTTTTGTGGCATTGATGGAGATGAATCATCATATTTGTAAAGGATTCTATTTCTATGATGAGTCATTATAAGAAACAGAGGATAGTATACTTGAGTGTACCACAGTACATGAGCCCATCCTCTTAGTAGAGAGCTTAGAGAGAGCTATTTATTACTAGAATATTAGGCGGTCTTGGTGCAGCTCGGGGCGGTACTTAACGTATAAATTTTATAAAACTTTTTAATCCAAGTAAACGAGGATAGTATGTTTTTGTATTTAAATACTATTCTGTTCCGGAAAAATGTCCCAGAAAAATTAGAAAATTCGGCAGATATGTGTCTTTTTTGCTGATTTTAGAAAATTTTGTTGGATATGGACAAATTTGGGGCGGGACTTACCATTTAAAATTGACTATTTTTTATTTTTATAATGATGGATCATTCTATTAAGTAAACATTTACAACTATTCCATTTCAAAAAGTATTACTAAAAAAATTAGAAAATTCATAGGAAAAGTGTCTATAAATGACAATTTTGCAAAAGTGGGCGGGGCTCGGGGCGCATCTTCCCGATTTTTTAGAAAAAAATTAATGACAGATTTGGAAGTTTCTCGCCAATAGACAACTTTTTTTCACTATTCCATTAAAAAGTAGAAACATCGCTCCACCCTACTGGATATAAGCAAACCTGGATCAAGAGACCGGAATTTGTTCTCTTCTATCTAGGATTCCCTTATTAAACCCCGCCCTTTAGTTAGGACATATATTATGTATATATTGTATATATTTTATTTTTTCTTTATTTTTTTCTTCTATAATTGTAATTATTTGTGTTGTACATAATATGTCCTATGATTAAAATAGAGAGGTTAGTTGATGACATGGATATTCAGAACTATTACCTGCTGATGAGAGCAAATAAGCTCGAAACAGCTGTCCAGGTATGTTCTGATATTCACGTACATCTAGTACAACTTCTCTTTTTTCTGTTTATACTGATACTGAAAAAAAAAAATAAGATTTCCCTCATAGATGTCTAAATTTGACCTGGAATTTTTCTCTTATGTATCCAGCAAGTTCGACAGTAATTATTTCTCTTGGGAATAATAATAATAATAACACTCTTTAGTGGGAGGTAACCACCAAGCGAGGTTCATGCTCAAAGCATTTTCTACCACCTAACCCTCAGAGTCGTATCTTCCACCTTTATCGATCGAACTACTGCGGTCAGTTGATTTGATGATTATTTCTACATTTTTCGTCAGGACTCAGGAGAGAGAGAGTGTGTTAACGACATGATTCTATTCATTCTTCAATGACCCGCATTTCTCATGTTCGAGGGAGAGCTCAGAGGAAACGATATTAATAATTCAGTGCTCTCGCGATCACAATAGTCTTGAGCTGGAGGGAGGCAGACTGGCTGAGGATTAATTTTTTTTATTTATGAGGGATGGAATTAAAAAAGCCCCAGCGGCTACGGTACGTCGAAAACTCCAGTTCTCGTAAAATAGTGGAAAAGCAACGTCCAGCGAGGGATAGGACTTGGTAGTAGACTATCCACAAACAAACTTTTTGTATGTGTGGATTTTTTTTTTTTTCAGGGATGAACTGGACTGAAGAAAGCACAAGTATCTACAGTACGTCCAACGCTGAAAAGCAACGTCCAGCGCGGTTAGGACTTGGTAGCAGACTACCCACGATCAAAATTTCTGGCTGAATGGATTCTTGATGGATGGACTGGAAAAAAGCCCAACCATCTACGGTACGTCAAACTCATCAGCTCTCGTAAAATAGTTGAAGAGCAACGTCCAGCGGGGTTAGGACTTCGTGGCAGACTACCCAAGTTCGAAGCCCAGTGATGCTCGCTATTCTCAGCATTTTTTTTTTCTAGAGAGGTCACAATCCTCTTGCTATTCAAGACGAACACCACGGCCATCTCTGACTCTGGTGGACAGTGTGAGGTTTAGGCACTGAAAACGATGTGCCATACCCACTAATCATAACCCCGCCCTTTAGGTAGGACATTATTGTTATTTTCTTTTTTACTTATTTATTTTGTCATTTGTTTGTTTGTTTTTTTTTTTTTTTTTTTCTTCTTTTCTTTTCTTAATTTTACACTGTTACCATTTGTACTTTGTCCTCCTAATAAAGCTTAAAAAAAAAAAAAAAACATCCTCTCTTTCTAATCTCAGTACCCTGGAACTGTTGCATAACATTACTTAGCATTAGTCAATATTTTTCCATAGAAAAAAGTTCATTTTATGGCAAAAATGCATTGCACAACACCACACGGTATGGTACAGTCATTAATATGATTAGAGCGAAGAAGAATCCCAAAATGAGTTTCAGCAGGAATACCTGGATAATTACTCTGTTGCTCTAGTGTCTGGAGAACATGCCAAATCCAACACAATGGAGGACATCTGGTATCCAACAGCTAGCGAACAAAGCTTGTATCAGCGCATGTTATGCACATTGATTTCAACATCTCATCATCAGTCTTACTAAGCTAAGCACACTAACCCATAACATTTCAAGCCGAGATTCTCATAGATATGAATGTATGATTGAGTCAATCAGTAAACGAAAATGAGTATGAGTTAATTCTTCACTAAATGAATGAGTCAATGAGTGAGTGTATTTCACGTTTATATAGGTACGTACTAAGTTTATAAGTTTGTACATAGGTATGTACTTTACTTACTTTCTGTGCCAATGTATGTCATAAATTAATTGGTTAAGTGGAAGAGATTGCCACAGGCAATAACCCCGCCCTTTAGCTTTGTTCTCTTTTTTGTTCTTGTTTCTTTGTTCAATCTATTTATTTTTTCTTTATAATTTCATTGTATTTTACTGTATATATTTTTCTTACCTAATAAAACATAATAGTAAAAACTTCCTTTCTTTCTTTGTCTTACCTAATAAAGCATAATAATAAAAACTCATAGGGGTAATCTCGTGACACCCAGAACCAGTGTTCTGGGCTCCTTCTGGGTCCTAGTGTAGGGCTAGTGTAAGATATGCACTTAAATCTGAGTAGGTATAGTAATACCAAAATCTATGAAGATATACAATAAAATTCTACTACATAAAATTATTAAACAGTAAAAGGTCGGACGCGAATTCATGTGCCGATCGACATTTATGTAGGTACCTAATATAGCCCGTTTCAGAAACACTCTCCACTCTCATTATCTCCAAATCTCCTTTTCAAATGTTACAAAAAGGACTCTGATCGGTTAATTTGAAAGCAATAACCAATCAGAGCGCGCTGTGAGGGTTGAAATGGAGATTCGGGGATTTTGAGAGTGGAGAGTGCTTTTGGAACGGGCTACTTGTACATATGTAACTATGTATATGTATCTAGTATACGACTTCTCACTCTCCCGTTCTGACGGACATAAGCTCAAATGAGCTTCAATGTGTCTGTGGGCATCGGAACCCAGTACAAGAACTGCCTTTTCATGTACCTACTGTCTATGGCTATGGGAAATTGGATTTTTGGGCGACCCAGTTACTTCAGTCCATGGGCAATGGTCGTTCACGATAAAATAATAATATCGCCTTATTTATTCTGCCCTATTAATTAAGACCATCAAGTCCCATTATTCCAGCAGTAAGACCAAGACGTATATTACTATGTGGTAAAAATCCCAAATGGGAGGATAACATGACATGTCCGGCTGGGTTTCGAACCCGCGACCTCTGGCTTACCAAACCGCCGCCTTTACCACTGAGCGATCGGAACGAACAAAATATTGATGTTTCTCTTTATCAGGCGCCTGGGGTAAAAATAAAAGCTCCAGGGGTGGATTCATCTCTATCCGCCCTGATTTATATATGAACAGACAATCAGGCATCATGAATCACCAGGCCCGGCAGGCACAATACACAATGTACTGTGATGATGCTGATAGCCATGTATCCTGATGAGAATAATGTATGATGGCTATTATGATAGCAATGTATCCTGATGAGAATAATGTATGATGGCTATTATGATTAAGTTACAAATCATCATAAATCACCCATATTTTAAACAAAGCAAGTGTGTGTGTGTGTGTGTGTGTGTGTGTGTGTGTGTGTGTGTGTGTGTGTGTGAGAGAGAGAGAGAGAGAGAGAGAGAGAGAGAGAGAGAGAGAGAGAGAGAGAGAGAGAGAGAGAGAGAGAGAGAGAGAGAGAGAGAGAGAGAGAGAGAGAGAGAGAGAGAGAGAGAGAGAGAGAGAGAGAGAGAGAGGAGAGAGGGAGAGAGGGAGAGGGAGAGGGAGAGAGGGAGAGAGGAGAGAGAGAGATAGATAGAGAGAGAGAGAGAGGAGAGGAGAGGAGAGGAGAGGAGAGAAAGAAAGATAGAGAAAGAGAGAGAAAGAAAGAAGAGAGAGAGAGAGAGAGAGAGAGAGAGAGAAGAGAGAGAGAAAGAGAGAGAGAGAAGAGTGCAAAATACATGATGCAGGCAGATTCTTGGCTAATCAGAAATGAGTCAGACAGAGAGAAGAACAATATGCGACAATCCCACTGGTTGGGCACATCTCTTTTTCAAGGACAACCAACACGGCTGGCAGAGACAATAGAATATACTGATGGATAACGTACTGTCTCCTATGCTAATCGAACTTCGCAAGTTGTAATTATGAAGGATGCTGGCTAGACACCGCAGAAGACTGGGCAAAAATTCAATCAAATTAACACGTACTACCAATCACAAAACGTATTACCAACTTACTCGGTAGGGAACGTTGAACAGATACGGTACCAGCTTTGTCTGACCAAAAGACAATACAACACAAATCATTGGAGCCTTTAATAGGGTTGGCGTTAGAAAGAACATCCAGTCGTAAAATGTGGAAGTAGGAGTGCCACAGAACCAACAAATCTCAAACATGT
Source organism: Bactericera cockerelli (assembly GCA_024516035.1). Taxonomy (NCBI): domain Eukaryota; kingdom Metazoa; phylum Arthropoda; class Insecta; order Hemiptera; family Triozidae; genus Bactericera; species Bactericera cockerelli. Next base: position 39,396,505 of record CM044956.1, read on the forward strand.
GGATCATATTGGCATAGGCTACAGACATACAATCTCACATTTCACGAAATAACCACACAAAAAGAATATTGCATGAGCCTTTAAGTCAAGTTGGCGACAAAAAGAGAGAAATAGACTCGGTGACGTCACAGATGTAGAAAATATGTAATTGAAACATAGATATAGAATCATTAGATATTGACATTTTCATGTCTTTGCTCTGGCACATAACCAAAATTATGTGACGAAATTATGTAACGAAATTATGTAACGAAATATCAAATTATAAAAAGAGAGAAGAGAAAAAGTATGTGTCATGCGCACAATACGAAATTTGGTCGGTTAAGTTTTAGACCTTGAATAGTAAAGATGAAAATGTCCCAATGGTTGCAGACTCGTATGCAAGCGTTTTTGCGTAGTAGTCACTGTGGCAGAGTGAGTTAGCGCGCTAGGCATTGCACACATGGTGACCTGGGTTCGATTCCCAGCGGGGGAGGATTTTTACTTGACGAGATATAAAAATTTCATAGTGGTGTTTTTTTTGTATTCGAAGAAGTTTTATAGTTAGAAGCAGGCGCGGCCGGTACTAAGGAGCTGCGGAACTGCAGCACCCCCAGACGAAAAGGAGAAAGAGAGGATTTTTCTCAAGTCCTAATAGCTCATACACAATAAAAATCATACCACCTTTCTAGAATAATTAATTTTTAATTATAATAATTGACATGGTAAACAAACTCAACCTTGTTAGAGGTACTAAAAGAGACAACCGACCTCAGTAGCTTGATCGATAAGGCGGCGGACTTGTAACCCGGAGGTCGGTGGTTCAAGTCCCGGTTTCAGCGGAGATTTAGTAAAGGCGAGTTTGAGTGGCTGTGACATCACGAAAATGATTATCACAAATATGATAACTCTCTTACTTAAAGAGACAATCCACAAATCCCATTTTAGTCCGGTTTATATGGAGCAACCCAAAAACATTTTCCCACCGGCATCGGCAGCGCCTAGTTAGAAGTAGTAATAGGAAAATCCAGGACAAACAATAGCAAATTGCCAAAACAGAGATGGCGAAGGAAGGAGAGAGAGAAAGAAAAAAAATAAAGAGAGAGGGGAGAGAGAGAGATCATAAAGAAGAAGAAAGAGAAAAGAAATGAAAGAGAGGAGAAGAGAGGAAGAATAACAAAAGTTCCTTACTTTTATTTGCAAGGGCAAATAAAAGTTGAACAGACAAAACATATGGGGGAAATCACGGGGGTGTAGACCTAGATTAGTAGATAGACGAGTTTGCCAGTGACTATTAGGAAATTAATCACAGGACTATTAGGAAATTAATCACATGACTATTAGGAAATTAATCACAGGACTATTAGGAAATAAATGCCGGTCGCTGGGAGTCAAAATATCCCATTACGTCACGCTGAAGACTTGTTTTTTTTTAAATCCATTTAATACGAAATATTTTTTGAACGTATGTAATTTCTCAAAGCGGAATCTAGTCTCATTAAATTTGGGGGTCTGAAATTTAGTTCTGTCTCAAGAATATGTTTTCAATATATTTCAGTAATACTAATATTTCTAACATTCAGGCGTGAGCTTTTTTCGAGTATTATAAATTAAAAAAAAGTTTCATTTTTTTAATTTAATTTACATATTAATTAACTTGTACATAATATAACTTTATGGTCACAAAAGTCAACCACTTAACTTTTTTTTTTGACAGAGTTACGAGCATACAGGAAAGCTGTGACGTACCTTGTAGGGATAGCTACATTACAACAAGCATTGCTAATGTACCCAGAAGACAGCGAAATAAAATACAGCAGTAGCGGAAGAAATGAACACGATAAGGAGCAAGAAAAAAAAGGGATATCGTCGGGCTGTGGCAGATTGCCAAATTTTGGCAGGGAAAGCTTTCTGTGCGGAAAAAAGTATAGGAGGAGTGGAGGCAAAAATAAAAAGAACAGATGAGTAAGGGACATGAGAAAGAGAGGGAGGAGGAGGAGGAGGAGAAGATGAGGAGCAGGGGGAGAGGGAAGAAGAGGGATGAGGAGAAAGAAAATGGAGAAAGACAGAGAGAGAGAGAGGAGCCCCCCTTCTTTTGTGCAGTTGATATTGAGATATTTCAGGAACTTTGAGAAGAAAAACTAGCACACTCGACCTCCAGCACATGTTTCGTCTTCCCTGTAGTTGGCAAAAGCTTTCAAAGCTACGAGTAAAATAAACATGTCGAAAGCTTCGAGGTCCACTCTGAAATTGAGAACATTGTTCGCTGAGTTTCTACGACTACTCTCGAAGGTTGTCAGAAATTTAGAACATCGCTCACCATTGTTTAGAAAATGACTCTTGTTTTATCACTATACATACAATGCAAATTTTATGCATATAGAAGTCAAAACAGGAGGCGCTTTCCAAAAAAAAATGGATATCAGTATCCAGTATCTAGCAAAATTTAAATTGCAGAATTTATCTACAGAGTTTGAAATGACAAAAGAGAAGAAATCATCCTGAAAGGGGTGGAATAAGAAAATCAGAATGAAAGAAAGCCGGCCAATCTGGGAAAATAATATGAGAAATATTTTCGTCTAGACGGGAATAGAACCAGTGATACGGTGGTTCAGAGTTAAAAATAATAGGAGGGATTTATTTGTCTTAAACCAGAATTGTTACAAAGTTCGTTATCTAATTAATTTTTCCCTTACCAGGGACTTGAACCCCCTAAACTTCGAAATCCACGGCGTTAAACTCGACTATCGAGGTTGGTTATATTATACTCGTACTATTTCAAAAATAATAATCATCATATTTGTGTTAGTGGCAATAAATTACTCACATTTATTGCCTGACTAAATTTCTGCCGTACTTGGGACTTGAACCAGCGACTTCAGGTTACGAGTCCACCGCCATATCGATCAAGCTTATTTATTTATCTATATATTTTGTAATCCGATCGACCTATTAAGTGTTAAATATATGTATTACCTACCATTATGCTCTATATGATTTACTTTTACTGTCCACCGACCTCAGTAGTTTGATCGATAAGGCGGCGGACTTGTAACCTGGAGGTCGGTGGTTCAAGTCCGGGTTTTAGCGTAAATTTAGTAAAGCGAGTTTGAGTAGTTGTGACATCACGAAAGTGATCAACACAAATATGATAACTACTTTTACTGTCCAACCACAGATAATAGTATCATACCTCAACTGAAGAGTGCTTTATACTGCCAGCTCAACACAAGGAGTCCCATAACGCTAACAGTTTTCAAATTAATCATCAATCATCTTGTTTCTGGAATTTTAGTGGGCATACCTGAGATATCGAACGTAGCGATTAATGCTAAGAATAGATGGCAGCACTCGTATTCGCAAACTGCACGAGGAAAAATTGAACAAAAATACGTTTGTTTCAAAATATATGCTAAAAAATGATTGCAAACAACATAGTGTGCAATAATGCAATTAAAATGCTGAGCTGTACACTTCTAATTTTGTTTGTTAAGAGTTGTAATACGCTTTCGCCGGGATATGAACCTGGATGTTTCAGGATGTGAAGCGATGATCGAGACAAGAATCCATAATAGATCTTCATGTGCATAAGAAATTCTTCATACCGACCACAAGTAGACACATTGCAGAAGAAATGATATTGATTTAATGATACCAAATAAAAAACTTTCTAAACAACAATATACTTTCTAGACTTCATAGATACATAATACAAATCATACAACAACAACAACAACATTCATATACAAATCAAAATTGCACTACCAACAACAATACAACCATTATTTCCGAATGCATTTCACAAGTGTCAAGGGCGATCTTGGAATTTTTCTAAGGCGTGTCTAAACTCCAATGTCTATGCCGGGGTCAGAGTACATATACAACTCGTGTAAAAATTGTGAACAGTGAAAAGTTACTCATTTGTTCAATAGAACATGGATTTTTTTTATTGAACAAAAAAAACCGGATAGATTAAAACTGTTATCTTGACACTAAGCTCGAAACAGCTGTCCAGGTAGGTTCTGATATTTATTCATGTAGTACAACTTCTCACTATTATACTATTCATACTGACTATCCAGTCATGTGGTTCAAACACAAGTGTGTAGATATCAGTAATGAGTCAGTGAGTGAGTTCGGATCCCAAGCTTGGCATCAATTGTTTTTCTCCAATTATTTAGATAAATAATACAAAATTATCTGATAAAATTGATGACACTCTATCTTTATCTTTTTCTTTTTCCTCTTCCTCTTTACATTAGGCAATTGCGAAAAATTAAGACACAAATATAGAATAAACTCTTTGCCTAAAACCACACACTCATGGCGCGCTGGTTTAAAGGGAATCAAAAGTCCACTTATGGCTGTATGGAATGGCCTTGCCAACCAATGCCAAAAAAAAAAGTCCACTTCGTGTAGCATGAAAGGTCATCGAATTAACGACAATAGTGAAGTCACAATTACTCAAAACCGCCTGACTAAAATCATCCATGCTTGGGACTCGAACCACCGACCTCCAAGTTACGAGTCTGCTGCCTCAAAGAACAAGCTACTGATGTCGATCATCAAAGGCACTTTGAACAAGCATAAATTTTAACTTGAACAAGCATAAATTTCAATAATAATAATAAAACTCTTCAGTGAAAGGTAACCACCAGGCGAGGTTAATGCTCAAAGCATTTTCTACCACCTAACCCTCAGAGTCTTGTTACTATGAGGTCACAAACTCAAATTAATGAGGAAAAAATCATGCATTGGGTGAGATTCGAACCAACGGATCCCTACGCTACCTGGATTACCAGACTAGCGCGTTAACCACTTGACTACCAATTCAACTTGAACAAGCATAGATTTCAACTTGGACAAACATAGATTAATACTCGGGTAAGTTAATACGATATGGGTAAACTCAGAGCAGTGCAGTGCAGGTTACATAATCAAAATGTTCTTGGGTCGAAAGATCACGTGTGGATGGTTATCAGTTCTGTTACAACTTCTGTTTTATGTTTTTTACAAGAGCAATATAAAAAGTTCAACGTAAGTTGGCTTAGTCATCAGGGTGGGGTGTGAGAATTTGCGGCATTACCAGGAACGAGTCAACATTCTTGTTCGATAGGCAAACTGTATGTAAACTAGTGAACAGGGTATGGACCAGGCAAGAGCTAGCCAGTTTAGCACGGCGTTGAAGATCTTAGATTCGAAAAAAATCATGAGCACTGAATACTCGAATAATAACACCACTGAAGAGAAACATTTCATCCTTAGATGAAATAATTCTTACTAGCTCTGCATCATATATAAAATATTACATATAAGTGTCTAGATTTAAGAACTTTGTACACATGTAAAGCATATTAAACCTATACAAATAAATAAATTACAAATTAGAACAGCTTCTCATTCTGTAAGCTACTGCTTTGAACTTCGGAGACTGACGGAAACACCCGAAGCTATCAGCTCCACATAATCTTAGGGTGGTATGCAGAATCCTCACTGTAGGGATGCCTGGGTCATTTGTCCCTTCAGCTGATTTTGTTATTCAGAGACGTTTGTTTGAAGCGTCTGTACGCATGCGCATTCAGATGTCTCTTTAATAAATAATTGTCAAGGTCGAAGTATTCCCTACAGCAAGCTCGAGACCACCCTACAGTGAACCCTATATAGGGATAGAAAAAACGTCCCTGCATACCAGCCTTATTCTTTCACTTTGCCGTTTCCCAAACCTGCTGAGGATCGTCATTAGTCAGCCTCTTCCTCATGGTTGAGGTTGTTTGGTTCTAGCAATCTTAATTCCACATTTTTCCACGGATGCCCTTCCTAACGCCCTGTTAAGGGCAGGATTTATGTTGTTCTCTTTTGTCCTGACAGAGCTGGTGGCGTATCTGTGTAACGTCCCTCGGCGTCTGTCTCCAGTGGCCTCGCAACTGGAATACCAATGCACTGGCACCACCGGCCATGCTGGGGGAAACCATAAGACTGCCCCTGAGAGTTGGCAAGAAAACCAGTGGCCCTACACTTGGCTCTCTACTCTCCTCCCTTCCAAGATTGTGGATATAGTGATCATGCATATTATGAATATAACTATCACACCATGGAGTACAACAATGTTCGGATATCAAGGAGGGCAGGGATAGAGTTCCGACTCATTTAATTCTCTTTGATTTCAGGCGGGTGATGCATTTAAATTGATAAAATGAAACTACTGTAACATTAGTATTTACTTCAGCAGACAACGGATTTTCTGTTGGGGTTCACAACTATGTACAGACAGTTCCTACTTTCTATTACCTAAGATATAAAGTTCGAAAATATTGCCATCAATCTCTATATATAAAACAGAAAAAAGGACTACCTACCTACCTACCTACCTACCTATGTTTGTTTGTTTGTTTGTTTGTTTGTCCGGAGTTGTTTAGCCAAAACGGTAAGAGATAGCGAAAAATGTCTCAGAATTGACCCCCCCAAAACCATTATCGCTTTGTCCAGAAAAATTATAAAAAGTTCAAAAAGGCATTGCTGTCCAGCAGTACGGCCATGCCTTAGTAAATTTGAAATTTAGTCCCGTTGCAAAGCACGGGCAAACGGCTAGTAACCAATAAACTTAAAATATTTTATCTTTGTGGTGCACTGGTAATCAAGTGGTCAACGCGCTAGTCTGGTAATCCAGGTAGCGTAAGGGATCCGTTGGTTCCAATCCCACCCAGTACATTAATTTTTCCTCATTAATTTGAGTTTGTGACCACATAATAATAAGACTCTGAGGGTTAGGTGGTAGAAAATGCTTTGAACAATAACCTCGCCTGGTGGCTGGTGGTTACCCTTCCACTAAAGAGTATTATTATTATCTTTGAAATTCCCAACATATCACATAATAATAGTGCATACTCGTAGAACAAGAGACTTGATAAGTTTTTAGTCAAGCCATATAAACAAGGTATTTTATTACTTCATGTAGAAGGCACAACAATGCTTCAGTTTGTGGTGAATTATACCTAAGATAACAAAGTATTGTAACTATTGTTCCTAGAGAAGCTACCTCTATGTATCGTCTCTCATGAATCCTTCACCAAATTATATGACTACTTCGCCAACATTACAGAGTGTGAAAAAAGTCAATGGACTCTTCTCACTTGAGTCTCAGAGGTACAACTGGTCAAACAGGATTGATAAGTATAGAGTAACAGTATGCAGCCGAATGCATTTCAGTTTGCCAGTAGAGACATGGATAGGACTTTGGCCTAAGACAAGCTTTATTACAAGTCATAATATTCTCTGAACGAAGTGAGTGTCTTAGTTTCAGCAAGATGATTTTTTATGATTATATTTATTTTTGTGGTGAAGCACAAGGCCTCTTCACAATTTTTGTGGGTAGCGCAGCATTACTAAGAGACTCCTTCACTTTTCGAATTCTATTACATTGATTTCTTTTTACTCTGCTAATGCCGCCACTGGTGGTTACTCATACAAGTAACTCCTCATTTTTCCTCACGAGGTATGAGTGAACCGTGAACATCCAAGTACAGAGCAGAAAAATTCCTGCCCTTGTCATGTCCCGGCTGGGTTTCGAACCCGCGACCTCTGAATTCACAGAGGGCTGTATTTACCACTGAGCTACCGGGACATAGCTGTATTTCATTAGTACAGCTTAATTAGTATTTCCTTCATAAAATTAAATATAACACTTTAATTTAATATGTTCCAGTGTTCCACTAAACTTGACTACAAAAAGCATTGACAACAATGACTCGAGAGGCTCACATGTCCCAAAAGCTCCTCAGAAGTTGAGCCCCTGGGGGTGTTTACTACATCATAGGTATCATAACAAGACATGATAACCTTGACAAAGAGGTCTACTGCACTCTCTGTGGTGTTGATAACTCATAGTCATAAGTACACACTGATAGCTTGACTCAGCTCGATTGTTAAGACCAATAACAATATTGTACACAAGAAAATTTCTAATCGGACCCATTGTGTACAATATACATACATAAATTACATACCCATTGTATACATACATACAGAAATTAAAAGAAAATCGTTGAGGACTAGCAGAAAGAGCAGATAAGAATACAAAATCCAAGACATTATATTTTCGATTTAATCTATTCCTAAAACAAAATCCTGTTTTGTAATCTGTTTACAAGAAGAATGAGGAATGATAATGAAATGATGAGAGATATTTTACGAACATAAATCCAATGTTAGGACACAACTTCAGACATTTCTATTTTAGGTAGAATTTTTTTCCTTCTGAAATTTTATTAAAACATTAATATAAATATATGTTTATTCTTCATTAAGGTATATTAAAGGAGATGTTTTAATTCCTTCAGTTGAAACCATGTATGTTATTATTTCTTGTCAATGTTACATTTTTGAAATTATAGTTTGCAAATATATGTACCTAATTGAAAATCTCAACATATGTACGTATAGAATAATTTCACAAAATCAAATAAAATAAATTCACTTACCAACAATGTCAGGGAACAGGTCTTTGTTTGCGGGAATAGAAACATTGACAGTGGACAGTGTGAACTCAGACTTGTTGTTCTTTTGGAAAGCAAACTTGAGGGAGAGGTCAACTTTGCCTTCAGTCCAAGAGAGCTTGAGGGTCTGAGTGGTGTTGGTACAGGTACCACTGGCTTTGGCCGTTGATGGAACAATAAACTCTTGAGAAGCATTCGTGTGGATAGAGTTGTTCTGTGGAGAAATCATTGAATATCAATCATTGTAGGAGAAGTCAATATTTTACAAGAGAAAAACCAAGTAATATTAACTGTAGGCAAATGTCTATTTTTTCAAAGCTATTTTGATAACTATGTTAACTTGTAAACCATTCTTTTTTAATTATTTTTTGTTGTTGCCCCAATGTATGTTGATGTACAGGGTTATTTATAGAAGTAAGTGTAGAATGTAGGTATACTACCTGTCCCAATTGATTTATCTGATAAGATTACTTGTAAAATATGTAGATTATTTTAATCACAGCTCTAGTCAATCTCTTCTTTAGAAATTTGGCAAACATTGTCTAGGCCTAGGAAGATTTCCCAAACATTATTCATGTCAAGTGAACATAAAGTAAGCAAAACTAGAAATATAAAATATTAAAAATAAAACCTCATGACTCATAACATTAATTATGTACTACTTTTCAGCACAAAGAATCAAGTTGATCATGTAGGAACCTAACACAATCACCATTATTACATATGCTTATACTGAGTGAAGATAATAATGGAACAGGAAATTTTGAAACGAAAACAGAATATTTAAAAGTATAACATAGTTAGCTATCAAACTAATTATTATATTATTGTAGTAATATTTTGATCACTAGCTAGAACAGGGAACAGGGTGAAAATCACTTACCTTGGGATCAGCCTTAATGTATGGGACAACAATGTTGACGTTCATGCTGGCCACAATGCAGGCTACAGTCTTGTTGTTGACTAGCTCCGTTACGTTCCATACTCCAACCTTGTTGTCGGGGTGAGGAGTAGGTGTAGGTGGGGCAGGGGTTGTGGGTTTGGCTGTAGATGTAGTGGTGGGTTTAGGGGTAGTAGATGTAGTGGTTGGTTTTGGAGTGGTGGATGTGGTGGTAGGTTTAGGGGTGGTTGTAGAAGTAGTGGTGGGTTCAGTAGTGGTAGTACTAGTTGTTGTGCTAGTAGTCGTGGTCTTTTCAGTGGAAGATGAAGGTTGAGGACCAACCGTTGGAACAATTATAGCTACTTTAGGGTGTGGTTTGTCACCATCAAGTAAGGAGATTGAGTGAGGTACATTTTCATTAGTTGAATCTGCCAATGCTCCTGTAACAAATAAACAAAAAGCTTGCATGCATAAATCTTTGTGAGAAATAGTTTCCTAATTAATCAATTGAGCTGAACACAAAATATTTTGCAACTTAACAATGGGTAGGCCTATATATAAAAAAGAATTGTTTTGTTGTTATGAACAGATTAGTTCATGAAGCCTCTCTACCACAAATTATGTCTCTTATCTTTACTATTTTAAACATCTGTCCATAATAAAAGAAATGTTTCTGAATCAGATTAATATACTCATCATTAATTAGCCTGCCTTGGGGTACTCACTTTGCCCTTTCCCAAACCTACTTGGGATTGGCAAACTCTTCCTCATGGTTGAGTATGTTTGGTTCTGGGACTCCTACTTCCAATTTTTTGGGCTAGATGCCTTTCCTAACATCATCTTTGTTAAGGACACCAGTATTTTTTTTTTTTTTTTTTTTAGCAAATGAGTATATCTTCAGCAAGTTAAAATTCTCTTCTCTCCTAACCATTTTTACCTTTGTCACAGAATCCATTAATTTATGTACTTTTTCTACTTCTATCATTGATCAATTTATTTTATTGCTCCAGTCATCTATCTAATCTAATAAGTTCAGTACCTACTCAGATAGTGAGATGTAAAAAAAATCATGTATGTCCATTTTCAGAAATCATTAAACTAACGATAAGATTTCAAGGATAATTCAACACCTAATGTATCATCCTTTACATCAATCATTGACTAGATTTTTTTTTAACATCTTTAATTAATGTTTTTTTTTTAATTTTAAATAAATAAATAGTGTTCTTTCTGCTATTAATTATTATATCACAATTTTAGTGGGTAAAGCACAGAATCATAGGACTTTTTTATATTTCTTTTATAATCTTGTAAATATTATTTGCCCATAATTATTAACATGTTCCTGTCGCATCAAATCATCTATGGTTCCTGCTTGCATCAAATCATCTACTCATTTTTCTTCATGAATTTATTGTTTTTTTTTTTTAACCTAGTCACGAACTCATTAAACTATAAAGCTCCATAAGTGTATTACAAGTAATATATAGCTTTATAGTTTACTGAGTTCATAACTAGGTTTAAAAAAAAAAAACAAAAAAATATTTTTAGGCTGATTCAAAATCTGTAGAGAATGAGTATTGTTCCTAACACCTCAGAGGAATTCAAGTGACAGTAATTAAAAAAAAAATATGTAGTGAATGAGCATTGTTTTGAACACCTCTGAGGGCTCAAGTGATTTTGATTTAAAAATTATTATTATGAAGATGTCAACACACAAAATATAAAGAGGTTAATCAATTAATATGGGTGAGCTATGTGTATTTGAACTTTGTTCTTTTAATTCTCAAGATCAGAAAAGGTATTTGTTTTACAGCATTGTTGATTTAAACTGTTTATAAAATCAAATCTTTCTAGTGATAATGTTATCTATCATTCAAATATCACATGCCATATTGTAACAACTTATTTACTAAGTGGACAAGAATTCTGGAAAACTAGAGTGAATTCAGGCATCATTTTTCTAATGGATATTGAATCAAAATATTGAATCAAAGAGAAAATTATGCTTCAATAAGATAAATACATGAGTTTTAATAAAGAATAATGGAATAACCTTAGGGATAACTATTGTAGGATATTGAGACTCCACAGAAGGGAAAGGTAATCACATGAACTAGATAAAATATGATATGAGAAGACTGTAAGCTTAGGAAATCTTTTTAAAAGGACCAAGAAAGAAGTTTAGAGTTTTAAAAAAGTCATCATATTTGTGTTAATCTTGATATCATATTTGTGGTGTGCTGACTCACTCTACCACTGTGACTACTTTAAGTATGTATAAAGAAAATTAAATTTAAATAAATAAAAAGTGAGTGCAATGGAAAAGAATAAGTTACATGGTTAAAAGAAGAAAATATGGAGAGAAAGAATGAGAAATAAAAGCTAGAGTAGGTATAAGAAGATGTGAAAGTTGAGATTAAGGACAGTGAGAGAAAAGAAAAAGTAGATATTGAATCCTTTTCCTAATTTTACTCTATTTTATTTAATTTATTACCTTAGGTACTGTAAAACATTGTATTTTTCAAGTCAAATTTATGTACACTTATCTATTTACTGCAAACTCTGTATTTAATATTTATAACAATTAAGTTTAAATAAATATATTATTATTATCTATCTATCTATATCACAAATATGCATCCTCCCCTTTCTAAATTTTAGCTTAACTTAGGACTTGAACCACCAACCTCCAAGAACAAGTCTGCCACCTTATCAATTTGGCTACTGAGGTGGGTAAGAAGATTGTTAGGTCTTATTAGCACTGTCTAAATTAGAATCATAATAACTTTTTAATTAAAACTAGCAAATGTTTTAGTGCTATTCTATAGTTAAATTTAGTTTGAATCCTGAAAAAACAGAAAAATCAATAAAAAAAAAGGCAGTGTTGATGGCATTTTGATTACACTAGTCCTGCAAGGATAGGACTTAGCGGGTGAGCATTTCAGTTGAATTGCTGGGTATTCCTGGCCCCACCTAGGTTTGGTGAGGTTAATATGGGTAGGTACCTTGATTGTAACTTTCCAGCAGAAGTTAAAACTCATTTACATGGTGTATGATTTCCTTTCAACTTGGACAATTTCCGGAACTCTTAATTAATTCCCCGTAGTTTCTTGATCTGCACATCAAAGAAAACAATATTCTAGAAAGCTAGACAAAAATCTGACATGATTCTACCAGTTTAAACTGGTTTTAGGTGCCAATCAATTCAAATTTTAGAAAACGTCTATACAGCAAACCACTCACGGGTTAAGAAAGTTTACTGTACTTTTTGAATAGATAGTAATTTTACCATCAAAATTAGGTGGTTTCTAATTAGCATGCTTTCCATGTAAGCTGCAAGATACCAAGTATCTATAACAACTTTATTGTTCTTTCTAAGAGAAATGATACGTCTTGAACTCTTTGCTAAACATGCAGCAATGCATTTCAACTGTCTACTATAGAATATATCCACTAAAGTGCAGTTGGAAGTGTGAACGGTATATTTTGTAAATCAGCTAAGCCTATATTGGAACAAAGGACTAGATACATGATTTGACGAAACCAAGAGGTGTTAAAGAGAAACTTACCAGCGATTAAGAAGAAAGCTACACACAAACATAGTTTAGTTAACATTTTAATGCGTAAAATGTCGCCAATAGTTAACTGACGGAATAAAACCACGGAATTTTAAATAGGTTGTTAACAGAAAAAAAGGTAGAAATTTCACAGTTCTAGTTTGGCTTCTTGAAACATACAAAAAGCCAATAGATGAACAAGGAAGAGGATAAGTAAAGTTGACCTTGGAAACAGATGATTTTCGTATGGAACAAAATACTGATAAGAAAAATAAATCTGTCTGTGTTGAGTAAGAACCGTTTACATACGCCTCATCTTGTTGCGCCATGTAGTTTCCATTTTATTGAAGGGGTTTTATGAATTGGATGCCTTCTATTCTCATTTCCTACAACAGATAATACGTAGTATAATAATTCGAGTCTATTCTTCATTTCACTTTTTTTATTATCTCTACAATATTCTCTTTAATTTAATACTACCTTAATTTTTCTCTCCACTGTTCCTATTCATATCTTAAAATTTCCTACGTACTTATAATATACTTCATTTGACCTATCTAAATCATAAAAATACTAAACTATTTCTCTTTTAATTATTTTTCTCGTCACTTTTCCAATGTCTACTCTTCTCTTCAATTTTCTCACCAGCCTCTATATTCTATTCACTTTCTGCCTTTAATGTATTCTCGTCTTCACTTTTCCAACTGTTTCTAGTATATCTTTTCTCTTCCTCCAAAATGCATTGTTCTCTCCTTCTATCACATTTTCTTCTCCTAACTATCTATATCTTTTCTCTCTCTCCTGCACATTCCATTCGGTCTCGTTTCAACCCTATCCCACCAGCGGCAGCACTTTGGAATAATCTTTTGTGAAAATTTCAGTCCCTCCACCTCGCTCCCAATTTGGGATTGAGGAGAGGGGATCTCTACCACCCAACCAAGCCCGTTGGGGATTCAACTTTGACCTTTTCGTTTTTTTGTCTCCCTCCTATTCTTTCTTGCTGTAATACATTTACAATAGCACAGAGCATGGGAAGGGAGAGCGGATGAGGATAGAGAGAAGAGGAAAGATAATAGAGGACAATGGGGGAGAGAACTATGGGGAAGTGGGAGAAAGATTACAGAGGGAGGAGAAAAAGAGGTCGTTTTTTGTAATTGAATATTATTCTAACGCTTATATGCAATTTCTTCCACAGTATAGCTAGGGCAAGGACTTAGTGGCTACAAAATTTGATGTATTTTATATGACACAAGAAAAATCAATGGTTAGGGGCTTATCAGTTCTCTTGCAATATAAATAATATAATAACCATTTTCACCGACCTCAGTAGCTTGATCAATAAGGTGGGGGTGGCGGTTCGAGTACCCCAAATATGACAATATTTTATTTAGTAGGTAGGTACGTTTGAGTAATAATTTGCTATATCTCGAATATGATAAACACAATTAATTTGATTATTAGAACGCACAATTCATTCAGTGGTAAAATATTCACTTGCCATGCGAAAAGTCCCGACTTATTTTTTTAAACCCAATTTGATAAAGTAAAGAAACCTTGGAAAGTCTTGTCCTAGCAAAAATAGAACCCAGGAGACTGGAATTGAAGAGGATTAAATAGTTGAAGGCCCATTTACAATAATTTTCTTGTGCAAGTGAATGTGCGAATCAAGCGTGCTACCTTTAAAAAAGATATCATAATGGTCTGAATCGCCAGAGTGATGTCACAAATACTCTGACCCGCCCTACTGACATTCACTATAGTGTGAACTTGAACCTCTTGATTACGAGTCCGCTACCTCTACTGACTGAGATCAAGTAGTGATACCAGTGTCATTACATGTCTATCCCGGTAGCTCAATGATCTAGGCGTCAGATTTCAGAGGTCGCGGATTCGAACCCCAGCCAGAACATGACAAGTTATCCTCCCATTTGGTATTTTGGCCACATAAAATACTTACTTGGGACTTATAGCAGGAATAATGGGACTCGAGTCATAGTCGGGCAGTATAAATAAGGAGATGTTTTTTTTTTTTTTTTAATACTTTTTCATCTTTTTTTTTTTTATAAACATAAGTATACCTAACAATTAAAAAGCACAGAAACATAAATTAAATAAAATAATATTATATACATAGATAAAATGCTTAAAATTGTTTTTTTGTTATTTAAATTGCAGTAGAAGCTCAACCCCAGCACTTCTTCAACACATTTTTTTTTCATCAGTAGCTCCCGTTGATCTTCCTCATTATTGGGATGTGCCCAAACTCTTCTGAGATTAACTCTAACTTGATCAAAATCGATTGGTCCCGTCTCCCAAACCTTAACTGCATGCAAGCTTCCTCCAAGTCAACTGGCACGTCTTACTTGACCAGTGTGACTGAGGCCTAACTGAGGGACCTTTAGAAAATAAATTATGAACTTTCTGGTGCCCTCCTGCCAAGTTGTAAACTTTCATAAATTAATTGGAAAACTTTTGCCAACTCTCTGTGTAACTTTTCGAGTGTTCAGTTGGTAAAATATCGACTTGAGTGTTTTTCTTTTCAATAACTGTTATAATAGAAAAGGAAAAACACTACTTACATCGTTACAAATAGGTAGGTATTGCATAATATCTATACTTACATCGATTGGTATAACTAGGCCTGTCGGCTAAGCTCTTGGTCAATGCGACCTTACTTACATACATCTTTTGTGACATTCTTACATCGATGAATAACTGAATCATTTGATCAATATTGACAGTTGACACCTAGACATAGAGGAAGCGAAAAAGAAGAGTAACCCGTAAAAAGAAAAGAAAAGAAAAAAAAAAAAAAAAAAACAAACAAACTTTGTATCATAATTTCATAGTACATACTGAGTTTGGTTATTTGATTATTTCATCTGGGCTCCAGATATTTCACGAAACACTGAGGCACACTTTAGGAAACACTGAGTAGTGTATCTACAATAATATTGAAACTTTATACTTCGATAGAGGTTTGTATTTGTTTCAATCTTTGGCAAATAGAAAAAATAAATTGAAATCCAATCTCATTCATTTATCAGAAGCCATGTCAGCATCACGAAAATGAAAATAATTGAACGGTTTTACGGTAAAGAAAACAATATAAATTCATATTTTGAAATCAATATCTTAATAGAATTGACAAAAACGAGTGAAAGAGCGAAGGGAGGCGAAGATAGAGAGAGGGAGAGGGAGAGGGGGAGAGAGAGAGAGAGAGAGAGTGAGAGAGAGAGAGAGAGAGAGGAAGAGAGAGAAGAAAGAAAAAAATGGGGAGAACATGCTGTCATATTAAAAATGTGAGGAATGTAAGAGAGATAAATTTTTATCCGAGGAAATTCAATTTCCCAGTATTGAAAAAACTCTGTTGTAAAGAATCTCTATAGATTTGGTCAAATAGATATAGAGAACTCCATCTTTTTTGGAGTTTAAAAAAATCTAAAATTCCTTTTAATGAGACAAATGTTGCACCTAAGTCATGAACGATTCAAGCTCTAGTCTAGAAGTTTAGAATGATGAAATTTTAAAAGCATCATTTTCTGTCTTAGGTCAATTACCCAAAAAAAATATGCACTGGGTGGATTTTAAACCAGCCTGATTCCATGATTCCAACCCCTCCCCCCCAATTTTTTTTAAAATCACCTCAGGTAGTCAAGGTACACATGAATAAAATGCTCATAATCGTTTTAAAGCCACTTAAACATCTAATTTAGAGCCACTTAACGAAAATCACAACACAATTAAAAGTATTTAATAATAAATTTAATTTAATAAAAATAAGTACAAAAGTTTATGTGCTACTCCTACTGCTACTTCCTATTCAAAATTCCATGTGCTGCTGCTTCTTCCACTTCAAAATTCCATGTGCTACTATCTACTACTTCCACTTCAAAATTCCATGTGCTGCTGCTACTTCCTATTCAAAATTCCATGTGCTGCTGCTACTTCCACTTACGTCCTAAAAACCAAGGCCCTAATCAATGCTGGTGGATTCTTGCATTTCGAACGACATTTTATTAATAACATATAACATCCGAGGTACAGAAAGCTTTGTTTTTTATTTCTCGTAACATTTTTACCTATACCCTTAAGAAGAAAATCTAACATAATATAATAAGTTATTTCTTTAATATGCCAAATGAAACCATTGGCAAACAATTATTTTCATTTTCACTAAAAAATGTTTATCTTCCAACATTTTTTTTATTCTTCTAGATACTATAAAACTGTGAGATGTTACTATATTCCTGACGACTTCTTCTTAATACCTGGTGAGATTGTTTTTGGTAAGTAATTTATTATTATTTAATATTCTTCAGAAATGCAACATCCTTAGAAACTTGTACTGAGAATATTCAGAATGTTAATGTATTAGTAAATTGCATGTTCCACACTTAGCTATCGTAGAAGAAGGTGTCTCAGAGATAACGGTTGAAAATGAGAGAGAAAAAAGAATGAGCAAGCTAGTGCGTGTGTGTGAAAGAGCGAGAGAGACATTTGTCAAGCTTTCTAACAAATTGAAAAAGTTGAGAATTCAATTCCCGAGGACTTATGGGCTGAAGGAGAGGCAATCAAGAGACGAGGAAATCTATTTGCGTCTTTTTATTCTTTTTCTTTTCAAATTTGGGCTTAACGTCACTTTCAATTGCATGGTCATAATCACGACGGGAGTTTTACCTGCCATTCGCTGGAGGGTATACCCCCGTCTGCAATGATCTGCAATATTGAAAGATGTTCAGCAAAAAAAAAAGACTTGAAAAGTGAATCTCTGTGACATTTGTCATACTGTCCAAATCATCATTCCATTCCATCTGGCTCTTTCAAACTGTCATTGTATTATTTCTTAATCAAAATTCTATGTTATATATTATACTTCATTCTGCTTTATATTAAACAGTTTCAACTCTTTTCCATCTGACATAGACGAATTTTGACAACCGTAGACAATTTTGACTCGTAGCTCAAGAGGTAAATACTGATGATGGTTCAAACAGATAATAAATGCAAACAACATTATTTCATACAAGGAACTAATTTTTTCATCGCAAAGTATGAGTGGACCTCGAACATCCAAAATACAGAGTGTAAAATTTCTACCCCGCCGGGGATCGAACCCGGGTCACCAACTCTATCATTGGTCTGTCCAGAGCGAGTGATAGACCGCATGAACCAATTTCGGTATCAAAATACGTACCTACACGCTATAACTACAAACTTACGTACATGATATATTTTGCTCAAGTATTCTGAGTACTTTGCCCTCTGGATTACTAATAACTCAAAAAGTAAAGGAGCCTCTTCTTAGTGCTGTGCTGTCCACAAAAATTGTGAGGACGCTTTGTGCAAAAGAACGATTTAAAAATAAATCATTCTCTTTTTTATATCTTTTTTATGGCGTATCCTACAATGTCGCCATACTCTCCATATAGAAAATTCAGTACATCAGCAATTCAGGAACTCTGGCCCGAGATCAACCGTCTCCTTTTCTAATTTTCCTCAAACATCTGTCCGTCCAAACCAACCGAAAGACTGAACTACCTATGAGGGTAGTTTTGTCTTGCCGTGATTTTGGGTACAGCACGCATGACCAGCCACCCTGTCAGATGGTCCTCATTTTGAGAAATTTATTGCTGAAACCGCATGGAACCGAGTTTAGCTCCAACTTGGGTTTCCGCTGGTGTTGATAGTACAGAAGTTTCAGTAGCTGCACAAGTTGGATGGACCCTGGAAATATAAGAAGATAAGGGTTTAAAGACTTTTAAGTTAGGAAGAGAGGTGGTGGAAAAATATTTTTTGAAAAATTCTGTGGCATTTATCTAATTTTTTTGTAAAACATTATCAGAAAATAGAGTAGACTGAGATACAAAAATAGCAGTAAAAATATGTTCCTTAAGTCTCTTTTTCAAAGGATTAAAAATAATATCAAACTGAATATGAAATGACGAAAACTCGAGAAAGGGTACTTTTAAGTGCGAAAATAATGATTTATAGTAGAAAGAATAGAGGAAAAAAATGAAATTTACGTGTAGTGTCTCTTTTGAGGCCCATCTGAGAGAAAGAGAAACATTCTCAGTACATTTTTTGAAAAACCATCTATAATGAGAAAAAGGGGAGATATGGGTGAGGGGTCGGGAAATGAGAGGAAGGGAGGCGAAACAAGCATGACTACCAAAAGAGAAAATCGAAGATGAGAAAACTTGACTGCGCACAGGACGAGTGCGCCGTTTTTCACAGTTACCCCCGGAATAAAGAGCTGCAAATTTGGACTCGACTCGGCTGGCAGCATTTCGAGTCTTCGGTCGAACGTATTTTAATTTTTTATGTTAATTTTTTACCAGAAAAAAAGTAATATTTTGCTGTGTTAATTTTGTTCAACAAAGAGTTCTCAAAAACTTCTTTTCCGAGTGCCTGTGATTTTTATACGTTTTTAAAATAAATTTCTAAATGTTATTTTCAGATAGAAAGTTCATATACTGACCCGGAACCAAAACGAGGAGGCTTGGACACTTCGCCCCTCAACTTTTCTGTTTGGCATAGTGCTTCACTGTCCAATCCCTTCGCCATCTCATCTATCAAACCGCCTCTGTCTGATTAGATAAATGGCTCAAGTGCTCATTTGACACGATTTTCCCCTCTTTCTTTTTGCAAAAACTGAAAGCCTTTTCGCCCGGTCGGTTTCCTCACGCCAGATTGTTCGCGGCTTTTCCGTTTTTCTCCCAATCGATAAATCTAATCCGATAGAGATTTAAATCGATAAGCCCCATTTCGCCGAGAGTAATGGATGATAAGAAAATGGATACAGACAACTACTACCTGCCCCCTGAGAAGAAAGGCGGTATTGAATCCTTCACCAAATTCCTGTACAATGCAGAGACTGGACAAATCTGCGGCCGAACTCCGAGCAGTTGGGGTAAGCCTCTCTTCTGCCTTATCCCGCAGCTTACGTGAATGATGCATTGCTAAGTAGGTGAGCAGACAGTGACGTAGAGATAGCATCTAATTGTTCTAGCTTTTATAGACATTAAAATACATGGGTGTACATTTTGCCTGAAAATAAAAAAAATATGTAAGAAAAAAAAGTAATACTACAGACGAGAATAATAGAACGAGATCAAATGAGAATTTCATAAACTACTTCACTGTCTGGTCTTGGCCTGGAGTAGATATTGATTAATAACGTAGTTTTAGAGCTTTCGACCGCTTTAGTACATTTTCAATAATTTGTGTAATTATTTAAAGTCGAAACTATTTCCGTAAATTCTACGACATAAAATTATTTCAAGTCCTACATTTGCACATACCTCCATTTTTACCAACGTGTATCTATATTATATCATTGCGTTCAATATTACCGGTCCCTTTCGATTATGTTTAGCTGAAAATAGCGCCCAACCACCACGAATTCAACCTTCTTTGAAACGGAATTTTCCAACTTAAAAAAAAAAATCCTTTTTCCTCCAAGGTTCAGAAATTTCCGAGGACTAACTTGAGCAAAAGACCTTGGGAGGTAATGTGATGGCAGATATTTTCGCAGGCAATAATAACTCCTTTTTGTCAATAAAAAATATTATTATTTTTTATTTATTTTCGCTCATTCTCATTTTTCGCTTACTCCCATCGTAGTCGAGAGGGGGGGTAAACGTATAAATAACGTCCCACACTAGTAGTGGAATATGGCAAATTTTCAAGGCATAAGAAAAGTCGTGTGTTATTCAAATCTGTTTTTTTATGTATTATTATTACTACAACAGCGAAGACAACATGTACCCGATGTCTTCAGCTGATATACTCGGGAGCTCTAGTGAGAATAAAAAATCAATATCATTGTTGAAATTTGTTTTCCTCCAGCCAGCCCGGAGCCGGCAACGCAAGACTACCCCATTATGGGGGAACAACTTCCTTGCTATGTTGCCTAATAGCCACTGATGGTCGGCTTGATGGGAGATTTTTTTTTATTTAATTTTATATAAACTTACGGGAACTACCAATTTATACAAGTTTTCCCTAATTAACACTACAATCTTAATATAATAGGAAATATCCTAGCTTGAAAAAAAAATAATTGAAAATTGAAAAAAATCTCTTAATAAAAATAGAAACTTGGCTAACAATGCTCTAGTCTCTCAGTGGAACATGTGATAGTTTGAGAAGTTTATCTCTCAAAGAGTTAACTGATTCTTCATAGATGTTCAAATTATACGGTGGATGGATAAGATATTAGAAAATTATTTGTGCTAATAGTCTGAAGTCTCAATTGCATGATTTCTAATGGATAGTTTTAA
Source organism: Bactericera cockerelli (assembly GCA_024516035.1). Lineage (NCBI taxonomy): Eukaryota > Metazoa > Arthropoda > Insecta > Hemiptera > Triozidae > Bactericera > Bactericera cockerelli. The sequence goes on from CM044956.1 coordinate 39,417,701, forward strand.
TCGTGCACTTAATTCGCCATTCATATTTTTTTGTTTATTAAATTACATATTGATTAAATATTTATTTTCTCTGATCAACTACAATGCTAAAAAAAGTTTTTTTTTCGATCTATACATATTATGTAATTTTTGGTTTTTTGTAAATAGAATAGAATAGAAAAAAAATACATGAGTTTTGAATAACGTGTGTATAGAGTATTTACCTAGATTAAACCGTGGAATATCTCGATAACACGGTGAATGAAATACGGTGAATGAAATACATATCGCATTCTTGTTGAAACCTAAAATAAATAAGTGAACCTTTTTCATTTTACAGTAGAAAAAAAAACCCTATGTATGGATTGCATTGTCACTGACGGACTGATTTAACTATGAACTTAATTAGACATTTGATTGTGTATGAAACTGTTTGTTAAATCCATGAATAAATCTGTCCATAGCAATCATGCAATCGGGCTGGATGCATACTTATAGAATTACAAAGAAAAAATAATATGATTTTTTTTGAAATTGTAACATTTTTTTTTTACAAGAAACACTAATTTTCTTCCTATAGATACACTCGGAGGTAATACTATTTTATTCACGGAATGTACTTCTTAACTTTCAAAGTTAAGTTCGGAAAGCTATTTACTTATTTTTTATATAACAACATACCAGCTCGGTAATTCAAGCACATGCCAATTGCCACATACCCAACATCTATGTTCAGTTTCACATTCACGTGACCTTATCCATACGATCTGAAACCGCCCTCTCTCCGTTAAATCATAGGTTAGACAACGCTTTGGAAGACGTAGAAGAAAATGTACACATTTAGGTACTTTCACACACGCAAAGTTTATGCAAGAAATACTACAAAGGGGAAGGGCATACGAAGGGGTTCGATATCTCTAGAACAAGGAAATAACGTGAAAACCCTTCCTCGACAGAAGTTTTGTTTGTCATGAAAAATTCAAGTCACCTATCCTCACTCAAGTGCGAATGAAGGGCAACTGTGACGAGGAGTACTTCCTCTTTGGGAATTTTCAGGTTCTCTTATACTGTACTATTTTTTATTTATTTTATATCATATTTGTGTTAATCAATTTTGTGATATCACAACTACTCAAAATCGTTTTACTAAATCTACGCTGAAACCGGGACTTGAACCACCGATCTCCAGGTTACAAGTCCACAGCCTTATCGATCAAGCTACTGAGGTTGGTTCCTCTACTGCACTACCTACAGTCCTACATACCCGATACAATGACTTTCTATAGGATCAATTTGTTTTGTACAAGCAATTCTATGGATATTTTACACCGCGATCTTTATTATTTTTTTTTTTTCAACAATATTTTTTGGTATTGTTAAACCAAGGAGCACGAAAACGATTTAAAAACAAATCTTTTTACATTAGTCTAACTCTAAAATATCATTGTGTTTTTGTTTACGACCAAGTAAGTACCAAGAAAAATATTTAGAATTTTTTTTACACAACTCGGGTGACTTAATTTTTCAAAATCCAGAGATGATTTGTTTACGCTGACTCAGTTCATAAAAAGCCATAACAGAAGTATAAGTACAAGTAGTACATAGAGTGCTTAGTTCTTCAACTGTCAGCAGAGGTAGCCCCATTATGATAACAGATTATGTATTTTACAAAAGGTATCTTTGCATATTTATTATCTCTGCCTATTTTCTCCATGTGCATATTATGTAGATTATTAGCATATGAATTAGCTATTGATTTTACCCCTCATCCTATGTACAAAACAACCCCTGTAATTTAAGCACTTGCTGGATTATGTTTTGCGTGTTCAATAGTTCAATTGTGCATTTGCTAAACTAAGTTATGCAAAAATGGTTCCCATTATATCCCTGCTTTGTAGCAGAAAGCTGTTTCGCTGATATTGCTTCCATTGGAATGAGAGAATGACATAGACATTATCACCACCCTTGATCAGGTATCAGCCTATCTCCTATAGTAGTCGTATCAGCCCCAGTATGATATGTACACTACGAGTATCAGTTCGGTTAAGAGATGTAGTATCAATCCTCCTATAATATCAGCCCGGGTATTGATGGTAATATCAGCCTGGAAATCAGTTGTTGTACCAGCATCAGAAACAGCTTAAAATAACATCATTGAGAAAAAAAATTATCGAGGACATTCATCCTTAAGGATAACTTACTAGCTAACAAGGATGTTAGCTAGTAAGTTATCCTTAAACGAGGATAAATCATCCTTGTTAGCCAGTAAGTTATCCTTAAGGATGAATGTCCTCAATAAAAAAAATTCTCAGTGGGATGTTAGCTAGTAAGTTATCCTTAAACGAGGATGAATCATCCTTGTTAGCCAGAAAGTTATCCTTAAGGATGAATTTCTTCGATAAAAAAAATTCTCAGTAGGGTGTCATCTGTAATTTCATTATTATTATTAGCCAAAGTATGAACTTAAGAAGCAGTATAGTATCAACCCAAGTATCAGCCTATAGTATCACTCCAAGTAGCAGTGTGGTATCAACCCAAGTCTGATCTGTAGTATCAACACTATATCAATTCTATCAACCCTATATATCAAGCGAAACGATCGTTTCGCGGGAGAACGCCTCCCAGAAACTACAGTACTTATAATTATATAATACTAGCGGGCTGTCGCCCACTTTGCGGGCCGAGGCATGGCCCGCAAAGCAAAAAATCCTTTTTCGAGAATTACAGGTGTTGTAGTGGGATTTTCGAAAAATCCCGTCTTATTGCACATCTAGACTATAAGACAAAGCTACCTACCAAATTTCAGCTTCCTAGGACTTACCAGTTCGGAGAAACAGTGATGAATCAGTGAGTGAGTCAGTCAGTCAGTCAGTGAGTGAAACTCTCTTTTATAAGTATAGATTACCGAGTATCAGAAAGTATCAACTCCTTCCTCCCACCTACACCCCCCCCCCCTGATCCCTTCACACGTGCTCTGCATCTTCATAATATGGCAAGACTGAAAGGCGAGACACCTTGCAACGACCTCTTCATACTATTATGACCACTCAAACTTTATGCTACTGGTTTTTCCTCACCCATCCGAGGCTAGCTGATGCGATTGTATTGAGGGTAGCAGCACATTATCATTATAACTGGTTCGAGTCCCACAAGAGAAACCACAATTATCTGGGTTTTTTTGTTGTTAATACTGATTAAAGTAGAGAGGTTAGTTGATGGCATGGCTATTCAGAACTATTACCTGCTGATGAGAGCAAATAAGCTCGAAACAGCTGTCCAGGTATATTCTGATATCCATGTACATCTAGTACAACTTCTCACTTTTCTGTTCATACCCATTAAAATAGAGAGGTTAGTTGATGGCATTGATATTGAGAACTATTACCACCTGATGAGAGTAAATAAGCTCGAAACAGCTGTCCAGGTATGTTCTGATATTCATGTACATCTAATACAACTTCTTCACTTTTCTGTTTGTACTAATCACACCGAAATCTAGTAGATCTATTATGACCAGTATTATACTTGTATGCACATGCAACTATCTTAAAAAAATATTACCTAAAAATAAGCGTAAAACAGAAGAGGAAAACTATAAGGCTTCACAATGGAACAGACAGTGCTGTGGAAAGCTTCTCATTGACCCAACATTATTGCTTTTACAATAACCACCTCCTTGTTTGCATCCTGGGTAACGCTATAGGACTAACGATTTAGACAGCTACACAGTGAATAAGATTCGATCACTTGACCTCACTACAAATTCGTTCAAGTGAAATCAATAATTAAATAACTAAACATTACTATAAGTAGGTAATATTACATTTTCTTCACCTCGAATGAAAGAATGTATGCGATTCGAAATGCTGAAGCAATAAGTTTAGTAATATCTGAAGTACCTTGGTAGAGCTAGTAGGTTGATCCTTGCCAGCGGTCTTGTAACATGGAGGTTAGAATACCGAGGATTCTTGTAGAATACCAAGAATGGAGGTTAGAATACCAAGGATTCTTGTAAGGAAGGATTTAGTAATGATGATCACATTATGAGTTATTAAATTTAAAATAAAAATCAATAACCCCACCCTTTAGTTCGGACTTGTGTATTTTTCTTCTTTTTTAGTTATTTCTTTATTTTTAAACTATTTTATCATTAATTAATTTTCAAACTATTTCATACTGTAAATATTGTATACTTTGTCCTTCTCATAAAGCTTGATATAATAAAATGAGTCTTCTGATATTTTTTGAGTTTGAATTCTCAACAAATCGACGAGAAAAAAAGGGAGACGCAAATCATATTCAAGATTTCAAAAATTGCATTTAAGATTTCAAAAATCGATCTTTTCAAAGAAATTTGTAATCTATTTGCATTATCAATTGTACATGATAGGTAACATAATTATATTTAATGCGACTACCCCACACTAAGGGGATACAGTCCTCTTGTGTGGAAAAAAGCCACTGGATTCTATTTCCGAGCATTGCATGTTTGAAAATACAGTGGATACACTTATGCTGATGAGCTTGAGCGTTGAGTATGTTGTTATGGTAAGCAGGAATTGTAGCGCGTGTCATGAACAGCCCCCGTGTTGTTGTTGCAGCGGCGTTGCTAACGCTGAGGGACACTCGACAGGTTGACTGAAATAGCACAGGATGTTGTTTATGGGTGTCCATCTGTCCATTGTGTCCAGGGAGTCGACACTCTGGCGTTCCTTCCAAAAGGAAACCATCACAAAATACAGACACAAGGACGTGAAAGGATCTGATGATATTAGTGAAAGGATCTGAGCTTATATAAAAGTCCCGGTATTTGAACACACAACCTTTGAGACCCAGAGCAACAGTAACAGATAAACATCATGGAGGTTGGGATGAATTTATCAACATAAAGTTTGACATAACGCGTATGTAATCATAAGGCTTTTCATAGAAAACATTTATAAAGGGCCTTAAATCTGCCACGAAAGTAGGTATTGCTTCAATATGTAGAGTAGCCAGAATGGAGCAATGGAGTCTGTACCATCTGGAGGTAGGCTTGAAAAATAGAAAATCAACCTATTCCAGTCGACCTTTAAAGTTTTTAGCTCGTTGCTATTGCAGTTTCATTGTACAGAAGCTGCTGTAAAGAAAAGAGTTCCTGTAACTTGTCATTTCTGTAGACAATGTTCTTACATAAAGTTTCCCTGGAAAAAACTTTTTCGATTCCTTTAGAAAAATATTTTCTGTGACCAAAAATTTGTTTTTGACTGTCGAGCAATGTAAATCCCTGAAGTGAACAGAAAAGAACTACGTTCTTGTAAAACTCACAAACGCAAATGCCATTCTGAGGATTATGGTTCATTGTAAATATGTTTTAAATTTGGGAGGAGGGGCATTTCCTTACCAGAATTTACGTTTAAAAATAAAAATATTTCCTATAGAAGTCTACCTTTTTCTAGGATGAATTAAACGGTTGCATGACAAAAGTTATGTAAAGAAAGGGGGGTTTCAGCAAGTTTCTGTCTAGACGTTTCGACTATGATTTGAGGTTGTTTTGTTTTAAATCTATAATACTGATATCTATGTACAATGTACATAATATATATTAGCTACATTTATATTTACTTTGACCTCGTTTTCCTCACCTAAGAAGCTGATGGGTAGAAAAGTATATAGTATATACGAGTTGTAAAAACACTACCTCCTTTGCTGCTCTGGAGACTTTATTGGTTATTTTGGCGCCTCCTCTAATAAATTACAAAAATAAAATTCAAACTTTCGTTTTGTTTTTCGTCTCCTAAAAAAAGTAGATGTCTACATTGTATTCCAGAATCAAGAATTTGGCTTGGACTGAATTTTTTTGTTGTTGTTAATGTTCAGGCAGTTTAGGTTGATATTTTCATCTCAAACAGCAGAACCAGAAACGTTTAACTGAAACGAAATGATTTCATTAGATAATTTGGTTATCAGATTTGTGATGATGATACAATTCTTAAACTCGCCTAAAGTTTGCAATGGTCGGGACTCGATCAAACGAACTACATGTTACGAGTCCGATGTCTGAGCGATAAAGCTAATAAGGTCGTTTATATTAGATAATTAAATTTTAGTAATACTCTAAGCATTGTAAAGTCATGGACAATTAAGATAGTTTTGCACACTGTCAAGTAATAATTTGTAATTCTAATGTAATCTTTGCTTAGTAGCGTATTTAATGAAAGCACCCTATCTAATGCTTTTGTAAAATAAATTAGTTCATTTTTAACTAGGGAATTAACTTTGCTACAGTTAAAATGCATAAAAAATAATCCATTATTTCACACCATGCATATCTTAGTCATTTTCAAGAGCTAAATGGTTAGAGCTTTCTAACCTTCTGTTAATTTAAAAAAACCCTTACATTGACAGAATTGGTCGTATTTTCGGCACTTCAACTTCAGAATTGCAGATACTTTTTGGCCTTCATTATTATTTTATTCAGGTGGCATAATAAATTTAAGCGGACCTGTAATAATAATAACAACACTCTTTAGTGGAAGGTAACCACCAGGCGAGGTTAAGGCTCAAAGCATTTCCTACCACCTAACCCTCAGAGTCTTATTATTATGTGGTCACAAACTAAAATTAACGAGGAAAAATTCATGCACTGGGTGGGACATGTGACAAATATACATGCAAACATTAAAAGTCATCATTTTTTTGTGTTAATCACAAGTGATATCACCTTGTACACTTAATGTCCTTTGGAAATTTAAACGTCCTTGGGATTATAACTATCGAACTTTTTGCGGTCTTAACGATCGGACTAAATGAATCAGGAGTACCTGAAATTACCTTTACCTGGTCTAAGTTAATCAATTGACGTCGTTTACACTCCATCAATTCAGAAGCTCTAATCCTATCAGCTTTCCTGGATAATTAATGACCAGTAAACCCGCTCTGGAGAGCATTAGGAGATAATGCGTACCATTAAGGTGCAACGCAAGGAGGTCATTAGGGTCTGCCCTCCCCGGGAGGGGGCTTAACTTTGTATCCCCTCACAGTGGTGCTAGTGGTAACAGTAAAAGTTATGTCATATTTAACGTGCATTTCAAATGCTACCTAAGATCATAAGGAGACGGGATTTTACCGCTGGAGCCTGTATTGGGTCGGGAATAGCCAGCATCACGAGGGTTCTAGCTGTAAAAGTGACCCTTCTTCAACCATGTTGGTTGCTGTTGTTGTAGCCACCTTGGCTACAGCTGGAGGGGGGAATGATGGTCTCCAGCTATCTTTATTTAAAAGTTGGCTCGTCCTGAACCACATATTTTTATGTGCAATCAACCTGGCATCCTATTTGAAGTATTTAAAAATCCACTCCTACATGAGTACGTCCCATAAAGAAATGGAAGCTTTTTGCCAAATATCAAGTTTTTTGATTCAGCCGTTTCGGAGTTCTGTTGTTTATGAGTGTATTAGTGTAAATGGATTTTATATAGATATACTGTCAATTTTATTATATTATTTAATAATAATACCTATACACTAAATTTTGAATTTTAGATTAGATTAGTATTAGATAAACACTTTATTAGATAAATGCCCGCAGCACGGGTGTATATTTACAAGCCTAGCTCTATTTACAAACAGAAAACAAATAACATCACTTGTTCCAATACTGTCCCCATTGTAAAAACTCACCCTGTAGAAGTAAATATCTATCTACCCCGACACCCTCTATATTTTTATTGACTGGTATCACGTTGCACAAGGGATCCCGGCGAATTCCCCTCCCCTTCCTATTTACTAACAACCCCTCAGCTTCAGCGCAGGCTATTTCCTGCCAGAACAATACAACAGAGAAGGGTAGATTGGACCCCCTCCCCCTGTTTGGGCGCCTACTATTATGAGGATACTAGATCGAACCTTTTCTGCATCCCTTGATTGTAATGTTGTTGTTTTTTTGTCCAGATTTTGTACTTTTGGTAGGGCAGCGGATCTGTAACCTGGATGTCGGTGGTTCGAGTCCATATAAATTTAGCAGCGTGAGCTTGAGTTGTTGTGACATCACGAAAGTGATTAACACAGATATTATTAATATGATAAATAATGAAAATTTATGATACCAACACAAATAAATAATCAGAGATTTCCTTTTTTTTTGAGGACTAAGTCTAATATCACATCATCCCAAATGTGACACAGCAACAAACAAAAAACATGGTGGATTCCAAAACAACATCTTTTCATATTAATATTAACCAGCCTGAGCCATATCGTCACAGCAGGAGAGACTACCACCATAACGCTTGCTTATAATTCCGTCACCAGTCGCTAGACATACAAATACATAGCAACTCATTTTTCCTAACAATGTATGAATGGACCCCGGAAATCCGAACTTCTCAGTAGAAAATTTTCTTCTCGACCGGGATATAAACTCGGGTCAACTTCGCACATGTTGGGTCTTAATGAGAACGACATTATCACTCTCAAATGACCCAGTGAAACTGGAGCGACTCAGAGCGATAATGACCCAGTCTCTTTTTCGGATGTTTATGTAGCCTGCAGATGCAGAACAAATGTGCCAAAAACATTCATGTTTGCCAAAATATTGCGAATTCTGTAACACATTTGTCTTATAATTCGCAAAATTTAGAACAGAGTTCAGGGACCTCTGTTCCCTGTGGATTGCAAATGATTTTCGTCGCCTGGAAGTAGCATTCATAAAGTATATTTGGGAGTCCAAGGGTACCCTTACCATCAGAGTTTGAGGGTACCCTAAGAGAGTTAAACTTCCCGTAGTGATTCGTATTATTTTTCCTTTTTCTTTTTTTATTTATTTGTAGACAAATGGTTGTGACATTAAATAAATGACCTCAGCATTCATTATAATCTGATACCTTATGACTGCTACTTATTTCTAGATTTAAGTCGCGTTTTTCTTTTGGATTTTGAAAAAATTCCAGGTTCGGTTTTTTCCAATTATTTCCATTTTTTCCAAGTTTAGCTTACCCAGCATTCGTGAAAGAAAAAATACGTTTTGGTACTTTTAAAGATAACAATTGAAAAATGAAAACTTAACCTGTAAAAGAAATGTAAGCAAGAATTTTATGATTCCATTTTGCCTAACCAAACTGGAAGAAGATTTCTCCTCTTTTCGTTTTTTTCCAAAAGAAAAATGACTTTCTTCCAGTTCGTCCATTTTATTTAATTTGAATCCACTTCCATTTGGTTAGAAAGAAAAATACCGCCTTAGGTACCTCAAGGGAAGGTCTCTGCAATTCACATAAAAAGGATTTCAGATTTTTTGTGCTTACACTATAATTTTATTCTGTAGGCAAAATAAATACATCAATTTTTTTTCTACCTACGCCTACGTTCTAGTTGCTTCATTGAGAATTTATTTCCTTCTTAGTGCAAAAAGTAACGCGTTTTCAATTTCCTATCTCTCTTCTTAATAAATTCTAGAGGTGGAAAAAATCAATTAAAAGTATTTATTCAATTTAACATAAACTAGCATGTTGAAGCTAAGGAAAGTTGAAAAGTTATTGGGTCAACTACTGCCATTCCAATTGCGGAAAATTAGCCGAGATTTATACCCGTAACCTTCACATTAAGAGTCAGAGCTCTTCACAACAAAGATCGCTGTGGTAAAGACCCATGTCTTTTTTTGTATAGGCGTTCTTCACACCTCGGCCGAGGTGTTTGATCAAAGGTGGTAAAAACAACACACCATCGGCGGAAAAGTCTCATATTTATGAAGCTCATACAGTTTCCCCCTTATTTAAATTCGAAAATGTAAAGACCGTCTCGAATGAGTAATGACCTCCAGTGTAGAAAAAAAACCCGAGCGCACATAAATAAATGTAAAATAGATGTTACTTCTTCCGTTTCCTTGTGCTCCCCCCTGCACTGATATTTCTATGCGCATGTGTGGCCCGCAAGGCACAGTCCTACCACCTTGATAACACGTAAAGGTCAAAGGAAGCTCACACTTGTCCCACTGTTTAACGGTTTCTATTTTTAGTTTCCGGATAGAGAGCAATATTAACGCAAAGGCCAGAAGCCCGTAAGCCACTGTTTGCTTTGACTCTCTTATACCTTGTGTCGCGTAGGTGGGACTTGAATCATCTAGGTACTAATAATTGTGGCAAAAACGAACTTTCTAATACTGTGCGCACACGTACGTGTAATGTAAACAAGGCAGCGCATGTATCCCTGATCTGTGGATCGGATCCCACCCTGGAAGAACCACTTTGATAGACCGAAGAAAAATTATGAAAAAGTTGTAAAAGTTCACGACTAGCACATTGAGGGATTGAGGGACACAGAACATATGAAACACTTAACACAGAAAGACTCACAACTTACTGGTTAGTTATTCGGTTGGGGGTGAATCACACACTACTAGGTCACTTGGTTTTCTCTTGGTTTCCCGAGATTTCAGCTGTGTCCAGCCGGTGCTCGTAAGATCCTGGCTGGGACTGGTTAACTCTAGGAAACCAGGTGGTTCATCACGATTTCATTTCCCCGGTTCGCGACCGAACACACCCAATGCATAAATTTTTCCTCGTTTATTTGAGTATATGAGCAATTGAGCACATTATAATAGCGCTCTGAGAGTTCGGTTAGTTAACTACTCTACAAACACAGGGTCCAATGTGGCTGAGGTGTACAAGCCAAACCTGAGAAGATTTGGCTACATGAAATGGAAGAAAATGCTTCAAGCATTAACCTACTGGCAGTCTTCCACTAAAGGGTCTATGATCTATTGTTATAGTTACTATTATTAATGCAGTTTCTTCGGGGCAAGGGCTTTGATTGTTATATAGACCTCTCTTTAAATAAATGTTCATTTTAAAAAAAATACAGTTTCTCTGTGTTTGTGAGTAGCACAGAATTACGAGACACCTAATCACATCATTTGTCACACATGGCTTGCTCATAATGCTGTTACTTGTCACTATCCATACAAAAAGCTACTTATTCTCACGAGGTATGAGTGGACTCTGAACACTCAAAAGTATAGAGTAGAAAGTTTTCCAACCCGCCGGAATTCGAACCTGGGTCACCAACATGGCCGAGTGCGCTACATCACTCGATTATGGTAATAAAACATGAGATTTTATAACCCTGGCGATAAAGCTTTGATCGTAATTGTGTACTTGGGCGAAATAAACTCATACTTGTTTTATTACTGAACGCTTCGTTAGATTCATACATAATTTTTCCTCATTAATTTCAGTAATTCTGTCATAAAAATAGCACTCTAGGTGCTGGTAGAGGTTGGTCAAGAGAAATTTCCAACGCTGAGTTTTTAACACAATGAGAAAGTGAGAACAAGATAGTCGAAAGTCCAATCATTGTATGAATTTTTCTTCAAATATGTATGTACATTGTACATATTTGAAAAATTGACCGTATAATTGTGGCACCAAAACCAAAACAACTGCTGGAACAAAGGGACTCTTTAGTCCTATTCGGGATCAGACGACCTCAGTAGCATAATTGATAGGGCGGCGGACCTGTAATCTGGAGTTCGGTGGTTCAGGTAATATTTAGAAAAGCGAGTTTCAGTTGTTGTGATATCGCGATTGTTATTAACGCAAAAATGAAATAAAAAAGAACTCTACTCAGGTTTAGGTGGTAATAGAAGTAGGTGAAAAAAAGGTCTACTACAATTGTGTTAATTACTTAGCGTGATGTCTCAATAAAATTTTACTTTGTAATTGCCCTTATTGTTGGTGCGTTAAGTAATCTTAAAAAAAGCCAACATGGGACTTGAACCACCGAACTCCACGTTACAAGTCTGTAGCGCCGCTTTATCGATCAAACTACTAATGTCGATAAATTGAATTAGGTATCTATCATCATCATCATCATCATACTTATATTTAAGTAAGCGAGTAGTCACTGTGGCAAGTAGTCACTGTGGCAGAGCGAGTTAGCGCGCTAGGCATTGCACACATGGTGACCTGGGTTCGATTCCCAGCGGGGGAGGATTTTTTCTGCTCTGTACTTGGATGTTCGGGGTCCACTCATACCTCGTGAGGAAAAATGAGTAGCTGCTTTAATGTGAAGCAGCGACCAGTGGCAGAATCTTAGGCAAAAAAAAATAATACAAGATATTGTAAATTAAAGTGGTAAAGTCCTATGATTCTGCGCTACCCACTAAAATTGTGACATAATAACACAAAGAAAAAGCATTATTATTATTATTATATATTTCAGTAAGCTACTTTTATTTCCTATCAAAGAGGTGAGGAACTATCGACCATCTACATCACGACTTGACGACTTTCAGATATTAAGGGCGGAATAAATAGTGGTTTTTTGTAAAGTACCTCTGTAGAGCTAAGTCTAGATTTTGCGTGATGCTTTGAATGGGGAAACTAATGCTTACGTTATAACTTAAGATCCCGTTTTTGTTTATTAATTTCGCCCTAAAATTTCTTAAATTCAAGTCCCTTTGCAATCAGCCTTAGGCACTTTGTAAATGATTATCATTGGTCTACATACGCGTATAATTTCATAAAAATCCACGAAATTTATGTTCCAAGGATAGGACTGAAAATTATTTTAATGGTCTGGGCGAGGAAGTTATGTGTCCCTCTTGACAATACCCCGTCGAAAACGTTATTCTCAACTGCTTCCTACCTCCCATTCAGCCGAAGTTAGTTTTAGTTGGTTCTCTACCACCCACGATTCAACCTATAAATGTTACATAAATACCCGTAGATACCTATTAAATCTATTTCTACAGATATTGTGCTGAGTTAAAAACTCGAGTCGATATAGCTTTTATTGCATTTTCCAGCCAGACATTGCATGCTAGGTTGTTATATGCAGTGGGACTTGTTTTTCTCTCTCTGTCTTGGCTTTCTAAATGGAGTCAGAGTTCTGCCAACCAATGGAAAGCTTTCTTTTTGCCTCATAGATTTTTAGATTTTCATAAAAAAGCATTTTTGTTCTTTTTTAAGCTGCACTATAGTAGGATAGATAGTATAGATACCTATACATAAGTTATTTGAACTTTTTGTACTTTTTTAAGCTTCAATATGTGTACGTATAAATAATGTTCAGAATACGTTTATGTAAAGTTCATCTGATAAAACTTTGTTTTGTTAGGTTGGAGGTGTTACAAAAGCAATAGACTTTGTTTTTAACATGTTCGTTTATATGAGTAGGTACATATGTTATGTAAAATGCTGAAAATGTACATAGAACCTATTTAACACGTTGAATACCGAGGCTTTTTCTAGTTTTTTTCCCAGGTATATGGGACAAATTGGTATTTTTAATTAATAATAATAATGCTTTTTCTTTGTGTTATTATGTCACAATTTTAGTGGGTAGCGCAGAATCATAGGACTTTACCAGTTTAATTTACAATATCTTGTATTATTTTTTTGTCTAAGATTCCGCCACTGGTCGCTGCTTCACATTAAAGCAGCTACTCATTTTTCCTCACAAGGTATGAGTGGACCCCGAACATCCAAGTACAGAGCAGAAAAAATCCTCCCCCGCTGGGAATCGAACCCAGGTCACCATGTGTGCAATGCCTAGCGCGCTAACTCGCTCTGCCACAGTGACTACTTATTTTTAATTAAGTCACCGGTGGGTTTCATGACTGAGAATCATTGTGTGCTCTGAAAAATCTGGATGAGACCCACCGGTGTCTTTCACGAAATAGTTCAACGTGTTAATGTAATCGTATCTAGCCTAGAAGATGTCTTGTATAGATTTGTGTCTGAGCGAGGCGCCACCACCGGCTGTTACTGTTTTTAAGCGTTTTGTGGAAGATATGGCTATAGACAGCAACTCCACCCTTTAGTTAGGACATTACTATTTCTGTTTTTCTACATTACTTCTAAAGGTTTACTTTACATTCCTTATCCTATAGTAAGGAAAGTTTTTCCACAATACTTCTGTTTTTTCACATTACTTCTAAAGGTACTTTTTATTTTCCTTATCCTATAGTAAGGAAAGTATTGTGTTCGTAGAAAATTTGACCAACCCAGTTTTTCACATTTCTGTTTTTATATTTGTTATCCCAGCATTGAAAGTGATTAAAATGGAACAAAGAACTCCACAAGAGAGAAACTAGATGTTTTATTGAGTGAACAGAGCACGATAAAACAAAAGGTAGTGTCAGCATTTTTGTTGATTGCTCAATGTTCGCTATAAAGCTGTCAGAAAAAAAATATGACGTTTGTAACAAGAATGACACATTCAATTAATGTTAGAAGCATTCAATGGATGTTACAGTAATGAAATGTTCAATGAATGTTTAGTAGGTTAAAAGGTGGTGTAGAAAATATAGATAGACCGATTAAGCTTCTAATCGAGCGTTAAAATTTATAAAAGTCGTTGCAAAGGAAAATAGTTAATTTAATTTTATAATTTTGGTTGAACCAAAATTAAAGTCGAATCTAAAATTTAAACAGAATATGGTTAGCTGGTGCCATATTTTTCTAGTCCATTTTTCGATAGAGAGCTTATGACATAAAGTAAACATCATTTTTCCAGTATGAAACTGCAACTCGAATAAAATAACTCGTATAGCACTATGCGATGGACTAATAAAATTAGTCGATTTTTCCATTAGACTTAAAATATCTTGAGCTAACACTCCGATTAAAGCATTGTCTTTGCAACAGCCGGTATGACTCACACAAAAAGGGATGGCCTTTTAATTACCTCATTGGTAAAACAACCACTATGTAATTAATTCATTTCAACTACACGTAGGTAATTAACTATCCTCGCCTTTAGGCTTTGCTTTCATTTTGGTTCTTTCTATACTGTCAGCGCTTTTGAACACAATTATTCCTTTCACTTTATTTTTTCCCAAACCCAATTTGGGTTGGACAATGCTATTTTATTTTACTATCAATTAGTTACCTTATTAGGTATTTCTCAAATAGTCTCATGAATGACCAATGATAAGCTTGAATGTTAAATAGTTTCAAATTTGAATGTTACCCCGTCAGATTGCAGGCCTGACATTCTCTCCAAGTTCGCCGTTACTTAACTTCAGTGTTAATCAAGACGGCAACTAGTACATTTAACGTAAGTTTTACGGACTCAATATTTTTTCAAGGTTGAGTGCACCCAATAGATTCAAGAGATCTCATTTCTAAGGTGAACTTATCAATAACTTGACCCAATTAACACAACATGCACTTGATGAACACAACTCCAAAAGAAACACACAGAAGTTGGTTGGATGGAAGAGCTCAAGCAATTTGAGAATCCTGCCATTAAAGCCTAAAAAAAAGAAAAGAAAAAAACGAAACACAACAGACAGGACTAATTATTCCAATTCTAGTTCCGCTTAAATCCATTAATTCCAAGCCTTGAGCCGTTTGCTCAAAGTGGGAGTGGAACTCAAAGAACACTATCCAGGACATTAAAAAGACACAAACGCCCAGTGAATTACCCACACAATAAACCTCCCGAGAATCCTGCAGAGAGGAATAAGAACAAAAGAGAGAGAGAGAGAGAGAGAAAGGAAGTGAGAATACTATGGGAGGGAGGGAGACAGAATAAGAGAGAAATAAGGATATTAGAGATAAGGATGAGGTCTGGAGGCACTGCTTATCTTGTTCATTTCCTGTCGCAATGGGGCGCCGAAAAATCATAACAGATCCCTCCAGTCTACCCCCAATGCCCCCATTTCCAACCCGCCCTGTCATGCTACAACCTCCGGCAATCCCCAGTCATCTCTCCCCCCTTAGACGCACCATTCCTTATCCCCTAACCCGACACTTCCCAATCCTTCCATTCACCCCCCTCCCCCCGACACTCCTCAATCCACCCACCCATAACACCCCACTTTATACCCCCCTCAATCCTCCTATTCGCCCCCCCCCCCTCAAACGCCCCATTCTAGCGCCTATCAAATCTCTTCAAGTATCATCATTTCTACATAACGTCTCTCGAGTTTTTCCACATCCCACAACCCTTCTATTCATTTTTATAAGAAAAGTTTCTCAAGGGAAAAGTTCGATTTTTATATTTAATGAGATAAGTTTAGCTCGGATTACATGAGTGGAGAAAATGAAATGGATTTAGAATTCATGGCATTTTCATAGATTTTATCGACCGTACCAGGCGACATTAGATTCGAATATTGCCTGACACTTTTTGACTCATGTATTTTCCAAACCTGTCCTGGTTGCAGGGTTTTCAGTGAAATCCTTACAATTAACACTGCGACCTAATTAGATCTATTGGGACCAGTTGATTCTATTAGGTTTTAACGTCCTGATTTGAGAAAGATAGAAAGGACCGGGGTTTTACCCTCCATTCGCCGGGAATCGTACCAGCTACCCACATTGACCTTACTAAGCTTGGGTAGGGCCAGAAATGCCAGCCTCACGTGTTTGGAGGGAACAGAATTTTTTTAGAAAAGTCTGCCCCAACCGAAAATCGAACTCGGGACAGTAGTCACAACCCTACGGAGGTTGGTGGTACTGTGGCATATATGTAGTCATGTGGCGATGCCATTACTCTGGTAATCTAGGTAGCGTAGGGACCCCACCCAGTGCATGGATTTTTCCTCGCCTGGTGGTTATCTTCCAATGAAAAGTCTATTATTATTATGCTATATGTAGAATCTATGTACTCATAATACTATACTCCTGTAAATTAGCAAATTGCAAATTCCCATATTTGTTTTAAAAACAAAATCTCACGTTCATTATAATCGCTTCAATTCTAGGAAACATCCTAGTTATAACGCTTCAATTCTCGCGAAGTCTAATTGGTTGCACAATTGTACATCGAGGCAAACCAGAGAAGTGATGAGTTTGGCGAAACTTGCTCGGACCAATGGCTCGAAACTTTGTAGTGGCTTGTAGGGGGTCGGAACAGTTTTTCAGAACTTTTAAGCCTTTCATGGCGGGATTGAGATGTGGCTGTTATAGGTCCCTGCTGTAATATACTTATCAAGCAAAACGCTAGTTTTCTGATGACACTTTGAATCATCATCATAGGGTGGCGTCATCGTGAACGATGGTAGCCAGACAGTGAAGGAATGACTCCGCTCTTCTACCACTGTCTTTACAAGGAGGCTAATAATTGACAAGGACCCCTAGAACCAAGCCAATACTGATCTACTCACTGTTTATAGTCCCCCAGCCAGACTGCTGGTCTACACACCAGTAACTAATTCTGTCACTAAAGTCAAGAAACGTCCAGAGATAGAACTTGGTGGATAAGTGATCATACAAAATCGAACCCTCGCTATTATGCTTCGCGCACTATCGCAGGAGGTTCATTTGGGAAGCCGCCGGTCAGTAAGTTTTCAGCGAATGAAGAAAGTTACCAAAAAACAGAAGACTTCAGAAGTTGCTTAACTTCAGATCTATATTATAGACGATCTACATATATTGTGTAGAGATGGTTTGACCTGAGGTTATGAACCAGTATTTGAACTGATAAGTGAAAACAATAAAACAAAATACATAATTATAAACTCTGTTTCGTGTTAATATAAGCCGGTTGGCTGGCGCTACTTGACGAGCGCTCGCCTCCCGGCGAGCTTGATATACTGATACTGTGATATTTTATTGCAAGCGTGGACATGTCTATCTAACAAGGACAGACCTCGTGAACTATAAATCCTCTCAAGTATAAACAAAACCCCCGAACATGTAGTTAGTCAAGTGAGAAATGGAAAAATCTGCTGAAGAAAAAATCCCACGTCATTTGTCACGGGACTAATCGCTCTTCTCAGGAAAATTCCTTTTTCTCCATCCCTATATTCCTTGTTCCATTCCTCCCTCAGAATTAGATCGTTCGCTTCCTCCCTCCTAATATGTTTCATTTCTTCCTCCCCATTTGTTCCATGGCCTCCTATTCTCCTCTCTAATTTTCAGATTTCTTTACCCTCATTCTTTCCACTCTTTTCTACTCATTTGTTCCATTCTTTCCTCACTATTTTTTCCCCATTCTCTCAATCACAATTTTTATGCCGATCTTCCCATTTCTTCCACTCCTATCGCTCCCCCAACATTTGATATCTTCTCTCACTTGTTTCATTTCACCATCTCTATTCGTTTCATGCGTCCTCCCACACCCCCATCGTTTCATCCCTTTTTCCCCGCCCATTTGTTCTACTCGTCTTTCCTTACTCGTTCTACTATACTCTCCTCACAAGTTTCATATTCCTCTTTCCCCATTTGATCCATTCCCTCATTTGTTCCACTATTCTCTCTCTTTGTTCCATTCCACTGTCCTCATATTTCTTCCACTCTTTATTCTTACCATTCTCTCCTCGCCAAAATTCATATTGCTTTTTCCCCATTTGTTTCATACCTTCATTTGTTCCAATTTCTCTTTCCTTGTTTCATCCCTCTCACTCCATTTCTTCCACTCCTTCCTGTTTATTCTTCCTATTCTCTCTTCATCTATTTACATACATTCCTCTCTTTCTATTCGCTTCACTCTCCTCAAAGTCCCACCCTCCCCATTCGTTCCAATCCTCCATAGTTCATCCATCTTGTGAGCTTTTCTTTTCTTGTAAGCTTCACAAGTATGAAAGGTAACCTTATATTTTATGTTTTCAAAAAAGTTTCTCCAGCAAAGTCTGGCAACGCCCAAAATAATTGCTTTTCTCAAAACTTTCGAGTCCCATTCATATCTTTTAGTTTTCCTCGTAGTTTCACTTGTTTAATGTTTTTCCGAGAATAAAAAGGCAAGCCAAGATGTCCTGTACTACTACCCATCTTAACAACGACCATCAACATCATTATCTATTTCTTCCACTTTTCACAACCTCCTTGGGGTCAGCATAGATCAACTTCTTCCTCCTTGTTTGTTTCTGGCGCTTCTAAGATTTCACTTCCTAACGTCATGTCTCAAGGGCGCCAACGATTTGTGTTATAGTCTTTTGGCCTGACAGTACAAACAGTTCCTTCAAAAATGTCGATACGTGTGTCTATCAAGTAAAAACAAGAGAAGTCACAAAAAAAGCCAAAATCAAGTTCAAGCTTCTTTAAGGAAAGGTACAACTCGAAAAGGACGGAAAAAAAGGAGCAGACAAAAAAACTTTCCAACACACAAGTTCTCAACAGTAAGCTGTCTTCATGCATGTTCGTGACTAACCCGAAGACCTAGATATACGCTGGAAAAAACTATAAAATTGTCTTGTGTACAACCTGCGGGAAAATGTTCTAACACACAATAGAATAAAGAATCTCATTTACCTTATCCGAATCATTAACAATTTATGGTTCCACATTCACGGGTAGTCGTTCAAAATTTATGATGATTAGTTTCCGAGCTTGGAGCTGTGGGTGCTGACAGAAGAGAAAGCTCTGTGTTACGGCATACAAGCTGTCTACAGTCAGATAGAAACAGTACAATATAAGGTATTTTGAGCTGCATTGCCCTACAGGGAGAGCTACATACACGCTGTCTATAGTCAGATAGAAACAGTACAATGTAAGGTATTTTGAGCTCCATTGCCCTACAGGGGGAGCTACATACAAGCTGTCTATAGTCAGATAGAAACAGTACAATGTAAGGTATTTTGAGCTCCATTGCCCTACAAGGGGAGCTACATACAAGCTGTGTACAGTCAGATAGAAACAGTACAATGTAAGGTATTTTGAGCTCCATTGTCCTACAGGGGGATCCACATACAAGCTGTGTATAGTCAGCTAGAAACAGTACAATGTAAGGTATTATTAGCTCCATTGCCCTACAGGGGAGCTACATACAAGCTGTCTATAGTCAGATAGAAACAGTACACTGTAAGGTATTTTGTGCTCCATTGCCCTACAGGGGGAGCTACATACAAGCTGTCTATAGTCAGATAGAAACAGTACACTGTAAGGTATTTTGTGCTCCATTGCCCTACAGGGGGAGCTACATACAAACTATGTATAGTCAGATAGAAACAGTACAATGTAAGGTATTTTTAGCTGCATTGCCCTACAGGGGGAGCTACATACAAACTATGTATAGTCAGATAGAAACAGTACAATGTAAGGTATTTTTAGCTCCATTGCCCTACAGAGAGAGCTACATACAAGCTGTCTATAGTCAGATAGAAACAGTACAACGTAAGGTATTTTGAGCTCCATTTCCCTACAGGGAGAGCTACATACAAGTTGTCTATAGTCAGATAGAAGAAGTACAATGTAAGGTATTTTTAGCTGCATTGCCCTACAGAGAGAGCTACATACAAGCTGTCTATAGTCAGATAGAAACAGTACAACGTAAGGTATTTTGAGCTCCATTTCCCTACAGGGAGAGCTACATACAAGCTGTCTATGGTCAGATAGAAACAGTACAATGTTGTTGTTGAAGATTTGATCAGTTCTCTAAAAAGCTGACTTCAGCAACAGTGACCTGAAGGTCGGTGGTTCGAGTCCGAAGCATCGGAAATATTAAAATGTTCGGATTTGAGTAACTGTAATTTTATTTTATTACTCATTTGAAAAAGAAACATAACCTTTTTTTGTGACGTTGACACCCGGAATAGCAAACTAAAAAAATAGAATGAGTTTCAACAAAATTAATAACACAAGCTTTTGCAACGAAAAGAAAAACTTCACCGCAATCACCTACTCATACTTTAGTATGCATGACATGAGTAACAAGGGTACAACTATACATAGTATGAATTATCTGTGGTCAAGGAAGGGCCTCTTCACAATTTCTGTGGTTAGCACAACATTAGGGCCAATACCTTATTAATAAAAGCAGAATCATTAGTTTTCTAGGTCCTTTACATTTTCTTTTGCTCCACCACGGATCATTTTTTTCTCCAGATGGTTCATTACTTATTACTGATATCATTATTATTTAATAAATTACATGTATATTTATTCCATTGAAATATTAAAGATTTTAAAATTATAGAATGGTACCCTTTCTCAAAGTTAAAGAAAACCGTGTGATGTACAAAGTGATTATGTACTCATAATTTCCTATTTCGAATATCAGAAATACAGAGAAGAAAATTTTACACCCAGGCGAGGATCGAACCCACTACCTGCGTGCAAGTCACTCTTGACGACTGTGACCAAGAGCAGCGTATGACAGAGAATTTAAAGCGAAACACAGGAGAGGTTGAGTGCTAATATCTGGGACACAAAGCCAACCTTGTGCTGAACACGCTGTTTTCAGTGAAACACAAAGGCAGTGGGAGGGGGAGGAGGGAGGGGAGGAAGAGATAATAGAGGAAGAATACGATGGTGAATAGGAGAGAGAGTATAGGACAGGGAGATGGGATAGAGCTGTTAGGATGGAGATGGGACGAGAGGGGAGAGAAGAGAGGGTGGAGAGGAGAGAGAGAGTGGAGAGAGGGGAGAGAGAGAGAGAGAGAGGGAGAGAGGGAGAGAGGGGGGGAGAGAGAGAGAGAGGGACGGGAGGAAGAGATAATAGAGGAGGAATACGATGGTGAATAGGAGGAAGAGTATAAGACAGGGAGATGGGATATAGCCGTTAGGATGGGGGAGGCACGAGAGAGGGGAGAGAAGAGAGGGGGGAGAGGAGAGAGAGAGACGGGAGGAAGAGATAATAGAGGATGAATACAATGATGAATAGGAGGAAGAGTATAGGACAGGGAGATGTGATAAAGCCGTTAGGACGGAGATGGGAGGGACGAGAGGAGAGAAGAAGAGGGACGAGGAGAGAAACGGCAGAGAAGAGAGGGAGCGAAGAAGAAATCGAGTGTAGGAGGAAAAGAAAAGGAAGAGAAAGATAACCAGGGAGATGAGATAAACAATGTGGAGAGAGGGAAGACAAAAGTGAATAGTCGAGTGAGTTGAACAGTAAGATGGGAAGGAGAGAGGTGAAAAGAGAATGAGAGGGAGGAGTGCAGGAGATAAAAAGAGGAAGAAAGAGGAGAGAGACGGAAGACAGAAAAGAATAATCGAGAGAGTGGAACAGGGATATAGGGAGGAGACATTGTTGAAAAGGAAGTGAGAGGGAGGAGATGAAAAGAAGAAGAAATGTAGAGGAAGAGAAAACGAAGAGAAAGATAAACAGTGATATGAGAAAAACAATGGGGACAGAGGGAAGACAAAAGAAAATAGTTGAGAGAAATGAACAGGGAGATGCGAACCATGGAGAAAGGTGAAAAGGGAGAGAGGGGTGAAGAAAAGAGGAAGAAAGAGGAGAGAGAGGTAAAAAATAATAATCAAGAGAGTTGAACAAGTAGATGGGAAGGATGTAGAGAAAAGGAAAATGGGAGAGAAGAACAAGACAAAAGGGAGTGAGAGGAGGAGATAAAAGGAAAAGAGAAGGAGATGTAATAAAGAACAGAAAGAGAAGGAAAATAAGAAGGGGAAGGCAAGAAGGGAGCGAGAGGGATAAGAAAACAAGAGGGAGAGAAAACAGAAGTAGTAATGGAACGATAGAAAGATGAGATAAACAGTGGGGAGAGAGGGAAGACAAAAAAATATGACAAAATAAAAGAAAAAATATACAAGAAAAAGAGAAAAGAAGGAGATAAAGTGGGACAGGGAGATATATTAAAGAACGGACAGAGAGAGAAAATAGAGAACACGAGGCAGAGAGAAATGGATTAAGATAAAGTTAAGAATAACATGGGTGGAGAGAGAGAAAAAAGGAGAGAATAAATGAATTAAAAAAAAATTCAACTTTCTTTACAATTAGAGCCTCACCTAAGCTAATGCTAACTTCTGTGGGGGAGGGAGACAATGGAGGAGCGAAAGAATAGTACAATGACAAATACGAGAGAGAGAGAGAGAGAGAGAGAGAGAGAGAGAGAGAGAGAGAGAGGAGAGAGAAAGGGGAAGACAATCTTTTTTACAAGGGAAAGAGATACATATAAAGAAATGCACATAAAAGAGAAACAAGGGAAAAGATAGAGGCAGAGGAAAGGTAGAAATGAAGCAAAAAGGGAAAGAGGAACAAGAAGAGCGAAAGATAGAGAGAGAAGAGAAAAAGAGAGTGATAGAGAGAGGGAAGACAATCTTTTGTACAAGGGAAAAGAGAGATACAGGAATGCTGAAATGAGATAATGCAAATAATATGCAAAAAAGGAAAGAGATAATTCTGGAAGGAAAGTAAGAGGAAAAGTGAAGAACGAAAGTTTGAGGGAGAGATGAATAAAGAGAAAGAGATATGGGAGACAATCTTTATTGCAAGAGAATAAAGAAGAAGAGAGAGAATTCACAGAGAAGACAAGGAAGAGCGAAAGATAAAGAGAGAGTGAGAGAGAGCGGAGAGTGAGATAACGAACAAAGAAGAGCAGGAAGAGCGAAAGATAAAGAGAGAGAGAGTGAGATAACGAACAAAGAAGAGCAGGAGAGAGAGAAGATGCTGAATTTTCACGTATATAATGATGATGAGGTTTTCCATTTTGTTCTCCTTGTCCTTTGCACTGCACATGCGTCAAGTTCTCGTTTTTCAGACAAAAAATGAATACCAGTCAGCTAACAATAGACTCGATAATATGAGGAAAGCATGGAAAGCGTGTCACGTAGGCAAAACTGTAAAACTTAACAATAGTGAGGAGAAGCACGCGATTTTAAACTGTGTCGGTCGGCGACGCTATGGTTTTCGAATCGATGAGAAAAGGAAATATGTGTGTACAAATTGTACATAGATAAGTATAAATATTATTATTGAAGTCTTTATTATTTAACATAAATGTACAGGGCAAATAATGACAAAGAAATAGACAATATTGGTAACAATATAAACAAGAAAAAGAGAAAATACATACCCACATAATCATGTCCTAACTAGTGAGCGGGGTTGTTGTACATATATGGCAATCTCTTCCACCCAACTCTTAATACAAATAATGTATATATTATAAACTACACTAATACTACAATGGTACCTTAGGAAAGTAAAATATTAAAAGATCTCAGAAAAGATGGAGAGATGATCTTGAAAATGTGGCAGGAATAGAATAGCAAACAACAGCACACCATAGCCGGGATACTATTCAATGCATCATTTTGTTTCGCAACGTTGCGAAGCGATTCATTCTCTGCCATTTAACCCAATATTGGTATTGATTAGTTTAGTATGTACTGCAAGATGTACTGAGATTACCCTCTCCTACCTATCGTATGCATTATATTACTGAGCGCACGAATAGCTCAGTGGTTAAGCACTCGCTTGCACTGCGGAAAGTCCCGGGTTCGAACCCCGCGCCGACAAAAATTTTGTAATCAAAATTTGTTAATAGTCGCTTGCAAGGGATACGTTCCGGTGCGCTCGTCTTGACCCAGCACATAAATGAGAAGTATTGTCAGTATTGTGTCACTTCTAGCCCATCATAGGGGAGGCATACTTACGGGATGGGCAGGCTACAACACAGACCACAAGCGCCTACAGTAGTTCCTGTTGGCTACGAAATAAAAAAGGCTGTGAAACACTCATCTTAAAAAAAAATATGCATAATAAACATGTAAAGAGCTTTCTTCTCTACTCACTTCCTCAATTGAAAGTATTGAAACTCATAAAAACCCCATTGAAAACAAAGCGGAAAATCAATACTCAAGTTCCACAGAGACATTAAAAACATTTATGAATTTCACGCTGAGAGCTATCAGCAAGTGGTGAAGGGACAATCACACTTGTATGGGATAGCAAATACTGGCACAGGGACAATGCTCTGTAACGAAGGAGGTCAAAGCTTTAATTGGAAACATACCTCCACCCTGTGGGACGCTGCAGGAGTTTATAATTAATACGTCCCTTGACACCGGTGTTCCAGACCGGCGTTATGGCGTAATGAAATTGATATTCAATTATGCAAGCTTCATAATGTGGGTATCTGCATGAATGCCATTGTCAATAATGTTAAATGGTGATTTTTATTATGAAATGCTTCTTTCGTATGATTGTGTGTGCGTTATGGCGTGATGAAATTGATATTCAATTATGCAAGCTTGATAATGTGGGTATCTGCATGAATGCCATTGTCAATAATGTTAAATGGTGATTTTTATTATGAAATGCCTCTTTCGTATGATTGTGTGTGCGTTATGGCGTGATGAAATTGATATTCAATTATGCAAGCTTGATACCTGATGCAAGCTTGATACCTGATGCAATCTGGATACCTGATGCAAGTATCTGCTGGCATGCATGTATGTATGTAAGTATGTCCTGCATGCAATAATTTAATATTATCTGGTCTGGTTGCAGGGTTTTCAGTGAAACCCTAACTGCGACCTAATTAGATCTATTGTGACCAGTTAATTCTATTTGGTTTTAACGTCCTGATTGAGATAGTCAGGACGGGGGTTTTACCCTCCATTCGCTGCGAATCGTACCAGCTACCCACATTAAACTCACCCAGCCTGGGTAGGGCCGGAAATGCCAGCCTCACGTGTTTGGAAGGAACAGAATTTTGTTCGAAAAGTCTGCTCCAACCGCGGAACGAACTAGGGATCTCTGGACTACGTGCAGTAGTTATACCATTACGCCACGGAGGCTGGCTGTTGCATGCAATAACGTTAATTACTGATTTTTATTATTGAATTGTCCATTTCATATGTATGTGTCTATTATTATATACCAATGAAATTGATATTCAATTGATGCTTTGTCAATAATAGCATTAGAATGCCAAGCATTGTTCCATTGGTAGTCGATGCGATTACGGCGCCAGACTTCTAATGTAAACAATCTAGTGATGCCGTGATCTGTGGATCGGATCCTATGATTGGATCTTTCCTCATTTAATTGAGTATGTGACCACATTATAATACGACTCTAAGAGATAGGAGGTAGAAAATGCATTGGGCATTAACTTCCCCATAATCATAATCATACTAAGGAGAATTTTTTTTATTAATAATGAGAGGAGCTGATTTTTAAATGATCTATTTGTATGTATGTGTGTGTGTGTGTGTGTTAATGGCACAATGAAATCGATATTCAATCATGCAAGCTTGATATAGAAGGTACCTGTAGATGTTGTGTGACACAATCAATAATGATAAGTGTTGATAATAATAGTTTGGTATGAAGAAATATTTGGCAGGTGTTGGGTATGTGTCTCTAACTGCTTTAATAAACAATAATAACTACATACCACTCATAATATTTCGGCTTTGGTAACTATTATTTGGTTGGAATACACACTCTGTGATTGTAGAGTGATTATCTAGTAGTCCGACTAGCGCGAGGATTTCTGAGCCCAGATCCACCCAATGCACTGATTTTTAACAATTTAATTCATAGTTAATTCGAACCGATACAAATGAATCAAAACAAGTCATCAAATAAGATCTCATCAAATGAATCAAATACGAGTAAGATCTCATCAAATGAAAAATGAACGCTCGGAACTCACGAACCAGCTGCCCATATTAACTCCACCCGTTTTAGCCGGGAATAGCCAGCATCATAAGGGTTCGAGTTGGAATGGTCACCCATCCAAATCCTAACGTCACTGGATGTTGCTTAACTTCGGTGACAGAACAAGACCTGTTTTATTCAACGTGCCCTGCCATCGAAGCGACACGCTGACTTGTTTCGATAGTGTAACAATAATAACACTCTTTAGTGGAAGGTAACCACCTGGCGAGGTTAATGCTCAACCCTCAGAGTCTTCTTATTACGTGGTCACAAACTCAAATTAACGAGGTAAAATTCATGCACTGAATATACCTACGCTACCTAGGTTACCAGACTAGCGCGTTAACCACTTGACGACTAGTGCACTTTAATATTTTAAATTAAGCACTAAAATCTTTCTCAAGCAAAGGTTCAGCACTTCAGCCAAAAATCGTCCCCTGAGTCAAGTCTCGCACAGCTACCCAAGTTGTCTCATATGACCCACATTTCATTCCACACAAACAACCCTTCCACAACATCTGCAGCTCTTGTTTTTCAAACTCTGGATTTCGGAAACTTCAACTCTCGTGGTTTTCTGCTTCTCAAAACTAATTTATTGGATGAAACTCAATTCCAAACTTTTTTTATTGATCTTTCTTAATCAGGAAAATAAACTTTCAAACTTCAGAAGTTTTTTCTTTTTTCTTGATCGAACGTATTTTGGGTCCATAAATTTGAAAGAGCCGATTGATATTAAGTCCCGATGTACA
The DNA here is from genome assembly GCA_024516035.1 of Bactericera cockerelli. Lineage (NCBI taxonomy): Eukaryota > Metazoa > Arthropoda > Insecta > Hemiptera > Triozidae > Bactericera > Bactericera cockerelli. The sequence continues at coordinate 39,444,700 of CM044956.1, forward strand.
AAACAGAGGTTTGTTATTATGTGTTCTAGAGATAGACGAAACTTTAACAAGTTAATGAGATAATTTACATATTTTCAATTTACAGAGCTTTCACGAGACAATCTCACAAGACAAGTTGGTTTTTTTTACTCATTTGATTTCTGAAATTAAATGTTTGCAATATTGCATGGAAGGTAACGAATTCTCTCCCGTTGGACATTTTCTTACCCGAGTTCTCTCCGGCTTGTTGAAGGGTTCACAACGAGTTCTCTCCAGAAAATAAGACCATGGTTTTTTACATTAGGTATTTAAGAAAAAGAAAAATAGAAAATTATCATTTTTATATAAGAATCAGGTTTTAATAAGGAAAATTTTAAAATCTCTAACTAAAGAAAGGCAATGCCTTGAGTGCATAGTAGGGTTAGGCAAAATACATAGAAGGCCATGCCTCAGGAATATAGTAGGGTTAGGGATAATACATAGAAGTCAATGCCTCGGGTTTATAGTAGGGTTAGGTAAAACACATAGAAGGCCATGTCTTGTGTTTATCATAGGGTTAGGAAAAATAAATTGAAGGCCATGCCTCAGGTCTAATTCAATGATACCTATATGGTCAGATAATTTCGATTGGAGTATACGAGATATTAGTGGGTAATATTTTAATGCATTTTGAATTGCTGAATTATCATTCTGAAATGTATGATAGAGGAGATAAAGAGGAGAACACACGACCTAGAGGTTTAGAATTAGAAGCTCTATCCTCTTGGCCAATGGCCATCTAGACAAGAAAAGCACTAATTCATACTTTTAAATGCAAGTTCACGTACATCATGGAGTTTTCTATGTTGAAGGGACAATGCAGGAATTTGAGATTTTATTTAATTGAATTTCCTTCTTCCTTTATATATCTCCCTCTCTACAATTTACCTACACTATCTTTCTATCTACACATAACACTACATCTGACTCACCCCTTTGGCACTATATTTTCCTTTAACCTCTCTCCTTCTCTTCAAGAACTATTTCTCTCATTTCTTCGTTATTATCCACTAAGCTCATGTGGAGCTGAAAATTAAGATTGATTGTTTCAAACTGAACCTGAAGTTAGGAGAAAATTGAAAACAGGAGAACAAAAGGAACACGGAATGAAATTAAATCGGAAAATGTGTGAGAGGAAAAGGAAGAACGCAGGGTAGAGCAGGATTGGAAGTTAATGAATAAAACAGACATTGAGGCAATAACGGGAAAAATACATGCCCTAAAAAAAAATGGACGCTGGAAAAAAAAACTCGAGTCGTAAAATTTATTGGCAAAGGAAATCGTTTTCGCAGTCGTAAAATAGAATAAAAATCTAGGCGAACTATTTGAGTGGAATAATGATGATGTGGAAGAATGTTGGAGGAATTTCTCGTACGAATTATTATTAACATGACCAAGAAACAATAAAAAACGTTGACCATTATCATAACAGCAGTCCGACGCTAACAACAAAATAATACATCTCCGTTACTTAACACTTTTAACAGTTACGACAAATGATCGTATTCCAGAGATCCTGAGTTCGATCCTCGGTTTGGGCACAATTTTTATGTCAAAAAAGTTCTGTCACCTCCCAAGGCTTATAAGGCCTAAGCTGCATGTGGATCGCTAGTACTATTCCCAGCGATTGGAGGGTACAATCATCGTCCTGAATAACTCATAGCATGCTGCATGTCGTTAAAACTAAAATTAGTATCATTGGACAATGGTCATTGGATAATACGCCAGCCTCCGTGGCGTAACGGTTGTGACTACTGCCCGTAGTCCAGAAATCCTGAGTTCGATCAGCGGTCGGAGCAGATTTTTCACACAGAAAATTCTGTTCCCTCTGTACATGTGAGGTGGCATTTCCTTCCCTACCCATGTCCCGATAATCTTTCCACCACCGGGAGATGGGTATCTGTACCTATCTCAGGAACTCAATTCAATTAGAGAGTACATTATCTTTCTTTCAAAATTCTTAGGTAGTAGCATCTCAAAATGTAAGAAAAATACACTATAGAACAAATAATTCATTGGAGGGAGTAAATTATTGCCATAGGCAATCACCCCGCCCTTTGGTTAGGTCATATGTATATTTTTATCTATTTTTCCCCTTTTTATTGTTCATATTGTCTCCTTTTTCTAATTTTTATAATGATTATTTGTATTATACATATATGTCTTTATATCTAATATAGCATTTAATATTAATAATAATAATGTTAGTCGAACTTACGAGCCCCCAGTATATGGGACTTTGATGTTCTATTTAACCGTCTCGCCCTTAATTAATTATCATTATAGTGTAAATAAAAAAGGGTGTTAAGTGTTATGGACAGACTATTATCATTATATAATTCAATCGTTTTATCAAACTGTGTAATACTATACAGAGTTCATCATCGTTTGTGCTTTATTTGTTTACAAAATGTAATAAAATCTGTATAATGAGTTATGTTATTTGTGATTTAAATCACTATGTCTCTCCAAGGTAAGGCACATTCTGATTCACTCCATGCAATCAATCAGCTCTTGGTATTCTGAAACGACCTGTGTCTGGAACTTATCAATACATTTCTTCAACTGTTCATATTCACACTTCGCTCGATTATACATGCGTATAATCCTCTTCAACTGTTTGTTAGAGGCGACTAATGCCCCAGTTAAATCCAACTTCTTTTGATGGAAGTCAAAGTTGTCCATGTTAAGTCTATTGTTCTCATTCTGGGAATTTTTGATTTGAGCACGCAATTCATTATTTATAGCTTGTTCTTTCTGAATTCCATCACAATTCCGCTGAAGAGTTAACTGCATACACTCTATTTGATTCTGTAACTGCGTTTTTATTATTGTGCATTCTTGTTCTTTAGGACAAAGACACTCGAGTTCTTGGTTGGCTTTCTGAACATCGCATTGACAGTTCTTCAAATAATCCTTTAGACAACAATTGCCATGACTTAAATATTCGTTTGCACTCTTTATTTCACACACTTTACTATCCATCTGAGCCGCTTCAAGTTTCAGGCGAGATATGTAAGCATCTCTTTCCTTAATGCACATCTCTAATTCTGAAACTTGTTGTTCTATTTCACAATTTATTTTACAAGCACAGTCCAGATTACTTTTTAGTTGACACATATCAGCTTCAAGCTTTGTAATTTCATCACATTGCTTTTCAAATTCTTTCGTTCTAAGAGCGATACATCTTCTTAATCTCTCAGACTCACATTTAAGTTCCATTTCAGCCACATCAAGAAAATCCAGTTCATCAATTAGCTTTCCGTTCACACCTTCCATGTGACACATTTTTTCTTTCGCTTCTATTAGGGCCTTTGTCAATTCTTGATATCCACAAAGAGCCTCACCTTTTTGAACATTCATTTCATTTATAATTTGTCTGATTTGCTCAAAAGTTGGAGCCATTGTTGACTGTGGTGTAACTGAGAATTTATGTGATTTGATGCAAATTTTATAGTAGGTAAATTTATTTTATGAGAAGCTTTAGAAATATGTTAAATTTGACAGTCCAATTTGATAAAAATTAAATGATGAAATTTCGGAACTTGTTAATAGCCACAAGCTCTAAATCTGAATTTTACAACAACAACTAAATTAATGATAACTTTTTTTATATATATATATCATCATCAAGATAACATATTGATCGCTCACGCCAACTCAATTGACAAGCTACTGCTACTCGTATAGACCCAAAACTTTGAAAAGCGACATGTATTGTGTCATAAGAAGTTTGGGTTTGAAGAATTGTGACATAACTCCTATGATTAACAGAAATAACTTATTATTTAAAATCCACACACGAGAATCAAATAATGAGATAAACGACCAATTTCCGACCATATTGGTGAATTCATACTTCCTCACTTTGAAGATAAAAAAATGACAGGGTTCAAATAATCTGACGCCCTATTCAATATTTCACGTAGATATTGCTGGTTACGTTGAATACTCCTGAGTATTCCATCAGAGTGAGCGTTTGAAAATTAGATTAAAGAATTCATCCCATTTTTCCTGTCATTTTTTTTCTCCATCGGAATAATTTCCCATTTGAATAATTTAGTTTGACAGCGACAGAATCATATTTATTCCCTCGTTGGGGTCATTTCAGATAATTCTGAAGGGAAGAAAATTAAGTAGGTCAGATTGGTGTAAATTACAAGAGTAGTGTCACAAATTTTCAAACCAGCCTCAATGAAATTTTCGACGGATTAGGACAGATACAGAACTAGGGACAGATTATTTGTAGGGCAATTTTTATCATATCTAGTAGGGTGGGGCATGATATGTGGCTTCAAGCCTTACAATTATTTTTTTGCATTCAACATGAAGAGAAATTTAATTTCATACGTCATATGTGAAAATTTGAATGAAAAAAAAAAAGTTTTCTAAAAAAATTCACCTCGTCAGTTTCAATATATGCACGAGCATTCCCTGATACACGGAGATATCTTTTTAAATTACACCATCAAAAGGCATGACTTTTTTAATGAAATTATACGAAATTCACAAGATTTTTTTTGTTGATAGAAACCAGATTTCTCTTATAAATTATTCATACATTAAATCCGGAGCACAAACTCTTGAATATTAATCCATCCTAGGCTCCAGACAAATATTAAAAGCAAGTTACAAAAAAAAAACAATAAATCTTAATAAGGCTTCAAGTACTTGTTCATGATAATCACCAGGGATAATATTATGCTGAAGCTGCAATTACAGTATATCCATAAAAAAATTGCGTGATATATCCTCTTCTGTACCAAGCCACAAAGTATCTCCAAGAGATATTGGAGACTCTTTGGAGTTTATCTTGAAGAGATAACAATGACTCAAACTCTTTGCGGCTAAGTGCTTTAGAGTTCATCTGCAAGAGATAACAATAACTCAAACCCTTTTCGGCTAAGTACATTGGAGTTTATCTCGTTGAGATAACAATGGAAACTCAAACCCTTGCGGCTAAGTACATTGGAGTTTATCTCCAAGAGATAACAATAACTCAAACCCTTTTCGGCTGAGTACATTATAGTTTATCTCCTTGAGATAACAATGGAAACTCAAACCCTTGCGGCTAAGTACATTGGAGTTTATTTCCAAGAGATAACAATAACTCAAACCTTTTTCGACTAAGTACATTATAGTTTATCTCCTTGAGATAACAATAGAAACTCAAATCCTTTGCGGCTAAGTACATTGGAGTTTATCTCCAAGAGATAACAATAGACTCAAACTCTTGCGGCTAAGTACATTGGAGTTTATCTCCAAGAAATAACAATGGACTCAAACTCTTGCAGCTAAGTATATTGGAAGAGAATGCCGTTGGCAGTAGCACCGCCCTTGATCAAGTTTTGTTTTATTTATGTCAATTTCCATGTATGTATATATTCTATGTAAATAAAACTTGATCTTTTATGTTTAATAATTGGAGGGTGTATCGAGACTTTTTTTGTAACTGGTCAGACTATAAAATTGGTCATAGTAAGTTTTGTGTCCATCACATAATTGATAAACCCGCCTTATTTCGATGACGATCAAGCTACTGAAGTCGTCATGACATTATTAGGGTAGTATGCAATGGATGTGAAAGGAGGAATACAAGATAAGATAAATAGGTAAGAGACGGCGTGGTGGTATAAATAAAGGGAGGGCGAGAGACAGAGAGATAGAAAGAGAGAGAAAGAATGCGGTTAAAATGCCGGTGATGCTGAAGAGAACAAAAATTATCGCTGAACTGAAAAAAGAAGAAAAAAATTCTCTCTGTACATTTTATCTGAAGTATTCCTTCCCTTCCTCAGTCCCCCCCTAACTCCCGGCCTTCTCTCCCTCTAACTCCTGCCTTTTCCTGTCTCCCCCTAACTCCCCAACCCACCCCTTCCGAAGGTGATGTATAGATATGCCAATAGAGGTGAAGACAAAAGCCATTAGCGGAGGAAAATTTATTTATCTAAAAGCGCAGGAGACAAAGTAGAGGTAATAATCTATGTTGCGAGGCTAGGAAATGTATTTATTGAGTGAGAAGCCATTTATTTTCTTTTACTTCCGAGTATAGTCTGATGAATGACTTAAAATACCGTGTAGCTGTAGAGTGACTAGAGTGCGTGAGAGGCGAAGGCGACGCAGCCGATTCTTTCGGATGCATGCTTAAGAGGGAGAGAGAGTGAACAGTAAACATACTAAAAGTCCTGACGTCAAGGATAGGAGTATAGGAGGAAACGGAGTTGGGGGGTTGGGGTAAAAAGGGTTGAAAAGGGGTCCCATATTTTTGGGGATATATTTTTTTATATATACATTAGGGGGTTCGATGCCCGTGTTTTAAATATCTCGAAGTTAACGCCTAACTGAGCCGGCCGCCAATCGGGATTCCGCCATTGGCGGCTCCACCAACTACTGGTCAAAAGACCATATACTCCTAGATATAGAGGTTTTATGTGTGGTTTAGGGGGGGTCAATTCTTGGAGATTTTTTTATATCTTGTTGAAGATTTAGCCAAAACTCCCAACATCCACATTTTTGGTGTTTGACGCTTTACGGTCTCATTGGAGCCTCGCCTCGGCCTTTCATATCATCATTCTCATAAATAGAACATTAAATTTATTGAGAAAAAAAAAATCCATCCCAACTAAGTATTGAACCCATGACCCCTAAGGATGTAGCTGTTTACTGATCGATCATCGAGGTTAGCTAAAATAATTAGCTGTTAGCTACTAACAAAGATACATTACAACAAACCTATTCAATAATAATCTAATAAAAAACTAAAAAAAAATATGCATATACCTTCTAATTTTATAGATATACATAACTCAAAAACAGATATATTATACATGTGCTAGTTTAGTTAGGTCTGAAGCTAGTATAGCTACAACACAATGAATAAATTTGAAGCAAAATAATAATTATATTCGAAGATAATATTTTCCAAAGGAGAGGGGGTATTTTCCTGTAGTGGCGGAGGGGAAGAAAGAGAGAGAGAGAGAGATAGGTCGGGGGAGGGGGTGTTTTCCTGTAGTGACGGAGAGGAGGGGAGAGAGGGGAGGCGTCGCTCTGCCCGGATCAATAGCGGTGCATGTTACGTCATTCCCTCGCCACCCCCACCCCCTAACCTGACCTACTTGTTTTCCCCGCCCCTCCCTCCCCTCCTCCTTCTAATCTCACCCTTCTCGAGAAAGTCATAAAAGAGTAGGTATACGTACGTGTTTCGACGTGTTCCGTAGAGCTACGCCTGAGGGGGGGTGTTGGGAGTGGAATATTTCTTCGACTTCATATTAAGTGAAAAAAGAAATGTGTAAAATAGGAATGAAGATTGCCACCGGTGCGCGGCGTACTGTTATGCATTGTGCTCTCCGGCAGAAAGCTACTAATGGCGAACTTGCATGAACCTGGAACTGGGACGGCATAAATTAGAAAGCTATGCATCATTCTCTCCACGTCAAGCGGAGACGAGCTGCTTTCTTATTGCTTATTTTTTTCAACTCACATTGCATGCACACTGGGAACAGATGGTTATTTTCAGAGCTCGATATTATTGGGAATTGGAAACATTATACTCTCGAGTTATTATTTTAACCTCGAATGGAGGCTAAAAGTGACTTCCATTTGAGGCTGAAAGAATAAATCTGTTTATTACAGCGTTTTTCTATTCTGTTACTTCAGGCATCTCTTTAACATTTCTCGGCAGCTCCGGCGTCGGTCTGGCAACCAAGAGTTCTAGGGTTCAAAACCCTGACGTGACATGATAAGTTATCCTTCTATTTTGGATTTAAACCTATAATAATACGTTAACTTCAAATGATCCTACTGGTATATTCAACGTGCAATTGAAGCTTTTTTTAATTTCAATAATTTTTATTATAGAGTTCTGATATTCATATTTCTTAAAAAGTATTATACTTGTGTTAATCATAAAAGTGATGTCACAGTAAAATTACTCAAATCCAAAGTTTTATTCCCGATGCTTTGGACTCGAGCCACGGACCTCCAGGTTATGAGTCGACCTAATCAATCGAGCAACTACGGTCGATAAACTTCTCAATTCTAAAAGACTTTAAAGCACACTTCACAGAGGTATAACAAAAGTTCCATTAATTTTACCAGACGTATTATTTTTTCTTCTAGATCTAGAAGACTTCGAAGCACACTTTACAGAGGTATAACAAAAGTTCCATGAATTTTACCAGAAGTAAATTCCTGTAAATTAGTTGGTTGATAAATAAAATTTATTATTTATAATCTAATTTGAAATTCTTTATTTCTCTGTTTCAGCTAAAATCCTCCTGTTCTACGCCATATTCTACATAGTATTATCAATATTCTTCGGTATTCTCATGTTTCTATTTTACCAAACGATCGACTATAAAATCCCTAAGTGGCAATTAGATAAATCACTCATTGGAACCAACCCCGGTAAGTGCCATTTTATTTTCTGATAGCTCTCATCAATTAAATAAAAGTCTTCTTGAAGAGTGCTAGAAACTCAACAATAAAAATAGGCCCAAGTGCATAGCCGCTAATGAACAGAATAAATCAATCAACTTAATAAACTATCAAAAGGCTAACGGTCGTGCTGAATCAGGCTGTACGGTTATGCACTTCAACCATAGACTTATAAGTCACCGTGGCCAAGTGGGACAAGGCTTTCACGCACGTTGACCTGGGTTCGATCCCCAGCAGGTCAGGATTTTTTCTGCTCTGTACTTGGATGTCCGGGGTTCACTCATACCTCGTGATTAAAAATCAGAAGCGGCTTTAATGTGAACAGCGACTAGTGGCAGAATTATAGGCAAAAATAAGATATAGGATCAGAAAGATACGGAAAAGTTCTATAATTATTTATATGTATGATTGTTTGTGTATACAGTGTATTTTTGTTAGATCTGCTTACTTACTCGTAAGTATAATCCATTGTTCTGTTAATTTTCTGTAACAATGATTGTTTATCTTATATGCCAACCTCTATTGTAAACTCTTTTATTGAGATATACATATTCTAGTATACCTATCCAGTTCATTTCACGCATTAATTTTGGGAATTATGTTGAAGGGCTTCGTATCAAAAGAGGTTGGAATTCTTCCATACATACGTGGGCGTTGTCCGATTCCGCAAAACCCTCTCCGATTGCGCCGGCTATCGATTTCGCCACGAAAAAAAAAACCCTTCAATTCCGTAAGTTACCAATTCAGCGACGACAAAATACCCTTCAATTCGGCCAATTGGCGGAATCGAATACTATTATAGAGGTACCCAAAATTGAGCCTAGCGGAATCGAACATACCTTTTTATATTTCAGGTAGCAGGTCGCGCAATCGAATGCTGCCCACATACGTATTATACGTATTTCATACGTATAAAACACAGTTGATAATATTGGATCCAAACGCGTCGTGAAACTTCTTGTAAATTGAAAATCACCTCCATTTAAATTAAATTCTATGCTAAACATAGTAATCTGTCGTCAAACTCTAAAATATCAGGATATTTAATTTCTAGAACGCTTCCTGAAATTTTCATATATTCTACCAAGGAAAAGCTGTGATGGGAATTAAATTTCCATGGTGAAAATAAAGTAGTGGTTAGCTTTTGAGTCAAATGGAAATTAAAAAAGTTATTGGAAAATAAATTATCCGCATGAATAATTTCCTGGTAGACGCTTTAAATCAAAACACCACGATAGGCTAGTTAGTGGTCAAGTTGTCCGAGAGGTGTAGCGGTGTAGCGCACTCGGGTTGCACGTACGGTGACCTAGGTTCGATTCCCAGCAGGATAGAAAAAATTCTGCACTTGGATGTCCAGGGTCCACTCAAACCTCGAGAAGAAAAAAGAGTAGCTATTCATATAGACCAGTGGCAGCATTACGAGAAATAATGTGGTATTTGGGAAAATGTTGTGATTTGGAGTTTTATAGAACTGAGCTACCCACTAAAGTTGAGATATAAGAACACAAATAAACCACATAGATCGGTTAGAAACAACCGTCGATATTATTATTTCCTATGGATCTTTTTATTTTTTAATCAATGGGTCTGATTAGATGGAAACAGTAGCTCGGGCTCCAATTTAAATAGTAATTCAGTTGACTATGTTTCTAGAAACTCTATTTTCTAGTTATACTCGTGAAAATATAGAGCAAAGGACGTCGAAATCTGAAACCCTTTTTAATCATGTTCATAGATAAACGTATTCGCAATGTGATAGCTTTAATTATAAATTCAATAATTTAGAGCTTTTTAATGCAAAACCGGGATAATGATTTTTGGCGAAATTCTATCCCATGTGGCAAAGCTCCAAGAAAACATTACACCTTTTGCTCACTCAACCCTGGAAAAATAATAACGACCGTCAGGGACATATCCAGGGCCAATTTTCTCTATTTTGTGTCAGAGGAGGGAAAGGGGAGTTTTTTTCAACATGACTTTATTGAAACTCGGGTTAGATGAATATGGCTCGTTGGCTATAAGGAATTTGTGGTACTTCATCTAAAAAAATACCCTTACAAAAGACAGAATTCAGAAGCAACTTTAACTAGTATGAAATAAAGGCAATTGAGATTTATGTAGCAATGTCTAAAAATATATCATTTCAAACCTATTTTTCAAACATATTTTTATATTGAGATCAGTGTTTTGTGGTAAAGCTACTGTAGGGTAGGCGTCGGTGGTTGTTGTAGCTTGCCCATCCCGTAGTTATATCTCCTCTTCGATGAGCAAGAAGTGACACAAAACTACCCATTTAAGTGCTGGGTTAGCGCGATTATAGTTATGTTTTAACAGCTTTTATTTCTCTGACTTTTTTCATTATTATTTATGATGAAAAATAAATAGGAGGAGCTCCTCAGCCCGGTTTCCGAGCCTGCAAGCCATACATAATCTTGTCTCCTCAAGAACCTTACATTATCCTTCCTCTGTATATTCTCACCGTATCCTCAAATATAATACCAATGATTTATATCATTTTGGAAACTGCTTTTAGCTAGGAAGAAAATAAATATTTCCTGCAATAGCTCCGTTTTCAACTCAACTCATATAGAAAATGAGCAAGTAAGAAACACAGTTAGTTTCACACTGTGCTTAGTATTATTCAAATAATAATAATACACTTATTTATACTCTATGATTAGAGCTAAAGAGTCCCTTTATTTCAGAAATTATTTTGATGGCATAATTATGTGATCAAAGCCTCTGGAAAATTCGGGTAAATGATGAAAATTCATGCTTTGAATGGGATTCAAACCAACGAACGATTCCTAAGGTACCCGGATTCCCGACTAACACATTAACCAGTCGACCACTGATACATGGTGTACCTACTTAACAGTGTAGCTATAGGGAGGTCTACCTACCTTATGATTTATTATAAATCGTGCGAAAAATTATAAAGCGAAAAAAAGCAATCAACCCCGGTCTATTTTATGACACTAATAGTAGAATACTAACTCGTTTGTTTTATTTATGGTAGCGCTGTCGTCGGTGGAAAGTGTTTGCCTACTACAGCGCTCTGTGAAGCGATTTGATTGGTGGAAAAATTCTTGGCCCCATTTAATCAGTCGCCGACAAGAGAATCTGAAATCGGCCGGTGAATGAGACAGGTTTCTGAAGCTCTTCCACTCAACTTTTTGGAAACACCCAAAAAAAGGAAAGTAAAAAGGGAGTGGGATTTTCATCCACTAAAAGACCTAGTCCACTGTGAAGGAAGGTAGTGCACCCGGAACCGTTTAAAAACATTACTTCAATAATGTTTGTAACAAAAGTTACAAATTGTTCCTATTTGTTATGGACTTCCCCAAAGTTATTTAGTCATCCATCACAATTTTAAAAGGTTGCTTATTGATTAGCTTTCAACTCATATCCTTGCCCAGAAACCATCAGAGGTTCTTTTAGGGATTAATTTCATAATTATTCATTTAATTAATTTTTTGACTTTTAAAAACCACATTGACGTTCGATCACTGAAGTTAAGCGACGTCCAGCGAGGTCAGGACTTAGAAGGTGACCACTTAAATCCGAACCACTCTGATGCTGGGCTATTCCTAAAATGGGTGAGGTTAATGTGGATAAATGGTTTTTGAGTTTACCGCTAATGGAGGAAAATTGATTCGAACAAGACTTTGAGCAAAAAAAAAAAAAAAATCTACACCCGGGTTACTTGTTACAGATACTTCTAATAATATTAATAATAATCTTTAGTGAAAGATAACTACCAGGCGAGGTTAATGCTCAAAGCATTTTCTACCACGTAATCCTCAGAGTCTTATTATTATGTGGTCACAAACTCAAATTAATGAGGAAAAATTCATGCACTGGGTGGGATTCGAACCAACGGATCCCTACGCTACCTGGATTACCAGACTAGCACGTTAACCACTTGACTACCAGTGCACAAACAAGTGATATTTTTTTCCCTTTCATTTCCCCTCCGTTTTTATTTTACAGCATAAACATGAACCTTGAAATTTGAAAGTACCCTGTCGAAAGCTGACTTTTCCAATATTTCATAACATGAAATTCTATCCGTGTTTCTCCTGATACTTTCAAAAGCCATCGAACAAGCAGTATTCAACAAACGCTTCACATGGTAATCCGACGCCATCGAGTAAATCATGCATGCAATCCAATCCTCACTGATGCAATATTCAACATTCGCTTAATTTTCTGCCCTGTCACTCCTGAAATTTACATGAAAAAAGATCCGGGATGACCTAAACTCCCTGAGGATACTGGCATTAACCTTTACGGCAGTCTCCAGTTCTACACAAAGGCCTACTAAAGGTCTGAATGCCTAAACTCCGTAAAAAAAGCTATTTTTTTAATGATACAATGAAAATACAGTATGACCTATAAAACAGTGTTTTTATGCTTTCGTTCGCCCCGTGAAGTATAAAATTCAGCGTTTAACAAGAGGATGGGAATTAAATAGAACATACAGGGTGTACTTCAACAGAATGAAGATATGAAAATCAAAAAAAAAAAAAAAAAAAAATATTAAAAAAAAGTTATCATATTTGTGTTAATCACTTTCGTGATATCATAACTACTCAAACTCGCTTTACTAAATCTAAGCTGAAACCTGGACTTGAACCACCGACCTCCAGGTTACAAGTCCGCCGCCTTATCGATCAAGCTACTGAGGTTGGTCACCTTTTTAGGAGAAACCAACCTCAGTATTTTGATGGATAAGGCATGAATCTCGTAACCTGAGGGTCGGTGGTTCGAGTCCCAAACTTCGTGTTGATTCTTTTTCTCGCCCATTAGAGGGCAGACATACTACGGAATGGGCAAGCTAAAACACAGACAGACCAAAGTGTACAAATACGCTCTTGTTTCACGGATACGAAAAAAAAATGCTGTGAAAAACTTACCTGGAAAAAATAAACTATAACTTCGCGTTTGAGTAATTATAACATCATTTTAGTAAATAACACACATATCATAACCATTTTAAAATAATAATATTCAAGAAAAACTACGAAAATCATAATATCTATTAATTAAAAAAAAAAAAAAACTTACGTTCAAATGTTACGGTAATCTTGTAATTTCCCCACAATTTGCTGGCAACACACAGTAACCTCATCCAGCCTGAGTCGGTCACCCATCACATCCCCAGACAGCACAGTCAACTGGATGTATACCATACTGTTAGGTGGAAAAAGTCTACTTGCCCACCTGGAAATCAGCTGGAGATTTCCACCTTCCACCTGACCTCCACCTGGAAATCAACTGGAAATGAACTGGAAAGTAACCCAACTTTTAACTGGAAGTCAGTTGCCCAAAGTCAACTGGATTTGTTCCACTTATTTCCAGCTACTTGTAGCGCTCTCTAGTGGATGGGTAGTAACTCACTACCACAATGTTGACATACCTATTTACCTATACTGTACATTATACTACATAATAATCAAATGCTACACTCTTGGTTTTGAGGTCGTGGGTTCGAATCCCATTATATGCATTTTTTTTTTTTCAAAAAATATAATAATATAGTAATACAAATACTAGAAACAAATGTATATTAGGCATAAATTCAATTTCAGTTATTTAATTTAGAGGCCATACATTCAAATCTCATGAAGAATATTTTTTTTGTATAAAAATAAAGTAGGTAATAAATTTTAAATAGGTTTTTTTAACACATACACACACACAAATTTGGGAATTTTTTTTTATATAGAAATTTGGAAAGAAAAAGACAATAACTAATCTGTTTTAAACAACACAATTCAAATAAGACTCTTTAACATGATTATATTTTACAATAAGAGTGTTTATTATTAATAAAAAAATTGTCACAAAAGTGTAAAATGCACTATCAAATTTCCACCATGTCACAAGACCTTGTACCAATGTATCACAAGTATTTCCTATGTAGGTATAATCTCTATATATAATACTCAAAGTTGTGCATGTCTGGCTGACTATGTCCTCTTGGGGTTACAATACGAAACGGTACTCTCACTGAGAGTTCACCCCCCTAAGCCACCTTCAACATACTAGAAAATTATCAAAATTAAAATATGTAATACAATTTTCAAGTGCACTGGTAATCAAGTGGTTAACGTGCTAGTCAGATAATCCACTTAGCGTAGGTTTCCGTTGTTTCAATTTTTTCCTCATTATGGTTGTGACCACATAATAATAAGACTCTGAGGGTTAGGTGGTAGAAATGCTTTGAGCATAACCTGACCTGGTGGTTACCTTCCAATTAAAAGTGTTATTATTATTTTCATTAGGACACCGGCCATGAGAAAAAACCTTAATGGTGACAAAATGCCAGGTTTTAGCTAGTATAGAAATAAAAATAATGATATCCAACTATAAAATATGCTCATAACATGTACATAATCACAATAAAATAATAATACTATGTAAATTAAAATATATTTCTTTTGTGAAACCAAAAATAACAAAGAAATAAACTAATAGCCAGCAGAAAGTGAAGATGGGGCATGGAATACACCAGTTTTCATGAAATTGCAAAAGTTAAGCAATGTCTAACATGGTGGAACATGGATTAGTGAATGTTATTATGTATTTGTGATCCTTCATGACACTTTATATACTGCTGTGGCTAATTAGAATTGCTGGGTTGTTTGCTTTGAGAATTATTACCAAAAAACATTGTTATACTTAAATTAAAACAAAATTGACTTGTTAAGACTTGTGAAATTATAAATCACAATAGTGTGGAACACTTTTTTTAAATAGATATAAAATTAACTCAAAATTCAAGGGGCTTCATAGTAATAAGGTGGTAGAGAGAGCACAATAGTTATTATTGTTATTATGAACAGTGCACAGTAAATTGGCCAATTAATTTTAAATCAAGTAATCAGGAAGCATGTCACAAAGTAAACATCATTTTTTAGTGTGGCAGAACCACCTTTGAGTGAAATATTCATTTTATAATAATATGTATTGTACATCTAAATAAAATCCACAGAGTGAAAAATTTCACTATCTAGCACTATGCAATCTATGCATTCAGCTGTTTCTTTGCTTGAACCAGAACCATTTTTTAGCCAACCTATGGTCAAGAGATCTTGAGCATAAGAAATTCTGTTTCCCTTAACACATGAGACTAGCATTCATGGTCCTACATTGGCTTGGCTAGGATAGGTGAGATTACCCAGACAGCACGGCAGTAATACAATAAAAAATATGTAATACAATTTTCAAGTGCACTGGTAATCAAGTGGTTAACGTGCTAGTCAGATAATCCACATAGCGTAGGGTTCCGTTGTTTCAATTTTTTCCTCATTATGGTTGTGACCACATAAAAATAAGACTCTTAGGGTTAGGTGGTAGAAAATGCTTTGAGCATAACCTGACCTGGTGGTTACCTTCCAATTAAAAATGTTATTATTATTTTCATTAGGACACCGGCCATGAGAAAAAACCTTAATGGTGACAAAATGCCAGGTTTTAGCTAGTATAGAAATAAAATAATGATATCCAATTATAAAATATGCTCATACCATGTACATAATCACAATAAAATAATAATACTATGTAAATGAAAATATATTTCTTCAGTGAAACCAAAAATAACAAAGAAATAAACTAATAGCCAGCAGAAAATGATGATGAAGCATTGAATACACCAGTTTTTATGAAATAGCCAAAGTTAAGCAATGTCTAACGTGGTGGAACATGGATTAGTGAATATTATTATGTATTTGTAATCCTTCATGACAATTTACATACTTCTGTGGTTAATTAGAATTGCTGGGTTGTTTGCTTTGAGAATTATTACCAAAAAAGCATTGTTATACTTAAATTAAAACAAAATTGACTTAATTGTTAAGACTAGTGAAATTATAAAACACAATTGTGTGGAACACTTTTTTTTAATAGATATAAAATGAACACAAAATTTGAGGGGCTTCATAGTAATAAGGTGGTTTAGAAAGCTGAATAGTTAATATTATTATTAGAGACAGTGCACAGAAGATTGGCTAATTAATTTTGAGTCAAATAATCAGGAAGCATGTAAAAAAGTATACACTACATCATCTTTTTAGTGTGGCAGAAGCACGTACGAGTGAAAAATTCATTTTATAATAAAATATTATGTATTGCATATCTAAATAAAATCCACAGAATGAAAATTTTCATTATCTAGCACCATACATCAGATAATTCAGCTGTTTCCTTGCTTGACCCAGGACCTTTTTTAAGGTATAATTCCAAGTGAATTGATGGTGTTGAACCCCTGTGCTAGTTTGACTGTCCAGTGTCCAGGAACAGTAGAGTGCAGAAAGTTCATTATTGTCCAAGTGCATGGAGTATTGTCCAATGAAGAATGTTATCCATTTTTAACTTTTTGTTGTCCTTTCCTTTTCTTCTGTCACGATTCACGATTTAGAATTTTAGACAAACCAAAGAACTCCTTCTGTGACATCTCAAAATCAAATATGGAGTTCAGTAAGAATTAACACTTTCTCGAAATCAAATTTGAAGTTCAGTTAGAATTAACACTTGCAGTAGTTATAAAAATGTTCAAAAACTAATTGAAATAGGTACCAATTATAAAAAGAATTAAAACAACTCACAATAATCGAGAATCACAAAAACGGAATTTCTCTAAAAAATTATTCAAAGATTAAAGATGGCGAATGCAACAAGAACACTCTCGGTAAAGTTCGTGTGAAACCCGAATCTATCCGAGAGCGCGTTTTAACTGAACTGGAGAAATGTGGAGCATCTCCAGCTGACTGGTCAACTGACTAAATTCTATTTATGTCCTAGCTGGAGAGATTCGTTATACTTCCAGCTGACTGCCCAGGTGACTGAGTCTAGATGGATTTTTGTTGGAAATATCCAGGTGGCTGGTCAACTGATTTAATCCATAATGGAAAAATCCAGCTGTCGGGACAGCTGGAGGTCCAGTTGACTTTATACACCTGGATATTTCCACCTTAAATCCAGACTGGAAGTCACCTGCCGTGCTGTCTGGGTCCTATCGATGCTGGACGTTCTTGATCGTTTTGAAAATATAGGGCAAGTGACTCCCTTTGATATGGACGGACAGGCACGTAGATCTGTAAAAAAGAAAAGTATTTCAAATATTTATATCGTACGAGGAATTTTATGCATTCTAAAAATGACGAGTGCGTGCCACCATGCATTCTAGAATATCGACATAGGTGGTGCAACTGGTACATATAACAAATAGACAGAGAAAAATATAGAGTGCATATTCAAATGTTCTTGTTTACCAAGCATTGGTAGTCTATGTGGTTACGGCGCCAGACTTGTAATGTAAACAATCTAGTGCATGGATCCGTGGATCGAATCCTAACCAATACTTGCATTTTTACTGCTTTATTTGAGTTAGTAACCACAAAATAATAAGACTCTGAGGAGTCTGAGGGTTAGGTGGTAGAAAATGCTTTGAGCATTAACCTCACCTAGTGGTTACCTTCTAAAATGTATTTTTTTGCATCATACTTGTGTTAATCACTTTCGTGATATCACAACTAATCTAACTCGCTTAACTATATCTACGCTGAAACCGGGACTTGAACCACCGACCTTCAGGTTACAAGTCCGCCGCCTTATCGATCAAGCTACTGAGGTGGGTTAAATTGTAGTAGCGACCGACGCGCGACGTAACGTTTCCCTTGAAATCAGACATCATCATTTTCACCATCTTCCATGGAGGGTAGGTCCAGGAATGCAGCGACTTTTTTAGGTGAGACCATAGATCAAAGGTGGTCAAGTGTGTTGATTTTGACGTGCATATGAGAAGGTGTTGTACATCGTAAGGGCCCAGGCCACAACAGATATTGTCTCTTTGTTGATAGGAGTTTACACCAGACAGATCGTAGTTGAGCCCAAGTTGTTCTCGTTTTCATAGGGAGAGATATTCTCAACTCCCCTAGAGTCAGACGCCATATATTATTATTTAACACTTTATTGGTAAACTATAATATGATTCATTCTGCAACATAAGACATGAAAAAAAGAACACAATAGAATATGTAGTGAACCAAGGGGCGAGGTTAAAGCCTGTGGCTTTCTCTCTTTCCCAAGATTTAACCTTGTGAATTTTGTGTTTTTCGCTATTGAAAAATGGTTGATGTCAAAAATAATTATATCAAGGGAAACATTAAAAAAACTCGTCAGGTGAAATGCACTTTATATGTATTCAGATAAAAATCTTCAGAATGTTAAGTCAATTTTGCGCGCCACCCTTTAAATAAAATTCGAAAAACAAGCTTTCTTATTTACCTTTGTTTAGAATTTCCATCAAGTTCTCTGTATTCAAGTTGTTTACCTTCAAGGAAAAAAATGAACTCTGAAGCTTCATGTGAAAAATAAAACGTTGAATGCATTTTATAAAAAAAAAATATTCTGTTGAGATGGTGATTTTCCAACCGATATTAATTTATTTGTTAATACAGTCCAGTGAGTTCATTATAGGAGTTCTTCAAGCCAAAGAAATCAGCTGACCTCCAGATTACGTCAGCTTGGTTCCTGGGCATAGGATTACTGTCCACATTCAAACGCGCCTTACCAAAATTTTCATGTACTCGCGAGACTCAAACCACCGACCTTCAGGTTACGAGTCCGCTACCTTGGCTACTGATTCCAGTCCCAAGCATCGTGTATAGATTGTTGTGCAGCTTTCGACAGCCCCGTAAAGTCACCCGGCTGTGCTTTTAGTATCAGCTCATGGCTCCGCTTTGTCGCATTGCTGTGAAAAAAGTTATTAAATGATGTTTCACAGAAAATGCCATTAACACTCTTTTTCGTCTTTAGTACCGACAATCGCCACTGGGACTGTTCAATATTAATGTATTCTCTCTTGACCTTTCGAATTTGTGGAAAAATTGTGAAACGTTTGAAAGGAGAAGAAGGAGGAAGAAGATGACATAGGAGAAGAAAAATTAAATTATAATTACCAGATGAGCTCCGAAAAGAATAAGAAAAATACAAGGGTTGGGTGGAAGACTTTGCCATAGGCAATAACCCCGCCCTTAGTTAGGACATGTGTTTATATATATTTTTCTATTATTTTTCCTTTTTATTTTATATATTGTTTCCATTTTTTGACATGCGGCTAAAGTACTGACAATTTTGGCGATCAGACAATCACTGCCGTCAGATTTCCTGATCAAGTTTATTACATATGTCTTCTCACTTTGAGATGTGTAATAAAGCCATACGATAAATAAAAATAAATTGTTATAATAATTATTTGTACTGTACATATATCTTTTTTAACTAATGAAGTGTTTAATAATAATAGGGTAAATTTTACTGCATTAAGTAGTATTTCAATTATTTTCATCAGTAGTGTGATACCACAGCTACTCAATCCCACTAGTACTTCTAGACCACATTTTTTCTGCTTTAACGATAAAACTCCCCTGGGGTTAAGTGGCAGAGAAAGCCTAAGCATTAACTTCGCCCCGGATTACAAAACAATTGTAAATAATAATTAATAATGTTCCATATTTTTTGTATATATTATCAAGTTTTTTTTTGTTTATAATTGATTGTTTTGTTTTGTAAAACAAATAAAGTTTAAATAAATAACGTAGGTTAAAAATAGAATGAAAATATTAAGAGTGTTCAATTTTTTTTATAGGTAGACATGAATTTTTCGGTGCGAGCATGAACCATAAAAAAGAAGCGATGTAACTACTCAGTCAAGCTTAAAAATAAAAAGCCCAAGTTTTGAAACAGGCAAATAATCCCCTTGTAACGTTAAAACTTCTGCACAGGGAGAAAGCTCTTCAAATCCTGGCGCTTAGGGGTGTTAAACCATCCAACAAAGCAGGTGGCAAAATAATTTAGGCCCTCGCTCGATAAACACCACGGTAAGGAGTGGAATTATAGTCGAAAAGCGGATAGAACCCAGAGCGGAATCAGTGTATTTTATCGTGTCATATCTATTGTATGACAGCCTCCGTGGCGTAACGGTTGTGACTACTGCCCGTAGTCCAAAGATCCTGAGTTCGATTCCCGGTTGGAGCAGACTTTTTCCCTCCGAACATATGAGGCTGGCAATTCCGGCCCTACCCAGGCTGGGTGAGTTTAATGTGGGTAGCTGGTACGATTCCCAGCGAATGGAGGGTAAAACTCCCGTCCTGTCTACCTCAAGTCAGGACGTTAAAACCAAATAGAATCAATGGACATGAAAGGAGCCTAGAAATTGGATCTGGGAGTCCATATAATCCTCTCAACACCGTGATATTTTAGGTATCAATACCTACCTCACGGACACGGAATTATTATTATACTGTATGACATATTTGAACATCCGTAAAGGTACTTCAGGGGCTTTATTTGGTACCTAACATGTTTTTAGGATAGAGACAAACTAGCAACCTAGGTAACTAACATCACGAGGCGAGGATTTCACTGCTCACCAACCAAGTCCGATCTTACCCGACGGCGACACTAGAATCGACATTAAGGGCGGAATTAATAACCGTTTTTCCAATACCTCTGTGGCGCTAAGTCACGGATTGCGTACTGTGTAAGATAGGGAAAACCGACGCTTAGCAATAACTTGTGATATAGAATTTGTCTATTAATTTCGCCCTTAAGGTGAAATTATTAGACATTTTTCTCTACTTCTAGGTTTTGCGTAGTAGTTTTAAATCGGTCAATGTCAGTTCTGAATCGACCTTGTGAGCTAGATTTTGTCTATTCATTTCGCCCTTAATAATAAGCCCGGTATACACCCTTTTCAGAGTAT
The DNA here is from genome assembly GCA_024516035.1 of Bactericera cockerelli. Taxonomy (NCBI): domain Eukaryota; kingdom Metazoa; phylum Arthropoda; class Insecta; order Hemiptera; family Triozidae; genus Bactericera; species Bactericera cockerelli. The sequence continues at coordinate 39,465,923 of CM044956.1, forward strand.
GGGCCTCCCTTATAGGGGGTTATTTTATGGTTGTATACTTTAAACTAATTTCGCCCTTAATCTTGTTCGCTTACTCGACATTATTTTATAAATATACCTACCTAATAATGTGAGTTAAACTCGTCTCGTTTCAGGTCTTGGGTTCCGGCCTATGCCACCAGAGTCGCATGTCGACAGCACGCTGGTCTGGTTCAAACAAGACCCCAACAACTTTAAACTATGGACAAATAAATTGGACGACTTCTTGGAAGGTAAGAGGTTAATTCAATTTGACTAAATACACTGAATTTATACTTGATTATTATATTTATATGCCTAACTCATGTGTCATTTTTGAACAAAAAAATTATGCTTCAGTTTTTAAACTTTGTTAAATTTTCAAATCTCTGGATAGATTGATTTAGAAAGGCACCCTGGATAAGTTTCTATCTCTTGAGGATAAAACAACGATAGTGATTTAAAAACAAAGGTTAGCTCAAAAGAGCCGCACAAGATAGTATTGGCTACAGTAATAACGTTTAATTTCTTGATCAATGCAATATTGATTCAGTATTATTGATCGTTAAGTCTAGAGGCTACTAACTTGGAAGCTATCCAGTGATATATTTAACAGTGGAATAAGGTTTAATGTGTATTGATAAATGCAACCTAGTTATTGTAGGTTAATCACAAACGTGATTAACGACTACTGAAACTAGCTTCACTAAATATTTGCATATCTTGGGACTTGAACCACCGACCTCCGATTACAAGTCCACCGCCTTATCGATCAATCTACTGAGGCCGGTAACTTTACTAACAAATAATTAAATAATAATATACCCAACACATGCTTTACATTGAGGGTCCCTTAAACTTGCCATATTTTTAATTTTTATTTGATTAACAAGTTATCTCCTTATAATTAAATTTATTTAAGAAGATGAAACGTATTTGTTTATTAGAAACATCTTTTGAAAGTAAAAAAAAAATCCTCAAAATATATTTATTTACCTACCTCTCTAATTTATCGCCCGACAGAATACCGCGATAACACCAAGAGACCAGGCCAGGGCCAGAACGTGGTCAAGTGTGACTACGGCCAGCAGCGGCCCCCGGGCAAAGTGTGTGACCTCGACCTGAATAGATTCGGCCCCTGCAAGAAAGAGAACTCCTACAGCTACAGCAAGGGAACACCCTGTATCTTCTTGAAGCTGAACAAGGTGAGGAAATTACACCAGAGTCACCCTGTAGAGCAAGTCACGGTACAGTCCAGGTCCGGTTAAAATATTTTTTTTTTTTTTTTTATTAACTTAAACGGGCGGACCCTGTGCTAACTAATACATTTTTTTTCCTAACTAAAGACATGACAAAAAAAATAAACATACTAAGTTCAAAAAATTGTTGCGGGTAATTTGATGCGAATGTTCACATTAGACGTTCAAGTCAAGGTACAGGAACGGTCAGGTCAAAGTCAATAATAATACAGTAGAACCTGGATATAAGAGAACTCAAGGGACTGGAAAAGTATCTGTTAAATCCAGGCTTCTCTTTGAAAGAGGTAAAATAACCTCTCTACTGCATACTGAAACCCCGATAGTGCAAATCCTCTCTAAGTGCACAGGAATGTGTATTCACTTTCAGCTCTTTTCTCATTGCATTTCACCGTTGCAAGTGCAAAATGCACTCCCTTGAGATTACACTTACCGAGATTTCACTGTAATACATATAATAATTCCATATCCATGGAATTATTATATTAAAGTGAAAGATATGCACGAAGTCATTGATACGGTGGTAAAAGGATTGTATGGACGCCCAGAGGAAGTTTTCAGACCTCTTTCGTGTTCAATGATTCAATTTAGGATTTAACATCCTGATTTGAGTTATATACCCTATTCACTGGAAATTACATAAGCTATCTGCATTAACCTCAACCATTCTAAAGTTTAGATCGGAAATCCGAGAACTCGAGTAGAATTTTTTAACAAAAATAGTTACATCTCAAGCAAAGTAAATGAAATAACTACAAGATACTAATAATTTTCTTTACCATCATTATCAATACATTTTTTATTCATTGTTTTCAATGTGTCCATTGTAAAACAAATAAACGGTATTATTAAATATCCTCCTTTTTCCATTCTTCCAGATTTTCAACTGGCAACCAGACTTTTACAACGACACCAATAAACTGCCAGAAAAAATGCCAAATGATTTGAAAAATCATATCAAACAGTCTATAACTCAAAATGCTGCCACTGTAAGTACAAAAAATGTTTTCCCTGTCATTTTGCTCGTCTTTTTTTTCGTTGCCGCATTCAAATGTTCAAAAATAACAATTGAAAGCTTTCGAATCACAAAGGAAAACTTATTTCTGCGGTACCTTAAGCCGTATACATACTTTGACTAAAATACATCTGAATATGTAAATTCAAAATCGATATTTTCGGGAAAATAAAATAGTACAAATGTAGATACTTGAGCTTTTCCTCGAAAACTCCATGTAAATACTCCTATGTATACTCGAGTACCTACTACCTACATAAAAGTAAGTTTATATACTTTTCATCTACTTGTGTAGACTTACGTCATACCATAAATAGCTTAGGAATGGAAGAAAGAATAGGAAAGTGAAGCTTGGAAAAATGTTATTCCAAAATATGGAGAAATATTCATGTAAGTACCAACTACAGGGTAAATAAAAGATTTGCTGAAAAATACATTGTTAGAGTACTCTATTCTATTTCCTAGCTGTCTCCGTGCAGTGACAGTCAAGTAGGTAGAGCGCTGGTCTTAAAATTCAGCTAGCTTGGTGTTTCATGAGTTCATTGCATGAAGAATGCTTCTTCTTTCACTTTGCCTTTTCCCAAACCTTCTTGGCGTCGGAATTATTCAACCTACTTCTAATGGTTGAGGTTGTTCGGTTATGGCATTCTTCCTTCCACATCCTACCGTCCTTCCTAACGCCAAATCTGTTGAGGACGCCAATGATTTGTGTTATTGTCTGTGGGCCTGACAAGGCTGGCAAAGTATCTGTTTAACGTTCCCCAGTGAGACATAAGTCCTTTTCATTAAGTCCATTATGAATCACTTAAATTGGAATGAAATGTAAGCGTTGATGGCTAGCCCAATTTTTTTCTCACTACCTTCCTTAATAATTGCAGACTAAAAACGTCTAGGTGAGCTGCAAGGGGACGAAATCTGCGGACGTGGGAACGCCCTGATCTACCGGTGGAAATTAGTCATGATATGTATTATGAGTATGTCTTGTACATTGTAACAGAATAATAATAATAATATCGCCTTATTTATACTGCCCGATTAAGACTATTAAAGTCCCATTATTTCAGCAGTAAACCCAAGACATATTATTATGTGGTAAAATCCCAAATGGGAGGATAACTTGTCATGTCCCGGCTGGGTTTCGAACCCACGACCTTTGGAATCTTTGGATTCAGAGTGCCGCCTTTACCACTGAGCTACCGGGACAGACAATGAGTATGTCTTGTACATTGTAACAGAAAGTCGAGTGATGTTGACTCTCGTCTATTTACCATTGCAGGCTAGGACCGTGTGGGTGAGCTGCGAGGGAGAGAACCCTGCGGACGTGGAGAACATGGGCACCCTCAGCTACTACCCGTGGAAAGGGTTCCCCGGGTACTACTTCCCGTTCCAGAACACAGAGGGATACATGGCACCCGTCGTGGCTGTTCACTTCGAGTCACCTGCAAGTAAGTAAAATTCGAGTCACCTGCAAGTAAGTAAAATTCGAGTCACCTGCAAGTAAGTAAAATTCGAGTCACCTGCAAGTAAGTAAAATTCGAGTCACCTGCGAGTAAGTAAAATTCGAGTCACCTGCAAGTAAGTAAAATTAGTACAAGCTAGATAAGAAAATACAAAAAAAACACACACACACAAAAGGGTGCTAATTTAACAAATCGATGTAAAACACCTAACATGTAAAACACCTAGCGGGACCCACATGACCTATGGATCGAAAAAACCCGGGACGCTTTTGGGCTATCGTGAAAAGTTGGTCTATGAGGGTCAAAAGTTGGACCGGGACGCAGCCATTGATGTAAGAACCTAACATCTAATTTAACATATTGATGTAAAACACCCAAAAGGAAACATTTTCAAGAATGTTAAACGTCCTAAAACATGAGTTAACCCGGACAAAGGTTTCACACTCGAATGACACTAAAGTTTTTTTTATTATAATTTACTGGGGTTTAATGTCCCATTCTACAGTGAGGTCATTTTGAGATGGGGGTTTTACCCGCCATTCGCAAGAAACTTACGAACCTGCTACCCACATTAATCGCCAGGAATAGCTAGAGGGTTAGGCGGTAGAAAATGCTTTGAGTATTAACCTCGCCTGGTGGTTACCTTCCACTAAAGAGTGTTGTTATTATTACTTCGGTGTTCTTACGAGAACCGGTGTATTCAATGCGCCATCGACGCCAACAAAAGAGATTTCACGTTGGCAAAACTTTGGTCTCCTGTAAAAGTAACGTTGATTTCCATTTCCTGTTTCAGTTGGTGTGTTGATAAACATCGAATGTAAAGCCTGGGCCCACAACATTCACCACGACAGACATGAGCGGCGAGGGTCTGTCCACTTCGAACTCATGATAGATTAAGATCCGTCGGATGCATAGTCACTGAGCGAAATAAACTCTAAATAGGTAATCAATAAAGTAGAGAACATGCTGGTTAATGAATGGTTAGATAACACGACAAGAGACAGGCATGGCCTTGTTCAGGCCTAGATGTAGGGTCCAACATCTCCTGAAAGTGTAATAAATGATATAGTAGTTAGGGTCGAGATGTTTACTGAAAGCATAGATTAATCAGAGTTCTTTTTAGACTTTAATGACAAATAAAAGTTAGTATTTATTCAAAAGGAAACATGTACTGTCTAGAATAGAGTAAAATAAATATCTAGGTGATTTCAAGTACGGTTTTAGATGTTTTTGTCAGCTGCTAGTTCAAAAAGTAACATATTCGCTTTTGAAACAACTAACACTTGAAAACACCAACGTAAACATTGCTATTCCTCATCCTTACATTACCACTAGTTCTGGAAGTAATTGTATTTTATAAATACGCATCTTACTATCGATTTTTTCTTTTAATTTACTAAATAATAGACAATAGTGCTCATTTTATTTTCCAACTAAATTGTATCAAACGTGTTTTAATTATAGAAAAATATAAACCTTTGCATTCTAATTTTAACACAGAAAAGGTTAGTGGTATTGTTAGTAGAATTACTTGATAGGGAAGAGCAGACTAGTCAGGAGCTCAGATGGGGACCAGTACGAGTTGTGCTAAGGCATATTTAAATATATTTTATGTAATGCTCGAAAATCTTTAAGAAAGAACGTGTTCTTGAAACAAAAATATAACATTTCAGCTTTAAATAAAATTTCTGAATCAAGTTTTACTTTTAAAATTCTCTTATTTAGAACCATGTTTTTACTTAAAATTAATAGAAGGTAAAAGGCAGTTAAAATTTTTCTTGATTAACAAATAATGAATACCCAACAGTATTAAATATCATTTAAAAATTGTCTTTTAAAAAATATTCTTTCACATTACTAGTCAAATTGTTATCTATTGAAATGAGGACATTTTATTTTAGTATGTACCCTACCTACTTTCTACTTGTACATTAAAATTTGTTGTATTTTTAAATTTCCAATCATCATTGCTTTTGAACGAAAAGCATGTAACATTTCGATTTTTCATATTGAAAATGATACCTATCTATTGATAAATTAAAAATTAAAGTTTCATTCATGGAGGACCTTTGACCTATGTGTAGGCCATTTATTTATTCAACGCACATCTAAAGAAATCTAAAATACCTACAAAAATATTACCTAAACAAACCATTTCATTAAGTAAAAAAGAAAAACTTACACAGGTACCTATTTTTTACTAACACCAAAAAATTGACTGAAAATGCAAAGGTTTACATTTTACATAAAACTGACAAATGAATTCATCTTGAAAAATACACTCATTACAAGAAGAAAGTAACAAGAAAAAAATTGAAGAGGATTCCGCATTGATAGAAGTGATAGGACAAAGATTTTTTTTTATTATCATCTAATCTCAATAAAATCACATTTCAAATACCCAAATTACTCTGTTACATGAAAACTTGTCTACCATTTTAACATAATATATAAAATAGAAAATCAAATCCAACCAGTGTACAACATCCCTAAAACTATGTAATAAATCTTTGTCAGTGTAAACAATCACAGAATAAGTTTAAAATCTATATATTCATTTAATATTTTTTAAGGAAAAGTATTTGCTCAACTATAGATAAAAAATATTATCTATGAAATCCTAGTCCTGGGTAATGTTGATAATCAGGATGTATCAAATAAAAATTGTGAAGATTAAATTTGTTACACTCTGTGAAATTTTAATAACTAATAAAGAATACTTAGTGCTTCAACCTACTTAGTGCTTCAACCGAGCACTTGTCTTTAGATAAAATGTACAAGAGCCAGAGTGAATTTTGTTTTCTTTTTATTTACGCATAGTACACAAAGATATAATCTGTATGGCAGATTTAAATAATTAAATTTGATGTGAAGTTAAAAATGTGCACCAAACAAAATGACCAATAAATAAATTGTCGTTGCAATTAGAGAACGATTTGCTGTCTGGATATGAGTATTTTAAAAATCTAGATGCTAATACTATTTGGTTGACACAACTTTTCAATATTCTGGTTAGATTGTTCAAGAATAAAAGTATAATATATATCAATTTGGTAACCAATATTTGCTTTTGAAAATTGAGGATAAACAGAATTGAAAAGTTTTACGTCTTCAAGCAGGTTACATCTTATTTTTTGGTATTAAAAAGAAAACTCTTCCACAAACCCTTCTTCACCTTGAGATGTGCTAATGAGAGAAATTTAATTGGTCAAGTTTTATTTTGTTTTAGCGTTTTAATCATATTGGTTATCTTTTTAGTACATAATTATATCTCATACTTTTTAATAATCTCTCTACTCCATAAAGTAGGTTATCTCATCTATTTCTAGTCGTTATCATAGGACTTATATTTTCGTTTTAATTTACAAAAAGTAATGAAAAGATATACTGTAGCTAGTCAATAAAATGATGTTGCACGGGTTGATCGAAAGTATTTCGTAGAGTTTACCCTTGCTGAAGGGCAGAACTGATTGGCAAAGAGAAGAAATAAGTAGTTTGTGAATTTGGTTGAACAGATAATAAGTTGAACAATAACACGAGAATTACTCCTAGGGATGTACATTAAGATATCTAAATATATATAAGTATTGGCTTTTTCAAGTATAGAAATGTCCGACCAGGGATAGATTTAATTGTATTGAAATAGGAAATGTCCAGGTATACTTGGTGTATTAAATAATCAGTTCCCTAGGACTCATTACACAAAGTTAAAATCGCAATATCTCTGAAAGCTGCAAGATTAAGAAGAGTATTTTGACACAGAATTGAATTGTTTGATGAATAAATAATTTGTACATGGATATTATTATTATTATTTGAATAAGCTGTAATATATAAAAAATCGCGATTATCTTCTATTAAGATGAATACCTAATATTGTAGGTGATGTAGGTTTTTAATGTTAGTTTAATAATTAATGATATAATTCTACTAATAATATTGATCTCTTGTTTACTATTCATAAGTACTACAGAAGAGTATGTAGTATATCTAGTCGTATAAATAAAATCTTTAATGATAGTTTTGTTTGCATTTATTTCTAAGGGAATGAGGACTTCAAATGAAGCAGTAATAGCTTTTAAGCTCAGGCTTCTCACATCATGTGAGAAAAAAATTATAATCAGAGAGTGTTTGGTATCCAACACCTTTAGTTAATCTTCTCTTGTTAAGTCTGAAGTCTTAACCCAAGATCTAAATGGGCTCAAATATATTAAAATGTAAAAACATAAACTTATTAAATAATAATACTTAGTTAGTTAGTACTTATTTTACTTCATAATTTTAAGACCTATATTTACCCTTAAAAATAGGCGTTGACATTTTATTATTACCTACCTATGTAATGTACTAAATATCTAGTTGTTAAATTATTTATGAAATAAAACATCCATAAAATTATAACCTATTAATTCAATAGTTATCTGATATAACAAAGAAAGCTTTACTATGAGCCAGCCAAGACAAAGGCATGTATTATTATAGCTACATTACATCTATTGAATGAAAAACTCATGAAACAATCAAAGATGCATAGTGCATACTCTATGCAGACGCTCTATTTTGGTATTTGGAGATGTATTTTGAAAAGAATTCGTCGTTGCCTTAATATCAATTTAAACTAATAAATAATTTTACTGTTTTTAAAATAATAATCATGATCATAAAGTTTCATTGAATGACTCTAAACATGGAAAGTACTGATTAATCATACATGGGTTTATGAAAGAAAAAGGAACCAAAATTTGTAGCTAACTTTCCAAATCACAAGAGCCCATGAAAACAATTTGTAAAACAACTTGTTTTTGTTGGTTTGTTTTATTGACTTTATTTCTTTTTTGCTTGTAAAGCTGCCAGATTATTTTCTTTTGTTTTAATTTAACTTTGGTTTAAAGTATTCATTATTTTATTTACTAGAGAGAAAATATTAAATTAAGTATTTTTTGAATAGTAAGAAAGGTAGGTCTTATTAAATTTCAAGTAACTTTGACACCTATGGCTAATTTTTTTGTTGCGTATGGCAAAATAAATTCCATTAGAAACTCCTAATTTTGATGCAATCTCTATGTAAAGTAGGATGATGTTGTGAAAGCTCTTCAAATGTTATAATTAATAGGTATCCATTTACAAAACATAAAATTTGGTTCAGGTAGAAACTCTTCTGTTAATCCTATTTTTCCAACTAAAGAAAAGGAGGCAGTAGAAAAGCAGATTACAAATAAGATACATTTCTGCTAAAAAATATTACAAAGACTTACTCTATAGGTAGTACCTAGTTTCCTATCCAATACAAATTATTTTTGCACCCACACCTTTGTAAAAATAATGAACGACATTACATGATATAATTACCTTTCTATCAAGTTATTATATCCTACAAAAAATTATACATAGGTAACTCACAGATAGCCTAAGAAAAATAGCATTAATATGAGACCAGGATTCATTCTCATCTGGAATAGTTCATAGCCACAAGATTAAAAGCTTCACTTGTCTATATCATAAACTCTAAAACTTATTGCAAGTATTAGAAAAATACTTTTAATGGATAGTGCTAGAAAAATACCTTCTAAATAGTTTTATATTTGTAAATTGATAGCTAGTAAATATTATATTTGTCACTGTATGTGTGAAATTAATAATTCATTGAGGTGTTGTTTTTCTGTCAAAAGAAAAAAAAAAAAAATGGTTTAACAAAATAGATTTTTTCAATTAATAATAAGTAGGTCAATTTTTTAATGCAGATAGCATTTTATCATTTTGATGATACCGCTATCTGCATTGCCCAGACTGGGTGTCATCTAAGAGACAATAGTACCTACTTGCTAAGGAGAAAACCTCAATAGTAAAAGTGGGTGTTGTTTACACTTCTGTGTATTTGACAAAACTTTCTCATTATAGTGGCAGTTTGATACAACTTTATAATTAGAACACAAAATAAAATAAAATTGATTAACTTGCCTATCATCAGGTGGCTCATCTTTGACCAAGTTGAAAACTTGAAATTGGATTTAAAACAAATTTATAGATATGTACCTTGTGCCTATATAGTCATGGATTTTTTTATCCCTGGGTTTGGTATGGATAAATGCATCAAAAGAAACAATGAGCCCACTTAACATGTAAGAGTTGCATCTTATTTATTCTTGCTATTACTGTTTTTCATAGACCTATTCATAGAAGTAAATAGGTATTATCTATTAATTATTTAATTTTATTTGTTTAATTTTTCTAAAAATTAAAAAAAATATTAAATGGATAAAAAAAAATATATAAAAGCTTTTTTCTTTTGCCATATTGTTGGTAATCTCATTACCTTGTTTGATTATTTTAATAAAAAATTCACAGGTCAAAATTTGTATGTACAAATTATTGTTCCTTGTAGAACTAATCTATTTGGTCATGGTTTACTACTTCATGAGACAAAACTGTTCCAGATCCCTGGAACTATTCTTTGGGCATTCAGGACTAACTTTTTGCTGCAAGTCCAAATAAACATAGTTACTATGTCAAGTATTGTTAATTTGTTTTTGAGTTCTAATAAAATTAATATTACTTCAAATGTAATAAGTATTGTGAAAATGGTTTCATAACCTATCTACTTCAGGGTTCCTGCACACTTTTTCAAATTGATTTTCCTGATAACTAGAAGAAATGTTCCTTACATTTTTATATGAATTAAGTGTATAATCTACTTACCTCAAAAAAAGAAAAAAGTATCAAGGGAAAAGACTCCAGCCAGATCCATCATTTCCATGGCAGACCTTTCAGTTCTAGTCTAAAACTTTAGGGGGGGCTACTTTAATAGAACACCAAAGTGTAAAGTCAACTTTTTGAAGGTTACTGGGAGCGTAACACATTCACAAAACTACCTAGTAGACTTAAAATATTTTATCTAGTTTAAATGGTCCTTAACAGGTTAACAACCAGGCAAATTTTTCATGATTTTGACCATTGGACCAAGAACTTTTTCAAGAATTTCACTGTCATGCAAGTACCAGATACTGACCTTGTTTTTTTCAAGGTACAGATTAGTACCTCAAGAGTAAGTTATGTAAATACCAAATGCTAAGGTGCATTATCAAGCCCCCTTTCTTAGTTCTAGGTTTGAATTCTACCTTCAGTACCTTATGGGCCTTCAAAGTAGAGTTCAAAACAAGGTACAAATGTGTACCATATGGTCCCACAGAGACAGCTAGTCAAGGTACATATTTGTACCTCATGGTCCTATAGAGGTAGCAAGTCAAGGTACAGATACATACCTCTTGGTCGTTAACCTGTTAAATATTCTGAGTGACTAGTGCCCACAAAAACCACCTGTATATGTTTTTTGTTCTCTAAAATGTGCATGACTAAAAAAAAAAATCAGCATCACAGATATTTTTTTCCTCTCTCAAATGAATTTACCACTTTTGCAGTTACAAAATTAGTCAATTTCACTGAGAATTTGGTTGTTTCTCTTTTTTCCCTACCAAGAATTCATTTCCCTGACATATAAGAACCCTATACAGAAACTTACCCAGCCTGAGTGAGGTTTGACATCCAGTAGATTAATATAGCAAATAGGTTCAAGATAGAAGCTATTTTATAACATTAATTTTAAGTGCAAGTTTATAAATCACATAACATAACACGGAATCCGAATATTTCGTTATAAATTTCAAAAAATAACTGATAATTTTATTGATAAGAATAGGTTCAATTTTTACCGCTAAAAAACACAGACATTTTATTGGGAAGTGTGAACGAATCTTTTGATAAAAAATGAGTCTGTGGTTGAGTCGAGTTTTATTTCTTCAAAATAGATCACTGGTTGAATAATTTGCGGTTCAAGTATCATTTATACAACTTTATATCTCTAAAGATTTTATTTTACCAATGATTTTTTTATACACCAGCCGCAAAATCTTAATTATGAAAGTTGTGCATTTTATCAGGTTATCATCGAAAACTCAATAGGCAAACACCGCGGAATTTAAAATAACAGAAAGATATATTTCTGGATAATCAGGATCCATTAAAATTAAAAAGGGAAACACCCCTGTCTCAAGATAGTCGAGCGAGATGATCTAGCTGTTGAAAGGTACGTAAAATGGTAAAACCTCAGTTAAGTATAATCCATTTTCTCAATTTTTACGTGTTGGGCCGGAATGCTAGCATCGGTTAACTTCTAGCGAGGTTTAAATTCGTGATTCCAGCCCGATTATGAGTTGAGAAAGAGAAAGAAAAATAAACATGTATCCTCTCAAAATTCAAATTTCTCCAAAAGCTCCAACCCTGAAAGAAGTACTAAAAAAAATCGTAACAAAAGGAAAGAAGCTTTTATTTATCAAGCCATCCAGTTTGACTACTACAACAGAAGAAAGAAAGCAGTTAGGAGAGTTTTCAATGATACTAACAGATCCTGCCCTATCAATGTAGATGTTTTGAAAGATCACTTTCAACATACACTTGGCGTTGATAATCCAATGGTTGACAATGTAATGAAGTCATGTGATACTATTGCTGATGAAATAAATAATATTACACCTGATAATTGGGATATCTCTTTAGAAGACATAGACTGGGCAATTAGTCGCCTGAATGCTGATTCAGCCCCTGGGCCAGATGGTGTCATTGTCAGAGCAGTTAAGATAAAAGGAGTAAATGAAATCCTTAAGAAAATGTTCAACCGTATGCTCAGTCTTGGTGTTGTAGTTCGGTGTCTCAAAAAAGCACGTACAATTCTGATTGATAAAGGGGGCCAGATTCAGGAAATTAAAAACTGGAGACCTATTACTATTTTACCCATCATCAGAAGGATCCTAGAAAAAATTCTTGAAAAAGAACTTAGAGATTGTGCAATCATTAACACCAATCAGAGAGGTTTCATGTCTATGCCTGGCTGTGCAGTGAATATTACAATAGTTGAAAATGTTCTAGAGTTGAGCAGAAAAAATAAAGATGATTTATATTGCATATTTGTTGATGTAAATCAGGCTTATAACAATATTGGTCACAACCAAATTAAAGAATGTCTTGAGGGTATCAATGCTTCAAAAAAATTGAAAAACCTGATTTTTTTTTTTTTTTTTTTTTTTTTTTTCTAGCTGTTGAAAGGTACGTAAAATGGTAAAACCTCAGTTAAGTATAATCCATTTTCTCAATTTTTACGTGTTGGGCCGGAATGCTAGCATCGGTTAACTTCTAGCGAGGTTTAAATTCGTGATTCCAGCCCGATTATGAGTTGAGAAAGAGAAAGAATGATTTTTGCTTGTCAATCAGAAAACGAGTCTAAAATTGAAGTTGGCAACAATAAATCTCCAAACTTTACTATCAAGCGAGGTCTAATGCAAGGTGCCCCTCTTTCCCCTCTGCTGTACAATATTGCAACTAACCACATCATTGATGAGTTGACAGAAGAAGGTCTTATCAATAATTATGGTGTAAATGTTACCCAATCAGTCAAAATGACAGCCTTGGCTTTTGCCGATGATATTTGTTTGCTGGCCAACTCCTTACATTCAGCTGATATCCTGTTCAAAATTGTAAACAAAAGATTAAATAACCTTGGAATGTCTCTAAATGTTGCCAAAACCCAAGCTATCATTTTAAAGAAAGGACTGTGCATTAGTGATTGCTTCTCACTAGATGGCCATGAAATAAAACCTGTTACAAATGAAAATCTTGTCAAATATCTAGGAACAACTCTCAGAGAAAAAATTATCCTTGATAAAGAAACAACAATTAAATCAATAAGTGAAAAAATTGATAAAGTAACTAAATCACCCTATCTTAAAGCTGATCAAAAGTTGAAAATTTTGAATACATATGTCTGGCCAGTTCTTACTTATAAACTACAAAATACACCACTTGATAGATGGAACATCCCATTCATTGAAGATCTCGATAAAATGATACGCTCCTCTGTCAAACAGATTCTTGATATACCTAGAGATGTGCCGGATGCTGTCCTTTATGCAAGCCGTAATGTTCGTGGACTACAAATGTTTCGATTTGCATGGGAAATATCGGTCCAGAGGATGAATCTCTTTCTATCACTCAAAAAACAACAAGACCCTATCATTACTGCTTTGAAAGATATTGACAATGAAATTAAAACCTGTTTAAAAAATTTAGATATTGACATTCCAGTTGATGAAGCTAAAGCAGCCCTAGTCCGAGATAAATTGAGAGAGAAGGAATTTGTCAAGTGGGAGGGAATGAAGTTGAAGGGGGCAGGAGTTAGTCTTTTCAAGGAAGTGAAAAGCCACAATAAATATGTAACAACTAAAGAAGGCCTTACTAATAATGAAGTAACTGAGGTGATAAAGATGTGTACCAACACAGTAGCAGTTAGAGCTATTCCTGGTAGATCCAATGATGGTGTGCAGTGCCGCCGGTGCCCAATGGGTCCCGAGAATAAACCCACTGAAACACTTGCACACGTACTTGGAAATTGCCAGTTCAGTCAGCTCCTGCGTATAAATCGCCATAACACTGTCCGAACTATGATTGCTAATGAATTTAGAAAAATGAACAAATATGAGGTATATAAAGAAGTGAGTGGTTTAGCTGAGGATGGATCATGCAGAAGAATTGATATAATGGTCATTGACAGGAAAACTAAGAGAGGTATAATTATTGACCCAACTATCCGTTTTGAAATAAACCAAAATCAACCGATGGATGTCCATGAAGAAAAAGGTAATATTTATATCCCTACTATACCTCACTACAAGGAAAAATACAATCTTGCCCATATTGAGGTCATCGGTATCATGATCGGGGCAAGAGGTACCATTACCTCCTTCTTCAGAGATTTCTGTCGACGATTCAACATCAAAGAAGATGCCATTAAATCAATTGTCCAACATGTCATTAGATCATCAATATCAATGATCAGAAATCATATATATGGACCTCGTTAACCCTCATCTACTCTATATTCATAAATCTATAGTACTAATCTTAATATTGAATAATGCCATGTTATAGTCAAAATTTCTCCCTGGGTTCTGTGTCCTAATTTCATCTTAAATCAACTCAACTTCAGTACTGGTATTCTTTGTCTTCGGGCAGCCTGCTGCTGGGCAGGAAGACGGCATTTCAGCATATCTCTCTGGGTAGTAGGTTTGTGAGTTTCCTGCAAATGGAGGGTAACACCCCCATCTTGAGATGACCTATATGTTGAAAGGGACGTAAAACCCCAGTTAATCAATTTTCTCAATTAATTTCACATTACTGTTACCTGAAAGCTATATCTTTTCTGGGTTTCTAGATGAATAGGTACCCAGTTACCTAATTCAATAGCTCCCTACTCACTGTTTTCAGTGTTTGAATTACTGAAATACTGTGGTGCCCTACTGTTTACTTTTAAGTTAATTAAGAATACCTACTAATTACTTACTTCACAACATACAATACATTTTTAGCTAGATATCTATTATGTATATAACTTAGTAGGTGCCCACATCAAGGACCTTGCACAATGCACATATACCCTTTATCCTAGACCATAAAGTCCCTACAGTCTCAGTACTCCGTTGAGGCCAATTACATTTAATAACATGGTAAGATTATTCTGTGTGGTATCGGGGCTACTCTAGGGTCTAGGGCTCCATTATGTCCACCCACGTAAGCTGAAGTATTTTTCCATTGAACTCTTTGAATTTCTGAGGATATGAACTTCTAGATCCTTTAGAATTTTTCTGAGGTACCCTGACTTTTCCATTTTGCAAACATTCTGCTCTGATAAAAGCACTACAATGATTCTATCTCATTATCAATTTTTAGGTCTTTTTTGTTTAGTCTATGAACATATATTTAAAGAGAGGTCTATAACAATTGAAGTACTTGCCCCTTGTATTCAGGTTTATCAGCTAACAACAGTAACCACTAGACTGGTTTTATCTCATAGAGGTAAGAAAAAAATGTCAGAATTTTTACAACGCTCAGGCAGAAATGAGTTCGGCTTTTGCAGAAATTGAGATAGACAAAATTTCAAGGCAATCAGAGTACGTTAACAGGACCCGCTCTGGCCTCAAAGTTTGGAAATTTGCCAAATTTTCGAGGTTGAGCTGACATTTTCGGCCATAACTCGAGAACGAAAAATCATACGAGCTTTAAAGATATATCAAATGAAAGACCATTTTGTCGGCTTTATTTTGTTGTAATATAATAGTTGCCGAAATCTTAACGGTTACTGACTAAATGAAGAATATGTAGTCGAAAACGGGCCAGGTACCCAAAGTAGAGCATCTAAGGCATGATAGGATAATGGGTGAAAATAGTTATGATTTATAAAACTTATACATATAAATGTTAGAAGATTAGTTTTGAATGATTTTTTGACACATTATGAAGCTATAAATACCCGTTTTTACCTACTTGATAGTTCCTGACAGGTTAAGGCATGGCCAGAAAAACAAAATAATAATACAAACATATTACGTCATAGTTATTCTCATTTTTTTATTGTAGAAATACAAATATCTAAAATTAAAAGTACAAAGAGGTAACATTTCGTCAAAAAAATACAAATTAAGCAGTAAAACTTAACTTAGTTAGTTGCGAGAGGGGTAGAGAGGGAACTTTTTGAATAATCAGGATAGAGTCTCCTACATTTACTCACAACTTGTGGGACAAACTGTTTCTGACATTCCTCTCTAGTTAGTAAGTCGCTGAAGTCACTCATCATCATGACTTTTCATCATGTGACAAAGTTGGATCGAAAATCCCAAGACAACAGTTTCGGCATTCAAGTACCACAGGTGATCGCCATGAAACAGGAGCTACTGTAGACCTCCCTTCTGATGGGCGTTAAGTGACACAATACTTCCCATTTAGGTACTGGGTCAACACGAGCGCACCGGAAGGTGTCTTGAGGTGCGCTCGTGTTGACCCAGTACCTAAATGGGAAGTATTGTGGTGCACAAACAATTGTAACCAAATTAAGAATACAATTTTTGTCGGCACGGGGGATCGAACCCAGGACCTTCCGCATGGCAATCGGTGCTTAACCACTGAGCTCATCGCGCTCTCATATAATTTATCTGGATGAGGTTCAGTTCTACTACCCATTTTACAGTCAAAGAGGCTTCTCAAGACAACTTCTAGAATGTTGTGACGACATGCTAAGGAGAGCAAGTCCCGCTCTAACAGTTTTTCTAATAATGTGCAGCCAACAAAATGGATTTTCATTTGATGTATCTTTAAAGCTCGTATGATTTTTCGTTCTCGAGTTATGGCCGAAAATGTCAGCTCAACCTCGAAAATTTGGCAAATTTCCAAACTTTGAGGCCAGAGCGGGTCCTGTTAACGTACTCTGATTGCCTTGAAATTTTGTCTATCTCAATTTCTGCAAAAGCCGAACTCATTTCTGCCTGAGCGTTGTAAAAATTCCGATATTGATTTTTTAAAACCAGTCTAGTAACCACTATGGTCTGTGAATCTAGTGCTGTGGGAAAAAATCTTGTTCTTAACTGTCTAAACTAGACATTTACCATTAAATTAGTGTTAAATGTCTAGTTTAGACGGCAAACTTAATACTGTGACTTTTGGTCAAGATGAGCAATATTTCACCCTCTAATGCATTTAATAACATACTGATTCTGCTAAAAAATTAAGAAAAAATATTACTTAAAAGTCCATTTTCTAGGTAGATATGTTTATTTTTGCCCCCAAAACCTTCACTGTGAATTATTTTATGTACTGTTACAGTAGATAGGATCAAACTTAGAGTTAATACTAAAATCTCATTTTTAATTTTGATTTTTAAACCTATGAGGGTGAATTTTTCAAACAAGTTAAAATATCAAAAATCAAAGTTATCATTTTTTTATGAAAAGAGGACTGTAACATTCAGAGTCCTTGCCCCAGTTATAATTTTATATATGGGCTAATTACACCATCTTTAGAAAATAGTACTTGCTTTAATATTCAAGTTTCCAAGAATATAAGAAGTGAGGCCAACTCTAAATTCATTGCCATTGCACATTAATTCATAATACTTTTATGTATATTTCAGGTGCTATGTAATAATTTGGGAGATATATTATATTTTTACAATATTACAAATAAAAAATCTCTTCCATTTTTTAACAGCTCTTGGCAAGGTCCCCATGACGCATATTGTATCACCATGAACATCAGTAATACAATATTTCTCAATGGATTTATTATTTTCATCAGTTACTATGTGTACCAAATGTACTCAGCCCTAAATATTATCAACCTCTCTGAGCTAGAGAAATGTCCATTTTGTTATGGAACAACAGCATGTAATAATTTATTTAATGGAAAAATCAAACTGAACTCTTCCACTTCAAATATATTTTACAACCTGATCAACTTACTAGCAAATAGTAAAAATGTTTACTATGGTTCCTACAAAGTTCAGTCAGGCTACAAAGATATTGTAGTGAAAAAACTTGCCAATAATAATGAATTGAAAGTGTTTGACACCTATATCAGTACACAGTTTGGTGTGTACAGTGATTTCCAAAAACTGGAAAAAAAATTCAAGACTGAAATCAACAATTTTCATGTGTCTAGAGATAATGTTGATGTTAAGTTGAAGTTATGCCCAGATTTGCAAGCTTTTGACGTTTTACTAAGTGACAGACAGTCTATGAGTCCAGAGGACTATATCAACTTCTATACACAGCTTTATGTTAATCCAGAGCCTATTGTGATACAGGTAAGCATGACAATGGTGGTTATTTTCAATGCTACGATTGACTCCAGTCCTCTTTGCAAAATATATTAGCTCTAGGTTCAGGAGCACCTCCCTACTAGTGGATACTGATAAATGACAAATAAAGGGTTGGGTGGAAGAGATTGCCACAGGCAATAACCCCGCCCTTTAGGTAGGACATTATTGTTATTTTCCTTTTTTTTACTTATTTATTTTGTCATTTGTTTGTTTTTTTTTCTTTCTATTCTTAATTTTATACTGTTACCTGTACTTTGTCCTCCTAATAAAGCTTTAAAAAAAAAAAAAAAAAAAATGACCTAATTATTATTTGTACATTTAAAATATAATATAACTATTTTACAGTCAAATTGTACTTTAAAATTGAACTACATACCTTCACTAATTTGTTGTATGATGATTCATTTACTGACTGCTTGACCCACTGATAACTGTAAATCTATTTATTTTTTAAGATGAGTGTTTCACAGGCTTTTTATTTTGTAGCCATGTAACATTAGCTACTGTAGACATTGTGGTCTGTGTTGTATCTTGCTCATCCTATAGTATGCCTCCTCTCTCATGGTTCAGAAGTGACACAGTACTTCCCATCTAAGTTCTGGGTCAACAACACACTAGAAGGTTTTGAAAGCATTCTTTTTGTTTCTCTGAGATTTAAACGTGGGACCTTCCACATTGCAAGTGAGTACCTTACCACTACGCTAAATCGTGACAATACCTATAAGGATCACATTTTATTAAGTTCAAAGGTTCTTATTGTGAGTAGTCTAGGAACACCAGACAAAATCTAAAACTGAAAAAACGTTATTTAATTCTATATTTTTCTATACATATTTGTTATTCCTACATTTTATTATTATTACTTACCAGGCTCTGAATGCATCAGAAGGTTGGCCTGTACCTCACTACTATGGCAGCTGTGGTAGGCTTGCTCTATTTGAAAACTGTGGAACCCGTATCAGTTCTCTCTTGGACAGCGACTGGTGCCATAGGGTGAAATTGGCTAGAGATGCATTGTACATTGCATACAACTTGACATACTCACATGAGAGGTTTGTAGTATTTTAAAAATAATTATGTATTTTCAAAAGCGAGCCCTTCAATTATCTGGCTAGGTGGTATATTCCTAGAGGTACACCTATGTACAATATACAAAAATAATCTTTAGCACAGAGGACTTTGCATGGAGATTAGGGTTGTCCTGGTAATGTCAAATAAATGGACATTATTTGTTTGAGATTTAATTTTAACTTAAATTACTTAATGCTGAGATTGCCTCCATGGCGTGTGGTTTAACGGTTCTGCCCATGGTCCAGCAGTCCCAAGTTTGATCCCAGGTCTAGCAAAATTTTCTATAAAAAAAATCCGTTCAGTCCCAATACGTGGGGCTGGTATTTCCAGCCCAACCCAAGCTGGTTGAGGTTAATTTGGGTAGCTCGTACGATTCCCAGCAAGTGGAGGGTAAAAGCACTATCCTGATCAGGACGTCAAATACAAATAGATTGGTTGGCCTCAGGAAGGACATCCAGCCATAAAAAAAAATGTGCTACAGCCAACAAGCCTCAATCATGAGTTTGAACAATTCTGACCCCAATAGTAACATAAGCCAATACAGGATAATGGCAAGGAAAATATATAATACTGAGAATAATAACTATTGCGTCCTCTTCCACCCAACAGGCTGAGTGTGTACCTGACTGATGTGTCCCTGGACAATCTGGTTGTCTCAGAGGAAGGGGCTGTGAAGATAGTGGATCTGGAACACACCATAGTTGTGGATCGACTCCCCAGCAGCACAGGTATGTTTTTTTTGTGTAATACTTGGAGTTAAACTGTTTAAAAAAAATCAGATTCAAAATCCCATTCAATTCTTAGGGTTCCCAATTAACACAATCATGCGCGGCCGGTGCTAAGGAGCTGCAGAACTGCAGCACCCCCAGACGAAAAGGAGAAAGAGAGGATTTTCTCAAGTTCTAGCTAGTACACAATGAAAATTATCATACATTTGTAGATTAATTAATCCATGATTATTTTGATTTGCATGGTAAACAAACTCAAACTCTTTAGATACTTACTTAAAGAACGACTCTATAAATATCATTTTAGTCCGACTTATGTGGCAGCACCCCCGAATCATTTTCTCAACGGCCACGCCTAGAACAATATAGACCTTCATAAGTTCCACGTATAATATCACAAAACATGTGTCAATTTCGCCCTTACTTTTCAGACTTACCATCCTCTTGGTTTCTTCCACATCTCAGTCAGCACCAGCCATGTGACCAGTGCTTTGCTTACTCTGCAGATGATGTGTGTGCTCATAGAATCAGTGATCACAACTTTTATGCAGTTTGTAAGGTAAAGTATGCATAGTTTTTGTTTTGTACTTTGTGTATTCTGTACACAAAATACAAGTATGTGTATTCTGTATTTTTTAACAATCTCAGAGCATCTAAGGTTGAATATAATAAACTACTGTAATACCTACGTAGGGACTGTAATAAACTACAGTCCTTACGATCGTTGATCACAAATATATGGTTCAGGACGAGCCAACTTTGAAATAAAGTTGGCTTGAGACCATCATTCCCTCCCCTACAGCTGTAGCCAAGCTGCCTACAACAACAATAATGAACTACATATTTTAAGAAAAAAATAAATAACTTCTTCCTTTTTGCTCGTGAATGTTCCAGGAGGTGCTGAGTAACAGCACTGCTCTGGGGCACCGCTGGCTCCTCCACTCTCCTCCCCCCTCCCTCATAGGAGAGGCGGCCCTCCTCTCCTCTCTTATAGAATCCTGCATTGAGCCTCCCCCGGGCGTGTTGAGGAAGAATCTGGCCAGTCAGATGATTCGAATCATTGACCTGGCTCTGAGCGAGAAGTGCTCGGAATCCGCTGTGTGAATCACAAGGTAGGTATCAAGTATGAAAACTGTATAGGAAGTGTTGAGGAAGAATCTGGCCAGTCAGATGATTCGAATCATTGACCTGGCTCTGAGCGAGAAGTGCTCGGAATCCGCTGTGTGAATCACAAGGTAGGTATCAAGTGTGAAAACTGTATAGGAAGTGTCTGGCTGGGGGACTATAAACAGGGAGTAGACCAGCAGTCTGGCTGGGGGACTATAAACAAGGAGTAGACCAGCAGTCTGGCTGGGGGACTATAAACAGGGAGTAGACCAGCAGTCTGGCTGGGGGACTATAAACAAGGAGTAGACCAGCAGTCTGGCTGGGGGACTATAAAAAGGGAGTAGACCAGCATTGACTTGGTTCTGGGGGCCCTTGTCAAATTATTAGCCTCCTTGTAAAGACAGTGGTAGAAGTGCTGAGTCATTCCTGCACTGTCTAGCTACGATCGTTCACGATAACGCCACCCTATGATAGGAAGTGTTGAGAAAGAATTGACCTGTCAATTTATTTATTTAATTGCTGTGCAATAGTAGTCACCCTACTTAGACCAGTGTTTGTAGTACATTATTTGGTTTAAACATGGGTCCGAATACCCTAGCTAGAAGTCTGTATTTTGGATTTCAGTCACAGACGAGCTCTGTGGCTCAGTGGTTAAGAGCATTGGTAACTGACCTTCGGGTTCGAATTCCGGCCGGAGCCGAAAATTCTGACCGAGTTTTTCTGTTCCTGGAATGGCATGAGTGTATGGGTAACCTGAAGTAATGCGAAAGCGATTCCGGGGCACAATTACCTTCTTAAAAAAAAAAAAAAAAAAAAAAAAAAAAAAAAAGGTTCAGGCATCTGAATAACAACTCTGTATGTAAGCTGTGACTATTAGCGGAGTTATTGAAAAGTTCTGTCATTTAACACTCACTGCAATAGTGATAAGAAAAAAACATGTTTTATTTACTTATTCAATCGCTGTACAATTATTACAATATTGCCAATTTATTTACAATTAATAGACATAACATTGAAAATAATCCTACCTTTTCCTAAAAAAAAAAGAAAAAAAAATATTGTATTTCAACTGTCAAAATCAAATAAACGCATACAATTTAAGTTTGGATTGTTTTATATGTTCAATGCTTCATTCAGTTTGGTGTGTCCAAAAAATGGATATCACTGAAACATGTAACAGAAATGTTGGAGGTTAAAAAATAATCAGTGACTCAACTGCCAAAGGGTTCAAAAATATAATGAAGTTATCAAAAATATTACCGAGATTATAACACAGAGTTATTTCAGCAAATCACTGAGATAACTGACACAGTTATCCAGAAAATCATTGAGACAACTGACACAGTTGTCCAGCAAATTGCTGAGATATGTAACACAGTTATCTGGAAAATTACTGAGACAAATGACACAGTTCTCCAGAAAATCACTGAGACAAATGACACTGTTATCCAGCAAATTACTGAGACAAATGACACTGTTATCCAGCAAATTACTGAGGTAAATGACACTGTTATCCGGCAAATTACTGAGACAGCTGACACAGCAAGGCCATTCCCCGCATGACCCAATGATCAGGAGGCACATTAGTAGGCAGCAGCATGGCAAGCACAAAGTTGGTGGAATGTCCTGTGGTGGACAGTGTGCCCTTGCGTTCAGCCGTCTTGTATACTGGACAGTTGTAGCGAACAGTGACTGGCATGTCTGCCTTCATCTTGGGCAACAGAAGCATCTGAAATGATATTATTATTATTAATAAACACTTTATTAGA
The DNA here is from genome assembly GCA_024516035.1 of Bactericera cockerelli. NCBI lineage: Eukaryota > Metazoa > Arthropoda > Insecta > Hemiptera > Triozidae > Bactericera > Bactericera cockerelli. The sequence goes on from CM044956.1 coordinate 39,489,018, forward strand.
TATAAAAGACATATGTACAGTACAAATAATTATTATAACAATGAAAAAATGGAAACAATTTATACAATTTCCTTCATCACAATGAAATCATACTAACCTTACAAGTTTGATCAGATGTACTCATATGTCATACTTGAACAACGTCTTAACAAACATATCAATCATAGGGTATCATAAATAATATTATCACCACTCTCTATTAAACTATGTTTATTGTATAGTTATATAAATTTGTATTAATTGTTCATTGTAAATAAAGATTGATTGAATTTTTTATAAAGAAATTATAACAAATTTTATTTTTTGATATACAGGGTGTTTCCGTGACTCATTAGGTTAGGCTCAGCCCAGCATTAGCCATCCTAATATGTATAAGTCAATCTTGCAACGGAGCATTTTGATTTGTTTAAAAATATGGTTAAATCCATGTTTTTCCCACAGGTGGAGACCGTCCTCCGATCTTTCGATGTTTAGATCTGTTATTGTATAGGTATATGCGGTTTATTTGTGTTATTATATTAACATCATTTTCCCAAGTATACTTTATTACTTGCTCGCAATGTCGTCACTATTCGTTAACCATACAAGTAACTACTCATTTTTCCTCACGAGGTAGGAGTGGACCCTAGAACATTCAATTGTAGATTTATATATAAAAAAAAGTACAGAGCTGAACAAATTCTCCCCTGCCAGCTATCGAACCCGGCTAATCGTGCGTGCAGCTATTACACTCAGCCATGGTGACAACTAATACATCTTTTATTAAGCTCATTCATACCGTAGGTAGGACATCGTATAGAACTTTGGGTAGGGCCTCTGCCAGAACCATAGACTTTCGGTCCCATCTAGCACCGTCCAGGAATAGCCCTTCCACGTAAACCCCATCATCTGGGGGGTGGGTAATCTGCAGGTCGTGTTTCAATACCTGCAGGAGAAAGCAGGGCCTTATATTATTGATATTCAAATATTTTTTCCTCTTCTTTTACTTTGCCTTTTCCCAAAGTCCAAACTTACTTGGAGTCGGCATTCAATTCTTTATTATAGTGAGACAGAATATTATACAGAGTGCGCACTTAAAAAAAAAATCATAGTAATTACAATACATGTGGATGGACAATATTGAACTTTACAACTACGTGGTCAGATACTCAAATAAATTATTAAAAAATCCAAGCACTGTGATCTCAACAACAGATCACGAATCTATGCGCTAGATTGTTTACATTACAAGTCTGGTCCCGTACGCTTAACCACATAGATTACCAATTAAAAAAATAACGTTAAATATACAAAACCTGTAAGAAACTTAAAAAAAACCGTAACTTAGGGCAAAATTAATAGACGTTTTTGTAATACCTCTATGGCGCTAAGTCTCGGATTGCATACTTTCTTACATGGGGAAAACCGATGTGAAGCAACGACTTAAGTTATTGATTTTGTCTACTAATTTTGCCCTTAGTGTAAACTTGCCTCAAAATCAAATACGAGCAAATCGATGGGTATTTTATATTTCCGCGCATAGTTCTGCTGAGCTCCCGTGAGAAAGGCTTGGGTGAAGAAGAATCCCGAGAGCCAGAAAACAGTCGGAGGACCTTCATCATACCATTTCTGAAACAAGTTAAAAGTTTGACTGTGAACATCACAAGACACAAGTATGACTGAAGAAAAATATCCAAAAGTTTTATAAATTATTAAAACGAAAATCCTTAAATTGACGAGTTGTTCAACTATCTAATAAATAAAATATATTATATTTTTTTTAAATATTCAAAAAATTGTTTCCGCCCGGGATCGAACCGGGGACCTTCTGCGTGTTAGGCAGACGTGATAACCGCTACACCACGGAAACTTGATATCTGTCGGGGCAGAAATTGTATCACAACAACGCTCCTACGTACCAACTCATCGCCACTCTGAATAAAATTGGAGAAAGTGACGTATCGAATGCATCGAATGAACTAGTTGTAAAAAAATACGAGACTAGCCGTTTGCCCGTGCTTTGCGACGGGACTAAATTTCAAATTTACAAAGGCATGGCCGTACTGCTGGACAGCAATGCCTTTTTGAACTTTTTATAATTTTTCTGGACATATCGATAATGGTTTTGGGGGGGTCAATTCTCAGACATTTTTTGCTATCTCTTACCGTTTTGGCTAAACGACTCCGGACAAACAAACATAGGTAGGTAGGTAGGTAGGTAGTCCTTTTTTCTGTTTTATATATAGAGATAAGAAGGACTTTAATTTGATAAATTTTGTTCCCAGTTTTTCTTTACATTTTGTCCAATATTATCCGTTTTATAAATGTTTGTTGTCACACTCGCAAAATTTAGATCACGAAATATTTCCTGATGCACAAGATTTTTCTTAATTTCTTCTTTACTTTGATATTTTCATCAACTTTTAGTATGTGTAGTGCAATGTTCAAACCTCCACCTTAACCTCGACCTCACATCTTTTGTAGAGTTTGATGTATTGTGCTTTGAACGTCATGGTTATCTGTAATGTACGTGGCTGATGTGGCTCCTAGGATATATGATTGTCACCACAACCATCCTAAATCCTTTAGTTTAGTAGAAGTTCAAGGGTTGAAGTCATAAATAAAATTTTGTTTTGAAGTTCAAGGGTTCAAGAGTTGTTGAAGATGAGAATATCGAGGGGACATCGTATTGAACTGTGGAAGCTTAAAGTTGATGAAATTTCTTTTCCGATTGGAGTGTGGAATTTAAGTTAAGGATCTAGCTGTTGAGGAGGTGCCGGAGTCAGAAGTTGGCTTCAAATTCTTGATGCTTGAATGTTGGTTTTAGGAGGTCAAATGTAAGAATCAGTGGTTGGTTTTCTTACTTCAAGTTTGGAAAGGCTTCTTAAATTGCAGAGTTATGTTATATTGGTTATGTTATGTTAAATCACTAGCTGATGCTCGGATTGTCGAGTTTGTTCAGTAGGTTATTCATCAGTTGTTTCTTTTTCTTTCAAAATGGGTAATCGAGTTGTCCCTGTTGATACCTATAGACAGGAATTGCCTCCAGCAGTAAGTTGTTAGTTTCACCCTTTGTACAATAATTTTACCCTTTCTACTAAATTTTGTTTCATCATAAATTGAAACTACATATTTCAATTTACGTTTTTAGAAAATTCATATTAAAGCAAACATATTTTTTTCCTTTCAAAAACGAACTCAATACCTTCTTCATCGGATTTATTTTATATTTCATGGTTTTACTCGTAACTTGTTCATATAACTTACCTGTAGAAACTCCAGTCGCTCCAGAAAGTCATGCATGTAGCTGCCCAGTGGCTTCAAGGAGGGATAAGACTTCTTGGCCCACGCTCCAGGGATCTTACCCACCACTATGCTCTTGTACACCTCCTCCAGGTCAAACGACATCACGATCAGACCTGGGAACCATTGAGGAAATCATGAGAAACTTATCTGTACACCTCCTCCAGGTCAAATGACATCACGATCAGACCTGGGAACCATTGAGGAAATCATGAGAAACTTATCTGTACACCTCCTCCAGGTCAAACGACATCACGATCAGACCTGGGAACCATTGAGGAAATCATGAGAATCTTATCTGTACACCTCCTCCAAGTCAAACGACATCACGATCAGACCTGGGAACCATTGAGGAAATCATGAGAAACTTATCTGTACACCTCCTCCAGGTCAAACGACATCACGATCAGACCTGGGAAGCATTGAGGAAATCATGAAAAACTTATCTGTACACCTCCTCCAGGTCAAACGACATCACGATCAGACCTAGGAACCATTGAGGAAATCATGAGAAGCAAATCTGGGTTAAACCGACCGGACACAACGGAGGCCTATACCCTGGACCCTGGGGTGGATCCAGTACCTCGTAAAATTATCCAAGCATGCTATATAATGTAAGCGGCCACAACGGAGTCCCGAAAATTGTCTGTATCAAGCTGTAGGTATTAGGGTAAGGGCTCGAGAGTCTAGGCTGTAGGGTATAGGCCAGGGTCCTCGTTGTGGTCGCCTACTTAGGCAGCGGAGTTGTAACCTGGAGATCGATGTTTCGAGCTCGAAGTATTGGGAATAATAGCAATTTCGTGTTTGATTAATTTATTCCGACGGACATCACTCTTGTTCTTAACTAATGATAAAAATATGCGAGTATCAGGTTTGAAATTCGTGCCAGGCAACATTAATAGCTGTCTAACACATAAGTTTAAAAAAGACAAAATGAATAGACAAAATCCTCTTCACAAGTTCAAGTTAGTTTTGAATTTACGTCACTTAAATATACAAATTCAAGACAATTTTAACCTGAGTGATATAAAAAGTCGTATTCAGGAATGAATACATTGTTGATATTTAAGAGACTTTTTACCTCTGATGGCTTTCTGCATATTTTGTCAGGCTGTCTCCTGGATCAGGTGGAAGTGCCGAATATATATATAAACTGCGAATATATGGTGGAAGTGCCACCTTTTCACTGTATTGAAGCTCGGGGTAAACCTACCTTTGATGGCTTTTTGCACATTCGTCAGGCTGTTGCGTATAGTGGAAAGCAGAGTATTGAACCTCCCCATCTCCTGGACTAGAACTGTGTTCATGGACTGCGAGTACATGGTGGGGTACTTCTCCAGAGCCGCCACTGTATTGAAATTAGAGGGCAACTTGTGGAGAATATCGGTGGTGACGCGAATGATCAGTTCCTCGGTGGCTTTGGCGTCTCCTGCACTGCCTCCCGCTTCCTGTTGAAATCGAGTGGCTGATTTATTTATCTTTTTTTCCGTTAGGCGCTTTAACACCACTGGTGTAGTGGGTCGTTCGGGCTATTTATCTTTTAAAAATCTGAAAATGAAGTTACACAAAACTTAGTACATTTCTCAACTGATGCCATAAGAAGCACTTTTAAAAATTATGCAAAGAAAAACGGAGAACTTTCAAACAGAAAGAAGTAGAAAAAAAAAGTTTAATTTTGTTAATTTGAGAAAGAGAAAAAAGAAATTTCAATGACTTACCTCAAGTTTCAGCTCTATTCTTTTCCATTTGTCCTAATTCCATGGAAAGCGTGAAAAATATGACAGTAGATCATGTTTGACAAAAGTTGGAATGTTTTGCAATTTTAATAGCAATGTGCTAAAATCCACTGAGGGGCAGTCTAAACCTCTGAACAAATCCTATTCACCCTAAATAGCTTTTGGTTGTTAATAAAATATTGATCAAGATTTATTTACTGTCAGCTGTCAGGTATTAAATATTTATATACAAATTCAAATTATTAAAACAAAACTTCTCCAGGACCAGACGGAATCTATCCAGTTATATTGCAAGAAGGATTGGACCTCATAGGTCCAGTACTGTGCAAGCTGTTCAGGTCTAGTCTGGCCCTGGGTTACATTCCCAAGTGTTGGAGAAGAGCAAAGGTCGTCTTTTTGGCTAAGCCAGGCCGGAGAAATCTGAGCCAGGCTAAGTCTTTTCGACCGATTAGCCTCTCATCCTTTCTTTTGAAAACACTTGAAAGATTAGTCGATTGGCGTCTGGAAGAGGACTTCATATATAGGATTCCTCACAACCCCAATCAGCATGCTTATCAGCGAGGCAAATCAACTGAAACAGCGCTGAACGAACTTGTTAGCAAGATTGAATTAGCGCTGAATAATCAAGAGATTGCCATGGCTGTCTTTCTAGACATAGAGGGTGCCTTTGATAACACCTCTTTGGACTCCATAATTAAATCCATCTCGGGAGCAGGTAAAACTATTTCCGAATGGGTTACACAGCTCCTCAAATCGAGGACAATTATCGCCGAACTCTTAGATTCGAAAAAAGAAATCAATGCAACCAGGGGCTGTCCTCAGGGGGGAGTCATCTCTCCAAGGTTATGGAATCTTGTTGCGGATGAGCTTCTTAACGAACTAGATAACGAACGACTTTGTCATCCTAGTCCGAGGAAAATACAAAACAACTTTGTCTGAACTACTTCAGTATGCTCTCTCAATAGTTGAAAAGTGGTGCTTGAGTAGGGGGGTTAAAGTCAACCCTCTGAAAACCACTTTAGTACCTTTCACTAGAAAATATAAGCTAGGCGCCGTCCAGGCACCCAAAATTTTTGGTGAAAGAATTGAAATTGCTGAAGAAGTCAAGTTTCTCGGAGTTTATCTCGACAAGAAATTGACCTGGAATCAGCACATTAAGAAAACCACAGACAAGGCTAAGGCTACACTTCATATTGCACGAAGGTCTGTTGGCAAAACTTGGGGTCTGACACCAGCAGTAACTCGCTGGATATACACTGCTATAGTCAGACCTCGAATCACATATGCATCCTGCATATGGTGGAAGAAAGCTGAGCAGCTAACTGCTCAGAGGGAGCTGGAATCAACACAGAGGTCAGCTTTATTGATGATCTCTGGTTGCTTCAGAACAGCACCCACATTAGCTTTGGAAGTCATTCTAGGGCTTCCACCCTTATATTTATTTATCAAGGGGGAGGCCATCATGGGTGCTTTCAGGCAATCAATCAGTCGCTCTGGCAGGCTACCCGCCCGATACAGGGAACTGATCGAGAAATCTCATGTGACATAAAAGCAGAATATGCCGGTTGACTACATGATTCCCAAAAACAACCTTGACCTTTCCTACGAAGTACTAGTCAGACCTAGGTCAGACTGGGAAAAGGAATCAAGCCAAGAAATATTATCTCATGCGGGTATCAAATACTATACAGATGGATCTCGCATGAGTGGAAGCAGTGGGGCGGGCCTTTGCGGGCCAGGCTTCTGTAGAAAATCTGAAAGCTTAGGTACACTGGCAACAGTGTACCAGGCCGAGATTTTCGCCATTATAATGGGAGCCAGGCACGCACTGGAAATAGGCTGGAAAGGGAAGAAAATTACTTTCTTCTCCGACAGCCAAGCCGCCCTCAAAGCTTTAGAAACATACCAAATTAAGTCAAAATTGGTATGGGAGTGTGTTGGAACACTTAATGAACTAGCCACCCATAACAAGGTAAACTTGGAATGGATTCCAGGGCATAGTGGTCTCCAAGGCAACGAGGCTGCAGATCTCCTAGCAAGAGAGGCTGCAGAAAAAAGCTTCACTGGCCCTGAACCGGTGCTGGCCATACCCAAATGCCTGGTCCGTTTTAGTGCCAGGAAATGGGTCATGGAGGAAGCAAATAAAGCTTGGAGAAACTCCAGTGGCATGCGACACTCTAAGTTAACGCTAACAGGATACTCCAAGAAACTCACTCAGGAATCTCTGTCACTCAACAGAAATAAACTAAGATTAATAGTGAGCCTACTCACTGGCCACGGACCACTTAGGAAACACTTACACAGATTAGGACTCTCTAGAGGAGAACCAATCGATTGTAGGCTATGTGGTCTGGAAGAAGAAACAGCAACACACATTCTCTTCGAATGTGAGGCGCTGGATAACAGGAGATTTAGGATTTTCGAATCCAGTAATCTCGAAGATCTCCATAACCAAGAACACCTCGTCCAGAGACTGACACTTCTCATGAAGGGAACAGGTTTCTGGACTTAGGGCGTTAAGCATTGGACAACCACTCTCAACTAAGCCCAGTTGGGCCGTCATAGGCACAGAACTGGGAAATAGGATGAGAGATTTTCTCCCTGGTCACAATAGATCTTACTAGGTCGCAGTGTTAATTGTATGGTGTTTCAGACGAAACCCTGCAACCAGGTTTTATAATAATAATAATAAAAACAAAACTTGATCAATGGTAATGCCTAAGACATTCTCTGATTATAGTTGTTCATAGTAGGTTTAATACGCTTTGATTTACCATTACAATTACTGAGAAAAAATAAAATAAACCAAAGGTACCTACTGTCAAAATAACCCTATGCGTGCTTAGTATTCTTGAAAATGTATGTACTGGACTTATCACTAGTTAAAAGTTGAAATGACATCGGAATTTTTCCATGTCACAAAATTTCTGTTACTCATTCGAGATTCCATGGCATTCTTTTAAAAAAATATGTACTACTATAACTTACCGTACGTTCCTGTAGGTGGATGTTGGAAGCAGTGAAACAAGAAAAATTATTAAACTTTATTAAAAGAAAATATGATCAAACCTTTTGATATTTTTTGTGGATAACAGTTCAGTTTATTTTAATTTGGCCTTCAAAATTTCTTTGTTTCAGATTCATACTCACAATTACCTACCTGTACAGACATGCTATTGTAAATTTATCTACTAATGTACAAAATTACAAATGTAATCCCTCTCTTCAATACTGACCTGGGTAAGTAGAATATTGCTCAAAACCAGATTGGTCTCTTGCTGGTCTTTCAGGATGTCCGCGTTCTCGTTCATACCGAATATAATGGGACTAGCCACCAGGGGCAGATTCTTGATGTACTCTAGAAAGCCATCGTAATCTGGCGCATTAGGAGTATAGTAGAAACCTGAAATAAAATATTAAAAAGCTCTCAGAAAGTGCTCAATGCTATGATATTGAAAAAGATCTTTCATTGTCTACATCTACAACTAAAATAGATGAAAAAGGGAACCCAAAAAACTAGAGAACAGTCAAAAGAAATTCAAAACTTCAATAAAAGAAAGTGCAAGAAATATGGTAGATTTTTTCCTGAATAATTCAATTCGCGAATTTTCTATACATTAAATAGTAAAAATCGAATTGAAAAAGAGAAACCAGAAATTAAAACAATAATTTCAGCTAAAAAACTGAAAAAGAACTCTTTATAATTTCTTTAGAACATATGTACTTGTATAAGACTCTTTAGAATTTCACAAAAAACTTACCTAACGTTCCTGGTGTTGTGCAAGCGTGGAAATATACAAATCATAGGAAATTTTAATTCATCTTTTTTTTTAATGTTTACGTATTTTCAAAATATGTTTGTGATTATGAATTATGTGTAGAACATGTGTAGAAGTCTCTTTTCTTTGCCAATGGTTGCCAACACAATTTCCACTGCGAGTTGAAATCTTTAAAAATCGCATCAATTGTTATCTTACCACTCTTGTGCTTTACAATAACCACTCTTCCCAGACAGCACGGCAGGTGACTTCCAGTCTGGATTTAAGGTGGAAATATCCAGGTGTATAAAGTCAACTGGACCTCCAACTGTCCCGACAGCTGGATTTTTCCATCATGGATTAAATCAGTTGACCAGCCACCTGGATATTTCCAACAAAAATCCATCTAGACTCAGTCACCTGGGCAGTCAGCTGGAAATATAACGACTCTCTCCAGCTAGGACATAACTAGAATTAAGTCAGTTGACCAGTCAGCTGGAAATGTTCCATATTTTTCCAGTTTACATAAAACGCGTCCTTTGTTGAAGACGCCATCTTTGATCTTTCTTAATTTCAGAAATTGTGATATTGGTGATTGTAAATTGTTTTAAAATAATTAATAATTCTTTTAAATATTAGGTATTTCATTTAGTTTTGAACATTTTTAAATACAAATATCATTTTAATTAGTTTTGATCTTTTTTACTGGAAGTGTTTAGATAAAACTCGTCCTTTGTTGAAGGAAATTCAGAAGTGTTAAAACTCGTCCTTTGTTGAAGGAAATTCAGAAATTGTGATATTTTTGTGACAAATTGTGAATTGTTTTAAATAATTAATAATTCTCTTAAATAATAGGTATTTCATTTATTTGAACATATTTTAAATACAAATAATAGTTTAATTAGTTTTGAACATTTTTTTTTATAACTACTGAAAGTGTTTACTTTGTCATTTCTGAACTCCAAATTTGCTTTCGAGATGTTTCAAAAAATAGTTCTTTAGTTTGTCTAAATCGTGAATCGTGACAGAAGAAAAGGAAAGGACAAGAAACAGTTGATACTGGATCACCTTTTTCATCTGACAATAACCATCCATTTCTAGAGACATCCACTTGGACCCTAATGAACTTTCTGCACTCTGCTGTTCCTGGACTAGCACAATGACTATTAATCTCACCTAGCCTAGCCAAGCCAAAGTAGGACCATGAATGCTAGTCTCATGTGTTAAGGGAAACAGATTTTTTTTTGCTCAAGATCTCTTGACCATAGGTTGGCTAAAAAAAAGGTTCTGGTTCAAGCAAAGAAACAGCTGAATGCATAGTGCTAGATAGTGAAATTTTTCACTCTGTGGATTTTATTTAGATGTACAATACGTACATATTATTATAAAATGAATATTTCAATCATAGGTGGTTCTGCCACACTAAAAAATGATGTTTACTTTGTGACATGCTTCCTGATTACTTGATTTAAAATTAATTGGCCAATTTACTGTGCACTGTTCATAATAACAATAATAACTATTGTGCTCTCTCTACCTACTCTACCACCTTATTACTATGAAGCCCCTTAAATTTTGAGTTAATTTTATTTCTATTTAAAAAAAGTGTTCCACACTATTGTGTTTTATAATTTCACTAGTCTTAACAAGTCGATTTTGTTTTAATTTAAGTATAACAATGTTTTTTGGTAATAATTCTCAAAGCAAACAACCCAGCAATTCTAATTAGCCACAGCAGTATATAAATTGTCATGAAGGATTACATATACATAAAAACATTCACTAATCCATGTTCCACCACGTTAGACATTGCTTAACTTTTGCAATTTCATGAAAACTGGTGTACTCCATGCCCCATCTTCATTTTCTGCTGGCTATTAGTTTATTTCTTTGTTATTTTTGGTTTCACAAAAGAAATATATTTTAATTTACATAGTATTATTATTTTATTGTGATTATGTACATGTTATGAGCATATTTTATAATTGGATATCATTATTTTATTTCTATACTAGCTAAAACCTGGCATTTTGTCACCATTAAGGGTTTTTCTCATGGCCGGTGTCCCAATAAAAATAATAATAACACTTTTAATTGGAAGGTAACCACCAGGTAAGGTTAAAGGTTATGCTCAAAGCATTTTCTACCACCTAACCCTCAGAGTCTTATTATTATGTGGTCACAACCATAATGAGGAAAATTTTGAAACAACGGAACCCTACGCTAGGTTGATTATCTGACTAGCGCGTTAACCACTTGATTACCAGTGCACTTGAAAATTGTATTAGATATTTTAATTTTGATAATTTTCTAGTATGTTGAAGGTGGCTTAGGGGGGGTGAACTCTCAGTGAGAGTACCATTTGGTATTGTAACCCCAAGAGGACATAGTCAGCCAGACATGCACAACTTTGAGTTTTATATATGTATAGAGATTATACCTACTTAGCAAATACTTGTGATACATTGGTACAAGGTCTTGTGACATGGTGGAAATTTGATAGTGCATTTTACACTTTTGGGACAATTTTTTTAATAATAAACACTTTTATTGTAAAAATATAATAATGTTAAAGAGTCTTATTTGAATTGTTTGTTTAAAACAGATTAGTTATTTTCTTTTTCTTTCCAAATTTCTATATAAAAAAAATATACTCAAAATTGATATGTTAAAAAAACCTATTTAAAATTTATTACTTTATTTTTATACAAAAAAAATATTCTTCATGAGATTTGAATGTATGGCCTCTAAATAAAATAACTTAAATTGAATTTATGCCTAATATACATTTGTTTCTAGTATTTTTATTACTATTATTATTATTTTTTTTTTTTTTTTTTTGCAAAAAAATGCATATAATGGGATTCGAACCCACGACCTCAAAACCAAGAGCGTAGCATTTAATTATTATGTAGGATAATGTACAGTATAGGTAAATATGTATGTAAGCATTGGGGTAGTGACTTCTTATCCCATCCACTAGAGAGCGCTACTAGTAGCTGGAAATAAGTGGAACAAATCCAGTTGACTTTGGGCAACTGACTTCCAGTTAAAAGTTGGGTTACTTTCCAGTTCATTTCCAGTTGATTTCCAGGTGGAGGTCAGGTGGAAGGTGGAAAACTCCAGCTGATTTCCAGGTGGGCAAGTAGACTTTTTCCACCTAACAGTATGGTATACATCCAGTTGACTGTGCTGTCTGGGTTGTGATTAACACAAATATAATAACCTAATGGGTGGTTTACCTGATGGGTCGAACAGATAGTTCTCGTCCTCAAGAGCTGGTGGACAGTAGAACTTGTTTAGAATGGTGGTGAGAGTTCTCCTGTCCCAGTCATCCGTGACTCTGCCGCCGTAGTTGCATTCGCCCGTGAGGTACCTTAGGGCCTCGTACTGAACATCCTGAGAACAGTAAAATACATAACAGTAAAAGTTTCATTTCAAATATTGGGCAAATGGCACAATGATTTTTTTCTTCGTCATTAATAATTAAACAATATAATACATTTCTTCCATGTCGTCTGAAGTGACAGTAAAATCTATGCATACTACCGAAATCCACTTCGTCTAGCAGTAGTTCAAGTACTTTAAGTGTCATTTTCACGTCATACAGAAAAAGGGTTGGGTGGAAGAGATTGCCATAGGCAATAACCCCGCCCTTTAGTTAGGACATATGTATATATTTTATTTATTTTTTTCTTGTTTATATTATTAATACTGTCAATTTTATATTTAATTTTTACCATTGTTTGTCTGTATATATGTTCTGCTAATAAAGAGTTTCTAAATAAATAAATTAACCTGCAAAATATACAGAGAAGCCCCAATGTCAATACCATGTTGAATACTCGTCAGATCGCTGAAGTTAGCAACTTCAAGCAATATTAGGACTCGGTGGGCGATCACTGTAGTTCAAACCCTTGTGATGAAGACTATTCTCAGGCTAAGTGAAGTTATTGCTATTTACTGGTTTGTGTGTTACCAGAGTGTTACCGTGGTGTTCTCTGAAGTACAACTCGAAAAAATTGTGCTTTAACAAGTCTGCTCCACTTAAGGAATATTGCTGCAAACAAAAGTACTCAGCATACTTTATTCCTGCATATCTCCTTTCGCTTTCTCTCTATTCCCTCTAGTAATTTAATCTTTGCGTCTTTGATTCGTTGGATTAATATCTTGAACGACAGAGTCTAGCACCATGACTTTTAAATTCAGTGTGATATTAGTAGAGGTTTGCCTTCTATTCGCTCGTTATTGGATGATTCTTCTGGTAGTACCGACAAATTCGCTTCCTAAAAACGAATCTTTTTGTCAAATTTAAAAAGTAGGTCTCCATATGAATGACATGTTTCAATCTAGAGTAGTGTTTCATGTAAAATAATTCAATGTGAGACTTGATGATAGAATAGATAGAGTTATGAAAGGAGGGGACAGCATAGCAGTGGCGCAACCTACTGGTAGAGAAATTTACTTCAGTTAGAACTGTTTGTGTTTGTGTTGATATGTGTAAATCTTTTTCGCTGTTATCGCCAACGTTCATATCACGTTGAATACACCAGTTCTCGTCCGATCACTGAAGTTAAGCAACGTCGAGCGTGGATAGTACTTGGATGGGTGACCGCTTGGGAACACCACGTAACGTTGGCGACACCTTTTTGGTTCTTGTTGACAATGTTGACTGAGAGTTTCTTGGAGCTTTTGTAAAGTAAACATTTTGAAAAATCTATGGAATAAATCGGACATCATGTCGCTTTCTTAAAATTATGTGAAGGTACCCTTGAATGAAGCTAAAGTACAGGTGACGAGATTTAGCATGTGATGTGACCTTTAGATGCGAAGTGGACGATTTTATCAAAATACGGCTTAAGATTACAATGTGAATTGTGTGAACAGTACGGGAGTTTTAGAAAACATGGCCTTTGTTCCAGAAAACACTCTCATATCCCTCATAATTTTAACGAAACAACCAATCAGAGTGCGTCGTGTGACGGTTGAAAGGAATATTAGGGAATTATGAGAGTGAGACAGCTTTATGGAACAAGGTCTAGTTCATCATCAACTCTTGAACCCAGCGCTGCCGCATTTCATCTTCATTTGTACCTATTCTAACAGCTCCACATGAGAGGGGAGTTCATACGTTATGCTACATCTCGTTACCTGCACTGAGGAGGAGACCGGGATGAGCACTGGATCCCATTCTACACTTGAGAGCAGAAAAAGCGAATCAAACTTTTTCCTCCACCAAATCTGCGATATCTTCGAAATTACTATTTCTATCGAGTCGTAAGATATCTCAAAATGTTGTAAATTTTGTTTTCTATAGTTTCATAATTTGATTGTTAAAAAAATACCTACCAGAAGCCGTAAAAATTAAATTTTACTACAGGGTGTCAAAAAAGAAGAAAAAAATGATTTTTTTTATTTTTAACAAAAGGTTATAACATGAGAAATAAACAAGATTGATTCGTAACAATGGTGAATCAGTATTTTGTGTTGTCTCCCCGAGCTCTAATCACAGCATTGATTCGTTTTGGCATTGACTGGATCAAAATAACCACAATATCTTGGGGCAACCTCTATCATTCTTCAGTGAGGGCGATCTTGAGCTCTGCTACAGTCTGGGGAGCCGGTATTCTGCCTCAAACACTTCGTTTGAGTTGGTCCCATAGATCCTCGATCGATTTGAGGTCGGGACTAAGAGAGGGCCAGTCCAAAGTGTCAATATTCTCCTCACCCAAGAACTCCCGAACACAGTTAGCCGCATGTGGGCGGGCATTGTCATGCTTGAGGAAGAACTGGTGGCCCATAATTTGAGCGAAAGGAACCACATGGGTCTGCAGGATGTTATCAATGTATCGCTGACTGTTCAGGCCACCTCCCGCACCGCATGTGATGAAAACCAATTCAGTCTTTCTTTCAGTTGAAATCCTATCCCGCACCATACAGGAACCACTCCCGAAACTGACAGTTTCTGTGATGTATCACTGAGCATACCTTTCTCCCGCTCTTTTATAGACTTTTTTCCTTCTGTCATTACCAAACAAACACACCCGGCATTCATCAGTGAAGAGAACAGAGCGCCATTGCTGGGGTGTTCAATCCACGTGTTCTATGGCGAATATTAGTCTCCTTTCTCTGTGCTCTCTGGAGAGTTTGGGTCCAGATGCAGCTCTCTTTGGTTAAATTCCAGCTTCTCGAAGTCCTGCAGACCCATGTGGTTCTTCTCGATCAAAGAATGGGCGACCAGTTCCTCCTCATGCACGACAATGCCCGCCCACATGTGGCTAACTGTGTTCGGGAGTTCTTGGGTGAGGAGAATATTGACACTTTGGACTGGCCCTCTCTTAGTCCCGACCTCAACCCGATCGAGGATTTATGGCACCAACTCAAACGAAGTGTTTGAGGCAGAATACCGGCTCTTGAGCTCTGCTACCGGCTGTAGCAGAGCTCAAGATCGCCCTGACTGAAGAATGATAGAGGTTCCCCAAGATATTGTGGTTATTTTGATCCAGTCAATGCCAAAACGAATCAATGCTGTGATTAGAGCTCGGGGAGACAACACAAAATACTGATTCACCATTGTTACGAATCAATCTTGTTTATTTCTCATGTTATAACTTCTTTTGTTAAAAATAAAAAAAATCATGTTTTTCTTCTTTTTTGACACCCTGTAGTAAAATTTAATTTTTACGGCGTCTGGTAGGTATTTTTTTAACAATCAAATTATGAAATTGTAGAAAACAAAATTTACAACATTTTGAGACATCTTACGATTCGATAGAAATAGTAATTTCGAAGATATCGCAGATTTGGTGGAGGAAAAAGTTTGATTCGCTTTTTCTGCTCTCAAGTGTAGAAAGCACTCTTACTGTCAAAATCCCCAAATCTCCTTTTCATCCGTCAAACTTCGTTCAAATAACGATCTCTCTGAATACTTCAACGAAATTTGACGGTTGAAAGGAATTTTAAGACTGACAGTGCTTTCTGGAACAAGGTCCAGTAGGCCGTTCCAGAAACACTCTCATAATCTCCAAATCTCCTTTTCAACTGTCATACAACGCACTCTGATTGGTTAATTTGAACGCAATAACCAATCAGAGTCCGTTGTGTGACGGTTGAAACGAATATTCAGGGATTTTGAGAGTGGAGAGTGTTTTTGGAGTGGGCTAAAGGCATTACTCTGGTTGACCTCACGTTAACAGAATAGTCGCAGGAACTTCGACTCTTCCCTTCCCTGACTTTCCCACTCACCGTATACTGATCGAGGAACATTTTCAGCTGAATAAGGCTGATTTTCAGATCGCTCTCATTGAACTGGTACTTTATGTTCCAGCCCAGGGGTCCGAACTTGATCCTCTCGATTATGAGCGCATGGAAGAAACACAAATTGAACAGGAGCTTCCGGAACCTCTCCGGCTGCTGTGATGTGTTGAAGAACTCGGGGTTGCTGATGGGATCACTCAGGTAGGATCTGGATCAAATTCAAAAATATTGACCGATTCAAAAATAAAATAGTCAATCCCTCATCCCTCTTCAGTAATTATTTTATGAACAAATACTCCTCGAACTTCTAACGAAATACGGACTGTCATTCGTTAGTGCAGCGTTAAGCCAGTTTTACATCCTGTGGAACATTTTGTATCGAAACGTGTCGCTAAATTTTGTCATGATTTTTTAATACAAAGTGGTGCAAACAATGTTTTAGTCACTGGAATTTGATCGCATTTGATTCTGAAGGAAGAGCAGAGCATGAAACGTTGAACTTTTCGAAACAAAATGCTGTGCACAATAGGAAACCGTTCTTAGAAGCTCATTGGTACTCAAGCTATCCTGATTTGTGAGAAGTACTACTCTTTGATCAAGTTTACTGCATCTTGACTCGCTCATAAATACACCAATAGGATTACTGAAGTTATTCTATGTCCAGCAAGGTTAGGGCTGGATGAGTGACTACTATGTTACTAATATATTAGACCCTCGTTTTGGTCTTATGCATTTGATACATTTATATTTTTTTTTTATAATTTACTTTAAAAAAAAAAGAAAAACTGCGTAAAAAGATTTCGACTCCCCTTTGACCGATCATAAAAAATAAAATAATGATAATAAATAAAATTATGTGCAGATGTCAACAAATATTTTAATTAATGTTTTTTAATATTACGAATTTTCAATATAAACCTCATCATACTCACCTGTTTATATTGGCCCGCAGACCTTTGGGCGGCTCGTTGGTAATCTTAACTCCATTCTGTAGGACACTCACAGGAAACAGGTTGGATGGATAAGACGTAAGCCACAGGCGGAAGTCTGCATGCACTGTCTCGGGGTTGAAATTTTCGCACACCTGGGCATTTTTAAAAAGATGTTATAATACTTCTGTGTCCGTGAGACAGGTACATATATTATATAACCTGTCTCCCGGTGGAGTATTATATGGACACCTAGATCCAATGAATAGGCTCTTTTTTTAGTTTGAATGCCCTGGGACGTGAGAGAGATGTAAAATTATAAGACCCCAATAATCATGACAATAAGATTGCATTTCAAAAAAGCGTCCGTTCAAGATATATCGCTTCGCAAACGGACAATTTATCTACAATTTATCTACAACAACAGACTTTATTAATATGATCCGCTGTCAGTTGGTTTAGTTCCTAAAATCCAGCAGTTGTGTTGGTGTTCAAATTTTCAAGGAAAAAAATAGTTAAGAAAAGTTCCTGTATTAACTGGTATCCCAATTACTACATGTGAAGAAATCTATTCCCGTACAGATTTATTCTTATGAAAGCAATTATATACTTCTGGTAAGTGCAGTAGGACACCTTAAAAAAGCAGAGAGCACTGTCTATGTTCACTTATTAATTATATTTTGTCTTTTTTGGAATGTGAGACAGTAATCATAAGAAAGCTCAAACGTAACTCATTATGTAAAATAAAAAAAAGTTTTAAGCTATTAGGTAGAACAAAAAATATATACAGTAGAATACAATGAAATATAAAGAAAAACAAAAAGATTATACAAATATACAAGAAAGAAAAAAAAAAGAAATGTCCTACCTAAAGGGTGGGGTTATTGCCTGTGACAATCTCTTCCACCCAACCCTTGTTCATCTAACATTAGAAGACATGGACTTACTTTCTCGAGCACAGGCATCCAGCTCTTGGCCAGATGGCAGTTCTGCAGGAGCACCCAGTCCCCCTTCTTCAGGCCGTCGTTGATCAGTTTCACAGCTATGGGGCCCTGGCCTTGACCCAGGGACAGCGCGCTGAACTTGCTCCCGCCGAAACCCTGCAAAGAGATTCATCATTCACCGTAATCGCAGTTTCTTTTCTCTTTAGTTGAATTTTATTTTGTTTTGAAAAGTGACATCATGAAAATTTACACATATTCCTCGTATTTGATTGGTTGAAAAAGTAACACTGTTTGTCCAAAAATACCCGACTTTCCGAGCTGTTTTGAGAAGTGCATAAGTTGTCTGTCGTTTTATTATGACACCAACACAAAAGTGTTAAACATAGTAAAACTCAAGTTTTATTATTTGTTTTCCTACATAATCAGAGAGGCATAGTGTTTCTACTTTATATTTCATCATTATCTACCTTCTCTCTTGGTTTTACCTGTATAAGAATCCTACTTTCACTGTACCTGTCTATTCTGGTAGCCCAGTGGTCTAGGCATGGGTCTGGTTACTGAGGGTTCGAATCCTGGTCGAGACATGACAACTTATCCTCCCATTTACTATTTTGACAACATAATAATACGGGCTTACTTCTGGAATAATTGGACTTATTGTCCTAATCAGTTAATATAAATAAGGCGATATTGTTATTATTACTTCTTCCGAAAACTTACATACCATATCATCAGCAAATTTGAGCAGCACTGCTGTAGGATCCGCGCCAGGAGTCAGCAGAAAGATGAGAGGAACTGTGCAGATTGAGTCATTGTAGGAGGATACTATGTCGAATGGAGGCGGCTCTACAAACTTCTGACCCATGTCATCTGGAATGGAATAGAAAGCTGATTGAATTTGAATTCAAAACATGGGAGGAACTGTGCAGACTGATTGTAGGAGGATACTATATCCTGTTTTAACCAGCGCAGCGTGGCTCTAGCTGGGGGGGAGTGATGGTTTCCAGCCAACTTCAGTTGAAAAGTTGGCTCGCTCTGAACCACCTATTTCTTAGTGTAGACTGAGTCATTGAGTAAAAACTGTGACATTCTCTCGTTATCACAAACAATCAATCTAATATTTTTATTAGATGGATAAAAGCACACGAATAGCTCACTAGTTAAGTTCTCGCTTATCATGCGGAAGGTCGTTCGAATCCCCGCGCCGACAAACATTTGTATTCAAAATTTGGTTACAGTTGTTTGTAAGGGATACCTTCCGTGCGCTCGTGTTGACCCAGCACCTAAATGGGAAGTATTGTGTCACTTCTCGCCCATCAGAGGGGAGGCACACTACGGGATGGGCAAGCTACAACACAGACCATAAGCGTCTACAGTAGCTCCTGTTTCATGGCTACGAAATCAAAAGGCTGTGAAACACTCATATTTAAAAAAAAAAAAATACTTTTCTTAGATGTTTTTTTCCCTTCAAATAAATTTAATGTTACAACGGTTGTAAATTTAATTTGATAACCTAATAGAGAAGTGGAAAATTTGCATGAAACACCGGAGCGCGTAGGTAAATTCCTGTGAGCCAGCGAGATTGTTTTTTTACCGTCTAAAAAAATTCTTTGTATTCTTATTCTTTTGTTATACTAAATCTAAAACCAAATATGATAACCTATAAAAGCACTTGCAACTTACATATGACGAAGTTCTGTATGGCGGGCACAACCTTATCGAAGCGGATGCACCTGAGCACGCACAACTTCTGAAACTCGTCCAGTTTTTCGTTCCATGGTGCAGGCAGGTCTGCATCTTGCGGCTGCTGAGAGTCGTAGATCTTCTTCCATTCCTCGTGGTGGGCTATGAAATGCTCTCGAATTCCCTGTGAATGATCAGAATATTTTGAGATTTTAGATTAGATGGGATCTCAAAAAAGAGTAGAAAAAATCCTATTATAGTAACAATATCATCCACAACAAGGAGATAGAAGCAGTGACGGAGAAAGAGATAGAACCAGTGCTGGCGGAGATGAAGAACGGGAAGGCAGGAGGGAGGGATAGGATAGTGGGGGAGATGCTCAAGTATGGGGGGAAAGTAGTTGTTCAGGTGTTATGCGCGCTCTACAACTACTGCTTGAAATTAAAAACAATTCCGAAGGAATGGAAAATTTCGAAAGTTTGTTTACTGTTTAAAAAAGGAGACACCAAAGACCTAAATAACTATAGACCTATCAGCCTACTATCCGTTGCTTATAAAGTGCTTTCAAAAATAATTGTCCGCAGAATCACTAAAGTATTGGAAAGTAATCAACCACCAGAACAAGCGGGCTTTCGGAGTAGCTACTCAACTTTAGATCATATTTTGGTGGTCAAGGAGGTGATTAGAAAGTCGGAGGAATTTAAAATACCAGTAGTAATGTGTTTTGTTGACTATTTTAAGGCCTTCGACTCTGTATTTATTCAGTCCGTACTGGAAGCACTCGAAGAGCAAGGGGTAGAGGAAGAATATATACAGTGGATTCACAATACCTACGTAGGTAGCATCATGGAGGTCGAGGGAAAGGAGGTGGAGGTGAAGAAAGGCGTTCGGCAAGGGGATCCTGGGTCCCCGAAATATTTCAGTGCGGTGCTAGAAAAAGTATTTAGAGCAATAAACTGGCAAGATAAAGGGCTAGAAGTAAATGGGAAGAGATTGAGCCACCTTCGCTTCGCTGACGATATTGTTCTCTTTTCAAATTCTTACCGAGAAATTCAAATAATGATAGAAGAGTTGGTGAGAGAAGGTCGGAGAGTAGGTTTAGAGATGAATATAAGTAAGACAAAAGTAATGAGAGTGAATATGAGTGAGAGAGAAATATTGAGAATAGGAGATAAAGAGATAGAGGAGGTAGAAGAGTTTGTGTATTTGGGAAGTTTGATAAGTAAGAATGACGAGTGGGATGAGATAAATAGGAGAGTAAATTTAGCCTGGGGTTCCTTTTCCAAATATAAAAGTTTTCTTAAAAATAAAAATATAAAATTAAAATTAAAGACTAAAATATTAAAATCGTGTGGATGCGAAACCTGGATATTCAAGAAAAAATATGTCACCAAACTAAGATGTGTAATCAGGAGGATGGAACGAGCAGTATTGGGAGTCACACTAAGGGATAGGAAATGGAATTCGTGGGTGAGGGATAGAACAAAAATGATAGATGTAGGTACAAGAATGTGGGGGTTAAAATGTAACTGGATAGGACATGTTTTGAGAAGGAATGATGGGAGATGGACGAAGGAGATATTGCATTGGAAGCCAAGAGGAGGAAGTAGGAGGAGAGGGAGACCACGAAAAAGATGGGACGCAGAGTTGAAATGTTTAGGAGGGGAGGAGTGGTGGAGGGAGGCAGAAAATAGAGAGGGCTGGAAACAGCTGAGGGAGAGGGGTGTTACACTTCTTCTTAAGTAGGTAACATCTTCCCTGTGGGCATCTGGACCTTGTACCATAATTCAGGTACAGGGTTCAAATGCCCATAGGAGGCCTTCAATTAGACGAGTATGTTTTATTAATTAAAATATTTTTTGTATGTATATAAAATTGAATAAAATATAAGATAACTATGTATGTAAATAACTTGTATTGTAAATTGTAAAATAATATTTTAATAAAGGCTATTTTATTTTATATTTTATTTTATTTTATTTATTATTTATTTATCATCCACAGACCCCGTATGTCACATTTCCAAAATTTTGAATTTGATTATCTTCTTAATATATGTATAAATGTCAAAGTCACTGACTGACCACTGACTGATCATCGCTCTACAGCCCAAACCGTAAGTCCTAGGAAGCTGAAATTTGGTAGGTAGCTTTGTCTTATAGTCTAGATGTGCAATAAGACGGGATTTTTCGAAATTCCCACTACAACACCTGCCATTGGCGAAAAAGAAGTTTTTGCTTTCACGACCATACCTCGGCCCGCAAAGTGGGCGACAGCCCGCTAGTAATGAAATAGAAACCATCAACAGCATAAGCTATTAAAAACAAAATCCAGAACTTCTATCTTAATTAGTTATTTGTTCTCGATATATTTGAATGTCTCGATTATATGGGACTCGATTTGTTTGTACATAATGTACAAACAAAATTGAATCAAATTCGGGTTGCGGTTCACGAGATAAGTAAAAAGTTGGAAGTCAGGCGCATGGTCTTAATCTCCAAGAAAACTTGTTCGAAGTCGATTAATTTAAAATGGGACCATCTACAGTACGTCTCCTATAAGTGCACACAATTTCTTAGGAATCCGCTCAGTAGTTTCTGAGGTTTGCACGAAGCAAGAAGAAATGCTACAAATAACAGACAGGTTACAACATGTCCAGAAATACGAGTGTTGTCCGTAAACGAGGGTTAAGGTCTCCATTTTTTTAGTTAGCATGATTTTATTACAAAACTAAGTACATATTCTGAAAGCTTGGACTGTTACCTATTACTTTCCTTATCCTATAATAAGGAAAGTATTGTATTCGTCGAAAATTTGACCTACCCAGTTTTTCACATTTCTGGACGAATTTTAGCCTCAGGATACCAAAAAAGTTGTTTTCAGCCATTGGTCCGTGCGTCTGTCTGTCTGTGAACAGGATATCTCGAGAACGGTAAGAGCTAGAGACTTGAAATTTGGTATGCTAATTATAATTATACACCAGACGAACCACGAAACTTTTGGTTGCAATCGGCCGCAGACTGCGGCCGCAGGACCGCAAATATTGGCCGCAAGCGCCGCTCCTTTGAATTGGTTAAAGATACAAAAAAAGTTAGAGAACAATTATGTCTTAGATTAAAAAAGTAATAGGGGTCTATTCTAATAAATTTTTTGATATCTTGAACTTTTTGGACCTCGGTCCCAATTTACCGGTATTTTGGGGGGACCCGCTTTGATTAACTTTTTTATTATTTATCGTAGATGGGGGTTGTGACATATCAAATCCAATGATTTTGAGGTGCTGATTACGAATTTGATATTGATTTTTAGCTAAATGTTACCTTTGAGTCACCAGTGGCTTTTGGTCCTGTTCCAATTCCTTATAATTATGATAAGGAAAGTCGTGTGATGTTTACACCAGATTTTTTTTCTACGTAGTCCCTGTTACGATCGACGCACTTTTCATGTCGTTGCGGGAGCTTCTTCAGACCCGCGTCATACCACTCTCCCGCCTCGCGAAGGAAGATATTGACAGCTGCCTTGAGCTCTTCGTCACTGGAAACATGTCTGTACAGGTAGGTAATACGTTCCCAAGTGTTGTTACAAATTGGGAAACAAATAGTAGTCACGGGGGGCTAAATCAGGGCTGTATGGAGGATGGTCAATGATTTCCCACCCGAATTTGGCGATGAGATCTGTCATGGTGCGAGCGACGTAAGGGCGAACGTTGTCATAGATCAAACAAAGCCCCTGTGTCAGCCGACCCCTCCTTTTGTTCTGTATAGCCCGCCGTAGCTTTGTTAGTGTCTCGCATTGCCTCTCCGCGTTGATTGTTGTACCTCTTTCCATGTATTCGACCAGTAACACGCCTTTTCTGTCCCAGAATACAGAAACCACCATCTTCCTCGCTGACAGCGTTTGCTTGATCTTCTTGACGCTTGGAGAAAAGGAATGCCACCATTGTTTCGATTTCCTTAGTTTCTGGCGTACAGTAGTGGACCCAAGTCTCGTCCCCGGTTACAATTGAATCCAAAAATTCCGCAGCCTCTACCTGATATCTTCCTTCGCGAGTCGGCCGGAGAGTGGTATGACGCGGGTATGAAGAAGCTCCCGGAACGATTCGAAAAAAGCATCGATCCTGACGGGGACTACGTGAAAAATAGGTAACAGTTCAAGCTTTCAGAATCTGTACTTAGATTTGTAATAAAATGATGTTTACTAATTTAAAAAAAAATGGAGACCTTAATTTACGGACAACCCTCGTATGAATTTTTTTGAAATCGGAACAATTTTTTTTGT
This sequence comes from Bactericera cockerelli, assembly GCA_024516035.1. NCBI lineage: Eukaryota > Metazoa > Arthropoda > Insecta > Hemiptera > Triozidae > Bactericera > Bactericera cockerelli. Next base: position 39,512,885 of record CM044956.1, read on the forward strand.
GTATTGAAAAGAATTGGCTCACTTGGAAATGGTGGGAATCGCCGAGTCGACACAGCTCATCCCAGTTCTTTGCCACCAGCCAGTCAGTGGGGTTCTTGTAGGGGTTATCCAGCCCCACCCCTCCCGTCAGAAGGAACATCCAGTCTTCCATGACTATGGTTTCGTTCTTGAACCGCAGGTTCACTGCCAGCAGGAGGGAGAACAGAAGTTTGTCCTGTGGGCCGTATGGAATAAATACAAACAAGAGACCACATTAGTCCATCATGTTCGAAATGCATAATAACGACCCGTAATATAGTCCAGATGACAAAGAGTCTTATGGCCACATTATCAAAAAACATTAAAGTTAATCTAAGTTTGACAAGACCTCATATCAGAATTTTCAACTCATCACTTAGATTAAATCTAATCCTGTTTTATAATTAGGCCCAATGTCTTATATTATGGTTATAAAATAATCTTACTAGACCCTATCGCCAAAAATTAAACATAAATTTTTTAATGAAAAACGTCTCAACTTTCCCTTTATTTAAGCAGTTTTAAGTGTCCCATAATTATGACTCACGATCCAAGGTTATGTATGGCCATCCTAATTCCTACTAGATCTCATCAGAATATATTCCGGTATTCCTCAGGAAAGGTTAAATTGTCAGCCTCCAAAGCTGAGTAGAAATTATATAATATTGGGATCGTTGAAATAATGGACGCCTAATTGTCCGTTCTTTCATTTTCTAAAAAAAAATTGAAAATGTAGTAGTTGTGAGCAAATACCGGTATTCAATGGATAATGGGTATTTGGAAATTAACCAACCAGAAAGACTAAATGAAATGATTATGAAGTTACCTTCTCAAAAATACTGCGACAGATATTGTTGTACAGCGAGTAAGTGAAATAAGCGGACAGATCTTCGATTCTCTGTTGCACGATCTCGGCTTTCTCTGTGTTGTCAATGGCCATTCGGTACAAGTTGTCAAACCAAACCAGCGAGTACTGGTACATGGGATCTATGTTTCCCAGATTTGCTGAAACGGGTCAAACAAAAAACCCACGAAAATCAAAAACTTTTTTCATTTGCACTGAGATGATTTTATTTTTGAAAACTGTACCAATTTATTATTCTTTATTTGCTACGTATTCTTTACATATTTTTAGAGAAAAAAAAAGTTGTTAAAGAAAATGAATGTCCTAATGTTAAATAAAAGAGCTATGTCATATTATAGAATGACTCGTGTCTAGATAGCATAGCTTTATTTGCCATATCCTTCAATTTTGTCTCAACGAAATCGCGCCTTCAGCGGGAACCAGTTAGAGGAAGACTCACCTATGCAGAAAAAGAGCACAGTTGAGTGAGTGGCGATGGGCGTGTACTCCATCCGGGCCGTATCTATGGATTTCTCCGTTACTTCCGCCACCGCCTGCTTCTCCTGAATCTCATTGGACAGGACCTTGGACGAACTGAGCACCTGGATAGCCGACTCATCCTCCAGAATGTTTCCTTCCGAGGAAGACAGGATCTGGAGAATTTTGTCCTCAATCTCCTTCAGCTGTCTAAAAAAATAAATAAACCGCGGTTATAGGTGGTTGAATAAACTAGTCCTCATGTGTTTGCCACTTAACGCAGTTTCTTATTATTAAGTGGTCCAGAAACTCAAATAAAGATACATTAGAAGAAGAAAACTAAGCAAGTGAGGGGTTAGCGCTATGGAATTCAAATCAGGACCACTGTAAGTCATAGTCTGTTTACAATAGAAGCAGAAGAAAATCGTTCAACACATTGCTTCAATCTTAATTTCTGGCACAATATCACATCTTTTAGTAGAGGAGCTTGTTGATAAGCAGCTGATTTCTTCATCAACTGTCCATCCTCGTTTTTTTTATCTCTAATCTCACCTCTTGTTATCAGCCCCTGGACGATAAGCAGATTCTTCTCGGCCTCCAGATCCGGCCTGTCTTTGGCCACTACCGTCCCAAGCAGCTGGTCTGAGAGGCCCACGGGCGTGATCATGAAGTTGAGTAGAGTCACCTTGACGCGATCTCGGGGAGGTAGTGAGGGTTGCGCAGTTTTGTTGTGATGTAAAATCTAACACACGATTCACACAAAATAATTACGTAACTAAAAATACATATTGATGTATGTAGTTAAATTTACAGAAAAACATATTACCTACCTTTCAAGATATATCCCCTTTGAAGACATAAATGGCAATAACAAGAAAACTAAAAATGTACTTATGTTAACTTTACAAACATAACTAATAATGACTTGTGGTACAGGAACCACAGTGGTTCACGACGAGCATTTTTTAACTAAAGTTGGCTGGAGACGATCACACCCCTGCCCCCAGCGGCAATAGGTGAGTTCGGTGCGAAGATACCCGCACCTTTTTCGCACGTATGAATTCGGTGCCGCCGAAAAAAGGTGATGTAATAGTTCGGTGCGGTCCTAATGACTTATAAATTGATTGTTTTTTTATAATGTACTCTGTTGCCTGTTAACAGTCATCCTGCTGTTATTAAGTTAGTAGATTATGTTGTAGACAGTTACATTCAGCAAGGCTGTCCATTCCTCCTTGAAGGCCATGTCTAGGGTTAATAGTAGGGTTAGGTAAAATACAATGAAGGCCATGCTTGGGTTATAGTAGGGTTAGTAAAATACAATGAAGGCCATGCCTTGGGTTTATAGTAGGGTTAGGTAAAATACAATGAAGGCCATGCCTTGGGTTTTATAGAAGGTTAGGTAAAATTCAATGAAGGCCATGCCTTGGGTTATTGTAGGGTTAGGTAAAATAAAATGAAGGCCATGCCTTGGTTATAGTAGGGTAGGTAAATACAATGAAGCCATGCCTTGGTTTTTAGTAGGGTTAGGTAAAATACAATGAAGCCAAATGCTCGGTTTTATTAATTGAAGGCCATGTCTATAAGGAAAAAAATACTATAATTACCTGATCATCAGGGCAAGTACCAGGGCACCGAATTCATACATGACCTTTTTTAGGCGGCACCGAACTCATACATTTTTTTATTTTCCGCACCGAACTCATACGCAGCCCCCCCAGCTGTAGCCATGCTGGTTACAACAATAAGAACAACATACCCTATTAAGATTTTTGATGAAGGCGCAGGAGATTAATTGAAAGTGATGTCCTTACCGAAAGATCTGATACCTATATCAAAAGAGCTAATGTTGTGAATGACGAGAAAGCGGTCCCGTAACGCATTTTAAATATAAGATTGACGTTTGGCATTATAGTATTCTGATTGACAAAGTAGTGACTTACCTAAAGTTCTCATTGTACTCAATGATAGAGTCTCCCAGCTTGATTGACCACATGGTTCCACTCCTGAAGATTTGTTTCATGAGGAGAGGCTCCAACACAGCGTCTAGCTCTTCTCCTACATTTTCTAAAAGGACCTGTTAAAGGAATGAACAAGCACCAATTGTCTGAGTAACTTTAAAGAGGGATTGATTGCTAGGGTTTGATTCCCAGATTGTTACCCAAGGAGAGAACCATCCGAATGTCAAGGATTCAGTCATACCTCATGAAAAGTGGGTAATTACTTTTAAGAGTAACATAATAAAATGAACGAATATCAATAGATACTTTCGGAGTAAATTTAAAGAGAAAGTAGCATACAGATTGCTTGGGTTCGAATTCCAGATTGTTACCCAAGTAAAAAGACAACCGAAGAAAACAATTCGGTTTAGTTACGCCGCGCGGCTACAACAGCTACAACTAAATGTCTGGGATTCACTCACACCTCATGAAAATTGTATTTTTTTTTTATATTTATTATAAACAATTGGATCAAGCTTTATTTACATCTTTTTTATACAATGAACATGGTAACAAGTTGAGAAATAAATATAAACAAAGCCTGATCAAGGGTGGTGATAATGCCTTCGGCATTCTCTTCCACACCACCCTTTTTTGTAATTACTTTTATGAGTAGAGAGAAACAAATGTTTTATTTATTATAAAAAAACAAAGATGCTGTCAGCATTTTTGTTGATTGCCAGAACACATCATATCCATCAGTAAAATACATTATTTTCTTCCTAGAAATATTTATTTTTCTTCTTCTTTTATTATCTGTTTTTTTTCGCATTTTTTTTTTTCTCGCATTAGTATTACAAATCACAAGACTTGAAATATGTAAATCTATACTCTCGTAATGCCGTGCTACCTAAAATAACTGTGAAGAAGCTCTTGTTCACTTCCTGCATTAACAAACAGTTGATAGCGCCATGTCTTACCGCATATCCCATGCCGATGGCATTTTCCAAAGCTCGCATATAATCACCCATGGAAAGCCGGATGATATTGAGCCCATTAGCTTTCTCCATGTTCTTGATCCACTTGTTTGCCTGTTCCTGGGGATCGATCATCAGAGGCCATCTGCGAGAGTTCCTGAAGCGGATTCAAGATAAAAAGTTTTAGCACCAGACTTTGTGTGGTCGTAGAATTTTTCAATTCGAAAAATAAATGTGGTTGGGTGGTAGAGACTGCCATATAACCTCGCACTTTAGTTAGGTCATTTGGAAATAAATATTTTTTTCTCTCTTTTTTTGTTTGTTTTCCATTATTTCCAAATTTGTATTAATTCTATGTAAATTTGTATAAATGTCTTTTCTTATAAATAATTAAATATATAGTATTAACAGATAATGGAAATGAAGTTTCTCTTAACTCTACATTAATGATACACCGTTTCGTAACGTGTATCATTATAATAATAACACTCTAGTGGAAAGCAACCACCAGTCGAGGTTAATGCTCGAAGCATTTTCTACCACCTAACCCTCAGGGTCTTATTATTATGTGGTCACAAACTCAAATTAATAAGGAAAATTTATGCACATATTTCCGCCATAAGAAGAAAAACAAACTAACTTTCAAATTATTCATAAAGAAAAAAAGATCAAAAAGTATTGCCCCTTCAAGTCCCTTTCTCTCAAAAGACAATGAATGGCTATTTTTGGACTTACTTGATAATGATAGCATTATCAATAGAGAAAGAGTCACAAGGGAGCCCAAATATATTCCAGGCTCGAACTTCAACAGGATTCCCCATCACAGCGGCTAGTTGAAAGTCCATGGAACACACGATTTTATAGCTGGCCACCTCTTTGGCCCAATTAGACACCTGTTGCTGTCTAAACGCAACAGTGAAGGGGCCCAAGTAGGCTACAACCCCTGCTGCGATCAGAACGTCCCCTAAAACGAGAAAGAAAAAACGAATAGCCAATAGAGAAGGAAACGTCAATGGCTGTTGAATTCACCAGTTCTTGTAGTATTATTGAAGTTCAAAAGTGTCCAGTGTAGTCAGAAATTGGTGTGGACATTCAAGTTAAATCCCTTTTTATGATAATTACCTGGTTTGTAAGTTTTCATTATGTGCAGGGTAAAACCCTCATCTAGCAATGACCTCCGAAGTTTATGAGTTGTTGAACAAAAAAGGCATTAACCAACGCACCTGTCAGCTGATAATATTTCTCGGTCAGCATCTTGGCAGTGCTTGACCAGCGATCCTTCTCTCCTCCCAATTTCCCAATCAGATCTTCCGCCCTCTGTTTCTTCTTAACACAGTTGTCCAGGTCATCCTGGAGGTCCTTAAGTTGTTTTCTTCTTGCTTCGAGCGTATTCTGCAACCCCTGAAGTTTCTCCTGGACAATACGATTCTGTTCCTGTTTCTCCCTCAGAGCGGACATGGCCTTCTCAAGTTTCTCTTCCGCTTGACGAAGATCTTCTTTTTTGGGCCCGACAATCTTTGCCACTTTGTCGTACTTGCAAATGGCAATGACCCATTTGCATAGACCTGTAAAAAGTCCAATATGAAGCTATTGAAGTTGTAGTTCGGCTGTGTTTTAAAAGAAAATATTTGTATATTGTAAATTTGTATTATTGATAATATATTTTTTTAGTCCTTAGTAGCAATTAAAATCCGTGTTTCTTTTTATCTAATTTCTTTCATTAAATAGTATGGAATTGAAAGACAGCTTGAGTAGTAATTCTATGAAAATGAAAATACTATCAGTTTCCATGCTGACTCCAAGGAGTGTGTTTGGACTCCACTCTAAAAGTCTTTAAAATCACATACCCTCTGCAGCAGTGGACGATTTCTTGACCACCTCAGGATCGAAATCATCTCGCGAAAGGAATTCGTCCTCCAATCGTTTAATGATGGCTGCTGGAACGTTGTCTTTGTTGAAAGTGGTGAGACCTTCTAGGAACTTTAAGTCGCCCAACATGCGCTTGGATGGCCCCCAGAAATCCTCCACCATTTGCCCTCCAGGGTCTGGAACGCGGTCTGGCTTGACACCCTGGAGATGTGGATAGATACAATATCAATTATAACTCCAAGTTTTTGGAATGTACTTTGGAAATTATGTGGAAATAAATAGAAAGCTATTATTATTAAACAGATTTAATCAAGTTTTATTTACAAAATATAGTATACATATACAATTTACAAGAAACAAAGTTGAAATTATTAAACAAAACTTGATCAAGGGCGGTGCTAATGCCTACGGCATTCTCTTCCTTTCCTTTCCTTTCCTTTTACTCTGTCTTATCCCGCTCATGCAGGGTCGACGTTGTTCAACCTCATGGATGAGGTTGATTGGTTTTGGCACATTTTTTACGGCTGGATGCCCTTCCTACCGCCAACGATTCTATTTGATTTAACGTCCTTGATTAGGACGGGGGTTTTACCCTCCATTCGCTGGGAATCGTACCAGCTACCCACATTAACCTCACCCAGCCTGGTAGGGCCGGAAATGGCAGCCTCACGTATTTGGATGGAACAGAATTTTCTTCGAAAAATCTGCCCAGCCGGGAGTTGAACTCGGGAACTCTGGACTACGGGCAGTAGTCACAACCATTACGCCACGGAGGCTACATAACCATATAAAAATGATTTGATTTGTCCACGTAAGAATGCAGTAACCGTTGTTTACTCTCAATATGATTAATATCTCTCAAAGAACAATGTGAATATAAGAAATAACGATAAAGGTAAGGAGAGTTTAATCTTAGAGGAAAAAAGAGGTAGGTATTCTCAATCATCAGATAAAAGAAAAAGTTTTGTCTATCGTATTTTTTTCGTCAAAAGCAAGGTACTGACTTCATTTTTATATGGTTACGGCATTCTCTTCCTTTATTATTATAAACAGAGTGCTCTGTTGGAAGTGAATATATTTTAGAAATAAACAAAGAGGTACTTTGTTATACAGTTACTGCTATAGGACTCACGTGCCTTGTGCTGACATTTCTAATGAAGTCATGTACCTTGCTTTTGACGAAAAAAAATACGTTAGACAAAACTTTTTCTTTTATCTGATGATTGAGAATACCTACCTCTTTTTTCCTCTAAGATTAAACTCTCCTTACCTTTATCGTTATTTTTTATATTCACATTGTTCTTTGAGAGATATTAATCATATTTGAGAGTAAACAACGGTTACTGCATTCTTACGTGGACAAATCAAATCATTTTTATATGGTTATGTAGTCAATCTTTTTTCTCTCCAAAATTCCAAGTAACAAATCTAAAGACCGTTGGTTCACTTTTTCCATTTATAGAATGACTGTAGAACAAATTTCCACTACCTGACACAGTAGCTGAAGATATTGGGCTCTACAGAAGTCATAATAATTATGTACAACTCAGATCTATAATGACTTACTTTGAGAATACACACGGCTTTCAAGACAACTTTGACAATGTCGGGTGGACTCTTCATCGTCTTCACCATACCGATGTCATTCGGTGTCAGGGTGTTCAAAGCAGCCTCTGCAGCTTGCAAAATGGGAATGGCTTCAGATAGGATTTCCTCACACTCGGACTTCATGATCTGAGCTGCGTTGGCCTGCTCATTCGCCACCTCCTCGTCTTTCTTCACACCTTCGGCTACCTGAATTCAAGAATAAATTTGGACGTGTATTATCTCCCTTTTTCCTTTAATTTAACACCAAATATCACATTTTTAACATCAAAGTTCATAAATTAAATAATTGAATTAAATTATCCATCCATTATGCTCAGTTTTAGGCTAATCACTTGTTCCGAATCATCCCTGGTTGATACATCTGTAAAACAATAATTATATTGTTTTCATTCTCAAACTTACAATGGCGGCTTCCGAAGATTCCTTCTCTACCGTTATCATGAGTTCCTTGATATTGGCGGCCGATACCTCCAAGAAAGGCTCCAGTACTTCTATTTCCTCCCTCATGATGGCAATTTGGGACGCCGCTTTGTCTAGCTTTTCCAGACCCACGCTGTATCGGATTTTGCCATTGAGGACTTCCCTGGAAAGAGATATTTACTTTATGTTAATTACATTACTTTGAGAGAAAGAATAAATCTATTGGTCTATAGTATATCCATTTCAATATGATAGCTATGACTCATTAAAATCGTAGGCAGGGTTGCCAAAACTGCAAGACTACAGAAGTAAAGAATTTAAGTGCAGAAGTGCATCGCACAATACTTCCTTGTACTTTTCTTTCAACCTTAAGGTTGATACAAAAATGTATCTACATATATTAATATGTAGATTCAACATTCAAATCATATATTTCTGATCGATAACAAGTACCTACGTAATAATATTATGTATGCAGTACATTAGGTTGAAACCTTTAAATATTACCTGCACCAAACGTACCCTTCCGACTTAGTATAGTATAGCTCCTCTTATTCGTAACGAGTGAGAGAGTGTACTGAAATAGATATTTTTAGGTCCGCAACATTGTAAGAAATTCTGGAATCTGATTGGTTCTCATATTTTGTCGTGATGAGTCATAGCTATCATAATGAAATGGATATACTATAAAAGATTGTATTCTTTTCATCAAAAACTGGGTAGTCCAAAATGTATGAACTGTGTCATTAATATTTGTACCTGAATTTTTCCTAGATAATAAAAAAAGAAGACTACAAAAAGAGTTTCTCTTAAGAGTTTCTCTTTTTATATAGATAATTAAAAAATAATTTCAGGTTACTTACTCTTGCTTCACTTTCAAAAGCTGTTTGAACGTTGAAATGAGCTCCAAATAAGAAGTGGGCGTCACATACACGTGTCTAGAAGTTTTGACGAGAACTCCTCCGAAAGGTTTTTGTGGACACATGGAACTTTTGGCAAATGTCTATGGAAATTTCACGTTCAGATTCTGAGAGCTCAACCTCACTCAGGAAGCGAGTGGCTACGGCTAGCAATGCATCGGGAGGCCAGGGCTGGAAATTTTTAATGGAATTATTTATTCTTATAAAAGCGATATCATATAAAAAATCGACTCCTACTTTGAGTGGACACAGAGAAATTCGAGGAACGGATTTTTTAAACTTCAAAGGTAGAAAATAGCAGTCATCATAAAATAATACCTATTGGTTTGATTTTTTTTTTTTTTTTCTTTACAAAGAAAGTTTTCAACCAAAGTATGTGTAATTTTCTCAATAATATATTTCTCCTCTGATAAATTCAACGCATAAAACAAATATGATTTTTTGTAGCTGAAAAATGATTACTAGTTGACTTCGAAAAGTTACCTGAAACCAATCGATTGTGCAGCAATTGACAATAGCTGGAAATTTCCTAATCCTATTCCTGAAGCCATCTCCGATGAGGGAGAATGCCAAACAGATGTGAAGTTGCTCCTTGACGGTGTCCACAAACAGTTTGAATAGTGACATAAGTGTCCCATCCGTTTGCAGGGACTTGTCTTTCTGTCGGTCTATAACACCCATCTTCTCGCAGATTTCGGCTTTCTCATCTTGTGGAAATATGTTCGGTACCTCTCCGGAGTTGAGGAGGTTACTGAAGTCTTCCACCATTGTCTCGTCTGTTATCTGGTATAGTAGATAGTAATTAGAATGAGTTAAACTTTTATTCAGTTCAGCTATAGATTTGCTTCCAAAATACACCATATAAAATTCATGACAAACGGCAAATAACATCTACATATTTTGTGTACAGTAAATAATATGGAGCGGCAATCTACGTTTCCCATGAATCAGATATGGTTTGTCTATACTCTATATCATTTGTAATAACACATTAAGTTCAGAACAAATCAACTCTCAATTACTTAGTAGATAACGGAGGAAATAAGTTGCAAACTTCTTTTGTATTTCTCCCTTTCATTGTTCAATGTGCATAAAATTATCTAATTTTGATATTGAAGGACCCCATTAGCAACAATGAAACCTAATGAATGAGTCACTAACTATACAAATACAATACCTGAGAATCGCAGAACAAGAACACCAAGTGTCGTTCGGTGGCTGTCGATTTCTTCAATGCCATTTTAATGTCTTCATACCATTCTGTTTTTCCATAATTCTTTGTCATCTCCACTTGGAACAGATCATAATCAGACACGTGGGCCGCCAGACGAGTGATGGATTGCCGACCCGAGCCTCCCACGCCTATTAATAAGGCATGGCCGCGAGGTTGCTTCAAGATTCGACACACGCGGGATAAATGTTCGATTGCAAATCTAATTCATGAAAAGAAGAAAATTTCATAAGAAAAGAAGTGAATCATGTTTTAGTTTTTAAAATTTTGTCCTTTCTAATGAAGTTGTGATATTTTTAGTACCTGGTGCGAGGCGTTTAAACAATTTGTTATATTAAAACACATAGTTTTTACAACTAGTTTTTGGAAATACATGCAGCCATTCCTTTCTCTAACAGAGAAAGAAATTTTCAACTGCAGTCTAAAGTAGCAATGCAGCACGTGATCATTGTCCACTTTCTCTTGTATGAAAAGATGAAAAATAGTGTTGTGTTTCAACATTCACAAAATGTTGAAAATTCAAGGAAACTATACAGAAGAAAAGCACGTGTCTCTTAAAATTACTAAATCAAAGTACTAAAATAAAAGTGAAGTATAAAATTTGATGGTCTCCAACTGGACGATAAGTACACCAAGTAGTTTAATCAACAGTATTACCTGAATAGGACCAGATTCATCGGTTTCTTGCTCATGTTGTTGAACTCAGTGAGGTACCGCTCCACTATAGTCCTGAGGTCTTCCAAGTTGGTTACCTCCATGTAGTTTCTTTGATCCGCTTTAGTATTAGCAAAGTCACAATAGATCAAATTTCTCAGGTCATTCTCCCCAACCTTTCAAGAAAGATAGAAAAATAGTAGAAAATCAATTTAAAAGTTTTCGTGCAAGAAACTGACGCCACCCCTAAATGTAATTATTTATTCTCCTTACAGTTTTCACACATGTCTGTCCCGGTAGCTCAGTGGTAAAGGCAGCGGTCCAGTAATCAAATCTTGGGCTTACTCCTGGAATAATGGGATTTAATAGACTTAATCGGACAGTTTAAATAAGGCGGAAGAGAATGCCGTTGGCATTAGCACCGCCCTTGATCAAGTTTTGTCCTATTAATCTCATTTTCTATGTATTGTATATATTCTATGTAAATAAAACTTGATCCAATTTGTTTAATAATAATGTTTTATGTCTTCAAAAAAATTCAAGTCTGGAATTAGGTCAAAGAAGACCTGGTCAATGGAGACCAGACGCTCTCGCTGAAGTAAGTAAACAAAATTTTTGTTGGCCATTCAGAAGGTTGTATCATAACATATTCTTTAAAATTACCCAAGTTCTTATGCAACATGTGAAAAATTGTTTGTTAATAAATGTGATGAAAACAATAAATTTATCATTGTATCCTTTCTAATATGACAAAAAATTCTACTTCTTGTTTATTCTATTTCCGAGCAGTGCTTTCATTTGGAAAGTTATATTTACCTACCGTACATGTACCTACCAGGGTTTTTTATTTCCATCCATTATGATGTTTTTTTTGACGTATACTCACAGGTTCTTTTGAGTTGGGTTCCTTCAAGTTGTCAAAAAGATGATTCATGTCTTCAAGAAGGAACTTCTCCACTGTGTAGGAAATCGTATTGAATAGCCAGGATCTGTCTTCTGAATCCACTAGTCTGTCGTAATACACGCGCAGGACCTCGTGAACCCAGAGCCTTTTCATAGAGAGCAAGCTCTCTACTGCCTCTGGTACTGACAAGAGCACTCCCTAGGAAAGTCAAAAGTTAGAGAGTAATACAATGTTGAGGACTGAAAAGTCACATTATTTCAAAATTCTTAACATTTTTGTGTTTATACCAAAAGCTACTTTAAGACTTTGTTTCACTCAGTGGAGTTTCTAAATTCCTTGCTACAAGCTACAAGTGAATGAGTAGGTGGCTATTTTACTTTGCATTTGCAGGTGGGATGAGTGTACAACAAATTTTTGTAATAAGAAATCCTCATCTCTCAAAGTTGATTCCATGCTACCAAGTCTCTACAGTAAACATGATTTCTCTTTCTCGTGAAACTAGCTTGCTCCATGTTTGTTTCGTTTAAAATAGTCCTTCTACAATTTTACATACGACAATTTTCGTCAGTTGAATCTTTCTTTCAGAATATTTGTAAGTCCAGGACTATGTAGCCCCATCGGGTTCACCAAAAAATCTACAAATGTTAGTTGAGAAGGTTTGGTACTCTTCAATAATACATAGTTAATTAAATACCAACCTGAATCACCCTTGCAAAGTCACGTAAGTTGAACAGGTAGTGGGATTTTGTCGGGGTGGGAAGTAGATTCAACAAACTCTCCTTGAATATGTACAAGGTGGCTTGTACCAATTGTTCAATGCAAGGGTCGAATTCTTTGCTAAAACCCCTGAGAAATAAAATTAAATGGTACAGATAATTCGATTGATCAAACTCTTTAAATTTGCAAAACTCCTCACTATTCACTAACTGAATACGAGACAACTTTGAATTTTTTTTTTTAGTTTGATTTTGCTTTAGAATAAAAATCTTCTAATCTCTATGTGCAAAAGAGTTCTGGGCATTCTTCCTCGTGGTTGAGGTCGTTAGTTTCTGGCACCCCTAAACCCACATTTTACGACAGGATGCCCTTTCAAACGCCATCCGTGTTAAAGGCGCTAATGACTTATGTTATTGTCTTTTGGACTGACGGTTTAATATCTAACATCCGTGGCATTTTAAACAGGTGAATGTACTATTCCATTATTTACTAGCAGCATTACCTTGTGTCCAGATGCCACAGCAAGATCTTGCTGAAGATGACGACCATCGTCTCATCATCAAACTTATTGATGACAATTTGATTGAAATGACGAGAAAAGCGAGGAGTCACTGTGTTGCCCGTGCTGGGGGGACCCATGGCGCACATGAGCTGTAAAAAAGAGGGCATTCATCAACAAAGGCTGAAATTATATAGTTATGAACAAATTTTCTGAAAATTTAATGAAGAACACTGTACTACGTCTTATTTTGCTTGGTTTGAATTAAATATGAGAGAATTAGCCAGAAACAATTTCATCAAGCGACATTCTGCATATTGCCTCAATATAACAATAGGTACCTTTACAAGTACAATTTTTTTTTAATTATGTAAAAAAAGACATTGATTGTAATAATTACAAAGAACTCAAGAATTTGGCTCAGAATACAGCACTACTATGGCCAAACAATCAATAGCTTGTGACCCAAGAGAGACAATACTAATAAATAAGTATTATCAGCCCCATAATCACCTGGATCTCAATGAGTTTGATGGCCACCACCTCCTTCCTGTCGTACCACATCCAGTGGTCTAGCCACTGACGAAGGATTTCAATAGGGGGTTGAGCTCCGAACTCCTCTTTCAGTGGCATGTTGATGTCGTCCACAAACACCACACAGCGCTTTCCCAAGGGTGGCCCAAACACTCCTGAAACACAACACATCTTTACGAACTAACTATCTATGACCCCACGATTTGTCACTGCTAAGTGTCAGTGACTGGCGACCAGTCTGTTGCAGATCTTTGGGTTGGATGGTAGAGAAGAATGTTTTAGACAATTATTCTGCCTTGTATTATTTATAAAAATAAATCTAATAAAGAAAAGACTGAAAAACATCTGCTCATCAATAAATCAATGAACGAATCAGTGTTTTTAGCGAGAAAAATAGCCCCTCTATACCCGTTTTAACCAACGGCGGTTGACTATTGATCTATGTGAATCTATGGTATATCAAACTATATCGTTCAAACTATAATTTAGTTTGTAAAGCAATAGAAATATTCACTGAGCGCACGATTAGCTCAGTAGTAAGATTCTACGGAAAATCTTGAGCTCTAACCCCAGAGCCGACGGCAAAAAATTGTATTTATTAGTCATTTGGTTACAATTATTTTCAATGGACATCTGTCAGTGCGCTCGTGTTGTTTGATCATCTAAATGCGAAGTATTGTGTCAATAACTCATCATACATATTTAATTTATGCATATACTTTTCTTTATCATAGTTTATCAATAGGCAATGAAAAATTAAGGGTTGTATGCAGAGTCCTCACTGTAGGGATGTCTGGGTCAATTGTCCCTTCAGCTGATTTTGTTATTCAGAGACGTTTGTTTAAAGCGTCTGTGCGCATGTGCAATCGGATGTTTCTTTAATAAATAATTGTCAAGGTCGAAGTATTCCCTATAGAAGCTCGGAACCACCCTACAGTGAACCCTACAGTGAACCCTATAGGGATTACAAAATTGTCTCTGCATACCAGCCTAATATTCAGAAATCGCAACAACAGAACCCCTCTGGATTTCTACCTTTTCGTCGTTTGTCCAATTTCGACATAACGATATCTTGCGTCTGATTAGCCGAAGTTTGAGCTGAAAAATTCATTATCAGAGGTTGCCATTCATCCATACTGAGTTCTTTTAAAAGAAAATGCTGAAAAATAAAGAAAAAGTATTCACATTTTAATCAAGTTTTGTGTGATATGCATACGCAAATCAACATTAACAAGTAATCCTGCGTTTCTGTGTGATTGTATGTATGTATGATGGAATGTAACATGAACTAGAAGTCCAATTCAGCTAAATGGTTTGACTACTAATGACATTCTTAATTAGGTTCTAAGCTGCTCAAGCTGTCTAATTTTTCCAAACTGAACTTTTTATCGAGCCTACATATTTCACTAAAACACAAAAGAAATGCAAGTTCCCTAGGGCTTGAATGTTCCTGGGGATAGTTTTTTTTTCCAAACGCCTAGGTCAAAATGTAAATGTGTCAGAATTTGATCTTTTTCACATAAACCTATAATCATCTTGGTATTTTAAAATTACGAAAACAATCAACACGGAGTCTTACTTATTTTTGCATTACTTATTAAAAATAAACTGGTATGTCATGACATCTTTCCTTATCCCGAATTCCACCATTGGTGACTGGACGATATATCAGTTAACGAAAACGTGATATCAAATTCGTTATCAGAACCTCAAAAGAATTAAAAATATGTATTTTAAAAAATAGACCTCACCGTGACGTAACAGGACTTGCCCGTTCCCGTAGGTCCTATGAACATGACGGGTTTCTGATGGAACACCAGCAGTTTCATGAGGGCGATGTTGCGCACTGTCTCCTCGGTGGTCACAATGATCTGGTTCACAGGCATGTCTCTGGGAATGGCCGGAGCGGTGGCGAGGTCTTCTGACCATAGCTTCCATTTGCCTTTACCCTGATTCATACAATTTAGATAATAAAGTTTGGTTATGATTTTAAATGCCAAGCTTGTGTTGCAAAGGGTAATGCAGCATGCTTGGAAGAAACTATGCCGCCTGAAACATTTTTTTTTAGCAACACCCATTGTATAAATAAAAGTTTTAAACAAGTAAAAGTCATTCCTTAATTTTTATGCAATACTACTTAAAAGACATGGGTGCCCTGGTAAAATTGAATCTTGTGACGGTACACCGGTACCAACGCTTTGAAAGAAGCAATCATCAAATTGTGGTACCAGCTATATCCTAATCAGCCTACATACCAAACAGATATTCCAGGGGTCAAAATGCTTTCATTTAAAATAAAACTTGTGTACATTGTACTATCATATGCACTTGGTTTGGCGAATTCAATTCGTACAAACTCAATTTCCCTCGATGTGCCATATTACACATAATGATTTAACATTTTTTTGACGACTTTACAACCTCCCACAATTTATGCAGCATCAAGTTAGCTTATTGTGTCTGATTATTTTTTCTTCTCTTTTTGAAGCACATTACCCGATTTAGCCTAACATAAAGCCTTAGTAAGACTATAGATAATATGATGAAATAATTCAAATAGCGTGGTTCTAACCTCCTTGACAAATCGATAATCATAGACCGTTTCCTGGGGTGGGACAGTGAACAGATACGGCTTACTGGGTGGATGACACAGGCTCTCTGGTAAGCCTAGGCTCTCCTTCATACTAGTGGGGAACTCGTTTTCCATAAGAGCGTACATGAGAGAGCTGAAGTGAGGCTTACAGTCGAATGAGAGACAGGCCCCCATGGACCAGATGCAGGAGAAGAAAAAGATGCCCTGGCAGAAAATGCAGACCAAGAGGAAGTGTATTATAATATATGTACAATCGATCCTGAAGAATTTAAGAAAACTGGATGTGAGAGAAAAAAAACCTGGTTACTAACCTTTAGAGTTTTCTCTAAAGGTTCTTTACCTAGATATTTTTCTTCCCTTAAATCTATTTAAGGGAAAATAACTTTTTTATGTAAGAGATACCTGGGTATTAGAGAAAATATTTCCGGTCCCTTGTATTTTCCCTTATACAGGGTCTTCATAAAGTCTCACCCAGGCCTAGGTTTCTCGAAAACAACTCAGAATATCAAAAAACGCAAAAACCCGTATTCCTTTATATTTAGGGGGATTGATTTTCAGCCAATTTTTTTTTGCCTACAAGGCCCCAGTCAGGCTGGGCATGGACCAACTTTAAAATCTTAAGTAGAATGGTATGTCTTGTGGCATATTGTTTTAAAGGTCTTATTGAGGGAAGTTCATTACAATAAATTTTAGTGTGCTACGACTTACAGTTCTCGAGATACAGGGTCGGACGTCCTGCGTAATATCCATATATTTTGACCTGTAACTCTTTAACCGTAAATTATGGAGAAAATTTTTCTTGTTAATAATAACTCCTTATGACAAGACCTTTCGAACAAGTTATAACTCGACATACTCTGTTGATGTTAGTTTCTGGTCGGTTTCGTTAGCCAGCCGGACGAACAGTCGAAAAAAAATTAACAAAAAAACAAATCAAGTTTTAACTTGTTCGAAAGTTCTTGCCCTAAGGAGTTATTATTAACAAGAAAAATTTCTCCATAATTTACGGTTAACGAGTTATAGGTCAAAATATATGGATATTACGCAGGACGTCCGACCCTGTATCTCGAGAACGGTAAGTTGTAGCTCAATAAAATTTGTTGTATTGAACTTCTCTTAATAAGACCTTTAAAACAATATGCCACAAGACATACTATTCCATTTAAGATTTTAAAGTTGGTCCATGCCCAGCCTGACTGGGGCCGTGTAGGCAAAAAATTTTTTGGCTGAAAATCAATCCCCTTAAATATAAAGGAATACGCGTTTTTGCGCTTTTTGATATTCTGAGTAGTTTTCGAGAAACCTAGGCCTGGGTGAGACTTTATGAAGACCCTGTATACAATTTCGACTGTACAGAATTATACTTGGATTTTAGTGTAAGACGTATAGGTTCATTGCCTTCCTGATTTTTTTTTAAACGATTTATTTAAAGTAGCAGGGTTCTCCTGGTGGAGCTCTTCCATCCAACCACTAAATAATTAACGAATATTAATATTATTTAATTCCCAGATTTTAGGTATCCCACAAGGGATGCCTTAAAAAGAGTCCAAATCAGATGAGTCCCTAATGTCCCTATGAAGAGAATTCCACAGCCTAGCCGCGGTCACATGATAAGAGTCACCATACATATGTCCGGGTTCTATGGCGTGGAATTTTTATTGTTAATCGACTAGTCTTTTCTCGAGGAGGATAAATATTATACCGAAGAGTATGACAAGGCGTTCGCCTGGCATACAAGTAGGACATTCCTAATAACATCCAACAAATGCCATTTTTCCATATAATTACACAAATGTTAAATGGAAAATGGCAAAAAGTCGGGTTTTTATGTTGGTCAGTGTATTATACATGATTTTTACCTTTTTTCTATCTCTGTCTTTCTTGTAGGAAAAGAAAATACTTCACTATTCTAACTTAAAAATCCTTTAAAAAAATAAGCAATGATTTTCCAATGTTATACCTCAAGTTGAGATTTAATTTCTAGACTTGGGTGAGTTTCAAAATACTTTTCATCCATGTAATCATCCATAAATGTGTCAAACAGGTTTAGAAGTGACCGAATCAGGTTTGAATCTGTAGTGGGGAATATTTCCTGTAATCGAAATCAGAATTGAAATAATTAGAAGCAAAATCTAGTAGGTACTTAGTTATTATTTTTGCAACAATGTAGCAGCGTAAGCTAAGCCGTAGAACTTCATAGTATAGTATTGAATATTTTTCTATTCCAATGCCATTTTAAAGTTGAAGGAAATTGCTCACAGAAAATTTCCCAGGTTATCTTGACCCACAGTACTTTTTAAACTGATTAAAATGAATTTACTCGCCCAAAAGCAAATATCAAATATAACTCACCCGCCCAAAAGCTGTCCGTCTGAGGAAGTAAATGATGGTGGGACAGAAGCGCATGATGAGCTCTCTGATTGGACCACGATATCCGTCCTTGATTTTCTGCGGTAGAGCGTTCAGCCAGGAGTCGACTATACACTCCCAACCCAGAGTTGCGGGCTCCATGTAGATCATGCCGCAACGCGACACCTAGAACAAAATGACTTGCTAGTAATTTTAAATAATTCGCCTCTGATAACACAAAGAGGCGTAAACAACATTTTCGAAATTTTACAGTAGAGCCAAAATGAGTTTTCTTGTGCATAAATTTTCTGTTCACGGTAGGAAAATCATCACTTCCCTGTACCCGTGAATGACCATACGAACTTTTTCTGTTGCCAAATTTAATTATTTAACTGTGACTATCGATTTACGCCTATTTGATTTGTCTGAAAAAGAGAAAATAAGGGATACGCCTGATTTCAATTTTTGTTGTATCTTTTCTTTGGATTATAATTGGATTACGTCTATTTGTGAGAATAAAATATAGCACAAGTAGACTCAATCCAAGCAATAAAACCGATTTCAAAAATTTGTGGTTTACGCCTCTTTGTGTTATCAGAGGCGAATTAACTATAACGATTATCTAGTATTTCAGTGATTCTAAAACACACATGATTCAATTAATTAAAAACAGCAAAACTTGCCATTCAGTCAAGTCATTTTCTCTTCTATTTTGGTCAAGAAATCGAAATATCAATAACAACCACACAAAATAAAAACACTCAAGTCACGAAAGCTTTCTTCTGTCTTATATTGTTCTTTAGCTTTCGACCCTTCAATATTGGAAGTTTTCTAAACTGACATGGAAAATAATTTGCACCCCCAGTTTAGGTGAAAAATACTTTGTATAAAACCCATACGGCTTCATATGAAGTCATTTATAGAGGAGAATAAATTAATTGTCAATTCCTGCTCCAAGTAAATCATTGTGTTACTATAAACACAAAAAAACATTGTTCTCTCACTGGAGGATACAACTGAATTAGAAATTGTGCAATCCGCTCTTACAGTTGCAGGTGAGGCCACTTCCAAATCCTGCGGCTCGAATATGAGACTGGTCGTGGGGGCCAAGGCAATGATCTCGCCCGACATGAGGCAGAGCTTCTTGTTGTCATCCAGCACGCTGTTCATGTTCTCGATCCAGATGGCATCCACCGGCCCGTCGAATATGAGCCACTTCCTGTTGTCGTTCTGGGACATGGCGAACTGGCGATAGCTGACCGCCAGAATTCCGTCGGACCACTCGTGAGACACCAGATCGAACTGGCCGTACAGCTGACCCATTGTGATCGACTTGGGATTGATGACGACGATTTCCACTCGGTGTTCGTGCAATTCTCCCTGGAATCAAATCATCTTGTTTATTGCATTGGATAGGAGACTATAACTAGGAAGTAGACCAGATATACGAGTACCTCATTTGGCTTTGTTCTTGTTCGTACGATTCTGATATCTAACCGTATGAGCACCTGCTAAAAGTTCCAGTACCTTTATTTTATGTACTAAACGAAAGAACCAAAGGAAAATATGCAGGCGTTAAGCTATAAAAAAATATTTCACAGCCTATTTTATATTACAACCAAGTTTTAAGACTGCTTATGCGGTTTATGCAAGACAGATTATGTGCTCATGTTTGTATACTGATTATTTTGCGATGTTTTTCATTTGGAAGGAAAAAAAAACGGAAAAAAAAAAAAAAAAAAATTCCTGCCCCGCTGGGAATCGAACCCAGGTCACCATGCGTACAATGCCTAGCGCGCTAACTCACTCTGCCACGGTGACTACTGATATGACCATGCAGTTGAAAGCGATGTTAAATTTTTGTTTAAAAAAACGCTTGCATACGAGTCTGCAACCATTGGGACATTTTCATCTTTACTATTCAAGGTCCAAAACCCAACTGACCAAATTTCGTATTGTGCGCATGACACATACCTTCTCTCTTCTCTCCCTCTACAATTCAATACTTCGCCATTGTGCGCATGACACACACTTTCCCTCTTCTCTCCCTTTACAATTCAATATTTCGTTACATAATTTCGTTACATAATTTCGTTACATAATTTCGTTACACAATTTCGTTACACAATTTCGTTACATAATTTCGTTACACAATTTCGTTACATAATTTCGTCACATAATTTTGGTTATGTGCCAGAGCAAAGACATGAAAATGTCAAAATATTTTACCTCCCTACATCTTGAGAGGTTGCTGAACAATCTGTACATAATTTACATAAATATTATTTAGGTGATGTTTAGAACTTTTATCTGAAGATTCATGATAGCGCTCTCCTCTGAACAAATGGTGCATTAGCAATAGCATTTAGCATAATGAATGTATTAGAAAGTCTAGTTCATTTACGTCTAAATACTTATTCAATTAAACCATTCATCTCAGAAAGTTGAATAAAAATAGAATGCTCACCCACTCCTCAATGAGCTGTAACGCTTCAGCAAGCATTCTGTACGCGCAAGTTTTGCCAGCAAATGAGAAGCCCACAATCATGAAACCCCATCGCACAATCATCATTTCGTAGATCTGCTGAATCTTCTCGATGAAGAAAGGAGTGACTTGTAGGTTAGCCTTTTCGCAGACCTGACGAACGGCTTTGTTCAGAATGGAGTAGTCAGGCGCTGGGAGCACGATGCCGGGAAACAGATCAGAGGTGATACCCTGGAAGAAATGATGTTTTCAGAAGCAGAAAATGATATTGCTCAACAATAGCTTCAGTTTCAATAGTTTTTTGATGAAGGTTGATATGAATCAGTAATGTTAGTATATTAGTATAAACATTGAACTTTTGACGAAGGATTTGAAATTCCAGTTCGAAAGTCTACTTATTTTGATGGTAACTAACCGGGTTGGTAGAATTTTTAACGTTTTGATACGGGAAAGAAACGTTGTGAGACGTTTTAATTTTTTTTTTATCTTCATGTTGCAACACTATTCAAATCCTGAAAATTCTACCTACATGCTAGGCCAGACCAATTAAATAGAGTGATTGAGCATACTTGGAATAGAGGTAGGTCAAAGTTGAGGAACTTGGGAAGGTTGACATCAATAATGGACTGCAACATGATGATGTCCTCATTCTCATCGGGGAACTTGAGTTTTAAATTACCCGCAGCCGTGAGCACGGATTTCACAGCTCTCATTCCTGGAACCAATCACGTTTTTAACCCCCCTGATAAAATAATTATATTTATCATTGTTGATTCTTGTGCAAGTGAGATTCTTTGGTTGTTCAACATTGATGTACATATTAGGTATTTTATTTTAAATACGTTGAATTTTTTTTTTTTTTTCATTATGAAGAAAAAATAATGGTATACATATTAACAGTAGATCACTGGTAATCCAGCTCTATCTTCATAAGAACGACCTTACAGTTTTTCTAGTACCTCTGAGTCTATTGAAATAGATTATATTTTATAACAACACTTAAAGGTAGTAAATGGCATCCATTTTTTCTTGTGCTGGCAATGGTGCCATTATACTTGCAGCATTACCACGCTGTATGATGAGACTTATTCTTTGTATTAGGTATGTTTTGGTCCTCATGTCACCGGTTTTCTCAATCATTTTCCTCCCTATTTCATCAATCCATTTTCTTCCTTCGGCTTAGAGACTCAAATATGTTTTAGCGTATATTTCATTGTGCTATTAGGACTTCAAATATTTATTATTTTTTTATCACCGTGTCCTTTCACAATAAAACATTAAAAATTATATCGTCAAATGAAGAATTAATATAATAACCACTCGTATTTGTACAACTGTACTTTCTAAAGAAAAATCCTTTACAGAAGTACATACCGTAGTCATAATGGGATTGCGAAGATAACTGCTCCGAACAAAGTTTGTACGTTGCTACGATCTTGACTGCCAAAGGTCGGGCATTTACAAATCCGCAGGAATAGAGCACAATCTCTGAGATTAAAGCATAGTCAGGCACCATCATGGCTACAGTTCTGAACAGCGTCTAAAAAGATCAATAAATTAATAATAATAAAAAAATTGTCCCTGAGTCCTTCATAGAAATTATTAGAATTTCTATTTTGCTTTGTGTTTCCTCAATTTCTCTTGATGAATGAAAATAGTGATTACCTGATTTAATATTTTAAATGGTATTAAACTGTACTTAAACTGATGGAAAAAAGGAATCTTTAGTCTTATTCCTAGTCGGCAGTATAAATAAAGTATTTGTAATTGTAAATAACCTTTGGTTTGTCCTCTCGAGTTCAAAACATCCAGAAAATTACTTGTTTCAAGGGACCTTGTCAGCTGAGGGTTGTTGATTTTTCTGATCAGTATTTTCCTTCCAAATCCATTACATAATAATGTTTTTGTGTTAATATGTCACAATTTTCGTGGGTAGCGCAGAATCATAGGACTTTACCACTTAATACACAATATCTCGTATTATTATTATTATTTGCCTATATTCCGCCATTGGTCGCTGCTTCACATAAAAGCAGCTACTCATTTTTCCTCGCGAGGTATAGTGGAACCCCGAACATCTAATTTCAGAGCAGAAAAACTCCTGCCCCGCTGGGGATTGAACCAGGTCACCATGCGTGCAATGCTTAGCGTGCTACTCCACGTTGACTACTCCCACATCTATACATTTCCTGTTAACTTTTACTCGGACCATCTTTGGCATAATGTGACTTCCTGTTTATGACAGTTCAAATCACAATCACAAAACAAGGTGCCTGGTTCTCTAGGTACCTTAGTGTGATAGTATAGTGCATACTCACATTATTTTATTTTTTAATTTTAAGTACTTTGTTATTTATTATGTTATTGTTATGAAATTATGTACAAATAAAGCACAATTCTTGTTAAAAAAAAAAAAAATATACAAAACTACTTACACTAAATAAACTCCATGTAAACATGTATTATTCTCGTACTACTTAAAAAAAATTACAATTAAATTCTGCTAACTAGTTCTATAAAAACTATTAAAAAGAACATTTTTTGTGATTTTACCTTCAGGTTATCAGGCAGTTCGGAGCGGCCAGCATATCCAGGATTCATCGTGATGAACACAGAACAGGTGCAATCCAACTTTAGTCTGGTTCCCTCGAACACAATGTCCTCCTCTTTCATGGCGATTCCTCTTTGGATGGTAAGGATCTGTTGGGCCACCACCGATAACACCTCCACATCAATGCGGTTGAACTCGTCAAAACATGCCCAAGCCCCCGTGGAAATAAGTCCCTGGAATATTTTAAAAATGAACATTGAAAGGTAACATTTGGATTTCGGCGATCGTGACCGTTTCCCAGACCTTTTTATGTAATGTGTAGGTTTCATTTCAAATTTCTACAATTTTTATTTCTTCAAAATTATAGTTGGAAACAAATGAACTGTGTTTTTAGGTAGTCTGATAATCCAGGTAGCGTAGGGATCCTTTGGTTTGAATCCCACCCAGAGCATGTATTCATATCCTCAATCATTTGAGATCGTGACCACATATAATAAGACTGAGGACTAACCCTCAGAGTCTCAGTGAAAGAAAATACTTTGAGCATTAACCTCGCTGGTGGTTTACCTTCCAGTAAAGAGTTTTTATTAATTATTATAAACATTTGAAGAAATATAGGTCTCTTGGATCTCAATGTTAATTTTTGGTTGTTTGCATGTCTATCTGTTTATTTTAAGAGTTAACATTTCTTATTAAACTGAACAACAGACAATATAATAATAATAATAATGCTTTTTCTTTGTGTTATTATGTCACAATTTTAGTGGTAGCGCAGAATGATAGGACTTTACCACTTTAATTTACAATATCTTTTATTTATTTTTTTTTGCCTAAGATTCTGCCACTGTTCGCTGCTTCACATTAAAGCAGCACTCATTTTTCCTCACGAGGTATGAGTGGACCCCGAACATCCAAGTACAGAGCAGAAAAAATCCTCCCCCGCTGGGAATC
This sequence comes from Bactericera cockerelli, assembly GCA_024516035.1. Lineage (NCBI taxonomy): Eukaryota > Metazoa > Arthropoda > Insecta > Hemiptera > Triozidae > Bactericera > Bactericera cockerelli. Next base: position 39,537,423 of record CM044956.1, read on the forward strand.
GAACCCAGGTCACCATGTGTGCAATGCCTAGCGCGCTAACTCGCTCTGCCACAGTGACTACTGAACAACAGACAATATACTTACCTTGAAGAATTTCCCCAGGCCAATATAGTCCATGCTGTCCTGAGCAATTGAACACAATGCAGAGTTTGGCAACGCTTTGGCCAGGTCCTTGGTGGTTTCGGTTTTACCTGTGCCTGCTGGTCCTTCGGGTGCTCCTCCTGAACTCATTAAAACATGTAATCATTATTATTTACTACCAAGGAATGAAGTATTTTGTACCTAAAAGAAGTGCTGATCGCCTATATTTATCTTTCACCATAAAAGTTAAATATAATAATAATAATAATAATAATATCGCCTTATTTATACTGCCCGATTAGGACTATTAAAGTCCCATTATTCCAGCAGTAAATAGTTTTTTTTTAAGTAAAAATAAATCAGAATCAATTATACTACATTGGAAATGTAAATGTACATCGAAAACGTAAATTGGAAAGGTTGGATAATCGAGTTGCAACTGTGTAGAATTTATAAAAATGTTTATAGCATCACTGATTACTTTTTCATTAACACAAATATTAAAATCAGCAGCTGAATTAGGCATTGTCTTTTGAGTTTACCTAGATTGAGTTGCAGGGCACAGAACAGAGTTCTGTAACATCTATCCGTCAGGGTGTTATAACCAGGCGCGGAGAGTTGCCCAAGTATTCGTAACTGTAGGGTAGCGAAGCATTGATCATTCGGGTCATCATGATATCATCCTGAGAACAAAAATAAGTGTGAACTGTATAACTGTACAGGCTACAAATAGTGTAAAGTATACCAAGAAGTTTTGCAACACCAAGTCTTAATTTTGGGTATTTAAAATTGGGTAAGGATTTCGTGTGCTTATAAGACAATGGAGTTAAAGGAGTACCTACATTTTAACCTCTTAGAACTTACCAGTACGGATAAACAAAGAAGAATATGTAAGTGATTGAGTGTTATGTGAATGACATTCGCATTTACAAGTATAGACACTGGCGTTCACTTAGCAATTTAGAGAAATCCTTTCTTAATTATTATAGCACATGTAGACACTAAGATCGTTATTTTCTGTTTGTATACAACCCAATAAGCCTTCTTTGTAAAAATAGATAGTTCTCATCCATTCTTAAAATATGTAGTTGAATAAAGAAACTGTATATAATATTAATATTGCTTGTAACGTACCTCTGCATAGTATCTAAGTTGACATAACCATGGAAATCGTTCTCATCAGAGACAGGCACAGATACCAGATGTACCACGGTGTCTCTTGCGTGTACGTCAATTACCACCAATGCCCCTGTAACAGATTAATTACATTTAAAAATACAAAACGCTTCATTATGTACTACCTCTTTTGCAGTACTAAACAGTCCTTTTCTATCAGTGGTTTCAAGGTAAGGGCTGTTTTATGAGACAGGACTAGTAAATCTAAGCCGACCCTTCGATTTTATCAGCTACCGATAGGTATTTATAAAACAAGTTTATCTGTCACGAACGCTGGCTACAGCCCGTTACGCCACAGAGCTAAAATACAGCTACAATGCCCAGCTTAGATGTGACCTCTACAGTTGTTGTGAAAGTGAAAGTTAAGGCATAATGTCCGCTAAGATTAATTAATCCTGTTTCATAATTCGGACCTAAGTCTCATAAATATATGAAATTTCTAGATCATGGATTTCTTTACACTTACCCAAAGTGATTCGTGTTTGAGATGGAAGCTTTCCTCTCACGATTTCGACGATTTTGTTGATCTGTGCATTGCACCGGTCTCGGTAGTGAGAGAGACCCTTGGGATGATTCCTGATGGCTTTATGTACATCTGTAGTCCAATAGGCACTGCTGACACATAGCACTGTCTGGCCGGGCCAATCCATGACCCAGTCCTCGCGTTTCTTCTTCTCGTAATCTTCCATGGCCTCATCAACCATCTGAAAATTATTAGAAAATATATGAAAATGAAGATTAACACTTCTGTTGTGATTTTAACGTAGTTTGAAGTTCTAACTCCAAATCAAGAGAAAATTAACTAAAGTATTCACTTAATTGTGAATTCCAGAGAAAGTTTCATGTAGATGCTTTTAAGTTTGAGGTTCGATTTAATACCCTTAAAGAATATTAGAAATTTAATATTTTCAGATTTACGAGTATTTTTAGTTAGATGAAGATACTCTCCCATCAAGAACAAATCAACGAAGTAAAGGTTTTTCTTTGGGAGTATTATAAGAGAAAAGAGAAACCATCTGACCAGAAGTTTCACCAACCTTGTGGACGCTCTTCTTCATTGCTTGCTCAAGTTGTGAGAGCCATTTCTCCACCTGTCCTCGGGCTGCTGCTGTGTTGATCCTTTCCAGCAATTCAACAACTTCTCCTTCTGCTGATTTCATAGCCACCACCTCCAGTTGTTCCGTGAAATTTACTTTGGCAATTCCCTTCGAAACATTTCTTGAAGTGAGGTTGAACTCTGCAATAAAAAAAAAAAGTCGAAAAAAGAAAGAACTGTTAAATAATGTTGAAAAAAAGTGAAATCAATAGTACTTAATTATTATTAAGTAAAAGAAAATTGATTTTTATTAGTAATTTTAATTTTTTCAACTGATATTATATTTTTATTATTAAGTTTGAACCATATTTAAATAATATTTACGATGTAAAATAAAACCATACACTTATTTTAACTTCTGACATTTTTTATTTCATCTTTGATATCTCTACATTTTTCTAGGTAGGTATAATTCGAACACTGTAAATGTAAAATCTGCAGGAAAAAGGTTTACCTATCTTGTTTTAATAGGGAAAAAAAAATATGGTGAAACCCAAAGTTATAAGAATTGAGTATTTTACTTAATTAGGTGACATTCACATGTAATGTTTTATCCCACTTCCAGTAATTTCACGACGATTATCTACTTAATTAAATGTCCCTTCATGTATTTTGATCCCTTTCTCTTCACACTACAACACCTAAACGTACCTCGTGGGATCCTGGTCTCGACAAGATCTCCAGAAGTCATCGTTTGACAGGAAAAAGAATCGCGGAAGAAGAGTCGTTTCTTTTCCAGGTAGGCGTTGAGACCTCGCTGAACCATGTCTAGGAGACCATTGCATTCTGTAGATTCTCTTTCATTTTGGGAATTTCCACGACTGATAGTACCCGGATCCGATGCCGCTGTTTTCATGATGTCTTTCCAGATCTATCATGTAAAAGGATATGGAAAATTAGATGAATCAGAGAAGATGATTTAAATGTTGGGCAAGACTAAAAGAACACAAAATATTTATGCTGTAACCTAGTCTTTCATGGACTTCATAGAAAAATAAAATCTTATACCTTCCTCAGCTTATTTTATTAAAAATACTCCTATGAACTTGAGAATTTTATCGCAAATTCTATCCCCACCATCTATTTTTTTGTTGTGAAATTTTCCAATCGGCCGAAAATAGTTTTGTTCTAAAAGTTTGTAACTAATATAAATATCTGACCTTGTCCATAGCGCTGAACCTGCGTCCTTCCTCGGGCATTTGAGCCTGAATATCAGGAGACGAAAATATTGGTTCTAAATACATCCAAGTTTGCTGGACCTTGACCCATTCATCAATGATCTCTTGTAGAAGCAACAGCTTTTCTTCCCAGCTCCTGTTTATATAAGAAAAATATTGTAAACTTATAATCAATAGCCTCAATATGGAGAGCTAAAAAATAAAAAGTTCAGAAAATCATTAAAAGTTACCTTTAATATTTATCTGTATTGAGTTATGTAAAGTCGTTACTTGTTGATGAATATAATTTACTTCTACTACTACTTGACAGTTTCTAATAAACAACTTGAAACTAATATTTGTTCTAATAATGAAAAGCCTCTTGAAAAAGGACACTACTTACTGGACAAAAGCTTCAAAAGGTACGATGTAGGGAGAATTTTTCACCGTTTGAGTCTTCACGATGTGATCGTCAAGGAGGACTTGTATATCATCAATGCCAGCTAAGACGTAAGTTCCTGTATCCCTGTGAATCAAAAAATAATAATGAGGTATGAATATTACAATCTTCCTTAGCAAGTAACTCATGTATTTAGATTTTTTCAAAACTATATTTTTCTGAATATAACTCATAGGTTCACTCTTATTGTTGACAGAAATGTTATAGTCAAGAAGAAATTATTGTATTATTTCATATTATATACAAGCACCAAATTGAAATATCTTTACCTCAAAGTGATTAACTTTTTATTAAAAATTAAAAAGTTGAATAAAAATATTCCTAACTAACTAACTCCCTTTAAACGAGAAAGAAATAGACGAACACTAATATTAACAAAGCTCACCTGTAAGGTGTTATATTGAACTCCAAAGGTTCCCACTCATCTTTCATCGCCACCATTTTCTTTTCCAGTGCATTCTCTTTGGTGGCAGAATCGCTGATGATCTCAAATTTGGGAACATATTCCTCAAGGCCACATTTCAAAATCCGCTCCAACGTAATATCTTCCTTGGCTGGCGTCAATGGGAATCCGATTGTTTCAGATATTTTGTCCCAATGTCTCAGTTGTAAGCCAGGATTGCCCAAAGTTTGGATGATGGGCATGTATTCTCTAAACGCATGAACTTCGTCTAGCACCTCACTAGCTATGCCGAAGGGTCCAGGTAGGTGAGAGAACTGTTGCTTCAGCTTGTAGATGTTCTTGTAGAATTCATTGGTTTGTTCCTCTATGGATTCTGGATCGATTGTACCCACTTTACTTGCAAGCCACGTCTCGTGTTTTGATCGATAGTCAACGCAGTTGTCATATAGTTGCTTGAAGGGTGCTAGTTTCTTTGCAATCTTGTAAAATAAAAATGAGAACAATGAAAAGAAATATGAAAATGTAAAATACACATGACTGGAATTCATTGTTTTTTCATGCACCTCTAAACTTGATTTTTATGCAAACAAAATACCAAGCCTTCTCCTAAATGTCCTTCAAACAAGTTGTTTCTGTGGCTGCAAAGAGCTGAGATTTTCTAATTACTCAACCCAGCAAGAGATCATTACTTTTGGTCGTAACTACCCCGCCCAACAACAAAATGTTAAGAAATAAACTCTAGCGTTGTGATACTGGCTTTTTTTATGAATAAAACATATCTAAATTGTAAACATACACAAGTAAAATAAGCAATTAAAATATTAAACTGAGTAAACTGTAATAAAAAAAAGTTCAATAGACTTACTTCTTTCCTCAACGGATACTGAGTTTGTTCCAAACCGAATATTTCCTCTTCCTCATTGAATTTCGCGATTGCATCAGCTGCCTCAGTCAACTTCTTGTCCAGTTGGTGAGCTTTCCCATGGTACACCATGAGCATGTTGATGTCTCCGTACTCTGGGAATTGGTCAGCTTCGTCGTTGTATGCGTTGAGCTCTTCATTGAATTTAGCGATGTTTTGCTGTTGGTTTGATTAGTTAATTTACTGTACGTACAATCTTCTTATTATTTTTTTCAACATTAAATAATCAATACTTCGAGTTCTCCATTCCAAATTAAAAAGTAAAAGAGATAGTTCTTTATCGTCATCATCATAGGGTGGCGTCATCGTGAACGATGGTAGCCAGATAGTGGAGAAATGACTCAGCACTTCTACCACTGTCTTTACAAGGAGGCTAATAATTGACAAGGGCCTCCAGAACCAAGCCAATGCTGGCTACTCCCTGTTTATAGTCCCCCAGTCAGACTAATTCTTTATAGTGATAAAACAGTAAATCATCTGGAGATGAAGTAAACTGGAAAGACAACATTATTTATCACAAGATGTCTTGGGTCCCTGCGGCCTGCATGAGACGATGCAATAAATAAGTTTTTTTTTTTTTTTTTTGGTTTAACGTCGCTTTCAACTGCCATGGTCATATCACGACGGGGGTTTTACCCTCCATTCGCAGGAAACTCACAAACCTGCTACTCACATTGACCTCACCCAGCCTGAGTGGGGCCGGGAAAAGCCAGCGTCACGAGAATTAGAATTTGAATGGTCACCCATCCAAGTCTTAACCTCGATGGATGTCGCTTAACTTCGGTGTTCTGAAGGGAACCGGTGTATTCAACATGCCATCGACGCTGGCTAATAAATAAGTTTTTTTTTTTTTTTTAATTGCGGTTTAACGTCGCTTTCAACTGCCATGGTCATATCACGACGGGGGTTTTACCCTCCATTCGCAGGAAACTCACAAACCTGCTACTCACATTGACCTCACCCAGCCTGAGTGGGGCCGGGAAAAGCCAGCGTCACGAGAATTAGAATTTGAATGGTCACCCATCCAAGTCTTAACCTCGCTGGATGGCGCTTAACTTCGGTGTTCTGAAGGGAACGGTGTATTCAACGCGCCATCGACGCTGGCTATAAATAAGTTTAATACTCACAGAAAGCAGAACTTTGAACTCATCCGTTTTCTCGGCGATAATGTTCTCCATTTCCTCGAGCACGGAGTTGATGTTGTAGTACCATTGAAATGTGATGGAGTTCTGCTTCATCTCGATTCCCGTCATATGGTTGTAGTCGACAGGAACAGAATGTTAGCCATCACTTCTCGAAGACGATCCTCCATCTCTCCAGCGTCACTTGTTTCACTTGATTGGCGTACTTCATCAGGTTGACCAACTCTTCTGTGTCGTTCGGCTTGGTCAGAATGCGGTCGCTGATTTCCTGATACTCATCGGCAATTCTGAAGAAACGTTACGTTTTTCGAATGTGAATGCTTATTTAAAAGTTAGGTTGCCCTAGACTTACTAGACTATCGCTTCTTACAAGTGAATGTAAAAAAATATTTTTTTCTATAATTTACCTCAAGCACTAGGAGGAATCCAAACCGTCTGATGAATTTTTTGAAATATCAGATATGAATTTTAATATTATGGTTCATTACTGTTCGTTACTTACTGTTTACATTTGGTTTGGTAATCCTTCACTAGTTGCTGAATGAGAGTGTCTTTCAGTTTGATAGCAGCATCGATCATCTGGTTGATGATGCCCGTTCTGTCCATCTCAAATAATCCAATGGACACTAGAGTGATGCAACTACTAGAAATTTCATTTGGTAGAGTGTGGAAGAACTCTACCTTCGCTTTGTAGTTTTCAAAAGAGTCATTTTCGGCTATGAATTTCGTGACTTCGGATTCCGCCTGAAAATGAGGCAAGAACAATTATTTTAATAAAATATTCAGTATAGATACTACATTTTTGCTGTATTCTCTATCAACTAATACGAAGAAATAGATTCTGTTATCTCTATACAGGGTGTAACAGACTAAATGTAAAATCTCTAAAGAGGTGGTAGTATAGATCATTTCCAACCATTAATGTTCTATAACACTTTTGATTTAACTCAGTGGTTCTCGAGATATTATTTTTTTGAATTATTTTTACAAGTCCCCTGCCGCTCGACAAAGAATGGCATCTAACTCCGTAAATACAGTAGATGAAGCAATAGATTTAACTTTTTCCATAAGATAACAATATTTCACTATTATTTAGACTAGATTCATTCTTAAAAAGTGCACACGTACTGAAAAAAATCGGCAGCAGCGGAAAATTTATCGCGAACATGAAATCCACCTGAAACTTCAGCCGCCATTTTCTCAAAATACTGCCGTCATAAAGTATTAGTTTCATTTATGTAAAAACTTGCTTGAAGTCTTATCTTTCAGAAAATATGACACACTTGATATAAAACTTTCATTTTTAATTGAAACCAAGAGAAACTAAAAAAAAAGTCAGTCAGTACTACTAACTGTACCTACTAGGCTACCATCCTACTTTTACCTAGGGAACTAATTTTTTTCTTCAATTTGACAAATTATGGTTGTCATTTACTTTCCAACGGCCCAAAAAATTAGCCTCAGTCGATTCATTGATAAGGCTGCGGACTCTTAACTTGGAGGTCACTGGTTCGAGTCTCAAGTATGGCAAATATTTAGTAAGACGAGTTTGAGCTATTGTGACACCACGATCGTGATTAATTGACCTTAATATTTTAGTATGTATGTATGGTTTTATATGTGGTGAAGCACAAAGCCTCTTCACATTTTTTGTGGGTAGCGCAGCATTACTAAGAGCCTCCTTTACTTTTCGAATTATTCTATTACATTAATTTCTTTTTACTCTGGTAATGCCGCCACTGGTCGTTACTCATACAAGTAACTACTCATTTTTCCTCACGAGGTATGAGTGGACCCCGAACATCCAAGTACAGAGCAGAAAAACTCCTGTCCCGCTGGGGATCGAACCCAGGTCACCATGCGTGCAACGCCTAGCACGCTAACTCACTCTGCCACGGTGACTACTAATTGACCTTAATATTTTAGTATTCCATGTGTTTTATTAAAATTCGGTACCTACTAACATAATAATTTGTACCAACCTATGAATGTTCAGTATTTACCGTACCACCTTTACCTGTGGGTGTTAACTATGTAGGTACATTGTTATGTTTCATTTCATTCAAACCATTTTATCATTGAGACCCTTTCCTCTTATGAACAAATGAACAATTACGATTAATATTGATTTCTGAAGCAACACAGCTAAAAGTATCAATATAAAACAGAAAAAAGGACTACCTACCTACCTATGTTTGTTTGTTTGTTTGTTTGTCCGGAGTTGTTTAGCCAAAACGGTAAGAGATAGCGAAAAATGTCTCAGAATTGACCCCCCCAAAACCATTATCGCTTTGTCCAGAAAAATTATAAAAAGTTCAAAAAGGCATTGCTGTCCAGCAGTACGGCCATGCCTTAGTAAATTTGAAATTTAGTCCCGTTGCAAAGCACGGGCAAACGGCTAGTCTCTATATATAAAACAGAAAAAAGGACTACCTACCTATGTTTGTTTGTTTGTCCGGAGTTGTTTAGCCAAAACGGTAAGAGATAGCGAAAAATGTCTCAGAATTGACCCCCCAAAACTATTATCGCTTTGTCCAGAAAAATTATAAAAAGTTCAAAAAGGCATTGCTGTCCAGCAGTACGGCCATGCCTTAGTAAATTTGAAATTTAGTCCGTTGCAAAGCACGGGCAAACGGCTAGTTATATATAAAGTTGCCTTGATGATAAGTCCTAAAATTGCTCCGTCTTTTCGCAAAGTAATCGTTCAACATTCCTTTTCAATAGGATGAAATTCTATCTCTCTGGACTCTCTGCTCTCTCTAACGTCCCACTTCTGCTTTTCTAACCAATTTTTCTTCAAAATGTAATCTTTACCTCTCCATTGATGAGGAAGAGGTAATCATCGAAGTCACTCGTTCTCAGTTCTGTGGCAATCCATTCCTCTTCCACAAGGAAGGATATTTTTGTTTTGCACTCATCGATGAATTCCTCCAGGATTACAGGCTGAAACATCAAAGAGTTAAACTGTTATATAAAATAGTCAATATCAAGGAGGTCAGATTGTATCTCTATGAACATAAAAATTAACAACAATCTATAGAGTGACAGTAAATCCGGCGCGAGAATAAAATCGATTTTCGCAAGTTCTTTTTGTCCCCGAGAACTTTTTTTTTCCTTTTCATTATTTTCTTTTCTGACAATTTTCATTGTTCTAATCTAACCAAGTTTTGTTTCCCTTTTATTGGTTGGCAACCAATCGCTATTATCTACATTCCCTTATAACCTTATATGGTACAACTCGTTGAAATTGATTGATCCTGCATATAAATAAGATTGAGTCTTATAAGTGTCTATGTGAGTGATCATTTTTAATGACGATTATAAAAAAGATTATTAACTTTATTTTTTTTAATTAAAAAAAAAAAAAATTAAAATTAAAAATCTTTGTGTATTTTTCACCTTCAAGTTCTCGAAGGACCTGCCATGCTGGCCATCTAGTCTGGGCTGGGAAGACACTGTTTTAATCATGTTGTCGAAGATGTTAAGAAAAGATTCGGTAAACTTTTTCAGAGTTGGTTCCAACCAATGAGGCCCTTCTGTTTGGCAAGTCTGATGAAGAACCGAGGTGTTCGCTGAAAAGAAGTTAGAATTTTTTTATCAACTAGTGTGCTTTCAAAACAATCCTTTAACCCAATTTGTTGAACACCTTGTCATCACTAACCAAATTGAAATCCAATGTGAATGTGATAAAACAATTTCACAAAGCTTCAATTTTTTTAAATAGAAATTAGATACCTTACCAATTTGTGAATAATATCTAGCATTTGTTGAACTGACCCCTGGTATTTAAATTGGCAAAAGTAAGTAATTGGCAATCACCTTTGATGAACCGAGTGACAAATAAAATTCCTGCTTCTATATCTAGTACACCTTTGCTGTACGTTTATCAACACACCTGCAGATCCAGAATAAAGTCCGTATACTCGAGGAGGGACTCAATACACATTGACTGAAGCTGGAATGTCATCAGAGCAGCCACAGTTTCGTAGAAGTGACTATGTTTCTTCTTATTCTCCTCGTAGCTGGGTATTAACTTCTTCTGGCCTCTCTTGTTGGATTTTTTCTCGGCCTGTAAACTCACAAAAAAAACTTATGACTAGAACTTTTTAGTATTAACTAAGCTGTGTATATTCGTAAAAGCTATATTAAAAGGCGTTAATCTTCAATTTAGGTGTTGCCATAGTATAGGTTTAGGGAACTAATTAGTAACTAGAGAAAAGACGTAAGTCAGAAACGAAATGTTTCAGAACACTATACTCACTTCAAAATACCTCTTAATTTAAAAAAGAGGACTTCGTCATTTTTGAATATTCTTCATGAAACATTGTAGAAAATTTAGATATTGAGAGTTCTCTCACCTTGAGAAATATTTTTCGAATCTCAGAATGCCAATCTTCTTGGAGAACCCTGTTGGCATATTCCAAGTGCTGGCTGCAATCTCCTGTGAACTTGGAGAGGTCGAATGCCTCCTTCTGCTGCCTGAGTTTCCTAACGTCAACAAGACGTAGGTGGCTGAAATGGGAGATATCATGATCAAATGTTCTTATTAAACTCGAGAATTACGAATTCATAAATAAGCGTAACAAAAGTTTTCCCCCAATACCTACGAATGTTATCTCGACTCAACTATAAGATGTATGGAATGCATACGTTGAATCGAACCTGAACTTGAGATCTGTCATTTTGAAGATCTTAATATGTTGTTAAAATCGCACGTTATAGAAACCAGAGCCTAGATAAAAAAGCCTTTCCAACATAAAATCTTTTTGGTCATTTTGGATTTTAAACTGCCGACTGATTTTAATGGGACTTTTCAGCCCCTTTTGAAATCTGACTAATAGTTCATTCAGTCGCTTCTAGTCATTCTAGATCTACGTGGATCACAGATAAGTCAAAAACATTAGCCGCTCCCCCAAACAAAGCTACATAATCCTTATCTAACAACAGTAAATTTGCAATTATTTTCTACAGAGTCAATCAACATCAAACTTACTTGAAATGTTTGGACCAAATGCTCGACATTTCCGAAAGCACCGGATGTATCGTGAAGAGATTCTTCTCCAGTTTCTGTTTGTAACTGTCGAATGTCTCCTGGAACGCTGCGCCCATCTCCATCATTGGGTTCAATGTGGACTCCTTCTCTGTGTCCATGATGCAAACTGGGGGCTCCCTCGGGTCGTGGATGGCAAAGTCCACCACAGCTTTCTTTATGCTACTCATGTATTCGGCCTGAGATTTGGAATAAAAAATATGATTGAGGTTTGTACATTTTTTTTTGTAACAAATAATGATAACTTCTTAAACTGATTCCGTAATTAGACTATCTAATCTTAGACGACAGTATAGAAGGTAATAATAAGAAATCTATAATCTAACAATTCTTGTATATTATTTATCCTTAACATACCTGGCAATTGTGAGCATTAACATATTTTTACTTTTACTGTGTTACAACAATGTGCACTTATTGCACCCAGTAGCAGTAGAAAGCAACTTTCCTTAAGAAATATGCAGTAAACACTGCTGATAACTAGACGTGTCTGTGAATTAAAAAAAAACTAATATTTCTGTAAAAAAATGATCATCCCAAACTTAAACTCAATTAAAACAAACTTAAGAACGAGACCCTCCCTCAAGTCGAAATTTCAACCGATCACAGAGCACTATGAGGGACAGTCTGTCTTACCTTTAATATTTTTTTTTTTATAATTTGACCCTTTTTTCCAAGCCTAGATCATTTCGAACTATCTGCAAAAATATTTCACTATATTTTCTCCTCATGTCTCAGTTACCTTAACTTCACTCAGCAGCATGTTGAGTTCCGCTGACCTTTGCTTCAACTTCTCAGGTATCTTGTCCAGAATGTTGTTGATCCACTTCTCATCTATGGGAGCTATGTGTTCCGTGTCAATGCCAAACTTGATGTAGTAGTAATATTTCAGAATGGTTTTCTCTCGGTTCGTAAGATCTTCTGGGCTTGTGTCACTGTCTTCAGGATCGTTATCACCACTGATGATAAAATCGAGGATCTTCTTCCTGAAATCCTGCCGATTCTTCAACTGTTGCGAGTACTTTGTGAGCAATTTGTTCTGTAAGTGAATGGAGGAAATCAAAACGTACATTTTTTTTCCTCCTGTAAAAGTTTTGCTTCAGGTTTGATGAGTATAATATGTTTTGTAGTTAAATTATCATATTTATGTTAATCACTATGTAATATCAAAATTACTCAAACTCGCTTTTCGAAATCTTTGCTATACATTACACTAGAAACACCGACCTCCGGTTTGGAGTCCGTCGCCATATCGATCGTGCTACTGAGGTCGGTGATGAGTATAGTATTACCACATAATATACTTTGATTTAAAATATGTCTACCAATGTTAAAATGTCTGGTAGATCTTTAGTAAACTAAAGGCTAGAGTACATTATTATTTATTCCTTTTTTAACTCTCTGTATCTGCATACTCGTACTTTGGACTTAGTAAAAGCAAGTTTAGTAAAGTAAGCATAATACGTGCAACTGAGAAACTGCTATTGAAAAATTGTTCTGATGAATAAGGTACCAAATATATATTTATTTTACCAAATAATCATTTGCACATCAGCTTCTAAGAAGAAGTCACCCCTAAAATTCCTATATCAACCATATTTATATTTTGAAAAACCTTTGTAACTTGATTATCTTTCTACATAAAGCTTCGAAATATTAAATAAAAAAAACCATCTTTTTATGTAGTCAATCTCAAAATTTACCTTTTGAGGCTGTTTAGGCACATTCTTCTGCTTTAAGTCGATAATGAACCTTCGTCCTTTGTCGTAGAATTTCTTCTCCATCGGATTCAATCGCTTCACAATATGCGGCGGTATGGTGAACATATCTTTCGACAGCAAGGTTTCCTCTGGTGGATTGTTCATCTTCACATACTTGTACAAGTCCTCGTCGTCATCGTCCAGCACTGCTGAAAGTCTTTTACGAACATTGTCCGGGACATTTGGCATTGTATATTTGGCGACTATTTTGCTAGGGCGAGCTGTTTTGCTCGGACCAGCTGCATTGTCTGTTTTGCTGGCACCTGCAGCTTTGTTGATGCCAGAACCAGAAGCTTTGCCAACACCTGCTCTTCTGCTGCCTTGTGGTATGTTATTGTCACGTTTGCTCATGTTTCTGCTTTAGACTTTGAACAGGACAAACCTGTGGTGGAATAATGGAATCATTAACGATCTACTTTTAAATCATTAAAGGATTTTAGCTTTTTAGAACCAATCATCATCGATAGTTGGTAATCGAGATGAATAATAAAATTGTAATCGAGCTACCGCGCAGGTCAGATCCCATTCAATCATAAGAATTTGCTCATTTATTTGAGTTGTGACCACATAATAATATCACATGTAGTTTTAGGTAGTGGAAAATAGTTTAGGCATAAACCTCGCCTTGTTACTTTCCTCTTGATATTTTTAAAGAAATTTCAAGTCCGTTAAGGAAGTTACCAACCTTCCAAATGAAGTCCTATTTGTAATGAAATTCTCTTATTTGAGTAAATAAACGCATTTTTTCCAACAAAAGAATTCAAAAATCACATCATTAATTGCTTTTTCATAGGAGTGATTTATGTCTTTTTGAAGTTGACCGCTTCCAGTGTTTTGCAGGAAGGAAAATTCCCAATAGAAACTTAGAGCTGGATGAGTTTCGTGCATTAAGTGGAGTTTCTGTGGTTAGTTTCATATGGACAGCAGAAACCTACCATCACTCGGAAAAGCGTTTACCTTACGAGTTTTGAAACCATTATTAAATCTAAATACAGACTTCCTTTTAAACCTGTAAGCTATGAATGGTATTATAATCGATGAATTTTTTGCATACAAAGACAGAAAGATAGATAATTAAAAAAAATCCTTCTGAACAGAATCTAGTAGTAAACCATGGACGCTAGCCGCATTTCCCCTTTGAATCTTTAGGGAAAGGCAGTGGCTAGGTGCCCCAGGATTGGGGGATCTAGCCACTGTCTAGGGAAAAAGCTTGTCGCTCAACTGTGTCCTGATTGCTTTCTTGCCTACTTCTTGCACACATTTTCATTTCCTTGCACCATACTCCTCCAGTCTGTGTTGAGTGCAACGAAGTAAAACCCTTTTGTTTTCATTGTCAATATTTGTTGTGTTTCAAAAACTTACCTGTTCAAATGAAAAGTAAATTATCCGAGATCACAACCACATGATCACAAAGAATCAATCAAAAACCCTCACTTAACAATTACTCACTAGTAAAAGAACATATTTTGATCTCCATAAAAAAGTTTGAATATTGTTTGAGTTTTCAGAAGAGAAAGAATGAAAACAGAAAATGAGGAGTTGTTTACGTAGACACACGCGTTGTCAAGGCAACCGTTCCTAAGAAATCTTTGCTCGGTGGAGTACCCTGATGTATTCGTTTAGTTGACAGGTAATTGTTAGGAGTTGTGAGATCGATTCCCAGCTGAGACATTAGATTTTAACGATTTCAAAGATAATCCTAACGACGCGATGTCTGTGATTCGTTTGTTTATTAAGTTTCAACGTCCCTTCCATTTTATGGTTTTTTTCACATCGAGGATTTTATCTTCTCTTTGGAACACCAACTCATCAGCTACCCATATTAGCCTCACCGAGCCTAGTTGGCACCAGAACACCTACAGTACATAAAGTACCTACTATCTTTTTACCATGGTTGAATGCAAACCTAAGACGTATGACGATCAGTGTCTGCTAGTATATGGAACCATGATGGATGTTGCTTAGCTTGAATGATCGGTATTTACTGTTCTACCTATTCTGTCTTTTGATTGTATTTCCATTTTCCATGTTGCCAGCAATGGAAACTTTATTACGTGAGCAAAATATTTTTACAATTCATTGCAAAAATTGGTTACCTTGAACACGTTTTTTGTAAACCAATCACCCTTCATATTTTTTTCAAGAAATGTACAGTATATAATGTTCATACATCAATTCGTGTGCGCTACTTATGGCCATATCGGAGTCTGAAACTCTGAGGGTGGTAAGTGTTCTGAGTGTTCATGTCTAGCTCGATCGATGTGGACTAATAACCTATAGTTTGGTGGTTTCCGTCACAAGATGGATGATTATATTAAGGCTGCTTTGACCACTTATGCTTATCTGTCTCTTACGCTCATAGACACGGCATTATTACTTTGTGCCGGTATTGAGTGGAGACGCATATGATCAACTGGGCGCTATCTGTGGAAAGGGAAATGCTGTCTTCTTTCATGAAAGATATGGAGAGGGATATAAGAAAAACAGAGAGATATGTTCAAATGGTTTGCAATATAAATTTATTTGTACTATGCGGTATTATAATTAAACCCTTAATATTAACACGTTATAAGAAAATATTGTAATAACTTATTTAATTATTTTTGTATTAATAATAGTAATATTTATGAGTTCATTATAATAACTAGAAATAATTAACAATAATCATTTTAATATCAATAAAAAGAAGGCATTAAGTTACTAATGTTTGTACTTTGAAAATTCTTGTTTATTGAGTTTGTGTATTTCTTGAAGCGGAACTGATCTGTGGTAGGTCTCTGGTTATTTTACAGGTAAATGTGGGAAGAAATGGATTAGGAAGAAAGTCCGAATATTTATGTGATTTTCGGTCGCGTGATATTGCGCAAGACTTATTTGAATGCTGGGGAGTAAAGACAAAAATTCAGTCCTACCCCGGCAGTTTAAACAATGTTATCTGTATTCTATTCTCTGGTATAATGAATATTCATTTTACAACAACATATTTCGAAATATTTTAAAATTGGAACTCTCATTTGGAAGATGTTTAAATTGGTATCTAAACAATCATGATTTTTTTATCCTTAAATATGCCTTTATTTAAACTTTAGAGCAAAGTTTCAAATAAACGCATTTCAACTTAAATAAACGGACTTTAACTTCAAACTAGATTACAACGGATGTTCTGTGCGGCAAATCCTGTTATTTCTACTATGTGATGCCAACTCATTTGCTAACTTGCCTTTCTATTCAATTTATTTGCAAAATTGCAAATTGAGCTGCTCGTTTAAATTATTTATAAATCTACAAAAAATAATCGACGTATAAATATAACAAATACAATGTACAACAAATAAGACAGATAATGTACAACACAGAATATTTATATTTTTTAGTGAAGAGGAATCTGAATTCTATTTCTTTCTTGAGACTCTCATCAAGTAATTGATGAAATACGATTAGCTTTCAGCTATTAAAAATAGTAGATACAATTAATTGTACTTGTGCTATGACATATTCCAATACTAGAGAACACTAATAATGCCCAGTTCAAGAATTCTTTATTGCTCTGATAATAATAATCTACAGAATCCAGATTCACCTTACTTTTCATTTGAATATGCCTAAATTAAATTTTGATTACTATTGTTAATTTTGTAACACAATTCTAATTACACTATTCAAAACATCTAAGCGAATACGAAATTTTGAATTTAATAACACAAAAAGCTAACTATGAAATCAGAAATCCTAAAATGCCAAAATGACTTGCAACTTGTCATGTACCGAATTTTTTTTTGATTGTATGTAAGAAATTGTGATGCCAAAGTGTTTTTTTATGTTCTTCTGTTGTGCCGAAAAATAATTTGTCATGAGAGTAAATTTTTGAACAAAAATCGGTGGTGTACACGAAAATCTTTTTGAGGTGAAACCTTTCCCCACTTATATGATACGTAAAAGTATAAAAAATATAAAAATAAATTATGAGATCTTCAATTAAAATTTACTTTCTATGGCACAGAGAAAAATATCTTAAAATGTCAACAGAGAGACAGAACAGATAATTGTAGAATAATTATAGAAACAATCAAGTACCCAACACAATTTGGCAGGTACTCATTCAAGGTACGGAGATAAAGATAAAAAAAAAAATATTTGTTTTACGAAAATTTGATCATAAATTTATCATACAAAACAAAATATTTATTATTCGAAACAGCTCCCATGATTAAAAGGTATAACCCCAGATCTAATTGTACACATTTCTATATTTTTAGCGATTTCATGATGCAATGACTACAGCGATTTCTTTTTTCCTTATTACGCATTATTTAGCGTCTTCGATATTACATCCGCGATATCTTACATTTCCCAAAACAAAATAAAGAGTCTCCCCTAAAGTTTTACAACCTAGAATGCCATGTTTGTATCGTTCAGTTCTGTTTGAATACCTATCGGATTGAGTCAAAAATTTATTAAATCTAACACAAAGTCAGAAGATAATGGATCAAACACAACAAATAATATTTATCAATAAAATTACACCTAAATAACAATAATGTAAAATTAACAATTATTCTTTGAACAGGTAGGGAGCTGTACAGTGGAGAATCTAGAGAGAAATGGAGATAGCTTTGTTTAACATTAAATCATGAGGTAGTTTCTGGAATGAAGATGCCCTGAGTCGATAATTTAGCAATTTCACTTCACAAAACCATTCTCAATTACTGCATTGCATGAATCTCTTTGATGTAATGGTTCTTAGAAGATAATTATGATCTTTAAAACGACATGTGTAGTATATACTAGAATCCGCATTTCAGCCTGCCATCGCAGGAATTTTCTTAAATTAAGTTTAAAAACATGAGCTGATTGGATCATTTAGATTATTTAAAACTGAGCAGCACTTTGTTTAAACTTGAACCAACGCAGAAAGAATTTTAATCAATAGATTTTACAAGGCAACCGTAACCGTGTTCTTTTTTTGAAGTAAATAAATAACAACTCTTTACTATTCCAGACATTAAAAATTATGTAAAAATCAGAATCTAAGAAGATACATTGTTGTATAAATAATTAAGTAATGTCATGTTTTCTCTCATGGAAAATAATACCAATTGATTTACTTGTTACTAAATCCTTTCGAAAGATTATTTTGTGAAGTAAAATTGTATCGATTGTAAATATTTGTAACTATTTAATTAACATAATTTAAAAACTAGTTTTGTTCATTTCAAAATGTGAAAGATACATTAACATAGAAATAGACTAGGGTAATTTATCTGAAAGTTATGGCGACCATTTCCTCACATGCAAAGGTACTTTACATACTTATACTAAATGTGCGGTTGCCTTTAAATTGTAAAAAAAGCTTAATAGGTATTAACATTAAAAGTATTGTCACAATTACTCAAACCCAAACGTATTATATTACTTTCCCAATGGGACTCGAACTACCAACTTGGAGGTTACGAGTCTGCTGTCTCAAAAGTTCGGTAGTCTTTCTGTAGAAAGAAAAATATCTACCCAATTAATTATTATGTCGTTTGGATAATGTTATGCTCTCTAGAATAATATGAGATTATATTCCTATTGAATGAGGGAGTCTTCATTTTCGATTGTCTCACAAATGAGTAGGCAACCTGTTTTTAACCATGTTGATGGTAAAACTCCACTACTTTCCTTTCTACAAGGTACCGAAAGTAAAAATGAAGATAATATCAAGTAGTTCATTGTTTGAGTTTGAGAAAAGATTGACAATTTCTCTATACTTTATATAATTAATAATAAAATAGTACCTTGTTTATACTGCCGACGCTAGACTTAATAATCCCTTTATTTCAACAGTCTAAAAAAGGTCTCATTTGTTATGAAAGAAAAAGTACCAATGTCACTTTCATTACAGTTGAGGTAGGTTAGAAAGTGGTTGTAAATAATAATCTCAGAAGAAAATAAATAAATAATAAAGCATCTCTTATTTTATTTACCAAATTAGATCACTGACCCAGTTGTAAATAATACATTTTTTTACTTTCAGACGACAAAACTTAATTTTCTGTTGGCTATGTAGATCATCATGGTCGGAAATTGAATGCTCTGTCCAATTCTAATCCCAAATATCGGACCGATTGTACAGACTAAAGACCAGTCCAAACAATTCGAAAAGTCGTTACAAAAACTTGGAATTAATTGCACATTTATGTTGATCTTTACAGGGGCGTATCGAAAAGAAACAAAATAAATACAATCCAAGCTTCTAATGTCATGATTTACGTACGCCACTGTAAAAACCATTTTTCGAGATACGATTTCAATTAAGAAAATTTTATCTATATACATATTATACAAATATTTTATTTGATACACAAATAGGTATTTGACACAGTAATATTGATCTAAAAATAGATCTACTCATTTTTTTCTACAACATTGAGCGAGCTACACGATAGACAACGTGTCACCTCCCCTTAGTCTACTATCAGCCATAACAGTTTGCAGTAACACAAGGACAAGACAGGTCATCCGATGGGAGGCTTAGGTTGGCATGATGAAGATTTCTTTACTTCGCTTTTTAACTTTTTCTTTAGTAAAACTCCAGCTTCAAAAAGATTACGAGGTCTGTCCCGAAAGTTCGTATAAAAGTGTTCTGGCAACGCTGGAAGGCAAAGTGGGGAGGCAATTTGGGCTATTTCCCCTTCTACAACATCCAAACAATTCTCAGTGTGCGTTCGATCGCCTTACGATAAAAACTGGATCGTCCCGGTACCTGTGAAGTGACCCCTCTCTCTATCACTCGTCGGCATGGAACTCTCAGTCATTCAAGAACAGCGCGTCATCATCAAATTTCTCGTAAAACTCGGCAAGAATGGGCACGAAATTTTTAATGATCTCAACCAAGTTTATGGAGATGATGTTTTCAAGGAACCAACAGTCCACAAGTGGGTAAAAAGATTTCGTGAGGGCCGAGAAAGTCTCGAAGATGACCCTCGGTCAGGACGTCCTTCCACTTCCAGCACTTCTAACAATGTGGAAAGAATTCGATCCTGTGTCCTGCAGGACCGTCGTTTAACCGTCAGACAGGTGTCTGAAGAGCTTTCTTTGAGCAAAACAACTATTTGGCGCGAGAGGGGCGGTGGATCCTCCACCACGACAATGCCCCCGCTCACACCTCTCTCGTTGTGCGTGAGTTTCTGGCTGCCAATTCGATCATAGCGACTGAACACCCCCCTTATTCACCGGATTTGGCACCCTGTGACTTCTTTTTATTCCCAAAAACAAAATTGGTGCTTCGGGGGCGGCATTTGGGGGACGTTGAGGCCATTAAAGCAGCAACGACGAGTCAGCTGAAGAGACTTCAAACTGAGGACTTTCAAGGAGCCTTCAAACAGTGGAAACGGCGTTGGCAGAAGTGCATTGTGTCCCAGGGAGAGTACTTTGAAGGAGACAAAATTGAATTACCCGATTAATTGTAATATAAAATTTTTATTTCATTTTTATACGAACTTTCGGGACAGACCTCGTATAGAAGCAAGCATTACAAAAAAGCTATTGCTTTTGTTCTTGTGATATCTGTCGTTTAGGATTCTTTTGAAAGGAACATTAAAAATGTTTAATTTTAACTCTAAAGCGTTACTCGTTCATTTCAGATCCCGCCGAACGCTTCACCCACCTCCGTCTACTCCCCCGCTTTGATGGGTTCAGGGCCCTCCCCTTCCTCTTCGCTGTAGTCATTCTCCTCCGCGCTTGAGTAGCCGTGTTCATTGTTCATGAGCGCAGCGTGGTGGCTGCTCAACAGTCGCCGTCTCTGCTCGTCCGTCACCTTGGCTGCCATGGCTGCAGCCTGCTCGGGGGAGAGATGCAGGGCGGAGTTCTCAGCGATGAACTGGAGGTAGGTGTCTAGGATGGCGCTGCCGGTGGACGGTCCTCTGCCTTCTTTGGGCGACTGGGGCAGGTGCCCGCCGGACGGACTCAGCTTGGTGATCACCGCGGCGGAGTTGCCGTAGTGCGGCGGTGGTGAGAGCGGCCTGATGTCCAGGGAGCCGTACATGCGGTGGCTCTCCTTGTGGTTGTTGTTCACGGTGAGGTCTTCCGGGTCGTCGCCGCCGCACATGCTGCTGCCGGCGGACTTGAGGTCCAGGCGGGTGCGCTGGGGGGTGCCCAGCATGCCCGTGGGGGATGAGCGGGCCCTCAGCTCTGCCGGCGACACCTAGAGGAGAACAGGGGGTGTTGTTAGGAAAATAAAACCAAGGGTAATTGACTTTAGAGATAAGAAGTAAAATCAGAAACCGTTAGTAACGGTTGTCACTCCCGTGGTCTAGAGATTCCGAGTTTGATCCGGTGGAGTAGAATTTTCGAATAAATACTTCTGTTAAACACGTGAAGAAACAAACGCTATCAGGATAAGACTGCTCTCTTTTTTTATTGAATAAAAAAGTGATGAAGTAAAATTAGACCATTTCAATGTTCATTTCGATTAGTTTCGGACATACCCAATTCTTGAAGGCACTGTATTGTTTTGAAACGTTTCCCAGTATTTTTTTTTTTCGAATTTTGAATGCGAAGCAATGTTTCAGTCAGTGGAATTCGATCTCGTTCAATTTTAAAAGAAGAACCTCGCATGAAAGGTTGCGGAAAGCTTCTCAACGTAGCGAGACAAAATATTGCGATCAGTGGGATCCGGGTGTAAAGCCGGCCACACACCTCCATGCATGCATGATTGATACAGTCTGTTGTATGTTCATGCATGCATGATTGATACAGTCTGTTGTATGTTCATGCATGCATGATTGATACAGTCTGTTGTATGTTCATGCATGCATGATTGATACAGTCTGTTGTATGTTCATGCATGCATGATTAATACAGTCTGTTGTATGTTCATGCATGTATGATTGATACAGTCTGTTGAATGTTCATGCACGCATGATTGATACAGTCTGTTGTATGTTCATGCATGCATACATGTACGCGTCTGGCTGGAGTTAGTCAGTAGCTCACCTTAACCCCCGCCTTGGCGAGCAGTTTGCTGGCGAGCTCCGGATCGAACGGGGACGGCATAGGTAGGACAGGCAGGTCTTTGGTGCTGATGCCGCGGTGTTGCCGTGACATGTGCGAGTGCAGCGAATTGCGACTCTTGGCAACAGTGCCGCAGAGGACGCATCGGTAGCCGGGACACACGGTGTGCTTGTCTTCGAGATGCGTGCGCAGCGTGTGGGCGGAGCGATAGATCTTGCCGCACTTGGGACAGGGGCGGGGGTCCGTGGCACGCACGCGCATCATGTCGAGACCACGCCTGGAAACTGTGGAGGGAAAATAATTGTTGTTAGACAATTTTCAATCAAACTATTTTTAATAAATTCGATTATAAAATGTATGATACAAGACAAAATCTAAATAATCTAGACTAGATTAACATAATTACTGTATATGTATACTGTTTGTATACTATTGGAAGATTTATAATGATATCTAATAATAATAACAAAAAGAGAAAATTTAAAAAGGATGAACACATTGATATTCATTTTCATTTGAAATGTAAAGCGATAATATAGGTAAAATATTTTTATGAACGCCTTGAAACTTTCAAGTATGCAATGTGTAGGTATGAAATCGCTCACATAGGTGCTTCATTCATTCGTGACCTGGTTTGGACGGATGATAAAAATGATAATGATGGTGGTAGTTTAAAAAAAAATATTGAAGCTTCAATTTTTGAACTTGGCTCTTCAATATTATTATGTACATGTATAATTGTGTAGGTAGCATAAGTTTAGAAACTGAGGTGAAAGATGTTGCATTTTTCTATTTCAGACAGAATAAATCAAAGAAAATCAAACAGAATGAATTGAGATTTATTTTCTTGTCTATTTACTGAATCATCTTAATTATAAAACAATGTTTTATGGTCAAGATTTGTGATTGAAGAAAACAATTACCTATATTCCTCAGCATTAGAATTGGATGGAATAATAATGAATATTTTAGTAATATGTATTATAATAATTATAAAAACCAAGCAACTTGTACATAATAAATAATTCAAATTAGATTTCGAGAACATTTCAAGAAGTTGAACATTTTCCTGAATTGATTATAATTTATAACTCTATTAAAGCAAAGCAAGATGGAGGTTGAACAATTGACGTGTAATTATAAAACGCCAAGGTTCTAGATGTAACGAAGTTTTTAGATGTGAGGTTCTAGATGTAACGTACCGTTTTAATTAAATTGGTCCAGTACAGTTTTTATACCAAGACCAAAAACTTTAATGGCGTGCTTTGAAAGCTACAAATCATAATATGAAAAGGTCATAATATACCTAGGCAATCAGTGGCGAACTCAGGGTACGATTGTTACGATTGAGAGTTTAAAAATATTTTTTTTTATATAGGTACATACAATAGTTATAATGATATTTTAGTGGAAGGACATATTTACTCTTAAGTAGCAATTTCAATCAATAAAATAACTTTATAAGTGTTCTATTAAACAACAAATCAGCTAGAAATCTCATATGTATCTTTCACCCTTGAGAAAACTTCTTAAAAGTCTGACTTATATTGTCTTCCTACACCAGCTTTTCATGTAAAATTTTATTACTTTTGAGATATCGGGAATTTTGTATAAAAAAATCGGTTTCTGATATTTATAATTTCAAAATTTAAGAGCGACATGAAATTGAATTTTGTTCAATTAAAAAAGTCTTTAACTTGAGTTTACTTTATTCATAACATCTTTCTAGTTGGTAACAATAAGGAGCAAAAGTTCAATAATATTGTAAGCATGTTGTTTAATTTTATTGAACTACTGTACACCCGAAGAATATATTCGCTTCGCCACTGAGCGTTAATTTTATAACTCATGGTATTTATATTATGACGATAAAATATTTAAAATGAATTTAATAGAAAAGTGGACTTGCAAGATATCAAAATCAAAATGGACCCTGCAGGTATCCGCAAAGCATAATTATAAGTGATCTCAAATTATTACGTATCGCTTATACCTGGTTGACCCGTATGCCTTTATTTATTTGATACAAATGAAAAAATAATAAATAATCTTTAGTTTTGAAAAACCAATCATCCTCAGTGGCTCAAAGCACATTGTATAATGGACATACCAGGTTCGATTCTCCCAGGACATAATTTTTTTCGGCTTTTCCAATGTTCTAGTTGTTAAATGTTCCCTTAAATTTGTGTCGATAATAAGCTGATAATTTAATTTAAGACGCCAGTCATTTTTGTAACGTGAAAAACAAATAGGTATGTATCAGTTTCCAATTTCTTTTAAGTGACGTATTTTGTCTTAAAAACCAATTTCGTTTTGGTAGGCAGGTAAAGCTCAACTCGGAAATTTCCGTTTCATTTAGCTATCTAAGGAATTGGACAGAGCCAACTTTACACTACCTCAAAGGCATTCGAAAGCTAAAAGACGCCGTCAATTTTTTTTATAACTAACATTGTTTTCATATATGTAGGTACACTAAAAAAGTAGTTGAAGAAAAAGAAGGATATACGAGTAGGTATTGTAACAAAATCACAGAAACTGACGAAAAAAGATTAAAGAAAAACTTGAAATTTTACAATACAGGAACATGGCACGGATTGAACAGATGAATATTATTTCTCAAAACTTGCATGTCTATAATACACATGGTTCAAATCAAACCACTCTGCATGAAAGGGTTAATATCACCATTGTGCGTGCAGGTCTGGTTAGACTGACTTTTAAAATTAAAGCTTTAAAGTGTTTAAAGTTTATTAAAATCCTATCTCTGCTTGAAACATTCAATAAAATGAAACAAGCTTCCATTCTGCACGAGAGTCATGATAAGCTTCGAACTACTAAATTACTGAATCCACTGAATCCATAGTGAAAGAGAGAAAATACATAGGGCTAAAAGTCTTGAAAAGATGAGGATTCTGATTCATAATAATAATAACTCTTTATTGACAAGAATAATATTGACAAAGGGCGTGATTATTGCCTGAGGCAATCTCTGCCATCAAACCCATTCATCGCTTTCTATAACTTTTAAGGCAGTACACATTTCGATGAGGTTACACAGTAGCTATACATTTCAATGAGGACATTGATTCTCTGTAAGATCTACTAAATTTTTACGTCACTGGGGAGCCAAACCACCATCCTCGCAGTTACGAGTCCACCGCCTTATTGATCAATCTAATAAGGTCGGTAACTCGTACCATAGTACCACATCATAGTAAAACCGATCCATACAAATTCAACAATCCTAAAAGTCCTCAATCAGATTCTTAGAACTCTCTCATTTTTTAAAGATTTTTTTTTCTAAATCAAGCACAGTAGTGAACGACCCGGGTTCGATCAGAAAAATATCTTTCACATCTTCACGACCTTGAAAAGGAACAACTTTTTTCCCTGCCCAGATGAGGAACGTACTTTAATTAATAGAGTTCACTTGTCCTCTGGAATCCATTTGCTCTCCGATCAGTGGAAGATAGGTTTACATTGTAGCGATCATGTATTCTACAGGGTTATAATTTTCCCTGTCTTCTTCACATTTTTTTTTTTTTTTTTTTTTTTTAATGCACATTTATTTAAAGAGAGGTCTAAAACAATTGAAGTCCTTGCCCCACAGTTTTACATCTAGTACAACTTCTTACTTTTCTATTTATACTGATTAAAATAGAGAGGTTTGTTGATGGCATGGATACTCAGAACTATTACCTGCTGATGAGAGTAAATAAGCTCGAAACAGCTATCCAGATATGTTCTGATATTCATGTACAATATGTACATCTAGTACAACTTCTCGTTTTTCTGTTTATACTGATTATTTTTATAATTGTATCTGATACAAATAAATGGAAATATTTTTTGAAGAAAAAAAAAAAAAAAAAAAAAATAGTAGAAGATATTGTATCTATCATGTCTTACATAGTTATAATATAGGAAGATAGTTTAACAAGTTTACATTGTAGCGATCATCTTACACGGTTATGGTGTGTAAGATACGTTCAAATATTATATAGCAAGAAAGTCTTTTTTATACAAGGCTATCCATAATATATCACAGGTTTTCCACCTAATTAAATAAATTAAAAAGTTAGTCAAAGAAATTAAAAATTTGTTACTTTATAATTCTGGAATTTTCTATAGAAAAATTGTTCACCATTGTTCTTTAAAAAAAAAAAAAAACATTTCATGGATTGATGGGCTTTGTGCACTGATAATAAAATCTTCTTTTTACCCAAGTAAACCCCGCCTTATTTATGCCAGAATTACTGTATTAAAGTAACCTATCTAATTCTAGATGTATGTATATCGTAAAGCTACAGGTATGTTAAATGGGAACAGAGAGTAATTAATTCGAATAACGGGCTTCCCTAAAACGAACTTGTGGCTTTGGTACCTACAAAACTGCTTTAAACTTGCGAACCAATAAGCAGAGAAGCCAAATAGTGCCAAATCATGACAAAACTTGTCAATAAAGTTAGTAAATTAGTGACGTTAAACAAGACTTGCGCTTGATGCAACCGAGATACGAATATGCATAAACAAACAGTAACTGCTAAAGAACATTCTTGCAAGTAATTCAATTAAAGTTCAGCAGTGTAATAATAGTATGTAGATATAGACTTATTGGTATTTACCTGCTTTATTTGTGTATATAAAGTGTTCTTAAGAAGTACCTACCTTTTAAGTTACAACATGTACGTGATATATTTAAAAGTGTACAATTAGGAATATAAATATACGTGTACAATTGTACATGTAAGTACCTATATATAGAAATTATTTATATAAATAGAAGTAAGTACATAGTTTGACTACATACAAATAAACATAGTACATTATGTTAGGTTTATGTAAAAACCTACATATAGAATGTATTTATATAAATAGAAGTAAGTACATAGTTTGACTACATACAAATAAACATAGTACATTAAGTTAGGTTTAGCTACCTCTACACTTCATTAATCATACAGTGTGCTAGGTTCATACATTATGTCCTTAATAGCAAGTGCCATAGTGTGAAAACAATTATCTTCACATTAAGAATGAACCACAAACAAACAACATAAGTGGTTTCAAGTACAAGTAAATAAATAAAAATATACGCTCTTTGGAGGTAAATAAAACAATTCGGTTCCAGAATGCTACATGTGGACTTTTTGACTACAAAAAAAATCAAGAAGGATTTAAGGTGCCTAACACCTTCGCACCAACAAACCGGTTTCAACTTTTTTTTAATCAATGTAGTTTGGACTTTAAAGTTGCCTGCACGCAATTCGAACCTATATAAAGGGGACATAGTCGACACGTGGGATTCTGTAGGGAGACGCGTAATTATCGAAAAACATTTCGGCCTGGGTTTACCAATAATGGACACTAAATCAGAGGCTGGTATGTAGTGTACTCAAAATATTATATTTTATGTACATTACATAATGGTATGCATGAGGCTGGTATGTACATTACATAATGAAGATGTTTTCACAGTTTCTAACAACTTCGCTGTACTAGGAAAATATATTTTTACCATTATCCCTGTACTATGTGAGGAAATACATTTTAAAGAGTGACGTTTACAACTCCCCAGAAGTTAGACTTTGTATATCTTTGTACATAATTATATGGTAAGTAATATAATTACTGTACAAATAAATAAAATATTCAATTCAATTTCACTTTGTAATAATACTTCATTTCATTGAAAATTTCAAATTGACAAATAGATATATCATTTCATTGAAGAAAAAAAAACCAATTTCATTCATTTCATGTTGAAAAACATACCCCATAACAAACTCTTACTGTTTGATGAGTATTAGGTACTCATACATACCCATATTTATTTATTTATTTACACTTTATTTTTTTATACAAGACAAACAACAATAAATTATTAACAGAGATAATAAAAAATTAACAATATTTAAATTAAAAAATAAGGTATCTATAAGGTAAAAATAAAAAATAAGGTGTGCTGTGCAATTGTCTTGTAATCCGGGGCGAAGTTAATGCCTTAGGCATTCTCTGCCACTTAACCCATACATACATACCTACTACTGCTTCATTCATGTGTTTTACCCGCCGACTCATCGCATACTCAGTACTTGGTCACACCCGACAGTGGCCAGCAGTGTGATTCATGCGATTCCACGAATCTTTCCCTGGTCCTGCTGAGGTGCATATCGAATTCCTTGGAATTTAGTCAGCGGAACACCACGAAACCAAAGCTCCGAGCTTCTCATCAAGTTCACCGCAGTGTCATATTTTTTAGTTTTACATTTTATTTTTAATCCTTGAACAAAAATTTCAAAGCAGGCAAGTTCTATGGTGTCTTGAATCGTTAGAGAATTAACTCGATGTTGAAGAAGAAAGCCAAGAAAAAAATAATGTTTCCTGAACTTAAGGGTTTTAAAGAACCAGTAAAAGGGCCTTTTCTAAGGGTCGAATTATAAATAAAAAAATTGAACTTTAAAAACAAGATTAAAGTTAAGATAAGCAAGCCACACTGTCCCTCAACTCAGGCTATATTGCGCTGTGATTGGTTGAACCTCTGACTTGAGGGCGTGTCTTTATTTCTTTAATCCTATTTAATGATTCGGTCCTTTAAAAATTTGAAAATTTAAGAACCAAGACAATTACTTCGGGAAAGAGATCATTATTTTGTAAATCTAGAAAATTTTGTACATTTTTCTTAAAAAAAAAACAAATGATCATAATATTCAATTTTTTGACTTTATTCGAAGACTACCTGTACCAACTATTTTTCTTGGCAATCTGCGCAACGACCTTTGTCTAACGCATACTAGGAATAGGCAATACATTGATTTTTTTTAAAGATTGAATAATAATATAAAATACAAAGTAACGAAACGAGTTTCTCTCTCTCTCTCTCTCCTTCTCCTCAGTAAGTACCAAAAGTATTAAATTTCTTTAATCAAACTAGTTTTTTTTGAGAGAGAAAAACGAGGAGAAAAATTACTTAAGTCCTTGAAAAGTCCGAAGATGCAACGGTTTTGATGTACAAATTTTTTCTGAATCATTATAAATGTCACATCTAGGTACGTGTATTCAAAATTATAAATTTGAACTCTGAGCTCGGAGAGCTGACTGGAGTCTATGCACTTAGGGGTTGTTGGGATATTAGGTTTGAACTTAAGTATGGTGTATCGCTTTTGAAGTCCATCGGAGTGGGCATCATCTAATTAATGAAGTAAAGGGATACTGGGTGTTAATCTTCAAAGAGTGACTGTGATAACAAAAGAGGTAAATCACTTTCAAATTTGATACATCGAGTGCCAATGCAGTTACTTGCATAATTCTTGGTAGGAAAATCTAAATTGCCCTGTACCTATACATGGGATGTTTGTGTGTTTAATTTGATTATTAACTGTGAATCGTTACGATATTTAATTGTATGAAGAATAGAAATAGGGTACCTATTCAATAATTGTTGTATCGTCTGGAATAAGGCTAAGTCCTATTAACAAAATATCACATGAAATCCCATAAACGATTTAACAATTGTGGTTTAATCCTCTTTTATTCAAGGAGCTGATTGTGAAAAGGCTGATTTTAAAATACGACTGGGCATTTACTTTTAATTTTCAACTTGGTCAAGTGTTGATCGTGATACTATGCGAAAATCAAATGTGTTTTGTAACCAAACATCCCATATACAATATTTTTAAAAAAGTACATAAAAACTTGTAGAAAGTTGGTTTTTAGCCTGAAAATAGTTTGAAACTTATTGCTTCGTGCTTCCGTATGCCTCCATCTATTAAATATTGGTTGTGTGTATTGTGTGTTTTATGATTTGAGTTTCGAATCTAGACTTCATCAAAGACATCAGATATTTATCAGAGTGTATTTAAATATAGTTATGTAAGTATAATAGAAATGGGTACACTATATACAATAAACTGCTTAGCATTAGTAAGAGTCCTAAAAAAAAGGAAAAAAAAAAAGATAAAATGTTTCTCTAAAAATTAAAAAAAAAATCCCACATGAAAAATTTCCACACCTAAAACCTCCTGCATTTAAGACCAATTACGTTGGTAAAATCATCACTCGATTTTATTAATCTCGAAGGGGGAAAAAATCATAGCTTGACAGAACGAGGATAATCTCCATGCAAACTTTACGACTCTTCACAGGCAAGAATAAAACCTAAACTTGGTTTCTTATTCTAAGGAAGATATAAAACCGAAATTATGATTGATTAAGTTGACTGAATGAGTATGCAAATTGACCGTTCACATGAAATACATTCAACATAATATATTATGAGTCGAAAATTCCTGAGTTCAAAAATTTATTGACTCCCTTGTCAAGTATGGTATGGATAATTTTACAGTCTTGTCACTACCAACTGGGATTAGACTTTTTGATCGAACATTATAATAATAATATCGCCTCATTTATACTGCCCGATTAGGACTATTAAGTCCCATTATTCCAGCAGTAAGCCAAAGACGTATTATTATTTTGTAAAAATCCCAAATGGGAGGATAACTTGTCTTGTCCCGGCTGGATTTCGAAGGCGCGACCTCTGGAATCTCTGGATTCACAGAGTGCCGCCTTTACCACTGAGCTACCGGGACAGACATTAGTGTATCCTTGTCCTGTAAACCACTTGCCTCCTGAATCCAACGTTGTTGGTTCGATTCCAGTCCAAAGTATTTTTTTTCCTCAAAATATTACAAATCCATTCTCCTTATTCTTTTCTTCTATACCTCTTTTTTTAACTTTTTCTTGTTTAACTTTTCTAGATTTTTTAAGAATTCAGGTACTCACCAAAATTATTATCTGGGCTGTTGTGCGTGCCTGAGGGTCCGGGCAGGAGTCCTGGTAATCCTGGAATAATAATAATAATAAAGATAAGAATTACAAACAAAAGTAGACTCCCCATGTGAGGCGAGTATAGTTTCTCTTTTTTTGGCACTGGACTATGGAAGATCTATCTGGATTTGCAAAGATTTTTTTAAAAAATTTAGGTTTCTGGAAATCCGCACAAATTCATTTGGTCTGTTTTGATCAAAATACAAGTGTTTATTTGTATTAATTATATTCCCATTTTAAAAGTTATCATATTTGTGTTGATCACTTTCGTGATGTCACAACTACTCAAACTCGCTTTACCAAATTTACGCTGAAACCGGACACGAACCACCGACCTCCAGTTCACAAGTCCGCCGCCTTATCGATCAGGCTACTGAGGTCGGTCTATTCCCATTTTGTTTTAATTTGGTGACACGTAAGAGCCATAGCCAGGCTATTTCATTGAAATCCATAATACGTCGAACTGGATATAGGAGAACTCAAGGGACCGGAATTTTTCTGTCTTATATCCAGATTTCTCCTATAAAGAGCTTATTTTCCTCTTACAGAAGTAAATGGACCTGAAAATTGTTCTCTTATTTCGAAGTTTCTTTAATTTCCAGGTTTCTCTTATATCTCTTTATCTCATTTCGAGGTTTCTCTTATATCTCTATATCTCATTTCGAGGTTTCTCTTATATCTCTTTATCTCATTTCCAGGTTTCTCTTATATCTCTTTTTTTTATTTCCAGGTTTCTCTTATATCTCTTCCTCTTATTTCCAGGTTTCTCTTATACCTCTTTATCTCATTTCGAGGTTTCTCTTATATCTCTTTCTCTTATTTCCAGGTTTCTCTTATATCTCTTTCTCTAATTTCCAGGTTTCTCTTATATCTCTTTCTCTAATTTCGAGGTTTTTTATGTCTTTCTCTTATTTCCAGGTTTCTCTTATTTCCAGGTTCGACTGTATCAGTCACATGTGCGAAACAGAACAACCTCTCGGCCCCTTCGGTTGCCTTGACGGTTCTCACCCTGTAGTCCTAGGAAGGCGGCCGGAAAGTTGGCCCTCGAGCCGTCCATGGGGCCCATGT
Organism: Bactericera cockerelli; assembly: GCA_024516035.1. Lineage (NCBI taxonomy): Eukaryota > Metazoa > Arthropoda > Insecta > Hemiptera > Triozidae > Bactericera > Bactericera cockerelli. The sequence continues at coordinate 39,569,561 of CM044956.1, forward strand.
GGTCCACCCCTGGGTAGTCTCCCTGCTCCGACAAGCCCTGGTGGTGGGGGTAATGACCTCCCCCTCCTCCTCCCCTCTCACTCATCTCTGTGTCGCTGGAGTTGCTCTCCTCCCCGGTCGAGTGAGCGGTGGGCGAGGAATCGGAGATGGCACTTTTGTTCTGGAAACACACAAAAGAAAACATAGGTAAGTATTGTTTTAACTTTTTAGGGTATAATAATATGCAATAGGTGAGGTTCATGTGGGTAGCGGGTTTGTGAATTTCCTGCGAATGGAGGGCAAAACCCTCATCGTGATATGACTGACCATGCAGTTGAAAGCCTCGTTCATGGTAGTTAAAACATATGCAATTTTTGAAATTCATGTTGAACTTTTCGCTGGCTGAAAGCATACACTCTGCCGCGCTGTCTCTTTCTTTGTATAGAGCGATCTTCACACCTTAGCCGAGGTGTTTGATCGCCTTATTTATACTGCCCGACTGGGGTACTAATGAGTCCTAGTATTCCAGCAGTGAGCCCAAGACTTATTAATATGTGATCAAAATCTCAAATGGCAGTTACACGAGCCCTTCCAAATTTTCAACTGTGAGTCATATCGCGACGGGAGTTTCACCTCCATTCGCTGTAAACTTACCAACTAGCTGCTCACATTAACTTCACCCAGTCTAAGTTGGGCCGGAAATAGTTGGCATTACGAACATCTGTATTTCCAGGCAGGTCAAGAATTTAATTTTTATGTAGAGCATATTTATCTGTTGTCATATGTATCTGTTTTCTGTTGTAAGAGTGACTGATTCGGTAAGGACACAATACATGACAGATTCGTATTTCGTGGATTTCTTTGGATGTTACGGGTATTACTGGGTCTACTAGCTCATAGCTCATACCAGAACGGTAGATCTACCAAACAAGTATATTACAGACAAACTGCCTATAAGGTACAGGACGATTATATAAATTAACATTATAACTACTTATTCAGTCTCGAAAATAATATACACACCAAAAATTTATGTACAATGTCAGACGTAATTTCATAATAATATACTCGTATGTACGTAACATCAGTAATATACATACCGGTCCTACTATAACCTCACTAATACTCGCTATTGGAATAGGTGTACGTCCTACATACATATACAATACATTATACATACCTATGAGGAGTATACTATCAATTTTGGGAATATATTAATAGACTAATACCTTTGGTATGGCGAGTTAATGCATTTTGAGTAATTTGACATTAGCATGAGCGTTTCGTAACGTCCTCTAGTAATAATTTTGAAAATATTAGAGAAATTAAGCCAAATAATAATAATAATAATAATTAAACTATTAGCTGGTGATCCTGAGGTGAAACTTCAGAACGAGAATTCTAACTCATGAAAGTTTAGGAGGTCCAGTAGGTAATGCTAGTTATTTATGACCCAAGATAATTCTAATCCGGTTGTAGAATTTTTTTGGATAATTAATGCGTACCTATCATTTTTTAAACTCTCCCATTTTAAATATCACAAATGTGAACTCGAGATTAGGTTGGTCTGGTGCCATGGATCGGTCTGCAATATGACTTATAGCTTTGGTGCATAATTATGTACATAGATACCTACTGACATAGACCTGTAATCTGTCTATTTACAACGAAAACGGTTAGCTATTGAACTCCTCCTGTACGTAGTTTGGGTTCTGTTGGTAATACTAACAAAATTTAAATAACCACCACTGCAATTCCACTGGGGTGGAACCTCCTTGATAGTTATAAGAATAGTCACTGATGGCAGCACCTTACGGTGGTTATACTTTTGAGCTCGTTGTTCTTTTGTTTTTGTAAAATGAGCGGTTCTCTTTGTTCTATTAAGAGTCCTTTTTTATTTCTGCTTTTTTCCAGACGTAGTTTTTCTCTCGTGGAGTTTTCTTTATTATAAGAATTGTGATGTTAATAAAAACCTTTCTTGTAGTTTTGTTTGTACACTAAGCAAATGTGTTGTCAATTTATAACAGGTTATGGGCCCAGAGCTACTACACTCTGAGAGGAGGAACAAGTGAGTATCAGAATATCAGGAGTTGGTTCTGTTCATGCTTTGTTCATCAAGGAGTTGTTAGCAGAAGGAGTACCTGTGGTCTGTGTGAAAGCTAAGGAGTTATGGCTTCCTCAGAACAAATGGAGAAAGGTCTGAAGCTGACTGATGACAACTATTTTGCATGGCACATCAAGGCCAAAGCCTTACTGGAGCAGAAGGACTGTCTGGAGGCAATTGAACCTGGTTATGGAGGAGAGGAGCTATTTGAAACTCTTACTGCTGGAGAACGTAAGAAGAACGCCAGAGCGTTGTCTTTGATTTTGTTGAGTGTGAGTGACAAACACATAGATTACATTGGAGAATTCAAAACAGCTGAAAAAGCATGGCTTACATTGGAGACGTTAAATCAAGAATTTGGTTTGCTACAACAAATTGAATTTCTAGAGGATTTATCTACATTGAAGAAAGGTAACATGAACATGTCAAACTACATTTCTAAGCTGTTGGATTTGAATCGTAAGATAAAAAGATGTGGCATCAACCTTGGTGACCATACGTTGTGTTTGTATCTGTTGCGTGGATTGCCAAGAGACAATTTTGAAATCTTTATTCGTTCCATGGAGTATGTGGAAAATCTGAAGCTTGACAGTGTCATGTCAAAGCTGCTTGTAGAGGAGAAACGACAATCAAGAATGGATTCAGAATCCATAGCACTATCTACCAGAAATGTCAAGAATTTCAAATCTGATAGGAGTGACAATCAGAAGCCAAACTATTCTCAATGCAAGAAGAAAAGTGATAACAAAGTTTACAAGTGTTACACCTGTGGAGAGGTAGGTCATATTTCAAAAGAGTGCCCTGTGAGGCCAAATTACAACTCAAATGTGCAGTTTAGTTCCACTAAACAACATTTCAAGAATGCAAGACTAGCCAAATCAGCAGTGAGTACTATTGATGAACAAGATCAAGTTGAAGAAGCCAAAGCTTTTTGTTCTGTTGGTAAAACAAGCACATTGAAGAGAAAGGAGTGGTTTCTTGATTCTTGTTGCACTGACCACATGAGCCCATCCATTGATGATTTCTCTAGTTTGGATAAAAATGTATCTGGAACAATCAGAATGGGAAATGGAGATACAGCCTTTATTGCTGGTAAAGGATCAGTAGTGATAAAAACACCCGAGTCAGATGGTGGTTTGACCGTTACATTGCATGATGCATTGTATGTACCTGATCTGGAGTGTGGTCTCATATCTGTGTCAAAGTTGACTGATAAAGGTTTAAGTGCAGTGTTCATGGACAACAAAGCAGTTGTATTGCAGTCGGATGAACTAATTTTCAAAGCTTTAAAGAAGGATCGAGTATATATTGTGAATACTATCAAAAATATTTCACATATTTTTGAAAGTAAATCACAAAATGGAGCAGCTTGCAAAACTGTTTCAAATATGATATGGCATGAAAGACTAGGCCACTTGCATCAAGATGCAATGAGGAAATTGCCAGTACTTGAAATGAAGGATGAAGATAAACTTGTTTGTGAAGTTTGTGTACAGGGGAAGTTTAGTAAAATAAGTTTTCCTAAACAAAGTGAACATAAGTCTAGTGCACTGTTGCAAATCATACACAGTGACTTAATGGGAAAGTTTACCCCTGCTTCTCTTGGAGGTTCTCATTACATTATGACATTTATTGATGACTATTCAAGATTCATAACTGTGAAATGTCTGGAGTCAAAATCTGATGCATTTAGTGAATTTGTGAATTATCAAAAATTGGTTGAGAACCAACTTGACACTAAAATCAAGGCGTTACAGTCAGATAATGGAACGGAGTACACCAGATCTGATTTCAAGTCACATTTGGAATCTCATGGCATAACACATCGCAAAACTGTACCTTATTGTCCTCAGCAAAATGGAGTAGCTGAACGGAGCAATAGAACACTGATGGAGATGGTGCGTTGTATGCTAGTACAATCTGGAGTTTCTAAGAAATTTTGGGCGGAAGCAGTGATGGCAGCTGCATACATTAGAAACAGATGTCCATCATCCGCTATTGATAATCGAATTCCGTATGAGTTGTGGACGAATAAAAAGTTGACAAAAGAAGACATGAGTAGAATGAAGGTGTATGGATGTAAAGCATTTGCCAAGAAGACAAGTAGTGGCAAACTTGATTCCAAAGTAGAAGAATGCATACTAATAGGTTATGCAGAAGATACCAAGGATGGATACAGACTCTGGAGTGAAGAACGTCAATGCATTATCATAAGACGTGATGTTGTATTCAATGAAAGTGTATTTCCTTTCAAACAAAAGAAACCTGATGACGTAAAGTTGTGTATCATTCAAGAAGACTTTATTTCCGACATGTTAGCACAATCTGTACTGTTTGACAACAATGAAGTTCCTGTAGATGAGTTGATGGAGGAGTTGGCAAATCCTATGCACAATGATGATGTTCCTGCTGTGTTGGTGGAAGTGCAAAATGATCAATGTGTTGATCAAATTGTTGATCATGCTGAAGAGACAAGCAGTCAACCAGTGTTGCGGAGATCAAAGAGAGTGAGGAGTGTCAAAACGTGTTCAGAGGGTTGTTGTGCAGTGGCAGGAGCAGAATGTGATTATTTCAAGGACAAGGACAATGCTGAAAATTTTGTGTTATCTTATGAACCAAAGACGTGTCAGGAAGCTATCAATTCAAAGGACAAGGACAAATGGAAAGAAGCAATGGATCTTGAAATTGGTAACATGGTAGACAATGATGTTTGGGAGATTGTTGAGAGACCAAAAGACAAACAAGTAGTAGGGTCTAAGTGGGTTTTTAAGATCAAAAATGATGAATTTGGTAATGTTGAGAGATTTAAAGCTAGACTAGTTGCTCAAGGTTTTAAAAAAATCAATGGGTTTTGACTGGGAGAGTACTTTTAGTCCTGTAATGAAGAGAAGAACTGTTAGAATTCTTATTGCTGTTGCTGTAGAAAATGATTGGGTCATTGACCATGTAGATGTGACTAGTGCATATCTCAATAGTCCCATCAGTGTTGAAACGTACATGGAACAACCCGAGTTATATGTAGAGAAGGGAAAAGGTAGACATGGCTATGTATGTAAACTCAAGAAGAGTATTTATGGCCTACCCAATGCCAGCAAAGACTGGAATTCTTGTGTTACTAAAGTATTGATTCAGTTAGGATTCAAACAATGTATTAGTGATCCCTGTGTTTTTGTAAAACCTGATTTAATTGTTGGTTTATATGTAGATGACTTGCTAGTAATAGGAATTAAGGAAAATGTTATTAGTTATAAATCTGAATTAAGCTCTATTCTTAACATAAGAGATCTTGGAAGTGCTAAGAATTTGTTATCTTTTCAAATTGAACAACATGATGGTAAAGTTTCACTTTCTCAGGCAAATTTCATTAATAAAATCCTGTGTGAATTTGGTTTACAGGACAGTAAAGCCTGTACATCACCATTGCCTATGTCAAAAACTTGTGAATCAAATAATGATGAGAAAGTTGATTCTACTATGTATAGGAGTGCTGTAGGTAGTATTTTGTATGTGTCAAATAATACTAGACCTGATTTATCCTATGCTGTACATAAAGTTAGTCAGAATAACCAATGTCCCACAGAAAGTAACTGGAGATCTGTAAAACATTTACTTAGATATATAAATGGTACTAAAGAGTTAAAACTTGTATATCAGAAGACAGGAAAACCAGTAGAAGTTTACTGTGATGCAGACTGGGGTGGTTCTGGTTGTGTTGAAGAGCGCAGGTCAATAAGTGGTATTGTTATTTCTTTAGCTGGTGCAGCTATCATTTGGAAAAGTATGAAGCAAAGTACCATTGCTAGAAGTACTGTAGCTGCTGAGTACATGTCTATGGCAGAGGCCGCATTAGAACTTAAGTGGTTAAGAAATTTGTTTACAGAAATGCTCCAAGATAAGTTTATACCTAAACCTACCACTATTTATGCTGACAATATGGGTGCTATTACTTTGAGTAAACATGATTTGTTGACAGAAAGAACAAAACATTTAGATTTACAGTACCACATCTGCAAAGAACAAGTAAAAGATGGGTTTATCTTGTATAAATATGTATCATCTTCTAATAATATTGCTGATATTTTTACTAAGAATTTACCTGGTCCTAAAACAAAAGAAATAGTAAAACTACTAGGATTATTGTAATTTTTGGTGAAATTATTTTATTGGATATGAACATTATTCTTGTATTTTTAATGTCCATTAATTAAGTACATTTTTAATATTTTTTCTTGAAATTTACGATGTCATTTGTAACTGTTAAGTAGTACTTGTGTGCTGAATTTGTAGATTATCAGCTGATATGTGAGATTTTTAACTAATTATTATTAAGATTGTAATAGTAGAAACTAATAATAATAATTAATAGTTACAATTTGTATTTTTCCTATTTAAAAAAAAGGGGGTAATTAATTAGTTTGTAAGTGCAATTACCTTAGAAGATACTTGACAGTAATTTTTTTCATCAGGGGAAGTATTTATGATAGGAAAATATTTTTTTATGGCAATTGAAGTAAACATTTTTTTTTATACCAGTGCAGGAGGGTATTAATTATCAGGGGAAGTATTTATGATAAATTTATTTATTTTTTCATTTTTATCAGTGTCGGAGGGTTATTAAAATTTTAGGGGAAGTGTTGGTAATACTAACAAAATTTAAATAACCACCACTGCAATTCCACTGGGGTGGAACCTCCTTGATAGTTATAAGAATAGTCACTGATGGCAGCACCTTACGGTGGTTATACTTTTGAGCTCGTTGTTCTTTTGTTTTTGTAAAATGAGCGGTTCTCTTTGTTCTATTAAGAGTCCTTTTTTATTTCTGCTTTTTTCCAGACGTAGTTTTTCTCTCGTGGAGTTTTCTTTATTATAAGAATTGTGATGTTAATAAAAACCTTTCTTGTAGTTTTGTTTGTACACTAAGCAAATGTGTTGTCAATTTATAACAGGTTCCCGACTTCAAAAAACAAAAAACTGATAAAAATGTTGATAAAATTTGTAACCTTTAACTTTTGCTAAGTATCTAACCGGGGATTACCTGAATTTTTGAAAATTCGCAACTATGCTCAATTTTTATTTCAATCGTATTTCTGCTGAACCAACACGAAAGGTTGTTCGCTGCTAGCGACGAAACTAATGTGAATACAGAATCAAAACACCTGTCAATCAAAAGTTAAGAAGAGTTCCAGCTTTCCAAAAATTAATAATACAAATGTATAAGTTCATCTTATACATTCATCTAAACCAAACTCATACACCAAAACCAACTCATATACCAAATAACTAAATTCATCGTTTTCATTTCATACAAAATTGAGGAACATTTAAAATTTTTTAGGATAAAACCAAATTAATGTTGATTTCACATGGATTTTTATTTCTTGCACGAAAAAGAACTTTCTGATTAAGAATAATATTTCCAGTTCCAACATGCTACTAGTTCTGTCATGACAAAAGAAATACTAAACGAATAGCTAATTCTACAGTTTTTTTATATTGATGAAAAGTAAGAACTAATTTGACTGTTTTAAAGATATATGTAAAGAGATTTTAAGAGAGGTACTTTTGCGCTACCAAATAACTAAATAATAAATCTTAAAACTGACAGGCATATTTATTTGCATATACCTTCATTCGAAAGCCATGTCTACATCAGTACGTTTATAACTTTGTACATTACAATCATTGGATTTTTTTTTATTTATCAAAACAGCTTTTAACTTTTGACCTTCTCCAGGTACATATGGATATATTTTAATATACATAAGTATGTATGTTAAGGTACTAGGCAAGTAGGTACATACTATACCTATCATACGGCAAAAATATTTTAACTGGAATTCAATATGACTAATCTATGTGAAATCATGTCCACTTCACATTAATATTTCAACGTATTCTTACCAACTTATTTTTTTATCTTCATAATTATTTCTATGTCCATTTAGGCGATTAGACTGATTCATACTTATAAATACTTTACAATATTTAAATGAGGTGTCTCCATGAGACTTATTCCTTAATTGATATTTCTCCAAACTTTATACTTTACACGTTCTTCTATATGTTGCTGCTGTTGTTGGTGTGTTGTTTTTATTTCTTCCATAAATTATAGTATTTTTCAATTGATAAAGAAACCTAGAATTTTTTTTCATCACGCCATGATGTTTTTAAGAGCACAAATATTTCCTCCTTAGCCGTCCAGCCTGTGAAATGTCCCAGAAGTTTTCACGAGACTTTCTTTTCACACACAAAAATAAATAATAATTAATTATAATAAGCATACAAGATTAAGGGCCGAATTATAAAATAAATTACAGAACAAAGATAAGACACACCGTCCTCAAGTCGGAGATTCAACCAATCACAGCTTGAGGTAAGACGGCTTTTCCATGTCTTTTCCAAGCTTAAAGTTGCTTAACTTCAGTGATTCATCGGACACTGGGGTATTTAACATGCGATGGCATATAAAATTGTTAGTACCTAGATGTACATTTTAGTGTACATTTACTTCATATTACCTGCCATCATTATAGGTATTAGGTACCCACACATTCGGTGTTCTTTTTTCAAAATACGTTTCTGTGTGATACATGCGATATTGTTTTACGTTACTTGTAAGGTGCATACCATGTATATGAATGTAATTACTCAATTTTATTCTAAACTTTGAAACAAAATATTAGTGGTACACTGGCACTGGTTCATTTAACAAGTCAACATACAATACTTTACAGTTCATGAATTTCAGATGGTACTCCGGAAACAAAGATAAAAAAAGTGAACTCACTCTCACAAATTGGATAATTTAATTTAACTTTAAAAAAGCGATGCGAACTGCAAAGGTTTTGCACACTTGATCATCGAAAATGTAGGGAAAAAATTGGTGGGTAACTGCCTTATCAAGTGTGCGTGAGTCATGAGAGTCGCGATTTATTGCAAAAAGTACAATACTACCTAATTTTAACAAATAATATGAAACATAGAACTCATAGGAGAGACATAACTTACTCAGAATTCATAAGTTCTATTTTTCCGTTTTTAAATATATGACTGAAAAGTAAAGTTTTTTTCTTTCTCAAGTTTTACCTATCCTGCAACTTCATGAGAGTTATTTTGGGTATGAAATCTTACGCCCATGCATGAGACATTTTAAATATACACTTGTGCTGTTGTACATAATGTACACATTCAGATATGCAAACACTATACCTACCAAACTATCATGAATTCAAACCATTAACCTCAGCTGTCACGGGGTTTGAATTTTAATGGTCACTCATCCAAATCCTAAAAAAAAAACTATAGCACGTAAGACCGCCTTCCTAGTCGCATCCGACTATACGAGCACCTATTATACCAAGTGAAGGATGCGTGATGCCAGACTGAAATACTTAGCACGGACTATGAACAGGGTAATTAGGTGCTTACACCTGAGTTGTGTGAACTAGAAGCAGTAATGCATGAAAAACATTACACTATTAAATTATGTGTTGGACTATTATACTCTACAAATAAGTACATAAACTGATGTAATAGTATACTTTGAAAAACATTAGTTTGTATACATGTGTAAAATATAGGACTATTACATTAATGTGTAGAACATTAAACCAGTAGATAGTTGAGCCTCTTTATTCAAATTACTAAGAACAGAGTTTGTGAATCATGCGATACTTTAATTGAAGCAACTCTTTGTAAAGTTATCAATACTTTGTATGGTTATCCATGATATCGAATACTAGTTGTGTGTACTGCATGGTTTCTTGTGGCATAACCTGGGAAAGGCCACTTGTGTAACTTGTGATCTTAAACATCGCGGTGAGACAAAGTATGCTTAGACACAGAAAACTCCTGAACTTTGTACTTTACCTTCCTTATCCTAAAAGAAAACGAAGTAACTGCCACATGGTCTTTAACCAACCTAATCATACTTTCAAAGTAGTGTCCAATGACTGATTGATCGACTGACTGCCCTCTGAATCTAGATGTGCTAGGAATTTTGATTTTTGAAAATAAGGAACAACAGCAACATACACCTCCCCAAAAAAAGCACAAAACTTTATAAGGCATCGCGCAGTGCCGTGAACTTATTGTAACCATAGGTAGGGTATAATGCATACCTTTGCATTTGAACTGTGAGAGAAAAGAAAATATAACTCGCAACTGTACCCACTAATAATATAACTACTTCGGGGATAGAACCTGGAAGTCTCAGCACTGTGGTCTACTATGCACTAATCCGCGCGTCTGTCAAAGTGGTAGATTATATTCACCAAAAGTCCATGGTAATTGGTCCAAAGATACTAAGTTATGAACTGGACTTGCCAAAGCAGCTTCCTTAGACGGATAATTCCATATTGAAGATACCGACAGAAATTATACTACCCAGGGTTCACACAATATAATGCCAATTGTCTATTGAACTCTACTATCGAGTCAGAAATATATGCGACCTGTCCCAGTATTGTCTTTGTGAAACTGACCGACCAAGTGTCAATCAGATATTTCAATTGTACCACACATCGCGGTGTGTTGGAGAGTTAGTCCGAACAGATTCCCTAATAAGCAGCCCATGAAACAACACAATAATGGTATTGCAATATAAGATACAATAATTCTATGATCCACAGTATAAAATCCAATATTCGTGCTATAAATAAAACAATAGTTGTGTAAAAACAACATCAAACACAACGATAATAAATAATCAATGCTTTTCAGCTACAATTTAAAAAAAAATCAAAGGATGTAATACTGAAACCAGAAAAAACTACCATCTCATACTTCAAAGGTCAAAAGAAAAACTTGATGCAATTATACACATAATGCAATTATACACATAGTGTTCATACCTTAGGTTTTTTATTTGTAGAGTCTCTAGACTTGAGGTAACTGCAGTGCCATAACTGTGTATTTCTTTGTATTTGTGTATCTGCTTTGTTTGATAAAGACGTATTGATAATACCTATAAACTATTATCATTAATATATTATCGTGTACCTACTATCAGTACAATCAATAACAATCTTATCATGCTGTTAGAAGAGACTAGTGCAGCTGGAGTATCTCAGGGGAATATTGACACTGGGAAGTACATTTCCCAGCTAGAGAAGCGCGTAAGTGAGCAGGAACAATTAATTTCACTTCTCAATGAGAAGATATCAAGATTAGAAAGTACACCCAGCAAAACTGTACAGTCTTCATCATCATTGGTTCTCCCTTCTGACACTCATATGAAGAAGAAGAAGGCCAAACCTGCACAGACTCTGTCCTTCATTGGTACCCGAAAGACAGATATTGACACAGTTGTCAATGTGCGCTATTCGCAGTTCTTCTTGTCAAGACTGGATCCCGCAACCTCAGCCAAGCATGTGGGGGAGAATCTTCTCAGTAGTTTGCCAGACTTGCCTTTGGTAAAATGCTCCAAGTTAAAAACTAGACATAATTCATATGCATCATTCCATGTGATGGTCCCGGAGTCACATGTATCTTTGGTGTCCTGTGAAGAGGCATGGCCGGAGGGGTGTCTAGTGAAGAAGTTTTTGGGCAAACTCTTGAAGTCCTACGTTATTGAGTCGTTCTCATCTGACTCATCTATTCCTGAGCAGGGAGCTGCTCCAAGCGCTGCTGTCGTGGACGCAGGAGCCACCAAAACCAAAGCTAATGCCCCTGTCAAACCAAATAATCGCCAAGCTAGTAATTCTACCTCTACCAAGACACAAGCTCCCAGTGGTAATGTTAATGCTTCAAAAAACATGAGCCTCAGGTCCGCTGTCAAGAATACCTAACATGTTATTACCAGAATGTTGGTGGTCTACGGACCAAATTTGACAAATTAAAGAGTACTGTAGATCTCTGTTCTTATGACATTTTGTTTTTTACTGAATCTTGGCTCACAGAAGATTTTTCTGAGAGCGAGATTAAATTTGACAATTTTAACATCTATCGTTCTGATAGAAATTTTGAAATTTCCAAGAAATCAAGGGGGGGTGGGGTTTTAATGGCAATTCATTCTAAATTTAGGTCTAGAATAATTCCTGTAGCTGCACCTTGCCTATCATATGATCATGTGTTTGTTTCAGTTGAGTTACCTGGTGAATCTCTGTTGTTGGGATGCACCTATATTCCTCCTGCTTCATCTTTAAATGTATACCTTGAACATTGTGCTGCTGTTGAGAACTTACGTCTTCAATTCGCCGATGCAAAATGTTTTTTTGCCGGTGATTATAACCTGAGCACGGCAACATGGAGAGATGTAGAGGACGTCGGTATGTTGGTGGAGTGTTCTTCATCTTCAGCTACTTCAGTGGCGGCAGTAAGATTGTGTGAGTCATTTAATAGTTTATCGTTGCATCAGATAAATGGTTTGCCCAATAATCATGGCACTTTCTTAGATTTATTATTTTCTGATTCTCTGAACTCGTCAACATACCCTGCCAATGATTTACTGTTGGATAATAATTTCCACCACACTGCTTTTTGTTTTGATATTCCTATTTCAGAACCCATTGAATTTTTTGCTGAAACTGTGCATTTTTATGATTATGCCAAGTGTAATATTGTGGAACTGAGGACTTTCTTGTATCAAGTGAACTGGTCGACCATTCTACACGGTAATGTGGACTCTATGGTTGAAAACTTCAATGTTGTCTTGTTGTCTGCCATTGAAGCATCTACTCCACGTCGAGTCATATATCCAAGTTCTTTTCCCAAATGGTTTAGCAACGAGTTGAAGAGTCTTATCCGAGAAAAGAAAAAAGCTCACCTTAGATTTAAACAGACTAATCTTCAGTCTGATTACTAGCAGTTTTCAACCATTCGTGCTCAATGTGGCTTATTACGTGATATTTGTCACAAATCTCATCTTGATAACATCAACAAACAAATTAAGTTTGAGCCTCGTAAATTTTGGAATTATGTTGATGCATCGCGAAAGGTCAATGGTTTTCCAAAGAACATGTTTCTACGGAACGTAACAAGCTCAAACCAAAATGATACCGCCAATCTTTTTGCTGATTCTTTTGCTTCTGTTTATGTCGCATCTAATCGTCCTGTTCCGAATTATGATGTGAATAACTTCATTGACTTTAACAATTGTCGGTTTTCTGCGGAAGAAATTCACAGAGCCCTTTCTTCTCTTAAATCTAAGTTTTCATCTGGACCGGATAAGATTCCAAGTTTTGTGCTGAAAAAATGTTCTAAAGTCTTGGCTGAGCCATTGTCCGTGATTTTCAATGAGTCACTTTCATCTGGAGTTTTTCCTCAAACTTGGAAGAAGAGTTTTGTTCTTCCCATTTTCAAATCTGGAGACCGATGTAACATTGGAAATTACCGAGGAGTCTGTATCCAGTCGGTCATTCCAAAGGTGCTGGATAAGCTCGTTTGTAAGCAGTTATCCTTTGCTTGCAAACAACTTCTTTCAGTTTATCAACATGGTTTCATTAGTCATAGATCGACTGTCACCAATTTGTTGCTGTACCAACATAATATTCTACATGCCTTTCAGTCTGGTCAGTCTGTTCATTCCATCTATACAGATGTGGCCAAGGCTTTCGACCGTGTGGATACTCGGTTATTGATCGCTAAGTTAAGGTCATATGGTATTGGTGATTCCTTCCTAAAGTGGCTTTCTGATTACTTATCTGATCGAACTCAATGGGTTAAATTGGGTAATTCTGTTTCTCTGCCAATTAAAGTTCATTCAGGTGTAGGTCAGGGCAGCCATATTGGGCCTCTCTTGTTTTCGTTGTTTTTCAATGACTTACCAAACATTATTAAAAATTCTTCTATTCTTCTCTTTGCGGATGATGTAAAACTATTCAAAGCTATCTCACATCAGAATGATTGTGTTCTTCTGGAAGATGATCTGTTAAGTCTTCATCGTTGGCTCATTGAAAATGGCTTGGAGCTATCACTTCACAAGTGTGCGGTTATGAAGTTTACTCGTGGCAATTCTGTCAATCATACTTACTCTATTGATAATGTAGCACTATCTAATGTTTGTCAAATTAAGGATCTAGGTGTTCTTGTTGATCCTTCGCTCTCATTTTGCTCTCACATCGCTAGTCTTTCAATGCGTTGCCACAGACTTTTGGGGTATGTTTTCCGAAATTTCTTTCTTCAGAGGCGTTTTTGATACTCTATAAGTCATTGGTGCGCTCTCTTGCAGAGTACGCCAGTCCAGTTTGGTCTCCTCATTATGAGGTTCACAGGCATATGATAGAACGGGTGCAGAAAAGATTTTGTTCTTATTTCCACTATCGATATCCTAGGGAAGTGTTAACTCTTAGTTCCTTGGTTGAACGTCGATTACAGGCGGATCATAGTTTCTTTGAAAAACTTGTGTCAGGTCAGATTGATTGTCCCAATTTGCTTGAACTAGTAAATCTTGACTGCTCACGTAGAGTTCGTCTCAGTAAAACGTTTTTTGTTGAGAAATGTAGCACAAATTATTTATACTTTGCCCCTATCAATAGAATGATGCGTGCGGCAAACTAGTTTTCTTTGTAAAAAAACTTTTTTCATGTCTTTCACCTACATAATATGTATTATTTTAAAAATATTTTGTATGTTTTTAACTGTAACATTTTGTAATTTGTGTATATTGGGTTATTCCCGTTTAATAAATAAAATATAAATATAAAAATATAAATATAATATTTATTTGGTTCCCATATAAAAATTACGGATTGATGTACAATTTTATTAACTTAACTAGTAGTTCTGTGAACTAAAAAACCTCACACAGATTCAACTATTGCATTATAAATGTTCCATCAAGCATGAGGACATCGAGATTAACTTTCATTCAATGCCCCACTCGATGGGTCTTAATTAAAAAATATCAACCGGGCCTTTTTTGGCCTTTTTACGATTTTTTTACCAGAGTGCGTCCCCCTTAGATTTTCACTATCACCAAATTACATTACTGAACTCAAGTATATTTTCTCAATAATTCTACAAAATTTCAAGAGCCTGTTTCAATAAAAATAGAAAAACCATTTTCAATTTTCACCAAAACGGCTCCCATCTGGCCCCGAGTGGCGTAATTCGGCCCAAAAACTATAGGTACTTTAGGACCACAATGAACATGTACACTAAATTTCATCAATTTTGAAGAATCCGGTCGAGAGTTATCGCGGAACAGACATACATACAAAGGAAAGCCAAATCGTCTAGTATGAAAGTCAAAACAGAACAGAACAACCATAAAACAGAACCTAACTATTGAACGACTGCAAAAGACAATAGACTGGCAAACAATTTAGACAAAATTGGGTTTAACCCGTTAGTTGGTATTAAAAAAATCAATACCTTCTAATGAGAGGAGCTTTTTTTGTTTTGTTTGTTTTTTTTTTTTTTTTTTTTTTAATTGACAAATTTGACAAAGCTTATATTCCATATCAACCAAAATCTACACCACGTGCCTGAATATTGAAATACAAATCTTGCCTTTTCCAGATGTTAAAAAATCTTTCAACCGACAACCACCAGCATAATCAATCGATAAAGACTTTTCTCAAAGATGCAAAGAGCAATAAAAATATCTCATTTGCACATCCTTTCTTTCACACAAAGAGGTATACAAGATAAGTAATTGCAAACAAGCGCTGAGTGGCTTCATAAAATCTCAAGTGAGCTCGTAAAACTCGTCTCTGATCAAATATCAATATAATTAGGATAACGACGAGTGGGAACTCGACCTGATGCGAGGCTCTATAGTCTGTTTCCTTCAATCTGGGAGTCATTCAGCCAGAGCAGAAAAGTGAGAAGTTGTATTAGATCAACCAGATGTGCATGGATAACTGAACATACCTGGACAGCTGTTTTGACCTTATTTTCTCTCATCAGCAGGCAGTACTTCCGAATATTCATGCAACCAACCTCCAATTTAAAAGCCAAAACAGAACCACTTCAGCCTGTTGGCAGCTAATAAGACCACCTTTGATTGGGTATAGTTCGTAAGAGATAGGATGTCATTTCAATAAATCCATATACTTATTACTGGATTATCTACTCTCTTGCACTCAGGGCAGTTGAGCACTACACACCTTTTCGGGTCTGACAACTATCTGTATTCAATTGTTCATTGCTAAGTGAATTTAATCATGGCAATTGTTCTCATTTGTTGATGGTTGTTTGTGTTAACTCGTATGATTGAGGTTTGATGTTCTGGGAAAATTTTATTTGTTCAAAATAATTATCAAAATACGTTATGACAAGAAAGGGGAAGCTGTAAATTTGCGAACAACCGATGCTAAACTGATAATTATAGTGGCATCTTGAATCGCACAGACTATACCAGATACCTGCCTGAATACATTTCCAAGACACTCCCGATCAAGCTTCCCGAATGCACGAGGAATTATTCAAATTAAACTCTGCATGCAACCCGCCCGGGGGAGTTTCAATTTGCACTGGCGGATTAATTGAATGATTAAGGACCAGAGCCCCGCGTTCCACGGAAGGCACCGTCAACCTGTAGGAAGAACGGCTGAGTAATGTATGTATTAAAAGCTTTGTATGCATCGGTAAATCAATTTTGTCTACACACAGCAAGCCCAAGGATAAAGCTGGTTCGGGCGGCCAAGTTGTGCACCCGTTTATGAATGCATAAATTCTTGCGGTTAAGTAAATAAAGTTGTTTACGTTCTTGTGAACAGATGATAGTTTGCTCAAGTACCAGCTGCTGGTGGCTTGCTCGGATCCTGCTAGTTTTTTTTTTTTTTCTTTAATTTTTTTTCTTTTTAAAAAGTAAGAAAAATGCAATGAAATAAATCCTCAAAGTTCTAAACGGTTGAACTACTGAAAACGGTATTTCCGAGAAATTAACATACCTAATCCATTACCAATTCATAGGAAATGCACTCGGGGTGCAAATTTTAACTTAGAATTTACAATAATAACTTTTACTGACAAGAATACTATTGACAAAGGGCGTAATTATTGCCACAGGCAATCTCTGTCATCAAATCCATAGGAAAATTATACAAAGAAAGAAAAGACATACAGGGGGGGGGGTGCAACTTACTTGATTGCTAGAGGGGTGCATGTGGTGGGGGGCCGACTCCAGGGCCTGACTGAGAAGGGACTCTCTGGAGAGCGGGACGTGATCGCTGTGGTTGGGGGTGTGTGGTGAGCTGGGGTAGTGGGGGGGCTCCGAGCTGCGACTCCTCTTCAGGGGCGGAGACAGGGGGGAGTCGGACTGGTGGCGGGAGAAAGGGGGGTGAGATTCCGAGGAGCTGGAGGGAGTGGACCAGGGGACGTTGTACGTTGAGTTTTGCTGGAACATTAGAGGGGGAGCAACAAAATAGAGGACTCTGTTCGCTTTAACAACAAAAAATAAGATAATTGCAATAGTATATCTACATATTATTATGTAGGTATGGACATGAAAGGAGCCTTAGGTATTGGATCTGGGCGTCCATATAATCCTCTCACCACCGTGATTTAGCTATTAATACCTATCTCACGGACACGGAATTATTATTATTATGTAGGTACATGTTTTTCTGCAAAAAAATTAAGGTAAATAGATAATAACGGCCACAAAGGGCGAACAATTTTCATGGCATTCTATTTTCATGACGTTACAAATCTAGCGTTTAAAAATCTCAAGACTTATGACGAGAATAAAGCTAAACCCATAAAAAGTTTGAAAAAAATATCAAGCAGTCCATAAACAAACAGGCGAAGCTAACAACAACAAAACTTTGCAGCTTTTCACAAAGTGTTCCTTGGAAGTAGATAATAATTTTCATTAGGCCTTTCAAAACTGTGGATGTAAAGCGACTCTCCATTGCCACTGTATAAATAAGGCAATTCTCACTCTCGCATTTTCAATTATGAAGTGCAGAAACAATTAATCTTATGACACATACTTTGCAAGCACGGTAAATGATACATGAAACACATTACTCATCAAAATTCCCTACATTGCATTCTCATTCATTTGAGCGTAGGTACGCTGCAGATTAACCAACAATTACTCATGCAGTATTTTGCCTTAACTCTTCAACATCGAGGTCGGTTGATTGGCCGCTCCCTTATGAAGAATCATGAATAGCCTAGAATTACCCGGAAAGAATAGCCAGATTCCAAGACGCTTCGTCGCGATTGCGGTGAAATCCAATCCACCCAAAACGCGGCTGACGCGACGTATAAATAGATCCGAGCGTCTAATAAAGTCTAATTAGTCCGTGTTAATAGCTCCTCCGATGACACGAGTACACGAGTCTTATTACTAGATGTTAATACTCACATCTCAAATGTACAAGTCATGTTTCTTTTAACATAAAAGTAAAATCGTAAAAATTTGTTTGGAATTTTTCGGAAATGACACATGGGCGCTATGTAATGAATGCTCTAAAATTAGGCAGAATACAAGAGAATTTGATTTTGTGAGAATGCAACAACATTTTTGGAATTTAATATTTGTTTTTTTTTTTTTTGGAATTTTCTTCTTATTCATATACCTAGATGTTTTTACAAGCAATAACCCCGCCCCTTTGTTCTGGTTTTTGTGCCATCTTTGTATTTTTTTCTTTCAAATTGAACTTTCATTATGTATATTCATTCCCTCGGCACTCGGTAGATCTCATTTCTCGGCGTACTGAAGAATTGGATTTTAAAACTTGAAATTTTCAATATGTTCAAAATAGCGGATGTATTTCATTAGTACATACATTTATACATACATACATCAGGAAAGTGAGAAGTTCTTTGAATGTTTTTATTTCATGTCTTCTCCCGATGTATCTCCTACAGCCCTATTGTTTGGCGCGATCCTATTGTTCTGAACAACAATTGTCTCGCGCCTTGAGTACAGCATACCTATCACTTACAATCCCAAAATTTCAAAGGAAGTTCATACTTATCATAATGACGAAACATAATTGCATTGTACATAGCATATTTTGTATACCATTACATGTATTTACTCACCATGTACAATTGTACATAGGTAAATGGCACACATACATATATTATTATGACATGTATATGTATAATATGCATGATTACAATGACTTAGCGTACATTCATTTAAGGATACGCCCAGATGTAATTCACATATGTAATCCTGACTTCACTTACTATATGTTATCTTCACTATAGGTATATATCTTCAATCGAGAACTAAGGAAGGAATAATCTACCAAGGTTCTTAAGGTCATGACAATCTATGCCTTTGGTTACGATCTCCTAGAATGGTTTTATTTGGGCAGTTAACAACTTCAGAGACGAAAAAAATGAAACAGTATTAACAAGATTCATAAACGACTTAGTAGATTTACTTGCATTGGTGGTCGAGTGGTTAAGGCGCTAGTCTTGTACCCAGGTAACTCGGGAGTCCGTGGGTTCGGATCCCACCCAATGCATGATTTTTTAATTTTTAAAGATGAGTGTTCCACAGCCTTTTTTATTTCGTAGCCCTGAAACAGGAGCTACTGTAGACGCTTGTGGTCTGTGTTGTAGCCTGCCCCTCGTATATTGTTCCTCGTATATTTGAGAATTTTTTTTTTAAGTGGGGTTTAACATCGCTTTCAACTGCCATGGTCATATCACGACGGGGGTTTTACCCTCCATTCGCAGGAAACTCACAAACCTGCTACTCACATTGACCTCACCCAGCCTGAGTGGGGCCGGGAAAAGCCAGCGTCACGAGAATTAGAATTTGAATGGTCACCCATCCAAGTCTTAACCTCGCTGGATGTCGCTTAACTTCGGTGTTCTGAAGGGAACCGGTGTATTCAACATGCCATCGACGCTGGCTTATTTGAGAAATTGACCACATAATAATGACTGCAAAATAATGGCTGCAATAAAGGAACCCTATGGTCTGAATAGTCTTACTCGAGCAGTATGAATAGTTTATGTGATTCATTTACGTAACAGAATCGATGAAAATTTCAGCAGTGAACTTACACTCTAATAAAGAAAAAGTTTTATTTCAGTCGTCACTAACTTGTGAAGAAAACTTGTGTGCCCTGACTGCACACGCTTAAGTATTTCATAAATATAACATATACCTACAGTGTGTTTCATAAGTCATTCGACAAACTTTAACGGTTTACTTGAAGAATAATTTACTTAATAATCAAACATAAAATATACATAATTATATCCTGGAATATTTCCTCTTTGACCTAGGGAGCTCTGCCAAATAAATATTTTAAAAAAAAAAAAACACTGAAGTTCATATTTAGGGTCGAATTATAAAACAGGACTAATTTTAAATGACTCAGACCTTCCCTCAAGTCGATGTTTCGAGCAATCACAGGGCACTATAGCCCGACTTGAGGTACAGTCTGATATATCTTGTATGTACTACTGTTTTTTTTATTCAGATCGACCTCAGTAGCTTGATCGATGAGGCGGCGGACTTGTAACCTGGAGGTCGGTGGTTGAAGTCCCGGTTATGATAACTGTGTTATAATTCAGTGCTTCTATTTATTTATTTTATTTTAAAGTGCTTGATGCAACCTCTGCCACCACTGCACATTGTCACCCGATGATCAAGCCCCTAACTTGAAAGGAAAACATTTCCAAACGTGGACTCATTTTATAGGATGACATACGAGAAATGAACATTGAACATGATACCTATTGATTAGAGTATTTTCTCAGAAATAGCCACTAAAAATCTGCCAAAGGATTTTTACATCACCCTGTATTACTTATTTTGTTACTTCAGTTGTTAAAGCTGATAAAATACCTACCACTCGTATGTAATATGTAATTGTCAAACATTTCAAAGCTAATACTAATGGTTTTCATGTTAGAAAGAAGTTAACCTTAAAATATTTTTTTTCTTCGGGAGAAGAGAGAGAGAGAGAGAGGAAAAATACCAAAAATAAACGAATATGTTTTTCGTAAGAAGAATTTATTTTACTACCTATGTATGTATGTTTTTTTTTTTTTTTTTTTTTTTTTTTTAAGGTATACGAGATATGTATTAGCTACATTAAATTAATGTATGCAAGATTAAACAACACAGAAAATTCACCATGTTCAAGATCTCAGCACACCTCCGCAATATGGTCCTTCGTTTCTGAATTTCGTGGAACTTGGAATTGATTTTCGTGTAAGATTCCATTAAATTGTTTTCGAGCTCCAAGCATAACAAATAGTACTTTTAAATCCTTTTAATAAGCCAAGTTCCTAACTGTTTCACGACAACAATGTAGAATTGACAGAACAATGATTCTTTTGTTTTGAATCGAAATAATGGAACACACAATGGTGGCAGGGGAGCCCGAATATTCGAGAACATTGTTGCTAAAAAAGCAAATTATGTGATAGGACAAGAGAACTACATTCTGTATACTTAAATACCTAGTAAGTAAATAAATTCAAAAAAATAGCCCATTTAATGAAATTTAGGTAGTCTAAAATACAAGATAAATTTACGTTCGTTTCTCAGTGTTTTCCTCTCATGATTCCTCAACTCCATTGGGATTCCAAATTTCAAAACATGCCATGAAGAAACCCTCAATAAACAATATAGCGTACCCACTCCTATTGAGTTAATACAGAAAGAGTGTAAAGCAAGGCGATGATTATCTTTGGGTGCCTTGATCAACGGTCACACTAATCAATTGATTTAAACCGACCTCAGTAGCTTGATCGATAAAACGGAAGACTCGTAACCTAAAGGTCGGTGGTTCGAGTCTCAAGTTCGGTAAAAAATTAACAGGGTGGGTTTGATTAATTGTTACATCAATGGACACAAATATGATATGATAACAATTGAATTAATCAACGCTTAATTGACCAGCCTCCGTGGCGTAATGGTTGTGGCGTAGAGGAACACAAAAAATACATAGCTAACTTCAATTGGTCAATTGGCAAGATTAACTTGGCAACAAGAGGTATTTCGTACAACTATTTAAACTATCTATGTATTCTATGTTCATAAATCACCATAGACAATTTTCAAAGTCAGTTTTCTGAGTTATGAGTTCATGTAGGAAGACGTCGGCATCTAATAGTTGTCGAAAATAAATGATCACAAATATTCATCTACAGATACTTATTATGTACTTAGGTTCAGTGTTTTGACCTTGCATTTCATATGCTGTTTAAATTTTAATTGTCTTTCCTAGTCCTACTCTCTGTGGTATGAGCTATGATAATGTGGGGAAACCTACGCATCGCATGCATGATGTTTAGTATGTTCCAAGTCATTATTGTGATCTTTACGAAATCTTCACGTGCAAATGTTGTGCCCAAAGGTAGAAAGACGAATAGACTTGGGTAGGCTTTTCTCTTTTTCTAATTTAGGTATTTGTAAGACATTTACAGAACCATTTCAACCGTGTAAGTGTTTAAAATGTAAGTATACCTACCCTTTCTATGATGTTAGGAAAGCGTCGCGTCGTTCAAAAGCGATGGATTTAAAAGCGGGAATTCAGTGAGGTAAAATATGTCGCATGCACCGTACATATCTTCATGATATCTGGAGCACATCTTCTGAAGTATACAACAAAATTTGATAAAGGCAGTGAATTATGGGATGGAATATTTGGTTTTGGTTCAAATGGTCTTGCCATTTTCTTCAGTTGTTCTGTTTTGCCTTTACTTTTGATAAGTTGCCTCAGTGGATATCACCGTAGATCGTGAGGCATCTATTCTCTCCATATCAAGCCTAGGTAAACCCTTCTTCATGGATAGTAAGCAGACAACTAAGCTATGCTGATAAGGGGGTTTCTTCCTAATAGTCGCCTTATAGGACAGGGAAACAGCCCGTGGTTCTACGATATTTCCCTTGGATATACCAGACGGGTAGTGTCATTTTAATAAAATTAATACAAGAAGTTGAAAAGTGCAGATAAATTATCTCGAAACTATCTTCATCTTGAGTCATGATTGTACATCTAAGTTCAATTATGTATATCTCATTTTCTCTGCTACAACCAATTTTACAAGAGAGGTGTCTTTGATGGCATGTAGGTTCAGAAGTGCTAGCTGCTAATGTACAACTTCTTAGGAAAATATCTTATTTTTTTATGTGTCAAAGTGATGTTATAAGGTACAATATATTTGATTTGTGCATCTCCCAATTCTGACACTGTCCCTCAGCTACAGATCAAACCCATATCATCCATGAAATATGATTATGCCAACAGAGATTTCTCTCTCACTCGCTCTCACTGACAGCTCCTATCTTTCATCTCTCTTGTGTCTCAATAATAGGACCAATTGTCTTTGTGTTTCGAATTATTTGAACCAAAATTAATTTGAAACAATACAATGACATTTCAGAGGGCCAATCCCTCTTTAATAATAAAGAGTATGAGCACATTGCGTGCCTGTGTACTCCCGGGCTGAACCTAGGAGGTGGCCTGGAGGGGGATGTTCTAAGTCAAAACTCTTTGAGTTCTTCAAATTCAATAATAAATTTCTACAGATCACCATTATGAAGTCCATTTTTTCAAGGAACATAATATAGCTGCTACAAAAACATAAAACACTTAAAAGATGATACGAACTTAAAGCTGATTTTGAAACATAGTTTGAGGAGGTAAGCTGACTGATTACTTCTTGAAAAGGTTATCTTACACCAATACTTGAACATGGAAAATTTCAGAAGCTCAAATCCGCCTTGTTCAAAATTACCATGCATGAGAACCGAACGACCAAGCTCTAGGACAAGCTACATGACATAGAGGTCAATCGACTGTCGTCCGTAATCGGTATGTCTATCTGTCTAAAAAAAAATTAACCGGAAAAATACACAAAACCAACTCCCAAGCCCATAAATCCGCCCCTGATGCATGCCAGTACACCCATACACACGGAGTTATTGGCTGCATGCGCTGAATACGAAACTATTTGGACTGGCAATCAGGAGGTGTAGATTGAGCGAGAAGGATAAGGACTCGCATGTCACACCGAGTGACAAATCGGACAGGCCAATCTAGGCTCGCGTGTTGTGTACAATATCCTTTAATCGGTACATAGGGTTCTTCACATTTTGTATCAATTCTTTGCAGGACTTTGCTATTTCCTCATGTTGTTTTCTCTGAACAGTTTGGATAAACATTCGATAGAGAGTGTAACAGTCCAAGCAGTCAAAGTCTTTTCTAATACACACGCACCAATGTATCGCCATTTCCTGTAGTTTTCTCTAAGCAATTTAGAGGACCATATAATAATTAGACTCTCGTCTTAATATATTGACAAGCACTGGTATTCCATGCATTGATGGTCGAGTGATCTATGTCTGAATTATGAAACAGGATTGATGTAATCCTGTTTTAACCCTCAACACGCCCTCTAGTGGGAATTTCAACCATCACAGTGCATTTATATCAGCTGTTAAGTGATAGTGGCTGGGATTAAGGATTAACTATCAAATCCTTGATAGTTAATCAAATCCTTGATAGTTAATCCTGTTTCATAATTTGGCCATGAAAAAATTGTTTCATGAAAGATTAGTTCGACAATACAGTGAGTTCGGAACCACACTTAATGCAAGAATTTCACCTCATTTTACTTGGAATTTTCATATAATATTGCATGCACCAAAAATCCACCAACGCAACTACTGGATTAAACACGGAGCATTTAAAATAATCATTTATAAGTTTAATTGCAGATACATCAATCTATCCTCTCAGAACTCTTCCCTAAAAAGAAGAACCGCCGCTGATTTTTACAGAGGTGATGATGATGATGAAAGCATAATATGTAACTTACTATTAAACACAATTATCTGAATTGCGAGGTCACACATATGTACATGTACATTTACGAGTATGTATCTACGTAGACAAAGCGTGTAGCTACTAAAATTTGATGACATCAAACGCAACATGAAAATTGCATTCGTAGGTGACTGGGTAAAGGTATCTACGAAGATTATCTTCTGCGTAGGTTGGTAGTGTTTTGTGTATTCATGATCAATTTTCACTATTTCGCACTTTGTGAGATCAGAATCCATTCAGAGAATGAGCAATGACCATAAATAATTGTGTCCAATTACGATAACTATGCGCCTGGATAATACGCATGTAGGTAATGACACAAGCATGCCTTGCCTAGGTATGTAGGTGGTTTGGTATGGCGTATATCTTTGTAGGTGATATGTATTAAACAATAATGTGGATAGTGTTTAACTGTTTGTACACATTGCAATTAATGCACAAATTAATTTATTATGATATGAATATGATATGTTCCTACTCACGTACAATCAGAATATGCATTGAGACAATAAAACACAGACGCAATCAGTAATTACCGTATCAGAATCCAGTGCCAGACAACATCATGTGAATAACATATGGAATCTACATGAAAACAACATTGGAAATCAATTAGTAGTGGAATTCAAATGAGATTTAAAGATTTTCCAATAACAAGGGTGTGTGATATTTTCCAAGTGAGATTAGATTACGGAGATAGATAGATACTTGAGATAAACTTGCTCAGTCTACATCAGATTATGTAGATAGATAGGCACCTAGTCATAATTTCCTTACAGACTAGACTGAGGTGAAAATTACATCATGTACAATGTACATACATAGACACAGTCTGACATTTAGATGTGACAAGTCACAAGTTGGAACTTTCAACCTCGTATATTTGGCGCCTTGAGTGTACTACATTGTACATGTTATAGCCTCAAGCTCTAAAGTAGCTAAAACTGAACTTTGCGTAAATGAACAGAACGACACAGATCACTAAAGATTGGCAACCCACAATATGTATGTATATTATACAGAAGTAAAAAGTATTTGATTTTTCATGACCTTCAATAAAAAATGTAGTAAATATAAAGTCACAATATGACATTCAGAAAGCTTCAGAGATACAGGCCATATTTCTTGAATAATATGCCAAGCAATTTACAAGATAATATGATGGATTGCACACGCGTTATAAAAGCATCCTGGTCGACACTCGACAAGTAAGACAGATGGTGCAATGTTATGAGACGCGTCCAACGAGCTGCAGTAGGAACATACATCCAAGTTCATAACTGCATTGTTATGCAATTACCGCTCAACTGTTCCTTGATTGCTCGAGAGCTATTTGTAACATATCAAATGCATACTACGTGTCAATTAATTTCGCTTCAAGATGTAGTCGATTAGCTTATCAGCTAATAGTGCTCTATTGTAGACGTTTACAGAAAGTTTACACGGATAACTACATTGCGTCCAGTCTCATTATCTAGGAATCCAGACCGTCTACATCAAGATCAGCCAGGGTTTCATCATCTTGAGTCTTAAGTATCATGAACCAGAAGTGTGCTGTCATTAGGAAGCTGATACCTACCAGTGTACTCAACATGCGCATCATAGCCATCATTCATAACAATCTTAACAACCTCTTTGTAGAAGAAATTTACTGTAGTAGCAACACTAGCAACAGCCTCTGTAAGAGTATCTGGTAGGTTCATCGATATGGGATACATAAATTTGTCTTTGATTTTCCATACCTACGTCTATCCAGACTAAGTCTACATTGAACACGATCTCATATTCATATCGCGGTATAGAACTATATCCAATGGTAGCGAATGGCTCAATAGGTAATTCAGTAAGACAAAGTAATAATGAATAGGAAATATCTTTTGTCTGGTAGGTAAATGAAGTGATATCTCCCCGAGGCTAGAGAATAATAGTCAGATTATTAGGTATATGAGTATGAATGCTTCTCACTAGGCATATATCATTGATTTATATGGGCTAGGCATACGTACATTATTTTATTTTTTACGCTCTATATGAAGCTAATGCTCTTAAACCTATATTAATTTACATACTTCTCGAATATGATCTTCACAAACCTATGTAGATGTACTTAGTAGTTTCAATTCATCATGTCATGTACTTCTGAATTTTCATGTTCACAGAACCATGTACCGATGCTCATTACATTACAATGGTAGTTCATATAGAAATGGATTAATCGATTTAAAGTGTAGCTTTGACTGACAAGCATGTAATATGTAATTCCAATTAGATATTTAAACCATTCTAAGATTTCAAAGCCGAGATGTTTATTCTCGAGAAATCTCAAATGGATTTGTTTCAAAATTTGTCTAACTTTAAACAGTGTTCGTCTTCTAAGAGTTCAAATATCCAGATTGATGATTTGAGACATAAAATCCCTTGGGTTCATTCATGAACCTTGTAACCAAGATCAAGCACAAACGAGGTAGGTAAGTTGGAAAAAGTAATTTTGTTCTTGAACTCTTCTAACTTTTCTTAACCCAAAGTCCAACTGGTAGATTTTTGATCTTTACTGTGATTTACAAGTGTACAATCTTTTTTCTATCAATTTGCCTTTTCCCAGACCTACTTGGAAGTCGATATTGTTCAAACACTTCTTCATGGTTGAGGTTGGTTGGTTCTGGCACTCCAACTTCCTCATTTTACATGATTTATTTAATCCATATTTTATTTAATAATGTTGAATCATGAACTGTCTAAATTAATAAATAGGTATTATACACATACACCAGAGAGGAAACGCAGCTTCATTTTTGGGAGCAATTTCAAAAACTGGAGTTTTCGACGAAATGTTTTCATCATAGAGTGGCGTCATCGTGAACGATGGTAGCCAGACAGTGAAGGAATGAGTCAGCACTTCTACCACTTTCTTTACAAGGAGGCTAATAATTGACAAGGTCTCCCAGAACCAAGCCAGTGCTGGTCTACTCCCTGTTTATAGTCCCCCAGATAGACTGCTAGTCTACTCCCTGTTTATTTAATAAATATATTGACCAAATATAAGAGAAAAAAAATTCTAGTATCAATATATTACTGGCAAAATTACAGTAAATTCGACTTACATTGAGAAACTTATAGTGATCTTTGGGAGGCACGTCAGCGAGACCCCTGACTTGGAGGGTTTGAGCGGTTTTCAGGAACTCGGTCATCTGGTCCTGGGCTATCCTCACCTCCCCGTTGTACATGAAGCTGAGCAGAGCCTCCATGTCGTGCTCCTTGACGTCCCTCAGGATGACGATGGGGTGCTCGCACGGGTTGGCCTGCAACAGAAGCAGGAGGGTCATTGTTAGAACATAGGGTCATTGTTAAAACATAAGAATAACTGAAGTAATATTCACGTGGTTCCGGTTGACATTTCCCATGTAAAGAGTCATAGTCGGAATGGTTTTAGTTGGTAAGAGTCCAACATTATCTGGCGAGCTTCAGTGATGGGTTTGCAGGGTTGAGAGAAAAAAAAGGTCATAAGAATAACCAACTTCTCACTTTTCTGTTTATACTGATTAAAATAGCGAGGTTAGTTGATGGCATTTATGTTCAGAACTATTACCTGCTGATGAGAGCAAACAAGCTCGAATCAGCTGTCGATTTATGTTCTGATATTCATGTACATCTAGTACAACTTCTCACTTTTCTGTTTATACTGACCATCACGCCTTATTTGTACTGCCCGATAAAACGAACAAGTTCCAGCACTAAGCCCAAGACATGAAATGGTCACTGAGAAAGCAAGAGGATTTATCATCAACAGTACTAGAGAGTTACTAGCATCAATAGAATCAACGTGGTCAATGAAAAGGCCAAAAGATTCATTGTTATTGCAATCAACAAATTTAATGACGCAACTAATTTTTCTGACCCATTTGCACATTAGTCTTGAAAATTATTCCCATAAATATGAAGTCATCATCATCAAAGTACAAAGAGGAACAATAGTGATCATGAATTAAACGTAAATCTATAAACAAAGACTGAAATTCTTAAATTCTGTCATTCTTCTCCTTTCATTTAGAAAATTTAGTCCAATTTAGTCCACTGTCCAAAAATTAAGAAACAAAAGTCACAAGTCCATTGAAAGACATTGCATTTTGTAACAATCCATGTATTTCAAACGAAGACACCCTTCGTGGAAACAGTTCAAGGGATGTTCCCCCTTTAATGTTCCTGATTTCCCAATACCCAGCTGTCAAGAGAAATTATTTCTCCATCAAGTGAACGAGGAACTTTTGGAGTGCAAAATAAACATGCACGATAATAAAATGTAAATACATTGCGGTGAGGAAGAAGAATGGGGCAGACAGCGTCGATGGCACGACGAATACACTAGTTTTCGTAAGATCGCTGAAGTCAAGCAACGTCCAGCGAGGTTAAAGCAAGGTACGAGAAGCCGAGATTCAAATCTTCGTGAAAATGACTATTTCTGACCCAACACATGCTGGATGAAGCTAATATGGGTAGCAGGTCTGTAAGTTTCCTACGAATAAAGTGTAAGACCCCGTCTCAGATTTCGGACGCAGCCATAAGACGGACTTTCTTATTCTGAAGTAAAATATTAATACGTACTTCATGTTAGGGTACTTCATAGCCATCTAATAATACCTTCTAATTGTAAAGGTGCTGTACGTATAGTATGCAATAAAATAATTCTTAATTAGTCAAGGGAAGTTACTGTGATTCATTCTAGTGAATCTAGTATGTGAATTCTCATTATGCACAAACACCACTCTCGTCCGAAATGAACTCTGAATAAATAATCCTTCAGTTCTTTCATTTCATCGGTAATCTCGGCATTCATCCTTTTAGCAGCCATAATGTTCCTGTCGCCAGGGCTCGGTTATTAACATTTTACAACTCGTTAATAGGTTTTTTTTCAAGCCAAAGATTTCACTTCTTACGAAATAGTTAAAATGGTCCCATTTAAATGTTTCTTTCTTTATTGTTCCACCAATTTTTACATTTCAAAAACAACAAAGCCCGAACACGAGGGGTCCATTATTTTACTTTCTATTATTTTGGTAAGGGTTAGTCTTAGGTCTCCCACGATGTTCCTGGAACAATAACGTGCTTGAGAGCATGAGCTATTGCAAGTTTTAATTTATATTAGCAGTAAAATAATTTTATGATCTGTGCGAAATCCTTGGGCCGTTCTCTGTCATTGCAACCTTTCTGATTCTGCTCTGTGGCGCAATTCAAATGGGTGGTTTATTCATTATACCTGATATTTAGCTCAGTTTTAATTTACATGATTTATTTTAATAGTTCCAAAGTTGTAGTTGTGATTTAGTAATGGGGTTCTTGGTTACATCTTGTTGATCTTAGTGCTTTCTTAGCACTGTTGAAGAGAAGTATTATACCATTGGTATGTCGACATTAGGTGCGCATTACCAGAAATCATAAATGATTTTTAGGTGGAACAATGATTTACACAAAGCTTTCGATTCAGTGTTTTTTCTTTTAAAAAAATGGTTAAACATCGTTGGTAAGTAGTAAAAATACAATAAAGGTAAGAAAATTAATCCGGTGCTAAACACTTACACAACCGGTTGTCCTAAAAGCAGTCTCACGATTGCAATACTCTCTTTTGATATTGCCAGTCGTGAATGTGTTGATAAATTTTGACTTTCCTCCTCATCTTGGAATGTAAAATCAATTATTACATGATTAATTGCTATTCCAACTAATATCACCTGATTAAAAAAATAAAAAATATCATCTACAAATTCATGCCGCATTGAGACAATGAGACACAAAAGCATTCATCCAGGAAATCAATACATAGCACTTACATTCCTCGCCGATCTTATTTCAAGTTTGAACACTCATTGAAACCCGATGAATCGATGTCGGTTATGGAGATAATTAAGTCTAAATAATTAGACAAGTACGACCTTGAGGCTAATGAATAAAATAGCATCAATGGTTTGGTGGATAATACCTATTGTCTCAGAGGCCATGTGTCTGAAGAACATTAAATCTCAGGGATATAATCTAGTACCTATCAGTAATTTATACAGGGTGGGGCAAAAGTCTGGAAACCCCTGAATAACTTTCGAATGGCTTCTTCGGTAAAATTAAAATTTTGTACGGTAAACTGGGGTAATAAGACCTTCTTTTTGAGTGGGGTCGATTTTTGTTACCGGCCCCCATGTCGGGGCCAGGGGGGGCAACTTCATTTTTTTAAATACGAACCCCCACCTTGCGATACATTTTTGGAAAGGTCTTTAAATAAGAAATACATTGGTGCAAATTTTATTTTTTTAATATTAATTGTTTGCAAATGGCGTCCAACTTTGTGTATGCAGTGTAAAGTCTGGAAACCCCTGAATATCTTTCGAAAGGGCTTTCTGAGTAAATTTAAAATTGTTTTCGGTAATCCTTAGTAATGAGACCTCATTTTAGAATGGGACCGAATTTTTTAATTTTTTTTATGTCGGGGCCAGGGAGCCCAACTTCATTTTTTTTAATACGAAACCCCACCTTGCGATACATTTATGGAAAGGTCTAATTACCCCGAATTACCGTACACAATTTTAAATTTAATGCGAAAGCCCTTTCGAAAGATATTAAGGGGTTTCCAGACTTTACTGCATACACACAGTTGGACGCCATATGCAAACACTTAATTCTAAAAAAATAAAATTTGGACCAAAGTATTTCTTGTTTAAAACCCTTTCCAAAAATGTATCGCAAGTTGGGGGTTCGTATTTAAAAAAATGAAGTTGCCCCCCCTGGCCCCGACATGGGGGCCGGTAACAAAAATCGACCCCACTCAAAAAGAAGGTCTTATTACCCCAGTTTACCGTACAAATTTTTAATTTTACCGAAGAAGCCATTCGAAAGTTATTCAGGGTTTCCAGACTTTTGCCCCACCCTGTATAATCCACGGGTAGTAGTCAGTACCTATCACTCCACAAAAGAGAAATGTTGTGATATAAAACATAGATTCAAATGGATTAAAGGTCATGAACATGGATACATAAATGTATCATAAATAGTAAGCTTGTGAACTGTATATTAATAAATCATCTACTTAGGTATATATTATTATAACAATCCATATTGGTTACATTGCTACATTCTACCACAAAGATACAATACCTAACCCATAGCAAGAATTAGAGGCATGAATAAAAACCAATGTACATATACAGGTATGTCTTTGCATCTAATAAAGCATTTAATAATAATAACTCCAGCATTTCTATAGGAAAAGTAATTCAACACAATGGGAATCCACGCATTCCACGCAGCCCTTGATTGTAACAATGTACGTCACAACAGCAGCATACACTCGGCGTACCTACATGATGCAAGCTCACATGAATGAGATGAAACAACAATACATGATAACAAACTGAGTAGCGTGAAGAGCAACGCATGCAATTATCTGGGCAATTAGTGTACCCGATAATGTTCAAACCCAATTAATTGCTCTCTAATCAACACCCATAAGTCTATGAAGCCAGCGTGGCGTCGAAGGGTTGGGTGGAAGAGTTTGCCGCAGGCAATAGCCCCGCCCTTTAGTTAGGACATTGGTAAAAAAAATTTCTTCATTATTTGTTTATTTTCAAACAATTTTATCATTTATGAATAATTTTCAAACTATTTTATACTGTAAATATTGTAAATTTTATCTAATAAAGCTTGATATAATAATAATTATAATGGCACGTTGAATAGACCTGTTCTCGTTCTTTCACTGAAATTAAGCAACGACCAGTTATGCTAGGACTTGGATGGGTGAAAATTTGAACCCTCGCCTCGTCATGTTGTTGTTGTAGCCAGGGAGCAATGATGGTCTCCAGCCAACTTTATTTCAAAGTGGGCTGGTCCTAAACAAGTAACCCTCGTGATGCAGGCTATTACCGACCCCACTCAGCTCAAGCTGGGTAAATTGAAGGTATCACCATTATCAACTTTTTGGTGTACAACTGAGTACCTTGATTTCAGATGAGAAATTGATTTAAACCACCCTTTACAAACATCATTTGAAAGGGCCAAATTATTAAACAGGATTAAAGTTAAGATATGCCAAACTGTCCCTCAACTCGAGCTATAGTGCACTGTGATTGGATGAAAATCCGATTTGAGGCCGTGTCTGGCTTAGTTTAACTTTAATCCTACTTTATAATCCGGCTGTAAGGAAATACTTGATGTTGCTAGTTTCCTACTCAATCTTCAGAACTTTCGAGGTACTTGGGGTCAATGATTCACTATTTATGATACAATTTATTGATGCACGCGCAAGTTCAGTTTTGTTTATGTACATAATACATGATTATTTTGTAAATAATATATATATGATTATTTATGTACATAGAACCACAAGGTATGAGTAGGTACATAATGTACACTATTCTCATATACATACCTCTTTTGAGTACATACATAATTTAAGTAGTTACAGACCCATGTTTTGTAAATACAATATTCATACCTTTGATCACTGCCCTCATTCACATAAACGCACAAACTCACATAGAAATTGAACGCACAAATACACAATTTCAATTGTTCAAGACATGTTTTCCTTGTATTTTTTTTTTTCACGAGTGATGGTGATAAGGCCATTTTTTGTGTACTGTTGTAATCTCAGCACACA
Organism: Bactericera cockerelli; assembly: GCA_024516035.1. Classification (NCBI taxonomy): domain Eukaryota; kingdom Metazoa; phylum Arthropoda; class Insecta; order Hemiptera; family Triozidae; genus Bactericera; species Bactericera cockerelli. Next base: position 39,602,991 of record CM044956.1, read on the forward strand.
CTCATTGTTTTCCCACTGCTTATCTTTCCTTACCAAGCTTTCAGAGGAAATAAGAACTGTTTGATCAGAAACTTTGGAAGTAACGTGTAGAGAGAGTTAAATGTACAGGATCTACCTGTCCATACTTTATGATTTAGTATTTAGTAGATGTTGTTTTAAATTAACAATTTTTCGGTTCGATAGAAAAATTCGGATTGAACCTTATTTAATTCCTATAAATTTCTAATATTGAAAGCGGAAGTATTGTGTTCGTTTTTGTAAAAATGAAATACTTTTTTTGCTCCAATTTCAATTTTTTTCATATTTCTTGACGTTTTATAACCTCCTTTTTTAAGGAAAGGATTTTCAATAGAGTAGGACTAATCATAACGGAATTAACAATTTTTAGATTGAAAGACCTTTGTCAAAGGCCAAATCAACTTGAAAATCAACCATTCAAAATTAACCCAGTGCAGCCGGTCAGGCGGTTAATAGAGAAAGAAACAGTTAATATTTATTATTTTAACGAACTGCTTCAAAATTATAGTTGCTTTCGGACACAGCTTAAAATCTATCATGGACATTTTATTTAAAAGATTTTTTTTCTTCTTTCTTGGTACAGTTAATAATAAATTTTGAAATCTATGGCTTAGATTCTGACAAGTCTAGACCAAATTGCGAAATCCAATGTGATAGTAGTTTTCGAAATTACAATTTGTAAGGTTGCGGAAAAATTCACAATTAATATCAGAGACAGCCCAGCCCGATAAAAAAGTGACAAGTTGCTGTGCTAGATCAGCTAGATTTCTAGAACTACTAGATATCAGATCTATGCGTCAACAAGGAAGTTGTCTTGGCTACCTTTACGAACTAAAAGTGATTAAATCAGTTACTTGTGGCAGTAGTAGGTTGGATATTGATGTGTCCAGGACAGTTATATTATAATCTATGATCCAAAAGTAATTTAATAGGCTGGGGACAGGTAGGTACTTGCGCAGTTACATGGACTATGTAAACGAAACTTATATACATAGATAGATATAGTTGTCATAGATTAATTAGGTTGGATATAGAGCTGTCTTAGATATAAAATCAATTTAAAGTCATGAGATCATAAAATCAATTTAAAAGTCATGAAATCAGCTTGGTGATATATCTTATAGTTACCTGGCTGATTCTACTTATTATTCGCTTGGCACAGGCTCTCATAATATGTACCTAATATGCTATGTACCTAATATATTACCAAACAGTAATGCGAAATCAGCTAAGCCTAGCTCTGATACTTCTGACAGTCCAATAAAATAAAATTAAATACCTTTTTAAGTCATAAAATCAGTTACAGGACTTGATATCAAGTCACTAGTCACTACATAGTCCTCAATGTACACACGTGTGTACCCAGTGCACACGGGACACTGTAGTGTCACCACACGGCAGCGCGTGTGAGACGGAATTACCATAATCTAAGAATCAACACAAGGCTGGCCATGTTGCATAAATAGGAATTTGTTGAATCTGATACAAGTTGACTTGAATGTAATAAATCTATGCAATGGAAGACGTATTGAGTGTCCGTGAGGGGCTTGATTAATCTGGCCGCAACTATAGGGGGCCTCTGACACTTGGACAAAAATAAGTTTGGAATAAAAATTAATAAAAAAGAGAGTGAAATGAATAAGCATTCCACATCTATGAGTGAGCGCTCAGAATAGTACATACATTTTGTTTTTTTTTTTGCTAACTGTCTCTTGATCTATTTAACGTCGAGGCCATTCGAGAGGATGTTTACCCTACATTCCTAGGAAACTCACATACTATCTACCTAAATATACCTCACCCAGCTTGGGTTGGGCCGGGAAAGTCTGCACCACGAGGGCATTTTTGAATTAAAAATCTCTTAAGAGTCTTAAGTAATGTAATAGCAATTATTCTAAATTCAAATGCTATTATAATCTCAACTTCCCGTTTTGGGAAACAGCTTCTACAATTGACTGATCAACATTTTTGCCTCATATTGCGCAATCTATAGGTCAATGTAACACAAAACAACATACCTAGTTATTACGCGAACCTTGAATGAAGTAATGCCACACGGCGGTCCCAGGGCAACATATAGTAGAAATACAACCAAGAAGAGGTTTTTAGATGGTAAAAAACCTTTCGCCGGCTCACAAGCATTTGACTACGCTGGTGTTTAATGCAAATTTTCCTCTTAAAAAAAAGTTATACGCGAGAGCAAATCGCTGCCAATTCATTGACTAAAATCAACACATTGTTTTCTCTTAAATCGATAATCCATAATATATATGAAAGCTGACATTTCATAATGATGGTGCAATATAAAAATAATTCCAAAGGCAAAACAAGAGAAAAGTCCTCCGATCTGACATCCCCAGGATCACTAGCATATCACACTGAATTCAACAAACACAAAATCTACAAACCAATTTGCCCTGCAGAAAACTCGTAAAGTAATGGTTGCACTTAGCCTTGGTCTCTTGTCACAAGGCGCACCCTGTAGACAGGGATTATCAGTTCGCACGTGGAATCAAATATTGGCCTGACATAATAAAGTGCTCTCGATTCAATCCTTGAGAGTCGATTATACAAACGCAATTCGTTTGGGTCAATAAATTCACATTGCATTACATTTCTTTCCGATGGGAATAGTAAATTAATAATTCATGTAGCCATCACCAGCTAGCGTCAATGACACGCTGAATACACCAGTTCTGGTTAGATCACTGATGTTAACCATTGTCCAGCGAGGTGAATACTTGGTAGGTAAACCCCGGGATCAAACCTTCGTGGTGTTGACTGGTCCCAGCACAGGCTGGTGAGGTTAATTTCGAGAACAAGTTAGTAAATTTCAAGCATATGGAGGGTATTTAGTCTTAATTGACATCGATGTTAAAAGACACACAAAGAAAAAGAAAATAATAATAATATCGCCTTATTTATACTGCCCGACTTGATGTAATATGTCCCATTACTCCAACGTTAAGTCCAAGACGTATTATTAAGTGGTCATTGGTCAAACTCCTAAGTGAGAGGATAAGATACGTATATCCCGACTGGGTTTCGAACCAGCTTCCTTTGATTTATCACACCGTCAGCGGCGCTTAGACCACTAAGCTACCAGACTTTTCTTTGCTATAACTTATCTTTTGTTTGATGGCACAAATAAAGCTCTTGTAAAACAATTGAGTTTCTATGGAATTCTATTATCCTAACAAAATTTGCCTTGCAGCACAGACAAAGGTCCGTGAAATATGAATGAGCAATTTCGTTCGAACTCATTATTCTGTTTTCTGGAGCAAAATGAAATTCTTCCACGTGGACTTCAAACTGAGTTTGCACAAGATTGTTATTGGAATGCTATTATTTATTTTATTTATTTACATTTATTTTTTTATACAAAACAATCAACAGTAAAATATTAACGTAGAAAAAAAACTTAACAATATTTACAAAATATAACATAGAAAAATTTAATTTTACAATTGTCAAATCCGGGGCAAAGTAAATGCCTTTGGTATTATTTTATGAAATCTAATATTTCATGCATGGTGACATTACTTAGAAAGAGTTATTTTTATTTTTATTCTATGACGACTATGACATAGACCAGTGGTTCCCAACGTGGGGAAGATCAACCCCAAACTTGAAAAAATTAGGTTGGCTTAGACTGCTCTCTGATTCATAAAAAAAATTACATGACGACTATGACATAGACCAGTGGTTCCCAACCTGGGAAGATCAACCCAATTAATTGGAAAATCTAGGTTGTCTTAGACTGCTCTCTGTATCATTAAAAAATGCTCATGACAACAGAACTGACATAACAAGTGGTTTTTAACCTGGGAAGATCAACCACATACGTGGAAAAATTAGGTTGTCTTAGACTCTGAATCATTTAAAAAAAATCTATGACGACTATGACATAGACCAGTGCTTCCCAACCTGGGAACGACCAACCCCATACTTGGAAAAATTAAAAAAAAAAAAAAAAAAAAAAATTAGCGCCAAAAATGAAAAAAATTCTTACCTTCAAGAGCGTTTTGAAGTAAGGACTACAGGCGGACAGGACGACCTTGTGGGCCGTGAAGGAGCACCCATCACACGCCAGGGTGACGTCTACGAAATCCTCCTCATCCCGCAGATTCCGAAACGAGCTCAGAATACTCGACTGGAAATCGTTCCACCGCAGGGCGAACTGCTGATCCACAGGGGTGCCAACACCACCCATGTTGCAAGACGTGAGCAGAATATTTGGACACTAAAAATAACGACTAAGAAAGAAAAAGAACTAAAGTTATTTTCGTTCAATATTGTGAAAAACACTGAAAATTAATTTGAAATTTATCCCTCATGAGAAATTCACTAGAAAAACTGCGTACTAAATAAAAGAAAAGATAAAAATGTATTTTAATAATTTGAAGAAAATTAATTATTGTTAGCTATTTATTCGTTTACCGTTAGATAGTTATTTTATCTAGTACAAGAGCTATCTGTCTCAAAAGTTGTTATTCTAAATATCGTTGATTTTTTTTCTTCGCTAATTTTACATACAACCTACATGTCACTCATATGTCACTTCTCTTACTATTGCCAACTTAACCTAAGTGGTACACCTAGCAAACTGAACAGGTGAAGCTTATATTTATTAGGAACTTGGGATTATCACTTGGTTTATGTAAAAAATGCATTTTAGATTCGTTTCCAAAGTTTTTAAAAAGTTTGTTTTGTAACTAGGTCGATTGTGCACTTTCTTGAGGGATCTGGCCGTAGGAACCTGAAACAAAGAATGGGAGATACATAAAATAATGTTTATGGATTTCTCATATTGCTTTAAAATGAAAAAATAAAATAAAAAATAATCCTAAATCAGACATTTTATTTTTAGAGTTATAAAGCTCACGCTATAATGGTTCTACCGTTGGAATCTGGCTCTGATGACCTCAAAACGTGTTTTGCAAATGAAAGTCACCAAATGCAGGCACATGCAAAGGAAATGGAAAGGTAAACAAATGGCTTGAAGGAAACACTAGTTATAGCGACTTCAAAAAATCGAAAATATGTCTAATAGTAAAATATCTTAAAATTTCTATAAAGTTTTGAGTACAAAATGTGCCTAAATAATAAACTTATGTAAATTTAAATGTTAATAAAAAAAAATACATAATTCTATCCTATACGTGAATTATGGCCAGTCACTTTCATATTACTTAAAACAGTTGGGTCATATGTACGAAACCACAGGGTTGAATTTTCCTCAAATTCCTCGACGTTATATTCACAAGCTCAAAAAGCCTCAGGCCAAGGAACTTGCAGATACTTTGAACTACCTACCTAGAAGATAATACCTATATCCAAATTCTTGGTTCCATGCCAAAACCCTGACAATGCGGCTTAGCAGCCAAGCTACATACATTATTATGTATCCGACAAAAATAATACCTATGTATCTTAGTATATAAAAAATCTGGTGTAAACATCACACGACTTTCCTTATCCCCCAAAAATGAGTCGAATTACGCCACTGGTGACTCAATGATAACAGGTAGCTAAAAAGCAATGCCAAATTCGTAATCAGCACTTCAAATTCATTGAATTTGATATGTCACAACCCCCATCTAGGATGAATAATAAAAAAGTTAGTCAAAGCGGGTCCCCGGTAAATACGGGTAAATTGAGGCCGAGGTCCAAAAAGTTCAAGATATCAAAAAAAAGATCAGAATAGACCCCTATTATTTTTTTCATATAAGAAAATGTTGTTCTCCATCTCTTTTTGTATCTGTAACCAATTCAAAGAAGCGGCGCTTGCGGCTAATATGTGCGGCTCTGCGGCCGTAGAATGCGGCCGATTTCAACCAAAAGTTTCGTGGTTCGTTTGGTGTATAAAATTAGTTTCCATACCAAATTTCAAGTCTCTAGCTCTTACCGTTCTTCAGATATCCTGTTCACACACACACACACACACAGACACACAGACACACACACAGACAGACGCACGGACCAATGGCTGAAAACAACTTTTTTGGTATCCTGAGGCTATGATTCGTCCAGAAATGTGAAAAGCTGGGTAGGTCAAATTTTCGACGAATACAATACTTTCCTTATTATAGGATAAGGAAAGTAAAAATATAAAAGTATATGGATTAGTAGTAAGTACAGAATATAAATAGCAAGTGTTACCAAAGCAATTTTTACACAACTATAGAAAGAATTTGTAATAATAGGGTAGTTGATAAAATACTTGGTTTTATGAATGAAACAGTAAGAACTTTATCCACCATGAAACTGTGTTCGTAGATACGTACATATTATTATGAGTTATTTAATTAATCAAAATAATTAGTATTTGAGACAGCCTAGGTGGGCCGGGTTCCAGTTTAAAGGGTCACCCATCCAAGTCCTAACCCAGCTGGGCGTTACTTAAATTCAGTGACAGAACGAGAGCTCCTGCATAGATAAAGTTTAGAAAATAAATTATTTAATTTTGGTCAACATCTCTTGTCTCAGGTTACCAGCTAGTTCCATTTAACGGTGAATCGTTGAACGAAACACTCCCAAAAACTCTCACATACTGTATGTGCAAGCGATATTTATGATCGTATTTCATAAAAAAAGTATTATTATTATAATAAAAATCTTTTACTTTACATATTTAGGAAGGCGTGTCAAGAAATATAAATGATTGTATGAAACGTTTGGAACATTGTAGTTGTGTAGGTATGGACGGAGCTATAGGGTGTGAGCTAACTTGTGATACAAGTTAATTATGATATATCTTGTGAATATAAGATAGGTAGATATGAGATAAATATTGGGAATCCAAGATATGATATAAATTGTGATCTAAGATAATATGAGCTAACTTGTGAAGCCAAAGCTAATTTGTGATGTCAAAGCTAATTTATGATGCCAAAGCAAATTTGTGATGCTAAAGCTAATTTTTGAATCTAAGGTGTAAGCTAACTTGTGAAGCCAAAGCTAATTTGTGAAGCCCAAGCTAACTTCTGATGCCACCAAAGCTAATTTGTGAAGACAAAGCTACTTGAAAGTTGTCTTCAAACTAATTTGTGAATCCAAGGTAGCTTATGAATGAAGTGAATTTGTAAATCCAATATTTTTTTATGGAATTTTCGGTGACTTGGGTCTCGAAGTTCTGTGTGAGGTACCTATAAGTATACTACATGTCATAATAGCTAATGTTGTCACACATCATTGCTGTACCAATTTCTTTTTGTAGGTTTCCGACATCCCAAGACAGATGTTTCAACCTATTAGACCTCGTCAGCTAGTTTTCAAGTTAGAATCTACTAGGTTAAATGACTAAAAACGTATAAAAATTCAAATTTATTAAATCGTCATCTCACTTATCAAAAAAAAAACATGTTTTGCAACTTGTTTGGCATTCTGTCCCGACATCTATGTAGGTACTCTAGCGTTTGGTACCTCGAAACTTTTTTGATTCAGTGCACCTGTCAAAATTGGAAATAAATTCTGTTTGGTCCTGGGGTCCTAACTAACTAACTGACTATTTAGCATTTAAATATTATTTCGTAGCGTCCATACCAGAAATCTGTTATCTATTTGGTAATAAATGACTTCCCCGGTAATGTATGTAAACAGGATACAGGGTGAAGATGATGAAAGACTACACGCTGAATTGTGAACAAAGATAAGCCACCGTCCCTCAAGTCGGAGTTTCAACCAATCACAGCTCACTATAAATGGTCTGACATGAGGGATGGTCTGGCTAATATTTGCTGTAATCCTGTTTTTTAATTCGCACGTTCGTTTATAAATTATTTTTCTACAAGATTTTCTTTGTTAAGACGAGAGAGTCATCATATTATTTGTTCATAAATCATATCATAATATTTTGTCCATTTTGTACTCTCTAAACTTTTAGAAATTGAGGGAAAAAAACATAGACATTACACAATATACATTACATAGGTATATTCAATTTAATATCACTGATTGATAGGACTTATTTCTCGATTGATAGGACTAACTACAGTGCTAATATTGTATTTTGTATTTACAATAACAGTTTTCTGATCCAACATATTATGAATGAAACGCACAGTAATGACCCAGTATAGCACAATAATTACCTATCGTAATGTATGTAAATGCACGGAGCGGACATGCCTATCCTGATGCGAATGTGTGTAATGACTTTTAAACTAAACTCGCCTCAGGCCGTGGTCCGAAAACATTTTGAAAGTTTTAACGAATCATGATATTGTCTACGGAACAATTCCCACAAGAGCTTTCGGTCGGGAGTAATTATTTTTGGCAAGTTGGACCATTAGACAGGCAGGTCGGTAATTATTTATATTCGGAGAAAATAAAACCGATTTATGTCCATGCTAATTTATGGAAAGTTCATGATTTCTGCTCAGTACAATCCGCACCACACGTTTCCTATGTTGGTATTGCTGCGCAATTATTTCAGGATTATCAGGTAATGGTTGTTTATCAAAGTGATTATTTGTACAAAGGGACAGCAAATATCAATATAATACAAAATATTTCTAACCGAAATTTTAGCAAAGAAAACAAAATCTTTGGAAATTAACAATAATGATTCTTTTATTAATTCTATCATAATCGTAATGGAACATAACTATTGTATTTTATATAATTACTAGCCGTTTGCCCGTGCTTTGCAACGGGACTAAATTTCAAATTTACTAAGGCATGGCCGTACTGCTGGACAGCAATGCCTTTTTGAACTTTTTATAATTTTTCTGGACAAAGCGATAATGGTTTTGGGGGGGTCAATTCTGAGACATTTTTCGCTATCTCTTACCGTTTTGGCCAAACAACTCCGGACAAACAAACAAACATAGGTAGGTAGGTAGGTAGGTAGGTAGGTAGGTAGGTAGGTAGTCCTTTTTTCTGTTTTATATATAGAGATGCATTATGCTTCATGCTCATGTTTCTAACTATTGGTTTAGAATATTTACCCAGTGGTTTAACATTTTCCAATATTTTTTAATGAATGATCAATACCACTTTTGGATCTAATTTTGACTGGCTGTAAAAGCTCACTGATCAATACCAAAAACATTCTAATATCCACTATAGGTTGCCCCAGCGTGTAAAGAGTCCTAGAAAAAAAAAGAATAATTTCCTCATTCCGAAACACAATATATTTTTATACTATCCTTTCAAAATGGAAAGTCATTACGTTTATTAAAAAACCATTTCGTGTCTCGTGTACAGTTTCGTTTCCATGTTTAATGCTTTAGCTATATTAACATCAGTTACATTAGAAAGCTATATTAGCTATATTAACAATAGTTACATTAGTAAGCTATATTAGCTATATTTACTTCAGTTACATTAGTAAGAACAGTATTGCCGTGCTCTCTCTCTCTCTCTCTCTCTCTCTTTTTTTGTAGCAATAAAAAATACACCAGGGCAATAAAACAACCTAAATATTATGAGCTCCGAAAAAAGTGAGCGCATTACATTAACTGAAGACCCCCCCTCCCCTTGCAGTACTCCCCACCACCCCTGTACCTTTGAGTCTTTCCGTCGTAGCTGAACTTTCATCAGTCTCAGCAAAACTCTTTAGTTCTGGTGACTGACTGTTAGAGATTAAAGTGTCGACCAGTGCACTGGTAGTCAAGTGGTTAACGCGCTGGTCTAGTAATCCAGCTAGCGTAGGGATCCGTTGGTTCGAATCCCACCTAGTGCATGAATTTTTCCTCATTAATTTGAGTTTAGGACCACATAATAATAAGATTCTGAGAATGAGGTGGTAGAAAATGCATTGAGCATTATCCTCGCCTAGAGGTTACCTTGCACTAAAGAGTATTATTAATGTTTGATTTATATGAGTTATCAACCCATGTGGCACTACTTCATAGAATCTAATTTATTTTTCAACCTCATATTTCATATCAATAAATTGAATGTCTGAGAATATTATAATTTGATACCATTTTGCTCACTGAGAGGAAAAGGATTTTAGGATCTAAACAAAACTTTTCCCAAGAGCATAATTATATTTTTTATCAAAACAAGAAAAAGGAAAATTCTTGTCGGAAATTATCACAAATATGATCATTAAGAAGGATCAAAGAGTAATTAATTAAATTTACCTCTTTACATTTAAATCATCATTAAATATTATAAATACCGCGAATTGTTTCTTTCTTACCTTCGAAACTTTAAAATATAAATATGGTCAAATCTGAAAGCTCGATAGCTCTCGATGGACATTTGGACACTGAAGAAGTCCGAAGTTATTTTAAGTAGAGTAGAAACATTAACTGAGAATACTTATTGCTCGAGTTTCAACTGGCACAACTTATGGAGGTGTATTTGTATATCCTTAAGATCTTATCCGGGCAATGTAAATAGTGGTAATAGCCTGGGGCTGCGTGCTTTCTGGTTCCCTGCTCATTTGCCTTGTTTATACAAACTGCCCGGGAGGGGGGGGAGGGAGAGGGGATAAGAATGGTAGGGGGAGGGAGAGGAAGGAGAGTGAGAAAGAAGGGGATGGGAGAGAGAGTGAGAAAGTAGGGGAGGGAGAGTAAGAAGGGAAGGGAGGGGGAGGGAAAGGAAAGAAAAGCGGAAAAGCTCATTGAAAACTGCCCAGGAGGGGGGCCAGAGGGACAGATAGGATAAGAATGGTAGGAAGAGTGAGAAAGGAGGGGAGGGAGAGTGAGAAGAGAAGGGAGGGAGAGTGAGAAGGGAGGGAAGGGAGAGTAAGAAGGGAAGGGAGGGAGAGTGAGAAGGGAGGGGAGGGAGAGTAAGAAGGGAAGGGAGGGAGAGTGAGAAGGGAGGGGAGGAGAGTGAGAAGGAAGGGAGGGAGGTGAGAAGGGAGGAGGGGTAAGAAGGAGGGAGAGTAAGAAGGGAAGGGAGGGAGAGTAAGAAGGGAAGGGAGGGAGAGTAGAGAAGGGAAGGGAGGGAGAGTAGAGAAGGAAGGGGAGGGAGAGTGAGAAGGAGGGGAGGGAGAGTGAGAAGAGGGAGGGAGGGAGAGTGAGAAGGGAGGGAGGGAGGGAGAGTGAGAGGAGGAGGGAGAGGAGAAGGGAGGGAGAGTAAGAAAAGGGGAAGGGGAGGGAGGGAAGTGCGAAGGAAAAGGAGGGAGAGTAAGAAGGGAGGGGAGGGAGAGTGAGAAAGAGAGGGGAAGAGAGGGAGAGTGAGAAGGGAGGGAGGGGGTGGAAAGAAAAGAAAAGGGGAAAAGCTCATTGAAAAATCATGCCCTCACAGTTGCAGGAGGAAAGTAGTAGAAGTACATCAATTTCTTGTGAAATGCGACGGACGTAAAATGGGAGGAAATTTTCCAAAACAGGAAATATTATGTTTTGTGAAGTCTAAATTTAGTCGATGCGCCAAACTTTATAATCGCTGTTCATGATGTATTCATATTTCTTGTTTATTTCTTGGAACGAGTCTATATCAGCATAGATTTTGAGTGTCCATACAATCATTCCACCACTGTGAGATAGTAATAGGCGTGTTGTTCCTCTTTTCTCTGCCATAGTATTTGCTCATAAAGAAATTGCTTATACCTATTACACAAAATAGTTGATTTCTTGTAGGTAAGTATGTATCCACAGTACCTACTTACCGGATTTTTTCTCATAGGGCTACATAACTTCTAGATCTAGTTAGTTAGTTAAGTTGGCAATTGTTTCGTAAAAAAGTTTCCCTTTAGCATAGGTTATTTACTAGAAAAGGGAAGAAATCACAAGAAACACATAAGTAGATATGTATGAACAATTGAACATATTATTTGTAAAGAAAGATAATTTTATTTTTCATGAAAGAGCTAGAAGATATGTATGAATGAACATACATAATTATATCTTCTTGTGGTTTCATTAAAATTATCCTTCTTTACAAATAATATTAAACAATATCTTGTTTAGACTGCTCGGACAATGAGACTTATCAGTCCCAACCGGGCAGCAGAAACAATTTCAAACAAAAGGTAATTCTATATTTTCCCCCTTAGACAAAGGACACAGTCGAAGGAAATTTACCCCCTAGTGTAACGAGTGGGGTTTGTTAATCATTACACGAGGTAAGATAAAACTGGGGGGAGAAGAAAGGGGAAGATAGAAGGGGGAAGAAAAAGAGAGGAGGGGAGGAGTGGGGGTAAGAAATGAGGGGAGGGAGAGAGAGAGAGGTAATGAGAGGAGGGGGAGAGAATAGAAAGCTAGAGGTATATATATAAGACAAGGGGGGGGGTGGAAGTAAGAAATAGAGTGGGAGAGAGCGGAGAGAAGGAAGAAGAAGGGGTGATGTATTTCTATTGGGCTCCATCTGACCCTTAGGTTTGTCGAATTAATGAAGAAAAGGAAGTAAGTGAGAGAGAGAGAGAGAGAGAGAGAGGAGAAGGAGGGGGGGGGAAGGAAGCAGAATGAGATGGATTGTTAGAGAAAGAGTAGGAGGGGGAAGGAACTTTCAGACAAGTTTGTGACGTCACAGAAATTTTCAGTCAATATAGATTAAGGTGGGGGCATTGAAGAGCGGGTATAGATTTTCATTGTACAGTGTTCATTACTTGCCAAACTATTTTCACGCCTTAGCAGTGGCGTGGCTGTGGTGGAGTTTATCTTCGAGTGCCTTCGCCTCTAGTGATGACTACTTGACTAGTGTGGCTGTGACATGTTGTGGAAGTGTTATCCGACTTTTTTTCTTTTTAAAGATGTGTTTCACAGCCTTTTTTATTTCGTAGCCATGAAACAGGAGCTACTGTAGACCTTGTGGTCTGTGTTGTAGCCTGCCCATCCCGTACTATGCCTCCCCTCTGATGGGCTAGAAGTGACACAATACTTCCCATATAGGTGCTGGGTCAACACGAGCGCACCGGAAGGTATCCCTTACAAACAATTGTAACCAAATTAAGAATACTAATTTTTGTCGGCACTTGGGATCGAACCCGATATGGCAAGCGAGTGCTAATCAATCACTGAGCTAAAAAAGTGTCTCCTGAATGAGAATCTTTGAATGATGACCAAAATGGCCATAAATATCTTTCGATCCGAACTTCCGAACCTACTTGTCTTAGCTTAACATGGATAGTATAGACTATAGATATACAGGATGTATAATAAAATAGTACAACTATTTCAAAATCTCTATTGCCTTTATTTGATTTTTGTCGCTCTTATTTAGAACGAAAATAAAGTCGACTTATAACTCAAATTCAACAAAACCAAAGAATTCTTTGTCAAAAATGCGTGGATTTTATGACATTGCCTTGCAGCATCTATGACATTTATAAGATAAACAACAATGTTCTCTTAATTAATACAGGATAGTCTAGTTATTAAAAATCTATACAAATAATTTACCTACGTAGAGACCTTTATTATTTATTATCAAATCTCAAGTCGTTCTTCTTGCAGAAAACCTTGATTTTTTCATAGTAAATATAAATAGTTCACATTTCATATCCATATCAAGTGAAGACTAGTTATTCCTTTCCTCTCTAGTTATGCCACACTTGACAAAGTACCCTCCAGAGAATTACAATAATAATGGTCCAACATTACAGATCTGCGCAGAAGGAGCATATTATCTTAACATTTCAATATATTTAACCGTCCTGATCTTCTACGTCCTTTAGTTTCTAGACTGTACACTTGTACAGTTGTACATTTCTTCCATTATTTCCCATTTGTCCGCACCTCTTTTCTGGACTAAATATGGTCCACCGCGTAACAAAAATTTAGAATCAAATAAAAATTTGTGCATATACAGGCAACTTTCTGTCACACGCCCAACACATCAACATGCAGATAATATACATTTTTAATTCACTCATTTATACACTCATATATTATACAAATATACATGCATGTATACTTGTAGTTATATACTTGCAATCCATTTATATTTAGTCTATGCTTATTAGTGTATACTTTCTATCCATTTATACCTAAAATTATATACTTAATTTATACTTAAAGCAGTTTCTCAGTCCATTCCACATTATACGAGCTTATAATAAAATTTCATTCTGTGGAGTGTATTTTGTTATTTTTTTTTCGAAGTAATTTATTAGTTAGCCTAGAAAGAGTCTCTTAGCCTAAGTAGATTTGTGTTATTTTTTTCGTGTGCATAATATGTGCCGCCCACACACCTCCACTAAATCTAATGAACGTACGCATTGTGAGTGTCACAGCACGAGGCTGCGTTGTTGCGTTCTCTATTTTTAAGACGTTTAGAGCATTGAATTATTATCTTAATTTTCGGTTTCAAAATTAACAACGGATCGCTGTAAACAAGAGTTGAATGAATGAATATAAAGTAGAGATTGACCTCTCAGAAGATTTCATATTGAAAGTTTTGTGTATATTTTACTCAATAAAAATCAAAGCCTATCGTTGTGAACAAGAAATGAATGAATATGGGTTTGGAATCAACTTTCTAAGAGGAATAAATAAAAAGATATTGTGCTATATATGGACTATCGATAGAAGGCTTAATTAAGAGCTGATTTTCAAATGATTAGACACAAATATTAACGTCATTCATGATTATCAGAAAACATAATAATTGGTTGGTGAGAATTATTAAGCAAAATAGTCATTCTTGCGAACGATTTTGCCTGGGACCAAAAATTTTGATATTGTATATTGAATTTGATGAACAATTCAGTTTAATCATCTTCTGTCATTAATTGATTCATTGCATAGCTAAATCATCATAATATAATGCATCAAGTATCAGTATGACCAATGACCAGATGTAAAAAGGCTACCGTATTTGTTCAAGACTATTTTCTTTGTGTACACAAAGAAATGATAGGCATTCCTAAGTAGTTATAAGAAATGGGGGGTGCAGCAGTGCATTCTTAGTGAAATAATCATCATTAGATAACAAAGGAATGTCCATTGATAGAACAAATGGTTGGTCAAAATTATTGTGTCTCTAATTCCAATGTAGATTATTAGATTAACAATATCATCATTTACACAGTAGTTCTGTGTTTATTGTAGTTTTAACAATGTTAGCTAATTGGTCATTGCCTATCCCAACAGAAATCTAGTCAATTGTTCTCTTGACACTATCTCCCCTCCTGTTATCTTTATCATGGAAATCCGAGTACTTTGTGTTATTTATGACATGTGTTACTTATGCGTATTCGTACTTAATGAATATTACCTATTGATAATTTCCTGTTCTTAATTTCGGTGTATTACTTGAAATTTCACATCTCGCTGCGGGACGGGTTAACGGTCATGATTTCGGTGTACTGCTTCTCCACTTGGAAATTTCACATATAGTTTGTAGGACGTTAAACAGATAGAGCATCAGCCATGTCAGGCCAAAAGACATGACACATTTCATTAGCGCTCTTAAAAGGGTTGGTGTTAGGCATGCAAC
Organism: Bactericera cockerelli; assembly: GCA_024516035.1. NCBI lineage: Eukaryota > Metazoa > Arthropoda > Insecta > Hemiptera > Triozidae > Bactericera > Bactericera cockerelli. The sequence goes on from CM044956.1 coordinate 39,618,348, forward strand.
CGTAAAAGTATAAGTGCCAGAAACAACAAACCTCAACCGTGAAGAAAAGGTTGACCAATGGCGACCCCAAGTAGAATTGGGAAAAGCCAAAGTGAAAAAATACGAAGATTTAAAATTCTACATAATCCTCAAGAACTTTTTACAAATTGGATTAATGAGATACACCCCCTTGTGATTGCTGCACTGGGCAGCATAAATGTCTCTGATTCCAAATTAGAACCATGAGTCCAACATCTTGGCCTGCTTCCACACAAGACTGGGCAGTACTGTTCACAAATTGCCTCCCACTAAACCGTCGGATTACTCCCTAATATTTATGAGAGCAGATTTCGCCTGCTCAACAACAGTAGGCTGAATCTTAATTCTTTTGTCAAGAAGAAAAGAAAAAATATCAATAGAAGTTGATTTTTTTTATAATAATAATAAAATATTTTCCCCTCGTTTAATTACTTTTTCAAATGAAATTTATTTACGAGTGAGAAACACGTTGAAAATTGTCAACCGTGCCAGCCACGGTGGATGTTAACATAATAAAATCTACTTTTTGTCTTCGTCGAAAATAAAGAGAAAATAAAAATAAATAAAATAATAAAGACATTATTATCTACAGTGAGAGGCAGAAAAATACATTAAGTTATGCGACATTAGAAAAATAATTAAGCTTTATTTCTTTTAGAGAGCAACTGTGAGCCAAAAAAAAGAGTTGCTTAGCTTAGAGTCACCTCAGTCCAAAATTTTAGGCAAGTAATGAAACGACGATGTTGAAATGATGTAAAATGTAAAAATCCGTCCTAATAGTCTAATAAAAGTATAATTCTTTAACTCTCATCCTCTTTCTTTTTAAAATTCCTCAATAATTTCGATTATTATTGTTATTTTGATGTGTCATGAAAAAAAAAAAAAAAATGCGGTGACGCCAACGGTTTGTGTTTACTTTGCTACAAAAGAACACCTGATTGACCTTTTAATGGACATACCAGAAATATAAACTCACTACTTGAATTTAGCTAAGCATTATTGCTTATCCTTCAGTTTTTTTACACCAGCAAAACAATAATGTTCTTAATATTAAGGAGTAGTCCAAGGATGTTCAACTACATAACTCTGTAACTACATACATGTAAACATCTGACGCAGTACATTAGGTACAGATATTGAAAACACTAATACATCAGCTATTATATTTATACACTGATATATCAGACAGATAGTTTATTATTCCATCACACTAAATACATTCATGTATAACGAGGTGTAGACATCGAATACTAATGGAATGGCTTGAAGTAAATTGCGTATTATTATCGAAATATTAATGAGTTGTACCTACTTCAAGTTATATACTACTTTGAGTTATACTACTTAAAGTACACTACTTATCTAATGTATTTTGATACTAATAGCTCCTTGGCCTCTTGATTCCTTGGCAGTAATAAAAATTAATAACACTAGACACTTCATACTGGGTAGGGTACCTACTTCATGCATTGGTGCTATGTTCTATGATCCTTTAGTCTATAATATTGCTCTGTTGCCAAGTTTACTTTTTCTGTGTGTTGCACAGAATAGTCAGAATATTTAGAGTGTGTATTTGACAACATTGATCAGACACTTCATATGTTAGGTATGTAGTGGGTAACTTAATGCATTTGGTGCTTGTTCTATGATCCTTTAGTCTGTAATACAGTATACAAGTTCAGATTGCTCTGTTGCCAAGTTTACTTTTTCTGTGTGTTGCACAAATAGCCAGAAATATTTTAGAGTGTTGTATTTGCCAACATTGATTAGACACTTCATATGTTAGGTATGTAGTGGTACTTAATATATTGGTATGATATTTTCTATGGTTTTTTAATTCTTGATATACAAGTATTAATCTGTTGTCACGTTTGCTTTTTCTGTTTGTTGAAAAAATAGCCAGAATTTTTTAATGCACGTGCTTTTGGCAACGTTCTAAAAAGCATTGCAGTACCTACTAGATTTCTTATACATAAGGCTACTGGATTTCATTATAGCTACTTATTTGCATATGAAATTTGAAAAAAATAACTTTCGCTTTTCATTTGAAAATAAGAGAATGTACAATTCTCATGAGAAGTGATCTTGCTTGTTCTCTCAAATTGTCTAGAATTCTTGATAGAGGTATGTGCCTAGAGTTTTTTCATACATAATATATGTACTGATATAATTATAACTCCAATAATCATCTCAAAGGAACTTAGAGGCAGAATTTTTTCATACTACAATCATAGGAGATTAAGACAGTATTTTTGTCTAAAAAAAAAATTTGTTCAATTAATTTTTGACGTTAGGTGAGTAAAAAAATCATACGAATTCCTATGGTATACAAATGATGTAATGAAGCTGATGTATTGATTTACATTGCTTGTCAGCTTAAGACAAGAAGTCTCATTAGACTGGTAGGATAAGTAAAACATATTTACCATAATAATCATTAATGTACCGATCTTAGTGATTCTTTAGGATTAATCTGAAGGCAATCATTAAGATTTTTTATGTATAGACACACATAATAAATGTACTAAGGTACACCTACTTGCATTGCTATACTTACACAATACACATTGATAAATTCTTGTTTTTATATGAATTTTACTTAGATACACATATTAAGTATGTACAAACGTAATATATAATTAAGAAGGTAGCCAGTAGACAACCACCTATTTCCTGCCCAGTACATAGTGTTTTACTCATAAATCATTTTCTCTCGACAGAACTCGTATTTAGAATCGACCATAGAAAGACATTATTAACATTGAAAGATGGTAAGAATATGACTTGGAACATACAGTAAACAAATAAATTTAGAATTACCTACATAGAGTGTGACGTGTCAGATAATTTACATTAGTTGTACATACGACTCCTCTAATATTTTGAACAAATGCATATAATTTTCTATCAATACTTGTATGCCCTGTGTGGGTACATTGTAGGAATGTAGGTACAACACTAAAACCACTCTCCACTTTATCAACAAACAAACAAAAATTGTTGTCCAACGTCATTGTTAACATCTAAATCATTCGAGACAAGTGGTTTAACCTCCATTTACTGTAAACGCACAAACTATTTATACATATACTCACATTAACCTCACCCAACCTGGATTGGGCTGGGAATAGCCAGCATCACGAGTGTTCGAATTTGAATTTTTGTCCCTCCAAGTCCAAACCGGATAATACGAATATTAGATTTTTTCAATACAATGGGTCCAATTTTCATGTAATTAACCATGAAGAGTGTGTTTGACAATGAATGAAATGAAAAGTAGGTGAATTGTCACGTCGTCATCCAGTAGTTCTACCAGTGTGACATCTCGCCCATGCAGCTACTATTGAAAGCACCAGGCGAGCAGTGTCACACACAATGCATTAGACACACGTATGTACCTCGACTACCATTCACACACAATACATTACACACATGTACCTCAAGTACCATCCGCCCAGGTACCCTACGTGTGTACTATGTAAACATCCAAGACATAACAATGTTGGGAGTGTTAAGTGCATTAGTAACCGAGCGTGTGACTTGGCATTGAGACAATGTACCAGTCATAATATCTGTGTTACATACCTCAGTACATTACCATTTTATGCTAGTAAAACAGGTTCGTCGATAGCATAGGTTTTATTATCCTTAGACAGGAAATCATTCAGTGGTACAACATGCACTCCAGGTGATTGTGATGATTGAAATGCGTATCCATACCTATGTCCAAGTCCATACTCATATTAATATGCATATTGCATCAGAGCTATGCACATCATGATGAACTTAAGTAAATACATAAGTACGAGTATTTCTTTGAATTAATATAAATTGTTCATAATATGTCTCATGTGGATCTCAGTTTATTTTATAGTTGTGAAAATAATAAATTAATTTATACACTATCCTAGAACTACGTCGCCCCAAACCATGCTATCATTTGCTGAGGAGATAATATATTATGTACTTCCACTCCATAATACGTATATGTGCCTACTTCATGGATATATTTCACAAATATGAATTTTTTGTGGAGCTATTATTCTAGTTTCCCATTGAGCATAAACGCGCAAACTTTCCTACATATTCGAATGAAATCCGAGCCCCCAAAAGAAGACCTACAATACAAAGACGTATCATTATTAGCTGGAGCGGATTAGAATAGAGAATGAACATTAGAAACAACATGATCCCCTCAAGCGTAAATCAAACTTTGAGCTTTAACCGTGTATTCAAGGTAGGCTAAACAGATCGCCTTCAGAGTTTTTGAGTCTTAGACACACATTTTCGAGTCTTATACGCAGATTATCACATTTTCTAGATGGCTTTTACAAATGATCGAGTCTTCTACACACACTTGAAAGTCCAGTCTGAATTGTTCACAGATTTGCGAATCCGGCCTGTATTTTTAAAAGAAGAAACTTATATTTATCAAATCTTGCTCTTTTGGTTTATTTCACCATCTAGAATATCTAATTGATCTAGAAAGAATAATGCCACATTTACTCACTTATTGACCTGCTCAACTACGGCCATCTTACCAGAAGTGGTTTACTCAACGTGCCATTGACACTTGAAGTTTATTAAGTTAGTTAAAGTTGGTAAGAATGTTTTTATTAAAAATATCTGATGAGTCAAGATTATGAATAAATATTGTTGTTATTGTGCGAAATGTTAAAATCGTCTTGAATAATATTTGTATTTTATAATATTAGGTATTACACTGGTACCAAAAAAAGGTATCATAACACCTGAAAATGTCACTGACTTTAACTTTTGTATTTTTTAATATTGTTTAGCAACTATATTTCATCCATTTTTCATCAATGTGACTATTCTTCTTCGTTACCGTTACTTTTATCTTTTTCTAATGAAGGTTTAGTATTGTTTTGTTTTACGATGTCCACTTCAATAAACCCTTCATTAATTTCCTATTCTATGTAATGTCTCTTGTGGGTCATGTCTAGAATTTGGATCATTTGATTTGGAACAATAATGTTTTGTGCAATACAGGTCTCAGTTGAATTTACAACCTTTACAGTTCATTATCCTCTCTTTTTTTCCCGTATCGTTTATTTTTAGGATGACCAAGTAAAATAACATTCATGTTGAAGTAATTTTGGGTTACGGGGTAATTTTTAAATTAAATCTACAGGGTGTTATTGAAAATGTTCGTTTTTTTGATTTTCAAAAAGCCAGCACCTACCTGCCTATGTTTCGACAAAGATTGAAATGCAATACATGTACTTTCGAAAACACTAAAATGATTCGTTTGGTCATTGTATCCGTCCTTGTGTCTTATTGAATTAAAAACGCTAAGACGACAAAATAAATAAAGAAATATAGGCACGAATAAAAATGATCATTTTCTCCGAGACGCAAGCTAGCAAACAATATTAATTGCTTGCTTCAATGAACCCTTCATTTTCCAACAATTGTCGATAAAATGGCACAAGATCTCATAATTTTGCCCCTGGTCTTCTTAATTCAAGTACCCATCTTGTGTTATTGATATTATTGTATTTAAGTAGATGTCTTAATAATGAAAATGTCACTGACTCGTATCACCCTGTATATTTTCATGAATACGCATTTCTAGAACATAATGAATACATAGGTACTACCCAAATAAATAATTAAAAATAATGTGTCCTTCATAAAAGGCAACACGTCTTACCTTTTCGTAGTACAATTACAGTTATCCTATTATTGTGTGTCACTATTCAACATACCCCTTTTGTTCTAAAATTATATGCCGTGTATGACCGGGGTACAGTGTTTTCCATCAATGATAAATATGGTGCGTCGATCCTACAGAAAAGAAAATAAAAAAAAGGACAATTGTTTCAGGAAATAACGTATTTATTTTAATGTTGGAGCGAAACCTTTGAGAATAGGTAGGTATTCAAATATTTTATTGTACCTAAGTACTCGTATGGGAACTATCAAAGAGAGTTATTTCGGTGTCATGATAGGTATTTGGGTTTTTCTAACATTGATGTAATTTCCTTGTCGGTTATGAGTGTTGTATACTAGAAAGTCTCATTACGACGATACTAATAAAATACGAAAAAATAAAGTATCTCAATTCAATAAACTGTAATAAGAAATCTTTTTTCTTTTACTTACTGCCTACATACGTACCCAAATACCCACAACTCAAACATACAAATTACCTTCAGTCCATTCAGTGATAATTTGTTGGCCAACTTCATCAAATAACATAATATAAATATTGTAAATTGATTCACAGCAATATGATGGCTAGGTTCTTCGCTCATTGAAATGTAAAGACGTATCTTAATAATTATTCCAGATCAAATCAATGCCATCATATAACATGCATGCCCAAGTGTCCATGTTTTGAATTGTCAAATTTCAAAAAAGTGGTCAAGGCATACCAGTTAGGCATAGAGTCTTGGGCTATGATAGATAATGTTATTTATGTGGGACGTAGAGTTACATAGGATTTTTTACCTAGTCGAAAATCATAGATAAGACGAACATATTACATAGGAAAGATATGGGAATTAACATATTACAGGTACCTTATGTACAATTGTATCATACATATGTATGTGCAGGTGTTTATGACAGTTACATAAGATTATAATGTTATTGAAACATTAGAAGAACTTATTGTTGGGAAACTAAACTCCTAAAAAGCACTAAATACTAGGTAGTGGAAAATGTTTCAACCATAACAAGATCTTAAGTAGAGGTGGCACATCTATCGAGGTGATAACACAAAGAGACCTCTTTGTGTTAATAAACATCTTTAATTTTTATACAAAAGTCTATTTACATATAGGACAGGTTCTTTGTAGTATACTTTGTATGTACACTTATACTATATTGCTATTCAAAAGGCCAAAATTTCATTCACATACATCGGTAATTGAATCAAGAGAATTGGAGCATAGGCATGATTCACATAGGCCGACAACATTGCGTCAATTTAGACATTAACGTTGGAGTAAGTAGAGGGGAGTGAATTGTCGAGACAATTTGGTCCCTGTGACGGTGTTCAACTGTTCACAGAGGATCAGGACCGAAGATAGGTCACTATTCCAGGTGGAGAAATGCTTTTCTTTGAGAGGTTATCACTGCAGAAACGAACACTTGTTTATGTTCCATGTGAAAAGAGTTTATTTAGTTAGATATTTCTAAGGGTCACCGATCAAACGCTTTTGTAAGATCAAAAGAAATTAGGGAATCAGAGTAAGCAATTTGTAAAAAGGAGGTGTGCTGAATTGTAATTAAGATAATGATGCATAGATTAAAACTAATATCTCCGTGGGAGGAAGGGGGACCAATGCTAGTGGCTGCATTTACACACGTAGCCCCCACCTTACAGCGGCCCTGCGAAGGCTGTGTAAGTATGTACCTCTCAAATGGTTAAAACAAGGATGTAGCAAATTATCCTGTTGCTAATGGTTCCATGAGGATTATTGAGGATCCTTTGTCGAGTCATTGTCATCGTATGACCCTTGACTGTGAGAGAGCTAGGGATACTGATCAGGAGATCAAGGGATCCGACAACAACTTGTCATGGCGAAATGTTTTTACAGGATACGAATGTGATTTTGATTTAAAATTATAAGACAACTTCTTCCTACTTACTGAATCAGTTAGTAAAATCATTTTTCAAAGATAATTTTTGATGTTTTTCCTTCTCAATACTTGTTTTCTCAGAAAATTGTGTAAATAATCGTATTAATTCAAATTATGGAAAGCCATCTCCCGGTTATTGATCAAGCATTCATTCCTAGCATGCTTGTGGCGTCTGTAAAAGATATCGGTTTTCAAAAGTCCGAAAAGACAAATTTTATCTATATAAATTTCACAATTTCATTTCTTCATTATGTGCACTTGTAATGTGCATTTTTGTTTTTCTGTATAATCTTCATAAAGCAAAAAGCCATATCTTTTATAAAAATCTCAATAATGAAAAGAGAGACTCCAGTCACCTTCAACTATTTCGGGATTAAGGAGACAAAGAAGCAGGAGGGAAAATTACAAAACCTTTATAAATGGAAACCTATTAAAAATTAACAAAGAATTGTGTAAGATAAAAATTGAGGACTAACATAACTGTCTCCCTGGTACCCATCAGGTACCTGATCCTTATGGTGTAAATACTCATGAAACCAAAAATAAATCAGAAAGATGGAGCCTCTGGTAATGTCTGAATTAAGAAATAAAAAATGACTTTGGGAATCTCTCGGTTGTATCTGATGACTGCAATATTCAAGTGGTATGTTAATGGAGAAAATTTTTCTTGATGAACATAAGCTGCTTTAAGTGAACAGCATGAACATGCATACCTACATGTATAGTACACAAGATGCGAGTATAGTGAAATTCTAAGAAGGAAAAGTACACTGGTAGACCAAAAAGACATGGGGGACGAAGATAAGATGGGCATTCAGGTATGACTACTGATGAAGAGGTCAAATCGATTGAATCGAGTGGAGAAAAAATCATAAATGAGTCTAATTACAGTAATTACCGATCATATTGCCATTGCCATGAAAAAATTAATAGAATCAGCCTATTAAGAAGAAATTGAGTGATTACAAATAATGTTGCAATACTTTTCATAACTTCCAGGTACCTACTCGTAAGCAATAAATTGGGTGCAAAAGATAAAAGATGCTGGAGAGTAAAATTTTCATCAAAAGTAAATACTGTAAATAAGCATTACAATTACATCAATGAGCGACAAACCAAAAAACAAAATATTATTGGATGCTGTGATTAAAGCACTCCGATATTTGCATCTCATGTTCACACAAAGGGGAAAATAATGTTCAATCCACTGGATATGTAGCAATAATAATAAAAACACAAAATAATAAAAGTCAAAAATAAAGAATTTCCAAGAAGAAGGACCTTTTTTCCTCTGTGTAGGTGCAGTCAGAACAGCAGGTGGGGTGAGCCAACATTATCAACCACCCCATTCCTCAACCCCCTGACCCCAACCCCTAACAGCATCACAATCATCCTTGAGGATATAAAAAAGGCTGGCCTCTTCGGTTTCAATGGGAAAATTAGTTTGAGATGTGCAGTTTGAGTGTGAGTGTTGCGACCTTTTCCATTGATCTTGATGTGGACGTTCAGGCAAAAAAAAAGTTGAGAGGGGCTGTCGTCAAATAAATTTGATTCATAAATTCTGTTTCGAATTTATGTTACTTAATGATGTTGGAGTTAAATTTGTAATACTTTTGAATTTTTAGAAAGTATTCATTAAAAGCGAACCAACTTTTATTCCCAATAAAATAAACAAGAATCAATTCTAATGTTTAAAGAAGTAATGTTATGAATTTTCCTCATTTAAAAATTCACCAAATCAGGTGATTTACAAAACTTCAACCTATATTTAATTAATAACTTCGACTCAAAAAGTGTTTTCACCACCTGAACCTAGTTGAGAAGAGGCACTTTTCAATTCACAGCTTGGTGACACATATCCGTCACGTAGCTTTGGCACCGAAGAGTCACAAAAAATACATTAGAAAAAAGTCCCGGACCTGCCTCACTGTTAAAATTTGTATTTCATTTTTTATTCAGTTTTTGTGCTTTCGAAATGAGCAGGGGTGGGGGTGGAATTTTACGATCTGGGTGAAGAAGATGAGAGAGGTGGCGAACTTTTTGTCTCTCGCGAATTCCCTTCATTTGAATGTGGAGTAATTTTTTTTCGAAAAGGGTTAAGTAAACTGTGTGTTTTGAGATACATTAGGTGGCTAGTGATTGGATTTGCATAAATGTTCTTGAAACTTTCGATGGATAGCAAGTTGCTTTTCTTCAAAAATTGGCACTCTCAACGAGCTTTGATGCTCATTTGTTAAGGCAGCGACAAACCTGAAAACTCAGGACGTGTTCGAGTCAAAAAGTCAAGGGCCAAATTGTAGAAAGACTTAGTATTTTGTTACATCTTATTAGTGATTGACATGGATGAAAAAAAAAAAAAAAAAAAACATTGGATAATAATGTCTCAACAAGATGCAAAAATAAACTGGTGTAGTGGTTATAAATGTGGGTTTCAAAAAAAGGGGGGGTTTAGGTTTCAGTAATTTTTCACTGTCTCCACTGTCAGAACGGCTAAATTCCGCCGAAAAATGGTTGAATTCCACTAAAAGAATTATCGAAGAAACTTCATCCTAATGAAAGTCGTAGAAGTAACGCCAACACTTTTCAAATTGTCGCCAGTGATCTTTGGTTCGGTCGAATCCTGTGGCTAGGTTCATAAATTAAGATCCATGCACTCAGGATAAAAAATACTACCGAAATGACTGCCAAGAGATATCAGAAAGTAAAGTAATCCTCAGAAAAAGTTTAGTAGTCCTACTTCTGATACCATGTGGGGCATTGTGGGTGTTCCAGAATGGTCTAATGTACCTTCATGTAGGTAAGTATACAATATAAATAAATAAAAAATATATATACACATTGTATATAAATGATCAGCTTGATATATTTTCTCATTTTATAGCATGGATATTTTTTACAAATAAATTTGAATAAGTAACCTAATGAGGAGAGATATTTGGTTTCTTTGACGCTTTGAAATTAACCCAGGCATGCCCAAGACAACTTTGATCGTTTAAAAATGTATTGGCTTTTTCACAGATGTCATGAAATCAATTCAGGGTTGTAAGTAACAAGGAAGAAATATTTCGGTGTGTCAGTTGAAAATGTTAGGTTTTTATAAAAAATATTATTACAAAATTGAATAAATTGAATTTCGTCGATTTTTTTGATATTGACATAATATATGAGAAGATTAAGTAACTAGGTACTTGTTTCGATTCACATTTTTTTTTTTTACTATTCATGTATCAAAAGGGTTAATAATCTGAATGTCATACATTTTTTGATACGAACCCAATTTTCTTGTTTGAGAGCTTAATTTTAGAATTCCGCTCAGATGGTAATCCTCCTCAAAATGGGCATTATAAAAATTTGAGATTACTCTGAGCTTTTAAAGGTTTTTTCAAAAAGTTTAGTTTGAATTAAATGATTTTGAACGGTCGTAAGTGCCTAATTCAATATACTTACGTAAAAGGTACCGAAGTTTTTCACGGTTTCTAAAGAATATCTGCCAATATGTAACATTCTCCGTAATTTATCCAATATTGCAAGAAAAAAGTATTTATCCACACCCAGATTTGTCATATATGTACTGACGGGTAAATAGGTGGATTTCTACGAAATTCCGACAGTCGTGGATATGATTTGAAGAATAGTTATTCACTAAGTCCGGTCCATCGGGTTGGTAATGCAGTGTTGTCAAGTCAACTCATGCTTCAATTCAATCATTACTGTCAAATTTGGACAGGTTCCTGTTTTTTCACAAGTTCGTCTGATATGTACATCCAGTACAACTTCTCATCACATCTCTGTTTGGCCGATAGTATCTGCACTGCACAAATCATTGGCCAATTCGGTCACTTATCAATTCGATCATGACATCATGATCGATCGGTCCAATCACATCGACCATAAAAAATTCGATTGTCTCTCGCAGTAACACCCTACAACTTGTTTACACCGACTTCATGATCATAGTTATGACCATCTCAGTGCGGCCATAAAATTGAGACATTACAAGTCCGCGCGAGCGAGTGGACACTTAAAAGTTAATGTAAAGTTTTAATGGTGACATCAAATGAGAGGACCACCAGTATTTAGGAAGAAGGACTGGGAAATGCCATCTGCATAACGGGTTGTGTCCACCGGAATTTTGAACTAAGCTACTAGAGAATTTGGATTAAAAGAATCTTAGCTTATGAACAAAAGCCCGTTAGAGTTTTGCAAAAATGTGAGATAGCAAACAAAAACCCAATATATGGAGATAACTAATGGCCGTATAATTATAAACGGAATATTTCGTCTTCAAAATACCTGCAGTTTGATACCACTGAAGACGGAATAATTCTTTCTTAAATACTACGACAGCATCATGAAAATCCATGCACTTTTCTCGTACAAAATCCCATTTTCGCAATCTAATGATATGCATTAACATAATGAACACTGAGCAGGTTTGCAAAACACACCTAAGATGCTTAACTCTCATTTTTCAAAAAAAAAAAAATCTTCAAAATTTCTCCTAAAATTTTCACACCGTGTCAAAAAAATTCGAGAACAAATAGCGGAAGTATTATTTTCAAGTCATTTTCATTTCTAAAAATTCAAATCCATTGTGCAGAGGAGGAGGTGAACAATGGGTAAGCCAAGCAAGGCCCAACCTTACCTGTCTCGTAATTGAACATGGAGACAACAAAAGACTGACTTTAAATACAATACTGCACCATGTAGGTACAAATAATCATGATTCTAGGAATTTCACTTCTAGTCAACAATGAAAAGGTAATTGTCCTATTTGAAAGTATAATAGGTACCTAAAATTACAATTGTGCCAGTGTTCTCACCTACTAAATTTATACACATTTTCCCTGAATGAACGTACTAGATTCTATTTTTAATTTTCCCATTTCCCCAAAGGTAATGTGCCTACTGGGATATTGTGAAGATACCTTTTGAAAAGTTTTTGAGTTTAATGAGTTAAATTATCTATCATTCATTTTATTTTTTGTTGAATTTGCATGATCCTGCGTTAAATTCTACTTTCTCTGGATTACAATTATTCTTTGTTATTTAATACACCTATCTATATCTTCAGAAGTAGAGTCAAGTAGTTACCAAATTCAACTCAAAATAGAAATCAAGTTCAAACTGTTGCTAATGTTAACGTTTACAAAACGAAAAGTAGTTATTAATTCAGACATTAATTGCAACTTAACACTGAAAAATTGCCTATGTGTACCCAATTTCATGAGTGATACATGTAAAAAACTGTAAAAAGGTAATGGCCAGTATATTGGACGAGCCCTTTGATATCTTAAGAACGAGACTTTCAACTGTACAACTCGTAACAGCCACGAAAAATAATTTTTTTTAATGAAATACCTAATAAAGATCACTATTAATATAAAGCTATAAAGCACTATTAATATAAAGCAAATTCTATGTCCCTGAATGAACTTCAGGATTTTGTATTTTTACTATCAACATTGATGTTCATAAATTAATACGGTTTTTGATAGTATCATTTACCAACTAAATCAGTTGGTAAGAAAATTATGAACTAAGAACACGTGCGATATAGAATGATAAGTTATTTCAGCGACTAACATGGTCCACCAACAAAAGCATTATTTCAGCCACTAATACAAGAATAATTTATAATTTCAGCCAAAGATATAAATTAGGTTATGTCATGCATGATCAATCCGTTGTTCAATTCCAAACCAAACACTTCAATTTTGACTAATTATTTCAAAATTCTTGCGCCCAAGTGCAGTCGATAATGAACAGCTTAAATCAATAAACTTTATACACAATCAAATAGCTAATGCCCGTGCTTAATCAGGCTGTTAGTGATCATGCACTCCAGCATAAGAATAATATAAAAAGTAATTAATGGTTACCATCCCAATGGTTAAAAATAAACAATAGAATGGGCAGTAAATTTAATTTAATCTACATTGATAGAAAGGTACCTACCCAAGAGTAAACAATATTGAAATTGACAGTAAATTAGTAAGCACAACACAAGCTGAGGGTTTTAGAGCACAATAAAATCAATTATGAAAGTACAGACTAGGTACTGCAACTTAACCGTACACGAAAGTGAACTACACAGGAATGAGATGGAAGAGAAGAAAATGAGAATCCCACCTAAAATAATGATCCCTTGGAGAAGAAAATGGTCAGCTCTAAAGTACGGCAGGACACAACCCTCCTTTGCAGGAACAAAAACAGAAAATAAACTATTCCCAAACTTATGAACAATGTTTCTGACCCTTTTAAATTCTCCCCGGAAAATTTAAAACAACTCACAAACCATTGAAGAGATACAACATGTACTTAGTTGCAACCCTTAAATTAGCAATGGAAAGTTAAAAATACATGGAAAGCATGGATGAAAATTTTAAAAACAAATAAATTAAAAAAATTACCTGTCACAAAGTTTCAAATTTATTACAATTCTCCAAAGAAGAAAAAAACGTTTCGTATTTAAGTTCGTAAAAAAGTTCAAAAATAAATTTGCACTAAATTTAATTTTAGTCCACAAAAATGTTTATTAGAATATTAATTAATTTAAAAAAGAAAAATGCTCAACTATAAACGAAATAATTGAGGTGTAGAAACTACCTTTAAATTAGAGAAAACTAGAAAAATAATAAATGTTCACAAAATTGAGAAGAAAAAAATATTTTTTTTACAAAATTGAAACAAAAAGTGTACACTTCCTTGATTACCTTGGCGAGATTTGTGTTCGAACTAAAAGTAATACGAAATGAAATTTGAGGAAGAGCAGAAAAATAGATTTGCTTTTGCGCGCCCGTAATGTTTCTAAAAACCTCCTCTTGGTCCTGTGTTCAATTGAAACACACGATAAAGTACGATAAATAAATACATACGATTAAGCCCGATGCGTATACTTAGTACCTACGAACTGAAGAAACTATGCTGTGTATCTTATGTATCGCACATCGGTGAACATTGACCGTATCTTACGTGACACAATGGATACCTACATAGTACGGCATATGGATACATTGGATACCAACTATTCGTACATAAACAATTCAAACATCGTCGGTTCTGGGCACGCCACACGTGAGAAAATCTATTACTCTTTGCCTTTTTCCCGTTGGAAACAGAGATTGTCCACATTGCTGTCTAAGGCTAAAATTAGGAAAACACCTCTTATTTTTTTCCTTGTTAAATAAGACAAAAAAGCAAGACTTGGGATCAATAATAACAATATCGCCCTAGTTATACCTTCTTAGAACCGATTAGAACTAATGAGTCCCATTTTTCCAGCTGTAAGCCCAATATGTATTATCATGTGGTCAGTCAACAGTGATACACCCGGGTATTTCAAACGAAACGTCTATTGGTTTCGTCAATGTGGCGGCTTTTGACTGTGAGAACCACACTCAGCGTTGAGTTAGGAATATTGTATGACGACTTTCACACGCCGCTAAAACTAAAACCGAACTATACGCTGGATTTCGGTTTGAAAAGTGTTCTTTGGTTTTTCTTATAACCCAAAGGCCGGAGCTTCTATTTGCTGAGTTTTTCCTCTGTTTTGTTGATGGTGTTTTCTCTGTTTAAAGTCCCTATCATTTGTCATCATTGTCACCATAATTTGATAATAATCTCCAATTTCCCTACAACCCTTGTCTATAAAACCTTCTGATTTTCTGTCCGTCAGTCATATTCACTATCTCTTTCCTTTCGCCAGAGGCCATTAATTATCGAAGATGTTCACTGTAGACTGAGGGTATCCCCATCATCCTAGGATAGAGGAGATGATGCATAACTGCTATTTAATAGAATAATAGTTACAGATTCCGGAAAAACTGTAACAAACTTCCAGAATAATCGATTTTACTCATATAAACAAATTAGTGAAGCTACATAATGTAAAAAGGATTATATGCATGTATCAGATGTAAAAAGGATTATATGCATGTATCAGATTGTATCAGTACAGAAAATGGTGTATACGACAGTAATCATCAGTTAATTTCAAAATGATCATGATTATTAGATTTGGCATGGATAATATTTTACTGGTAATAAATGGGTGCAAAATTTTCAAAACATACGTTGTGTGAAGGTTTCAGTAAAGGAATAGCCGGCCAATCTTGTGAAATTCAAAACCAAAACATAAAAATCTATTGTTTAAAATTTTAAGTACCCAAATATTTTTTCTGCGCCTCATATAATACCCGTAGAGTATCTTGAACAATTTGGACTGTATGTTTAGTGTCCTGAAAATAAAACAGAGATCTACTAAATGTAATTTACAAGTTGTATAAATTATGTGTTTTTTTTGAGACCAAAACCTCCTTCTACACCTACCCATTTGTATTTGTATTTTGTATTTGTATTTATTTATTTTATTTTCAACAGGTAGGTACATACATTACAAGGTTAAAGCCTCTATTACAATATACCCTACCTATTTAAAGAATAAACTATTTAATAGTTTGTTACAAGAAAAAGAAAAAACAATTCCATCATTCCCAATAGTAGACATTGGGAATGATGAAATTGAAAAGAATTATAAATTTCTTTCATGAGAAAGAGATTATTATATGTCTGTAGTACCTAAGATTTCAGAAAAAATTGACAGATTTGTAGAAAACAAATCAATGTTGACAGGCAATTTATTGGCTAGAGATAGAGGGAAGTGCCAGGGATTGAGGTGAGATGAAGGCAGAACAAAAGAAAATGACTCTTGACTTCGAGTAGATGTTTGTCGAGGAACTTTAAGATTGAGGTTTTGTAGAAAAGAGTTAGATAAAGACATTGAGTGTAGGTTTTTGTAGAAATACAATAAGGCATTACATTTTCTGCGCCTCTCCAGGGTTGGTATATTATAGTAGTCACAGAGGAGTTCATAAGAGTACAGTAAGCGACCGCGATGGAAGTAATCATAGAGTTTACCAACAAATACCCTCTGAATACGTTCGATTTGGTCAGATTTAGTCTTGGATAAATTGCCAAAGATAAGGGAAGAATATTCTGCTTTGGACCTAACGTAAAGATAGTACAAGCAGATGAATATGGAAGGACATCTAAAACGCTTACAAATCTTAGTAATAAGCCCAAAGATGGAAAAGCATTTGTTGACAATTTTACTTATGTGTGAACTATATAATAATCGATTGTCTAGGACCACACCAAGGTCAACAATTTCAAATACTCTAGGAATGGTGGTTCCATCTATGACATAATTGGGAGAATTTGAATAAATTTTCCTCGTAAAAGTTATACATTTAGTTTTTGTAACATTGATAGAAAGGTAATTAACTCTGTACCAGTGAATAAGAGCATTGATATTTTGTTGGAGAACACTAACTCCATAGCTGGAATTATCAGTATCATATCCTATGCAGATTTTGGTGTCATCGGCAAAAAAGTTCACCTGGACAAGTTAGTACATGTTTGATATCATCAATAAATATTAAAAACAGTAAAGGCCCTACGTTGCTCCCTTGGGGGACTCCCGAGAAGATAGGAAAACGTGCAGAGAAAGAATTTTTTATTTTCACTCTAAAGAAGCGGTTAGTGAGGTATGAAGAGAACCACCTGACATACAAAGGGTTTAAACCGTGTTTGGAAAGTTTCAGAAGTAGTAATGAGTGATGAACACTGTCAAAGGCCTTGGCAACATCAAAATAGATGGCATCAACTTGCTTTCGATTTGAGACATAATAAGACAGGTAAGATGTGAAATCTACAAGATTTGACGTTGTCGATCTCTTGGTACGGAAACCATGTTGATGATTTGAGAGATATTTATCAATGTAGGAATATAGGTTTTTGTAAATAATTTTTTCGAAAATTTTAGAAAATACTGACAGCAATGATATAGGTCTATAATTAGAGGAATCAAATCGAGACCCTTTCTTAAAGATGGGAACGACAGTTGATTCTTTCCAACAGTTGGGAAAAATTCCAGACTTGAGACTTCTGTTGAAGAGAGAACTCAGAACAGGAGCAAGAATATGGGCACAGCCCTTAACCACAAAAGCAGGAATGCCATCTGGTCCCAATGCTTTAGAAGCTTTGAGAAATCTGATGGAAGATAAAACATCAGATACAGAAACTGAGGGAAGTTGGAGAGTGTCGCTGTTTGGGCTAATCTGATAATTTTCAGAATTAGGTGGGGACAAGGTCTGAGGGTCAGTGTAGACAGAATGGAAGTAAGATGCAAAAATATTAGCAATGTGCAAGTCATCTTTGATGATGACATCATTTTCAACTAGAACGTCAATACTATTAACAGGTTTGGTAAATTTTTTGACGTTGGCCCAAAACCTGGAGGGCTCAGAAAGAAAACAGTTTACTGTGAAGTTATTATTTTTATGTTCGTCACGAGAGATAGACTTTTTTGACAAGGATCGATATCTAGAGAATTCTAGGTAATGGGCAGGAGATAGAGATTTTTTATATTTTCTATGACATCTCTCTTTGTTTTTTAAGAGCAAAATAGTTTCTCTTGAGAACCAGGAAGGATATTTGGAGGATGATTTTTTAACCGATTTTTGAGGAACATTATGGGAAATGGCAACATTGACTATATCACATAGATTTTCAGATGCAGTATGTATATTTGGTTCATCTGTAACCCGAGTCCAGTCAGCCCGAGATAAGTCCAAAAACAAAGAGAGATAGTCACCTTGAGGAAAGTTAAAAGCTTGATAGTGTGGTGGGGAAGAAAATCCTACTTGAAACTGGAAAGACAGGCCGAATGGCGGATGATAATTGTCTATAGGGACAAGAGGAAAGACATCACAGTTATCTATAAATTTTAAATTAAAATAATTAGTAAATACTAAATCTAATAGAGATCCAAGAGCACAGCCTTTATTTACTTGTTCTAAATTTAGGTAAGAAACAACTTCGAGCATGAGCGTAGCCCTGCGCTTAACATAGTAATCTACCACTGAATTAGTATTTTTGAGATACCAATCAGTTCCTGGAAGGTTAAAGTCCCCAATTAAAGCTAGGTTCTTAATGTTTATTAATTTATCTTTAATAAAATCGCAGTATTTTTCAAATATTACAGCATCAAATTTGGGTTGAAAATAATGATTACCAATTACTAGAGATTCATCATTGTTTAAATAAATTTCAACAAAGCAAGATTCAATAGAATCATCGTCAGACTCAAGATCTGATCGCCGGCGGAATTTGTACTTGTTACTTATGGCAACTAGCACGCCGCCGCCGGCGGACAATCCTGTGGCTCCGCGGTTCCGATCTTTACGGAAAACTGTGAAGCCAGGAGGAAAACCTGTGGTCACGGGAGTACAAGGCGCAAGCCATGTCTCTGTCAGACATATGATGTCTAAGCTAGAAGGGTATGAACATACATTTTGTAGCAAGGTGTTAAGCTTAGTATTGAGACCTCTGCAATTCTGATAGAGAAGATTCACATTAGTAATAAGCTTGTTATCAGTCCCAGAGTGAACGTTAGTGCTAGTAGCGGACGGCGCGTGTCTTGAATTCATCATGTTGAGGGGGGGCTATTTACAACAGAGACAAGAGTATCAGAATTGCTGGTGAGAATGGCAGGATTAGTTGAGTTGGGAGGCAGTGGAGGTGGTGTATATCCAAAGCATTTGTCTGGGGTCAAACGTCCTAAAAACTCTTTTACAAGAATACCTTCTGGCCATATAGTGGTATTGTTAATTAGAGGGAAATCCTTCAGGGGTACTTGAATATGGAAAGAAGCATAATGATTTAGCCTGGTAGCAAGCTTGCTGACTTTCAAATCGTCTAATAGTGGAAGATCAGCTTTGAGATCATTTTCGACTTCCTCTGCTGTAGTTGTAGGATCAAGGCGTGTGATGAAAAGTGCCTTATAGCGAGTTCGCTCCTTCATGGTTGCACACTTGAGCTTGGAGGAAGACTTAACACCAATGAGAGGCTCAGGTCGAGAAGTGCGAGGTGCAGACCGCAGAGTTGAGTTGGGCGGGGCATTCGTCTGTTTGAGGGTTCGTTTAGTTTTGCGACTCTTCACCTCGGTGAAATCTCCATCAGAGTTGGGATCAGCAGTCGTCCCATTGACACGAGCCGCCTTGCTGATGAGCTGTGGAGGTCTAGACAGAGCTTGAGTAGATACTTTGTTAGAGTTAGATGACATTGGTTACCATTGGGATTGTATACAGGTTGTTTCAGTGATTCAGAGTACAGTGGAGCTGAGAGAGAAATGTTGTTAGACTGCTCTGATGATCTAGATCCAGATTTTCCTAGCTCCTCAACTAGGCTTTTGAGTTGAGTATTTTCAGCAGTTAAGCGAACAATTTGTTGCCTCAGTCCATGAACCTCAGAAGTTAAGAAATCAAGTTTTTCTACTATAGTAGGAAGTAATTTTCCAATAGAGCCATTAGAGTTGCTGGACTCAGTAGAAGCAGCATTAGATTTTAGTCTGCATGAATTGCAACAGAAAGAGGGGAGCATGAGTTGAAATTCCTCATCAGTCCTAACCCCAATGCATTTAGCATGAACAGGCAACTTACAGAGCGTACAGTCGAGGCGATTCTGCCTGCCGTAGAACTTGGCATTGCAGGATTGACATTTTTCAGTGGAGCCCATTGCTCATCACTTCCACAAGCACAGAAAAAATAAACTTGAAAATGTCATTGGTTTCACTGACTTTTAACTAACACTCTGTATGTATGATAAGGAAAAAGTAAGAATTATTTAGGTATCTAATAATTTTAAATTTTAAAAATTAATTATTGTCACTAAAATAATTTTCAAAACATCGAGAAATTAGAGAGGTGTTATCAAGATAACGGTTCGGTAGATATTTAACCAGAGTTTTTTGTATTGTCCTGCGTTTAGTGTTTTTACTGGGAATTTTGACCGGTAAGTATGTTTAAACTTAATAGTTGGTTTAGTTTCCTATTATTTTCACCGAAAAAGTTTTACAACCTTATTATTCCTACTCCTTCCTCTAGAATTACTTTTTGGAAAAATTTTGCAATGTTTTTGCTGAACCTGAGCTGACTCAATAAGTTTGACTATTTATAGCTCAAATCCTATCTATTTTATTATTTAATAAGAGAAAAAGAATCTTCAATCATATGGCGGTAATACAGAAACTTCTTATTTTCCCTTTTCTGCTTTAACATCATGTTATACAGCTCTCGCCACTCGGTAACCTCCCTATGAGCTATCGGTCTAAAATACTAATGTCAGAATCATCCATACTGTACTAAAATTATCCATGTTTGGTAGTCAAACACTGACCTCCAGGTTACGAGTCCGCTGCCTTTAACGATCGAGCTACTGATGTCGGTGATAAACGAACTACTAGGTGTACATTCTAAGAAATATGAACAGATCAAAACAGAAACAAATATAGCAAAGACAAAATCATCTCCCTCTCAATAAATAATAATAGATTTGAAAATAGACCCAGCACGCATTAGAAGAGCAGCTATTGCACAACAGCCGAGCAGTAAACACCCGTCTTATTACGAAGAGTAATTAGCTAATGAAAGTAATAAATAATTTTAATTGATAGGTTTATTGTGCTGAGAGTCTTGGAGTGTGTGCTTGCTGTTTCAATGTTGGAAATATCGGGAGTATCAAGACAGTAAGATGACGAGGAGATGTGTCATTTCTTTGCGACAGTATCAGAGGAAAAAAAATCTGGTGTAAACATCACACGACTTTCCTTATCTCCCAAAAAGGAGTCGAATTCCGCCACTGGTGACTGAACGGTAACAGATAACTAAAAATCAATGCCAAATTCGTGATCAGCACTTCAAAATCATTTAATTTGATATGTCACAACCCCCATCTAGGATGAATAATAAAAAAGTTAGTCCAATCGGGTCCCCCTACAATACCGGTAAATTGGGGCCGGTTTCCAAAAAGTTAAAGATATCAAAAAAATGATCAGAGTGAACCCCTATTATTTTTTTAATCTGAGAAAATGTTGTTCTCGAACTTTTTTTGTATCTTTAACCAATTCAAAGAAGCGGTGCTTGCGGCCAATATTTGCGGCCCTGCGGCCGCAGAATGCGGCCGATTTCAACCAAAAGTTTCATGGTTCGTCTGGTGTATAAAATTAATTACCATACCAAATTTCAAGTCTCTAGCTCATATAACAAAACATTATAATTATTTATTACATACCAACAAGAGTCTTAAAGGTGGACAACAATTAAGAAATTCAGGAACCAGACATAAAAAAGGCCCCAGTCGTTCAATCGACGACGAAACTGCATGACACCAAGCAGGACAAAGGCGTCACAGGACAGAGCTGAAATAAAGGCTCTGACTTCAATCTGATAACGTGATTAATGAGGGATGAGGGCTTCACAAGTGAAAGAAGATTTTAATACAACACAGCAGCAAAATAAATTGAGGTGAATCAATAGGTAGGTGAAAAAAAAAGTTACATTAATCTTAAAAAAAGTAAAAAAATCTTCTTTTTAATGTCCACCATTTGTTATGTTGGACTACTTATAGATCAAATGAAAATTGTCCAAAAGATCACAGACTGAGTCCCCTAAGTAGTCCACATGACGTCAGGTCCGTTAGGAGACACATAATAATAACACTCTTTAGTGGAAGGTAACACATCAGGCGAGGTTAATTCTCAAAGCATTTTCTACCACCTAACCCTCAGAGTCTTATTATTATGTGGTCACAAACTCAAATGAATGAGGAAAAATTCATGCACTGGGTGGAATTTGAACCAACGGATCCCTACGCTACCTTGATTACCAGACTAGCGCGTTAACCCTATACAAGTCACATAGATCCCAGAACTAACCCTATACAAGTCACATAGATCCCAGAACTAACCCTATACGAGTCACATAGATCGCAGAACTAACCCTATACAAGTCACATAGATCCCAGAACTAACCCTATACAAGTCACAGAGATCCCAGAACTAACCCTATACAAGTCACATAGATCCCAGAACTAACCTTATACGAGTCACATAGATCCCAGAACTAACCCTATACAAGTCACATGAATCCATACATGCAAAAACGACATCAATCACATTTTTTGGAAAATGGGGTTTTCATAGATTTTGGATCACGGAAGGTAAACGCACAATTTTATATCAAAACCAAATCATTCTGCTACTCCCTTCCTATATAAACACGTTTCTATAATTTTCGTTCCATGCAAGAACGACATAGATCCGGGATTGATGCGGTTCTTGCATGTAATCTGTAGAATTGGTGTATCCTGTCTGTGTGTGTGTGAACAGGATATCTCAAGAACGTTAAGAGCTAGAGACTTGAAATTTGGTATGAAAATCAATTTTATACACCAAACGTACCAC
Organism: Bactericera cockerelli; assembly: GCA_024516035.1. NCBI lineage: Eukaryota > Metazoa > Arthropoda > Insecta > Hemiptera > Triozidae > Bactericera > Bactericera cockerelli. Next base: position 39,641,284 of record CM044956.1, read on the forward strand.
AAAACTTTTGGTTGAAATTGGCCGCAAAATGCGGCCGCAGGGCCGCAAATATTGCCCGCAAGCGCCGCTTCTATGAATTGATTAAAGATACAAAAAAAGTTAGAGAACAACATTTTCTTAGATTAAAAAAATAATAGGGGTCTCTTCATATCATTTTTTTGATATCTTGAACTTTTTGGACCTCGGCCCAAATTTACCGGTATCTTGGGGGGGACCCGCTTTGACTAACTTTTTTTTAACTTTTTTATTATTCATCCTAGATGGGGATTGTGACATATCAAATCCAATGATTTTGAGGTGCTGATTACGAATTTGGCATTGATTTGCAGCTGTTACCGTTGAGTCACGAGTGCCGGAGTTCAACTTCTTTTCGGGGATAAGGAAAGTCGTGTGATGTTTACACCAGATTTCTTTTTATACATATAATTTTTATGATTCATATTTTTTTGTTTTTGTTTGAAATAACAATAAAATTCGAAGTGTACGTGTGTTATTATTTATAATATTTTCGATATGTGCAAAAACAGCATCATTCCACGACCTTTGAACGGCTATTTATTTGAAATGGCACTACATATCTGACCAAAAATTATATAGAATGGTTTCTTTTGGTAAGTCCTTACGATTACATATTTTTTCTTTTTTTTCTTATGGACAAAAAATGAATGGGAAAGTTTTTTTTGATTTTCCAAAAGTTTACTCTTTTGGAATGATGTCGTTTTTGCATGTACCGATTCACATAGATCCCAGAACTAACCCTATACAAGTCACATAGATCCCAGAACTAGCCTTATACAAGTCACATAGATCCCAGAACTAGCCTTATACAAGTCACATATACGTAGATCCCAGAACTAACGCTATACAAGTCACATAGATCCCAGAACTAACCCTATAGCCAAGGTAAACACATTCGAGCCCTCCCACTGGCATAGATTTCAGAACTTGTTGGCGCCTCGACGGTATGATTGTCTTCTGTTTGAACATTATTCTCCTCTCCCTCCATGTTTTCCTCTTAAATAAATTAAGATATTTATTATTTATACACAACTCTGTGTATTTCTCTTAAATAAATTAAGATATTTAGTATTTATACACAACGCTCTATGTATTTATCTTAAATACGGCACTAACAAGACTTAGAATTGGTCATACCAATTTAACTCATGTTCATCTTATGAAAAAAGAAGATCCACCCCTTTGTGAATGTGGACAACAAATGACAATACAGCATATTATAATTTCCTGTCCAAAATTAGAACCTTTAAGAAAAAGAGTGTTTGGTCACACCCCCATTCACCTATCAGAAGTCCTCAAGGACTCTGACGAAAAGATAAAAAACACATTGAAATTTTTTCAATTTTCAAAACTATTAAAATTACTATAACTATTACAAAAATAACCTCTTAAAAAAAAATACAAAAATGGCTAGGCATATGCTGCTCGGTGTATTTTTCATTGTAGGATGTATTTCTTGTATGTACTGTAATGTTTTTTGAAAATAAATAAAATAAACAACGCTCTATGTATTTCTCTTAAATAAATTAAGATATTTACTATTTATACACAACGCTCTATGTATTTCTCTTAAATAAATTAAGGTATTTAGTATTTATACACAACGCTCTATGTATTTCTCTTAAATAAATTAAGGTATTTACTTATACAATTTGCACGATCTAGATTGTGCAAAAAGGATAGATTTGAGAGAAGCTAAAAATGAGGAACATTCAAAACTGGTTTGGGGCATTAACCCATTAGGATAATCTTACTTGAATACATTGATTTCTATATACTTGAACATAGAAAATATATGCAAATATTCTCTAAATACATAAGTACATCAATGTCTAAACATAAAAATCTTGAGTTTGTATAGCGTCGATTATTAATTTACTTTACTAATGATATCATTTACTTTTGTTATACAACGAAATGTAGGTACTAAATTGCATCATTATGTGGACAAGAAAATTTGAGGACCATAGAATAAATAACGATTAGGAGATAATATTTGGATCAGCTTTCAACATCAGAAGAGCTTTTCGTTTGTGTATGGTCTCTTTCTTATTATATCACAACTTCAGTGGGTAGCATATACAAGATACCTAATAACATCATTTGTCGCCACTGGTCGCTATTATCTACATAAAATTACAAACAAGAAATACATGTCTACAATAAGGTATGAGCGTATGAGTGGACCTCAGGCCTCCAAAAATAAAAATTAGAAAACATTCCAGTACCGACTGGATTCGAACCCATGTTTTCGTGCATGCTATTCTACTCGGTCTCGGTAATAACTAATAACAGAAGAAAAAAAAATCTTTTGAAAAAATTTAACAGATCATGAATTATAGCTGAATCGTATTTTTAGTTTTATTGAAATACATAGGTACTTGGTGTTTTTTTTTGTGCAAATGTGATAATCACAACTTTTGAATGAGTTTTCAAGTAATGTTGCTTCGACTCTTAAATATCGAAGTACTTTTCATTATAAAACATACAGAACTCAACTTGAGGTTCAAATTAAAACTAAGGAGATGCAGAGCCCATCCCACATTGGAAGATAATAATAATAATAATGGTATGTATCTCTGACTCTTTTGGGTACTTGATATTACTCTGGAGTTAAAAATTCAAGGTTATGCAAATACTGGGTGTGGAAAAAAGCATGGTGTCACCTTCTCAAGATACTAAATGTGTAATGAAACCACCAGGAAATTATTAGAACCTGTTACCTAATGACGATTGCATTATTTTCGACTATTCCTTGCGATTTTTTTTCTTCAAGTTTGAGAAGTGAAAACAATATAAAATATAAAACAATATAAAAGCATAAAATAGCCTACACATTTTTTTTTTTCTATTTTTTTCGACACTTATGTCTCTGATATTAATTAATTGGTAACCGTATGGATTTGATGGCAGAGATTACCTCAGGCAATAACCATGCCCTTTGTCAATATTATTTATTATTATATAAATTATTATTCTATTTTTTTGGTGTCGGAAAACAATCATTAGTTATAATTATTATTAAGTTCTTTATTATTAGGACATATAATATGTACAAACAAGTAATTATAAAAAATAAAATGTAGATGATAAACAACATAGATACCTAAAATACGAGTATATACAGATGTCCTAACTTTAAGGCGGGTCTATTGCCTTTGGCAATCTTTTCCACCCAACCCTTGGATGGAAGAGGTTATAATCATTTTGTTTATAATCATTACAATAATTTTGTTTGACAAGTACATATAGGTACCTATACAGTTTTGGAAAAATTCGAAAAACACCCCAATTAAAAGGTCCCCATATGACTTTCCAACCTTTAACATGACATTGACGCAGATGATTGACCTACTGAAAGTTCGAAAGCAGATCTGAGCGTACGGCAATGCGCCCTATAGAAATTATATTAGTGTAAAAAGTGTCAAATCATTTGGCAGTCGATATAACGTCCCTTGCGTCACCATAGGATACTGTCTGTCATTTCTCTTTTCCTGAATTCTACATTTATAATGGCAGTCAGAGTGTTCAGATAATGACAGTGCTCTTGTTCACTTATTCCTGAAAAAAAATGATAATATATCATTATTACATGTGTTTTTATTTTACTTTACAAGGTATTATATGCATATTCTATGCACTGTGCATGTCTTAACACCATTGGGCATTATCGTCACCCAATACTATAGATTGAAGTCATGTTCTGCTAGTCCCACTGGAGCTCTATGGAAAAAATGAGATTAAAATTCCTAATTAAAAAAACCAGGACTCCTATTGAAGAATTCAAGTATATCTTATAAATCACCCTGTATAAGCAACAGGTAGAAAACAATCATGTCAGGGGGTGTCCATACCCCAAAGGTCTATTTGTCAATTTGCATAATATTACCTGATCCTTTAAGACTCTTAGGCAATACCATCAGGGTATGTACTGGATAGCATCCCTTCGAAAATAAAGTGTACAGTTAAGATAACCCAGGAGGTTAGTTAGACCGCTGGTTGCACCTCTAACTTGATTTTTTTCGAAAAAACACTTAAAAGGTAGACCCTATCTAACAGGTGGAGGGATCTAATATTGATTGATTAGATCCTTTGTGTAGAAATCATGCAACAGTTACCTAACTGACTCCTTGCTCCTAAGGACAAAGGAGCTGGAATCGCAGATTCTCGAGTTGGCTCACAAATGTGATAACAAAACAGATATTTTCACGGATTTAGAATACATATAAATCATTCACCTACATGTAAACTATAGTTAAATACTAACTAGGTAACTATATTGGAAATATTATGTCAAAACTTGAATGTGTAAAATTGCAGAAAATTTAAGAAATCGCAGTCCGGTACGCCTTTCCTGTTAATTTCACGCATTTTTCGAAGAAATGCTGCGAAATTGAAATGCTCTTCAACCACATGGCTCAGAAACTTCACCTAACAATTATTTAGATAACATGATATAATTTCTGTATCATAGTTGATTCTACATATAGAAGAGGAAGAAGGATAAGAAGAACATAATTATCTTCTTGTGACCAGATTCTTTCTGTGTAATAATTTCTTCGTTTTATCTGCAGAAAGAAGTGAATCACTATTAATTTAAAAAAAAACTGCAGGTCAAAGTTAAAAAGCAGATTAGTTGCGACATACTCATCTCATCAGGCTGTACTACTAGCATGTTTTCAGTTTTTACCCACAACGTAATATAACCTTATATATATAAGGTTATATTACATATATAAGGTTATATTACGTTGTGAGCCAACTAGAATTAGGTGGTTTGTTTTCTGTGTCCCTAATTTTACTATTTGAGCATCTAAGATCACTTACTCGTATTATTATTATACAACACTTTATAAAATATAAAGTGTTGTATAATTTTGAGCGCGCGATTAGCTCAGTGGTTAAGCACTCGCTTGCCATGCGGAAGGTCCCGGGTTCGATCCCCCGTGCCGACAAAAATTTGTATTCTTAATTTGGTTACAATTGTTTGTAAGGGATACCTTCCGGTGCGCTCGTGTTGACCCAGCACCTAATTGGGAAGTATTGTGTCACTTCTCGCCCATCGGAGGGGAGGCACACTACGGGATGGGTAGGCTACAACACAGACCACAAGCGTCTACAGTAGCTCCTGTTTCATGGCTACGAAATAAAAACGGCTGTGAAACACTCATCTTTAAAAAAAAAAAATAATAATAAATGGACATTATTTACAATAGAAGTAATAATTTTAACAATGAAAAAAATAGAAATAATATATACAATAAAAATGGAAAATATATAAAAACATATGTCCTAACTAAAGGGCGGGGTTATGTATTTACTTATGTAGATCCTTAAACAGGTAATTGCTATTGAATGACCGGAACATGTCTCTCACATAGGCTCTTTATCCACTGGACTGAACATTATTGTTAATAATACCTGCTGAAATTTGTTCTTTTTGCAGAGCTGTTGACAATGCAAAAGATTAGCAAGACACTCAGAGTAACCAATTTCACACTCGAGGAATGTGACTTGAGAAATGATTGCAATAATAATGGAAAGTGGAAAATATTATGCAAACTCATCGCCAAGGTCGCCCCTGATGACCAATTGAAGACATTTGCAAAAATAAGGTATGATTATTGCTCCCTCGGATCATTCCACCGTACTCGGATCGCACTTCATTGAATTGAAATTTGTTCCAATGAGAGATGTGCAATTGTGCATGTATGTATGGTTTTATTTGTGGTGAAGCACAAGGCCTCTTCACTATTTTTGTGAGTATAGTATAGTATAGTAGTGCTTTATTTAGACTGTCGGCTCGAGACAGGAAGTCCCATTACGCTAACAGTTTAATATAGCACCTCTTTGTTTATTTAAATAGATAAAATAATATACAAGTATTACAATTAATAAGGTACAAAAATAAAAAAAGGTATCCATACACACACAGACATTCACACCTAGCATGAGTAAAAAGAAGAGAGGAAGGAGTGGTTAGAGGGATTGGGATTAAAGAGTAGCGCAGCATTACTAAGAGCCTCCTTTACTTTTTCGAATTATTTTATTACATTTTTTTTTACTCTGGTAATGCCGCCACTGGTCGTTACTCATACAAGTAACTACTCAATTTTCCTCACGAGGAAAGCAGAAAAATTCCTGCCCCGCTGGGGATCGAACCCAGGTCACCTTGCGTGCAATCCCTAGCGCGCTAACTCACTCTGCCACGGTGACTAGCCAATGAGAGATGTGTATTGGCATTGGCAGATTTGGAGAGTGTTCCCTTGTTTATAAAATGGGATAAGGTTCCGATTTAGTAAAAAAAGAATAAGGGCGGAAATATTAGACGTTTTTGTAATACCTCTGTGGCGCTAAGTCGCGGATTGCGTACTGTGTAAGATAGGGAAAACCGACGCTTAGCAATGACTTGTGATATAGAATTTGTCTCATAATTTAGCCCTAAATGTTAACAAAAGTAAGATTAACTCTTGTCCAAATTTGTTTCTTTTTGATATTAGAACATCATTCAATTTCAACAGATATAAAGATTTAAATCCTTGATCCCTCCCTGGTCCACTAAACTTATTAAAACCTCCATTTTTTATATATTAAAGTCATATTCAGAGTACTTTGTGCAATCCTCTAGCTACACATGTAAATATTTTATTTCAATTTAACCATAGAAGGTTGAAAAAAATAATACCAATTTTAATATTTTTCGGTGAGGCGGTAAGAGGGTGTGACTCGGCTTTTATTGCAAGAATTTCAATTTATCTGCATTACTTTTGATTTTTGACATTTACATTTTTCAAAATCTTGGTGTGGATGTTATTCTTTTGGCATTTTGGGGCCATGTTTTTATTTCTTCTTTTTCTTCTGACTCTTTTTCATTATTCTTCTTCGTTCAGTCCTTCTTTAGTTGGGATTAAATTTTTTTTCTTTTCTATTTAGTATTCCAATTTATGTACAGAGCAAGAATTAAAATTTATTTTCTCATCTGAACTGAGTGATCTTGCGGAAAAGTTTAAGGAATACTGGAATAAGTACATATTGGGGCTACGTATGAGTTCGGTGCGGAAAATAAAAAAATGTATGAGTTCGGTGCCGCCTAAAAAAGGTCATGTATGAATTCGGTGCCGCCTAAAAAAGGTCATGTATGAATTCGGTGCCCTGGTACTTGCCCTGATGATCAGGTAATTATAGTATATTTTTCCTTATAGGCATGGCCTTCAATGTATTTTACCTAACCCTACTATAAACCCAAGGCATGGCCTTCATTGTATTTTAACTAACCCTACTATAAACCCAAGGCATGGCCTTCATTGTATTTTACCTAACCCTACTATAAACCCAAGGCATGGCCTTCATTGTATTTTACCTAACCCTACTATAAACCCAAGGCATGGCCTTCATTGTATTTTACCTAACCCCACTATAAACCCAAGGCATGGCCTTCATTGTATTTTACCTAACCCTACTATAAACCCAAGGCATGGCCTTCATTGTATTTTACCTAACCCTACTATAAACCCAAGGCATGGCCTTCATTGTATTTTACCTAACCCTACTATTAACCCTAGGCATGGCCTTCAAGGAGGAAATGGACAGCCTTGCTGAATGTAACTGTCTACAACATAATCTACTAACTTAATAACAGCAGGATGACTGTTAACAAGCAACAGAGTACATTATAAAAAAAAATCAATTTATAAGTCATTAGGACCGCACCGAACTCATACATCACCTTTTTTCGGCGGCACCGAATTCATACATGCGAAAAAGGTGCGGGTAATCTTCGCACCGAACTCACCTATTGCCCATATTGGATTCTATGGACTCACACAAATGTGAGAGTGAAAGAAAGAGAGAGAGAGAGAGAGAGAGAGAGAGAGAGAGAGAGAAAGAGGGATGGGTTTATCTTACTCATGACCCCTAATGAGAAGTAAACACTCGATCCTACCCAAGTACTGAGAAATGGTTTGAAATAATTGACATACATGAAATATGTATGTACAGGATTTTGTACTTCTGATTAAAGAAAAAGTCTGTGTACGCTTTTGTATTGGAGTATTGAACAGTGCAGAAAAAACCTCAATGTTGTCCAAAGTTAAAGAGTTGAATTTTATATGGTAGCTTGTTTATGTGTTTCTATACTTTCCAGTAAGTGGAGGGTGAAATTTCTATTCTGAATGACCTCCGACAATGTTGGCAAATCTACACACATTAGATTTTTAACAATTTGCTCAACACGCAGAAAAACTAAACTTGGCAACAGTGCTATGCCAACATATTATACTTTACGTACTACAAGGCAAGACATTGAGTGTGCAAATGTTAGCGACCACTTACTAAAGGTCCTTCCTCTATGGGCAAGTCGTGAGAACAGTCTGCACTTTATGAATGAACTGCCGAGCCTAGAGTAATTGGAGAACAATGTACTCGGAGCAATTGAACCAGCAATTAGCATAATTGACCCAGTTTCAAGGTCACTACTGGTTCATTAATTAAACTCAATTTAACAAGAGCTATACATATTTACACTATACATATTATAGTTATGTGTATATGTTGGGTTGTGGGGCGAGGATAATGTATCTTGTTCGAGATCCTGTGGCTTCACGAGCTGCTACATACATTAAGTGCTTTGATTTCTTTTCCAATCTGTATCTCGGAGTTTCCAGTTCAATTAGAGGATTAGCGGCATTAGCGTAATCAAGATTATGCTTTATGACCATTAATTATAAATCATCTGACTGAAACAAATGATCACAGGAAATCGATGCAAAGAGAACTCTGTAATTTATTATAGTTACTCTTTGGACTGTAGGCTGTAATGAGAATGCCATGTAAGTTTCGTAGGGTCAAATCCCGCCAATCTTCCCAAGAGGAACAAAAAACAGAAGAATGCAGATTAGCCAAAAGTTAGCACATCATAAATAAGGTGATCAAATGAACAATATAACAAGAACGTTACGTACAAAGATATGTATGCGGATATGTACGTGAGGTTTCTATTGTCTGGGTGCAAATTTATGAGATTTGGTGTTAAGCCAGCGTCAGCCTTGGTTAGAATTTCAAATAGATTTTTTGTCTTGAAAGTAAAATGGAAGTGTTCGGCGTAATCCATATTCCTGCTGGAAGTAACTGATCTGACATTTGTGATATAGAGTTTGCTGTGCTCTCCCAAGGTCGAACAGCCATCAATGTGTTTGTTATTCGCTGCAATTTTGGATCGGGTGTGAGAATTGATTTGATATTCCTCTCACTTGTTAGTTTGTTAGACTGGACAAGAAAATTGGCACCGCTTTGGTTGCGGACAGCGGACTTCTGGTACCCTTGAAACGGAACACGACATTGACTCCTTAATGAGAAGCCATATCAAGTTTTTGGCTCAGACAACCGTTACGAACAACGGAAAATCATTAGGAGATTCCCGACAAAGACACCTAAAACATGTTCAAACACCCGGCATGGAAATTTTCTCAAAGATCTCGACGTATGTCCAGCTAGTATCCTCTCCTATTATAATTTATATTTGTTGTAAGATCTTTACATATCATGATATACATATTGATGTTATTTGGTTAAACAAAATATTAAGCAGACAGTTAAGTGGTGCTCTGGTGAAGCAGATCAGTGCTTTCATTTAGGGTGTATATCACAAATCTTTCAGTGGTAAAGCATGAGGGCATCAATAATGTTAATGCGAGATTTCCATTTTACCTAATCCAATAGAAAGTATAACTGGGAATTATGGATTTCCAAGAAAGGAAAGCCCAACTAATGTACTTTCCACTAATGTGACTTCAGTTACAATATTTCTGATAATGCTCATGAGTCACCGTAACTCCCCCTGTTACATTAATAAAATATTTCACTCGCTGTACATGCGAGGCATGTTGTCTTTACTTTAGTTAATGCTTATCTATCATTAAGTTCCTAGAATAGAATGGGTGAGCGGGTTAGGGATGGCCAGAGAGAAAGAGAGGGAGGTACAAGGGGGTGGCCGGTGTGAGAGAGAAGGAGATAAAAGGAGGTGAGGGTCGGCGGGGCCGGAGGAGGTTAAGGGTTGCTGACAGTGCATGTAGAGGAAAACAATCAATATAATAAAACACGAAGAATCCCGAGTTTTCCCGAAGCTGGCAGGTGATCGTACGGAAAAATCATCTGTATATATTTTTTCTTTTAGAAGGAATAATAAATATCTATCTTTTTAAATAATTCTATTGATAAAATTGATTTCAATGTGGTTGAATTTGATCTAAATTAAACTGTGATAGTGTTTAATTTAACAAACAAACAGTGTCAGTGTTCAAATCCGACGAAAATACGATATAAAAAGACCGCATTCAGACAAGTGAATTGTTTTAATTAACTTGGGTTGGGTCGTTGTTTTTTAGGCTCACATAAATGTATTTTATTTCAATATTTTCAACTTGTGTAATTTGCTCTAGTCCAATTTATCATTAACGACTACCATTATTTTGTTTTCATCTGAGTGATGCTCAATTTAGTTGTTCAGTTTCAGTGCCCTGTGATCGACACAGTTTCGTATGTTTTGCTAATTCTCTTCAAGTTGTTGCTCCTCCACCTCAGTCAGATATATCTAGGGAGCATCCTAAGCGTATTTCTATTGTCAAAGGTATATGAAATACATTTTTTTATTAGATTTTTACCAAAATGTGCTAATTGGTCGTAGATTTGCCTGTTGCATATACAAGTTTCTCCATAGCTTAGGTATTATCTACCAATGTCATAAAGTGTTTTGATTAGATATAGATTTTTAGGTTAGTTTTTATAGAGACAATGGTTTTGTAGGTTAGTTTCTGTCTGGTGTCTAATGACATCTTGACTAATTGTTTTTTCTTTTCTTCTAGAACAGGATTAATTTCATTCTATTTATAAGATTTCATTCAACGTAAAGCACCTATAATAAATTATTAAAGTTTCAGGTGAAATATTTAAGGAAAATGAATTCCATAAAGTAGTAAGAAGTAAAAACACTAGCATGGATTTTTTTTCTTCTGCCCAATATTTATTAAGATACTGTGCCCAATTTCCTGAATAGATTATTTTTACTAATCCATGGGATCACTTACCTCATTGATTGGTACATTAGATAACTATCTTAGCCGCACTTTAAAATCAAAAAAAGCTTAATGTTTAATAGGTTTTTTATGGACTTGAAGGAGAATCGATGGTTTTATGACATTGTTGGTAAACCTGAAATCTCCTGAACTTGCACCTGAGCCAGTTCACCAAATTGTTCCAAATAAAACTACCAAATGAATGGAATTCATCGGTGATGCTGTGAGAAGCACGAGACTTGCATACCAGACCTTATCACCAGAACCTTTCACGTCAGCTTTTTATTACTCTAAGATTATTGCCTGATTGGTGAAGTGAAAACAACTTCTTACTGCTGGTGAACCGAGGACTTTTGACTTAAATTCTCAATCAATAATTTAATTTTTCTCTGTCCAATTTGATATTTTACCACTTCTCTGTGAATACGGGAAACCAGAGTTAGCAGAAACTGCTTTCTTCTTGTCTAGTGGTTTCACTGAAGAATTCAATGTTATGATTGTGTCTGTTAAGTTAGTGTACGTGAGAAAGGTTTCTAAAGTGGGTTTCCTAACTTTTATATTATTAGTAATTCTTTGAATCAGAATAAATGTGATAATGCTCTAGAGAACCGTTAACTCAACAGCAATTTCAGAAAAGTAGCTGTACATAATTTCTTTTGCTTTATTGAATTTCTTACCAAATTGTCTCAACATGAGCTGAAGTATGTTGATGTAACAATAGCTTCTGCAAAATCCATTTGAAAACTCATGTGAAAGTTGAAAATATTCCTTGGTAGCAATTTTAATCACTTAATCCTGATTCCCAAGTATCTTCATTCATAGCTCCATATTAGACTTAGTTTTACAATCATCAACATTTTCATAGCTAGTTCATCATTCATTTTAATCTTTTACCATAGTTTACAACTATCCTTTAACAGTACTTTCAATTTTATGTAAAAAAAATAGTATAAAAGCCCATAGTTGTAGTCCACGGTAACGTTTAGACATTATCTATTCTCCCCTTGTTTTTTTTTTCTCCCGTGCGTTGTAATCAATAGTTTTTGATCGGCCGCGATGTCGAAACGAAGTCAGCGTCTCATTCCGGTGGCAATCTGAAGATGAAACAGAAGAAGATCGTCTATGAGCGCGGATAGAGAGAGTGCCAAGTATGTAGACGAGTGGGGGCGTGATGAGCTCTAGATTTAATGCAACCCAACAATCAATCGATGGAATTGAGTTGTCTTCACCCGAGGTAAGAATCGAATGATTGTCCTCACGAGGACATCTTGTCCACAAGAGTGAAATGCGTTTACAATCAGCTGTAGTAAGCGGGAGAGAGCAGGGAAATGGAATCTGCATATGACAAAATATATAATAATAAATAAATAAATCCCTCATCTGCTGATTCCCACACTCCTACTACTACTTTGCCAAGCAATCACACAAGTGTCAATCTAATTACAATAAGCAGTGAGGCGTTTACAATATTCTCATGCCCACTTCCCTGCTTACTTCGGCTGAATGTAAACTAGACAAGGTGAAAAGAACAGGATGGAATGGTGATGCAATGAATTCTATGATGTATAGCCTTTACTTTACTAGTAGCTTACACTGTCATGAGTCTGGGATTTGATCATTGTTTGCATGAAAAATTTGCCAAAGGTTGGATGACATGCACATTCTAAAAGTTTTTCGTTGCATGTTTGTTAGAGTTTCATCACACAAAGCATGTCCTCATTAGATGTTACACATTTCTATAGGTCCATGGGACTTTCTGTAAAGACCTCTGTGGTTTGCGCTTTTTATTTACATTGGAGGTCCATCGACTTTAAGATGGATTTTTTACCCTCTATTTTCTGGAAATTCACTAACCAGCTAAGCAAACTAACCTCATTTAGCCTGGGTTGGACTGTTGATAGTCAGTAACCAGGATAACGAGATTAACGAAGGAGGGTTAGAATTTTATTGTTCATGTAAAAAGTTCTAAAATAAAAAAATTGATTACTAGTATAATGGGTGAATTTTAGCCTTCTTTATTGACTGGCCTCATACAACGCACCCATTTGTTATGTGCACTTTGTTTTCTCCTAGTCACCGGTTGATGTCTACTTTGAAATACACAATACCAATAGGCTCAATGTTTAGTAAACCACAAACCTATTAAGATAAAAAAAATCAAGTGAAGAGTGAACTAGATAGTAAAAAATTCTTGGACAAACCTATTATTGTACAAATGGAACTACCCTTAGAATCTAGCTAATGGCATAGTTCAGGGATATTGTGTCAAACCATCACCATTTGTTGATTCGGTGATTGTCAGTTGTAAGTTGATGACATGTGATAAGGAATATAATGATAGTACTGATATCAATGGGTACGTAAAATTTTCAGGACAGGACCAAATTCTTCATATTGATGAATAATATTGATGTCAGGTGGAAAATATTGATTTGTGATATTAGATTAGCAGGTAATTTGTCGAAATTGGGTAAAAGCTGTCTCTTCGGAAGCATTTTTCATATTAACTCGTGGACATGGATCATCTACATCCTAAAATTCATTGTCTTTACTGATTCATGAATGGATGTATCTACATTGTACGTATCTACCGTGTAAACTATTGCAAAACTTATAATTGTCGATTATTGAAGGACTGTTCTTGTGACTTGAATTTCATGTCCTGTTCCAGCAACATTTCGAACTTGCATCATAGCCTACATCATATTATTCTTTACTAGATTTTCTTTGATGTTGCCTCTTGCCATAAAGGTAATACATCAATTGAGATTAGACCAATTGATTCAATTTCTACTCCAGAATAGGTCTCTTAAGGTCAAATTATAAAATAGTATTACAATAAAGATAAGCCAGACCGTCCCTCAAGTACAAGTAGGTATAATTCTCTGTGATGGATTGAAACTAAGACTAAGATCCCATTTTATAATTCGGCCTTTAACAATGTTTTTCACAAAAGCGATTCCATGTCACTATAAACTGTTAAATTTGTGAAATAAATTGTCTTCTAACTTTAACCTACTAATTTGGAGACTGTATAATTATAGAGATTCTACGTTTGTCTCTTACCTACTAAAGTTATCATTTTATGTTAATCACAATCGTGATATCACAACTACTCAAACTAGTTTTACTAAATTTTTGCTTAACTTGGGACTTGAACCACCGACCTCTACATTACAAGTCCGCCGCCTTATCGATCAATTCAAGCTACTGAGGTCGGTTCTTACCTACTAAAGTTGATTTTCAAAATCTAATCCATTCTTAATTTTTAAGGATGTCCTAATTTTTAAGGTAAGTTCCAAGTGAATCAGTGCCTGAGTAAATATTGCCCATCAGTAATTTGACATAGACATGTATGTCATCAACGTTGGCTAGGGTAATTACGTCTTCTTGTCTAACTCCCGGTGTCAGTATGTGCACTGTCTGCTGTTATCTAGACATACAAGTCTAATTGATTTCTGGAATACAATCACTTCTAGACTCTGGTCTATGATGTTTAGAAAATAGTTGTCTTATCTTGGTGTGGTTATCAGAGACACACCTTGTATTGTACCTATATGATGAGGATATGAGTTATGTTGACATTGCTGATACTTACCTGGGTTCTTATCCTGTTTGTTGTATCGCTTTGGTGTAGGTCTTTAGTTTTATTTTCTCTATAATAGCATTGCAGAAGAACTGCGCCATAGAGCCCTTCATATGTATGCATGTACATAGGTGCTTCGTTACTTTGGTTTCATTAGGGAGTTTATAAGCTTCATTGATTGGTGTGGTATTATTTGTTTCATAAATTGATTATGGTGTTTTCTGTTGATCTTTGCATTATTTTTCATTATTAAATAAAATAAATCGTTTTATTTTACCTCTACAATAGTTAAAGCGACTCATGATAGTCATGATATTCTAAAATAACAATGATAGTTAATTTAGCAAACACCTTTTTCCTTTTAACTATCTTATTGCTTGACTTATAATGAAAAATGTGTACTTATACATATAAAGAGTTACCCTTAAGTCTCTACCATTGAGTCACATATTACACTTTCAATGCTTCTAAAAGGAGATCTTGGAGATGCCACTATGTAGTGTATGTTTGTAATGAGTATATGTAAGGCTGAATTTTTGGATCAGTACCTGATCCATAGAAGAAGTGCTTTATCGACAATGTTCAGATACCGATTATTCCCCAGAATATACCTTTTTATTACCCAGAATACAAAAACAATTTCAGTTCTTAACATTAGAGGAGGTACCAGGGCTGTGAGGATATTGTGTAATGATTCACACATCACAAGTTTTATTTAGTTTCTTTAGATTTTTTAAATATATCACGCATGGCAACACATAGGTAACATTACACGTTTCTTGTTTATCTCGTTTTGTTCGAACTCATTGATCTAAGAATTGATATCAAAGAGGAGAATGTCTCCAGAAATATTCTTCTCACTGGCTAGAATTAGAAACACTTTGATCAATAAAAAAAGATGCCTACTCAGTAACAGGGACGTAACAAGAATTTTAAATAACTGGTAGTGGAGCAAATTGGATTACACATAGTGTGTTTTTTTATGTGAATCAACAGAATGAAAATCTAGAAAGACCTGAGTTCATAGGGAAAATACAATGGGGGAAAAAACAAAACAAAAGCTCTGAAAAACAGTGAACATCAGATCATTTTAAAAGGAAACAATTAGAGGTTTTCTGACTTTGTCCTATCCAACCAATTTAGATATGTATTTGTGTTTTTATTATTTAAGTGCTGACATAAAAGATAGAAAACTTCAATAATAATCTCTCCGACAATAGTATATTATATCTGATCTAGATTTGAATACTTGTAGCAAAAGCTCTGAAATGCAGATATGTATGAACACTCAATTTTCTATTTCTTAAAAATCATAAATATTAGTATCCCAAGCTTAAAATCTATATTGATGAGCCACACCCAAGATACCCTGAAATCAGGCCTACCATTGAAGAAATTTTGGTTTAAGAACAAGATTGAAAATTGTTAATACACCAAACTTTTAGAAGTAAACTAAAGTAAAATACAACAACACAGTTTTATACACATACCTAGCATAAACTGGTTTGTGAGTAACAAAAGATTTTTTTTTATTATTACGTGGAAGTAAATGGAAATGAAGAAGAAGAAGACATTGATGAACGGGTAACACACATTGGCCTGGTACTATGACAGAGTAGTGACGGATGCAAGAGGAGAAAAAATGCGGAATATCTAAGAATAAGAAAGCAAAAAAAAAAAAAATCTAGTGAGACATTAAATTTCTAGTGGGAAAACAATCAATTTATATACATAATATGACTGAGGGTGGACTTAATAGACATTTTTAAAATTCCTCTGTGGACTTAAGTCTAGATTTTGCCTATTGGTTTGATAAGAAAATATAAGTTCTGACTCAAACTTGTGATACAGATTTTGTCTAATAATTTTGCGATCAATGTCAAAATTCTCATAGATTCTGTCTCTTGAAGACGATCACTATTTATGGAGTTTAGGGTTTAATTCATAAACCAAATCAATGAGAACAAGTTAGGTAGCTGGGAAATCAACCAATAAGAGATGCTCACTCCAAATGGTGGTCTGCTCATTTAAGTGAGTCTTCACAGCAAGATTTTGCTGTCAATCTTATTTAGAAAAAAATTTGTCAAGAAAATTACCATGAAAAGGAGCAATATGGATGTGGAATTAATAGGTATGGAATGAAACATAAGAAGAGGCCAAAGAGAAAAGAGTCACTGAAAGTTAAGACGGTCTTTAAAGAGCCAATTTCAAGATGTTTCCTGCACTGGTTGAGATCACAAATCAAGTCATGGGATGGAGATTTGAATACACCTCCTTCATTTTGCTGAGCAGGCGGTTCATGAGAGTTATTATTTATGTGCTTCTCTCTTTTGCTACTGTGTTATCTGCCCAGCATTGGCTGTCGAGGTGGTCAAGGCGCTGGTCAGGTAGTCCAGGTAGTGTGGGAATCCGGTGGTTCGGATTTCAGCCAATGCCTGAATTTTTTTTTTGTTTTGAGAGATCACGATCATAATAGTAATAGCGCTTTGAGGGTCCTAACCCTGAAACTTCTTCTAGGTAAAGGTTCCTTTGTCACTGGAGGCTGATTTGTAACTTGCTATAACTTTGTAAAGACAACAACTTTAAATAAATAAATATATAATAATAATGTCCAAACTTTCAAAGATATAATAATGTAATCGAGCTGCAGATATGGGTCAAAACAAAGTCAATGGTAGTGCATTGCTATCCATAATATACATTGCCATCAAAATAACGGCTACGTATGAGTTCGGTGCGGAAAATAAAAAAATGTATGAGTTCGGTGCCGCCAAAAAAAGGTCATGTATGAATTCGGTGCCGCCTAAAAAAGGTCATGTATGAATTCGGTGCCCTGGTACTTGCCCTGATGATCAGGTAATTATAGTATTTTTTTCCTTATAGGCATGGCCTTCAATGTATTTTTCCTAACCCTACTATAAACCCAAGGCATGGCCTTCATTGTATTTTACCTAACCCTACTATAAACCCAAGGCATGGCCTTCATTGTATTTTACCTAACCCTACTATAAACCCAAGGCATGGCCTTCATTGTATTTTACCTAACCCTACTATAATCCCAAGGCATGGCCTTCATTGTATTTTACCTAACCCTACTATAATCCCAAGGCATGGCCTACATTGTATTTTACCTAACCCTACTATAAACCCAAGGCATGGCCTTCATTGTATTTTACCTAACCCTACTATAAACCCAAGGCATGGCCTTCATTGTATTTTACCTAACCCTACTATAAACCCAAGGCATGGCCTTCATTGTATTTTACCTAACCCTACTATAAACCCAAGGCATGTCCTTCATTGTATTTTACCTAACCCTACTATTAACCCTAGGCATGGCCTTCAAGGAGGAAATGGACAGCCTTGCTGAATGTAACTGTCTACAACATAATCTACTAACTTAATAACAGCAGGATGACTGTTAACAAACAACAGAGTACATTATAAACAATCAATTTATAAGTCATTAGGACCGCACCGAACTCATACATCACCTTTTTTCGGCGGCACCGAATTCATACATGCGAAAAAGGTGCGGGTAATCTTCGCACCGAACTCACCTATTGCCAAAATAACTGGTGGATTAAAAATGAGCTGTTTAGTCCTATCTACGCAATATCAAAAGGTCCAATTCTAGTCATTCTCGTCTGGCCAGAAGACTTGTGGGAGTGTCTTTTTCTTCTCATCAGCAAAGCTATTAACATCATCTGACCTGGTTGTAGGTTTTCAGTGGAAACTCCATATATTTAACACTACCACTTAATGAGATCTATTGTGAGCTTTAAAAGTTTTATTATTTAGAGTAGGTAAACATATTGAATTACTGATGATTAATATAAGGACCAACAAATACAGTCGGTAATCTATGATCAACAGCTACCATCAGAATTAAACGACCCAAGTAACCAAAAACCTGAAGATTGGACGAAGAATTTCGTGAAATAAGATATTGATTCTCATCTTGTACCATAACTCTTAAGGAAACCTGTTTTACTTTTTTTCAAGAAGGTTTTACCTCTGTACAGATAGGTTAAACCTTCTACATCTGTTTCGTTTTCCAGATAAAACTCTTAAAGTAGCTAATTAACCGAACTAATCAGATAATGGCATCTTCTTTGAGCCCAATAATTATTTATCACTGAGATCGATGTAACGATTGGTTAAGGGCAGGAGACCTATCATTAGGTATTTTACCTCACAAAATTGAAATTAATCTTCGTTTAGGAGCCCAATTACTGAAGGGTATACTCGCATTTACCCTCACCTGCAAGTACTTATAGATATTTAGTTACTGCACATGTAAATAAATTTACAGGATATTTCCCTATTGATTTAAATTTAATTGATTTTTCAATTTACACGAGTTAACAACACTTCATATACGGGGTTCTCAAAACTGATAAAGCTAATTTGAGAAGAAAAAAAGAGAAGAAAAGAAAAGAAAAGAAAAAAAAAAAAAAATGTGTACTCACCACTCCAACGATGGGGGTAGAAGTAGAAAGACTAGAAATACTATAGGACGGGTACCTATGAAAATTACCGAGTTCTCATCTTTGGTGATTTTGAGATCATGTATCCTTAAAAACAAGAGCCTATAACTCCACTGGAGAGGTTTTTTTTTACCATAATTTTTCTACGAAGTTCATAAGTTACTACGATGCATAATTAGTTGGTCGAATTTTATTTTTTTAAACTAAACTCAATATTCACTAAAATATCGTTCAAGCACCTCATAATAGCGGTCTTGAATTTTTACTGAATGAAGGTCAAAGGTCCACTCTTGAGAAAACTTAATCTCAAAATTCTGAACAAATGCAAACTAGAATTTATTATGGGGCCATTAACACCATTAAACCATTTTAGGTAACTAAGCTGGTACCATTATATCTACCAAATGTAAGATGCTGAATAATGTACTTCCAAAATACGCCTTATATCACCGATAGGACCTGCATCGTGGACTTCATTTAAAATTTAGAAATCAGATAAGCGTCGAATTTATGTGCATTGTGAAGCTATACCTGTACATTGAAGAATGGGAGGTGCAGATTAACTTAGGTAACTAACTTCTGAGGGTGGCTGAGGAGACAGGAGCAGTTTGGTTTCGACAGCTAGGTGGCTCGAGAGTGGTGTGTAATAATCTAACAATTTTCTTTTATTCTAGCAACGTCCTAGTTCCTAGTTGTATGTCAAGGTATTCGTTATAAGTATTATACGTAACTAGCGTTAATGAAACGTTGACTCTGTAGAAATTAAGTGCGATTTAATGTAGCTAGATTTGTATCTAACATGATTTCGGGGAGCGGCACCTGTTTTTAGACCTATCCGTAACGTTGACTACGGCCGTACTCGTAAAATCGCTGGAATCAATATTTAGCGAGATTTTGATTTTTTGCATTATAAATCCAATTCTGCATGATAAATTTCTCTCAATTCCAACTTCCTGTTGGAAGCTCATTGTAAAAGGATCTGCGCCAATCTTTGCCTCATGGAGTATCTCAGCTCCTCCCTAAATATTAGTTCTCAAATTCTAATGAGGATTTCAATTTCCTTCCTGAGCCGCCAATAGTTAATCTGCGCCCAGACGGATGGAAACTAATGAGGCTCAAGTGAATAATGGGTGAATTTGTAACCTTTACTTTGTCATTATTTTGAATTCTGATATGTCATTTATGTATCGAAAATTTACTTTTTTTTACATTATTTCAAAGTACCTTTTTTGAAGAAAAAAAATCATCAAAAGGTACCCTTCGTGCAGCTATAAGAAAGATCTACCTACTTCCACATAAGAAAGGTGTAAGGGACAACTATCTATTGTTGGATTTTTCAATTAAATTTTACACTATAGTGAATAGTAGTATCTACTTAACTGTAAGTCATTGTTGCTCTAAAAATAAATAAAAAATACTCTCGTGATGCCTGTTCTGTTCTGAAATAAACATTGACTATGGTTTGTGTTTGACTTGAAATTAAAAATATTTCACCTGAAATTGAAATAAAATTAAATTCCCTATTTCAAAATCTGAGCAGGTATTCAGAAAGTAGAATAGAAGAATCTAGTGAAATAATTATTTTTTATTTCACTTTCATTTTTTTCACAAAGAAAACGCCACGAAGGCTGTGCAAATATATTTGTGGTTGTGCCAAAATTATGCAATGATTATAGTGAAGATATTACTTCTATTATGAAATAGGTTAGTCTATTGAACGCCCTGTCTGAAAAAGTGACTAGAATATTGCTATCTGACTGCATATCAATTTCTCTTACCATACATAATGAGGTAACTTCAATCAATCCTAAAATTCCATGCACATCGTAGAGTTGCTTTTTTTTAATTCTTTTATTTCTTAGACTCACATTTTTTATAGCTCCAAAATATCGAGTGCACACTTGTGTAGTTATATCATTCCTAGATATTTGATACTTTCTATTTGTTCATTACAAACTAGACTAATATTAGATTCTTGATCCAACTGTTTGCCTTATGCCATCATTAGAAATCGTAGTGATTGAACCTGTTGCTTTGAAATTGATTCTTGCCTTAAAATACAGAAGAAAAAAGTGTCTGATCATATTATACAGGTACATAAAAGGGTCATGATATTCAATATCTTGGATTATAGTTTGAAAAAATATCAATTTCCATCATAGTTGGAAGACAGTTAAGACAGTTACTTTTGTAAGAAAGTTACTGACTGACAACATGGAGCCATGCAGTTTTGATTTTTATTTGTTTCTAGTGATTTCTGGATCTAAAAATAGGTGATTTTAAAACTTGATTGTCGTATCAATGTTGTCTTCAAAGGGATAGACTTCACTGCTGGGGTGAGAGTGAGAGAGTTTGTTCTAGTAATTCCTTTGAAGCAAGGTTTTTGTATATTTTTTGTACAAGTATTATTACTTATTAGGCTTATTATTATACCTAATTTTTTTTTATTATTATTCTTTTGTATTCATTTGTCCTCTCCAATTCGTGTTTGAACTCTACTATTATTGTGATTGGTTTCAGAGTCCCAATATCTTCAAAACGCACATCAAGGTTCGAAGACCACCGAGTCGAAGCTTTTCTGTAAGTTCCACAGAGCTTGAGAACACAATCAATCAAAACAAGGTAAGTCCATAATATCTTATTATCTTTATCAAAACAAGGTAAGTCCGCACACAGTCTTTCTCTTCTTTCAAATTCAGGCAAAAAAGAAAATCGTGATTCTATCTCATTTTCAAATTGATTCAGACTTTAGAGTGATATTGAACATAACAAACTAAACTCATGAGATCGAGTGAGATATAGATTTCCCCATTTCAATCAATTTTCAAAGTGGTGGAGTCTTCACTTTCGGAAAGGGTGCTAAAATGTCTATGAAAATCGTCCTCACTTGGATTTAAAAACTAATTTGCTCTTCCATATCCAGAAAAGTTGATAATTGCGTAAATGCTCATTTTGCTGACTAGACTGATAAGAAAGCATTGATAAGTTCCTTACAGACCAGAACTACTTAGGGCCACATTATGAAACAGGATTAAAGTTAATCTTAGTCTGACACGCGCTTTTCAAGTCGGAGTTTTCAACCAATCACAGCGCACTATAGCCCGAGTTAAGGCATGTGTGCACTCAGATTAAATCTAATCCTGTTTTATAATTCGGTCTTAAAATTGCTGTTTGGTTCCTTTATATGAAATCAAAGATGCTGTTAACTAGTCACTTTAAACAAGTATTAGGTATGTAGCTAATGCAGCATGATAAATACTAGGTATTATATTTTAATATAAGGTATTCATTTCATAAATAATTCACGTCAGCCCACACCACATGGTCCAAGAAGAAAGTTTGGGAGATAATATACGTCTAATATTTGGCGCTATGACATTTGAAATACCAAATACCTTACCGAGTAAGTCGGCTCAATTTTATCACAATGATTCACCTTTCACTTCCAATGTGTCCTTGTACCCCCATATGTCACACTGAATCTGGTGTTGTTACCAAAGACTACAGAAGAATTGCAATTACGGCCTAGCTCCTTTTGGTCTCGGATTTAGCTAATTTTTTTTAAAATGAAAATAATGAATATTCTTTTGTGATATTACGAAAAAAAAACCTGGAGAATGATAAAAACAGTGACAAAAATTCGTAACTTGAAAATATTAAGAATTAAAAAGATCTAGATATATTTACTTTATTTTAGATACTTGAACAAAATTGACATGATAATAACAAGCCATAGGTCATAGCCATTGATATAATAATATTATGAAGAAAAAAAAAAAAACAAATTATCATAGCTGTCCGGATCTGATATACACACATGTAGATATATCTAGTAATACTTGTAATTTTTTTCTGTTTTGAAGACATTGTGACTGCATTCACAATATTAGACAAATATGTCAAATGAATATGTGACCAAAGGAAGTTGCCCAAACTTTCTATCTATCTTCTCTTAAACCAGAGGTGTAGGTACCCACCACCGGTTTGACATTTTGTTCCTAATTACCAACACATGCATATTGTAAAATATTATATTTTATATTTGTCAATTATAACTATGAGCTTTATTATATCTCCAAATATTATTCCGAGAGAAATTGAATTTCTGTCAGACTTCCTGCAGAGATGATCCAGTGGTCTGCCCTTTCCCTCTTGCTACATACGTACATACCTACATATTTTGGGACCAGCTGTATATGGAATATATTTTTGGGAGTTATAGAATTGAATTTTGATAGTCAAGTGGTTAAGGTCCTAG
The DNA here is from genome assembly GCA_024516035.1 of Bactericera cockerelli. Lineage (NCBI taxonomy): Eukaryota > Metazoa > Arthropoda > Insecta > Hemiptera > Triozidae > Bactericera > Bactericera cockerelli. Next base: position 39,664,705 of record CM044956.1, read on the forward strand.
TCTATAATCCAGGTGGCGTAGGTATCTTTTGGTTTGAATCCCACCTAATGCATGACTTTTTCCTCATTTATTTGAGTTTGTGACCACATAATATTAAGACTCTGAGGGTTAGGTGGTAGAAAATGCTATGAGTATTAACCTCATCTGGTGGTTCCTCCACTAAAAAGCATTATTATTATGAGTTGTTTTAGATGAAGTGTAGATCATGAACTTTAAAAGGCAATGTCTGTAAAGGTTTCGTTCCTCAACTTTAGTGATTGGATGAAAAGTGGTGTTATGTTCAACGTGCCATTTCAACTGGCTAGGCCAAGAGAGATGTCACCTCACTAGAAGATCCCAGAACGGTTAATGTTGAAAAGAGATGGATCAGGCGGTAAATTATTTTTCTTAGTTTCAACGTGTGCTGTAATCTATTAGGTTGGTAGCGAAGGATTGGTTTGAATCCCACTTAATGCATATTTTTTCTCGATTTTTTTGATAGTTTGACCACTTGAAATAAAGTTACCAAAACAAATACTGGATTATAGGGACTCTTTCGGCCTACTTGGACAGTATTACATAAATATTTTTTTTTTTTTTTACCAGTTATTTATGTATATCTTTTCTTTGATTTTTTGCAATTTAGAGATCATGTTTGTATTGCTGAATGGAAAATTATTTAACTTTATGTATATCTGTGTACATATTTTATGTATTGTATAAATTGGTCAGCTATAAATTGATGCAATGAAGGTTATGCGGATAAAATGTCCTGCGTTACCTATTAAAAATGATAAATTAAATTTTAATTAAAGTTAAAAAATATTGTAAAAAGGATTTTTATTCTAAAGATATTTTTTGAAAAATACAAGAAATTTTAATTTATATTCGTTGTACCTACCAAGCGTAATTAGTGACGAAAGGGATCATATTTAATTTGATGTGAAATTCAAACAAAATTATGAAGGAGAAAATGGAGAGGACAAAAAAGGCGTAGATGAAACAAAGGAGAAATTAAATTCAAAAACTACAACAGCACAACCAACACAAACAACAATAATCACATCAGCAACAGGAACAAGATTTTCACGTCGCTTTCAACTTCATGGTCATATCACGACGAGGATTCTACCCTCCATTAGCAGGAAACTCACAAACCTGCTGCCCACATGAACCTCACCCAGCCTGGGTTCAGCCGTAATGCCAGCATCACGAAGTCTTCAACTCTCTGGACGTTGCTTAACTTCGGTGATCCAACAAGAACCAGTGCATTCAAAGCGCCATCGACGCTGGTATGGAACAAGATTAATAACAGCAACTATATAAAAATAATCAAATATGCAGTGGTATCAACAACAACAACTATAACTACAGCTACAATAACAACAACAAAAACGAGTGAAACTTGCATGGCAACACATCAGATTATGTAGAAACGAAAATTAAGTACTACGTAGGAAGGTACTTATTCCAAAAATATAGGTGCCAGGGCTCTCAAAGTTCATTGAATTCAGAAAAATACAACGCTTAAAAAAATCATAGTTTATGTTCAAAAGTTTAAGTGATAATAATAAACGAAACATAGAAACAATAAAACCGGTTCTAATGTCTTCAGTGGCGTGTCTTCGGCTGGTTTCTGATGAATTTGATGTAATAGTAATGATATTAATGATTAATTAATAATGGACCCTAATATTCCGCTCGATTAAAAAGTTCTTTAATTTCAGCAGTTTACCTTTACCGACCTCAGTAGCTTGATCAATAAGGCGGCGGACTTGTAACCTGGAGGTCGGTGATTCAATTCAGTTTCAGCCTAGATTTATAGTAAAGCGAGTTTGAGTAGTTGTGATATCGCGAAAGTGATTAACACAAATATGATAACTTTTGCAAACTTTATTTTTTCAAGTTCTTTATTCAAGACTTTTGGCTCATCCTTTAATATTGAGAGTTTTGTCACATCCACCAATTATATACCTTGGACATGAAGCCTCCACTGGATAAGCTGAGTTCAAAGCTTCTCAAAATGTTCCTAAACTTAGAGGTTTAAATTGATTCAGATTTTTTTCTTATTATTCTCTTTCTGAATAACCTTCATTTATTTGAAACCACTTCATCTGAATAATAATGAAAAAAGTCGCTGTGGGGGCTAGAATATTATCTTCATTATAATATTGTAAAAAATGGTTAGACAGATCACAATTTATAAATCAAAAGCCTTTGGCTTAAAATATTACCCATAGTGAAAGTATACATTTTGCACACAAAGCCGTAAGCCTTTGATAAAAACAGATCACATTAATAATTAATAATAAATTCCTCTTAATTAATTTACCTTTTATTATGAAAGAGAAGAAATTTTAAAAATTAATCTCAAGCAAAGTTAATTTAAAATGATCGTCTCCATTTTTCTTGATTTTTGTGACGACTGACTGACTGACTTTGAGACGAATTCACAAGTAAAGTTTATAAAAGTCATATTTTTAAAAACTCGATATTAGTAGTCATAGGTACACTACCTACATAAAAATGTATGACCGACCTCAGTAGCTTGATCGATAAGGCGGTGGACTTGTAACCTGGAGGTTGGTAGTTCAAGCCCCGGTTTCAGCGTAGATTTAGTAGAGCGAGTTTGAGTAGTTGTGATATCACGAAAGTTTTTTTTTTTTTAAAGTGGGGTTTAACGTCGCTTTCAACTGCCATGGTCATATCACGACGGGGGTTTTACCCTCCATTCGCAGGAAACTCACAAACCTGCTACTCACATTGACCTCACCCAGCCTGAGTGGGGCCGGGAAAAGCCAGCGTCACGAGAATTAGAATTTGAATGGTCACCCATCCAAGTCTTAACCTCGCTGGATGTCGCTTAACTTCGGTGTTCTGAAGGGAACCGGTGTATTCAACATGCCATCGACGCTGGCTTATCACGAAAGTGATTAACACAAATATGATAACTTTAAAACTTTAAAACACTACCTACCTAGGTATTACGTAATGTCATTCAATGCTAAGAGATAGCGCATTTCTATCCTCCCGGGACGATACTTCACTTCTGTACTCTACCATTCCTAAGCGCAGTGGTTAGAGAATAGTACTTTAGCCAGCAGTTAAACCAATCAGCAAAATCTAGTTGCTCACCTGAACACGCCCATTCAGTATGTTTTCAACTAAACAGAATAAATGGTAGAGATTCATTCTGCTAGATTTTTTATTACCCAATATTATAGCCCTGTAAATTTTTACGTGCGTCTTTTATGATCGGTTTTATTGGGTACCATTTTCTGATCAGAACTACTTAGGTGTGAAACCAAGGTAATTAGTCAAGAAGGAGCTATCTGACGGTTCAGTTGGTGACTTTAATTACCTGTAGTACTACCTATACCATAACAACCAGCTTTATGAATGAAGTATGCTTTTGAGAATTTCCGATTTAACCTGATTTAATCGTTGCTATGGCCAAGATCATGCTTGATTATAGATTAAGTTCAGATTTTCTTCTTCATACACGACTGTTGAATAGTAAGTAAGGAAGGTAATTTTACCAGTTGGATGGTATATTTACCATGTCATGTAAATTATGTAATTTAGCAGCATCTTGTTAAATAATAATAATAATGCAAGTGGTTAGATTTTAACTATCTAGTAGTTGGCCCCATTAGACTTATTGTCAGTCCTTGTCCTACTTCCACTTTTTAAAAATAATAAAACTAGGATATTTTTTTTAAATATTTAAAAACCAAAATTTGACACAAGTAATTAATCAATGTTTGATTATTACTACATAATAGGAGTGTGAGTAAATCTAAAGGGCTTAAATGATTACTTACATAATTAAAATTATGTACTCAACAGCTGGGTTCTCGGATCCAGCATTACCTTCACCATTCCCCGCTCAAACACGATAGCTCAGTGGTCAACGCGTCTCTCTGGTGATCCAAAGATCCTGACTTCGAAACCCAGCCGGGACATGATCCATAATAAATTTTTTAAATGTCTTTTGTGCAGTTCAAATGTAAAACAAACGCCGACTCAATTCCAGCGTTATCGAAGAGATTTTTTTGATGGAATCATAACATATACGTCATATACTATACCCATACGTATAATACACATAATTTATTGAGGGAAAAAATCAATTTGAGATCACTATCGGAAATGTGATCTTTGATGAGGTCACGCAAACATCAGAGTGTTTTTTACGTCACACCTCTGTGCAAAAAGTCGATCATACGTATGTACATGTGTTCCCCAAAGTCAAAGTACTATGGACGCCCGAACCCATAGGTTCTGATAGAAAATATCTCTGGAACCGGTTGTGTTCTAATGCATTAATTAATCGAATGCTGAACAATGGACAAAAGAAGTAAACCGTACCTAGAGTTGAATCCATTATTGCCGCTTGATAAGGCCAAAACGGTGTCGGATAAAAGAAAATAACCGGACTTAGTAGCTGTGGATTAATCAATAAGGCTGTGGACACGTCAGTTGTTCTGGAGGTCAGTTGTCTGGAGGTCAGTTGTTCGAGTCCCAGCAAGTTCGGATTTTTTTAAATAAGTACAGTTTAAGTCATTGAGATTAGCAGAAATATAATATGTGTCTAAAAGAAAAAGAAAAATTGATATTGATCGACACCAAAAATTGATCACTATTTATACGAATACTATAAAAACCTAAAAAGGCATGTAGTTAAATCCATAGTGGAGCCGTTTTTAGTTCCATGATAAAGTAAGTATAAATGTACAAATGTACTCCCGAAAAGTACAAATGTACTTAGCGGAACTTTTAAGAATGATGATTATTGAAAACCAAATAAATTTATTATTATTATTATTATTACCTATCTAGTTTGTAAACATGAAATATTTTTATTTATAATTTTTGCTTTTAGAATTAGCGACCTACATTTAACTCACCCTGCCTGATTTGGGCAGGAAATAGTCAGCATCTAGAAGTTTCGACCCTGGGTTGTCACCCACCAAATGTTCGCCTCGCTGGAGGTTTTTGTACGAGGAGTTTTCGCCCGACCCTCCCAATGTTCCTTCTGGATAATTGTCAAAAGTATTCTTTATGGGGGGCATACGCGATCTAATTCTACGAGAAGAAAATATATAATTATGCTACTTATAATAATACCTAGTCCTTACTCGTATCGTAGCTGTCACATGGTTTTAAAATTCTATAGAACTAGTTTCTGGTTCATTGTCCGAAAGATTTTTTTTTTTTTTAATTTGTTAAGTTCGTATCATTTTCTATGTTAACCCATTTCTAAAGTTTTTTTTAAAACTTCTTATTGAAATTAAACATAAAGAATACTTTTGACAAATAAAACTTCTTAAAGAAATCGCTTTTTATCAGATCAAATTAGATGCAATTTCAGCACATTTTATGAACAATAATAAATAAATTTCAGTTGCCACTTCCTGTATTATACTTACTGTGGTGTCCACTGCAAGTATTATACTTATCCCCACCTTCAGCACAAGATTTTTTATCTTTTTAAGGTGGGTATACCCTCATTATTTGTTGAAAATGTTTATTTGTGAAATATAAATACATGGAAACTTGAAAAAAAAGTGCAGCAATGCAGCATGATCAGTTGCCACTTCTTGTAGTATACGTACTCGGGAGTTCACTGCAAGTGCAGCAAATGCATCACGGTCAACCACGTGTGAGTACTTACTAGTCCGGATTCCTGCCGCAATAGAAGCTGATCAAGTGATCAATTTATATGCAAACAACATCGACCACTCCTCTTGTGGTAATAGAGGCTGAGTGCAGCAGAGTGGACACAGGCGGGGAACCTTGTCTTATTTCGGCACCTTGAAAGTTGGTTTAAAAAACAATCTCTGTAACGGATGCTTCAATTTTGACGCAATATTGTAGGTTTTGAAGATACAATCTGTTGGTAGAACAAGTGGGTGAAGGAAATTCAATTGAAAAGCGCGACGGTTTTTTGGTTTTGGATAAAATATGAATGTCACAGATTCACTTCAACACGTCAGATAGAGTGCAACGTACCAATAAGAGATTAGATTTATCACTGCCGAGCTCTTGTTTTTTTTTTTTTTTTTTTGGTTTGGTATCACGGGAACTTTGCTGATTATGTCATGATCATATGATGTAACTTTCACGAGGGGTTTTCGATGGCGCGTTCGTATTGCGCGGTCGTTTGAATTTAAAAGAATAGAATAAGGAAAAGGCACAACTCATAACTTAGTCAATCCCTAACACAATCTATTTTATGTGTGTGTGTGTTTTTGGCATGGGTAAGCAGAGCCATACCATACAGCCAGTTTTTTTTTTTATCTAAATCACCAGAGTGATGTCACAATTTCCCAAACTTATTTACAATCCCTTATGCTTGGGACTCGAACAACCGACGTGCAGGTTACGAGTCAATTGCCTTTATCGATCGAGCCACCGAATTCGGTAAAATTCGATGAGTTGGAGAGGTTTTGATGAATATGTTAAGTACATTTTATAGGCCCGAAACAGGGTTACATATCTAGGATTTATTAATCCAAGATTTATTAACTATCACTTAAGAGCTGATATAAATGCGCTGTGATTGGTTGAAATTCCCACCAGAGGGCGATTAAAACATAGTGTAGGATTAGTAAATCCTGTTTCATAATTCGGACCTTAGAGTAACACCTTTATGGCCAAATATATGTATACCAGGGCCTCTTTCTAGGTAGGACTCTCACTCTCGAAATGTCCCTTTCCGGAGTGAGACGCACGCACCTACATTTCAACGTATTATGCCCGTCAAAATAGGAAGAAGTAGTGACTAAGTCGGTGAATTAGGAGCATTTGTTTTAGAAAAAAAATCTCCTTAATTTATCATCACCGTAGCTTTATTAAGTATCTTGGTTGCTAATCGAAATCCTTCTCTTTCAATATTAGCTTTTTTAGGCTTTCTTTTTACATGGCAGGATTCTTACAAAAGTGAGCTCTTCCACCCAACCATTATTAACTCTTGATTTAATAGGTTGAAACAAGCAGAGCAAGAACAACATAAAGTATTGAGCTCCTAATAGTCAACAGAGAGACCGATATTTGGCATCACCCCTTCGATTATTTTTTCATCGAAGTTATTCTGTCAAGAAAAATGTTTGAACTAGTCTATTATTTTTATACACGAAAGCTTTTAGAGTATCAAACTCTAATAAGCTATAAAATCTGGTACTCATAATAATGAGAACAAATTCTACTTGAGAAAAAAGGTTCAGCTTAATTAAGCTATATGAACGGTTTGCGTTCATTAAGTATGTATGACCAGTAAAACTTTAGTGTTATAGGAGTCTAGGCTCCTGGTTACTGCCTGGTGCTCTGAGGAATGGCTTTCCACTTATTCAAAGGACATAAATAAAGGCCTTCATGATATGTTTCGTTGTACATTATTATTATTAAACATGTTGGATCAAGTTTTATTTACAAATGACATAGAATATATACATACATAGATATTGAAATTAAGAAAACAAAACTTGATCACGGGCGGTGCTAATGTCAACGGCATTCTCTTCCGCACCACCCTAGATAAAAAAGGACAAAAGAGAGAAACAAGAAGAAGACAATTTAAGTTACATTAAAAAGAAGAAGAAAAATGAAAATATTATACATTGAACATAGATATTGGAATATTATCACATAATACAAATTTCGACTAGAGCTGGGAGCTGATGTCCTTGCTAGAGGCTGTGTGTTCGAATCCCGGTCTAGGTATAAATTGTCACTACTGGAATGACATGGCTCCTTTTGCTTTGTGAGTTATGCAACTAGTCACTTGGAATTGAGGTGATGGCACTTTGGGGAAAAAATATCTCAATATGAACCCAATATACGAGTAGTTGAAAGTTCTTCTCTCTAACCAAACAGTAATGTATTCAATACCAATATACGAGTATTTAGGTGCATTAACAAATATTTTTGTATGTGACAACAGAAATGAATCGACACGTAACATTTCAATTTACGTGACTATATGAGTATTTTTAATATGATTTTATGTGATATATACAAAAAACACTGCCAATTATGGACACAATACTTCCTCATGATTGATTCAAATTGTAAACAAGTGGCAGTTTGGGAAAAACCGCTTAATCGATCAAATTTGTTTTAGACTATCATTTTTCCTACATTCTAGCTAGTTTCCACTAAAAATTCTGTATCGGCAAGCCGTGGACCTTATTTTTCGACATTTTTGTCCAAAATTTCGGATTTTCTTAAATATCTGAGCTCAAGTAAAATTGATTAAAATATATTTACAAATGCACTATGTAAAATGTTAATATGCATTTACATACAAATTTTTATCAAAATTGGGTGTACTGTTCACGAGATATAAGCGTATAAGTAAAAAGTTAGTGGTCAGGCGCATGGTCTGTATCACCAAGAATGATGAAAAATGGGACCATCTACAGAATGTTTCCTATATGTATACAAAATTTCGTCAAAATCCGTTTAGTAGTTTTTGAGATTTGCCTGTAACAAGGAATGTTTTTAACCGACAGACAGACCAACCGACATACAAAAAAACCAAAGTTGCTCAGGAGGTTATGAAACGTCGGAGCAAAAAAATATTTTTTTCTTCTTAACGAACACAATACTTTCGATTTCTATATGGAAATTTATCGGAAGTAATATAAAAGTTTTACCTTTAAAAATTCACAGTTTTATGAGGCTCACACAGAGGTGGTGTAAGTTGTACATGATAATATTAAGTTGTATATTTTATCACCTATTTGAAATGCTAGTGCCAGATACCACACGAACTCCTAATTGACATATTCGCCTAATCTATCGACAAGTTTTTAATATCATTTGCATTAAAATGTGTTGGTTTTAAAAAACTGACATCCGCACATTATGTTATATCAGCCAAAAAATAAGACATGTTTTTATATGAACTAAAAGTACGAAGATTTTTATTCCGCTTTATAATCTTCAAAATATTCAAATTTTATAAATACCGATCTTGAGCAAGTATTCCAAGGTACAATTACTTCCGATAAATTTCTAATGTTACAAATCGGAAGTATTGTGTTCATTTTTGTAAAAAAAAATAATATTTTTTTTCTCCGATTTCGTATTTCTGGACGTTTCATTACCTCCTAAGCAAATTTGGTTTTGTGTCTGTCTGTCGGTCTATCGGTTAAAAACATCCCTTGTTACAGGCAAATCTCAGAAAGTCTTAACGGATTTTGACGAAAATTTTAAACATATAGGAGACATTCTGTAGACGGTACCATTATAAATTCATCTACTTCGCACTATCGGTTCTTGGTGATAGAGGCCATGCGCCTGACCACTAACTTTTTACTTAAACTCTTATATCTCGGGAACGGTACACCCCATTTTCATGAAATTTTGTATTATTTTTTAATAAATTTTGATTTAAGCTCTAATATTTAAGAAAATCCAAAATTTGGACAAAACAGTCAAAAATAAGGCCTACGACTTGCCGATAAATATTTTTTGGTAAAATCGAGAATGTAGTAAAAACGGTATTCTACCATTTAACATAAAAAAACAAATATGAAAAAAATCGGTTGAGATGTTTTGGAGATACAAGTGATTTAGTATAAAATCTCAAAATTGCAACGGGTTTACAATGTGACGCAATCATGAGGAAGTGTTTTGTCCATAATTGGTAGTGTTTTTTTTTTAATATTAACATACGACACATTGTACATACATTTCTGACATCGAAATTTTAAGTAAGTATGTAATTTATATTCGAAAATGATATTTCAGATTTATCCTCTGTGTTATTTATGATGGGATTTGTGGTTCTCTTAGACTCTTAGGTATTTAGGCTCCTCAGGTTACTACCTATTTATGTAAGTACAGTACATACATGTGCCATCGCTTCTATTTACATTACTGGGCTCAAGTATTCTCGACCCGACGTGAGAGGAAAAAATTGGATATTCAAGAGAAAGAAACTCCACATGCTAGAGAAAAATAATGGGAGTTTGAATTTTGAATTGAACTCTTTCATTTTTTGGGCAACTTTAATTCTGAAGGGACCTAAGTACATGCCAATATCTTATTAATCTAATTTATGAGAACTTCTCTTCTTTATGAAAAGACTTTTTTCACAAATCTAGGTATAAATCTATAGGTATAAACACGGATAAGTCTTGACAGGTGTCCCGAATTCAAAGCTAGACTAAAATATACCAACATCAAATCTTTGTATATTAGATAATATTCTTAGTATATTATTATATGCTTCAGAGATGTATAAATTAACCGACCTCAGTTACTTGATCGATAAGTCGACTGACTTGTAACCTGGAGGTCGGTGGTTCAAGTCCCGGTTTCAGCGTAGAATTTGTAAAGCTAGTTTGCGTAGTTGTGATGTCACGAAAGTGATTAACACAAATATGATAACTTCAATAACTTTCTTCAGAGATGTATAAATTACTGCACTGTATAACTACTTATTTATAATTCTTTATTTAAAACTCATTAAAAATCTACAGATTTAGATTTTTCATTTTATAGGTATAACTAGCGGGCTGCACCCGCTTCGCCAAGCCATCACACACACACCACCCATACATCACACACCATACCCACACACCACATACACACACCACACACACTCACAGACACAAACCACACACACACACACATCTACACACATCGACACACACACACCCATCCACACACAAACACATCCACACACACACACACACACACACACACACATCACACACACACATCCACATCCACACGCACACCCATACACAGACACCCACCCAAACACACCCGCACCACAACACACCCACACACATCACACATACACACACCCATTCACACACACACCCCACACACACACACATACCCACCCACACACACACACACACACACACACACACACACACACACACACACACACACAACAACACAACACAACACAACACACCACACACAAACCACACACACACCACACACAAACCACACACATACACACACACCCATCCACACACACAGATCCACATCCACACACACACACACACACACATCCTCACGCAGCAATACTTAGCCGAACCATTTTTGCGTTGCGACTTAGCCGAACTTAAGAAAAGTTTGTCCAATTTGAATAAGGTTTATATCAATTGATAGCAATTTCAATTTAAGAGATACACACTTCTCGGTTTTTTTTACAATTCTCAACCACTTTGAAAATAAGTGAAAAATTCTAACGTTCTGCTAATTCCCGAGCGCGAAGCGACCAGTGCCGGTCTCTAAAATTTCCTCACTCAGCAATACTTAGCCGAACCATTTTCGCGTTTGATACTTAGCAGAACACGCAAATGAAAAAATAGTACTTAACCGAACATTAACGATTTTTGAGCCAGCGTTGAAGGCACCGGTTCTTGTAGGATCACCGAAGTTGAGCAACGTATAGCGAGGTGTATACTTCGTGATGCTGGCATTCCGGCCCAACAAAGGCTGGGTGAGGTTTATGTGAATACCCGGTTTTTAGTTTCCTGCGAATAGAGGGTAACACCCCGTCGTCATATGACCATGCAGTAAAAAGTGAGGTTTAACGTCGTTTTAAAAAAATAAATAATTGAAAAGTTATTGTCTTAACATAGCTTTGCTCGGGCAGGGAAATGAAATGATTTTTTTTTTTTTTTTTTTTTTTTTTTAAAGTGGGGTTTAACGTCGCTTTCAACTGCCATGGTCATATGACGACGGGGGTTTTACCCTCCATTCGCAGGAAACTCACAAACCTGCTACTCACATTGACCTCACCCAGCCTGAGTGGGGCCGGGAAAAGCCAGCGTCACGAGAATTAGAATTTGAATGGTCACCCATCCAAGTCTTAACCTCGCTGGATGTCGCTTAACTTCGGTGTTCTGAAGGGAACCGGTGTATTCAACATTCCATCGACGCTGGCTAATGAAATGATTAAATCAAGGCATTATCTACTTAATGGAACGAAACTTTACGTGTGATAAGTTTGGTCAAATGAATCAGGTCCTACTATTACTTTCGATAAATTTCTAATATAAAAATTATATAATAGGAATGAAACATATAAGTTCTCAGGAAATTATTATACACAACTCTTGGTAAAACAAAATAATAATCATCGAAATAATTTGAAGATAAAAAACACTGCCAATTATGGACACAATACTTCCTCGTGATTATTTCACATTATATACACGTGGGAATTCTGAAATTTTATACTAAATCACTTGTATCTCCAGAACCGCTTAACCGATTTTCTTCAAATTTGTTTCACATGGTAGAATATTATTTTTCCTACATTCTAGATTCTACAAAAAATTCTGTATAGGCAAGTTGTGGACCGTATTTTTTGACTTTTTTGTCCCAAATTTCGGATTTACTTAAATATCACAGTTAAATTATAATTAATTAATATTAAAAAGCCCATGTAAAAGAATAATATGCATATACACAAAAAGTTTCATCAAATTCGGGTGTACCGTTCATGAGACATAAGCGTTTAAGTAAAAAGTTAGTGGTCAGGCGCATGGTCTCTGTCACCCAGAACCGCTCGTACAACTTTAATGAATTTAAAATGGGACCATCTACAGAACGTGTCCTATATGTGTGCCAAATTTCATCAAAATCCGTTGAGTAGTTTTCTGAGATTTGCTTGTTACAAGAAATATTTTTAAGAGACCGACAGATCGACGGACTGACAGACGGACACAAAACCAATGTTGCTCAGGAGGTTATGAAACGTCCAGAAATATGAAAAAATTGAAATTTACAAAAACGAACACAATACTTCCGATTTCTAATATTAGAAATTTCTCGGAAGTAATACACTGTCAATAAATTATTAACACAATACTTCCTCGTGATTGGTTCACATTGTATACACGTGGCAATTTTGAGATTTTATACTTAAGCTCACTGGTTAAGCACTCGCTTCCTATGCGGAAGGTCCCGGGTCTGAACCCCGGCGCCGACAAAAATTTGTATTCAAAATTTGGTTACAGTTGTTTGTAAGGAATACCTTTCGGTGCGCTCGTGTTGACTCAGCACCTAAATGGTAAGTATTGTGTCACTTCTCGCCCATCAGAGTGGAGGCATACTACGGGATGGGCAGGCTACAACACAGAACACAAGCTTCTACAGTATTAGCTCCTGTTCATAGCTACGAAATAAAAAAGGCTGTTAAACACTCATGTTTAAAAAATAAAATAAAACTCCTTTGTATCTCTTGTACAGTGCACTGGTAGTCAAGTGGTTAAAGCGCTAGTCTGGTGATCCAGGTAGTGTAGGGATTCGTTGGTTCGAATCCCACCCAGTGCATGAATTTTTCCTCATTTATTTGAGTTTGTAACAACAAAATAATAAGACTCTGAGGGTTAAGGTGGTAGAAAATGCTTTGAGCATTAACCTCGCCTGGTGGTTACCTTCCACTATAGAGTGATATTATATCTCAAACTGCTTAACCGATTTTCTTCAAATTTTATAAGTATATGGTAGAATACCGTTTTTCCTACAAACCCAACTCCACAAAAAGTTCTGTATCGGCAAGTCATATAGACGTTATTTTTGCACTTTTTTGTAAAAAAAAAATTGGATTTCCTAAATATCAAAGCTTATGATTTAGCTATATAAATGCACAATGAGAACGCTAACTCCCAGCATATATACATACATAATTTCGTGACAATTGGGTGTATCGTTCAAGAGATATAAGCCTTTAAGTAAAAATTTAGTGGTCAGGCACATGGTCTGTATCACCAAGAAGCGATAGTGCGAAGTTAATGAATTTAAAATGGGACCACCTACAATACGTCTCCTAAACCTATTATATGTGTACAAAATTTCGTCAAAATCTCGAAAGTAATAAGAAGTTGTAAAGTCGGCAATAATATAATTACCTCCATTCTCCCTTTGTTTTTATTTCTAACGGTCTGAATTTCGTAAAACACAACCTTTTTTTTATATGAGTTGCATCTGTACTTTGCCTTTGGAGCGTGGTAGGTATCCCCTTTTATAAGAAGGCCATTAAATACAAGAGATCAGCACTTTTAAATCTAAACCAAATTTGATCCTTTATTATGTCTTAACAACTATGACCTTCTCACAGACCCTCCACAGGAGAAGGCAAAATACTGCTATATACCTATCTATTAGTCATTTGGTTGTGAGTTCGAGATTGTTGAATGCTATAATAATTCAGAAAGCAATAGGCAATGTTGGTATGACCAGATCCGTCAGAAAGAGAATAAAATACACTGCCAATTATGGACACAATACTTCCTCGTGAATGGCATTCAAATTTTTCTACTTTTATTATCGCTAGAAGCAGAGATTTTTTTTACTGAATCACTTGTATTTACAAATGTTCTAAGGGTTGGGTGGAAGAGATTACCACAGACAATATATAACCCCGCCCTTTAGGTAGGACATTAACTTCATTCTCTTTTTTTTGTTCTTGTATCTTTGCTCAATCTTTTTGTTTTTCTTTATAATTTCATTGTATTTTACTGTATATATTTTTGTTCTATCTAATTAAACTTACTATAATATAATGTTCTCAACTGATTCTCTTCAAATTTATTTATATGGCAAGCGGCCACAACGGAGTCCCAAAAATAGTATGCATATAGCAGTATTTTCGCTACCTCCGTGGAGGGTCTGTGGGAAGTTAATAGTTGTTAATACATAATAAAGGATCAAATTTGGTTTCGGTTTAAAAGTGCAGATCTCTTGTATTTTATGGCTTCATTACCAAAGGGGCATACGACCTACCTACCACGCTCCAAAGGCAAAAGTACAGATGCAACTCATAAATAAAAAAAGGTGTGTTTTATTCAAACCGTTAGAAATAAAAAAAGGGAGAATGGAGGAAATCATCCTGTACAGTTTGCCGACTTCAGATAGTCAGGATGGGGGTTTTACCCTCCATTTGTTAGGAATTGTACCAGCTACCCACTAGGGCCGGAAAAGTCAGCCTCACGTGTTCGGAGGGAATAGAAATTTCTGTGCGAAAAGTCTGCTTCAACCGGGAATTGAACTTAGGACTACGGGCAGTAGTCACAACCGTTACGCCATGGAGGCTGGTAAATTTTGGGGATTCCATTACTTTCCTTTCTATATACAGGGTGTCCCACCAAACTTGGACACCTCAAATTACTCGGCCCTTGAAAGAGTTTTTGAAAAATAAAAAAATCTAGGGTACATGTGCTAATTATGCGGTTTCAGTTATGAAATTTTTTTTATACAGGGTGGTTCAAAAGTCAGAAATTGAGGTGTCAACTTTCGATTTTTAAATGGATCGACCTGAATTTTATTTGATAATATTACTTCTAAATGATTCCTGAGTACTTTTTTAAACAAAAATATTACATACAGGGTGGTTTTTTTTCGACCAATTTTTTTTCTAAATCTTGAATAACTCAAGTTCGGTTAATTTTTTCGATAACAAGAATAGAATGTGTTTGTGTAATGAATATACGCACTTTCAATTGGCATCAAAAAAATTTATACAAGGTGGTTAACAAGTGAAATAATTACTTGATTTTTTTTAAAACCGAGTTTTTTTAATTTTTTATTTAGGATTAATAATTCTTGTCTAATTTTACACATTTTTCGTTAGTCATATCGAAAAACAAAACTAAAGTGTTGTACAGGGTGAGACATAATTTTTTTGTAACACCCTGTATATGGGCAGTCAAGGAGACGCAAAATTAAATATAAAGACTAAATATGCAAGAAAAAATTTGATTTTCAATTAAACTAAAAAGTTATGGTGTTTTTACTAATATTGTCGCATGGACCACCCTGTAGATATTTTCTTAAACCATCATATGGGTAGTCGAAACTGTCTAAAATTCAACGAGGAGTCCAAATCTGAAATAAAAAAATGAATTCAAAAAGCCATGCTCAATTTTGTGTCTACACCTACCTACTTTTTATTTCAAGTTTTAAAATCATTCAGTGTGGACACCAAATTGAAAATGGCTTCAAATTCGTGTTTTTTACTTATTTTTCCCACATGATTCGAAGTGTTCGTTGAATTTTATACAACTTAGAGTACCTACATGATAGTTTAAGAAAATATCTACAGGGTGGTCCATGCGACAATATTAGTTAAAAAACCATAACTTTTTAGTTTAATTAAAAATCAAAGTTTTTCTTGCATATTTAGTCTTTATATTTAATTTTGCGTCTCTTTGACTGCCCATATACAGGGTGTTACAAAAAAATTATGTCTCACCCTGTACAACACTTTAGTTTTGTTTTTCGATATGACTAACGAAAAATGTGTAAAATTAGACGAGAATTATTAATCTTAAATAAAAAATTAAAAAAACTCGGTTTTAAAAAAAATCAAGTCTTTATTTCACTTGTGAACCACCCTGTATAAATTTTTTTGATGTCAATTGAAAGTACGTGTATTCATTACACAAACACATTCTATTCTTGTTATCGAAAAAATTAACCGAACTTGAGTTATTCAAGATTTAGAAAAAAAATTGGTCGAAAAAAAACCACCCTGTATGTAATATTTTTGTTTAAAAAAATACTCAGGAATCATTTAGAAGTAAAATTATCAAATAAAATTCAGGTCGATCCATTTAAAAATCGAAAGTTGACACCTCAATTTCTGACTTTTGAACCACCCTGTATAAAAAAAATTTCATAACTGAAACCGCATAATTAGCACATGTACCCTAGATTTTTTTATTTTTCAAAAACTCTTTCAGGGGCCGAGTAATTTGAGGTGTCCAAGTTTGGTGGGACACCCTGTATAGGATAAGGAAAGTAAAAAAGTTGTGTTTTAGTTTTATTAAATTCAGACGGTTAGAAGTAAAATTAAAGGGAGAGAATGGAGGAAATTATCCTGTTCCTCGACTTTACAACTTCTTATTTTATTATAGTTAGCTAATAAGTTCCCTCTATGATTAGTTTTAAATCTAGTCTTTAGTTCACTGACAATGCCATAACTGGCGAAACGGCCATCTGAAAATAAATAATTAAGTAAAACAAAAAAGCCAAATATTTTTTATCTTCAAATTATTTCGACATAATATGGACGCACGAATATCTCAGTGATTAAGAACTCGCTTGCCATGCATGCGGAAGGTCCCGGGTTCGAACCCTCGCGGAAACAATAGAACTAGTATTCAAAATTTGGTTATACTTGTTTGAAGGGGATATTTTCCTGTGCGTTCTTTTTGACCCAACACCTAAAATCTCAGAAACTACCGAACGAATGTCAACGAAATTTTGTAAACATACATAATTGTAGGGGACGTATTGTAGATGGTCCAATTTTAAATCTATTAACTTTGTATGAGCTTCTTGGTAATAAAAACCGTGCGCCTGACCTCTAACCATATCTCGTGAACAGTTATATCTTGTACCACGAAACGAAGAGATACCGGATGAAATGCTTCTTGATTATTTGTGGAAATGTGTGTATGTATGTCCTACCATTAACGTGCGTCAACATTTTTCTGGACCACCCTATAAAATTAGATTAAGTTGAAGAATTAACCTTCAGTTTTGAGGTTGTAAAATATCGGTTCGTTCCATTAGTACCATATTATATTCGGTGTTTGCAATTTCCTAGCCTACCGCAAAACCGAAATGTGAAGTTCACTATCCTTAATTTTATTTGGGGTGTGGATGATGAGATTGACCCCTGTCGTACCCCTGTTTATTCATACTTTCAATATTCATCTTGATCAAAAGACTCCACCGATTTGGGTCTTGGAAAATAATCCCAACTCTCCTCCCTCCCTCTTTCTCTCTCTCTCTCTCTCTCTCTCTCTCTCTCTCTCTCTCCTCTCCTCTCTCTCTCTCTCTCTCTCTCTCTCTCTCTCTCTTTCTCTCTCTCTCTCTCACGTTTGACTTCCGTAAAAAAAAACTTCCGTACCGCCAACAAGAAAGCCACAAAGGCTCCTTCAAAATGATTGCAAAACTTGGATATATGAAGGGGTTTTTGAAGGGGTATTTTATCATATTTGACATTTTGCCTTCAATTTTCATCAAGTATGCAATTTTAGGTATTTTAAACTAAATTTTAGCGAGAAGTAGTCAAAAATATACGTTTTTGGTTCCCAAAAAATTTCCGTACCGCCAACAGGAAAGCCATAAAGGCTCCTTCAAAATGATTGCATAACTTGGATATATGAAGGGGTTTTTGAAAAACAAAAGTTGATTTCAATAGCTCTCAACTAACGATTAAGCATGGACTAACACAGATTTTTGATACTTGCATTTTTGCCAGGTTTTCAGACCTTTGAAAGTTCGAGGTAGGCCAAAATAGACATTTTTGATAAGAAATGGACAGAATGAAATAATATGTTGATGTTTTTATGCCAATTTGGGATAACGTTTCGCAAGATCTGCCTAATTTCGTTTATTTTTTTTGAAATCGTATGCATAGTTTTTGATAACCCAGGTTATTCTTAACTCAGTTGTGCGTCAAAAGTGTTTTCCGTTAAAAAGTAACCCTTTATGTAAAATGACTGAAAATGAACGAGAACAGCTTATCTTACAATCTACTAGATCTATCGATAACACTTTAGTTCATTCAAATTTTTTTTTTTTTTTTTTTTTTTTTTTTTTTTTTTTTTTTTTTTTTTTTAATGTTTTTTTGAATATCTTTGAAATTCTTTCCTCTTTTTTTTACATAATATATTAAACATATTCAGAATAATGTCTGATTTTTTTTCTTGACCCTCTAATTCTCAAATCTATTGATCTTATAATTGAGAATTGATTGTTCACCCATACGAAATTTTTCACCACACTGAAGGACTTATTCCATTTGGAACTCAACACTGCCGAAATTCTTGTAAGGACCTTCTCAAATTCTTTGTGGAGTACACCTTCAGTGGAACAAACCATGGGAGTAAAAGTACTTCTTACATCTTCAGATGCCTGATCATACTTTGAATGTTTCTCATGGGCGTGTTGGTGAGATACACTTGTCCAGTCTCTGGAAGTGTAGGAAGAAGCGTCGGGATTCACAATCCTGTAGTCTAAAAAACGCAGTTCTTCCTGACTCCCAGAGTCCAACTATTTTGACGTCAGCAATCAGGGCAGGAGTATGGAGGCCCGAGGATTCTTGTATAACAGGTTCAATGCTAACACAAGGAAAGGCTAATTTGGCAAGTTCAGCACCATCATCTCTGAGGTTGTCATGTCCATGTTTTACTAACCCCCCTTTCTTACAATTTAACGCATGGCAAACAGTCATTCTTTCATTGCACCCATCACATCTCTCAGGGAGGGACATTTCATGAGAGTAACGAAGAGATAGGGCATCACGAAACTGAGTTGGTGATAAATCGAAATTGTCAGCTTTTGTGGGTATCACATTCAACCAGTGACTACAGTTGCCTTCAACTACCCTAGTGAGAGTTTTCTTCTTTTTCTCAGACAGTTCGGACATGATCTGTCCCAGCTTAATTTTATTCTCTTCTTCCTTTTTCACAAAATTTTCTTTGAGAACTGTTTGCAGGTGGTTTTTATGATCTTCAATGTTCAAATCATCTCTTGTTTCAATGCATTGCACTAGTTTTTCAACAGCTCTTTTTGAGATGTTGTATGATTGCTCCAATTCATTTTGTATCCAATTCATTCAAATTGGACTTACGGTTCGAAAGATAAGTTCATTCGATTTCTGAAAAGATCCAAAATCTCAGATCAAGTCAAATCTTAAACAAAACATGTCGACATATAACCTCTTCTCTAAGGATTTTTTTTTCAAATTTGAACTGAAGATAGGCAGTGGTGAATAAAGCCTTACCAAGCATTTGGAACCACTTGTTTGCAGACTCAGCGAAAGTTGAAGGGGTATTTTATCATATTTGACATTTTGCCTTCAATTTTCATCAAGTATGCAATTTTAGGTATTTTAAACTAAATTTTAGCGAGAAGTAGTCAAAAATATACGTTTTTGGTTCCCAAAAAATTTCCGTACCGCCAACAGGAAAGCAATAAAGGCTCCTTCAAAATGATTGCATAACTTGGATATATGAAGGGGTTTTTGAAAAACAAAAGTTGATTTCAATAGCTCTCAACTAATGATTAAGCATGGACTAACACAGATTTTTGATACTTGCATTTTTGACAGGTTTTCAGACCTTTGAAAGTTCGAGGTAGGACAAAATAGACATTTTTGATAAGAAATGGACAGAATGAAATAATATGTTGATGTTTTTATGCCAATTTGGGATAACGTTTCGCAAGATCTGCCTAATTTCGTTTATTTTTTTGAAATCGTATGCATAGTTTTTGATAACCCAGGTTATTCTTAACTCAGTTGTGCGTCAAAAGTGTTTTCCGTTAAAAAGTAACCCTTTATGTAAAATGACTGAAAATGAACGAGAACAGCTTATCTTACAATCTACTAGATCTATCGATAACACTTTAGTTCATTCAAATCGGACTTAAGGTTCGAAAGATAAGTTCATTCGATTTCTGAAAAGATCCAAAATCTCAGATCAAGTCAAATCTTAAACAAAACATGTCGACATATAACCTCTTCTTTAAGGATTTCTTTCAAATTTGAACTGAAGATAGGCAGTGTTGAATAAAGCCTTACCAAGCATTTGGAACCACTTGTTTGCAGACTCAGCGAAAGTTGAAGGGGTATTTTATCATATTTGACATTTTGCCTTCAATTTTCATCAAGTATGCAATTTTAGGTATTTTAAACTAAATTTTAGCGAGAAGTAGTCAAAAATATACGTTTTTGGTTCCCAAAAAATTTCCGTACCGCCAACAGGAAAGCCATAAAGGCTCCTTCAAAATGATTGCATAACTTGGATATATGAAGGGGTTTTTGAAAAACAAAAGTTGATTTCAATAGCTCTCAACTAACGATTAAGCATGGACTAACACAGATTTTTGATGCTTGCATTTTTGCCAGGTTTTCAGACCTTTGAAAGTTCGAGGTAGGCCAAAATAGACAGTTTTGATAAGAAATGGACAGAATGAAATAATATGTTGATGTTTTTATGCTAATTTGGGATAACGTTTCGCAACATCTGCCTAATTTCGTTTATTTTTTTGAAATCGTATGCATAGTTTTTGATAACCCAGGTTATTCTTAACCCAGTTGTGCGTCAAAAGTGTTTTCCGTTAAAAAGTAACCCTTTATGTAAAATGACAGAAAATGAACGAGGACAGCTTATCTTACAATCTACTAGATCTATCGATAACACTTTAGTTCATTCAAATCGGACGTACGGTTCGAAAGATAAGTTCATTCGATTTCTGAAAAGATCCAAAATCTCAGATCAAGTCAAATCTTAAACAAAACATGTCGACATATAACCTCTTCTTTAAGGATTTCTTTCAAATTTGAACTGAAGATAGGCAGTGGTGAATAAAGCCTTACCAAGCATTTGGAACCACTTGTTTGCAGACTCAGCGAAAGTTGAAGGGGTATTTTATCATATTTGACATTTTGCCTTCAATTTTCATCAAGTATGCAATTTTAGGTATTTTAAACTAAATTTTAGCGAGAAGTAGTCAAAAATATACGTTTTTGGTTCCCAAAAAATTTCCGTACCGCCAACAGGAAAGCCATAAAGGCTCCTTCAAAATGATTGCATAACCTGGATATATGAAGGGGTTTTTGAAAAAAAAATAGTTGATTTCAATAGCTCTCAACTAACGATTAAACATTGTCTAACACAGATTTTTGATGCTTGCATTTTTGCCAGGTTTTCAGACCTTTGAAAGTTCGAGGTAGGCCAAAATAGACATTTTTGATAAGAAAGAGGCAGAATGAAATAATATGTTGATGTTTTTATGCCAATTTGGGATAACGTTTCGCAAGATCTGCCTGATTTCGTTTATTTTTTTTGAAATCGTATGCATAGTTTTTGATAACACAGGTTATTCTTAACTCAGTTGTGCGTCAAAAGTGTTTTCCGTTAAAAAGTAACCCTTTATGTAAAATGACTGAAAATGAACTAGAACAGCTTATCTTACAATCCACTAGATCTATCGATAACACTTTAGTTCATTCAAATCGGACGTACGGTTCGAAAGATAAGTTCATTCGATTTCTGAAAAGATCCAAAATGGGTGACCATTCAAATTCTAATTCTCGTGACGCTGGCATTTCCCGGCCCCACTCAGGCTGGGTGAGGTCAATGTGAGTAGCAGGTTTGTGAGTTTCCTGCGAATGGAGGGTAAAACCACCGTCGTGATATGACCATGGCAGTTGAAAGCGACGTTAAAACCCCACTTAAAAAAAAAAAAAATATGTCGACATATAACCTCTTCTTTAAGGATTTTTTTCAAAT
The DNA here is from genome assembly GCA_024516035.1 of Bactericera cockerelli. Taxonomy (NCBI): domain Eukaryota; kingdom Metazoa; phylum Arthropoda; class Insecta; order Hemiptera; family Triozidae; genus Bactericera; species Bactericera cockerelli. Next base: position 39,686,976 of record CM044956.1, read on the forward strand.
TTGAACTGAAGATAGGCAGTGGTGAATAAAGCCTTACCAAGCATTTGGAACCACTTGTTTGCAGACTCAGCGAAAGTTGAAGGGGTATTTTATCATATTTGACATTTCGCCTTCAATTTTCATCAAGTATGCAATTTTTGGTATTTTAAACTAAATTTTTTCTACGTACATTTTCAAATTTCATTTTTCTCAGTGTAAAAATAGTATTTAGTAGTACACCCGTCAAAAGTAAAAATAGTATTTAGCTGTACAATACACCCGTCAAAAGTAAAAATAGTATTTAGTAGTACAATACACCCGTCAAAAGTAAAAATAGTATTTAGCTGTACAATACACCCGTCAAAAGTAAAAATAGTATTTAGCTGTACAATACACCCGTCAAAAGTAAAAATAGTATTTAGTAGTACAATACACCCGTCAAAAGTAAAAATAGTATTTAGCTGTACAATACACCCGTCAAAAGTAAAAATAGTATTTAGTAGTACAATACACCCGTCAAAAGTAAATATAGTATTTAGTAGTATAATACACCCGTCAAAAGTAAAAATAGTATTTAGTAGTAGAATACAACTGTCAAAAGTAAAAATAGTATTTAGTAGTACAATACACCCGTCAAATGTAAAAATAGTATTTAGCTGTACAATGTACCCGTCAAAAATAAAAATAGTATTCAGTAGTAGGTATAATACACCCGTTAAAAGTAAAAATAGTAACTATGTACGAGTACTTGGTACCGCACTTGGGCATAATATTATAATACGGTAGTCACTTTGAACTTGCAGCAAAAGAATCATACACGTGAAAAAAGATTTATCATTCGTCTGGCAGGTTTCAATTTTTTCAAACTAAATAAATGTGGATAATGTGGATATGTGGAATCGCTCCTCTATTCTACATACCTAGGTATTCCGCTTAGGCTCTGTTTCATACAAACAAATTTCTCTTCCATTCATTCCACTTTTCAGGTAAAAGAGGTAGCTAAATTAAATTAAGAACAATCAATGCAAAAATTCAAGCTCACGATTAGCAAAAGGTCCCCGGGTTCGATCGCCGGAGCCGACAAAAAATTGTATTCTAAATTTGGTTATAGTTGTTTGTAAGGGATACCATCCGGTGCTCTCGTGATGACCCAGCACCTAAATGGGTAGTAATGAGTCACTTCTCGCCCATCAACACAAACCACAAAGGTCTATAGTAGCTCCTGTTTCATGGCTAAGAAATAAAAAAAGTCCTTGAAACAATCACCTTTTTCTTTTTTTTTTTTAAAAAAGAAACAAAATCAAAATTTATGATCACGGATCGTTCCACTTGTAGATACACTCGCTGAGGGTATAATTATGTTCCACTTGTAGAGGTTATGGTAAAGCCTTATTCCTCAAATCCTCATCCTTACGAGAATTCTTTTTGAATTTCCAGCTGCAGAGGTAAACTAAGTAGATTTACTGGAAATTTTCCAATACACATATAAATGTAAATTATAAATTATATTAACGGATTAAACAGATACAAAATTACACTTAAAGAGTATCTTGGACTTCCAGAAGTCGGGACGAGCAGTTGAAACAAAAAAAAAAAAAATTAACGAAATTTCAACAAAAAAAACCGTAGCTTCGATACTGATTTTTGGTTCGGCTAATTATTGCTGCGTAAGAATATACGTAAAAGAAAAATCAATATTTAGACGAACATCAATTTTATTGGGGTTTTTGTAAAATGAGAAAGACTATCCAATATTTATTTTTCAAATTATTAATACAATTTCTTCAACTCATTCTCTATGCGCCAATACCACTCAGAAAACTTAAAAAGTTATATTTTCAATGAAAATGGAGAAAAGAATTAGCCGAACCTCTAATGGTTCGGCTAAGTATTGGATATTTGTGTAAAGTTCGGCTAAGTATTAATTTTTCTTTTACGCGTTCGGCTAATTATTAAGCCGTAAACACACACACACACACACACACACACACACACATCCTCACGCAGCAATACTTAGCCGAACCATTTTCGCGTTGCGACTTAGCCGAACTTAAGAAAAGTTTGTCCGATTTGAATAAGGTTTATATCAATTGCTAGCAATTTTAATTTAAGAGATACACACTTCTCGTTTTTTTTTTACAATTCTCAACCATTTCGAAAATAATTGAAAAATTCTAACGTTCTGCTAATTCCCGAGCGCGAAGCGACCAGTGCCGGTCTCTAAAATTTCCTCATTCAGCAATACTTAGCCGAACCATTTTCGCGTTTGATACTTAGCAGAACACGCAAATGAAAAAATAGTACTTAACCGAACATTAACGATTTTTTAGCCAGCGTTGAAGGCACCGGTTCTTGTAGGATCACCGAAGTTGAGCAACGTACATCTTCGTGATGCTGGTATTCCGGCCCAACAAAGGCTGGGTGAGGTTTATGTGGATAGCCGGTTTTTTTAGTTTCCTGTGAAAAGAGGGTAACACCCCCGTCGTCATATGACCATGCAGTTAAAAGTGGGGTTTAACGTCGCTTTTAAAAAAATAAATAATTGAAAAGTATATTATTGTCTTAACATAGCTTTGCTCGGGCAGGAAAATGAAATGATTAAATCAAGGCATTATCTACTTAATGGAACGAAACTTTACGTGTGATAAGTTTGGTCAGATGAGTCAGGTCCTACTATTACTTCCTAAATTTTCTAATATAATTATAATAGGAATGAAACATATAAGTTCTCAGGAAATTATTATACACAACTCTTGGTAAAACAAAATAATAATCATCGAAATAATTTGAAGATAAAAAACACTGCCAATTATGGACACAATACTTCCTCGTGATTATTTCACATTATATACACGTAGGAAATTTTAATCAAAATCCATTGAGTAGTTTCCGAGATTTGCGCGTTACAAGGAATATTTTTAATAGACCGACAGACGGACACAAAACCAAAATTGCTCAGAGCAAAAAAATGTTTTTTTTTTTTTTTTTACAGAAACGAACACAATACTAATATTTCTAATATTAGTTTCTAATATTAGAAATTTCTCGGAAGTAATACACTGTCAATAAATTATTAACACAATACTTCCTCGTGATTGGTTTACATTGTATACACGTGGCAATTTTGAGATTTTATACTTAAGCTCAGTGGTTAAGCACTCGCTTCCTATGCGGAAGGTCCCGGGTCCGAACCCCCGCGCCGACAAAAATTTGTATTCAAAATTTGGTTACAGTTGTTTGTAGGGAATACCTTTCGGTGCGCTCGTGTTGACTCAGCACCTAAATGGTAAGTATTGTGTCACTTCTCGCCCATCAGAGTGGAGGCATACTACGGGATGGGCAGGCTACAACACAGACCACAAGCTTCTACAGTAGCCCCTGTTTATAGCTACGAAATAAAAAAGGCTGTTAAACACTCATCTTTAAAAAAAAAAAAAAAAAACTCCATTGTATCTCTTGTATAGTGCACTGGTAGTCAAGTGCTTAAAGCGCTAGTCTGGTGATCTAGGTAGTGTAGGGATCCGTTGGTTCGAATCCCACCCAGTGCATGAATTTTTCCTCATTTATTTGAGTTTGTAACCACAAAATAATAAGACTCTGAGGGTTAAGGTGGTAGAAAATGCTTTGAGTATTAACCTCGCCTGGTGGTTATTATATCTATTACTAGCGGGCTGTCGCCCGCTTTGCGGGCCGAAGCATGGCCCGCTAGAAGCAAAAAATCCTTTTTCGCCAATGGCAGGTGTTGTAGTGGGAATTTCGAAAAATTCCGTCTTATTGCACATCTAGACTATAAGACAAAGCTACCTACCAAATTTCAGCTTCCTAGGACTTACCAGTTCGGAGAAACAGTGATGAATCAGTGAGTGAGTGAGTCAGTCAGTGAGTGAAACTCTCTTATATAAGTATAGATATCTTACCTTCCAATATAGAGTGTTATTATATCTAAAACCACTTAACCGATTTTCTTCAAATTTTATATGTTATATATTATGGTAGAATACCGTTTTTCCTACAAACCCAACTCTACAAAAAATTGTGTATCGGCAAGTCATAGACGTTATTTTTGCACTTTTTTGTAAAAAAAAATTGGATTTCCTAAATATCAAAGCTTATGATTTAGCTATAAATGCACAATGAGAACGCTAACTCCCAGCATATACAATATACATACATAGTTTCGTGACAATTGGGTGTATTATTCAAGAGATATAAGCGTTTAAGTAAAAATATAGTGGTCAGACACATGGTCTATATCACCGACAAGTGATAGTGCGAAGTTAATGAATTTAAAATGGGACCACCTACAATACGTCTCCTATACCTATATGTGTAAAAAAATTCGTCAAAATCTCGAAAGGAATAAGAATTTGTAAAGTCGGCAAACTGTACAATATAAATAATTACCATTCTCCCTTTGTTTTTATTTCTAACGGTCTGAATTTAGTGAAACACAACCTTTTTTTATTTATATGAGTTGCATTTGTACTTTGCCTTTGGAGCGTGGTTGGTAGGTATCCCCTTTTATAAGAAGGCCATTAAATACAAGAGATCTGCACTTTTAAACCTAAACAAAATTTGATCCTTTATTATGTGTTAACAACTATGACCTCCCCACAGACCCTCCACAGAAGAAGGGAAAATACTGCTATATACCTATACATGAATATTAGTCATTTGGTTCTGAGTTCGAGATTGTTGAATGCTATAATAATTCATAAAGCAATAGGCAATGTTGGTATGATCAGATCCGTTTATAGAAAGAGAATAAAATGCACTGCCAATTATGGACACAATACTTCCTCGTGAATGGCATTCAAATTTTTCTACTTTTATTATCGCTAGAATCAGAGATTTTTTTACTGAATCACTTGTATTTACAAATGTCCCAAGGGTTGGGTGGAAGAGATTGCCACAGGCAATATATGACCCCGCCCCTTAAGTAGGACATTAACTTCATTTTTTTTTTTTTTTTTTTCTTGTATCTTTGCTCAATCTTTTTGTTTTTCTTTATAATTTCATTGTATTTTACTGTATATATTTTTGTTCTATCTAATTAAACTTACTATAATATTTATAATGTTCTCAACCGATTCTCTTCAAATTTATTTATATGGCAAGCGGCCACAACGGAGTCCCGATAGTAGTATACGCACAAATGGGTCAAGAATGGCCTGGGTTATCAAAAAGTATGCATGCGATTTCAAAAAATCAACGATATTAGGCAGATCTTGCGAAACATTATCCCAAATTGGCATAAAAACATCAACAGATTATTTCATTCCGTCCATTTCTTATCAAAAATGTCTATTTTGGGCTACCTCGAACTTTCAAAGGTCTGAAATCCTGGCAAAAATGCAAGCATCAAAAATCTGTGTTAGTCTATGCTTAATAGTTACTTGAGAGCTATTGAAATCAACTTTTGTTTTTCAAAAACCTCTTCATATATCCAAGTTATGCAATTATTTTGAAGGAGCCTTTGTGGCTTTCCTGTTGGCGGTACGGAAATTTTTTGGGAACCAAAAACGTATATTTTTGACTACTTCTTTCTAAAATTTAGTTTAAAATACCTAAAATTGCATACTTGATGAGCATTGAAGGCAAAATGTCAAATATGATAAAATACCCCTTCAACTTTCGCTGAGTATGCAAACAAGTGGTTCCAAATGCTTGGTAAGGCTTCATTCACCATTGCCTATCTTCAGTTCAAATTTGAAAGAAATCTTTAAAGAGAGGTTATATGTTGACATGTTTTGCTTAAGATTTGACTCGATCTCAGATTTTGGATGTTTTCAGAAATCGAATGAACTTATCTTTCGAACCGTACGTCCGATTTGAATGAACTAAAGTGTTATCGATGGATCTAGTGGATTGTACGATAGGCTGTTCTCGTTCATTTTCTGTCATTTTACATAAAGGGTTACTTTTTAACGGAAAACACTTTTGACGCACAACTGGGTTAAGAATGGCCTGGGTTATCAAAAAGTATGCATGCGATTTCAAAAAAATCAACGATATTAGGCAGATCTTGCGAAACATTATCCCAAATTGGCATAAAAACATCAACATATTATTTCATTCTGTCTATTTCTCATCAAAAATGTCTATTTTGGCCTACCTCGAACTTTCAAAGGTGTGAAAACCTGGCAAAAATGCAAGCATCAAAAATCTGTGTTAGCCCATGCTTAATAGTTAGTTGAGATCTATTGAAATCAACTTTTGTTTTTCAAAAACGCCTTCATATTATCATGTTATGCAATCATTTTGAAGGAGCCTTTGTGGCTTTCCTGTTGGCGGTAAGGAAATTTTTTGGGAACCAAAAACGTATATTTTTGACTACTTCTCTCTAAAATTTAGTTTAAAATACCTAAAATTACATACTTGATGAGCATTGAAGGCAAAATGTCAAATATGATAAAATACCCCTTCAACTTTCGCTGAGTATGCAAACAAATGGTTCCAAATGCTTGGTAAGGCTTTATTCACCACTGCCTATCTTCAGTTCAAATTTGAAAGAAATCCTTAAAAAAAGAGGTTATAATGTCGACATGTTTTGCTTAGGATTTGACTCGATCTGAGATTTTGGATGTTTTCAGAAATCGAATGAACTTATCTTTCGAACCGTACGTCCGATTTGAATGAACTAAAGTGCTATCGATAGATCTAGTGGATTTTAAGATAAGCTGTTCTCGTTCATTTTCTGTCATTTTACATAAAGGGTTACTTTTTAACGGAAAACACTTTTGACGCACAACTGGGTTAAGAATGGCCTGGTTTATCAAAAAGTATGCATGCGATTTAAAAAAAATCAACGATATTAGGCAGATCTTGCGAAACTTTATCCAAAATTGGCATTAAAACATCAACATGTTATTTCATTCTGTCCATTTCTTATCAAAAATGTCTATTTTGGCCTACCTCGAACTTTCAAAGGTCTGAAAACCTGGCAAAAATGCAAGCATCAAAAATCTGTGTTAGTCCATGCTTAATCGTTAGTTGAGAGCTATTGAAATCAATGTTTGTTTTTCAAAAACGCCTTCATATTATCATGTTATGCAATCATTTTGAAGGAGCCTTTGTGGCTTTCCTGTTGGCGGTACGTAAATTTTTTGGGAACCAAAAACGTATATTTTTGACTATTTCTTTCTAAAATATAGTTTAAAATACCTAAAATTGCATACTTGATGATAATTGAAGGCAAAATGCAAATATGATAAAATACCCCTTCAACTTTCGCTGAGTATGCAAACAAGTGGTTCCAAATTCTTGGTAAGGCTTCATTCACCATTGCCTATCTTCAGTTCAAATTTGAAAGAAATCTTTAAAGAGAGGTTATATGTTGACATGTTTTGCTTAAGATTTGACTCGATCTGAGATTTTGGATGTTTTCAGAAATCGAATGAACTTATCTTTCGAACCGTACGTCCGATTTGAATGAACTAAAGTGCTATCGATAGATCTAGTGGATTTTAAGATAAGCTGTTCTCGTTCATTTTCTGTCATTTTACATAAAGGGTTACTTTTTAACGGAAAACACTTTTGACGCACAACTGGGTTAAGAATGGCCTGGGTTATCAAAAAGTATGCATGCGATTTAAAAAAAATCAACGATATTAGGCAGATCTTGCGAAACTTTATCCAAAATTGGCATAAAAACATCAACATGTTATTTCATTCTGTCCATTTCTTATCAAAAATATCTATTTGGGCCTACCTCGAACTTTCAAAGGTCTCAAAACCTGGCAAAAATGCAAGCGTCAAAAATCTGTGTTAGTCCATGCTTAATCGTTAGTTGAGAGCTATTGAAATCAATGTTTGTTTTTCAAAAACGCCTTCATATTATCATGTTATGCAATCATTTTGAAGGAGCCTTTGTGGCTTTCCTGTTGGCGGTACGTAAATTTTTTGGGAACCAAAAACGTATATTTTTGACTATTTCTTTCTAAAATATAGTTTAAAATACCTAAAATTGCATACTTGATGATAATTGAAGGCAAAATGCAAATATGATAAAATACCCCTTCAACTTTCGCTGAGTATGCAAACAAATGGTTCCAAATGCTTGGTAAGGCTTTATTCACCACTACATATCTTCAGTTCACATTTGAAAGAAATCCTTAAAAAAAGAGGCAGTGGTGAATAAACCCTTACCAAGCATTTGGAACCACTTGTTTGAATACTCAGCGAAAGTTGAAGGGGTATTTTATCATATTTGACATTTTGCCTTCAATGCTCATCAAGTATGCAATTTTAGGTATTTTAAACTAAATTTTAGAAAGAAGTAGTCAAAAATATACATTTTTGGTTCCCAAAAAATTTCCGTACCGCCAACAGGAAAGCCACAAAGGCTCCTTCAAAATGATTGCATAACATGATAATATGAAGGCGTTTTTGAAAAACAAACGTTGATTTCAATAGCTCTCAACTAACGATTAAGCATGGACTAACACAGATTTTTGATGCTTGCATTTTTGCCAGGTTTTGAGACCTTTGAAAGTTCGAGGTAGGCCCAAATAGATATTTTTGATAAGAAATGGACAGAATGAAATAACATGTTGATGTTTTAATGCCAATTTTGGATAAAGTTTCGCAAGATCTGCCTAATATCGTTGATTTTTTTTAAATCGCATGCATACTTTTTGATAAACCAGGCCATGCTTAACCCAGTTGTGCGTCAAAAGTGTTTTCCGTTAAAAAGTAACCCTTTATGTAAAATGACAGAAAATGAACGAGAACAGCCTATCGTACAATCCACTAGATCCATCGATAACACTTTAGTTCATTCAAATCGGACGTACGGTTCGAAAGATAAGTTCATTCGATTTCTGAAAACATCCAAAATCTCAGATCGAGTCAAATCCTAAGCAAAACATGTCGACATATAACCTCTTTTTTAAGGATTTCTTTCAAATTTGAACTGAAGATAGGCAGTGGTGAATAAAGCCTTACCAAGCATTTGGAACCACTTGTTTGCATACTCAGCGAAAGTTGAAGGGGTATTTTATTATATTTGACATTTTGCCTTCAATGCTCATCAAGTATGCAATTTTAGGTATTTTAAACTTAAATTTTTTCTACGTACATTTTTAAATTTCATTTTTCTCAGTGTAAAAATAGTATTTAGCTGTACAATACACCCGTCAAAAGTAAAAATAGTATTTAGTAGTACAATACACCCGTCAAAAGTAAAAATAGTATTTAGTAGTACAATACACCCGTCAAAAGTAAAATTAGTATTTAGTAGTACAATACACCCGTCAAAAGTAAAAATAGTATTTAACTGTACAATACACCCGTCAAAAGTAAAAATAGTATTTAGTAGTACAATACACCCGTCAAAAGTAAAAATAGTATTTAGTAGTACAATACACCCGTCAAAAATAAAAATAGTATTCAGTAGTATAATACAAAATAGTAACTATGTACGAGTACTTGGTACCGCTCTTGGGCATAATATTATAATATGGTAGTCACTTTTAACTTGCAGCAAAAGAATCATACACGTGAAAAAAGATTTATCATTCGTCTGGCAGGTTTCAAATTATTCAAACTAAATAAATGTGGATATGTGGAATCGCTCCTGTATTCTACATATCCAGTCTACATATCCAGGTATTCCGCTTGGGCTGTGTTTCATCTAAACAAATTTCTCTTCCATTCATTCCACTTTTCAGGTAAAAGAGGTAGCTAAATTATATTAAGAACAATCAATGCAAAAATTCAAGCTCGCGATTAGCTCGGTGGCTAAGCACTCGTACAAAAGGTCCGCGGGTTCAATCGCTGGAGCCGACAAAAAATTATAATCTAAATTTGGTTATAGTTGATTGTAAGGGATACCATCCGGTGCTCTCGTGATGACCCAGCACCTAAATGGGTAGTAATTAGTCACTTCTCGCCCATTAATACAAACTACAAAGGTCTATAGTAGCTCCTGTTTCATGGCTAAGAAATAAAAAAAGTCCTTGAAACAATCACTTTTTTTTTTTTTTTTTTTTTTTTTAAAAGAAACAAAATCAAAATTTATGATCACGGATCGTTCCACTTGTAGATTTAGTGAGCACTCGCTGAGTGTATAATTATGTTCAACTTGTAGAGGTTATTGTAAAGCCTTATTATTCCTCAAATCCTCATACTTATACGAGAATTCTATTTGAATTACTTTCCAGCTGCAGAGGTAAAGAAAGTAGATTTACTGGAAATTTTCCAATAAATGTAAATTATAAATTATATTACAGGATTAAACAGATACAAAATTACACTTAAAGAGTATCTTGAACTTCCAGAGGTCGGGACGAGCAGTTGAAACAAAAAAAAAAATTAACGAAGTTTCAACAAAAAAAAAAAAAAACCGTAGCTTCGATACTGATTTTTGGTTCGTCTAATTATTGCTGCGTAAGAATATACGTAAAAGAAAAATCAATATTTAGACGAACATCAATTTTATTGGGTTTTTTTGTAAAATGAGAAAGACTATCCAATATTTATTTTTCAAATTATTAATACAATTTCTTCAACTCATTATCTATGCGCCAATACCACTCAGAAAACTTAAAAAGTTATATTTTCAATGAAAATGGAAAAAAGAATTAGCCGAACCTCTCATGGTTCGGCTAAGTATTGGATATTTGTGTAAAGTTCGGCTAAGTATTAATTTTTCTTTTACGCGTTCGGCTAATTATTAATCCGTAAACACACACACACACACACCACCACCACCACACACACACACATCATCGCTGTACATTTCAAAATCCCGAGCCAAATCTATCATAGCGGATATTGATAATGTAGCAAACTGGCCTATATTTTGAGAACGGTTTGTCAGAATATGGCAACAAAGGGCTCAATTAAAAGCATGTGATGTTTTCAGACAGTTTTTACAATAAAATTATAGGTCCTCGCGATAATTTTTAAGTTCCGCGCTGGAATCTGTAAAAAAACGTGAAAAGTCTGAATAAAAGGTAGAAATTTCGAACATTCTGGCTTATATCTCAAGAACGGTACGTCAGAATGTGGCCTCAAATGTATTAGTTGAAAGCTTGTTTTGTCTTATTTGTTATTAAATAATAAAAAATATAGGTCCTCGCGATAAATTTTAAGTTCCATGCTGGAATCTGTTAAAAAACGTGAAAAGTCTGAAAAAAAGGTCAAAATTTCGAACATTCTGGCTTATATCTCCAGAACGGTACGTCAGAATGTGGCCTAATATGAATTAAATGAAAGCTAGTTTTGTCTTATGTGTTATTATGTAATAAAAAATATAGGTCCTCGCGACAAATTTTAAGTTCCGCGCTGGAATCTGCTAAAAAACGTGAAAAGTCTGAAAAAAAGGTCGAAATTTCGAACATTCTGGCTTATATATCCAGAACGGTACGTCAGAATGTGGCCTAAAATGAATTAAATGAAAGTTAATTTTGTCTAATGTGTTATTAAATAATAAAAAATATAGGTCCTGGCGATAGATTTCAAGTTCCAGGGCAAAGATTGTCTTAAAATCGGACCCTTCCTCAAGGCAATACTTGAGGAAGGTCATAACTCAAGGACGGTTTGGAATTTCGGACTTTTGATAGTGTTCCTGGTATTTTCCGGCAATTTTACTTGGGGTCATCTCTCTTCAATTTTTCGCTATCTCTTACCGTTTCGCCTAAACAATTCCTGCACACAAAGCCACAAAGCCCGTCCATATTTCTCATTTATATAATAATAATAATAATAATAATAATGCTTTTTCTTTGTGTTATTATGTCACAATTTTAGTGGGTAGCGCAGAATCATAGGACTTTACCACTTTAATTTACAATATCTTATATTATTTTTTTGCCTATGATTCTGCCACTGGTCGCTGCTTCACATTAAAGCAGCTACTCATTTTTCCTCACGAGGTATGAGTGGACCCCGAACATCCAAGTACAGAGCAGAAAAAATCCTCCCCCGCTGGGAATCGAACCCAGGTCACCATGTGTGCAATGCCTAGCGCGCTAACTCGCTCTGCCACAGTGACTACCATATTTCTCATTTATATATAGAGAAGATTGAGGTACCTCTTTGCCATTCAACGGAACTAACACTGCAGAATGAATTGAATTTCTTCACATATATATATTTATACAGGGTGGTCCAGAAAGTTTGCACCAAAATGATAGGGGTAATAAAAGAGACCATTTCCAACAAAAATATTCCCGGACATTTTCCTTTATTTTTTGTCGTTTTCAAAATGGCGGCCAAAACGTGTGTTTTTCAAATATTCCGACTTTGGTTGGCTTTTGATTTTTTTATTTTTTTTTTTCTGTACCACCTAGAAAAAAACGGATTGCATTTTTGAATTGAAAATAAAATTTTAATTAAAATAAGTGAAATTAACCCGTTCAATGTTTTAATGATCATGCTCATTTAGGCTGTCAACGTTCTGAACGCACATATTTGAAAAACACACGTTTTGGCCGCCATTTTGAAAACGACAAAAAATAAAGGAAAATGTCCGGGAATATTTTTGTTAGAAATGTTTTCTTTTATTACCCTTATCATTTTGGTGCAAACTTTCTGGACCGCCCTGTATACAGGGTGTCCCACCAAACTTGGACACCTCAAATTACTCGGCTCCTGAAAGAGTTTTTGAAAAATAAAAAAATCTAGGGTACATGTGCTAATTATGCGGTTTCAGTTATGAAATTTTTTTTATACAGGGTGGTTCAAAAGTCAGAAATTGAGGTGACAACTTTCGATTTTTAAATGGATCGACCTGAATTTTATTTGATAATTTTACTTCTAAATAATTCCTGAGTACTTTTTTAAACAAAAATATTACATACAGGGTGGTTTTTTTTTCGACCAATTTTTTTTCTAAATCTTGAATAACTCAAGTTCGGTTAATTTTTTCGATAACAAGAATAGAATGTGTTTGTGTAATGAATACACGCACTTTCAATTGGCATCAAAAAAATTTATACAGGGTGGTTCACAAGTGAAATAGTGACTTGATTTTTTTTAAAACCGAGTTTTTTTAATTTTTTATTTAGGATTAATAATTCTCGTCTAATTTTACACATTTTTCGTTAGTCATATCGAAAAACAAAACTAAAGTGTTGTACAGGATGAGACATAATTTTTTTGTAACACCCTGTATATGGGCAGTCAAAGAGACGCAAAATTAAATATAAAGACTAAATATGCAAGAAAAACTTTGATTTTTAATTAAACTAAAAAGTTATGGTTTTTTAACTAATATTGTCGCATGGACCACCCTGTAGATATTGTCTTAAACTATCATGTAGGTACTCTAAGTTGTATAAAATTCAACGAACACTTCGAATCATGTGGGAAAAACAAGTAAAAAACACGAATTTGAAGCCATTTTCAATTTGGTGTCCACACTGAATGATTTTAAAACTTGAAATAAAAAGTAGGTAGGTGTAGACACAAAATTGAGCATGGCTTTTTGAATTCATTTTTTTTTCTTTCAGATTTGGACTCCTCGTTGAATTTTAGACAGTTTCGACTACCCATATGATGGTTTAAGAAAATATCTACAGGGTGGTCCATGCGATAATATTAGTTAAAACACCATAACTTTTTAGTTTAATTAAAAATCAAAGTTTTTCTTGCATATTTAGTCTTTATATTTAATTTTGCATCTCTTTGACTGCCCATATACAGGGTGTTATAAAAAAATTATGTCTCACCCTGTACAACACTTTAGTTTTGTTCTTCGATATGACTAACGAAAAATGTGTAAAATTAGACGAGAATTATTAATCCTAAATAAAAAATTAAAAAAACTCGGTTTTCAAAAAAATCAAGTCATTATTTCACTTGTGAACCACCCTGTATAATTTTTTTTGATGCCAATTGAAAGTGCGTGTATTCATTACACAAACACATTCTATTCTTGTTATCGAAAAAATTAACCGAACTTGAGTTATTCAAGATTTAGAAAAAAAATTGGTCGAAAAAAAACCACCCTGTATGTAATATTTTTGTTTAAAAAAGTACTCAAGAATCATTTAGAAGTAAAATTATCAAATAAAATTCAGGTCGATCCATTTAAAAATCGAAAGTTGACACCTCAATTTCTGACTTTTGAACCACCCTGTATAAAAAAAGTTTCATAACTGAAACCGCATAATTAGCACATGTACCTTAGATTTTTTTATTTTTCAAAAACTCTTTCAGGGGCCGAGTAATTTGAGGTGTCCAAGTTTGGTGGGACACCCTGTATATATAAGTTCTCTCCACTGGGTTCCTCTGGAAGCTGACCAGAGTCTCTCTGGAGGTGTCATGTCACCCCGTGGTTCCGATACAGAAACACTGTGATGCAATCCCATAACATACACTGGACGACACATAAACTTGGACACATCTTATTCTCCATTTAACTCCTCGCACTAAAAATGCGCAGGATGAATGCGCACATGACGGAAAAATCAAATATAAACGTACCCATTAGCACACTCAAAAACACACTCCGGTATAGGTATGACAGGGTTATTAGAAACAGTACATGTCAGAAATGTACGCAAATGAGTAAAATGTAAGCAATGGTTAATGTGCGCAAATGGTCACAAGGTAAGCATAGGTTAATGTGCGCAAATGGCTACAAGGTAAGCAAGGGTTAATGTACGCAAATGGTCCACCCCAGCAGCTTTCATTAATTCAGGCCTTATTGTCTTCATCGGGGAAAATTCAAGAACTGATTCAGAGTTGTGACTTTTTTTATTTGTTCCCTAAGTTATTTGATAATTTGACCACCTAATAATGGCACCAAAACAATCACTGGAGTAATGAGGCCCTATAGTCATCATCGGGCAATATAAAGAAAAGTCCATTATTAATAATAATAACACACTTTAGTGGAGGTAACCACTAGGCGAGGTCAATGCTCAAAGCATTTTCTACCACCTTACCCTCAAAATCTTATTATTATGTGGCCACAAACTCAAATTAATGTGGGAAAATTCATGCATTTGGTGAGATTCGAACCAACGGATCACTACTCTATCTGGATTATTATCAGACTAGCGTGTTAACCACTTCACTACCATTATTATCACTACTTTTTTTTCTGCACTCCTGTCCCTTTTTTTGACGTTGAGTATACAATACACATACAAACGTGCAGAGCAGAGAACAGAACCAAATCCTGGTCATTTATCATCTGCCTTGTCCACACCCGAGACTATCCCATGTAGATATTATGGCACCAAGTATGTCTTGTTTGCACAAAATTTGCAAGTTTTTCGCATACATTTTAACCAAGTGACAAATGGCTAGTACATATCGATATGAAGGATTATTGTTACCTACATACATTTGCAAATTTTATGCGATAATTCTTGACAGAGATCAAGCACTCTCCAGATTCCAGATCGAAGTATTAGAGCATGACCGACAGCTATCCAACTCATGAATAAAATTCGCAATTTTTGAATAAGATTGATATTGTTCGAAATCAATGTATGCTAGAAATTCGCGATAATTTTGGCTCACAATTAATAAACAAAATAAAATCAACACATTACTTTAAAATCAAACAGTAGTTAGTGGCTTTAACTACTCTTAATATTACTAGGTATTGTGTCTAAAGTCCTAAAAGGTAATAATAATACCAATGATGTCCATAAATTAACTTATAATAATTATTATAATGGAGATTTTCAAATAGAAATTTGGGGATAATAAATATTCATAATATTAATAATGTGATTTTTTTTCCCTTTAAAATTGAGTCCTTAGATTTCCTCATTGGTATAAATTATAATTTAACTACCCACGTTATCTATATATGTATGGATTTTAAAGTCACAAAAAGGGTAATGTCAACGTTGTCCAAGTGTTGTTACATTTCTAAAAATGAACTTACTACTTGAAGATAGACATTTCCCCGGACGGTCAATATCAAAAGACTACATCAAGATAGCCCTACAGGCACGTCCAATGTGAGACATTTATGTCTTAAGGCTCCACTGAACATAAAAGTCTAATGTTCCTGGGTTAAAATATTACCAAGTTTTACCAAATATGTATATGAGAGATTCAGGAATATTAGTTTTTTGAAGCCCGTCTAGTTTAGTTGGTAAGATATTACAGCATAGATATTACCGGGCATTTATATAATGTAAAGATGTTACTTGGTAATATTAGGTGCTTCAATAAGTTAAAGTTGACACGATAAATAGACCAGACATGGTTGGTTCAACGCCCCAATCTGAAATCTAGATCAATAAGGCCCGTCATCCTAGGTTTTTGATGTTTTGCTATCTTGAATAGCTCATCGGGTTCATATTTCATGTCATAAAGTTATTACAATTCTGAGCTTGAAACCAGAGCTTTCTTCTGGTGACAACGCACAATGCTTCACAGATAACTTGAACATTAAACTGTTGGGAAATTGTTTAAATTAGTTATTTTATCACAACTTTCTTTTCCACCCAAACCTTAAATCGACCACGATGGACAACTGCAAGAAAAAGTGTTCTGAGTAAAGGCTTTGTAAACTTTTGTCCACATCGTAATTATCTAACATTGCCTCTGTCTGAACAATACCTTAACATCATATGACTCATCAATCTCGGGTCAACACCATTCCCGCACCTGCATAAATCAAACCTGCCTGAGTAGAGACGACTACAAGCAGAACTTGGATTATGATTTGTCACATTTACCACAAAGGCAATACCCTTAATTTCCAATGTTGGACACGTTAAGCAATAAAAAAAAATTGTTTAATTGATAACTATTTTAATAATACTAAATTGTTAAGTTTGGATTCGACTGAATAGTTAATACTCTTACCAACTTATTACGAAAGAGTTAACGGATATGAAGTTAAACCTATTGAAAACTAAATCCAATAATGCTCTTACATAACTTCTACATAAGAGTAGGAAAATTTGAAGCACTAAAACAGCAAGCATGGAGCACACTACAATCACAACTACTATGTATAGAACTACAGCTCTGCTTGTATACCTCACTCCTAGTCATAAACGTAAGGAATAAATAAAGCCGAAAAAATAAATTTATACCACAGCATAAATGCGTAGTGTAAGTACCTCAAGCTAGAAATGTAACTAAATAGAAGATAATACCTACTAAAAATATGACTCGCATGGCACCAAATTGTATAAAATAACAAGGAAAAAGAAAATAACAATAAAATAAGCACGATTATCATTACCAAAATCTGAGAGTTTATGACATAAAACATAAATAAGTAATAATAAAACTGAGGAGAAAGACAGAATCACGCAATAAACCCAAACACAAAAGTAAATCTAAATGAAGAAAATATTAAAAATGGTGAAGTTCTATTTGTTGTGTTGGTAGTTGGTACTGCGCTGTGCCTTTATGGGCATAAGGTTACAGGGTGTAAAACATGTTACCTCTACATATACATATAGGTGTCTAATTGTCTATACTGTCTATAGGACGTAAAGTAAAACAGACAACAGAGATATAATAATAACACTTTATTTATAATGCCCAATCAGGACTAATTATCTATTTAATTGAGTCTCATTATTCCAGCAGTAAGCGCAAGACGTATTATTATTTAGTCAAAATCCCATATGGGAGGATAATGTCATGTCCGCGGATAGGTTCGAACAGCAACTTCTGGTATTAGCTACCAGAAAAAAAGAATACATCAGTTCTTGTAAGATCGATGAACATTTAACGTCCAGTGAGGTCAAGCCATAGTACGTGACATTAGATGAACCCTCATCCCTGTGTTTATGTTTATTAGTGGATGCTCCAAAACTCGAACTTTATGATTCTAACTTTTCCCGAACTAAACCTTTAAGATTCCGTACCAAGGCAAGATAGAATCACCCTGTATATGACAAAGTTCAAAGCAACCTAAAGAGACAGGCAATAATTATAATTTCACTTTGGAATTTGACTTCATGACTTGTCCCCAACCTCCTGCGTTTATGATCCAACAATTTATCCAATGTTCTCCTTTGTGGACCAGATTACTGTTGCAACTGATCTGTTGGTTTATGAAATCTCTTTTATCAGAAATAAATATCGCTCCGACTTTGAAAGTTCTATGCCGAAATCTTGAGCCTATTCTTTCCAAAGTTCAATTTCGGTTACAAACATTCAAGGAGATAGAAAGTGGAGTAAGGAGATTATAAATGAAGTATCTTAAGTCAAAGTAATGTTTTTGTTGTTGTCATTATACCTATACACATATCGTACATACATACATAGATACATGTTGAGAATTGGACTTAACTATGCTTAATGTTTATGTATGTACCTACTTTTGACATGCACCAGCATAATATGAGCTCATGATTGTTATTTGATACCATAGCTTTATGAAATTGGCGAAGAACCAGATAACATTCTTGTATCACAAGCATAAGAATGCTATTGAATTGTCATGTAATCTAATAAAAGCTATTAAGGACATGAAGGACAATGTAATACTTGTACATTTTATCTTGCATGTGACATAATATTGTACATATCTATGTATGTTTGTATCTAGCCATTTTAAATTGTAGACAGCAATTGTAACTACTCGTTTCTTTTTAAAATATGACCGGGAAAGCCAAAATTGTAATCAATATAAATTTAGTTTGAGTCGAGAAAAGTTATCATAATTTGTTTAATCACAATCGGGATATGAGAATTAACCAAACTCGCTTTGATAATATTTGACTCTTGAACCATCGACCTCGAGATTACAAGTCAAGCTACTGAGGGCGGTTTTAGTCCGAAGTGTTATGAACTTGTTTACTGTATTCTTATACAAAAGTAACGAATTAACTTTGTGGTCCATTGATAAAAAGTTTTGAATTTAAGTCGGGCTCAGAGAAGTAGGCAATGGAAATACGGCGTATCTTTTTACCCTCAATGCCTAACATTCAGAACACAAAGATAGGCACCGTTTTTTCGCACTTGGAACTATGAATTTGAGAGCCTAAACCTGGTACCAGGTCAAATCCGTCAAATGGATAAACCCCATGATGAAATTCATGAAGAATATGGAGATGTTTGTGGAACTAATTCATCATAAAATATATGTTTGAAAAAATCAAAAAAATCTGTAACCGTACGCATTGAATGCGCGCGATTTGCAATGACAGAGCGCACGGCCCGTGACATATTTGAAGAAACCGAAAGTGTAATTATACATAGCAACGAAGTGAATGTAATAAAGAGCGTAGATGACACATTTGTAGCGCATCGAGGTAATAATATTTCTTGATTCTAATCCAAAATGTACTAAAACATTTGTTTTTAATGTTATTAACATACAAGACGAAACCCCACGAACATAGCGAGCAAAAGTCGAAGTGACATGATTATGTTTTTGGATTTTACTCAATGTACTTGAGCAAGACTTTGTCTCTCTTGGAATTGAAGCAAGGACTATTTGGGAGAAATAGTTACGAGTAAAAACCAAACTGTCCCTAGATAAGGTGCGTTGTGATTGGTGGGAAGTCTGAGATGTTATCTTGGTTGTAATCTCATTTTATAATTGGGCGCTTAGTATGGGAATCCGGTGTTCAAAGACATTTACAAAAGAAGCTTTTATAAGGATGGGCAAGATGGTACGAGAGGAAACTGCGCTTAGAAAGTTTCTTATAGAAGCACAATTTTAGAAACCTAATTTTGAACATTTTTCGCATTTTAACCCAGCACATGGACATACATTTCTTTCGCAAACAAAGATTGGGGTATATAATTGTATAATATATACATATGGATTGGCTTTAATACGTGGTCGGCCTAAGGTACGCTTATGTCTCTAAGTGTAATATAAGTATCTGATCACTTCATAAATGCAATATCACATACATAAAATAATAATAAATAATATTTTTATATGTTTAGTTAAAATAAAAATTGAAACGAAAAATTTAAGTAAATGTTTAGTCAACTAAAAATTGTTTTGCTTCGTGCTGCTGTTGTGAATCCATTCATGTTTTATTATTATTAAATGAAAAACCGCGGATGTGTTTATTTCGTGGGGATATTTTTTCTTTCGTTTCTAATTCAAATAATTAGTCATACTGTTGGGCGTGGCAATCTTTGCCTATCATAATCATGCGAGATATTTGACCCATGATAAGTATCATTGTGTGTTTTTGTGTCTCTGTGAGTTCTGGTTTATTTCTTCATTTCTCTTCTGACACGCTTCTTCTTCCTCCCTCTTCAATTTCTTCTTCTTCTCTGTCTGTTTCTTCCTCATCAACCCCCTTCATTGTCATTCTTCTTCTACTCCTCTGTCGTATTTCTTCTTCTTTTTCTCAAATTCAACTACACTTTCTTCTTCTTTATCTCCATGTGTGAAGCGTCAGTTCCGTAAAAATGAGTGATCATTACAAGGAGTATAGATAATGATCTATACATTATGATTTTTTTTTTTCGTCTAATAAAATTACAGAATCATTTGTCAGTAGCAATCATAAAGTACAGCAAATATGAGTGCTTGAGCTATCTCTAGTTGAG
The DNA here is from genome assembly GCA_024516035.1 of Bactericera cockerelli. Taxonomy (NCBI): domain Eukaryota; kingdom Metazoa; phylum Arthropoda; class Insecta; order Hemiptera; family Triozidae; genus Bactericera; species Bactericera cockerelli. The sequence continues at coordinate 39,707,415 of CM044956.1, forward strand.
ATCGCGCTTTAGTAGAAACCGTATACGTAGCTCAAAACAAGTGATACCATATAATTATGTGTCTTGAGCAATAACAGATCCCTTCAAAGAGAATATTGGGAAACAACGTAGTTCTGTTATAATACTGGATAGGTAAATATTTTTTTTGCTGATAACAGCAATAACTTCTTTTCTATCAAATAAGAATCTGTGAAAGGAAAGATATTGGAATTCCCGAAACCCGATGTCCCGATCTCAAAATTCAACACCACCAAACACCATCTTCCCCTAACTCCAACTCCCCCAACCCTATCTTTTACAAACTCCATCCCCCTTTCCAAAATAACATCTCCTCCAAACAATAACTTCCACCAACACCATCTCTTTCAACTTGACTCTCTTCCCAATTCCTCCAAACCCCATCTCCTATTGAGATTGACACACTTCTTCACGGAACGCCCGTCTTCATGTCTTCACATATTACCATTCCAACATTACGCTATGAAATTTCCGCTATGACTCATAGACAATGTGTTTCATTCATAAGATGCTATGATGCTACTACAGCATCATTGTCATGTTCATTATGACCATCATCCTTGGCATGATCATCAGCATCATATCATGATTAGTCTAGTTACTTGCGCGGTGTACCACGGTTTCAATTGAAATCATGATTGAATTGTTCTCAGAATCCACCGCAATCATCCCACGTCTTCAACTGCTGGACGGGCGAGTGTATCATTACCAGCAGGATCATTTACATGTTCTGCGAATAACTCAGGAAATGCCTTTTTGTGTTCCTTTTTAATTTCATAAATGTTTTGTGGAGAACAACTGCATCGTTAAGGGACTCGCTTCTTTATGATTGATCATTAGATCATCACATTTGAGATTTGGAAGGGATGGAGCTTGGAGAGCTAGGGTTGGCGCAAGTTTTCCGGAAAATGATCGCCAGTCGCCTTGGAATTCTGAGGTTCGGGATAGAATCTAGGATGGAATAAAATTATCAAACTGGCTCAGGAACCTAAGTTTGAAAGAAGTTAGACACTGTCTACTTGAGAGTTTAACTGATTATCAGAGGCTTTTTTTCAAATTATTGTTGTGAAATTTTGTGTAAAATATGCGTCGTACATTGATTATTTCATTGTGTAACAATGAAGTTCCTTACTATTTATTTTACTTTTACGTATTTTTTGCTCTTTTGAGGTTCTCTAGCTCTAGTTTCACCACTCTCATAAGTAACTACAATATCGTGGAAATTATTAAACATCATTCAGATTTTATGACAAAAATAGCTTTGGAAAGTACTCGTCATTTTTTTTCTTCTGTTTAGAGCAGACTTTCGTCGTAGACTATTTTCTTTAGCTAAATGCAAACAGTTCTTTCATCAATTGTATGATTTGGTCCCACATGTATCACCATTACGTCTAATGTTCACCTACTCATTCAAGTATTTTGGTTCACTTGTTCATGAGCAGTGTTGTTTTTGTAGAATTCAAGATCATGATTACTTGTAACTGCGCCACCCACTCATCTCAGTCTTCACAAGATTCTAACAAGGACTCTGCTAATAATTCAGCGAATCCGATCATTTACGATTATTACTCACCAACATGAGATGCCCCTCGGGGGATTCGATTTTCCGGTTTTATGGATTGAGCAAACAAGAATTCTATATTAGTTAATTTTATGGGTATTGTATTATCAGTATTATGGATGATAGTAAGAACAAACATGAAATATATTTTTGATTTGTTATATATGTATGTATATTAAATAGTTTGATGATTGGTTCACTTAGTGTGGATTATTATATTAAGGTAGTAATATACATATTTGTCCATGAAAAATTAGCATCGATAGTATTAAATTACAATAAAACAACAACAACAACAAGACTGCAATAAAACTGCACGACTCCAGACAGACAGTTCTGAAAGTTCATCAGAATTCTCATGATTCATAAGATCATAAGTCAGGAATGAGCAATTACAATACATACATCATTATGCAAGCTAACAACTCAACAGAAACATCCATACAAGTACATATATTGTATCCAAAATCCAATCCCCTTATTACAGAAGAACTTGCAAAATTAAGACGGAATTTGTATGTACAATGTACACATAGTATATTGCATTTTCATGTGCCTCGGATAGTTCTGGAATTATTCTGACTCATCACAATTACTCATAGTGGTGGGGAAGAATGTATGACTTCAATTGCGTTCAGTCTATGGTGACTGTCTACTTACGTCATATTGAAGTAAAAGTTTACTTTATTTAATACAATTTTTACAGAATGTTGTGTAAGAATCACGAGTTCTCTTATGTATTATCATGGGTTTTACCTATTTGCACACTCTATGCACAGTATGGATTTCCTTGTAGTTGTGGATTTCGATAAGTGTCTTCACTTAAAGCATATTAAATAGTAGTAGTGAGCGAGTTTGAGTAGTTGTGATATATCACGTTTGTGGTTAACACAAATATGATAAAATTTTCAACGTATTAAATAGTAAAATTATTGACTGTATTTGTCTATGTATGAGATATTGAAATGAGAAGCGTATCAGATCCATCTAAAGAACGCGTCACCAGAATGCTTCTTCTACTCAACTTAACAAACGCAACGACAACTATAAAAAAAAAACTAAACTCACAAAACTACTTGACTCATTTACCAAAGTAATATTTCCAAGTATCAGTGGGAGTCTCCTCTCTAGAATTGAGCACTATGATTACACAATACACAATAAATATCTTCATAAAAAAAAATCTTCGAAAATTTCAAGTAATAATTTGAACTTCACTTGGTACCCCATGCAGCGTTCTCCTATCTGGCATCTTAGGACAGCCATTTGGTTTCGAGTTCGTTATTGCTAGAGCCATGAAATTTGGTTGTGTACCATTCATTAGAATTACAAGGAGTGTGTATCTGGTGTAGGTACCAGCATGTGAATAAATTGTTCTTTTTTTTTTCGATGCCAAATCAACGTAGGAGTTTAACTTCTGAAATGCTAATGAGCGTGTAGCGTTGAGCAACTCTGAAATTCTAAATGATCAAGGAGATGTGAACACTTCCTGCATTTGCATGTGTTATAATAACTAACAAACCTATTCATTGTAACTATTATACAATTGGTTAAAAACTGTTGTAAAGTTTATGATTCAAAAGGAGGCTGGTATTTAATAGTCATCATTTAGTATTAGTATTTTTACAGTGTTGTGGTCAGACAATTATATTGCTAACTGTATAAATATAGAAATTATGGAAAAGGTGTACTTATCAAGAACAAAGTTCAATTACCTATAATGAGAAAAAATAGTTTCAGCTCGAAATTCAACCAGCAATCGGGGAATCAAGAAATCATCACTTTGACTCCAGATAAAAAAGAAACTTGGAATACACCTGAAACCAATCTTGGTTTTCCAGATAAGATTTGCATAAATTAAATGAAGACAAAACAAGCACTATAGTTCTCTGTTTCATAATTTACTTGTACCATATGCACAGTTTCAGGTTATTCAATGTCTCTATTGTTTCTGCCCTACCACTCATTGGTCTCGTAATACTCTTTCATGTCCAATTTCCTGTTGGAAATAAAACCCTTCTCTTAATTGATGCACTAAAAATATTAAAAGCCTCTTGTAAAATAGTACGAGTACCGACAACATGCTATAAAACTAATTGAACTAATAGGTACTGTATTTGTTAAGAGGAACAATAAACTTAAATTGAAACATAGAGCGTGCTACAACGCAATGACGAGGGTTTAGCAGCACTCAAACAAATAAATAATATAAACCGTACCTCAAAGAATAGTAAAGCAAGTAATAAAATTTGTGCAAGCTATTGTTAGAGTAGATATTAGTGGTCATCTAGCCAAAACAACGTTGAACTTACAATTAGTAAATAAGTAATCAAGTCGAAAATAACATGGAACCATAATAATAACATTAGTTTTCATAATAATACCAAAGGAAAAAAAAAACACTTTGATGTTGAACTTGATGAAAGGGACTTTCGTTAGCGTAACACAGTTACCAATAAATCCAACATATTGGACTTAATAAAAACAACTAGGTACTGAATCCATTGTAAAGAAAACAGAAAAAATATATGAATTTATTATAATAATATATACATGTATGATCTTTTTAAGAGTAATTTAGTAAAATATTACTTTACTACATTCAAAGTTAGCACAACATGTACCTGTAATAAAGTAACTCGTATAGCTTAAACAACATTGAAACTAGACTAAATAGTGATTTAGAAAACAGATTTGAAACTACACAAGCAGAAGGTAACATTCAACAGACAAACATCATTGAATCTAGAAAACAAACAGATATTAATGTAATGGACAAAGTACTTACTTCAGTTTGGTAACTTTGTGTCTATCCTTCATGTACCTAGTACTTCTACCTCCTCTTGGCACTTATAAGAAATCGGTCTGGGCTTCTCACTAATGGATTGAACTTGTAATGAGCAAGATGAATTGTTTGCCAGACATGCAGCCGTCAGACCCGGTGTCCATCATGGCTGTGGTTCCTATGATGATAATTATGATAGTTATTTGAATGGTAAAATGGTTTAAATAATGATACTTATCGCCTATGATGAGTATGATGGTATAAATAATAATGATACTGTTGATAGTCATTATAGTTGTCTTAAGATAGGCGTAATGACCCGAACCGTTCCACGGCAGTCTCATTAAACAAATTGAAAAATGACCCTCTCAGATCTCGGCAATGATGTTTACACGAAGTCTGGAAGTACTTCTCAAATAAATGTAATGCTTTCAGTATTAACACTATTAACCCTCTTTGGAAAATAATCAAGTGAAACGAGAGACAAGAGTTAGTCCAGTTGCAAAAACAACTTCACTCTGAAATTCTAAATGATCAATGAGATGTGCACGTACTTTTTGTATTTGCATGTGTTATAATTTATAGGTAATACTAGTTAACTATCATACCTATTAATTGTAACTGTTCTACATTAAAAAAAAAAACTGTCGTAAAGCTCATAATTAAAATGAAGGCTGACATTTAATAGTAATTTAATATAAGTATTTTTACAGTTGTGGTCTTTCTTGCAATGATTTTTTTAACTGTAGAAATATAGAAATTATGGAAAACGTGTACTAATGAAGAACAAAATTCTGTACTAATCCGAAAAAAATAGCTGCGATCCGGGGTTTACTATTCATTGTATTTACATGATGTATTTTTCATCTCTTAAAATATTGAATTCAGATATTATAATAATTATATCAAAATTTATCATTTATCAATAAAATTTCATTATCACTGTTTCAATAAAGGATAGAGATTAAGAAAGCTTTCATTGAAGGTAATGGTTACCTCTCGTACCTATCATAGCGAGAGAGTAACTGTTGAAGTCCAAAGTATCCAGTATCCATACTGGATTCTAGGGTTAACAACTTCGTCTTAATGAATACTTAGCTAATGATGTTTTAACTTTGAGCTTAAACTCATCTATAATACTTAAAATGTTATGTATAGTGAACTTGTGGTCTTGTGCTTACCTGTGCCTACATGAAGCTACATTACTTGTGTAGCATGCGTCCACTAAAACTTCGAAAAAGAAATTTAGTTTTGAATCTTGAAACATACATATACCTATTTATATTTTAATATGGGTTTCATATTAACGTCGCTTTCAACTGCATGGTCATATCATGACGGGAGTGTTTCCCTTCATTCACAGGAAACTCACAAACCCTACCCAAATTAATATCACCCAGACTGGGTTTAACTGGAATACCAGCATCACGATGACTTCACCTCGCTGGACGTTGCTCAACTTCGGCGACCCTACGAGTACCGGTGAATTCAACGCACCATCGACGCTGGCTCATACATATGAGTATGATATGAACAATTCAAAAATATATTGTACCTGTCAAAAAAGTTGTTGTAATTCAAATAAAATAGCTGTACTTACTTACCTGGTCTGGAAAATCCTTTTCACCTAATTTACAACAATTCAATCGGAAGTCCGTTCAATGCATTGTGTGGCAAAATCGCTCCTACTGTAGGTACCACAAATCCAGATGTAGGTAATTTTTAGTAAACCCATTACGTTTATCTCAAAAACTTAAGTGGGAACTTCCATCAACCTCATCCTCAATTCGGTAGGAAAGTAATAATTTCACGCGAATTTCAGATTCCAAAATGTGTTTTGGATAATTAGATGGTTCCGTGTACGGTCGCCCTGTGGGGTTTTGTGCCCATCACTCAAACAGAAGTTTCGGATGATGACTGACACCTCCTTGTAGTACTCCGCACTACACATGCCTCACTTGGGGAATCTTTTTGCAATCAAAATGTCAAATTTTATTGAAATTAACATAAGACCTTGATCGAAGGCATTGTATAGATCTCAACTATCTAAATAAACGGTGAAATTTATTCTAAAATTCTCTGATACTCGGCTATACATACGCTGTAAAAGAATAAAATATGTAATTATTACCATATTCTTTTGATTAAATATTTAATAATAATAAGACGAAGTTTGATATTTTTTTTACATGAAAGTATAGAAAATCTATGAGCTCCAACATGACATGCCGGTATATCATGTGGCAGTCAGTGAACTAGGAGGAACATGTTATTAAGTGTAATTTGTGGAATTATTTTTGGCCAAGAGTCAATACATATTTAATGGTCTTCTACTTTCGGGTACCCAACGTACGTGAGCCTCTCCCTCCAGGTATTCATTGTTTCAGAGGTATTTCATAAGATAGTTGTAACTTGCTGTTAAATTTATAGAAGGTACGAGTACTTTAGTTTATAGGACGTTGCCTCGTTGCTGATCCTATGTTGCTTTTGCTGAGATTTTTGTTGGATATAAATATCTGAACATTGTTCTCTTTATGGTTTATATGAAAGTCCATCCATTTACCCATCTCACGCACAATGCAAGTCTAATCCGCATTTTCAAAACACAATTTTGAGTGGTCTGACATTGTGTAGTGAAATATGCATTCAAACTCTTGTCTCGCAAACTTCACCCATCATGGTTTGGGTCGGAAATGTCTTGTTCATTATGAGGAAGGAAACAGAATTTTTCATTAGAAAATTCTGCCAAATCTGGGATTTGAACGCGCAACCTCTTGTACATGAGCAGTTTGCAGAAGTCCCTTGATGATAGCAGAAGAGCAGAAGTCCCTTCTGATTCTTAATTCTGTCATAATAGAATATGGTTCATTGTTAATACCTAAATTAGTGAAGTTAAGTTGTGAAAGTACTTGTTAACTTTTTAAGGGAGTTGGAAACCATGATTTTTATTAATAAAAAAAAAATCATCATCATATTTGTATGAATTACAAGAGAAAAGTCAGACACTCCCTCAAGTCGGAGTTTCAACCAATCACAGCGTACTAAAGTCCGAGTTGAGGGACGGTCTGGCTTATCTTAACTTTTATCCTGTTTTATAATTCGGCCCTTATTGACCGAGCGAATTAGTTGGTTTGTTTTCGTAGATCAGTGCAAGTATCTATCTAGAATATCTAGACGGACGGTAGAACCTCAGGCCACGTTCCAACTTCTGAGCACGTGTGCATAATTGTATATCTGTATTTTTTTTTTTTTTTTTTTTTTTTTTTTTTAACAACATTTCCATTTATTTGACAAATATAAATTATAACAATATAAAATAATAATAGAAAGGTATACCCGTCTTCAAAGTTAAAAACTGTGAAGAAGACGGGGAGTTTGTTTTATAATTAGGTATATATATAAAAAAAAAAAAATTACTATTTTATTTGATATTATTTATATGAATTAACATAAATAAATATTATTTAATTCCAAGTATTTATCAGTTTCTAAAAATAATTTAAATAAAGGTTTTAAATTTCTCTTAATCTGTAAATCAGGTATATCAATCAGTTCCCTTGGTAATTCATTTAATAAAATAGTATGTAAGTAAATAAAATGTTTTTTCATGACATTGAAATGAACTGGCAAAACTGTTGCTTGACCATTTTGTCTTGTTCTTGATTGTACTCTTGGAACAATGTCTTTACTTTTATATTTATTCATGAAGTATATTATTTTAAATAAATAAATTTCTTTTAGTTTAAAAACATCAAATTCTTTGTACAATTGAGCAGACGAAAACATTCTATCCTTTTTTAATATTATTCTTAGAAGTATATTTTGAGTTGTTTCTAAAGTTTTTAAAGCAGTTTTATTAGCACTACCCCAGGCAATAATTCCATATTGAAGAATGCTTTGTACAAATGAAAAGTACAGCATTTTTGTTAAATCTAAATCATTTATTTTCGTTACTTTTGAAAATATGTGAATTAATTTACGTAATTTTGAGTTTAATTTTATTATATGTGAGTCCCATTTAAAGTTATTATCAACATCAATTCCTAAGTATGTAAATTTATCTACCCTTTTTAATGTTATACAATTACATGAAATGTCTGTGTACGTATTAGAACATGAATGAATTGTTATTTTTGAATCATGTGGTTGACCTTTTTTAGTTAAAGAAATGGTCATATATGTTGTTTTTTCTGGGCTTATGTGAAGATAAAGTGATTTGAACCATTTATTAATGCTGTTGATGTCAGTGTTTGCTTGCTCATGTATATTGTTCCAATTTTTGCCTGTGTAAATTAAGAGAGTGTCATCTGCAAATGTGTATATTTTGGCTGAACTAATAAGTGTAATGTTATTAGTATAAAGTAAATAAAACAAAGGTGATAGACAAGTTCCTTGACTAAGACCAAAAATTGATGTTGTACAGTCACTTATTTCATTATTTAGTTTTACATTTTGTTTTCTGTTTGATAGGTAAGAGTTAATCCAATTTAGAACATTATTTCTTATGTTAATATTGTTAAGTATTTTTAATAAACTTTCTTTTTCTACGCAATCAAAAGCTTTTTTAATATCTAAAGATATTGCTATAATTTTATCATTATTATTTAATGCATTCATTATATAAGATGAAAAAGAATGTAAAGCATCATCTGTTCCCATTTTTCTTCTGAATCCGAATTGATTATCATTTAATATATGGTTACATTCTAAGAACTGTTCAATTCTATTTTTAACAACTTTTTCGAAAATTTTCCCTATTATCGATGTTAGAGATATTGGACGATAATTACCCAAATCAGTTGATTCACCTTTTTTAAAAATGGGAACAATGGTAGCTTGTTTTAAAACATCAGGAAAAATATTTGATGAAAAACTTAGATTTATTATGTGAACTAAAACTTTGATTATATAAGGTTTTATTAATTTTAGTATTTTGCTTTTTATTTGATCCGAACCAGGAGTAGTTCTATTTTTGAATTGATCAATTATTTTACTAATTTCGTCTTCAGTAACCGGCATGAATTAAACTATATCAAACACATGTTAATTCTTTCTTTCCAACAATATTATTAAAAGTTTGGAGGATGTGCCAATTTCACCAACCACGAGAATCTAGCACGAGTACCACCTTTCATTTCTCTCTCTCTTTCTCTTCTCGATCGATCTGTTTTTTGATCTCTAAGCCACAAGAATAGGTTCAAAAGTTTAAGAAAAGCTCCTTTCTATTATTCAATGAAATGAAAAAGATTTTATCAGTAAAAAGTTCATAATCCTTGAAATCCAAATACCTGCTAATACGTTTCCTTAAATTAAAAAAAAATTGAATCAATTGAGTGGTCAGTCTAATTGAAAGAGTCAATTCTCGATTTCAGAAATCCATTTATTGTCAGTTCTTCAAAAGTTACATTTATTTAGCAATGCGGATGGACAATAAAGGCATTGGTTTTGTAATAATTGAAAAATTCCTAGAACAATGCTCAAACTTACTAAAATCTGCTTCTCTCATTACTCTGAGTTTCTCTCCACTAAATCTTGTTCCAAGTGAAAAAAACTCGAAGAAGAAGCAACGATAATTTGGTAATAGAAAAAATGAAAGAGCACTTAATTTTCGATGATTCGTGACCAGTTCTTGGTCTAGCGGGGTCTTACAGAGCCAAAGCGTTTAATTTTTCGGTGAGATATTATAAGAAAAGAGTTACATGTTGTTAAACCACCCATTAGAATAATAGATGTTTAAATTGTGAGGCCCTTTCACGACCAATGATCATGGTTCAATTTCAGACATCTGTGGTAAAGTGACAAACACCGCCTATTGATTGAAAGATCGTGGTTCGAATCCTAGCCGTGATAGAATTTTCAAGCAGAATGTTTCAGGTACTGGATTTGCACCGTGAAGTATTGTTCGTGCGGTTCTAGACCAGTCTATAAAATTATACAATAAAAAAGATAGGACCGAATTATAAAATATAATTACAACAAAGCTAAGCCAGACCGTCCCTCAAGACGGAGTTTCAAGAAACCACTGCACACTGTGGTCCGACTTAAGGGACTATAGTGCACTTTCAGGCTTAAAGAAGCTTTTACTGAAAGTCCAATGAGATTTAATGAAATACTTCATTAGCCTACTCCTGCGTTAAATCATTTTGCGTAATTATCACGTCATGGTGTTTCTGTCACCTGCGTAAGTGCGCGAACACAACGGAGGCCTATACCCTGGACACTGGGGTGGATCCAGTACCACGTAAAATAATAAATATAACTATGTTATTAAATGTAAGCGCCCACAACCGAGTCCCGAAAATCGTCTATATGAAGCTGTAGGTACCAGGGCCTGGGGTTAGGGGTCTAGGGTATAGGCTCAGGGTACTTGTTGTGGCCGCCTACTAAGATTGGTAAGCTTACGTTAGATCTGGACCAAAAGGGATATACTAGAGATAGCCTCGCTGTAGCTTTATCATGTATATTGGAAAGAAATAAACACAATAATAATGATAGTTTAAGTACCCGAGTGTTTTATCCAATCACCTCTTCACTTCTTCAGATACTGTTTGGATTCTGCTGAGGCAATATTTGATTAATACCCAAACCCAAAAGATCAGAAGTAAGCAAACTTTCCTGAATCAGAATCATCGGGAAAGTACCTAACTAACTTACCTGACCTACTCAGTGTTGAACATCTAACTTCCCCAACTGGGAGTAAATCTTCAGTAGTCATTAGTCAAAGAGAACTACTTTAAATGCATATTATGTAACCCCTCTTAAAACTACAAGTCCCCATTCCCAAGAAATCCCGTTTTTCAACTCCTCATTCCTTGGAGTTCAGAAATTCTGCCTTCCTCAAGTGGACAGAAGAACTGAAGAGTTGTGTACCAAATAATGCCAATGTTCGGAGAATAGTTTTCGGTACCGGACTATGCTATTTAATAATTATAATACCTAGGTACTCAAAGTTTACCTCACATCGCCAGCAGGCTCTCATCATAGTCCACGCAGTGTCTAAACAGAACCATTTCATTGGATAGAAGATGGAACAAAGGGATTCTAGACCCGCAAGAATTGGCACAATGTGGTAGATTGATCTGGTTTTCTATACTAGCGTCAATAGGATGTATCGTTGTATCGTACATAATTATGAGCTATGAAAATTGTATTTATGTACATGCATAGATGGACAACTTTGTAATTTCTCGATAAAAAAAAAATTGCCGTCGATAGTGAAAATGTTTCTATTAAATGCTTTCTAAAAATTCTAACCCAAGACAGGCGCAAATTCTTGTTTTTTTAGTGCTCGACGTTGTTCAACTTAAGTTGTACGTATTTATCTGTCTACTAAGGGCCACATTATGAAACAGGATTAAAGTTAAGCTAAGCTAGACATGCCCTCAAGTAGGAAGTTCAACCAATCACAGCGCAATATAGCCCCATTTAAGGGATAGTGTCCACATTAAGGGATAGTGATCAAATCCAATTCTGTTTAAATAATTCGTTCCTAAGTGTATTCCTCGCTGGACATAAGATGACTAAATATCACCAAAAAATAAAAAATTATTAAAATTAAAGTTATCATAATTCACTTTCGTGATGTCACAACTACTCAAACTCGCTTTACCAAATCTAACCCCTGATACCGGGACTCGAACCACCGACATCCTGCATGGTTACAAGTCCGCCGCCCTATCGATCAAGCTACTGAGGTCGGTACGAAACATTGTTTGTTTTTGGGAAATTCTTTTAGAAACTTTGTACCTGAAACATCTTTCTGAAGCTCCCAGTATGAGCACTGGTCGCTTTGAAAGTTAGCCTGGCAGGGTCTCTGGAATCCACAACAAATATATTTTTGGACAGAATAGAATTTAATAGATATAGATTAGGTACATAGATAAGCCTTGCTAGATAAATCTCTATAATTATGTTATTTAGAAATTTCGCCTTCATAGATAAAAACAGGATTTTGAAATGTAAATCCTGCAGTGGGCAATTGGGCGATTCAGGAGATCGCTTAGCCTGATGCTATTATTTAGTCAATCACACACAAACACAAAGAATAATAAAGAAGCGGTAAATACTGGGCATAGTTTTTGCTTGTTGGGTATTTTGAAATTAAGAACATGTATTGTTTTGTTTGAAATATAATAGGCTTAAACTTTAATAGGCTCTTAACAACTGGAATTCTTAGGCATCGGAGTCATGTCAGGTGAATTTATGTGCTGGTCCTGGGATTCATTGAACTGTGATTCGGGATTTTGTTTTTTTTTTTATAGGAAGATATAGGTAGATACATTTTTTTGTTCGTCTAATACTCGAATATTTGTTAGATATTTTCATGTAGATAGGAGGTACCTATTCAGATTTTTTTTTGTTGCTTTCATGATTAACTTTAGATTTCACTAAGTGATTAGCCTATTTTTCTATGCACCCGACCTCAGTAGCTATATTAATAAGTCGGCGGACTTGTAACCTAGGTCGGTGGTTCAAGTCCCGGGTTTAGCGAAAATTTAGTAAAGCGAGTTTGAGAAGTTGTGATATCGCGAAAGTGATTAACACAAATATGATAACTTTTCAAGTTCTTTACTCAAGACTTTTGGCTCATCATTTAATATTGAGAGTTTTGTCACATCCACCAATTATACCTTGGAAATGAAGCCCCCACTGAATATGCTGAGTTCAAAGCTTTTCAAAATTCTCCTAAACTTTGAGGTTTAAATTGATTCACACTAATATGATAACTATTTTTTAGTGAACTTTCTGAAAATCCTGTACATAGGTTGAATCTGAGTACCCGAATCAAAGGTACTTCTAATAAAAATTAAAAGTACTTTTATCTAGTGAATTCATTAGTTGTAAAGGGATTATTTTATAGGTATAATCAGTGTTTTGGATAGTATTGAAATTAAAAAATATTACACTTCCGTCTGATTTCATGTAAGAGAAACAGTCATATCAATATACAGGGTGGGGCAAAAGTCTGGAAACCCCTGAATAACTTTCGAATGGCTTCTTCGGTAAAATTAAAATTTTGTATGGTAAACCGGGCTAATAAGACCTTCTTTTAGAGTGGGGTCGATTTTTGTTACCGGCCCCCATGTCGGGGCCAGGGGGGCCAACTCCATTTTTTTAAATACGAACACCAACCATGCGATACATTTTTCAAAAGGTCTTTAAATAAGAAACACATTGGTGCAAATTTTATTTTTTTAATATTAACTGTTTGCAAATGGCGTCCAACTTTGTGTATGCAGTAAAGTCTGGAAACCCCTGAATATCTTTCGAAATAGCTTTCTCAGTAAATTTAAAATTGTGTACGGTAATCCGTGGTAATTAGACCTTATATTAGAATGGGATTGATTTTTTTTTACCGGCCCCCATGTCGGGGCCAAGGAGGCCAACTTCATTTTTTTAAATACGAAACCCCACCTTGCGATACATTTTTGGAAAGGTCTAATTACCCCGACTTACCGTACACAATTTTAAATTTACTGAGAAAGCCCTTTCAAAAGATATTCAGGGGTTTCCAGACTTTACTGCATACACAAAGTTGGACGCCATTTGCAAACAGTTAATATTAAAAAAATAAAATTTGCACCAATGTATTTCTTATTTGAAGACCTTTCCAAAAATGTATCGCAAAGTGGGGGTTCGTATTTAAAAAAATGAAGTTGGCCTTTCTGGCTCCGACATGGAGGCCGGTAACAAAAATCGACCCCACTCTAAAAGAAGGTCTTATTAGCCCGGTTTACTTTACAAAATTTTAATTTTACCGAAGAAGCCATTCGAAAGTTATCCAGGGGTTTCCAGACTTTTGCCCCACCCTGTAGTAAGCTGTCGGTATGTAAGTTTCAAACATATATTACCTAAACCAGCTTACCAGCCTTACTATAATTTGTCGTACTGGAAACTACGAATCTGCTGCCTTATCTAAGACTTAGGGCGGAATTAATAGACGTTTTTGTAATACCTCTGTGGCGCTAAGTCACGGATTGCGTACTGTGTAAGATAGGGAAAATCGACACTTACCAACGACTTAAGTTATTGATGTTGTCTATTAATTCCGCCCTTAGAAACTTAGTAGTCTTTTGAGTAAAATAACATGAAGTTTGTACAATGTACATGTATAGATTTTCCGCTGTCTTCCTGGATAAATATTTTAATATAATTCTTATTTTGGTATGAGAATAAGAATGTGTAGGCTGTAGTTTTGTAGTAAATTCACATGTGTTTCAAAATTCTGATATTGTTCATGAAATCGGACTAAGAGTCAAGATTAAAAAAAGATGTATCCTTTTTAAAGATTAAGAAAAAGCTAATTGTGCCCTGGAACCGCTTTCGCATTACTTCAGGCCACTTTTACTTACATACATACCATTTCGGAAACTGAAATAGTCGGTCAAATCCGCTTCGGCCGCGATTCGAACCCGCAACCTCCGGATGAGCAACCAATTCTCTTAACCACTCAGCCACGGAGGTCGCACAAGAATTTTATTTGTATTTTTATTCTTGTTATCAATAAATCAGCAACGAGTTAAAATAGCTGTTTATTTCCATTTCTAAAAAAATAGTTCTTCATGCGTTAAACGATTTGAAGAAATATTCTGTCCATAAAGAAACATCAGATACGATGTTAATAAGTCCGTATCAGGATTACAAGCATATCAGTACGCACATACGCACGTGTGTTACGTCTTCATGTCACTTACGTAATGTGCTATATGCTATGTACTCCGTGATATTTTATACAGGGTGTTACAATATAGCGTCAACAATAACTGCAGCTGTTTCATAGCTACATATTGAAAAGACTGTTTTTTAAGGATTAGCCTAGGAACCCATTGAGTGCAACATTTCCTTGCGCAACATTGCATGTGCCTCTTTTGTGGAATCAGATGAGACTGAAAACTCACTGCTTTGCAATGCTGTGCAACAATGTGCCACATTCCAGGCAAAGCTCATCTGCCAAAAACCTAAGCAAATGTTGCATGCGACATTTGAGGTGAAAAAAAGCGGGATTATTAAATTATTGTATTGTTAAAGTGCTTCAAGAGAGAGAGAGAGAGAGAGAGAGAGAGAGAAAAAAAAAGAAAGAAATATTTTAATTTCAAATTTTGAAAAATTCCAAAATACAATTTACTATTTTAGTTGCTTTAAGCATTTTGAGCATTTTAAATGATATAATATGTTACTTCTTGTAACGTTACACAATGTTGAAAGACCAAACTGTAGCATTATGTTGCACGACGTAACAAGACCGAATTGTTGCACCAAGTGGGATACCAGCCTTACAGTTCAATATGCATTTTATATTAACGAAAAATCAACTCTAATGAGTTTACTTTAACTATAAAAATCAAGTTCAACTGTATCATGTACGTGAAATATTTGTTCACCCTGTATAGTGTGCCTCCTGAGTACACTCATTTGTATGTGACAATTTCAGTTGGCACATATCACGAATATTTTCAAACTCCTCAGAAATAGAATTTGAATGTAATAATATTTTTTATGTCTTTGTATTTCGGTCGGAAGGTGCCGCGTCTTCATTCGTTAGGAAATCGGGGGTTTGACTTCGTACATGAATTATACGCAGATAATTATACAGTGTAGATCATATTGGACGGAATTGAGTGAACGAAAATTAATCGGTCATTCAGCAGTTGAGACGAGAAAAAAGAATTACACTTACCTACTTGGGACATGTGTTATTTCACACTGTCATACCCTGCTCATAGGACCGAAAGTAGGTATACCACAGCTGTTAGGTTTTCAGTAGAAGAAACTTCGCAATCATAAATACCCAAATATTTTCTTAAAACTCAAGTACTCGTACTAATTATACCAATTTTGAATAGTTAAAAGGTATGTTAATACTTCAAATAAATTTCATACTACCCCAAAACCAAGATTTCATCTGTACTTGCAAATAATATTTAGAGGATGCGCCAAAACTTCAAATCATAATAATTCGTCATTTTGAAGAAATCGAAAATTTTGTTACCTCATACCTATGTGAGGTAACATTCATCAATGTGAGTTTGAAGACAATGAATTTTTCTAACGTCGCAGACTTTGTAAGTTGGGTCCAACTAATTATTTGAGGAAGTGACCTCCAGGTAATACCACACGGAAAGTCAAACAGATAGTGAAAACTCCTCGTGCAATTAACACAACAATGAATCTGCATATATCCTGCACATCGTCAGTATTAACTTTTTTGTCGTTGGCTGATTTTCCAATCAGAAAGATGACAATATAAATTGGAAAAGTTAGGTATTAATGAGTCTTCTTCATTTTATTATTAATCATACAATTTCAGAACTGAGAGTTGTAAGTTTTCTTTTTCTACAGACGAAATAAATTCTTCAAATTCAATGAAATAATGCAACTAAAATTTTACAATTTATTAGGTTCTTTGCACATATTTATTATACAAATTCTTTACATTACATGAATGATTACTGAATGACGTTTCTTTATTCAATATATTCAAGATATTCATATTCAAGTCACCAAAAATCTAGATAACTACATTTGTATACAATTACATTTACTAATTTAGTTTAAATTCTTACCTTGAATTTTGAGCACACGTAGAATTTTGAGCAGGATAACATATTGAGAATTTTGAGCAGGATACATTTGAGAATTTCGAGCAGGATACATTTGAGAATTTCGAGCAGGATACATTTGAGAATTTTGAACAGGATACATTTGAGAATTTTGAGCAGGATAACATATTGAGAATTTCGAGCAGGATACATTTGAGAATTTTGAACAGGATACATTTGAGAATTTTGAACAGGAGACATTTGAGAATTTTGAACAGGATACTTTTGAGAATTTTGAACAAGATACATTTGAAATTTCGAACAGATACATTTGAGAATTTTGAGCAGGATACATTTGAGAATTTTTGAACAGGATAACATTTGAGAATTTAGAGCAGGATAACATATTGAGAATTTTGAACAGGATACATTTGAGAATTTTGAGTAGGATAACATATTGAGAATTTCGAGCAGGATACATTTGAGAATTTTGAACAGGTTAACATATTGAGAATTTCGAGCAGGATACATTTGAGAATTTTGAACAGGATACATTTGAGAATTTCGAACAGGATACATTTGAGAATTTTGAGCAGGATACATTTGAGAATTTCGAACAGGATACATTTGAGAATTTTAAGCAGGATACATTTGAGAATTTAGAGCAGGATAACATATTGAGAATTTTGAACAGGATACATTTGAGAATTTTGAGCAGGATAACATATTGAGAATTTCGAGCAGGATAACATTTGAGAATTTTGAACAGGATACATTTGAGAATTTTGAACAGGATACATTTGAGAATTTTGAACAGCATACATTTGAGAATTTTGAACAGGATACATTTGAGAATTTTGAACAGGATACATTTGAGAATTTTGAGCACAGAACACACATAGAATTTTGACCAGGATACATTTGAGAATTTTGAATAGGATACATTTGACAATTTTGAGCAACAGAACACACGCAGAATTTTGAGCAGGATACATTTGAGAATTTCGAACAGGATACATTTGAGAATTTTGAGCAGATACATTTGAAATTTCGAACAGATACATTTGAGAATTTTAAGCAGGATACATTTGAGAATTTAGAGCAGGATAACATATTGAGAATTTTGAACAGGATACATTTGAGAATTTTGAGCAGGATAACATATTGAGAATTTCGAGCAGGATATACATTTGAGAATTTGAACAGGATACATTTGAGAATTTGAACAGGATACATTTGAGAATTTTGAACAGCATACATTTGAGAATTTTGAACAGGATACATTTGAGAATTTTGAACAGGATACATTTGAGAATTTTGAGCAACAGAACACACATAGAATTTTGACAGGATACATTTGAGAATTTTGAATAGGATACATTTGAGAATTTTGAGCAACAGAACAACGCAGAATTTTGAGCAGGATACATTTGAGAATTTTGAGCAGGATACATTTGAGAATTTTGAACAGGATACATTTGAGAATTTTGAGCAACAGAACACACGTAGAATTTTGAGCAGATACATTGAGAATTTGAGCTACAGAACACACGCAGAATTTGAGCAGATACATTTGAGAATTTGACAGATAGATAACATATTTCAATTTTGATTTGGATACTTGCTGAATTTGGACTGATACCTGAAAATATTTTTTAAGAAAGTTAGTTACTTGATTTTTAAATATTTTATAGAAATTACGCAGAAAATGATGTTTGTTTACTGTGTTAGTAATACTTTGATCCGAGTACAATAATCAATAATCATGTGGTTGTGTTATCAGGCCTAATGTAGAGATGATTGTATTATTTTATATTCCAGCAATTCAAACAGTTTTGAGGCATACAAAGTTATAAAAAAAGTTATCAAATTCCTGTTAATTGCCTTCTTGATGTCACAACTTCTCATATTCACGCTGCTAATTTTTCTATCGGCCTTGGGACTCGTTCCACCTTCCCTCAGGTTACGAGACCAAGCTACTGAGGTCGATAGTTATGAGATATTTTATCAGTAGATTTCGAATAATTGAAAATAATAATAAAAGAAATAATTAAACTATTTAAATAGTTAAATATGGAAGTAAAACTCACTTTTTAAAACTGTCGTTTCATTTGATGCCATAGATCCAATCATAAATTAATTATAATAAAATAAATATTAGATTAATGGTGACTTGAAAGAAAGGTAAGACGGTTGTTTCCAACTTTTGAAATTTTAAAGACATAAAAGGTCATTCAGTAATAACGAGGTATAACAATTTTATCTTTGGAAGGTACCGATTCCCAGGGGGTACTCAGTTAGATGGAAGGCATCTAATGTCTCGAGGCTTAGATTGGCTGAGGGTCCTCTGTTAGATGGAAGGCATCAAATGTCTGGACGCCTAGATTGTCAAAGGGTCCTCAGTTAGATGGAAGGCATCCAATGTCTGGACGCCTAGAATGGTTCCTTCCAAGTCTAAAGTTTTCTTTGTCTGATACTCCTGACAGATCTTCGGCTAGTAATCAATTTGCTATCACTCCATTTCTTGACCTGACTGACATGAACCAAGATCCACTGGTGAATTACACTGACTCTTGGCAGCTTACGGGTTGTGGAGAAGTAAATTTTTCCCCCAGAAGTGTTTAATTTTGGCAGTCACTTCTTAAACCAACCGTAGACTGCTGAAGTAAATCGCTTCATTCTGCACCTAGGTCACGACACCTTGCTCGTCAATCTAATTGGAGAAAAGCCTTGGACAGTGAGCTTTGGTAATTTTCTGAGCAATTCTTCATCCCAGCTTCGATGGCACTTTGAATGAACAAGTTCTCGTTCTGCCACTGTAGTGAAGCAACGTCCAGCGAGGATGGGTGACGTTTTAAATTCAATCCCTCGTGAAGCCAGCTATTCTCGAACCAACCCAGGCTGGGCGAGGTTGTGTATAGCTGGTTTGTGAGTTCACCTGAGTGGCTCAGTAGTTATCATGGCAACAAACACCTGCACGTTTGGCGTTGTTCAATTCCAGATTTTCAATCTTTACAAAATTTTAGTTATTTTTTTACTTCAAATTTTGACGAGTATTACTGAATTATATCTATGGATACGTAGTTCTTTTTTATTAAAATATTCATTTTATTTGCTGGCCTATTTTTGACAGTTGTTAAACACGTATAAAAATTTTAATTAAAGAATTTGGCTGAAATGAAGAACAAAATAAATTTAGTGAATTTTTTTTTTTTTTCGTAGTCATGAAACAGGAGCTACTGTAGACGCTTGTGGTCTGTGTTGTAGCCTGCCCATCCCGTAGTATGCCTCCCCTCTGATGGGCGAGAAGTGACACAATACTTCCCATTTAGGTGCTGGGTCAACACGAGCGCACCGGAAGGTATCCCTTACCAACAATTGTAATTTAATTAAGAATACAAATTTTTGTCGGCGCGGGGGTTCGAACCCGGGACCTTCCGCATGGCAAGCGAGTGCTTAACCACTGAGCTAATCGCGCGCTCAATTGATTTTGAGGTTCTACTTCTAATCTAGACTGGTGAACTCCTGCGCGCTTTAGTTTACCCGCTGTACCATCACTAGGAGATGATTCTAATGAACTATTATAGTGCATAGTTATTTCATGGTTGAAATTTAATGCAATGGTATTGGATGCGGCCCAAGTTATACTGACACATCCTATAATACATAATTATTATAAAAACAAAAAAAACCTTCCGATGAGCCTTTCAGTATGATAACAAGGAAGGAAGGAAGGTGGCTTTTCTACACTTACGTAATTTGAGCGATTCTGCGATATTCTTTTGCGAGTTAAATTAACCATTTATTAGTTACTGTTCGAAGATATTGAAATTACCTTTCATTCCATGAGAGACTTTTGGCCCAGTCCCCAGCGAGAAATTATCGCGCTCTCTCTCTCCCCCAATTCTCCTACATCTATGTAAGTAGTGACATAGATAATATATTATTATGTAGGTACATATATGATACATATTTATGTATGTGTGCTCCCAACTCTACATAATATAACTCACACCAGGGTGACACACAACGCGTACAGTGGAAATAAACAATTTTATTACTCCACGATGTATAATTATATCATTATTACACATATCATTAGTAAAAGTATCAGTATGTATTATTAGATATTATTATCGTCATGAATTTTTGAAGTATTTAGTCTAGGAACAGCCAAATCTACAATTTCGTTTGTCGAAAATAGAAGAAAAATATCGCCCGCTACAAGTTGAACTCTAGTAGGTACAGCTCAATGGACTCTCCCTTTCAAGGGCTCTCATTCATTGACACGGGCATACGAGATATGCCTTTTAGTAATAGTGAAAAGTCCGTGTCCTTAAGATAGGCATAGAAAGTCATCTCACGGTGGTTGTAGGAATTTATGGACGTTCACATCCATTGTCCAAGCTCCTTTCATTTCTAATAACAACTGATAAATCATCTCTGGCTGTGGGACTATAAACAGGGAGTAGACCAGCATTGGCTTGGTTCTGGGGCACCCTCGTCAATTATTAGCCTCCTTGTAAAGACAGTGGTAGAAGTGCTGAGTCATTCCTCCACTGTCTTGCTACCATCGTTCACGATGACGCTACTCTATGGTGCTGATATATTAGGTGCCCCAAATGTCTTTTTGGTTTGACTGGAAAATCTATCCATCTTAGCAAATGATATTCGACCAAATTCTTGGTGTTCTTTAGAGATAAGCTCCGGAAAGGTTGGCTTCTGGGAACTTTGATTTGTGATTTTCCAGCTAATGGAGAGTAAAAGTCCCGTCTCGAATGCCATACGAGTATAATAAAATGTTCATTTGAGTATCAAAAGTGCCAGCAATGTCTACTCTCGGTACTGTAATGTCTGATATTAATATGATGGTAGTCACCGTGGCAGTGAGTTAGCGCGCTAGGCATTGCACTCACGGTGACCTGGGTTCGATCCCCAGCGGGTAAGGATTTTTTCTGCTCTGTACTTGGGTGTTCGGGGTAGCTGCTTTAATGAGTAGCTGCTTTAATGAGTAGCTGCTTTAATGTTAGCAGCGACCAGTGGCGGAATCATCGGCAAAAATAAGATATTGGGATATCAAAAATACGGAAAAGTCCTATAATTCTGCGCTACCCACTAAAATTGTGATATAATAACACAAATAAACACATTATTATTATTAATATGATGGTAAAAAACAATGCTCAAACTACAAAAATATGTAGTGTCACTAGTATCCTACCATTTTTGGACCTAATCCTTCATGAAACATGGAAAGCACCGAGGCACTTTCCTGCAGACCCACACGTCTGTGCATCATTACACTGGGACTGTATCCAAACTATGTCATCCTGGAGTGCGGCTGCTTCATAATAAACAATCCCAAAGGGTATGTCGTTCAAGAAACGATATACACAGAAAACAAAAACAAGTGTACTTTAATATAAAATTGATAACTTTTGAGGGAGGGAAGAAAGCAAGGTTGCTAGAATGACAGGTTTGCTTCTCACTATAGGGAATAAAAGACAATGAATTCATGGTCTTTCTTTCTCAATTTTCTTATCCTATAGAAAAGGATAGCAATGTTCATATTTTGTTTAGGAGCAAATAGTTTGATCCGAAGTACTACTTCCGATAATTTTTTAAATATATGTATTGACATTATGTGTTTCTTTGTGTTATTATATCACAATCTTTAGTGGGTAGCGCAGAATTATAGGACTTTTTTCATATCTTTTAAATCCTAATATCTTATTTTTGCCTATAATTCCGCCACTGCTCGCTGCTCTCATCGGTGCAGGAAGAATTTCGCACTGTTAAGGTTCAGTCAATTAAAACGTTCCGAGGTAAAATTTCTCTTGATGCGAATGCGAAGGATTGGAGTGAAACTTCTAACCAGGTGCGTCTGGATCAGACAAAAAAATCCACGCAAATGCTATTTGCCAGTATTCCTAACCCCTAAGTAAAGCTCAGGCGGTACCAAGGCAGCTAGATCTCAGTATAAGAAACATCACAGGCATACGTCCTACACACAACGTACCTTGACGCCAGAAACAAGAGAGCAATGAAGACCAGGGTAGGAAGGTACAGCTACAATTCAAAATTTCAAGTAAATCCACTTCTGATGTTATTATATGAGATTTGAACCCTGTGCTTCTCATGTGAGTGGAATACTTTAGTGGTAATAAAACGCAGGCATTGTTAGACATTACCGTCCTGATGGGGTTTCGGCTTTCTCTTGTTTTATGGATTTCAGATGTTCCTTCTTCGTTTTGCTTTCCTTTGTGAGCGCTCCTTTTGAATTTGATTCAGCTGAGGGATGAGAATTATGCATGGAGGATAACTGAGAATATGATTATGTTAATTATGTAAAATAGGATTCATGTACCAGAAGTTCGAAAAACATGAGAAGAGAATTCCTGAGTTTTCTTGAATCACTTTTGACAGAAAGATTAGCTGATGGGTGGAGAGAGTCCATTTTATCTTATGGACTGTATACGAGGAAAGATTGGAACTACCCTACTACTCAATTACTCACATTACCCTCACCTAGCCTGAGTTGGACTGGAAACCCGATTCGCTCTTGAAAGGAGAAAACTTGATACGTAAATAGGTACGTACCTATAGCTATTAAGGTATAGGTAATATTTCTATTACCAATGCCTTTATGTAATAGAAAATAAAAAAGGAGAAATTGGGTTGAACCATCAGAAATAGTTCTAAAAAAATATCACCAATAAGTATGTTTTTTTCTTTCCCATTCATATCCTGATTCAATTCAATTTCTGACGCGGATTCAATTTCTGTCGATGACTTTTTTCCGATTATCAATATTTCTGATTGTCTGCTACCAAATCTCGTTTCTCTTTTTAATATTCATATTGGGCTACCTGAACTGCTCAATTTAAACCTACATGTCGGTAGTTTGAGTGCCAAGCGGCACGGACAAATTTTTTCATAATTCTTCTGATGAACAAAATCAAAAAAAATAATAATTCCCTCCTTTAGGTGTACAATCCTACTGTATGTATGAGGTTTTATTTGTGGTGAAGCACAAGGCTTTTCACAAAATTTGGGGTAGCGCAGCATTACTAAGAGCTCTGTACTTTCGAATTATTCTTTTACATTAATTTCTTTTACTCTGGTAATGCCGCCACTGGTCGTTACTCATACAAGTAACTACTTATTTTTCCTGAGGTGAGTGGACCCGAACATCCAGAACAAGCAATGCCTAGCGCTAACTCACTTGCCACGGTGACTTTACAATCCTTACTATGTCAGTGATTGAAAGTCCTTTGTCCAACCGAACTCTAGATACCCATGACAGAAACAGGAGACAGCCTTGATGCGTATCAAGAATTGTACCAGCACACTATACCCCGCGTATCCATACAGCATAACCATTAATTAACTTCATTTAATTGAACGCACTCTAGACGTTCTATTTTGGTCACAAGTCGCAGGCCTACACTTTAATTCGAAACAATACAATTATGTAACAGAAAAGAAAATAAGATTGTTTTAACAATCAAAACATCACAAGCGAAGGCTGGAATTCAGTGTAAATGTAAGAAATTCTTGAGGTGGGTGAACGATAGATAATAAGAAAAAATAAGTAAATAAAAATACACACAAAATCCCTTTCTAAACTTTGTGTTCACCGACTTCAAAGTGTTAATTTTCTTTAGTTCTAATTGCAATGGCTTTAGTCCACTTATTTTTAAAGTTGTTTGCTATTTATATATACAAGAAGCTACTCAATCTCTGCAATAAAATTATCAAATTAAAACTGAAAATCCATGCATTGTTTGGTCTCATGCTCTGACCGTAGTCTCTTTCGTCCTCAAACCCCCCCCCCGAAATGTAGGTCTAGCTACGTCACTGCATACTTCTATGTTTTGTAGAATTAATGTATCATTAGTACATAGTTTATTGTGCAATTCTACCCTCTATTCTGATTCTTTAATGCTCTTTGAAGCATCTTAAAATTATACGAAAACCAAAACCCTAAAAAATGTATAATTTTATGATAGAAATCAAAAAAGAGGGTTTAAAGGTAATGAGGGGGTGGGAAAAGATTTTTTGTACAAATTTTATGTCAAAATATGATAAATCGAAGTGCATAAAAAATTAATGGAGTCACCGGACAAATCCTGACCCTGAAAAAATAAGGTGTGTAGTATTTGTAGCAAGGTGCATTTGGGACGATAATTTCGCTATTGTTAGGGTCGGCATGTCATGCAATGTTGAGGGCTCAGTATCTTTACCTTCGAGATTAGATAACTTCTGACTCCCCTGGGTGGAACGGAATTTTCAAAATACTTGCCCAGATATCATTGGTACTAGTCCCTTTTACTGTTCGCGTAATGGAACTCCCTGTCTCGAGCCGACAGTTTAAATAAAGCACTACTATACTATTATACTTGCATAGGTGGTCGAGTGTTTTAAGGGAATCTGCTAGTCTGGTAATCCAGGTAGTGTAGGAACCGTTGGTTTGGATCCCCCCAGTGCATAAATTTTTGTCTCATATATATATTTAGAATTTGATGACAGATAAAAGGAACAAAGTAATGACAATTTTCCCTCTCCAGTTTCACTTCTCCGAAAAATTTCTCTTGCAAGATAAAAGCATGAAAACAAAGGGATATGATAAAGATTTCACTCTTTCATTCTCTCAACCTTTTACAAATTATACTACTTGTTGTACCAACAGTCTATGAGAGCTGCTTGAACACAAAACACACGTCATAGACTGTTTTGAACACAAAAAGTTTTGACCCAGCAACAAATGTGGAAGTATTGTTCACTTTTCGCCATCAAAGGAGGCATACTACGGATTGGAAAGGCTACACACAGAACCACAAGCAGTCTACAGTAGCTCCTGATTTCATTTCTACGAAATAAAAAAGCTGCGTTTTGAACACTTCTTTAAAAAAAAAAAAAAAAAAAAAAGTGTTTGAGAATAACGCCGTTCATACTTTTTTATACTTGCACTATTTACAGTCGAACTGGGATAAAGAGAAAATTATCCAGGTCAAATTTAGTTTTCTTTGAGGTAAAATAACCTCTTCATAAGAGAAACCTAAATATAACAGAGAAAGTTTCCGGTCCATTGAGTTCTCTTATGTCCAGGTTTGAATATTCACCTTTCACTGTGAAAGAGTCGGGGAAGTAAAAAACAAGGACTAATTTTTGCGTTCTTTGTGAAGAATGAGATAGAGAAAAGAGATGCGATAAATTGTTACAAAACTCCATTAGATGAGGTAAAAGTCACTTTTTTCTTTATTTATCTCTGATAAATGCATTAAAATATTCAATCAAGGATCAATAAGGAACCTGAGAAATACATCTTAAATAGTTTTGTAGGTAAAAATAAATATTATAGATTCCAATGCATTCTCGAATTAAGTAAAACTCCATCAAGGCCAGAAGTTAGTCGATTATTTTATTTTTTGAATTAGGTAGGTATTTAGATATGTTTGTATTTGTTTGGTAAGGAAAAAAGGCAGCAGGTATTGGAACCTTAAATTATGCAGTTGAAAGCGACGTTAAACTCAAATTAAAAAAAAACCTTAAATTATGCCTGTCAAAGTATTGATAATATTATATTTATATTTGATTTTGGTTTAATTACATAACACATGAGGACTTTTTCTATATTCTCTTCAGATAGGCACCTAGTAGTTCAAATCATATGACATCAGATGGGTACTAGTTTAAATACTCAATGACATAATCATAAATACTCCAACGAAAAATTATCGGTACCTACTATTTTCTAGAAACTGTAGTACAGCAACAAGAGAAATAACTGTTGACGCCTAAAAAACGTCAAAATTTCGGGCTTTATACCCCAGCTGTTTCTATTTATATCCTTGACAGTTCATTTTTTGGAAGTCAATTTAAGAAAACTTTCAACGTAGTCCAGACATCATAAAATACTTCCGATTTCGAATATTAGAATTCATCGAAAGTAAAATGCGGTCTGGACAAATTTGAAACCCTGTATTTTTTGTTAATCAAGTACAAAATTCTACCCAGATCGTTTCCTGAATCTCTGCTTCATGATTTTGATTACAAAAATCTCTTTGGTTTTTGATATGCCCTTTGGGCTGATTTGTAGGTTCACTTGTCAAGTCAAATTACAGATGAATTGAATTATCTTTAATGTGTAGGTTTACTACTCAAGTTTTGAAATCAAACAAGATTGGTTCATTGGTATAGCAAAAGTGTAGGTACTAGGTACTTACTAGCACGATATATTATTATTGAGTGTACATATGTGTTTTTTTTTACTGATAATCTAATTCTAAAGTATAATGGTATTCCCGAAATCTAAAATCTAAAGGTATCTAAATTACCTGTCTTCCTGTCTCTAAAAATAAATAAATACATAACTCTGTTTCTATTATGTTGAAGCAGAGTAGTCTCTTCTTAAATGGACCTTTTGATTGATGTAAACATCACTTGCTATCTTTATTGCCTTCACTCACAACAGTTTTTTCCCCGGCCCAACCCAGGCTGGGTGGGGTTAATGTGGCTAGCTGGTTGCTAAGTTTCCAGCAAAGGAATGATAAAACCCTCATATGACCTTGAACTACTAACTTATTATTGGAATACTGCAGTGCGAACACCTAAAAATGACATCCTATCTTCAACATGTGAGAATTCGTCATCCAAATGACATCCTAATTTTGACCGTTAAAGCGGTAGGCGGGCAAATTCTTGACCTTGGAGTCGGTGGTTCGAGTACCAAGTACGGCAAAAATTTAGTACAGCGAGTTTGAGTAATTTTGTGACAGTCACCACGATTGTGATTATTAAACACAAATGTGATAAAGGTGATTAAACACAACTCGTAAACAACAATGATACTAACTAAATTGATTCTGCGAATAATATTTTCGATTACCCTCTCCATGCAATGTTTCTTGTAGATAAGTTTAATGGAAATTAAGAATAAGGAACACATCTCAAAATCGCAGCTCTTATGGTTTCAAGAATTTAAGACCCATCTAAAAGTCATAAAAATTCCTTTAGTTCCAAATAATAAATTAGTGCTCTTACCAATCATTTTTCTGCATGATGGGTATTTAAACCATTATTTATGGGAACGTTGGTCGTAAGATGCGGATTATTTGTATTCAGAATTCATGTGAAGCACAAGGATGGCTCAATCTCAACTTACTAAACTCCGCTGAGCTAGTTACTTATAGTGTCTTATTTATAGTGTCCGATTACGGCAGCCACAAATCCATGTTCTCTCCACCTTTGACGTTGTTTTCAGCATGGAATCTGGTGTATTTAACGTGCTGTAAATATGTATTTCTATTTTTGGTAGTACCTACTACACTGGAACCAGAAATCAAAAAGTTGTCATATGAATAGATTATTTTTTGCCATTTTTAACAAAAAAAATCTGAGCATTTTCTTTTCTAAAACAAGAAAACAAAAATATCTTCCGACATCTCTATAGGCATACTCGGAAGTAATATACGAGCAATTCAATATAACCTTTAATTCCTGAAAACTATGTGAGCGAGCCGCTTTTTATCCCCGTTGTTCACCTAAAAAGTATTTATTTTAAAAATGTGTTAAACATGGGTTAGAAAAAACAGATGCGGCAGGGGAGGAGAAGTCATTTTTGACAAGGGTCCGAGGGTTCCTTGTCGAAAAAAAATTAAATTTCATATTCTTTTGTATTTTTGCGTTAAGGCGAAATAATTTTTTATAAAAATAATATATCCCAATGTAAAGTGAGTTTTTTTCTTGCACCGTACTCCATCTTCTATTTTTACGCTCTTTCTTCCTCACGTGTAGAACAAAGTAAACTTTGCAGCTATATGTGTGAAATAGTCAAAGCAAAATAATGTATTACTTGTAATTGGAATTTGGTCACGTAATTTTAAATAATTTTAATAAATGGTTTGTTGTGAAAAAGGTGTTTCAAATCATAACTGAACTAAGGTTTTATAGATCAGTCAAAGAATGCTTATACCAACATGTTTATATTATGTATGTTTACATAGTTACCTCGCAAGGTAATTAGGTGGTGTAAACACTAACCACTGAAAGATGAAAAATATATTCGCTGAATAAACCAATTTAAACTGAAGTAGGTCCTGTAAAATAATGAAATCGGGAAGAAAGAGAAGAAGCAATAAAGAGAGAAAGAAAGAGTACTCTTGATATTCAGGAAAACATATTTTTAATGAAGTTTTCCAATGGATGCTCCAAAATTTTCTTGGGTCAAATAGAAAGATTTACCATGGGGCCTCCTTTTAAGCTTATGATATACAGACAAGGCCATACATCTAATTTTCAATCAACCATGAATAAATAAATCTTTATCTCAAGAGGAAATTTTGTGCGTATCCTGAAGATCAAGCCTGAAATCACCATGTCAAGAGTCATAAGAAGTTTTTTTGTTTCCTAGAAGTAATTATAATTCCATGTTCAGGATTTCTTTCCTTCTAATTTATTTTGGAAACTTATTATATTCGTATTTGAAAATTATTTTATTGAAATATTTGTGGGCTTGGTGTGAGCTATTAGATATGAAGAAGATTGAACCAGTGCTGTTGAAATATTGGTACTAGGGCTGTTAAAACTTAAAATCTTTTGTATGGATGCAAAATATGTGAATTTGTACATAACCATTTCAGTACCATGAAGAATAAAGGCACGGTACAAAATTTCTTTTTAGCTCCTGTTTCATGGCTACGAAATAAAAAAGGCTGTGAAACACTCATCTCTTTTTAAAAAAATGTCCTCACTTCCCCTGAGATGAATGTATGTTACATAGTTTACAATATGTCCTTTGGCTGATTGATGCTTGTTTGTTTTTCGTTAGTTTTAGAAGTATCTAATAAGTTTATGCATTCGAGTTTAGGTGAAATCCAATGTGCTTAAAATCATGTGTTGGAGCTCACAAAAATATCCGTTGTTTGTTTCTTTTCGGTATACTTACTTATATATTTATTTTTATACATATTTACATACATACTTGATTAGTGTGATATACGATATGAGGTAAGCAGTTGAGAGGTCCGATCACCATCTGGTAGCTATGGTTCTGACCCTGTGCTAATGGTTGCACGAAGACCTCAGTGATTGTCTCAGTATAGCTAACTCTGTGCCATAATACAATTATTATGTACGATAACCATTATTATTATTATTTAAATGTTTTTTTCTTGTATTTTTTATTGCCATTTAGGTACTATACGAGTAGATTTAAATCGCACACATGAAAGCTGTAGGTAAATGTTTTCCTTTAAAATATTATTTAGACTGACATACCTACATAATATTATGTACATAAAAAATAATGTGATCTGTCCTGTTTGTTTTTCTTTGCTCATCCTTTAACTTTGGCTGTATTATTTAATAACATTTACAATAGTGATATAATATTATAGATAGTTGTTTCAAATGCTTCTTCCTCTAGATTGTTTCTTTTTTTTTGTTTTAAAATAAATAATCATTGCTCAATACTCTGAGAGCGGAACATTGTATGAGTATTATTATTATATCATCAATTTTAATACAGTTAAACCTGCAAATAAGAGAACGCTTTTCAGGTCAATTTTTCCTCTCTATAAGGGAAAATAACCTCTTTATAAGAAAAACATCGATATAAGAGAAAAAATTTCCCGTCCCTCGAGTTCTCTTATATCCAGGTGTTTTTACTATGAGCACATCAGTCCCAAAATGGACATGAAAGGAGCCTAGACATTGAATCTGGGCGTCCATATAATCCTCTCACCACCGTGATATTGGCATCTGTGTCTATCTCACGGACACGGAATTATTATTATATTGCCAAAATTCAAATTGAGTCCATTTCAATCCCAAAAATCCAACACCATTCTCTATTTCTTGTGACAGTGCAATGATGTTCGCGATACAACGTCAAGTCCTCTCCCCCCCTGTCACAGGTAGGTGGCACGTGACTCGAGTTAATTTTCCATTAGCAAGTGTAATTACCGGTAACAAGTGGGACATTCACCCGCGTGCATAATTCACGCGCCTCATTATCACAAGCCCTGGAAACTTTTGCACCTCATGAAAAATGCAGGCGTCCAAATTGAGTTCCACAGTGAGTACTCTGCCCGGGTATGACAGACACATGCAAAGGTCTTGCGATAATTACTATCATTATGCAGTAAATACGAATTACATTTGTGAAAATTACTTGGGACTTTTGTGAAAATTACTTGGATATATTAAGGACTGGAATAGTGTGGTGTTGGAATAGTTTTACGATTGAAGTTACTAATATTTGTCTCCCTGTTTTAAAATGTAAATTACGGGGACAGACCTGCTGTAATATGTTGGGAAATTTACAAGGCTTCCATGAGAAAGCTAAGCAGAGGATCTGACGAGGTACACGCGCTTTCGACTCACGACTAATTAAACCACGTACATATTTCTGTTTCCATCTTAATATATAAATGTCAAAGTCACTGACTGACCACTCACTGACTGATCATCGCTCTACAGCCCAAACCGTAAGTCCTAGGAAGCTTAAATTTGGTAGGTAACTTTGTCTTATAGTCTAGATGTGCAATAAGACGGGGTTTTTCGAAATTCCCACTACAACACCTGCCATTGGCGAAAAAGGATTTTTTGCTTTCACGGCCATGCCTCGGCCCGCAAAGCGGGCGTCAGCCCGCTTGTTGTGTATATTATGTACATTATGATGGCAGCTATTTACTTGTACTTTGTTACCGTAATATTATTATGACAGATATACGATACCTTAGACATAAGCAAGTTCAACTCATAATAGGCAGCTTTTATGGTTAATACGCATTATCTACCTATATGCTCCTAGAACTATCATTTTATTTATTTATTTCTCTCATTCTCTCCTTGTCATTTTCTCTCTTCCTCTCTATTACTCTCTCTACCTCTCTTCTTCCCACCTTTCCCTGTACTCCTGTACTTCATCTCTCTATCTCTCTCCCACTTTCTCTACTTCTTTTTCTCCCTTCCCATCTTGTTCTCTTTATCGCTCTCTCCCTTTATCTCTCTCCCTCATTATCTTCATCCTTTTTTCTCTCTATCTCTCTCGCACCTTCTCCCTTTCTATTTTTCTCTCTATCTCTCTTCCACTTTATCTACTTCTTTTTCTCCCTTCCCATCTCTCTCGCTCTCTCGCTCTTTCGCTCTATCCTTTTCTGCCTCTCCCTCTCTTCTTCTCTTGCACCTTCTCCCTCTCCCTCTCTATTTTTCTCTCTACCTCTCTCCTACCTTCTCTCCCTCTCTATTACACCCCATCCTCTTCTCTCCAGGTTTCGTGCATACACTACAATGTGCGTGACATGACAAGAGGACCGATGTTACTGTAATACTGTAATCAATACCACCCTCAAATACGCATAAAATACTCTCCTACATTTTCTGTATGATATCTACTCTAGAATATACAATCACATATCTAGTTATCTAGGCGCACGGCAGTGGGTATAATACTAGAGAACTTACATAAATATTTTACTCGTCATACTGCTTATTATTTCCATGAGTCAAACCCTTCAATTTATTGATATCGAAAATAATACCTAATGCAAACTATCTAACTTTAACCTAGACTCAAGAGCCTAGAGCATTATTTATTTAAAAATTTATAGAATTAATGAGAGCATAGCTGCCAATAATTGTAAACAAAAACAGACAAAGATTTAGGCAAAGCCAGCGTCGCGTTGATGGGAAGTTCAATAAACCAGTTCTCAATCTGTCACTGAAGTTAAGCGACGTCAAGCGATGTTAGCAGTTGGATGGGTGACCATTGAACTTCGAACCCTCTTGATGCTGGCTATTCCCGGTCGCACGAAATGGTAGGTAAAACACCGTCGTGATATGACTAAGCAGTTGAAAGCGGCGTTGAAAAAAAGAAGTATGCTGCTAAATATGAATAGTGCCAGTGTGAACCTAGTTTCCAGAAATAAATAGAACGTGTGTTTCCGGAACCTCTGATTTACTGGTTTGATTCCCAACCGTGGTGAATATTGGAAGAGTTGGGTGGAAGAGATTGCCACAGGCAATAACCCCGCCCTTTAGGTAGGACATTAACTTCATTATCTTTTCTTTTTTTTTGTTCTTGTATCTTCGCTTAATCTTATTGTTTTTCTTTATAATTTCATTCTATTTTACTGTATATATTTTTGTTCTACCTAATAAAGCTTAAAATAATTATAATAATAATAATAAAATATTTAGTTCGATTTTTCTAAATTTAATAGCAACGTGTGACCCAGTAGGTACCTAAATAGGAAGTACATATAGGGGAGGCATAGTCCAGAATGGGCAATGGACAAACTACAACACATACCA
This sequence comes from Bactericera cockerelli, assembly GCA_024516035.1. NCBI lineage: Eukaryota > Metazoa > Arthropoda > Insecta > Hemiptera > Triozidae > Bactericera > Bactericera cockerelli. The sequence goes on from CM044956.1 coordinate 39,740,638, forward strand.
CAAGCATCTATGGAAGTTGTTATTATTTCATGGCTACGAAAAAAAAAATGTACAACCGTGGATAGGTAGATTTATTCTTTGGGAAAGTCCCAGTTCTTCTTTTTTCCGAATAATTTAATAATTAAGAAAATGTACCAACATATTTTAAATCGTATCAACTAGTAAAGCTGAGTAATATGCCTATAGAATATCTAAAAAATCAACTTACAACTAGGTATTCTTTAAATTTATGTTGACACTCTTTGAAACCAAATTTGCCTCGAGATCTTCTATTCTTTCTCCATTTCAATGTTTAGAGATCATGTTTTTTTTATAATCAAATTCTTACTTGTTTATTTTGAATACCTAAATTTTAAGTTTTTACTCTGGGTCATTCAACCTTAAACAAATCGTTGATTTATTGAAAACTGGTATAATCTTTGAGTAATGCGCTGTGCATACTGAGCCAGGCCCGTGCTTAAGATCAGCTTGGGATCAACTTAAAAATCGGTACTTCTTCTTCCTACCGATGTTTTTTTGACGAAGGTTTAGTTAAATGCTCAATTTATTTTGTGTTATACCTATTAAAACAAAAACGAACACAATAATTCTAATATTAGATATTTTACGGAAGTAATACAGTTTTAACTTTTCAGCACGTTTGTATTTTGAAAATGAAATTACCAGTCACCTCTGTTACCTCCAAACGACTAGTCGCTAATGGAGAAATTCAATCAAGAATTTAACGGATGATTGTATAAACAATTAAGTGGCTAACGACCAATCAAGTTCACAATGAGCGACTATGAAAGATTTATAAGAAAGAAAATAACAATAATGTCCTACCTAAAGGGTGGGGTTATTGCCTGTGGCAATCTCTTCCACCCAACCCTTTCTTCGTCACTGCAGTGCAATGACCGCTACAGCCTCTAACTTCCCCATTTGTGCGCCACTGGATACGAACCCAGAACTCTCCAGTGATTGAGTCATAAATCATAAGTTCCTCAGCTCGTGAGATACGCGAATCTGGAGGCACCCCTGGAGGTAGGTACAACAAGGTGAGGGCGGCCACTCGCACAATCATCAACAATGAAATCATCGACCTCCTTGGTGGAGTAGTAACACCTCTGTCTCTTGACCCGCAGGTCGTGGGTTCGAAACACAGCCGGGGCGGAATTTTTAAACATCAAGTTTCCGCTACTGGATTTGCATGGCTGTACGATTTTCTAGGCTGAGTGATGCCCCCCATGTAGTAAATCGATAAAAATGAAAAATAATGCATTTTCTATCCCTTGTACTGTAAGGGCCAATTCGTGACTGAGAAAGTACGGGGCAGGAAATGTAGGTGAGACAAAACCAAAAGTGTTGGATGTGCCTAAACTACTTGAATCTACCAGGAGTAGTAGTCACCTGAGTTGTAAGATGGCATGTGCTCGTAAGATCACTGAATAAAAGCAACGTGATGCAAGTTTAATAATAATGGACATTTATTTATTTCTATTGCCCGATATTAGATAAGTACTAAATTTTTCCCTAATTCTAACATTTGTTTAGGTGCTATTATTTTGTGCCAGAAGTGTCAAAAAAAAGGGAAAAATCGTGTAATGGGTGGGGTTTGAACACACGCTACCTGGATCACCAGACCAGCACCTTAACATCTACCACCATCAGTGTAATTTTAGGATTTGGTGGGTGACGACTTGATTTGGAACCTGTCTCTGTTCATATTGTTCATGTTTATTAGTGGATGTGCCTAAACTCTTGAAATTGAAATACCTACAACCTACGTTCTTCACTTACATGAGATTTGTTCAATAAAGGCTTGTGGATATTCTAAATCTCCTCAAAATGAATGTAATTTAGTATATGTTGATTTTAGTCAACCTTAGAAAGTTCTTTGTCAGACTTTGTCTTTGAATAGAACAGAAGTTTTCTGCTTTTAGATAAGAGACTGCTTTTGAGTGAATATGAAATAAACCTTCATTAGATTTTTACTTTCCAAATTACTAATATTAGAAATCGGGATTTTTGTGTTCGTTTTTTTTGTCTTGAATTACCCAAGTTTCTATATTTTATAACTGAACTAGTGATCATTTTTTCACAAGGATCTTATAAGATGTATTTTCTATGATTCGATCTAGGATTTTAAGGACTGTAAATAAAGAACTCCTATACATATACATATATTGTATACATAGGTATTCACAAACATAAGTGATAGAGTTACCTATACCTGCGGAGGAATGGTAATCGGTTACAGTAGATTCGGCACTTGAATATTATCATAATAGTTTTTTTTTTCGTTTTTCGAATACAATTTATAGATATTAAATTCCTTTATGGTTGGTACCCATACAACTTTAGGCGTGTTTGGATGGTATATAAGACAGTTTAAATCCATGCATGAACATGTAGATACCAATTTTGATTCCAACTAACCAATTATAATAACTCTCTCGCAAGTACCAATTTAATTTAATGTTTAATAGTTTCCAGTACCAAATTTATGAACTTATATTTTGGTAAAAGTTCCATTACTTCAATGTTGGGTAAAACATTAATGTTGATTAGATCTAATGTATCAGGCGGTATATTTTGTTCAGTGCCAATGGCTCATGTTTTGAGGTTCTTGTAGGGCAACGTTGTAATTTTTCATTAGGTATAGACATTCTTCTACATACGTATGTACATGATTTAAGCACGGATATAAAATATTATTTATTACCTCTGTACTTTTTAGAGTGGTCCAAAATTTAGCTTGAAAACATGACATACAGAATTAAGAAATAATTTCAAAGTACTTAGATTAATGTTTTTTACATTTTGGTAATGTGAATCCATCAAGGTGATCAATGTGAATGTGAATTTATGCACATAGCTGATCCTGTTTTTTCCTCATCAATGTAACTTAACATGGAAAAAACCATTATCTAACCGATTATTTTCATCAAATAATATGAAGAAAAAAAAAAAAAAAAAAAAAAACAGAACGAGAGTAAAAATCACTTTACATTGTTAAAATTTACTCCACAGAAACTTTATGAAAACTCTTCAGAGGATTGTCAAGAGAGTCACTATCACTAACCCCCATTGACATTGAGGAGGATCTGCAAGTATTGCTAACGCGGTTCCGGGTACTGTTTCCTGCACGCAGTCTGATTTGGAAGGTTTTAGTTGGTAGGCGCCTGACTAGCAGGTGAGTCCAACATAACTTGATGAGCGTCAACTGGGGATCTGCAGAAATGGACAACACTTCTGTATATATACCCTTTTGGACTCGTCATTTATTCATGAGAATTTCCGAGCCAATGAAACACTGCATGCAGTTTCTTCAAAAAAAAAAAAAAAAAAAAAAAAAAGGATCTGCAACCCACACGATTCATCTTAGATGGAAACAATTAAAACATCACTTTGAATTGTTATGGGTCCTGATTTAGCTCCAAAAACACAATTTTCCTAGTAAAATCCTGTTGAAGTACAATATTTTTGTAATTATAAGAGGAACTGATTTGTTTACAAAATCTGAGACCACAAGCTAAGCAATACTCTGAGTAACATTGCATTTTCCTCCCTGAAGTTTGCATTTCCGGTGAACTGATAATATTACACCCCGAATTTACATGGTGAGATATCAGCTCGAGAAAGGAGTTGACCGACCTGTCGAATCGATTTTAAAGGTTAAATTCATTCCTTATATTGAATTTGTCTAAAATTTATGTTATCTAAAATTTAAAATTTATTTGATCCGTGCCACTGGCACTCAAAGTGCCAAAGAATTCTTGCTGCAGAGAATATCCATAGGGATTCAACGCGGCAATGCAGCCTTCATTCTTGGTACTCTACCACATGTCAGTGGCATGGATCATATATACAACCTGCAATAGATGCGATAGAATCCAATATAGTAATAAAAGACAATAAAATTATTTAAAAGTAAATAACATAAATTTTATCAGTACAAAAACTTGTCTACAAATAAAAGCTTACTTAAAGCCCATACAATAGTTATACATTTATGTCTATGCTCTTACTCCCTACATATTTAAAGCTCTTGAAAGCTCTTACACCTACTTCACTGTTGTCAAAAATACATTAGATTTTCGACAGTTAGTTTGTGTACTTGTTTCTAACCTACTGATCATTATGTTTTTTGACAGCCTTAGTCAAACTGATAGCATTTAGATTTACGCTGTAAGGTTAGGACATGGAGCGTAAAAATAGATAATTTAGTAAATTTTACAGTATAATATTACACAAATACATTTTTTCTTCATTAAGTTGACTTGAATTATTAACCCTAAATCTTGAAACCATCAAAACATGTTTATTATTACTAGTCTACTTTTGCAGTTCCCTTGTAAGAATATTATTATGTAGTTCACTTAATATACAATATACAATCATATAATGTAGTTCACTTAATATACATATTATGTAGTTCACTTAAAATCGCCAACAATGCCAACGCTGTTGCATTCAACTTCAAGATAGAGCGATATAGAAAAAAGGTTGGGCATACCATTAAAAGTACAATACCTTGATATCGCGGAATCTGATAAACTGAATATGATTTAGCCACCTCACTTTGCTTACACCTTGGGAATACATTTATACGTCATTTATTATCTTTGTGCCGTTTATTGCTCATGTCAGATTGTTATTGGTAAGGTCTGATATTGTATTCCATGGCGCAGTTTTTTCAAATAAATTCACACCATAGTTACAAATAGACCAGTCAAATGATTGGTTTCCTTAATTTTAAGGTTTTGACTGGCTCACTCGAATAAAATTAGAAGTTTTACCTACTCATTCAAAGTAGACTATTCATCATATCATCATAAGGTTTTGTCATCGTGAACGATGGTAGCCAGACAGTGAAGGAATGACTCAGCACTTGTACCACTGTCTTTACAAGGAGCCTAATAATTGACAAGGGCCCCAGAACCAAGCCAATGCTGGTCTACTCCTTGTTTATAGTCCCCCAACCAGACTGCTGGTCTACTCACTGTTTATAGTCCCCCAGCCAGACTTCTGGTCTACTCCCTGTTTAAAGTCCCCCAGCCTGTAGACTATTACCGTTTTAAATTCCAAATAGTTTTTTGGTTGGTACCGAGTTAGACGGAGAAAACTCACAAGAATCAAAACAAGGTACAGAATCAATTACCAACTTTTGGGAATTATTTCCTGGAAACGGGGTTTTAATACCTAATTTGATCGTCCTATACTCACTACTAACCTGTACTCAAACAGTATAGGTGGAAATGTCTTTGTAGACGGTACAATACAGTAATATGTACTTGTCACTCCTTAGTACATACATATGTACATAATATGTATAGATTATACTGCCCCATGCATTATTCAATGTAATCGCAGCCTTCATAACTTGAGGGGACATTTTGACATTGTCATGTCTGGATTCCATTTTGAAAATCTTGGAGAACCTATGAGTCATAGTCACTTAGTACAGATGTAGATAAAAATTGAAAATTCTATCAAGTAAATCTATTTTTTTTTTTAAATTTGGGTTTAACGTCGCTTTCAACTGCATGGTTATATCAGGACGGGGGTGTTACCTTCCATTCGCAGGAAACTCACAAACCTGATACCCACATTAACCTCACCCAGCCTGGGTTGGGCCGGAATGCCAGCATCACGAAGTTTTCACTTCGCTGGACATTGGCATTGCGTAACTTCGGTGATCCTACGAGAACGGGTGCATTCAAGTCGCCATTGACGCTGGCTACCTAAACTTTTAAACCCTCTTATGTTATCAAATTTGGAAAAGAAAAGCGCAAGATAGATAAGGATGGAAACATTGCGACCAGCTATAACCCAAATCTATTGCGTACAAAAAGTACACATCTGAAATAAAATATTTCTCAGCTAAATTTTCAGTACCTACATACTTGGGGGGGACTTGAAACACATACGGAACTAGCTTTCTCAGACCCAAAGATGATAAAACAATTTGTTGGCGCCCTTAACAGGGTTAGTGCCAGGAAGGACATCCAGCATTAAATTGTGGAAGGAGTGCTAGAACCAACCAACCTCAACCATGAGATGAGGAACAGGTTGAACAATGTCGACCCCAGATCACAATAGATCTCACTAGGTCGCAGTGTTAATTGTATAGAGTTTCAACGGAAACCCTGCAACCAGATCATTAAGTAAAATGTCGACCACAAGTATATACGATATACATAGGTTCGGAAAAAGTCAGAGTGGAAGACAAGAAGAAGATATAATAATAATAATAAATACCCGGTGTACGGGAATAATTTACGGGAATAGCCCTATTTACAATGTCAACAGTAAAAATTTCAATAAATACAAAGATTAAAATAAAATAAAATAAAATAATATACATGCAATTTCAAATTTTTATCAACTTATTTATTTTATTTCTTGATTACAGGGTTCAGAGGTTTCCACTCCCAACACATCCAAACAGGTGAGTTATTATCCATTACCCTCTAGTATAATTTTTCTCATTATTTCTTAAAGAAATCAATTAATTGGTTTTAAATTTCGTTAATTTCAAGATAGTTTAAAACTCATCTTAATATATAAATGTCAAAGTCACTGACTGACTGATCATCGCTCTACAGCCCAAACCGTAATACCTAGCGAGCTGAAATTTGGTAGGCAGCTTTGTCTTATAGTCTAGATGTGCAATAAGACGGGATTTTTCGAAACTCCCACTACAACACCTGCCATTGGCGAAAAAGGATTTTTTGCGTTCACGGCCATCCCTCGGCCCGCAAAGCGGGCGACAGCCCGCTAGTTACATTATAAATATTAAACTTATGACATACCCGTACTTACCAAAAATCCTGATTAATTACAGTACTCGTAGTTGAACAAAGTAGCAAATTATTGATTCCAGTACGTGATGTGTCTGCAACCTTTAAGAATAGTAGCACATTTTGGGTCATTTATTTCTTAAAAGTAACTCGCCATAGCAATCATGCAAAAAGAAAACTTATAAGATTTGCATTAATAAACATAACCGAGGAAAAAGAGAAAGTTTGGAAAAGTGTGAAGATGTAGAGAAAAGAGATGGAATTAGGAAAGAAAAGAGACAGAGTGAGAGAAGAGGTAAAGAGCATTAAAGGACGAAAAAGAAGATAGTCAACAAATAGTTAATTCGGAAAATACGCAAGAGAAAGCTTCTGATTGGTTTTGAAAAATAAGTGAAACATTGGAACAATAAAAATTTCAACTCATCCAACGAAAAATTTCACCCAAAACTTTTTCCTATGGATGAGGAAGCTATGGAATTTATCACTTTTGTCGATGGGAATATTATCTTAGCTGCTAAGTCTCCATAACTCCATAGTATAGTAAATAGTTTTGATAAAGAAAACTTGTATCAAGAAAGATATTAATATCCATCTTTCTCCTTTTTGTGTAGAAGTTCATTTTAAAAATAAAACTGCAAAATAAAAAATTCTTTTTTTCATTGCAATCCCTATGGCATGATAGAAGTGATAGAACGGATATCATGATATCCTTCATATCAGAAACAGGATATCATGAATAAACATATCCTGGAGGTCGGTGATTCGAGTTCCATATGTACAACAATTTTCAGTAAGGCTGGTCAAGATAATTGTGACAGTCCTATTGTGATTGGCACAGATATTATTGATAACCTCCGAAGAAACATTCATTTATTGATGCAATTTCTTTTTGTCTAATAGGTAGGTAGTAGGTACCCACTTGATTTTTAATGTTTAAATATCCACCTTCTTTTTTAGCAGACGTATTTACTAATCCTGACCAGAAAATTGTGAGCAATATTTACAGGATCCTTTAGAGGTGAATCTCTTCGGATCGGATTTTATTATCATAGGCTGGTTGGAGTTCCACAAGAGAAGCACCAATTATCACACCGACCTCTATTTAGATCTTTTGTGACCGACTATCTTTGTAAATTGTACTTAACTTCACATTGTATAATAATAATCATTCTTGATTTAGGAAGCATAGTTTTTCTTCGGAAATTTTGAATCTCTGTATCTGGATGATAGCAGTACCAGTAAGTATGACACGAGCGAGAAACTTCACATAAAGTGAAAAAAGAAAATTGGGAGAGATAAGTTTGAAATTTAGTTTTTTTCCGAGTGTATTTATATTGTGAAATAGTAAGAGAAGGAGGAAGAGGAGGAGGAGAAGGAGGAGGAGAAAATACATGGAGGGAGGTGAATGAAGAGGGGGAGAAACAAGAGCAAAAAGAGAAGGAGGATGGAGGAGAAATGAAAAAATATGGATAGAGGGACGTGGAAGATGAGTGACAGAAGGAGAGGATAGACTAAATAGGGAAAGGAGGGGTAAGTCGGGTACGGAGAGGGGATGATAGTCTAGAGAGGGAAGAGAGAGACGTGGAGCAGGAGAAGGGGGGCGGAAGAGGCTTACGAGAGAGGGGGGGGGTGGACTAGAAGGAAAAGGAGTGGGAGGTGGAGGAGGAGGATCCTCAAGGAGGAGAAAAAGTTTCAATTTTAATGATTGCATGAGGCGCCAGATTTCTTACAGCGTGGAGGAGTGGAGGCATTACGATTTTTTTCCGGAGGCACAAAACATTGAGCGCATGAAATAAATACAACAATATCTAATAATAAAAACGGAGGCTTTTTTTTTCATTTATTTTATTTTTCTAATGTTTTTATGATTTATTTAGTTTGGAATTTTATTCGTTCGTGGAGGTTTTTTTTTTCCTGTTTGTCATATTGGTAGAGTTGTTATTGTGTTGTAGATGTGTTTTCAGATTTGTTTTGACAATGCCTGACTTCTCGACTGTCTCGTGGTTGACTCCATGGAATGGGAGAAAAAAATGTTTGTATGTATGTGGGAAAACTTCTCCCATATATGAACAACTTTTTTCCAGTCTAGAAAAACTCTTCACATTCTCCATAAAGTAATATTTTGCTAAATTTCAATAGTGAATTTTTACTCGTACTACATTTATCACCGAGAGTTAGATTAGAGTCAAAAGCCTCTTGCATGGAGGGTTAGAGAGAAAAAAGAGAGAGAAAGAACGTGAGAGAGAGCAGGGGGTTCAATTTGGGCGCCGCAAAGGATGTACAAAAATTTAACACCCCTGACTATTCCCGTTAAAAATCTTCAGAGCAATGTGCTGTAATTCCCTCAGGATCAGCGAAGTGGGGAAGCACTCGGGTGCAGCCTCTAATGGCTGAAATGTTATCACTTCACAAATACATCTTCTTTATGATGTTTATTAATAAAAGTTATGTCAATAATAAACTTATCGTCATAAAAAAAAAATTTTACGATTGCGGAAGAAATATTTCCCCCACGTGGTATTTCTGCCCTATGTGTGCCACGGTACACAAATATGAAATTTTCGGGAAAGATTTTGGTAGTTAATGTATTTTCTCATCTTAACTTTCTACATTTTTTTACAAACGAAAAAAAGTTTTAGTACTCTTTTCCTATTTTTGTATTCTATATTTTTGTAGGTGGTAGGGACTAGCGTGAAAAAAGAAAATTATGGCCGTTATTTGGCGATGCTTTCAACATCGTCATAACGTAAGGATTGCTCTGAGGAAAGTTGTACCTACCACGTGTATAACCCTTGTGATAAAGTTCATGTTTTGGAATTTACTTCCTAACTAAGCCATGGTCCAAAAAAGAATTCAAAAGGCTTTCTTATGATCAGGTGATGTGATTTCATTAAAAAAATTAAAGAAGACATTTAAACATTATGACGACCATACACAGAACATGAACTGATCAATTGATGACAATACTCGTACAAAATGTATTGGGCTCAATTCATCCGTGGTGAACACAACAGGAGGTTTTCTGGCCTGCTCAGGCTGGATAAGTTTGATATGTGTTAAGTCTATGCTGTCTAGTTTCAGTAGGTACTTACCTCTGTATAGAAAAGTGAGAATTTGTCTTCAATAAATCAATATACATATTTCATACACCTACTAACTGACGAGGTAGTACCCCATAGTTAGTGCACTGGTAGTCAAGTGGTTAACACGTAGTCTGATAATCAGGTAGTGTAGAGATCCGCTGGTTCGAATCCCACCCAGTGCATGAATTTTTCCTCATTAATTTTAGTTCATGACCACATTTTAATAAGACTCTGAAGGTTAGGTGGTAGAAATACTTTGAGCCCTAACTTATCCTGGTGGGTACCTTCCACTAAAGTGTGTTATATTAATATTAGTGTGGTCTATTTATACATATGAAACGATTTATTGTTATATTTCTTTCCGGTGCGTATGTGAACATACATAAGGACGCATATCTATCTCGCACGCACCTCAGCAAGGGCCTCCGTCTTGGATTTACATAATGAGATACCACCTCAAATGTCCTCTATGTCCTTGGTACTAAGCTAGACTAGAGCACAAGGCCTGCAACTACAACAATATGTTTAATAACAACAACAGTAACTACCATTATTACTCAGTAATCACAACAAGAGGAAGAATTATTATGTGGTCTAATTCTCAAGAAAAAAAAGGAAAAGCCATGCATTTAGGTGTGATATTTAAACTCACAAAATTAACACTTGATCACTAAGTTAACACTCCGATGAAGAAGAATAATAATATTTATTTTTATCTAAAATATTCATGCTGCCCATCATAGGGGTTGCTAAAAAATCACAGCATAATAATCAGTTTAAAAAAAAAAAAATATTTTTTCCCCTTCTTCATTGGTAATACTCTTAAATTGATCAAACTATATTTAAACAACTACGAAAGCACCTAAGAAATCTCAACTTCTATAATTAATTATATTAACTTTTCAATGTCCATTTAGGTCATTCTTCACAAATGACGTCAAATTTATCAGATAAAGTTATGACGTCAGAAACATTTCCGAATGTATGCCTTAGCCGTTGTGTTCACATGATGGCATTTCTGGTTTTCCGAGAAAAAATCATGTGTGAAAAAAAAAAAAAAAAAAAAAAAAACAATACCGCCACATTAACTTATTTTTGCCAGTTATACGTTCATCATTTTCCCTTTTTCGTCAGATTCTATTCTCTTTAAAATCTACAAAAATAAAAAAAAATATATACTTTGGAAATTGACAAATACTCGGAAGTAAAATGAGTTTTAAAAAAAACTTGTAAGAAAAAAAAAACTATGGCCCAGCTTCAAATTCTTCTCCTCTCCAACGATTTCAGTTCTCCCTAAGATGAATATTGCTGCTTTACGGTCCAAATCTCTCTAATCTCAATTCTTACTTTACCAACTTGGGGCACACGTTTCTCAAGTTTCCTGCTTTCGGTCAGCGGTCAGGATCTTTCCAAAAATTATACTTACTTTAAATTTTAATTAAACAGTGTTCTCCGCCGGTATTTGATTTACTTGGAGAGCTCTCAGTTTTAATTGCGTCCAAGTCCCCGTGCCGGGGTGGGCAGGAGTTTTCCTGCGAAGGCACGTGGAACCAAGGGTCAACGCTCACCCCTCGCCTCCCCCCCTCCCTCCTCCCCCCTTCCTTCTCCCCCGGGCCTCCTCCTTGTGTACAAACCCCCTCGGCCCTCCCCCTTGTGTAATGCCCAGGGATATTTTAACAAGGAGAGGGGCGGGGGCAAGTAAAAGTTCCATTAAAAGTGTTTCTTGTTTTGTTTGCACTGTTTACTCGGGAACATGGGATGCGATGGGCAGCTTTCCTGTTAGTCATTGCTGTTAGTGCTGTCGACAGGATTTTATTTTTTATTAACAAAATAAATTTTATTTTATTTTGAACTGCTCTAACCAAAGAGTTGCCAACTGACACAGTAAACAATCCAAACATTGTTGTCATTAGTTATTTAAACATTTCAGGGTAGAATGAACATTTGAAGATTGAATGAAGATGAAATTATTTCAGCAGCATCTTTGGGGACAGCTCTTATGAGTACATATGGCGATGGATAATGTTGAGTGTATCACTGAGAATCGTTATGCATAATTTTATTCTTAGATCTGCTTTTTCTTGATGTTGTGTTTCTTGAATAAATTAACAATTCCGTTTTTTTGGTGACTTAGTTGAATTTACAGGAGTTATACAAATTAACCTCACTCAGCCTGGACTGGTCGAGCATTACTATTAACATTAGCTTCACTACAGAGTAGTCAAAGTACAGCTGTTTCCGTGGGGTATACCCGAGGGGGTAGTGGGGCTTTTGGTTTTAGATTTTATGTGATTTTTCTTCGAGAGGTATGAGTGGCCCCTTAACATCCTATGTACAGAGCTGAAAATTTCGGACTCCTCCTGGATTCGAAATCGGGTCATCTGCGTGCAAGCCTACTACTGAAACCTCGTTTTAAATGTCACTGTTTTTCAAAAGTATTTATAATTTTAATAAGACATCTTCTAATCAGATCGAATATTTTTTTAATACCACCTATCCCTCAGAGTCTTATTATTATGTGGTCACATGCTCAAATAAATGAGGAAAAAATCCAAGCAGTGGGTGGGACCCAATCCACAGATCACAGAACGACGCGCTAGATCAACATTATAAGTCTAGCCGTAACCACCTCAATCCTCGACTATCAATGCTCGGTGTGTCACAATCCACCCGCTGCATCCAACGTTCACCTCCTCTTTCATGTTCATAATTCTCCTGATGAACTAAAAGTCTTTCCCTTGTTAGTTTTCCTCTATGATGTAATGGATATCCCTTTAGACTTAGCTCCCCCTCCCTCTCCCTTACTTCTTACGAAATGACCCTTTCGTTTTGTTCTTCGCATTTGCCTGAATCTTCCTGAAAGTTTAATGTCCGCAGATAGAAGCACTTGTCAATTACAGGGACCCCGCTGTCCCTGTGTCCCTGTATTATGTTTCACAAGGTCCGGGCAGCCTTTGCGTGCTAGCATGTTGCCCTTGCAGAGCCTTCCGAGGTGAAAGTTTTGTAGAAAGTGATAATGGGGACTCCTAATAATAGAACGCGTCCTGTGTGTAATTATTATGTTTAGTGCTTTCTATTGTGGTGAGGATTATGTAAGGCGATACCTAATATTCCAAATTGGATTTCTTGTACAAAAAACTTTGAAGCTAGAAGAAAAACCTTTTCCTCCTTGTTCTGTTTTCACCCACAAATGTTATGATTATGTACCTAATGATGTTAAGGATAAATTCGTGTATGGAACATTGTTGGTAGAAAGTTTTCTTGTCATGAAAAGTCCCAGGCTTAAGTCCCAAAACTTAAAAATATTTATTCTTATGTTACATATTATTAAATGTTCAACATTAAAATTAAATTAAGAGGCGTGTGCAACTAAACACTGAGTACTTTCCCGGTCTATTTAGCTTTGTGAATCCAGAGGTCGCGGGTTCGAAACCCAGCTGGAACATAACAATTTATACTCCCATTTACTAACAGACAAACAATATGGATTCAGACAAGGAATAGGTACAGAAGACACACTACTAGACTTAACAACCTACTTACATGACAACTTAGACAAAGGAAAGAAAGTTTTAGGTGTATTTCTCGATATATCTAAAGCTTATGATTCCGTCAAACATTCAAAACTACTAACTCAACTTGAAAAACTAGGACTTAGGGACAATGTACTGAAATGGTTTGACTCGTACTTAACAGACAGGACACAAAAACTAAAACTAAATTCCCAGATATCTGACCCTGTATATTGTCCTTGTTTCTCAATCCCACAAGGTACAATACTTGGTCCTTGCTTATTTAATTGTTTTATCAATGATCTTCCTGGTATAAGTAAGGGCCAAGTATTTTGCTATGCTGATGAAACGGCAATATGTTACTCGTCAGATACTTGGGAAGAAACTCATAGACTTACAACTTTAGACCTGACTAACATTACTAACTGGTACAGAAATATGTCTCTCGAACTTAACCTCAAAAAATCAAATTACATGACTTTTTCAAATGACTGTAGGGGACAACCGTCATCTTCAACAATCCAATTGACTGACATTGATAATAATACTGTACAACTACAAAGACAAACAGACATACGTTACCTTGGAATTATACTAGACCAACATTTAAAATGGACAGGACATATAAATAACTTGAAAAACAAACTCCGACATCTGACTTACATCTTTTACAATCTCAACCAAGTATGTGACAAATCAGTATTACGTGAATCATATTTTGCACTAGTACAATCACTTCTTCAGTACTGCATCACAACTTGGGGGGGAGCGTACCAGAACATCATAACAAAACTACAACGAACACAGAATATACTTTTACGAACAATACTAAAAAAAGACAGATTTTTTCATACTAAAGAACTATACACACTATTTGACGTTCCCACCCTACACGACTTATACATTTTTAAAATAATATTTTTTTGTATAAAAAAAAGACATACCTGGACCCTAAACCCAAACATTTACAATACACGACAAACTGGACAGACAATACAACCACTTAGACATAAATCACTCACCAAAAAGCACTTTTCGTATGTAGGTAGCAAAATTTTCAACGTAATACCCGAAGATATAAAAAATATTCAAAACAAAAATGCACAAAAAGAAAGAATAAGAGAATGGTTGGTTATTGATGAAAATAGGATGATGATTCAAAATAACATACTATGATGTAAAAAGAAAAAAAAGAGATAAATATAAGTTCATATACCTACATTGAAAGAGGACAGATGCTTGATATATATACAGGGTCTTCATAAAGTCTCACCCAGGCCTAGGTTTCTCAAAAACGACTCAGAATATCAAAAAACGCAAAAACCCGTATTCCTTTATATTTAGGGGGATTGATTTTCAGCCAATTTTTTTTTGCCTACACGGCCCCAGTCAGGCTGGGCATGGACCAACTTTAAAATCTTAAATAGAATGGTATGTCTTGTGGCATATTGTTTTAAAGGTCTTATTGAGAGAAGTTCATTACAATAAATTTCAGTGAGCTACGACTTACCGTTCTTGAGATACAGGGTCGGACGTCCTGCGTAATATCCATATATTTTGACCTATAACTCGTTAACCGTAAATTATGGAGAACATTTTTCTTGTTAATAATTAACTCCTTAATGCAAGAACTTTCGAACAAGTTAAAACTTGATTTGTTTTTTCGTAAAAAAATTTTCGACTGTTCGTCCGGCTGGCTGACGAAACCGACCAGAAACTAACATCAACAGAGTATGTCGAGTTATAACTTGTTCGAAAGGTCTTGTCATAAGGAGTTATTTTTAACAAGAAAAATTTTCTCCATAATTTACGGTTAACGAGTTATAGGTCAAAATATATGGATATTACGCAGGACGTCCGACCCTGTATCTCGAGAACGGTAAGTCGTAGCACACTGAAATTTATTGTAATGAACTTCTCTTAATAAGACCTTTAAAACAATATGCCACAAGACATACCATTCTATTTAAGATTTTAAAGTTGGTCCATGCCCAGCCTGACTGGGGCCGTGTAGGCAAAAAAAAATTGGCTGAAAAGCAATCCCCCTAAATATAAAGGAATACGGGTTTTTGCGTTTTTTGATATTCTGAGTCGTTTTCGAGAAACCTAGGCCTGGGTGAGACTTTATGAAGACCCTGTATATAAAAAATGTGGTCCATCACATGCATTTTTGCACAAAAGGACCACATCAACTTACCCATTTCTTATAAACAAAAATCTTTGTGAATATGACGTATCATTAAATAAATAAAGTACCTACTTGAAAAAAAAAAAAATTGGGATTTTCACCACATAATAATATGTCTTGGGCTTACTGCTGGAATAATGTGACTTAGTAGTCCTAATCGGGCAGTATAAATAAGGCGATATTTTTATTACTTTTTTTTCATTCGTTACTACGAGACTTTTTTTGTTGTTGTTGATGACAGGCAACCTGAATTCAAAGATGAAATGCAACAAGAATTTCACTTTTAATCATGATTTATTCGAAAATTACCGTCTAGAAATTGAACATAAAATCAAAGCTACTTCTAGAGTGAAAGTCACTATCCGTCTCCGCTTCTTGTTTTCAACTAGAAGCGTACAAAAGATAACAAAGGTCGCTTCAAGGAAATGAAATTTTCTTCCCAGATTAACAACAAGTTTATACTGGGCCTCTCCTCCTAGTCCTTTTTGCCTCGAGTTTTCTTACTTCCATACAGCTTGATTATATCTATTGAATACAGGGTGTTATCCGTAGAACAATAAATAATTATTATCCAAAACTTTTTTTTTCAGGGTGTCATAACTATACAAAAATCAATAAAACATTTTTTTCTGTACATATTTCCATACACATTGTTTCTCTGTACTGAATACAGGGCGTTGTGGGTGGAACAAATACTCATAACTCATAACCATGTCCTAATCATATGCGTTACAAGTTTTTAGCTCCCTTTCCCCTATCATACTATCATTCTTTACGCAAAGTCAAAGTATAGGGTTGATGGTGGGTTTTTTTTTTATAATCAGGTGTCAATAGCTGCGGTTTCCCACTTTCGACTAGATTAAAATCAACATTGATGTTTAAAAAACTTAACTTATCTACATGTTCTGTTTTCAAGTGCATAATGCTTGTTTTTTTATCATATATCTACCCACAAAAATTACTGTGAAATTTGCTGGAGTTTGAAAGGTTTTATTTACCATTCTAGATATTTGTACCTAAATGTACACTCTAATATTAAATGTGTACAATCGGAACCCGTGGTCTGAGAGGCCATTAGGTCTTCTAGCTGTCCACGAGATAAGAACAGAAAGGAGACATTAAAATTTATGGGGATTTTAAGATCTGATATGAGAGCTGCAGAAGTCAAAAACTCATTTAAGACTTTATCAAACTTACATTAACTTTCCACAGCACTGCCCCATTGCAGCAGAATATGAATGGCTATTGTTTAGAAAAGTACAATTAATGTTGGTATGGGTTATTTCAACCAAGATTTTGGTTGTTTCAGTAAAATTTCTCACCTTCTCAGAAGTTGCTTATTTGTTTGTTTCTCACTCACCTAAAAGTGCAGAAGTGCATGTAATAGTTGTTTTAATAATGTTTGTTAAAAATAGATAATATCCTAGAAATTTAAAAAAATACAATAAACTTGCAATAAAAGAATAATGTAGGTGTGCTTGATAAAGTTTTCTTTGCGCAGATCTTTTATCTAGCCAGCGTCGCGTCGCGATGGCGCGTTTAATGCAGCGGTTCTCTTACGATCAATGAAGTTAAGTAACATCCAGCGAAGTGAAGACCTCGTAATGCTGACATTCCGGCCCAACCCAGACTGGGTGACGTTAATGTGGGGAGCAGCATTATGAGTTTCCTGCGAATGGAGGGTAACAACCCTGTCGTGATATGACCTTGCAGTTGAAAGTGACGTTAAACCCAAATTAAAAAAAAAGATCTTTTATCGTGAATAATGGTCAAGAGGTTGACATTTGGTTGGACAGGTGTATTTACGAGTTGATCCACTTGATTCCTAGCTTTCAACTTCAATACCAAGGAGGGCCTTTCAGGTTTTATTAGTCTACTCTGCCTTCACCCTGTTTTCATTGCCTAGACCAGACTGCTGTGGTCTACTACTCTCTACTTACTTAAATACTTACCAAGTCCCGGTAGCTCAGTGGTCAAGGCGACGCCGTCAGTCTGGTAATCCACAGGTCTAAGATCTAGCATTCTACCTATATGCCCATTTAATCTAACGTTGGGCTATCTGGGCAAGTTACCCTATATCTAGCTGAACTAAACGGGGTAATATTCAGTAAACTATCCAGAACTTTTTGATAAATACATGAACTTTTTGTCATAGAGGGAGAGAGAGAGAGAGAGAGAGAGTGAGAGGAGAAAGAGACAGACAGAAGGAGGGAGAAAAGGAGATAGAAGATAAAGAACAATAAGGGAATGGAAAAGATAGTTTGAGTAAGAAAATATGATTGTGTTTTCCAATTAGAGATTGGAGGAAGAGGCAGTATGAAAAGACCTCCTGAAAACAAACTTCCTTACAATGCTGATTCAAGGAAAATTTTCCCAGTAAGGAAAATGTAATAAAGTACAAAATGCCAGCGGACAAATGGCCAGTGTATGCTATCCTCCAAATGTATGTTTCATGAGTTATATGCTTCTTTATGTATGTCTCACATATGTTAATTAATGGACTGGAAATCATTGATCGAGTTCCTGTGCAGGATAATTTATCAGGAAGCAGTCAGAGGGAAAATTCTCGGGTCATCCATTTCTGCTGATTAGGTTTAAGACTTGTTTTTGTTCTCAAAGGAAAATGAACAATGTTGTTTTTCTTATTTTATTCTCAGATACATACATCAGACGCAGGATGCTAATCATTCAACTTGAATCTAGCAAAAGATATAAGGGTTATTTTAGACGGCATTTTCAAGTCTAGATTAGAAATGACATAATTGTCATCATTTGAGACCCATAGAACTGCTCATGTCAATGCCAAATATATTATCTAAGTATCTTACTTGATCCTAATTAAATACTAATCTAGGTCCTCTATTCTATTATTTTTTACACATATAAAAGCAAGATACATTTTTTATTTACAAGATTAATGGTAAAAGTAGTGAATCAAGAGGCGAGGTTAAACAAGTAGCTTAGTAGCTATCTATTCCACCTAACCCCAGAGGAATTCGACCATCTAGAAACTCTTAGATGAACCACCTTTATCGACAATGATTTGAAATCTCCAAGATCTAACCTTTCCGGACGTTGCTTAACTTCACAAACAATGCTCTGATTGATGTAGAGGTCTATTTTAATCTCAGGATATGGAACATGTAATTTAATTTTATTTAAAATGATCAGTTTATCCATCTCAATTTACATCATCAAGTGTGTTGACTTGTTCAGTTATTACATCAAGTGTGTTGAGTAGTGTTGCGGCTTCATTGACGGTGGCGATAGGAATTGAGGTATGAACATCCATCTCTGAAGTAGGAAGCGTCACTTTACGTTCTAATACATTGTTGCCGATAATTTATACTAATATTTGTAATGTATAATTTTTCTTTGAATATAGTATATTTATTTATTTACAAATAAAAAACTTCCTCCATTCCTTGACCTTCTGGTATCGACCCAAGGATACATGCAGCATTACCCTTCTGAATGGCCAGACCAATTCTTTGGGCAAGAAATTGTGTAGATCGGGGTTCACCCGTACATCTAAACAATTTCTCACCCAGTTGGTTCAGCCATTCCTTCGAGGCAACACTCCACGCACCCATGGTCTCTACCGCCAAAGGTTGGAATATATGTATAGCCCTCATTCTTAATGTTTGTATATTTCATTTCTTTTTTTCTTGCTGCTACTTCTGCCGCCGCTCCTGCTTCATGACATGTTTTCATTAAATACGTAGGTGCAAACGTATCAACACAAGTTGCATCCCATACCAGACTCTTGCCATTTGCCCAAGGAATCAATGTAACGCCATCCGGTCTTTTGCCGTCATTTATTTATATAGATCGATAGTAATACAGGGTGGGGCAAAAGATATGAACCGGTTTTGAAGGGCCAGGATTTGGCCTGTAGTGGGGGTAAGATGATGGGAGGGGTCTCGTTGTAACCGTCTCGTAGCCCCGTTTTTAGTCGATACAATGGTTTGGACCGGTGAGCATCGGGGATTCGCAGTGCGCGCGTTTTTTGAAAACGGCCGTTCCGTCATCGCCACCCAGAGAGCCTTCCGACTTCACTTCAATGTGCCCCGAGCTGAAAACGTCCCTCAGGGTAATGCTATTCGACGTTGGGCTCGTGCATTGGAATCCACAGGCTCCACAGCAATTCCCAGGACAACTGGAAGACCTCCAACAGTGAGAACCACAGACAGTGAATGCAAACCACGATAGTGAATGCAGCACGCTATGTTTCAATGCTGGAAACATTTTTTGGACCTGAACTGGAAGAACTGAGTGAGGAAACAAATTTGATAGACCCCTGGTTTCAACAGGACGGGGCAACAGCGCATACAGCTCGTGTTTCATTGGACAAACTGAGGCAAATGTTCCCCGCTCGACTGGTCTCTCTAAAGGGTGATGTGGGGTGGCCGGCACGCTCACCTGATTTGAGCATATGTGACTTTTTCCTTTGGGGCTACCTGAAGGAAAAAGTGTTTAAACATCGACCTCACACTCTGGATGAGCTCAAGGTGAGAATCAGGGAGGAAATCAGGGCGATACCGATACAGATGTGCCGAAAAGCAGTGGAAAGTTTCCGAAATCGACTCCATCAGTGCATTGCTGCTGAAGGCCGCCATCTCAGAGACGTAATTTTCAAAAAGTGATGTAACAAACGGGATTACCAACTGATTCAAATAAACGAAGGTTCATTTCTCTAAGTTGAGTAGTTTTCTTTCTACAGCCTTTCAAAACCGGTTCATATCTTTTGCCCCAGCCTGTAATACGTAATGATTTTTTATTTGTGGTGAAGCACAAGGCCTCTTCACAATGTTTGTGGGTAACGCAGCATTACTAAGAGCCTCCTTCACTTTTCCAATTCTATTACATTTTTTTAAATCTGCTAATGTCGCCACTGGTCATTACTCATACAAGTAACTACTAATCTCTCCTCACGAGGTATGAGTAGACCCCGAACATCCAAGTACAGAGCAGAAATATCCCTGCCCCGCTGGATATCGAACCCAGGTCACCATGCGTGCAATGCCTAGCGCGCTAACTCACTCGGCAATGGTGATTACTGTTTAAATATATATCATTATCTTTTTTATCTACTTCGATCAAGTATAATTTACAAAAATGTTTAAAATGTTCATAGATTTTTTTATACAATTTGAAAATGTTATCTCTTTTTTCTTCCTCCTCCGTGGATTACTCTTTCTTATATCTCTCTCTCTCTCACCTTTCTCATCGTCTTCCTTTACCCTTTCCTTATTTTGTTCCTTTTTCTCCTTATCTTCTTTTCTCTCCTTACCCTTCTCTTTTGGTTTCCTACTCGTATTTTCTTTATCCTCTCATTTATCTTTGTATCTCTTTCTCTCTCGCTTTCTCTCTCTTGATATTAGAAAACTCTCCCTTCCCTCTCATTCGTTTTCTCTCCTGTAACACAGATACGAGGGGGGACCCAAAAGTAACGGGAATAAGGTGGTAGGGGGAACACGGAGGGGGGGATCGGGTTCTCCATTGATTCTTTTCCAAGCGGCTACTCTCCCAAGTAAGTGTTCAAAGTTCATTTGCTGTGAGTGCATCCGTTCGTCCGTGAGAATTTTTCTAGTGAAACGACTTTTTTCCGTTTCGGCGAAAAAGTGAAATGGCACCGTGAAATGGCTGAGTGCAGCGAGCAACGAGCGGCTGTAAAAAATTCGGGGTCATAGCCGTAGCACCATGATTCATCGCCAGTTATAACCTTGAGAAAAAAATCTGGGTCTTCATCCAACTGATTTTGCAGCTCCAGACAGGCCTGAAGTCTCAACGCTCCTTGTTTTGATCGTCGGAGAGGAGGCGAGGAACAAATTTGGCTGCAATCCCCTTCATGATCAAATCTTCAGTTAAAATCCTCTGAATTGAACTCCATGACTATCCAGACATTTCATAAAGTTGATCGATGGTTCTGGAAGGTCTTCACGGACAAGAGTGTCGATTTGTTCAATGTTTTTGTCCGTTCTTGAAGCCATTTCACGTTTTCGCCGAAACGAAAAAAGTCGTTTCACTAGAAAAATTCTCACGGACGAACGAATGCACTTACATCAAATGAACTTTGCACACTTACTTCTAAGAGTAGCCGCTTGGAAAAGAATCACTGGAGAACCCGATCCCCCCTCCGTATTCCCCCCACCACCTAATTCCCGTTACTTTTGGGTCCCCCCTCGTAGATAGGTACATTAACTTTCAATACTCTATTCTTGCATTCCAAGTATTTTAAATTTCCCAATAACGAGCATGTCAAAAAAGTCATGTTTAAAAAAAGATCACGTAAAAAAAGGCATTAGGAAAGTGCTAAACCTCAGTTATTATAAATCATAGACCAGGAAAGTGTACCCAGAACTGGTCATAAATATTTAATTTATACATGACTTCTTACATACGGAGGCGGATCAGGTTATATGGAATCAAAATTTTGTCTCGTTATTTTCAAGTTTTATTTACCTATTGTCTTTAAAAAAATACAATAAGTCCGCGAAGATAGAACGTTGAATAGGTATTACACCACTTCTCATTTGATCACTGAAGTTAAGCAACGTACAGCATGTTGAGGAAGTGGATTCGAAACTTCATGGAAATCCACGTTCTGCTGCCTTGCTCGGTCCCTTTTAGGCTGTTTGAGGTTAATTTGAGTAGCAGGGTTGTTTGCCCAGCCTCCTTCGTGACATGACCATGTTGTGTCCATGTACAAAAAAGTGTAATAATTATAAATTTTGAGTCTTTTGTTGTCTCAGTTTTATCATAAGCCGCCAAAAGTCATAAAAACAAAACTCGTAAACGGTGGACCCACTAGCACAGGATATTGAAATTTTTGACCTTGAAATTTTTTTTCGGCGTCTCAAATAACCAAAGAAATAATCTTTATGAATTACCAAAGTAGGAGAACTTACGACTTCTTGGTAACTTGGTACCTATTGCCGAGTGAAGATAGAGGTGAAATTATATAATTAAAGTATATGTGGACTCTTGTAGTGGCAACTTTCCTCTCCTTACTTTGGTATTTTAGACTGAGATTATTATTTTTATTATGAGTTTGGAACAAGAGGCACTATATCAAAATTCCTGGCAGACGCATTCGAGACCCTGTCACTAAACCGAAAATCTTTACAAGTGTTCAGTGAAAACATAGTAAAAAATTCCATACATATCCTCCATCACCACCTATATGGAGTATAATTGAATCTGAAATTGGAAAGAAGAAATTAAAAATCAAATGAATGAAATAGAAAAACCTCTAACATTGAGAAAATTAATATCTTTTAGATTGATGGAATTCGCTGTGTATGAGCAATCTACCAAAGGTAGACAGCTCCTATTGTATGTATTTTAAATATATGATCAATTTGTTTCTCTCTCTACTTTATTAGATATAAATGGACATAATAATATGTACAGTACAAATAATTATTTTAACCATGAAAAAAATGGAAACATATTGTACAATAAAAGTAAAATAGAATAGAAAAATATATAGAAACATATATGTCCTAACTAAAGGGCGGGGTTATTGCCTATGGCAACCTCTTCCACCTAACCCTTGGTCAAGCAAATGTATTGTAATATCACAAAGCTAATCATAGGCGATGAACGTTCCCATTATGAAAGCTTTTGTTTTTTTATGACCAAAAGCGGCTATTGTAACTGTACTACCATGTCAAAATATGATTATCTTACAGCTTGCCTTTGTAAATTTAATGCGCCAATGCCGCCAAACCAGGAAACGGGAGGTAACTTCATAAGGTTCTGGTGCCCAGCAATCGTACAATTAGATTTAATTTTTTTAAATATTGTTTAATTAATTTTTTGTTCTATTTATCATATCAAACCGGAAGGAACCTAGATTTTTTATTCAAGGTGATTGAATCACAGCACATTTATGAACTTGTTAAAATGGTTAAGATATACCTACAGGTACCTACTAAGATTTATTGTGAAAAAATATATACTTTTCCATGGGTAATAAATGTTTTTTTTTCTCAATCCTAAATCTAAGATTTCTCAATCTGTTGTTCAATATCTTTTTTTTCTCATTTATTTGAGTTCATTATTTTAACGAGCCTAAAATGTATCTTGCTAGGCATCACGGCTAAATTTTATCTGGCTGAACCGGAATAAAATATTCAATGAGAAGAAAAAAAGTTTTGGTGACCATTAATTGGACTTGGAAAACATTGAATTTTGATTAGTTTTTTATCTTTTCATTTAGAAATAACTGTTGATTAAAAATATAATAATGTAGAATTAAACATAAAAATAGGCTTGGACCTGACATGAGGAGAATTTACATACCTCCAGCCTGTGTTCAATGCTCATGTATATAATACTATGTTCTATGTAGATATATGTTATGTACACATTTCATGAATACATTAAAGTTTGGAGCTAGTTCTTGCTAGGTGCTAGATCCAGTATTTTGGTACTTGAGTCCTCTGGAGTCTTCGAGTTAACCCTTAGGCAGGATGGGTAAATCTTTTGTCCCATGTACTTTGAAATATTATTATTATCTGACCTAGTTGTAGGGTTTTCAGTGAAACCCTTGCAATTAACACTGCGACCTAATTAGATCTATTTTGACCAGTTGATTCTATTCCGTTTTAACTGATTTGAAATAGATAGTCAGGACGGGAGTTTTACCCTCCATTAACTGAGAATCTTATCAGCTACCCACATTAACTTCACGCAGCCTGGTTTGGGCCGGAAATGCCAGCCTTACGTCTTCGGAGGGAACAGAATTTTATGTTTGAAAATTCTTTTTCAACCGGGAATCGAATGCAGGATCTTTGGACTATGGGCAATAGTCACGACCGTTACGCAACGAAGGCTGGCTTCCTAACCAAGCCTGGAAATAACTTTTTTTCGAATATTTATCTTTAGAGTGGTCGTGTTTAAACTTTTCGTACAGGAAGTTCTACTCGTACTTTGGTAGTCAAGTGGTTAAGGTGCTGGACTTGTAATTCAGGTAGCTCAGATATCCGTTGGCTCGAATCCCACCCAATACATGAAATTTTAATCATTAATTTGAGTATATGACCACTAATAAGACTCTGAGGGTTAGGTGGTAGAAAATGCTTTTAACATTAACCTCGCCTGGTGGTTACCTTCCACTAAAGAGTATTATTATTATTTGATAAGATATGTGCCATGCATTTTTGGTTACGCGAGATGGTGAAAGCGCTAGTCTTGTGTTACACATAGCGTAGTGATCCTTGGGTTCCGATTTCTTTCAATGCATGAGAAACTGCTAGAATAAAAAGATTCTGTACTCAACTAGCCCTAATCAAACAGTAAAAAGTTAAGTTCGAATCTAGATACTAGGGTATTGCATATTAGAGAACGGTTTACATGTAAAATTTACCTCTCTATAAAGGAAACTTACCTCTTTATTAGAGAAACCTGGATATAAGAGAGATCTTTCTTTTTCTTAGACTTTAATGGCAGGATTCTCAAATTGCTAGAGCTCTTCCACCCAACCATCTGGTCCCTAGGGTTTACTAAATGTCCAGGTTCGACTGTATTGTTACATTAAAACATTACCACAATAATTCTTCAATGACAATTTCACGTAATGATCAAACAGAATATTCACAATCCCTTAAAATCCTCCAGAAACTAAGGGTGGGATGCCTGTGTCATTTGTCCCTTCAGCTGATTTTGTTATGCAGAGACGTTTGTTTGAAGCGCCTGTACGCATGCGCATTCAGATGTCTCTTGAAAGAAGATATTGAAATAATTTTCAAGGTCGAAGTTTTCCCTATAGCAAGCTCGGGGCCACCCTACAGAGAACCCTATAGGGATAAAAAAAAAGTCTCTGCATACCAGTCTAAGGCGCGCTTAAATTCTATGAACGCAGCGCGGCGCCTTTCCTCTGACGAAGGGCTAACGTATTCAAGGCTGCGCGGAGCACATGTAAGTTGGCCTAGAGCTAGAATCCAATCACTTACATCTCGTGAACTTTTAATATTAAAATTATATGTAAGAGTAGATACATAATAAATTTAGTAATTTTTGGTATTTATGTACTGGTACCTGTGTTGCCAACGTAAGTATTTATACCGGGTGTAAGAAAGCATACTAGCATCTATCTTTTTACTTTCATCTCACTTTTTTTGGTTAATGTCTCTTTAACATATTGGTCATTCCAGACTAGACCATCCATACATTCGCTGGAAACTCACAAACCAACTTCCCAAATTATTATATTATTTCGCAAACAATTATTCCTTTTATTAAAAAAAAAAAAAAATCAGTTTTTCTCCACTCATCTCCTTATTGAGCTTGTCCTTGAAACGCCTTCTTTGGATGTCATGCCTTCCTAGAATTTTGATGCTTAAAATTTTAAAATTCTAGCTGGACATTATGCTGCCATACCGGCGCGTGCCTGGCTAGTGTTGTACTTCCCAAATCAAACTTCCCAAATTAAGCTCACTTAGCCTGAGTGGGGCCAGGCTAAGCAAAACAGTGTTATACAGTCTTTTTTTTATTTCTTAGCCATGAAACAACAGCTACTGTCAATGTGTTGGGTCTATAGTCCATCCCGTGGTAAGCGTCTCCTCTGATGGACGGGCCACAATACTTTCCATTTAGGTGCTGGGTCAACACGAGCGTACCAGAAAGATTTGTTCCTTACAATAAACTGAAACCAAATATTAAATACAATTTTTTGTCGCCTCTGGGGTTCAAACTGGAGACCTTCCGCATGACAAGCCAGTATCTCCAGTTAATCGAGTAGCTAAAACGCTGATATACACAACCCTGTACACATTCTGTTTGCTCTTAGCTTTGGTTGGGTCTAAGTATACGGGTCTTGTGCTACGTTTGTATGAAGTCCGAAATTGTTATTATTGATAGCTCATAAAAAATACATTTATCAAAAATGTTTTAATAGCAGTTCTCGTACTTCGAGTACCTAGGCAGCCCATCATGTATATCCTAGGAGGGGCAGGGGAGCGAGTGTAATGACCTGCCTATTTCACTTGGGCTGCAATAACTTTGAAAAAAAAGTTGCCTAGTGTTTTTAGACTGAATATCAGATTGTAGATATAGAGTTTTTTTTCATAGTTATTTGAATGGAGCTCATGTCAGATTGTCAGATACGGAGGTAACTTATTTCAATACGAGGTTATTATTTCAGTTTGGGATGATGTAGATAACTAAAGAAGCCAAACAGGTAGGTAGATATATGACACTTATTCGTAGCAACTTTGCTTACTATTGGATAAGTTTTCAGATTCAAAAGCGACAGAGAATTTTTCACTGCATTTGGGCTCAAAATAAATGAGTCAGTATTAACAGAAAAGTGAGAAGTTGTATTAGATGTACATGAATATCGGAACATACCTGGACAGCTGTTTCGAGCTTATTTGCTCTCATCAGCAGCTTATAGTTCTGATTATCCATATCATCAACTAACCTCTCTATTTTAATCAGTATAAATAGAAAAGTGAGAAATAGTAAACGTTTTTTAATGTCAGCAGTAAATCTTAGTACACAGGTGAAAACTCCCCATTTTTCATTCCCCATTGCATAACATGATAAATAAAGTAAAAAAATAACCTTAATTTTTTTTTCTTTTCTTTTAGGCGCTTTAACTCTGCTGGGGCAGGTCGTTCGCGCCGAACCTTAAACTTTTACCAGAGAAAGAAAATCACAATTTACTCAAAATATCTGCGAGCGCCTGGTTCCACTGCCTCTAATATAAATCTACAGAGGTAGAAGTCAACTAACAGTAATGTCCCAATTAATAAAACCTGTCTTACTATAATTCGCCCTGCTTGGTAATCAAATCATTGGCTTCCAGATTATATGAGTTTTTTTTATATATAACATTTTATTTATTAACAATTTTGGATTTTTACAAAGGTTCTTTTCCTTAGCTAATGATAAAAGCTTCTAATATTTATGTTAAGTTCTAAGCACGCTGCTTTACTGGCAAGCTGCTGTATAAAGCTACTGAAATTATACTAAGAGGTAAGAAAAACAAACCAAATCCATGTATTACAACAGTTATCATATTTCTATATATCACAATTACTCAAATTAGCCCAACTAAACAATTGCCCTTTCTTGGGATTCGAACCACTGACCTCCACGTCTCGAGTCCCCCGTCTCAATGATCGAGCCACTGGAGTTGACGAGGCTAGTAGAGGAGTGAGACATCCCATTTTTCATAGTCAAAATAATCACAGTTACCTAAACACTGCTTTCCAAAATTTGTGAAAAAAAGGTAAATGGGTCGGAATTGAACCTCCGGCCTCCAGGTTACGAGTCCGCTGCTATAACGATGGAGAGAAAGCAAAGAAAGCACACCCTCGAACGATAGTGCGTGTAGAGAAAGCTCTCGTAACAAATAGAGCAACTAGAAAAAATTGGCATAGAAAATATCAATGATAAAAGTGATAATGATAGAGAGCGTAGAGCGATAAAATAAATCACTTGGGAGGAGTGAGATTCAGAGAAGGATAAAAGATAGGATAAGAGGAGAGAGGGAGAAAGAGAGGGAAGAAAAGAGGGGGAAGAAAAGAGGGGGGAGATGAAAAGAGGATGCGAAGGAGGGAAAAGAAATTGCAATAATTTATAGTGTTCATCCTTGGCGCCGCATAAGTTGGCTTTAATCCTTTTCCCCTCTCTCTTTCTCCCCCTTCTATTTATTCCCCTCTCTCCTGTGCCATTTCCTCCTTTTCTTTTCTATTATTTTGCGTCTGTATCAAGTAAACCTCCCTTTGCTCCCTGGATTTTCTCCTTCTTGCTCTCTCTCTCTTTCTCTCCCTCTTCACTTCTCTTTGCTTCTCTTTTTCTACCTCTCCCTCTCTACATCCCTCCCATGTTCACTTCTTTTTCTTGTTTTTCAAGCAAGTTGTACTTAATTTTATTTTCTTCTTCAAATTTGCTCTCGCCATTACGGTGCGTTGTTTTCGCCGGATTACTCCGTTCTCAGCCTTTATTACATTAGTTTTGGGCTGGCAATGTTTCTGTCTTACTGTCAGATGTGTCAATTTTTCAAACTTTCCTTTGTATTTTCTCAAAGGGGGGTGGGGGCTCCTTTCTTGTTACTTTAACGTTTTTAAATTAGAACACGTAAAAAGTCCTAGGTTTCAACTTAACTCACCATTTAGAATTTATGACTCTGGTTACCTATTTGTAACTCGTGTGAATGAAAGTGAGAAATGAGTACCTACTACGTAGCTATTGCTTTTCTACGGTCTTCATAATAATAAATTATTATGAGTCAGTTTTTTCAGTAAAAAAAAGTGCGTGAATTATATCAAGTAAGCTTGGGCACAAGTATTTTATTCTAGATATTTGATAATTATCACACAAAAAAATGCGTCCCTACACACAAATCTGTGTATTCAGTAATCTTGGGCACAGATATTATATTTTGGATGTTTGATACTAAATAAATTTGATAATAATAAATTATCAATGGAAAATGAGTTCCTACACACAAACCTGTAAATGAAGGCATCTTGCATGGGCACGGATATTTCATTTTGGGTATTTGATAATTACCTATCAAAAGAAAATGAAGAAATCTTGGGTAGGTATGGATTTTCTTTTGCATATTTGATAATCATCAAAAGACTAATAAGTCCCTACACACAAATCTTAGTACTCAATAATCTTGGGCACAGATATTTTATTCTGGATATTTGCTAATTATCAAAAGAAAATGAGTCACTTCACACAAACCTGTGTATCAAGGAATCTTGGCAACAGATATTTTTATTTCTGGACTTGTAATATCAAAGAAAATGGGATACTTAGAATCGGTAATATACACCGCTAATTCGTGCATTCTCTGATGAGTTGACGGGAGATGCCGATGGCTCTATGTTACATTATTATTGTTACGGCAAGGGATTAGAATATGGCTTTATTTTCGAGATGACAGCGTTTTATATTTTTAAACGAATCACAGCTCTTTTCTTTCTCGGACTTAGCGTCTTTCTTCAAATTTTGTAATTTAAGTATTTCTTCAAATTGTAATTTGAGTATTTCTTCATTTTATAATCGAGAAAGTGGTTTTGGTGTATGTAAAGGAATTGGAGAAAGTTAGTTTGAAAAATCGAAGGCTCTTGTGACCAATGGGAAGACATCGCAAATAATGTTAACATATTTCTTAAGTCGGGCTCAGTTGATGAGGTGTACTTCTTGTGCGTGGAATTTCGTAAGCCACAGCCTCCGTGGGATAACGGTTGTGACTACCACTCGTAAATGCTGAGTTCGATTACCGGTTGAGGTAGACTTTTCGAACAGAAAATTCTGTTCCCTCTCCGGCTGGCATTTTCGGCAACTCCGAACACGAGAGGCTGCTAGCATTTCCGGGCCTACCTGGTCGAAGTTAATGAACGTAGCTGTAATGATTCCCAGCGAATGGAATCTGGAAGTAAAAACCGAATAGAATGAACTGGTCACAATAGATCTAATAGAGATCGGTGTGATGATTGGGACTTTTCTAGTGAGGCTCCCACCAGTTAATAATAATAAAACTCAAAAGATTAGCTCTTGAAAGATTTTCATGGTTACGAAGACACAGGGACCGCCTTTAGAATGTGATAATTATGATGATGTAAAGGAACAATTTTCACCTCTCCAATTCTGACTAGAGTACGTAAAGACCTCTGTAAAACCCAATAAAAACGGCCCTCTGTTTTTAGAAATTTTAGCAAGTATGTAGACTTTTCTCTAATGGAGACCTCATCAGTATTGAACAAGAAAAGAAATAAAGAAAAAATCCTCTGAGAAAGACTCTCCCTTGCCAGGGGAAACATCACTCTCGCTACATAAAAATAATTATTATAAACAATGTCGCGTGGGCCAAATTGACAATGGTAGTTAAAGTGAAAGTGAATACCATTGCGTACAATGAAATCTAGGGGGCAACGAATCAAAATCTCAGTCCTCCCCATTCGATTAAAAAAATTCTAATTCGCACAAGACATAAAAAAAATCTGGCAAATAATTTATTCGCATGTCAGTGCGAAAATAATTCCATGCAGACATATAGTTCATATTATCATGGGAGTTTGCATGTAGTTTCGCCATTTTGTAATGTACTTTTTTTAACAGAAAATAAATAAGAAAAAAAAAAATTGTCTATGTGTTCTAACTCAACAATAATTACAATAATACATTTGTCTTAATATTTTCTTTTATTGTTTCACTATCTCAGATGAAAATAAAACTGCTGATGTAGGCGCTTTCATAATTACCTAGGCAATAATCATAATTCATAGCAAAGTGCCTAAGAACATAAAAATCTATTCATTTATAACATTAAAGATGTATTTCTTTATCTTTCTACTATACTTTTATTCCTAGGTACCATATATTATAATGTTATTATACGAATGGAAGTATTTCAATACCTATAATAATAATTATTGTCATGTTATAATAATTACTATCCAAATTTATGGTACGCTGTATAGTTATTTTTAGTAATTTATTGTTTTTGGTCTTGTAATTATTATGAGAATGACCCTTTCTTTAAATCATGCTCTATTTTTTTGTAAAAATAAATAAATAAATTAAATACCTATATATACCTAACTAGCGGGCTGCACCCGCTTCGCCAAGCCATCACACACACACCACCCATACATCACACACACACACACACACATCCACACACACACACACACACAAACACCATACCAAATACACACAACACACACACCCATCCACACACACAAACACATCCACACACACACATCCACATCCACATCCACATCCACACACACACACACACACACACACACACACACACACACACACACACACACACACACACACACACACATCCACACACACACACATCCACATCCACACACACACACACACACACATCCACACACACGCACGCACGCACGTACACACACACACACACACACACACACACACACACACACACACACACACACACACACACACACACACACACACACACACAACAATCATCGCTGTAAATTTCAAAATCCCGATCCAAATCTCTCATAGCGGATATTGATAATGTAGCAAAGTGGCCTATATTTCGAGAACGGCTTGTCAGAATATGGCAACAAAGGGCTCAAATAAGCATGTGATGTTCTGAAAGAGTTTTACAATAAAAAAAAATATGGGTCCCTACGATAAATTTTAGGTTCCGCGCTGGAATCTGTTAAAAAACGTAAAAAGTCTGAAAAAAAGGTCGAAATTGCGAACATTCTGGCTTATATCTCGAGAACGGTACGTCAGAATGTGGCCTAAAATGAATTGAAAGAAAGCTAATTTTGTCTCATGTGTTTTTAAATAATAAAAAATATATGTCCTCGCGATAAATTTTAAGTTTCGCGCTTCAATGTGTTAAAAAACGTGAAAAGTCTGAAAAAAAGGTCGAAATTTCGAACATTTTGGCTTATATCTCGAGAACGGTACGTCAGTATGTGGCCTAAAATGAATTAAATGAAAGTTAATTTTGTCTAAAGTGTTATTAAATAATAAAAAATATAGGTCCTCGCGATAGATTTCAAGTTCCAGGGCAAAGACTGTCTTAAAATCGGACCCTTCCTCAAGGCAATACTCGAGGAAGGTCATAACTCAAGGACGGTTTGGAATTTTGGACTTTTGATAATTTTCCTGATACTTTTCGGCAATTTTACTTGGGGTCATCTCTCATCAATTTTTTGCTATCTTTTACCGTTTCGCCTAAACAATTCCTGCACACAAAGTCCGTCCATATTTCTCATTTATATATAGAGATATATAAAAGGTAAATTATCTTTTGTCGATTATTATCGAGGTCATTGAAGACGGGGCTTAATTTTGCTTTTGCAGGAAATATACAAACCTAATAATAGTCTTGATATAAATATTTTTTTGGCATGTTTTGATGAAAAATATTATAAGGATGGCGACGTTAAAGTTTATACAGGGTGGACCAAAAAAACGTTTACACCCGTTAATGGTAGATTACTGACAACATTTCCAGGCCGGATCTGCAATCCGTTTTTTCGGATTCGCCTTTATAACTGCACAAAGTGATTTTTTGCAACTTTCTGAAAAAGTCCGACTTTGGCTTATTCTTCAGGTCAGAACTTTTTTCCTATTTAAGATGAGTTGATTCTGAACATTTCTGCAGAAAGCCAACAAAATTTCGATGTTTCTAGCTACACTACTTTGTTTTTTACGATTTGGTTTGGCATCTTTTTTGACACCTGAATAGAAAAAAAATTCTCATGTAAGTTTTTTACACTTTGAAACACTCAAGATTTTCCCGAGCAAATTTTGGCACAGACATGGGCAAGTTTGATAAAAGTTGGCGGCCACCCCAAGGATGCTAAAAAATAATTTTACGATTTTTTATCACGTGATCTTCTGGTAAAACGAACCAGGTAAGTCTCAAAAAATGATGTTCAAAATCTTAAAAGTGTTGATCGTGTAGGGTCGTCTTGTACTCAAAGAGTAATTAGCTATTTATGTCTGATAATTATTTTCCTTGGAATTAATTAAAGGCCAGTCAAATGAATGATTGTTTGTTTCTCGATGATAGTTTTCAAGCATATTTTTCTGCATTCTATGAAATATTATTTTTAAACTTCTTGAGTTTTTTTAGTACAAGTTACATAATAATTATTATTCGGATGCTGAAATGGCAGATTTGCATTTGGCAGAATATGGAGCTGCCAACAGGAACATTTGGGATCACGTGAAAAACATAGTTTACGAAATACCAGTGGAGACGCAAGAGTAGCAGAATCTGGTAACAAGAATCCTGTTGGCATTTGATGACCTGACAGAAAAACCTGAAATCTTCCGCAACATTAGACGGAACATGATTTGCTGTCTCTGGCGTTCGGACCCGGGTGGGATCTTCCGCATGGAAAGTGACTAGCTTACCACTGAGCTAATCGTGCGCTTCTAATCGTTTCTCATTGAACATACTCAGACAAAATGTTTATTTTTAATACCTTTTTGATTATACCCAAATAGTATAAAACACAATAAAATTTTATTCATTTTACAAAATATTATCTTGTTTTTTTTCAGGATTTCTATTAGAAGTTGGCAGTCGGTAAATATTTGTTATTTAATTAGTATTGTTTATGATAGAAGAACCTACCTACATATTTACCTGGCATTATTTTATGAACTCTACTTTCGTTAGGAAAATTCACCAGTTTATTTTCTCTCTTAGGGAAGCATAAGAAAAACCATCCATTATCAAGGCAGTCTCTCAGGGTCTTACATGAATAATAATTATGTGAATTGTGATTGTGATACCAATGCTATCTGATATAACTCAATTTACATATTATGGTATTACCTCCAAAAAAACCATAAGTTGTTGGTGTTACAACAAGTCCGATACAGGTATGAATAAAATATTCCATCAGATTTTTTTTGATAATTAAAAAAATATTGATCGCCGAGAATTGAACATCGGTCATGCGACTCTTACTCTTAGCACTAGCACATCTAGCTAACACCATTGACAATCTGCTAAGCAAGAAAACTATCATTTGAATTTTCCTAAACTGGCTGATGAAGACATGTAAGACCGCGGTATTCAAAAACAGCAATGTAAACAAATTTTGTAAACAATACAAGACGCCCTTACACAGTCTACAGTTGGAAAACTCTTAGGAATTTTGAAGAGTTTTTGGCAAACATCTAATAATTTTTCCCAGAAGATCACGTGATAAAAAATCGTAAAATTATTTTTTAGCATCCTCGGGGCGGCCGCCAACTTTTATCAAACTTGCCCGTGTCTGTGCCAAAATTTGTTCGGACAAATGTCGAGTGTTTTATTTAGTAAAAAAGTTTTTTCGTGTGTTTTTTTTCTGTTCAGGTGTAAAAAAATATGACAAACCAAACCGTAAAAAACAAAATAGTGTAGCTTAAAACAGCGAAATTTTGTTGGCTTTCTGCAGAACTGTTCAGAATCAACTCATCTTAAACAGAAACAAAGCACTGACCCGAAGAATAAGCCATAGTCGGACTTTTTTGGAAAGTTACAAAAAATCACTTTGTGCAGTTACGAAGGCGAATCCGAAAAAACGGATTCCAGATCCGGCCTGGAAATGTCGTCAGTAATCTACCATTAACGGGTGTAAACGTTTTTTTGGTCCACCCTGTATGTACATAGATATTACTTACTACTCAGGGATGATGCTATTGAGGATAATGTATACACTATACATAATCAGGCGCGGGCTGTGGGAAATGTTTTGGGGGTGCTGCCACCCGGGCTAAAATGAGGTTTATAGTCGCTTTTTCAGTATCTGAAGAGTTTGAGTTTGTTTACCATGCTAATCATAATAGTCATGCAATAATTATTCTAGAAATTTATGATAATTTTCATTGTGTTCGAGCTAGGACTTGAGAAAATCCTCTCTTTTTCTTTTTCTTCTGGGGGTGCTGGAGTTCCGCAGCTCATAGCACCGGCCGCGCCTGTATGTATACCTATTATGTATAACTACATATACATTAGGATACATAGATATTAAACAAGGAGATAGTACGACATGTGATATGTAATTACACACGCAAACACGCGACGCATTTTTTCTGCTCTTTTATTATTTGTTAGCTACCTATCGTAAAAAATGTTATTGGTAATGGTAATCAAAACTGTTACACAAAGGCTCAGGTTGTGTTTCCATGTTACATTACATGCACGCTGAGCTGAGAGCATGCATGTATGGTAAATTATGGCCTACTTCTAGAGCATTATTATTATATTCTCAAGCAATATTTTTATATGAAAAATAGTATCACTGATGAAAATCATAAAAAAATAACTTAAACACAAAGATAAAGACAGTGAAAATATCAAATTAAGAATGATGATATTTACATCAAAATAATAACATTGTTTACAATCCGGGGCGATGGTCATTCCTTGGGCATTTTTTGCCACCTTTACCCGATTTATAAATATGTTACTATTAATTTCATGTCTTTTTTTTTAAATAAATATTTATTTAAAGAGAGGTCTGTAACATTCAGAGTCCTTGCCCCTGTCTATAGTTATAAGTTGTCAGTTATTTATTTACAGAATAATTAAATATATTAGAATTTCGAATAATTAGAATTTAGAATTATACTGTCGTCGCGTACAGTTTTATGAACTAAATATGAACTAACTTAAAGTATTATAATAATTATACGTTACATAAGAATATGTTACACAGCTAGAAAAAGACAAGAGGTCTCATTTTTCCAAAGATTACATTATTCTACTTGGAATCGAGCAGTTCTTTGATATGAAAAATAGCAGTTCAATTTTCATCAATCTACTAAATTATTCAGAGAATTGTAATTTTTAGGCAAAAAATCATATGAAAGTTAATCAGAAACTTCATTTTTTATTTCTTCTCAAATTGCGCGGGAGACAATCGTCTTAGAGATCTCATTTATCCAGCCACTTTGTTTTCTTCTGCACCGTGACTTCTATTTTCAGAACAACAATTCAGCACATTTTAAGAAATAGAATTATCTTCTTGAAAATTAAATGTGGGTTAATCGAGCTACACAACCCCAGCATCAGGGAATGAAAAATTTCCTGCTCAGGAAATGCTCGGGGATGATTTTGTTCTGTTATCGTGACAAATTGTGCCTTCAGATTTCATCCAAAATAATTTTTAATTTTTTATTTCACGCAATTCATGATAAGTAGGTACCGAGCATGGTACATTAGTATATGGTAAAAAGGTAGGCACCAGCCTCAATGCCACCTTGAATAAATTTATTGGTCCTATTCTTTCCCCGGGTACCTCACTAATGCTAATGTCGATTATATGTGTCGAGTGCGAATTAGATTTTATTAATCGAAGGGGAGGACTGAGATTTTGATTCGTTGCTCCCTAGATTTCATTTGGAATTTGGCTTGGCTGGCCTGGTTTTGGTTGCCAATATTTAATTTTATTAATTTCTATTTTCTTCGTAAGAGAGAGAAACAGATAATAACAATAAAACAAAGATGGTGTCAGCAATTTTGCTGATTGCCAAAATACACAGCATACCAATCAGTAAAATATTATTGATACATTTTTTTGTTCTGAATCTCTATATATAAAACAAAAAAAGGACTACCTACCTACCTACCTACCTGCCTATGTTTGTTTGTCCGAAGTTGTTTAGCCAAAACGGTAAGAGATAGCGAAAAATGTCTCAGAATTGACCCCCCCCAAAACCCTTATTGCTTTGTCCAGAAAAATTATAAAAAGTTCAAAAAGGCATTTCTGTCCAGCAGTACGGCCATGCCTTAGTAAATTTTAAATTTAGTCCCGTTGCAAAGCACGGGCAAACGGCTAGTGATTCATATAACCTATTTTTTTCACTATCGTTTGGACTATCTATGGGTCACAGATAATTACTTTAGCGTCACTTTAACATTTTGTATATTCAAGACGGTGGTGTCAACCGCTAGAAATTTCAACCGATCCTAGTTAGGTCCGGGAATAGCCATTATTACAAGGGACCGAATTTGTATGGTCATCTATTCAAAACTTTGCTTTTAACTTGAGTGACAGAACGAGAACTGGTGAGTGGTGTATTCAACGTGCCGTCAATACCTCCCTATTAGATATTCATTGCTTTCACCCCAAACACAATCTTTCGATGCTATAAGCAATTTATCTGGTCTCTGCATGAATTTATTATTTGTGATGACATGATGACTGATGAAGAAGTTTTGTAAACTAAGAGTTCAGTTGAACAGCTTTCTCTTCCACCCAACCCCACATCCTATTCAGGACGAAAGAGAGGCCACAGCATCCCGCAGCACTTGAATTTCAAGTTTACTGCAGTCACTTTGGTTTGGCGCCATGCACGCAGTAAAAATGCTTACGAAAGCCCCTCTTCCCCTCCAGCATCACCACAAGATACATTTTTAGTATCCCCCTCTCTCGCAGAATATTGTTGTTATAAGTAGGATATTTCTCCTTTGTCGTTTTCTTGGGAAAATAAAAATTTAAACTTGTCACTTTGGTTAGCATCATTACAGAGGCAGGGATTCAGGAGAACAGTTTCTTATTGTGTTATGGCCCTCGTGGACTTGTTTTTTTCCGAACAGGGTGGTGTGGTGAGTCATATTTTTAATCCTGGTCAGAGGTCGCGGGTTCGAAACCGACACGACAAGTTATCCAATCATTTGGGATTCTAACTACAAAATCTTGGACTTATTGCTGAGGACATATTAGTCCTAGTCGGGCAGTATAATTAAGGTGATCAGAGTCATCTTGTTAATATTTATAAATGCTAACCTACGGGTAGGTACCTACACTTACATAGACAACATATTTTCACTACCTATGTATATAGATGTCTAGATAATTAATGAGGGTATCTCTGTTCCAATGATGACTGAAGCGGATGAAAAACTGTAACGACTAGCGATCAATTATTAATGAACAAACATTGAATGCACTAAATCCGAAAATGAACTCAGTAAATTTAGGTACTCATAGGTACCTACCTATTATAATTTAGAATTTCGTTTTCGCCAAAAGGAAAATCTCTTGTAGAAATATACATAATATATCTATAATATCTATGCCTTCATGGTATTAAGTAACTAAAGCATGGGTTCTTTGAGCCCGACATCTCAGGAGAAAAGTTTGAGCCTAATGGCTTTACTTTTTGTAATTTTATTTAGGTACCTACTTCTTATTAAAAATTTCAATAACAATCAATTTACAAACATGCAAACTTAAAAACAAGCCATAAATTTGCATCAACATACAAACATGTAAATAAAAGATTTCATCGTATCCTGAATGTAAAATTTATTTTCGGGATATTTACGATTTTTATTTCATTTTCAAAATCGCAAGTTTATGTGTGTAAGATTTTTATGGGTCCTCCCTCCACCATGAGAGTAAAACTTTTTCTATTTCCTTATTGCTGAAAGGAGGAATTCTGATAAGCCTAAAGAAAGTATTACTTTTAACTAACTTCTTATCTCCCTAGTGTCCTTTATTAACTTACTAGCTCACAACCGGCACTCTGTCGCCTCAAATGTCCCATTGTGCACCTTTCTTATGATTGCACATCAAGTTCACAAGAGGAAACCTCAAATGACCGGGTCAAGACGCGGCAGTGCGGCTGCTAGGTCCCTGCTACCATAATGAAGAGGGACCTTGCAGCTACCATAATAGTCGCATCTCGAACCAGCTGTAAACAAATCAGATTTGTATCTATTATTTTTAAATAAAGACATATTACGAGTAAAGATACAGAGTTTTAGGTTTCTACATAATATGTAGTTGTCCGAGTTGTCTCATAGTATTTCACATGAAAATTTCATCCCTGTTACCTTTTTTTTTTTTTTTTTTTTTTTTTTTTTTTTTTTGTGTTTTGTGTTTTTTTGTTAAGGTAAGTGTGCCCCGGAACCGCTTTCGCATTACTTCAGGGCACTTTACCTTTACATCCATGCCATTTCCGGAAACTGAAAATTTCGGTCAGAAATTTCCGCTCCGGCCGGGATTCGAACCCGCAACCTCCGGGTCAGTAACCAATGCTCTTAACCACCGAACCACGGAGGTCCCTTGTTTACTTGGTAACTAACTATTTTTGAATACTAACCTAAAGCCAAGGTATACTAACTTTTCTAGCTATACTATACGAACAAGGTAAATAAAGACGTAAAACGATTTTCTTTCCTGAATAGTTACTCTTTTAATTTGAGTTTAACGTTGCTTTTAACTGCGTGATCATATCACGACGTGGGTGTCGTGGGTGTTACCCTCCATTCTTAGGAAACTCACAAACCTGTTACCCACATTAACACCACCCAGCCTAAGTTGGGCCGGAATTCCAGGATTCACCACGCTGGACGTTGCTTAACTTCGGTGATCCTACGAGAAATGGTGCATTCAACGCGGCATGAACGCGACGCTGGCACTGTTTAGGTGCCTAATGTGGGAACGTGAATAAAATTTCAAAATGAATATTACGCCCGTTCCGAAGTCTTTAGCTCGG
Source organism: Bactericera cockerelli (assembly GCA_024516035.1). Taxonomy (NCBI): domain Eukaryota; kingdom Metazoa; phylum Arthropoda; class Insecta; order Hemiptera; family Triozidae; genus Bactericera; species Bactericera cockerelli. The sequence goes on from CM044956.1 coordinate 39,780,191, forward strand.
CAATGTGCTTTGCATTTCGTATTCAAAGTATGCGTGTTGCGTATCTCAAACTTGCAGGCGTTTTTATCACAATAGCTCTCGGAGCAAAGCAGGAAATCAAAGTAGGCAAAAGCTTCCCTTGTATGTTCAATTCAGTTATGGCCAAGTCAAGACTCGACTGCTGGGTCTCAACTCATGTAGATTTTGCGTCATGTGATCAATTTCCACGAATTACAGAGCTCCAAATTTATCACATAATCTTACATCTACATCAGCTGGGACGCTGCGGTCAAGTCTCAACCCCGCCGTGAGACTGGCATTTTCGGTAGCCTACTTTTCATGATGGATACTATATTATAGTTAGATATGTATAATAAATTAATAATATTAGCGACCCACAAAAAGCACCGCCAAAAAACCCTGAATTAGAATTTATTTAAAAAAAAAAAACAACATTTGCTTCGGATGATAATACAAAAATTGTATTATAATTTATTAGGTAGGTATTATAAACAATATCTTCTAGTAGTAATAGATAACAAATACTATACGTAGGTATACAGATGACAACTTTACCTTACCTCGAGGGAAAATCAAATTCCTAGAAATCCTGGATGTCCGTTAAAGAGAGGAATAACAACCCACACCCCAAGCGAACGGCATTTTCAGGCACCATCACATTTCCTTTAACTACGAAAAGTAACATAAAATATATGAAATGGCATAATGTAGTTTTGCTTACCTCCTCACGAACATCAAAGATACAAATTGGATATGGGATACAACCTGGAGATAGGATACAACCTTTGAGTCAGTAGGTACTTTATTTGGCATTGGTATTAGGCTATGCGATTCCATACCACCATCTTACTTACTTAATCAAATTTACAACTAGAAACAGAACTTTGTCAGGCTGAAATTCGAACTCACGTCTTCCTGTCTACAACTCTATTGCTTCTTTTCTAAACTTTTGACTCTTAACAGATAACACTGACAGAAATGTCACGAATTTCTTCATCTTAACATCATAGTTCTAGTGGGATGATGTCTAGTGGGATCGGCTCTATTTTCTCACCCGCCTCATTTGGGCCCAATGGAGTGGAAGGTCACAGAAAAGCACGTGTGCTTCTGTATAGTAAATTGAATTTCCGTACCTAGCTATCCGATGTCACGCAATGACCTAGATTTCCTGTTATCAATCAAGTGCTGGCTCCTGGCGGTGGAAAGCGCAAACTATTCAAGCTTTCCCTTCCTGCAAAGAAAGTTTTCTGCCGAATTCATGAGAGATTTTCTATAGGGGTTTTTTTTATCAAAGGAATTAGGGCCGTATGATAATATAAAAAGGATTAGAGTTGGACTATAGTGCGTTGTGATTGATTGAAACTCCGACTTTAGGGCACAGTGTGGCTTATATTTGATGTAATCCTATTTTATATTCCGGTTCTTAGTCTTATTTATAGACAGTACTAGCGGGCTGTCGCTCGCTTTGCGGGCCGAGGCATGGCCGTGGAAGCAAAAAATCCTTTTTCGCCAATGGCAGGTGTTGTAGTGGGAGTTTCGAAAAATCCCGTCTTATTGCACATCTAGACTATAAGACAAAGCTACCTACCAAATTTCAGCTTCCTAGGACTTACGGTTTGGGCTGTAGAGCGATGATCAGTCAGTGGTCAGTCAGTGACTTTGACATTATATATTAAGATTTGGGGGGCCAACTGTTTGTTGCCTTGGGCGGCAAAAAGCGTAGATACGCACCTGCCCAGAGTGCCCAGCCTAATCGTGACACAATCCCAACCCACGTTTTTGATACACAGTTTGAATGAGCAGGACATGTGGTGGTTTAATAGGCGATTATGTAAAGTTAAAAGGGACATTACCTTGTTTTTTTTTTGTTTTTGTTTTTTTTTTTTTTTTTTTTTTAAACAAGAAATGACGGGATGTATTCCCATAACACAATTTTGTATTATGTTTGATGTTCAAGAATTTTGACTTGAGGGATGTTCAAGAAAGCCTCAAGTCGGCCTAAAGATGTTAGACCCTAATATAGTGTGCTGTAGGTAATTTTATTGTTTGAAAGTACGGTCTCGCTTCTCAATTTTAGGGCGGAATTAATAGGTGTTTTTGTAATACCTCTGTGGCGCTAAGTTACGGATTGCGTACTGTGTAAGATAGGGAAAACCGAAGTTTGGCAATGACTTAAGATATAGAATTTGTCTATAAAATTGCGCCCTTAATATTCTAACCGAGTTTTCCGTTTCCGGAATGGCATGGATGTAAAGTTAAAGTGCCCTGAAGTAATACGAAAGCGGTTGCGGGGCACATCTACCTTAAAAAAATAGTATGTACTGTTTTGTGATTCGGGCCCCCTCTCGGGTTAAAAGGCATCTTGTTATCTAGTATTGAGCAAGTTCTGTATTGAGTGAGATACATTACTGTGACTTGTCCTGAGTACAGGAAGCAATAATAATAATAATTGTCGACCGTTTGACAGTGTGATATGATGACGAGAACTTTTCGTGAGAAATCAGTAAATGACGTCATTAAATCCACCGGTGAGGCTTCTGCAACTCTCAAGTCTATACGTCATCAGCATTCTGTTATCTTATAGGTATTATAAAATGATTTGTGTGTGTGTGTGTGTGTGTGTGTGGTGTGTGTGTGTGTGTGTGTGTGTGTGTCCTCGTAAAACTCGTGAACCACAAGACGGATTGAACTGTAAGCTGTAACTTTACATGAACGCAGTTACCTACCTGTATTCCTAAATACATGAAGACTCATATTTATGATCTCATTGAACCCACCGGTGAGTACTGGTGACTTGTGCAACTCACAGTCTATGCGTCATGAGCATGGGCATACTTGTGTATGTACCAGATGTACTTACAATAATAAACACACATATACAATACTTGAGTAATGTTCATATATCACCAGCCAGAGAGTAGGGAGGCTACTCTATAAATAGACCCGCACTCTGAGATGCTCAGTGGTCCCGAAATTTTGAGCTCTCATTGAAAAAAAATCGCTCAGTCTAAAAGCGTGAGAGTGCCAATTAAGACAGAGTTCTACTTGAGAAAATAACTCATCAACTCAAAATTAATAATAATTTATCAAACAAAAATCTCAGTTTTCACACCATTTTTTTGTACATAAAATGACTTCCGTTTTAGTTCAAAGTGCACAAAATGTTTTTTTAATGAAAAGTGCCATCTAAATAAGTCTTAAGTTGTTATTTTATTAGTTATCGTACAATGGGTTTTCAGAACATTCAAGTGTTTTATATACTTTCACAGTTAACTCTAAATAAAGCACTAGAATTCTAAAAGCTAAGAAAATTCATCACTCGATCACCGTCTCAAAAAAAAGATGTTCAGGACACATTCAACAAAGAATTGTATGGTTTAGGCATACAAAGTGATAGTTTTCTTGTTTATTAGAACTAAATTTTAGCGTGTGCCTGTAATTTCACCTTAAGGATGTAGGTCTAAAATATATATACTGGAGTGATAAACAGGTTGAAACTGTTTGTGAACTAAAGAAGATAAAACTTAGTTATAAGCTATATAAGCGAAAGATATACATAAATGATTTGTGAACTACATGGGAATAACATAGGTCACGGTGAATCTGAAATATTAGTGAGCCGTGAAGTGAAGTTCCAACCTGGGGTTCCAAGTTAAAAAGAAACTTGAGTTTATGAACTAAATACACTGCCGGGCATCGAACCAAGGACTTCCAGAGATGGCCCACCACTTCCGCCGTCCTATCAGGAACAAGGAGCCGTCCAAAACCACGTCCTACAAACCATTCGGAATTTCTACGCGGAACCGAAAACTAAGAGCGGTGGGTAGCAAATCAGTATTATTGTTGTTTGGTTTATGATATAGAATTTTATATGTGCAGATAATTCTGTGGGCAAAGGTAAAACGTGTTAAGCGACATTTTTCAAAATTTTCAGGAGAGCAAAATAAACATATTTTTAGATGATTCAACATAAACTTAATTTAGAATTTTTGGTAATATGTTTGATTTCTATTGCAATACCTCTTTAACAGTAGACATTTGGAGAAAACACGTTTTACCATGTACCCACAGAATTAATTATTAACAATGGAAAAATCTTATACAATACCCGATTTACAATAGTACCCTAGCCAAACCACTGGTCAACTCCCTGTTTAAAATGAAAATTCAACTTCCAAACAACAAGTCTACTTCCTGTATATATGCCACCAGCCATACTTTGGTCTACCCTTGTTTTTATTCCACCAGCCAAACTACTGGTCTTCTCACAGTTTATATTCCACCAGCCATACTATTGGTCTATCCCTTGATTCCACTACCCACACTATTTAACCTAAGTGTCTTCGGTATACATTCTTTATTCCCTGTTATTATTTCCCCAGCCTATACTTTCGTAACACCTTGTACATTAAGAGTGATTCTAACGTGTGATAATTCTTAATACAATTTGAAGTGGACCAAATCATGTTGTTGTGGGGGACTTGATTTGATGGATATGTAGAGACCTACCTTTTAATTTATACGTTGACAAAGAGGATCTCTGTTCTGATTTATTAGTAAATAAATCATGCTACTGTAGAAGTTAGTCATGTGTGTAGTCTCGGGCAAAATACAACAAAGCATTCTATTTGTATTTGTATACTAAATAATTTCTTTGTTATTTTTTTAACGTCAAGTGTAAAAGTGCAGGTAAAATTGTGATTGAAAAATAATAAAATTAAAAATCTTAATAATATTGTTAAGTCAAGAGTAGAATAAGTAGAGAGAAATAATGTTACCCTAATACTTCGTCAAAAAATTGTACTACATGTTATTAATTAAAAAATCTTTTTTTTTTATTCCAATAAATAATAATGCGAAATAATTAGAGCTCATTACATATCTCAATACAGTATTAGAGCTCATTACATATCTCAATACAGTATTAGAGCTCATTACATTATCTCAATACAGTATTAGAGCGCGCCTAAGAAGAAATCTTTATCTATGTACCTAATAAACATTCAAAGCAACACTTTTAATGTTCTTTTCAAGGCAACGCTTTTAATGTTTTTTTTTTTAATTTATTTTTATTTTTACACACAAAACGAATAGTTCAACTGAAAGCGATTGACATACTCGTACCTACATATAAAAGTAAAAAAAAAACAACAAATATTTCTGTCAGTACGAATCATAACTTTTTGCTGTTGGCATACGTAATATTTTTAAGGAATTTTAGGCTAATATAAATCAGTGGCGGAGTGCAAATGTTGTGTGTGGGCTCTATGGGTCTCATGTGAATTTGAACAGAAAAAAAACTCTTTAAACAGATAGATCTGATAAAAATGAGAAGGTAATAGTTACTGAATTCAGTTAGACAACAAAGACGACAAAATAGGCCTTTGTGAACAAAATAATAACTTTTGTCTTATAATACTTTTTTACGTCATTAGGTACCTATGAAATCAGTCTTATTTATTTATTCATTCATTTTTGTTTATAGGTTTTATGTTTTTGGTCCACAGTTTACTCATAACTCCACCCATAGAATAGGTTAATCACAAGAGTCTCTCTTACTATTACAAAGAAAAATGAGAACATGTGTTTTGATCCACCCAGTATCCATGTGACATTAAGTAACATAAAAAAACATGTAGGACATTGACTTCTGTCTTGTATTTTTTTTATTGGCACGTTATTATTATGTTTTCTTTATTTAAATAATGAACTCAAGCTAATAATAGTTTTTTTGGGGGTTTCCTAAAAAAGGTTTAGCATATTTTTGTTATTCACAAGAATCATGCCGGTTACCCCTTACTCAATTTTGCCATACTCGGGACTCGAACCCCTGACCTCCCGATTACGAGTCCGCCACCTTAACGAGCGAGCTCTTGAAACTAACATCTTAAAGTGTCTCAGACAAAGGAACATAATAAATGAATATTTCTTACGGAATCGAAACTATGAGTAACTTTATTCTAAAGAGGAAAGAATTACATTATTAATTTATTCTGAGGTAGATATTCATTAATTAAATGATTAGTCTGTCCCAGTGGCTGAGTGGTAAAGGGTTCGAAACCCAACCGGGACATTACAAGTTTTCCTCCCATTTAGGATTTTTACCACGATGACAATTTTGCTCTCATTTGGGATTTGTACCTCTTAATAATACGTCTTGGGCTTTTTCCTCACGAGGAATGAGTGGACCCCGAACACCCAAGAACAGAGCAGAAAAATCCTGCCCCGCTGGCGATTGAACTCAGGTCACCGTGCGTGCAATGCGTATAGATGTTGATCAGTATTATTTATTATTAAATATGTCTAAGACACTTTAAGATGGTAGTTTCAAGAGCTCGCTTGTTAACGCGGCGGACTCGTAATCGGGAGGTCAGGAGTTCGAGTTTCGAGTATGGCAAAATTAAGTAAGGCGTAACCAGACATCATTCTTGTGAATAACATAAATATGTATGATAACCTTTCTTAGGACACCCACTCAAGTAAAGACAAGTGTTCTAAAAAGTGCTAATGATGTAAATTCGTCTCAAAGTTGTTCCTATTCTTCTATACTGTTTCGCCGTTCACATGGGGCCGGATATTGAACTGATTGGCTTTAGAACCTTGAACCTTTCACCAGAACTAAGGAATATCAGGAAGGTAAATATGGACAGAATTGTTAAGGTTTGTCCTTTTCATTAGTTTAATTATAATTATTATGTGTATTGTAGAGGGAGAGAGAGAGAGAGAGAGAGAGAGAGAGAGAGAGAGAGGAGAGCGAGAGAGAGAGAGAGCGAGAGAGAGAGAGAGAGAAAAAAAGAGAAAGAGAGAGAAAAGAGAGAAAGAGAGGTAAAGAGAAAGAGAGAGAGGAGAGAGAGAGAAAAAGAGAGGGAGAGATGTTATTAAGTCAAGGGAAAGAAGATTTTTTCTTAAACGATGTTCTGTTCTTATTAACAGTACAAGTTGATCATACCATGTGCTAATTATAAGCAGACTGAGGACTTGAACCACAGACCTCCAGGTTACGACTCCGCCACCTTATCAATGGAACATAACCACTAGTTATCATTGTAAGCATTTCAAAAGGCGTCAATAATAATCTTCTTATTATAATGCATGAAATTTCATCCAAAATTCGAAGCTGTAAATGTCCATTCAGCATAACCCGAGTACAAACTTAAATACATTCTTTTTAGAGAAGAAAATATGAGAAAAAAAAATGTTTGGAGAAATCTGTCCTTGCGTTTTGATTTATGAAATCTGAATGCGATGCCAATTTAGGGCGTGGACATTTGCTCAGAGCTGTTCTTGTCTACAAGAAAAGTCTGCATTGCTGGCGTTTTTTTCGAGTCGAGACAAACAAATGTGAAAATTAACTACATAATGCATATGTATATCTTATGTCTAGAAAATTTTAGTACATGCAGATAATATCCTTAGAAATAAGCAGTAAATAGACAAGCGTTTTTCGATGTTCGCATTGTTATTGCCCGGTCTTATGGAACCCGAAATTCGTGTAGTATTGCACAAACACAACTGACACAATACTTCCCATTTAGGTGCAAGACTCAAACCTAAATGGCTTTTTATTATTATTACTACTATAATTATTTTCATTACTAATAATAATAAATTATTATTAGTAAAAATACACGCTCGTGGCTTCAAGAGCTTATGCCTCCTAAAAGCGATGTGTCTGCAGTTTACAACAAAAGGTGCTTTAAAAATATTGCTTCATCATACGAACGAGTACAAAAGAGGTATAATAATTATCCAAAAGTATAGTGCTACACCACTGCACCGTAAGAGTGAAGGGAGGGATGGGAGGGGGGTTAGGGGAAGTAGGAGAGGAAGGGAGAGAGAGAGAGAGAGAGAGAGAAATGAGAGAAGAGAGTAGAGAGAGAGAGAGAGAGAGAGAGAGAGAGAGAGAGAGAGAGAGGAGAGAGAGAGAGAGAGAGAGAGGAGAGAGAGGAGAGAGAGAAGAGAGAGAGAGAGAGAGAGAGAGAGAGAGGGAGAGAGGAGAGAGAGAGAGGGAGAGAGAGAGAGAGAGAGAGAGAGGAGAGAGAGAGGAGAGAGAGAAGAGAGAGAGAGAGAGAGAGGAGAAAAGAGAGAGAGAGAAAGAGAGAGAGAGAGAGAGAGAGAGAGAGAGATAGGAGACGAAGTAATAATATGAGAGTAGAGAAGTAATAATAGTAATAATATGAGAGAAGTAATAGTATGAGGGAGCAAGAGGAAAATGCATTGTGGTTGAGTGGTTAAGGCACTGGTCTCGAGTTCAGGAGTCCGTTGGTTCGAATCCTACTGTATTCATAAACTTTTCTTCATTTACTTGTTACGTTGACCAGATAAAAATGGCAAAACATACCTAGTCTTCATGTCCTTTCATTCAGTGGCGTTGAACCAAATTTTTGGGGAAACTGGGTTTGAGGGCTGGGTGTACTATATTATTTTCCGGATTTCATAGTTACTTTTTTCGGGGGTTTATTAAAATTTTGGAGGGGCCAGCGCTTGTTTTCATTTACCAGCGTTCCGAACCAGGAAACGTCTGTATACCACTTGATTACTGAGCTATACCGGGGCTGACTGTTACACACTACAAGAAAAACAGCATAGGGGAAGGTCTGCCAAAACCGGGTACTTAGTTTTCTAGGCCATCTAGCGGAAAAGCCATTATCATCAGCTAAGCAAATTAAACTGAAAAACATTCACAACTTTATTGGCTATCTAAATTTGAAAACGATACGTCACTATGTATTGCCATTTTTTGTTAAATTTATTTTTTTCAAAAAAAGTCAAAGTACCCGGTTCTGTCAACCCGGTCTTTCAGAACCGGGTACTGGGTATGACAGAACCGGGTACCCCTATATTTCCTATGAAAGACATTGATAAAAAGTTCAATGATGTTTATTGAAACGAACTTTAACATTTTTTATTTTTATTTATGAGCACAAGTAATTTCAATGTAAAAAATAATTATTTTTCGAATGGCAAACAAATTTTGAACCTAAATTTTAGAAAAATAAAATAGGAAACACACTTCTAGGTATTCATAAAGGAAAACTTACAACTATCTTTCTTGACATTGTAAAAAATAACTAGAATAGGAATTGTACTAAAATATTAGAATATTTGTTTAAAAAAAACAATAGGTAGGTAATAAAAAAGGAGAAATAATAGTGATTTCACACACTTAAAGAATATTGATCATCTTGAGTTACATTAAAATATAAAAAATAATTGAATGACATTACAAACTAATATGTAGCAGGTCCCAACTTGCTCACCTACTTAACTTCAATACCTTCCCTGAAAAAATCTCCAGAGACATATAAAAGACAACTTAAAAAAATGTAAGTACTTAAAAAACACACAACAATAAGGAAAAAATAGGCTGCTCAAATCGGGTACCTGAAAATCTGTATTGATCTTTACCCGGTTTTATCAACCCCAAAGTACCCGGTATGAACAGACTCATGACTTTCTGTAAAAAAATATTGAATAACCAAGACATGCAAAACGATATTAAAAAGATTTAATTATGATATGAAATAACACTTCTTAAGTAACAGCTTTACACACTTACCATGAATTTTCAGCACAAATAGCTGTTAAAAGTCACTCGATAACTGTGGGTTCGAAAATAAAGAAATAACACGAGCAAAACTTGAACCTCAAATCAGAGCGAAATGACTCGAAATGAAATTGGTTTGTTTACAAAAGTTACGCTCTGCTAGGAAGAGATTTTAGTTTCTGTAATCAGTTCATTAATGGCATTAACGGTATCGTCGGAAACAATGGTACCCGGTATTAGCAGACTACCCGGTTTTAGCAAACCTTCCCCTAATAAATTCAAAATAACTCCAATAACGTTTTAGCCTACTTGAGAGCAAATTTTCCACTGATAATTTATAACTCAAAACTCGCCGCTTAACATGTTTTCATGTATGATTTATTGATATCTTTAATTTGATGACCCAATAATATTTTAAATGGCTCGATAAGTTTTTTATTGCACGTATGTTTATCAGAGCTTGGCTATCTATCGTTCAATGCGCCGCTGAAACTTTAAATGCTAAAAAATAAATAATTTACCATTGTAAAATATTTAGGCGTTATAAATATTTTGTGTTGAAAGGGATAACATAAATACCTTCGCACCAACATAGACCATTTAATTTTTCCACTAAAAGATATTTTGAACACTTTTTGATTTCATTAAAATTACTTATTTTAGAAGCCATGGAAAACAGCAACCTCTAAATGCTTGTGATATTTTTAGCAGATGATATTTGCTCATCCTTAGATGATGCGCGAAAAGATACAAAAGTAATAAAGTTTAAGATATCCTATTTGTGTTAATCGCTTTCGTGATATATATTATGTACCACAACTTTTCAAACTCGCTTTACTAGATCTTTGCTGAGACCGGGACTTGAACCACCGACCTCCAGGTTACAGGTGGCAGCCTTATAGATCAAGCTGCTGAGGTCGATACAAAATTAATACTTTCTATTAGCTCCGTTGGTTCGAATCCCAACCAATGCATAATTTTTTCCTCATATTCATTTGAGTTTGTGACCACGTAATAATAAGACTCTGAGAGTTATGTGGTAGATAATGCTTTGAGCATTAACCACGCCTGGTGGTTACCTTCCACTAAAGAGTATTATTATTATTATTACAGTGTATATGTTCGCCTGATACTGTACTATCCTAAAGCCCGCCATTCACCAGCGGCCACCATGAAGCATTGTTTGTCATGTACAGAAACTTTGCAATTATAATTTTGCCCTCTTAAGACTTATGCAAGGGAGCTAGATATAGATGGAGCTTTTGACAGCTCCAACTAAAGTCTAAGGGGATATCTTCTCGATCGACATAGTATGAGATCGCCCATTCGGCTACCAAAAAATCGTGGCTGATCGAAGGGCAGTCGCCCATTATGCAACCGTGACTACGCAGCCAATATGAACTGTGGTTTTTATTGTGTCAATGCGCAACTACTATTTCTTGGCTGCCTAGCATGGGCTGCTCAATTACAAGCAATAGTTCATATTCGTATTGGCTACCTAGTGGGCGCACATCGAGAATATATTCACCAGACTGAACCCACCTAAATGCATACCCAATTACCACTATTACAATGTAGGAATGTATTGTATGGAGTAAACAAAATGAAAACACAAAGTAAGTCATATTTATTATCTACTATCTACATGATTCAAATTGATATTGAACATGTTGATAAATTAACTGCCTACGTCATTCATAAATTATACTGAAAACCGTTTTTGGAACAACAGGCATGAATCATTCCGACATTTTTGGGGTACAAATGATCTATTACTTCCGAGAAATTTCTAATATTAGAAATCGAAGTTTTTTGCTCGATTCAATTTTCATATTCTGGACGTTTATAACCTCCTGAGCAACTTTGGTTTTGTGTCTGTCTGTCGGTCTGTTAAAAATATCGTCGTAACGCGCAAATCTCGGAAACTACTGAAATGTAGGTATATTATCATTTTACATAGCCATTTTTACTTTCCTTATCCTATAATAAGGAAAGTATTGTATTCGTCGAAAATTTGACCTACCAGTTTTTCACATTTCTGGACGAATTATAGCCTCAGATACCAAAAAAGTTGTTTTCAGCATTGGTCCGTGCGTCTGTCTGTCTGTCTGTCTGTGTGTAAACGGGATATCTCGAGAACGTAAGAGCTAGAGACTTGAAATTTGGTATGCTAATTATAATTATACACCAGACGAACCACGAAACTTTGGTTGCAATCGGCCGCAGACTGCGGCCGCAGGACCGCAAATATTGCCGCAAGTGCCGCTTCTTTGAATTGGTTAAAGATACAAAAAATATTAGAGAACAATTATGTCTTAGATTAAAAATAATAGGGTCTCTTCTGATCATTTTTTTGATATCTTGAACTTTTTGGACCTCGGCCCCAATTTACCGGTATTTTGGGGGACCCGCTTGATAACTTTTTATATTTATCGTAGATGGGGGTTGTGACATATCAAATCCAATGACTTTGAGGTGCTGATTACGAATTTGATATTGATTTTAGCTAATGTTACCTTGAGTCACCAGTGGCTTTTGGTCCTGTTCCAATTCCTTATAATTATGATAAGGAAAGTCGTGTGATGTTTACACCAGATTTTATTTTTTAATTAATATGATTCAGCTTGACTTGCGATACAGAATTTTTCGTAGAATCTAGAATGTGGGAAAAACGGTATTCCCCCATTAAAACAAAATTGAAAAAAAAAAAAAAAAAATTGGTGAAGCGGTTTTAGAGATACAAGTGATTTAGTATAAAATCTCATAATTGCCACATGTTGGTATACAAACAATGACGAGAAACGACGCAGTATTGTGTCCATAATTGGCAGTGTATTTTTTTAAAAGCAATTTTAAGAATCATTCCCTACATTGAAATTCAAAATCTTGATCGTTGCCGATTCACAATCTTAAGTCATTTTCATTTTTCGGAGATTTCAAAAGTTATTTGACAACGATTAAAAATCAACAGAGTTTTTTCTGTTGAATTTTTACCATAATGCGGTGAAAGTCATTTCACAATATTACATTCACAAAAAAGTACAACATACATTTTATTATATTTGCTTAATGTGACTGAGACATCCTGTAAGCTGAAAAGTACCACATTAAGCGTTATGTTTTGTATAACATTGCTATGAGCTGCATAAGTGCATACACTCGTAGTCAGTCTAGTGACTCTAGTCCATTAGTTACCCTTTTTCCGTTCCTTTTATTTCAACGGAAAATAACTGCCAACAATCATTGGCCTCTTTTATGAGGGGCACAATATGTATGTCAATTTCGTCTTTTTCCTCTTTTAAATCCTTTTTGTTGTCGCATACTCTCTTTCTCTGTCACTCCCTCTCACTTACTAATTTTCTTTCTCTCTCTCTTAAATTTTTTTCAATTCTCAAAACTGCAGGCTAATTTCTTCTGCAGAAAAAACCGCCAAGGCATGCAATTAAAGTGTTTTTCCTGTGCAAATAGTAGCGGAAACGTAGCTTGCACCGAGGACACCCCGACATGAATTAGGCGGGTCGTCGCATGATATATCGGACAGTGAAAGCTGGTTATTATAGTTTCTGTTTTCGAGAACAATTAGAATTGTAGAACATGTTCTTATGCGCTTTCAGCAGTGAGGAAATTGTTACGTGAAAATGTGTACATACTGGGTGTTCAATAAAAAAATCTATGATCTGAAAATCTAAGAAAAATAGTGGCCCACACTTTTGAGGCCAAAATCTTTTTCTTTCTCAAAGTAAACTGATAATAAACTTTGGGGGTCATAATTATTATACTGATGATAAACTAACTGCTCTATTTAAAAATAAGAACACTCAACATCACTGCACATGTTTATGTAATAGTAAAACCCATAAGGACATTTCCATAATGTAAATAAATACGATATTCAATTTAGAGATTAACAGACAGTATCAGATGCTTAATACCCAAGGCATGACCCTTTATGTAGTTTCCCTAACCCTACCAACTATGAACCCGAGGCATCGCTTCTTGTAATTTTCCTAACCTACACCGTAAATTCTTAACCCTTCTCTATCCCTACACCCAAGGAATGGCCCTAAAAGTATGTTCCTAACATTCCTAACCCTAATATTCTACACCCAAAGCATTGCTTTGCAGCAGTAACAAAAAGGATGACAGGGTCTTAATTCGGTATCCCACGATTTCAGGTAGCTCCGCAATTTTTGGCAGAAACTCGGTATCTCACCTGAGCACTTTCGGTCGGAATTTGGTCAAAATGTCCTTCATTCGGCGCCACCGATGTAAATTAGGTTCCAGGCGGCACATATAACTTATATCACATTTTGGAAACTTCTGCTCAGGATTAAACAGATCGAGTGTCCTTTAAAGGAAGAAGAGTTAGCTCTTACTAGGACGGGGTGAAGGGTGGGGGGGGGGGTGAGAGAAAGCTCCTTATAAGGGGAAGGCAAACAAATTCCTTACAAAGAGAGGAGGAAGGGAGCAAGGAAAATGAGTAAACCCTAATCAGGAACAGGTAGACTACTAATAAAGGGTTGGGGGGGGGGGGATTTCTAAGGAGAAAGTCGAGTAGGCTCCTGATCAGGGTGGGGGGGGGGGCTATCTAACGCGTGGAGCTTTCTGTCTGCTTGGAACTGCTGACGAGGCATGTCCCGGGAACTCTCGTGTCATACTGCAAGTAGGGGACGAGTGCATTTTTTTATATACAAAAATACAATTAACTTCTTATAAAAAAATTACGAGAAACCTGTAAAACGAAATGTACGATATCTCCGGCCCTGTTTTGATTCAAATCTCAAACTTTTCTAAAAATACTTTTAATGTCAACAACTTTACAGAAATGTATTACAAATGGTTTCATTTACGATTCCAAAGTTGACAAAATAGATGGAAAGTGTTCATTTGATTTCAATTTTCAATTGACCTCACTGTGGGTAAAAAAAGACATTAGGGCCTTTCCCACGTACGGATAAATTGACGGATCCGCACTGCCAATCCAATACGACGGATGGACTGGCAAATGGACTGGAAAGGCGATCCAAGTGTCCATTTTTGTGTTACAAATTAAGCAACGGATCAGATTGGACATTCCAAATCTGTCAGTCCTAGTCCGACGGTCCAGATCTGTCTGTACACTTTTTATTTCAAATATGAACAGTCCATATAGGTTTGAAGTTTGTATGTTCATGTACAAATTTGGACCGACGGATCTGGACTGCCAGACCTTCTTCAGATCCACGGTCCAAAAAGATATCTCACAGTCCAGGAGACGACGGATAAGTTTGAATTTACACGCACGGTCCAATTTTAAAGATCTTTGACTGTACGGTCCAAATCTGTCAATTTATCGGTACGTGTGAAAGGCCCTATTCTCATCGAATATGTCTACCAACTGTTCAATTAAATACAAATAGAATGTATCAGATGAAGCATAAGCAGAAATTAAGCAGTAAGAAAAGAGAATTAAAAGTAATTGAAGAAAGCTCGGCTCTTCCTACTGTTAGACGCACAAGTTGAACAAGAATTAGTTCCCACCAGTGCCTAGTAGTTCTCATGAGTAGTCTAATTGTAAGTCAATAATTTACGTACATTTATGTAGGTTTTATGGGAAAGGATTGTCGTGGAGTTCAGGTCGACGAATAAGCTGAGAATTTGAAGTCAAACACTTTCTACTCTCCAAAACACTCCAAGACTTCTCAGAAATAAAAATTAAGAGGTTTTTCCGAGATGGCAAGTAATAATTCTTCAATGACTTTGTCATGTACTATTTTCCCGTATTCTTCGTCTTGTAGCTCACTCTGTTGAATGGGCACAATATCAATCTGGATGTTGGATAGGATATGAATATTGATTAATTATTGTTAAATCACCCCAGCAACTGAAGAATGTGATGTCGATCTCGCATGTGACTTTCTTGTCGGCTTCATTTTGGGCTTTGTAAATAAATCCTTCGTCGTTCACTTTGCCTTTTTCCCAGTCTTCTTCGGGTTGTCAGTGTTGATTCTCTTCCTGTCTTCCTCATGGTTGAAGTTGATTGGTTCTGGCACCCTTGATTCCACATTTAACGGCTGGATGTCTATCCTAACGCAAACACTGTTAAGGTCGTCGACGGTTTCCATTATTGCGTTTCTTTTCTGTTTAACGTCCCCCTTTTAATAACTATTTATACACCGTGTCTAAAAGAAATGGTCAGACACCTATTTTATGGTGGTTAAACGATAGTATGAACGCCCTTATCGGATTTTTAGGCTTCTTCCATGTCCATCCGTTCGCTTAGAATTATCGTCTTATATTTCTTAAAAGATGCCATTCTTGAAAATTTCCTCATTCAAGACAATATACACCGAACCTCGGAAAAACCAGTATTATCTTTAGAGGCACGTTCAATCCTTTCATGTAAAATGGTTTGCTTTGAATTATCATCTTAGAAGATGATATCCTTGAAAATTCGTTTTTTAAGGTAATATGCACTAAGAACTCGATATTTGTCTCGGAAAATACATTATTATCTTTCTAAGCTGCTACGATGTCCAACGGTTTGCTTGGGAGTATCGTCTTGCATGATCTCATCGCTGTAAATGCCTTCATTCAAGGCAAGATGCACGGAGCACTCGTTGTTCGTCTCGGAAAAACAGCGTATTATCTTTCTCGTTTTTGTTAATCGATTTCGCGCATGCTTTTCAGATTCTCGGGTTCGCCACTACACCAGCGCCAGGAGTTTGAAAAATACCCTGCCTTTTTTCTGATACAAAGAACATTTGTAGCGCGGTGGAGTAGAGAAAGGCGAGAAGCGTGTGCAAGGTGGAGAAAAAAGAAAACTGGAAAGCCCCTCTCAAGTGTGGATCTAGTGCTTTTTCTGGTAGTTCTTTAACCAATACTTTGAGTAATTTATCTAGAAACACCAAATCGAATTAATTTAATTAGTATAATATCGAGTGTTTTTAAGTGCGTGTGTAAAAACACCTCGTGAATCTTATTCTTTGAGGCATGAGATCTATTTTTTAGTATTAAAAATAGATTCGAATCAATATATGTTTTTTAATAAGTGTTTTCAAACAGTCTTTTGTTTTTATAATTAAACTCTGTTTTCAATTTTTTCTATTTATCCGACAAAATAACCATAAGTAATTAAAAATTAAATGTGTTAGATACCTACTCATTTTTTTCATACAATGCACGAACGAAAATTCCTTAAATAGGGCACTCACTACTTATATCATATACCTATCCTAGGTAAATGATATATTTATTTCATTATTGTCTACATTCTCTCCATCTCTTCTTATGTGTTTTGATAAGGCAATTATGTATAGAAAGTTATTTCCTTTATTCGTATTACAGTATTTCATAGAGGAATGTTTTGTGCCCTTTTGTCATTCTTCTGTAAATTCCATAGGTCTTTGTCATTATTTTTGTAAATCCTGTATTATTGTACTTTTTCAAGTATTTCTACATAGTTATACGTAGTTCCTAGTCATTATCCTATTAAATATTTTTCTTTTTTCACTTTACCTTTTTCCAAACCTACTTGGGGTCAGTGTTGTTTTGATTAAGTCTTGTTCTTCACTTTGTTTCAGTCTAGAGCATCCTCCATCTTTCCCCCCTTCTCTTTCAATTTTTTCTTTAGGTACTTTATCTCTCCACATCCCTCTTCCCTCCCTCCATCTTTAACTACAATTTTCCTGTTCACATAGTTTTCATCTCTTCTCTCAATGTGTCGAAACCATTTCAGTCTACTTACTTGAATTCCACATACCTAGTATTTGGTCCTATTTCATTGTACTCTTATTTCCACTACATATCAAGTTACTCTTGAAGAATTATTGGTAGTATTTATATCACGTCCTCTTATTCATTCATGTTATAGGTTAATCTTATATTGCACATACTTCCAAAGATAAAAACTAACAGCAAATTAATGATGATAAATTTAACCAAGGGTTTCTTCTTGTGGTTGATGAATTAGTCTGTGATATTTATTCAATCTCTTTTTAAATCTCTTTTCAAATACTTATGAACAGATATTCAGTTGAATTACATTAATGCTTTTACAAATTTGCATACGACAAGTGAAAAGGAAAAGTAGATCCTGTTTTTAAGGGTTGGGAATTTGTAACAACAACAAAATACAAACCTGGCCATTGTGACTTTCAGTGCTGGCTTCAGCCAAAAATTTGACTCACAAACATTCTTATAATTCACTAGTGCTAAAACAACCATGACGATGATCAGATAGCACACGTGACAAGATTTTGCTTTCGATCAGCATTGCGTCAGCCTGAGTTAGAATGTCTTGGAATGCCGACTGGTCCACCGTTCTACATGGCTGAGGTTGCTATTGCCATAGCAGGGTGGAGCATGTCGCAACATGATGGGGTATGGACAGTATGCGAACGGATATAACAAGCTATTCACACACCAGGTAATTGGCTGTTTTATATTATCAAACGAAATTAATAATATATATTCATTCAATTCCCATTAAAGAATTTCCAATTCAATATAGCACTCTGGTTCTTCTCACACAGATAACTTTGCCTTTTCTCAAACCTACTTAAGTACTTAAGGTCGGCATTGGTCTAGCTCGTCACCATGGTCGAGATTATTTAGTTCTGGCACTCCTACATTTTTCGACTCGATGCCCTTCCTAATGCCAACCCTGTTAAGAGGGGCGCCAGCCATTGATTTGTATTTATTTCGCTGGTCTAACAAAGCTGGTACCGTTTCTCTTCAGCAATCCCCAGGAAGATCTGACAATACTACTTGCCCTCAGGCATCCCACCATCCCTCTAGATCCAATGATATATTATCGGATAATCTGTCTGCCTCTTACTTTGATAAATGGAATAAACTGTGTTCCAAAAAGTCCATCGACAGTTGCAACCAAAGAGGTTAATGTTGTTTGATGGTGGACTATTGGTTATATTATTACAGACGAAATACTGATAACCTACTTTATTTAGCACGTATAAGAATTTTGACAGACTACTGATCATCATCAGTGATTCAGTTAAAAGTTGTTTGCCTCGACAAGGAAGTCCCAAAAATTCACTATGACCCACGTAATCTTAACGAAATTCTATATCCCGGAAAACCTTAAAAAGACTATGAGTATTTAACTCACCATAAAGTTTTAAAAATGTATGTCTATGAAACTTGACAAACCACCAACAGCAATAATAATAATAATAATAATAAGACTCTTTATTAGACATTAAAGTAAGAAATTACAATAAATGTATAGAGGGTGTGATTATTGCCTAGGGCAATCTCTGCCATCCAACCCTTAAGAACGCCTCTTTGCTAAGGTCAAGAAAAAGTGAGAAAGAGAAAGCTGAGAACGGAAAGAAAAAGAAAAGAAAAGAAAAGAAAACCTACAATTGTAGGTTTTTCCATGGCTCCACTATCCTTCAAAGTGTTTCAGTAACAGTCTCCTAAACGAAGAGAGTTTTTCAGATATCCTGTTGTGCCTTGGCAATGAGTTCCAAAGTCGGACTGCTTGTACAGTAAAAGAATCAGAGTAAAATTGATTCGTCCTATGATTCCATACTATGATGCTCCACACTTTCATATACTCTCAATTCTAAAGAAAATCATCGAAAAAGCTTACGTGGATATGCACAACAATCATACATACCCTGGTAATGTGCTCAAGTTGGAAAAAAAAAACATATTCATGGGTACAGGCGCCAGCTTCAAACGAACGTAGATACGCCGTTTTTACCTCTGGCCATCATTTGCTTGATGATAATTGGATGTTTCATTAGAGTTCATTTCTATGTCAGAAATGAAAGGATTGAGAATGAGAAACTCAACAGAAGTGGGGAATAACAAGGCTTTTCAACATTTTATGTGAGTAGTAAATGTTGGCAAGGATATTCAAAGCAGTTGAAATATGATCTTGGGGAAAATAGGAAGAATGAGAATTTTCAAATGGATATAACAGACATATTAAATTTATTGATTGTTTAAACTGGTTGAAATAAATTAACTCAGAAGTGGTTTCAGTTCTCTAAGCTCTAAAAGGAGTACATCATATTCATGTTAGTGGAAAGCTTTGGGAAAAAGTAGTTGAATTGTAAGTATTGAAGAAAGAAATTGGCTATCAAATGAGCAAAGATTGAGCGTTGAAGATGTTTGGACTATCAACACTGATAATCAAATAGCCTAAGATCGTCCTGGTGTACAATTTTATAGGTTGTGGTTAATATTGTAGGTGAAATTGTATTGGAAATAAAAAACCAAAGTGGACGTACTAATTGTATAATAGAATACGGATAATATTGGAGCGTTTTCAAAATAAAGCAAACAATAAAAAATTGATGTAAAGTATCATTTGTATTGTTTGTTTATTTTAGGCTTGTATGAGATTGAATTAATGTTTTGGGAAATAATTAAATAATTTTTCAAATGGGTGAAAAAAAAAAAAAAAATACTTTCAAGTAGCGCAGCATAATTATATTATGCAGATAACCTCTGCACCACACAAATGTACACAGAAAAAGCCCAGATCATTGCTTCTGGGTATGCTAGAGTGTTTGAATGCCCCAGTAATCCCACGAACTAACACTACCAAGTCGTATTAGAAGAAACCAATAACATTTGAATTTTTATAATAGGAGATTTCTTGCAGAGAGGATTTACACCTTTATGGATGCCAAATAACTTCAATAAATTTTAACCACCAAGTGTATATTATACTGATATCAAAACAATTAATCAGACGAAGTGTTGTCAGAAAGTCTTATATAAACCTCACTTGATATTGTGATATGATCTATGTTCTATTTCATCAGAATAACTGCAAGTTCTATTTCATCAGAATACAGGTTCCTGTAACTGCAAGTGTTATTTAATCAGAGCACACGTGAGTATAATGGGCGGGGCGTGGGTTCAATGCTTTCTGTGGGCAATGCGAGCAAGAAATGAATAAAACATCACTGAAAGGGATTAGGTAGGGGGATATGAAATTTTGAAAGGATATTTTAGGGTGACTTCTGATTGATGGAACTTTGAACGTGTCTACAGGGTATGTCAGGAATTCATTTGTTCAAAAAATCATCTATTTAGAAGGTAAAAAAAGAAGGTAGAAGGTTCATAGAATTTCACATTCTGAATCGTGAACATTTGAATGCATGAATTCAACAGTCCAGACACGCTATAGATGACTGAAATAGAAAATCGATTCTAAGTAAACACAAATAAATAATACTCAATGAATGTCGAATATAAAAATAGATACATATTTTCCAATGACTTTGATATGAGTGAGGTATATCTTCGTAACCTGAGTTGTCCACTGTGCGAGTTGTTTGAGAACTCGTCTTGCACTTAGGTGACGTAGGTGTGTTCGTTTTCCGGCAGAGTTGGAGTTTTTTTGGCTATATACTTTGGATGTTACAGGGTTCACTTATACCTCGCGAGGAAAAATAAGTAACTATTTGTATCTAAAGCAACCAGGGACAACTTTCCGAGCAAGCAATGAGTTACTTAGGCAATTATTTTTTACTTTCCTTATCCTATAATAAGGAAAGTATTGTATTCGTCGAAAATTTGACCTACCCAGCTTTTCACATTTCTGGACGAATCATAGCCTCAGGATACCAAAAAAGTGGTTTTCAGCCATTGGTCCGTGCGTCTGTCTGTCTGTCTGTCTGTCTGTCCGTCTGTCTGTCTGTCTGTCTGTCTGTGAACAGGATAACTCAAGAACGGTAAGAGCTAGAGACTTGAAATTTGGTATGGTAACTAATTTTATACACCAGACAAACCACGAAACTTTTGGTTGAAATCGGCCGCATTCTGCGGCCGCAGGGCCGCAAATATTAGCCGCAAGCGCCACTTCTTTAAATTGGTTAAAGATACGAAAAAAGTTCGAGAACAACATTTTCTTAGAATAAAAAAATAATAGGAGTCTATTCTGATAATTTTTTTGATATCTTGAACTTTTTGGACCTCGGCACCAATTTACCGGTATTTTGGGGGGACCCGGTTTGACTAACTTTTTTATTATTCATCCTAGAAGGGGGTTGTGACATATCAAATTCAATGATTTTGAAGTGCTGATTACGAATTTTGCATTTATTTTTAGCTATCTGTTACCGTTGAGTCACCAGTGGTGGAATTCGACTTCTTTTGGGGGATAAGGAAAGTCGTGTGATGTTTACACCAGATTTTTTTAGTTTGTTGTTGGAGCGACGTTCCCGGAGAAATAAGACATCGTCGTCTTCAATATATTCCGTGGTAGGCAGGTCCAGGAATACACCGACTTCTATGTTGTACGAACAGTTGTTGCACATTATGTGGACCCAGGCCACAAGTGAGACATGTATTGTCTTTCTCGATTGATTTTGTTTAGGTAAGAGTTTAAGAGCTTACAACAATCAGATCTTAGTTGAGCCAGAGTGATTATTGTTTTCTTGGGAAGTGACTTTTCTTGTTCTGATACCTCAGGTGGTGGAGTATTCAGCACTTCGTTTGGTGTACTATAGTGTGTGGTGGCCTCATTGACTAAATTTCTATGAATAGTATCAGAAGTCAATTTTGTATTCATGGTCTGACATCTCATTAACGTACCATCTAATAACAAAGTGCTATCTAAATGACACATTCCAAGAGCTACCATTCAATTCGACAAGGTGGGAAATCAGGTCATTTAATTTTATGCAGCAAATAAGATGTCACAGTAAAACTTATTGAACAACTTGAACTCGAACTTATTAATAATCTCGAAGCCTGTGAATAGAACCATCGGCCTCCATGTTACAAGTCCGCTGTCTGTACGATTGAATCACTTGAGCCGCGGAGGACATCGGAGTGTCCTCAGAGCCTCGTTCCAAGAAGCACTCTCACCCGGAAAATACTAAAATCTTCATTCCAACCGCCAATTTTTTTTAAACAATTCATTCAGAGAGTGCGACATTACATCGAAATTGGTTGGATAAAAAGGAGATTCGAAATTTTTGAGAGTGGTAACTGACAGTTCTTTGTGGAATAAGCCCAGGTCTTAAGACAACTTGTTTGAACAAATACATGCCTGTAATTTGAGTAAAAGTTTACTTTATCCTCGTCTCCAGTTGTCACTTTTTTGTCTGAACCTATTCAAACATGCTCTTTTTGTAAGACTGTGAAATTCACATAGTTAGCGGAGAACCCTATTAAGTGAAGTTTACAAAACCCTATGATTTCATTTCATTAAAGTAACTATGTTTTTTTTTTATATTAAAGATGAGTATTTCACAGCCTCCTTTATGTTGTCGCCATAAAATAGCAGCGACTGTACACACTATTGGTCTGTTGTAGCTTACCACCGCGTAATGAAAGGTGCCTCTTGCATACAACTGTACCAAATTATTAAAACAATTGTTTTTCGGCTCTATGATTCGAACCTTCCGCAAAGTAAATAAGTACCTTAGCACTGAATGAATCAGGAAAAATGCACTGAGTGAAATTCTCACTAATGCCGTTCAAGGTGGCTTCCCAGTCACATGTTCTAACTCCTCGACAACCAACACATGCGAAGTAACATGGTGGACCGTATTTTCAAAGAAATGGACGCAAACTTTTCCAATGGGAATATTGAAGAAGTTAGAGGTACGTTATTAAAAAATCATAGCTGAAAAAAAGGGAGAAGATACTGGAAAATGCAGAAGGTAGTATGAAACCAGAATGTGTGTAAGTAGGAGGAAGATAGAGAGAGAGAGAGAGAGAGAGAGAGAGAGAGAGAGAGAGAGAGAGAGAGGAAAAGAAAACGGGGTAGAAGTAGAGTTGGGGAACAGATGAAATAGGGAGGGAAAGATTAAGAGGAAGAGAAAGATATAGGGGAGAAGGGGAGGGAGAAGCACAGAGTGAGAAGGGAGAAAACATTGGGATCAATATACTGCAGTGCGGGGGATGGTTGACTTCTCCCTCTTTCTTTCTCTCTTCCTCTCAATATACTCTCCTGTCTTTCTTTCTCACCTTTTTTTCCATATCTTTTCTCTCTTTTTCATTTTGTCCTGAAATAGAGGTGTAATTTGTCCTTTTTTCTCGATTTCTCTCTCCTCTCTTTCTTTATTTTGATCTATCTCTCTTTCAATATTCTGTTTCTCTATCTCTGACTTATCTATGTCTCTCTCTTTATCTCCAAGTGTCTTTTCTAAATTTCCATTTCCTTAAAATTCCTTGTTGTTTTCCTCCTTCACTTATGAAATCATTGGAATACTCGAGCATTAGGACTTATTATCAAGGAAGAACTTGATGGTGAACGCCTTCATAATTATGTGTTCATTATAATGAGACACCCAGTATAAACATATTATTTACTTATTCTTTTTCTTTCAACTTAAAAAAAAACAAACAAAAATCAGAAAGATGACCAAGACGATCGGTTTTGTGGCGTTATTTTATCTTCCCTCAGTCGAAACTGACTCAGGCAGACTGCCTGTCTACTTTTCGTTCAGGCAGTCCTAAATTGAACTAGCCCATGACAAACCCATGTTAGAATGGGACACTCGGCTGGCCGTGTGCTATATTCAATGGACATTATTATTATTAATTCAAACCAGTGTTTCGGAGATCTTCTTGGCCATGAGTACCCACGCTCAAGCGATTTTTCTCTCGCGAAATTTACTCTCTGAACTTCTCTTCCAAGAGTCGGTCGTCCTTTTGTTTCAATCACCACAGACTTGGAAAAACATTACAAGAAACCATTTACCGTCCATAATGTTTAAATGAAGATATCTGTACTTTGCTTTCAAGGAGACCTCTGAGCTCCAGACATCCCAGGAAAGCTTTTTCGTCCTAGTAGACCTTGTCAGCTGTTCAGATCACAGAGAAACAAAGGATTCACAGATTACCAGATGTGTTTAAGTGAGATGGCTTCCTATGGTTCTATGAGTTCTGGACAGCTCCCTGGTGACGAGCTCACTAGGCAGAAAAGATATCCTGGACTCCTGGGATATGTGGAGCTCGGAAAACCGAAGATTCAGTACCGCGAAGGCAAAGTACAGAATATCTTCCTTTTGAGAATTGAATAGATTCGAGAGGTCTAAACCTCAACACTACTCAACAGAGAAAGAATAGAAATATGTAATAATAATAATGAGTGACTTTCAAGAGGTCCAAACCAAAACCTCAACAGTGAAAGAATACAAATATGTAATAATAATAATGAGTGACTTTATCAAAATTTATTTTTCAGTTTTCTTCAGCTTTCTGAAAAAATTGATGTTTCTTTTTGACATTTTGTGTTCGTTTTTGTAAAAAAAATCCGATTTCAATTTTTTTTTCCTCCACTAATTCATTTCCTATCGTGTCTCTATGGGTTGCAGGGTTCTGCAGAGTCAAACTTCTCGCAGCCATCTTCTGACTTGTCGCTGGACGAAGAGAAGGAGACCCTGAGGCGAGAGAAGGAGCGACAGGCACTGAGCCAGCTAGAGAAAGCACGAGTAAGCTATAGTGGTTCTGTGAACTGCAGGTCCAACTTAGGCTGGTATGCAGAGACAATTTTGTAATCCCTATAGGTTTCACTGTAGGGTGGTCCCGAGCTTGTTATAGGGAATACTTCGACCTTGACAATTATTTATTAAAGAAACATCTGAATGCACATGCGCACAGACTCTTTAAACAAACGTCTCTGAATAACAAAATCAGCTTGAGGGACAAATGACCCAGGCATCCCTTACAGTGAGGACTCTGCATACAACCCTTAGATTCTGGAGTGTTTTAGCCACTATACCAACACTTTTATCTCTTGATGAAATATTTTACTTGTAAAAATAGAAAAATACATTTAGTAAGTTCAAAAAAACTTAGATTCTATTGAACTGAAAATTCATACCGAGCATCTGGGCCCCATTCCGGAAAGAGATCTCACTTTCCAAATCTCTCTTTCAACCAGTAAAGTACATTTTAATAATGCATTAAAAAAAAGAGTTTTTTTAAACGAAATTTGACGGTTGAAAAAGGGAACTTTCAGATTGAGAGAGCTTTCTGGATTGAGGCCCAGTTGTTCAAGATTTTTATTTTAGTACCTAGTGTACCTACCCCAGATGATGGTTTTCAAAAAGCAAAAGCCCACTCTTGGACTGTCGAGGGATCATTATACCTACAATATTCATGTCCACGGAGGTTTGTTCACTTAGACACTTTTTTGACCTAGTGGATCTTTGGAGCTCAGAAATGTAAATTCAGTGCAATTAAGGTATATTGCAAAATTTCTTTTGATGATAATCTAGCTACCTATTCAAAGTAAATTTCAAGAGACTTGAGTTACCTACTTGGATTAAAAAGTGTATCATTTTACATAATTTCTCCTTTCTTTGTGCATAATGAATGCATGTTTGGCTGTTTTCGCGTGCGTATAATCCTCTCCCTAGTAATTGCATTTTCTCTTCCAGGCAAAGAATGTGGCATTCGCAGTCCGCACCAATGTAAAGTACGATGGAACCATAGATGATGACTCCCCTGTTCATGGCTACGCCGTCTCCTTTGATATCCACGAATTTCTGCACATAAAAGTAAGTACCGTAATAATTATCATTAGGGGAAGCACACTTCGGGTGAAATATTTTACAGGCAACAATAATGTGGTAATAAGTAAATAACATTTTTGTGTGTATATTGTGACGCCATCGTGCATAGCCAGCCAGCAAAGAAACCGCTTATATTTTCCAACGCCTCTTTTTCAAGAGGTATAGTCATTGATAAGGCTCCCATTGTCATTTAATTGAAAGTGACTACTTGAACAAATTCCAACTGTAATGGTAGTGTTTTGTATCCATAGCCTTTTCAAACATGTGTTGAGCCAAATATTATGATAAAAAAACAAATAGCAAAATGCTATGAAAATAATTTTTATTTAAAAAAATTCAAGATACTTAATTTCTTCTCTCAGAGCTCTGAACGACATGTAATAACCCAGGATAGCTGTTTTAGTCTAGTGGTTCTCCAATGCTCCGGGGAGATGTTCAGAGCTCGAATAACTCTAAATGCTCAATTTTGCTCAACTACTCAATTTCATACTTTCTCAAAATATCTAAAATTCTCAATGGTTCTTTGAGCCCATGACAGCTATGTCGACCTAGTGGATCTTTGTTGCTCAGAAATCTAGAGTCAGTGCAATGAAGGTATATTGCAAAAAAATTCTTGATGATAATGTAGCTGATTGTAGCTACATGGACTTAGTATTTTCTTAAATATTAATAGATAATGTCGCATATCTGCTGCACCCCAGGTATCAACCAACTACTCTTCACTTCTCAGGGTCGTGGGCCATTGGGCCTTCTCATACATTTCTTGATACATTCGTCCCGTGCTCATGTGACTTATTATTCCTCATTTTACTCTATATCTTCCTTTTTTTTTAAGTGGGGTTTAACGTCGCTTTCAACTGCCATGGTCATATCACGACGGGGGTTTTACGCTCCATTCGCAGGAAACTCATAATGCCATCGACGCTGGCTCTATATCTTCCTTTATTTTCCGTTTATCAGGTATTTCGACCTACATAATATCTATGTCCAATATTATAACTGTCTGTCCCGGTAGCTCGTGGTAAAGGCGGCATTCGGTTCGAAACCCAGCCGGGACATGACAAGTTATTCTCCCATTTGGGATTTTTACCTCATAATAATATGTCTTGGGCTTACTGCTGGAATAATGGGACTTTAATAGTCCTAATCAAGCAGTATAAATAAGACGATATTATTATTATATGTATCAGAAATCTTGATTTAAAGCCAAGAAGGCATATCTTTGGATGATGATGTACATTATTGCTGCATATCTGCTCGAATATAGGTAACACTCTCCTCTGTATCAGTAGTACCTGTGAATAAACATGAGCCAAACTCAGTATTTTTTCAGTATTTCAACTAACTCTCACAACCACCGTGCTACCATTATATTTTTTATTTATTTATTTTATTTATTTAATACATGACAAGTAAATGGTTCAAATATATATAACAATGACAGTTTACATAATTCATAATATTTTTAACTGAACTTATGCTAGTTTTTTTTGGCTGTCGTCATCTCACACTAAGGGCCACACCTATGAAGTATGGTCCTTGTGTCGTGGGATGCAGCCTTGTTCTAGTTTCTGTGTTAATTATAATTTTGTTTCTTGCTTCGCAGGAGAAGTACGACAGCAACTGGTGGATTGGTCGCCTGGTGAAGGAAGGCTCCGAGTGCGGCTTCATCCCGTCTCCTGTAAAGCTAGAGAACCTAAGACTGCAACAATCCCAGACTCGAAACCCGAAGCTCTATTCTTCCAAAACATCTTCGACTAGTAATTTAGGTGCGCTTAGCAGCGATGCCCCCTCTCCTGGTATGTTGGCACATCTCATATCCTTGCGCCAAATCCTTCTTCTTCTTCTTCTCTCTAACTTGTCTTTTTCTTCTTCTTACTTATATTCTTCTTCTTCTTATTTCTCATTTCTTACTTATTTTCTTTTTTCTATATAGTACTTTAATACTAAATTTTATTGCACTCATATTGTTGCAACATCAGAGGAAATTAAAATTGCATACACTATTTATCACTACAAAATCCGCTTTTTAGTTTAGGAGTTGCAGAGTAAACACCAAGAGTAGTGCAAAAATTGTGCAGTTGTAAAATGAGATGTAGGTACAAATTTAAGTACTTACGTACACTATTGTCACTAATGTCGGAATCGACCGGACTTCTAACTTTTCACAATCTCTCTGCTCGTATCATTTTGGTGTGATAGTCAGATGCTCAAAATGGAAATGCCATTTCTTCAGTGATCCGTCAGAAGATAGTTAAAAATCAAAGCATACGAAGTAGAAAGTATACTCGAGTATACCATCTACAAGAAATCAGTCAATACCCCACATACCATAGAATCCTTAGCTTGCAAAGATATAATGAAAAACCTTCAGAATAATGAAAAACATACCTTCAGAATAATGAACCGGGTGAAATGGCACTGCCGTCCGCTCAGTTAAAAGACAATCCAACTCTTCTTCGAATAGAACTAAATAGCCCTTCTTATTCGGTAGTTGACCTTGTAGAATTATTATGTGGTATAGTTTCTCAAATAAATGGGGGAAAATGCATGCATTGCTCGGAATCCGAACCAATGGATCCCTTCGCTGTGTTCTACTTGGACTACTAACGCTGACCACAGGTACATGTATGGGAGTTTCCCTCAATTTCATCATTTGTATGTCTTTAAATACACCATGAGAACATATTATAATGCATGTCAGGACACAATAATCATATAATATTCAGGGCAGGAATGTCACAGGATAGCCTCGCAAACAGCATTACACTAATCAAATAACTCTAGTCGACAGCAAAAAAGTGAGGACAAATAAGCCACGAGTATTTTGCTATAAACTCCATATAACTATTCCCACACAACTAATGTGCGCTTCAATTTTCTACTCTTTCAAGTTTTAAGCACATATTAGAAATAATTCTGCATTTTCTTAAATCAAAAACTCTTAATTTTGACTTATCTCTATCTCTTTATACAAAACTTGAATCTGTGCATATCTATCTATCAATTTGACTGTGAAGGGTTGTCTTTTTATATAATAATATAATAATAATAATAATACCGTTAGGTATTGTATATTTTACGGTACATAACCAATTTACAATATTAACAAAATATAAGATAAGATTTTTTTCTTTCTTCTACAGACACAAACACAAACTTTTTTTTTTTTTTTTTTTTTTTTATATAATAATAATAATAATAATAATAATAATACAACAATAATAATCTTTTACCAACACCACAGCCCAAATTGTAACAGATATCGAAAATTTCGTACTACTTGACCTCCAATGTATTATTTTGATATCTTATTTTCACTGAGAAAAAAATACCTTGTACTCTGTTCTTTTCTCTTTTAGCAGAGAGTAAACTATCAGTTCGATTCAAGTATCGGTAAGATTGTACCAAAAGTCAACTTTACCCTGTATAATTTTTTGTTATGATATAAATGTAACTGTTTAATGTTCATCATAGTTTATAATACCATATTTAATAAATCATTGCTACCTTTAGTCTACCTATTTT
Organism: Bactericera cockerelli; assembly: GCA_024516035.1. NCBI lineage: Eukaryota > Metazoa > Arthropoda > Insecta > Hemiptera > Triozidae > Bactericera > Bactericera cockerelli. The sequence goes on from CM044956.1 coordinate 39,809,762, forward strand.
AACCTCAAATTATTTAACAAAGTATCAAAGAACTTCCTCAATTCATATTTCTGTAGCTTGGGGTTAAAAAATTACGTTCCAATACACCTCATAGGTAAATGTTATTGTACCTAACTCCCTAGCCTTAGAGTGTTCAGTGTTCCTAAACAATTACCTTAAAACTTTAAAGAACCACTTTCCATTAGGCAGACATTCAGGGTATGCAATAGATTAACCACTAGAGTAGCCATGATTTCTTGGCTGCAATAAGCCTGTTTTAAGTAAAATTAACTGCGCTGACTGACTGTCTATTGGGTGGTGGATGTAAATTGGGACTCTTTCTTCATAATTTATAACTGTAGTAGATATTAACAATTGTTGGCAACCCACATCAAGAAATGAGCACACTCCCATCTGATCTTTTTTTTACTATCCAATCCCATTTATTTGCTCACATCCAATCATAACACATTTATAGTTAAATGATTCACATCCAACTGTAATCCAATTGTACCCACAATATAATTTACCCTATTACAATGATATTATGTTGAATTTAGAGGTTTCCTGACTAATCTACTTCTCGCTTCTTTGTCAATACAATAAATGTACATTCCTTATTGCATGTTACGCATCATCAGAAAATATTAGTTGAAAACTCCGGAAATATTGTGATAAAAAATCATTATTTAATTGGAAAAAATATACCTATATAAATATTTTCAATCGTTTAAAAATAATCTTTTTAATAATACTTGTCTACCTTCTTCTGCTATATTTGCACTTTGGAAGTAGAACATAAGTAGAATTTGAAACTTATAGGTACAAAACTTAATAGACTAAAAGATCATTAACTTTATGTGGGTAACTACCATTTATCTTGTTCCAGTAGCAAGGTCATGGCGACGGTTTTGTAATCCAGAGGTCGCGGGTTCGAAACCCACCTGGGATATGACAAATTATCCTCCCATTTGGGAGTAAGACCACATATAATACATCTTGGCTTTACTGCTGGAACTCATTAGTCCTATTCAGAAGTAAAATAAGGTGATATTATTATTATTATAATACCATAGAAGTTCTTCTAGTAAAGCTTGACCCGAAAAAAGGGAGCTTGCCGGCTAGGCATTAGTTGATTAGAGCAGTAGTGATTAGATTTAGAATAGAGAGCATTTGTTTAATACGTACATTCACATCTTTTTCTTGTTTGTAAAAGTAGAAAATTAGATTATTCCTAATCCTCAACTAATTTTCTTAACCTCCACAGCAACCTTGATCCTTGCCAACCTCTGCAAATTTAAAGATAAATTTATAGTTAAAGATTACTTTTTTTAGAATGTTAGAATTTACTCCAAATAAGTCAGAATGGAATCACCATTAGGTGTTTGCATTATGATTCTAAATTTAAAGAAAAAGTTCTCTGAGATCCAAATATTCAAGAACACATTGTTGCCTAGTGGTCCAGGTCAGTTACAGTTGTCTAGACTAGTCTAGAGCTAGGAAAATCAATGGTAGATTGCATAAATATTTTGTATAAGACACGGAAAGATCATTAAGTCAGTGTATTACACAGATTAAAAATAGAGCGAAGGTATAATACATGTTAGAGTAATTACTGCAGGACGACAAACGAAGCGAAAATGTTTTTACTCTCCATTAAAAAAAAATAAAATGCAAAAAAACGTAAATATTTTAATAATTTCACCAAATAAAATCTGTGAGGACATTGTAGAACTAACAATTAAAGAACAAAATGACCTTCATTAAAAAATAAATCTACTATAAAAATGACAAACATGCTCTATTTTCAATTGGAAGATCCTCAAGTGACTTACAAACTATCTTACAAATTATTCACATTCAAGATTTTACCTATCTAATGGCGAACTCAACTAAAGTTCCTTATTAATGTGTAAATGTTATATTTTTGTGTGATCATTCTTTAATCTCTTTGAAATTGCTGAATCTTATGTACGGGTGAATATTTCAATTCAATTTATTATTCTTCAAGTTACCAAACTATTATTATCTGCAATTCATAAATAGGAAATAACAGTCAAAAGTACTGAATTTCCCTTAGAAATCAAAGTCAAAGACTTTACCAAAATAAATAAATGATCTTCCAGTTCTATATTATCTTAACATATCTGATCTCTGTATTTCAGCCGACGACAATGAGTCTATTGGGAACAGTAGGCGGGCAAAAGCACGCTCACCACACCCACCACAAAAGAAAAGAAGAAAATCTTCTTCAAGAAGCAGGAGACGACCACGCCTTACGACGTTGTGCCCTCTATGAGACCTGTGGTTCTGGTGGGACCCTCACTCAAAGGCTACGAAGTCACGGACATGATGCAGAAAGCTCTCTTTGATTTCCTCAAACATCGCTTTGAAGGAAGGTTTGTATTGTATACAATAAACAAGTATCACTAAATTATATCTTTGCCCCTAGAAAAGCTTTCGTCAAGAGACACTCACTTACCAACATAACAACATAATACTCTACATTCAAGAAAAACAAAAAAGAATAAATTGATATTAGTACAAAATTCTTAGTTCTTCAGTGGATGATTAAAAACCGGCTTTGTGGAAAACTACCTAATCCCAACTAAAATTATCTATTCTTACTTTATTTAAAAAAAGGAAAAACCATTCTTCTCTTTTATTAAAGAAAGTGAAATAGCAAAGTAACTCTTTTGAAACATTCAGTGCTAAGTCTCTTGTAGTTTGCCCTGGGTATAACCTCTTGAGAAAACCCCTTACTTGTGCAATGGATCATCCATGATGTTACTACTTGACAAATGACGAAAGTGATAGAAGGCAAAAATACACGAATGCACCATAACAATACTCCCCTAGAACTCTTAACTCCGAGCTCCATTTCAACCCAATTCTTTCGTTTCTCCTCACAGTTTATTTGAGCTTGCTTTGAGTAAGGATATACATAGTTTCATTTCTCTTCAATGTTTGAAATAGTTTGATTTGAACTAAATGAATAAAAATAGATTTTTTTTTCAAATTAGCCTTGTATTAAAACAGGTCGTTCGCGCCGATGGCCCCTATCAAATCATATTGTAAATCTATTTTTCAATGAGGTATGAGAATAAACAATCAACACTCTTGACAGAGTCAGAGAGCGCAGGAGGAACAGGGAGTGAATCGCGGATGTATACTAAATAAATGGAATTTCGTTATTTGTTTATTTCTGAAGGTAACCTTAGCTTAACAAATTTCTCCTCCACCATTTCCCCCCAGGATAATCATCACGAGAGTCACTGCGGACATCTCCCTGGCTAAGCGGTCCCTCATGAGTAATCCTTCCAAGCGAGCCATCATGGAGCGCTCCAACTCCAGATCTTCAGTCCTCACGGAGGTGCAGACGGAAATCGAGCGCGTCTATGAGCTTGCTAGTACTTTACAGGTGAGGCAAATTTTTTTGTGGCTTTAATGGCAGGAGTCTTAAATTGAGCTCTTCCACCCAATCATTTTTTGCCGAATAGTAGTAAGCAATTAGTAGAAATAGAAGGAAATAAGATGTATCATCATCATAGGGTGGCATCATCGTGAAAGATGGTAGCTAGACAGTGGAGGAATGACTCAGCACTTCTACCACTGTCTTTACAAGGAGGCTAATAATTGACAAGGGCCCCCAGAACCAAGCCAATGCTGGTCTACTCTCTGTTTATAGGATAAGAATTAAATAAATAAAAAGGTTGTACAGAAGGTTGTTGACTTAGAAACAAGTAACTGTTTATCCCGACACACAGAACCAACTAGTTGATTGATGGTTTTACTAGTGCATGTAAAAAAAAAAAAAAAAAAAAAAAAAAAAAAAACTTACTTGAACCCTTAAAACTGTCATGTACAATACATAGACTGGTCTCAAGAAGAAGTTAGGATCTAAAAAAATGTTATGATTCAGAGTTGAAACCTACCTGAACCCTTAAAACTGTCAATTAGACTGGTCTCATAAAGCAGCTAGGATAAACAAGTGTTTTGATTTAAAGTATGGTCGCCAGTTTCTGTTTCAGTTGCCTTATCATGATTTGACTAGTGTAGATTTTAAGATTCATTCTAATAAAGTTGAGTTCTAATTAATTATCTCATTGCTCTTGTGATTTCAGTTAGTGGTGCTGGATTGTGATACAATTAATCATCCCTCTCAACTTGCCAAAACTAATTTATCCCCTTGTATAGTTTACCTTAAGATTTCATCACCCAAAGTAAGTTTTCCAGCAAAATGACAGTTTGTATTCTACTAACAAGATCTTCTTATTTTATTGAAATAGATATGAAAATAATTATTGACTCATAAAGACGTAGTATACTAAAACGCTTTACCCAGGTTATTTGAGTTACAGATATTGTACTTCTCGCGTCAATATGAATCGAATTTCTTAAAATCAAAAGTGGTACTCATGTACGTATTATTTTAGAATTTTCAATCAAGAAAATAAGAAAGGAGCACCCATTTACACCATCCACATAAGCTGTAACTATGATGTCATTGAAGATCCCTAATTACTACTGCATAATTTATGCTGATAGTAATCTTTTCTTTTTTTTAAAGCTTTATTAGGAGGACAAAGTACAATGGTAACAGTATAAAATTAAGAGAAAAAAACCAAACAAATGACAAAATAAATAAGTAAAAAAGAAAATAACAATAATGTCCTACCTAAAAGGCGGGGTTATTGCCTGTGGCAATCTCTTCCACCCAACCCTTATTCGTTAACATGTTCACCATTCTCCAGGTGCTCCAGAGATTGATCAAGTCGCGCGGGAAGTCTCAGACGCGCCACCTGAACGTCCAGATGGTGGCGGCAGAAAAACTCGCCCAGTGTCCGCAGGAAATGTTCGACGTCATCCTCGACGAAAACCAACTGGAGGACGCCTGCGAGCACATAGCAGAGTATCTCGAGGCCTACTGGAGGGCCACGCATCCTCCAGCCGCCCCGCCTCAACCTCTCACCCTCCTGCCTCCCCGGCAACTCACCACCCACCAGTCTGTTGTGATTCCTCCCTCTCCCAGTATGGTGGAGGTTCATCCCACCTCCATGATGAGGATGAACTCCACACCCCCAGGTAAATATGATTCACACTTAGCTCTCTATCTATCAGCGGGAGGACACACCGAATCTGACACGACCCGACAATTGTAGAGACACAATTTCTCTGAGGTAACATGTAGGACCACGTTGTGAAACAGGATTAAAGTTAAGCTGAGCCAGACACGATCTCAAGTCGGAGTTTGAACCAATCACAGCGCACTATAGCCAGAGTTAAGGGATAGTGTTTACAGATTAAATCTAATCCTGTTTTAAAGTTCGGAACTTAGAAACTATACTGTGACAAATATTAGATCCAAAAGCAACATGTCAACCGATATGTCACTAGCAATAACCAGGCTCATTAGATCATGCTACAGAAGATGTAATCTACGCATTATAAATATTATAATATGTTGTGACTCAACTTCAATGTTACCTCAGTAGAATACCTCCCAAATTTTAGTATTTATGTTGCATTGAACAAGACTTGTTGTCAGGATTCGGTGTGCGATCAACAATGCCTTCAACGGCACGTCCTTTTGGAGAACAATATCCCTTCCTTCTTTGTGAATAACCCTTTTTGAAATTGGTGTTGAGTTCGTGAGTCACTGAACGTCAAAGCTTTTTTTCCACTGATTTTGACAGATTTCTATCAAGAACTAGATGCCTAATTTATTTTCCCCAGAAGTTTTTGCGTTGGACACCCGAGATATCATATCTTGTCAACAAAATGTTGTGAATTGGAATAGTTAGCTTTTTCCATGGAACTCGAGTAAAATCTTATTTGAATCAAGTTTGGTGCTCTCCTTGGTAACTACTAATTTTAAAGATTCTGGGCGGCCAATGTTTTTTTTCTAGCTTGAAAAAAATGAGAGAAATGAAGTTATGCATCTATTCGTCAATAGAAATTTGTGAATTTTATTTCCTACTAACAAATATTCTCTGTCTATATGTTAGTTGGTTCTTGTTTTGTTAACTTAAATCGCAATAACATAACTGCAATAACGCTAACAGACTCACAACAAAATTCTGTAGTTGGTTTTCTCATTAGACATTTCGTTTCACTTACCCCCTTGTTGTATGTACAGCATGATCTCCCCACCCTTCTGTGCCCTTTGTTGTATCAGCTGTTTCTATTGATAACAGATCCATAGGTCGCTTAATCCTTTGAAGTTTGTAGGAAAAGCATAGAACTTATTGTCAAAGCACATATAAAATGGCATCATTATTAGGTACCTTCATTCCACACTATAAAATTAAGATAGACGGATAGATCGTTATGTTAGTAGTAGAAAAAGAAGGCTTATCGTTTGGTGATGAAAAAAAAAAAATCAAAGTTTGTATAGTCAGTACAAGAACTTACATTTTTTACCTTTAATCAATCACAAGTATCTAATTCTTAGTATTGTCCTGTGTCCACAAACATTTAATGTTCCTTTGTCACCAGACGATCGGCCTTCTATGTTGCTACCACTTGTCCTTCAAACATAGATGAATTGAGAGACAATTTAGTCACGATAATCACAAGATTGCAAGGGACAAAATCCCGGACAAACTTCCAAAAAAACGTGTTTTTTTTATTCTTAAATTGGTCTACGAGTTATTCTTTAGGACTCCTTTCAATGCACACAAAGAATGTACAACCAAACTATCTATCGATAAAAGTACCATAGTGTGTGTTAAGTTTAGTCAACATCGGGTAACATTTTTTTTATACTATTTGTTGATGGCAGAGATTGCCTCAGGCAATAATCACGCCCTTTGTCAATATTATTCTTGTCAATAAAGAGTTATTATTTGTCACATTCCCTTTTATTTTTATAGTATTAATGTGTAGTTATAGTCTGAATCTAGCCAAGGGTGGTTTTGTGTAACAACTAATGTCCGTTTTTACGAACCATGGTAGCTATTGACATGGGATTTTAATGGTTGAACATCGATTTTTGCTGCAAAATATTTTAGCTCCTATGATAAAACCATCCATCGTTAATTAGACCATACTGCTTATGATGTACAGATATCAATTATTTCTTGGATTCTGAATCTTAGATAGAAACGTTTTACACAAAAACACCCCATGAGCTTTACCTTGCACATAGCGAAAAATAAATGTTCTGACCACATTGTAAATAAACAGATTAAGCACTCAGCTTTTGTATATTGCAACTGTCTCATATTATCTGTAATTACTTCATAATGTATGTGGTATGATGATGTTCATGCTGAAAGTAACCAGTCTTTCAGATCGATTCGTCGTTGATTCTTGTTAGAACGTGGAGATTTTTTTTATAGGAATATATAAGAATATACCTACCTAATATAAGTCTGGATGTACCACTTATCATGTCTATTGGAACATTATCATGTCAGAATTTTGGAAATTCTAAAAAAAATTGAAGTTTCAATTGTAAGTTTAAGGAAATTCAAGTACCCTTTTCTTCATCTTCAAGTAAACTCATTGTAATTATTCATTGCCTACATTAGTTCTTATACAGAGTGGTTATTCTTTTATGGGCTTTGTTTAAGATAATTAAGGAAATATTACATTTTCCTTTGTGTAGTCAATAATGTCATTAGTACCTTTATATTAATACCATGCATGGTTTTACAGGATTCGTAAAAATTGTAGGGCTGATGTTCTTTTTATAGAACCATTTTGAATGAAAAAATAAAATATTTATGAGCAGAATCTACATTATCAAAAAATGAAGATGAGTATGAAGACATTTTTTTTATCCAAGTGCCTCGCTTTTATTATCCAGAGACAAAAATTTTATTTGACTAAACATAATATGTAATTATGTATCAGAATATTTGTTTTTCCTTTATTTATTATAGAATACGAATTATCACCAGCTAATTATCACCTTGTAAAACTTTTCAATGATTTATTTCATTTTGTTCATATTTTATCCCTCCGTACCCATACTGCGTTAGAATCTAGTACTTACTTCAAAATTGGTAATAATTCGTATTAAAACCATGTTTAAAACAAAAAATGGCTCTAAAACTCTCAATACATAAAAAAGATATTCTTTTGATCAAAAAGTATGGTACATACTGATAATAATTTATCAAGTGTGATTGTCTGTCTCGGTAGCACAGTAATCAAGGCGTCTGACAGGTAATCCACAGGTCACGGGTTCGAAACCTATCCATGACAAGTTATCCTGTCATTTGAGATTTTGACCACAAAATAATACGTCTTGCGCTTACTGCTGGATTAATGGAACTCATGAGTCCTAATGGGGCAGTATAAATAAGGGGGTATTTTTTTTACTGTTAATAATTTGAATACAAGGTTAAAGATTTTATTTATAATGTGTTAGCTAGAGGTTAAAGGATTTATTTATAAAGTAAGACAGAATTTCCTGTTCATATGTATATACTCGTATGAATGTTACCCCCGTATTTATGAACCGGAAATTCAGTTTTAAGTTAGATACAAGTATGATAATGGTAACTAATATTATTGGTAATCAAATCACTAATCATACTTGGGATATGGGAACAATTCCACACTCAAAGATTATTTAAGAGCCAAATTCTTGTTTATAAATATGGTCATTAGTTGTTACTTCCCAGTTTCTAGACTTCATTTTCTAAAGTTTGAATCACCCTGTACTGTCGCAGGCTCCCGCATGGACGAGTTTGAACTCCAAGATAGCTTTAAAGGTAAATACCTAGGCCAATATTATTTCTTTACAACACTATGGATTTAATCATTAAAAAGTTTCTCTGGTCACTTCTTCAATAGAAGAACAGTGGTTATTTTTGATCAATGAGAAATAAAAAAAAAATCATTAAAATCTCCCTAAATTATTCATATCTCTTAAAAATAACTTAGGTACATTGCAACAAAAAAAACCTTCAGTACTAACTTAAGGGGTTTTTTGGAGCAATCAATAGAGTATCTAGAGGGGTGAAAGTAAGTACCTAGTGGTTCTCAGAAGATTCTAAGATGCTTATCATACCAATACTGGATCTAGGTAATAATAATAATAAGTTATTGATTTTTCAAATTTAGATTTTTGATGTCTTCAGAAAAACATAGTTTATTCCCATATAAGTCCATCATTTTCCTACCCAAATTTGTCGTGTGTTGTAGTGGTGTAGAGTCTATCCTCTCTTGTATCAGTGAATATGGTAGATATTCTATCTGTTTCTACTCTACATAAATACTTCGTATTATGCTCTGCTTCTAGCCGCTCCATACGCACTTAATGCACCTACCTTTCTTAGTTTAGTACCTCATTTGTAGTCTGTCAGAAACTTCATTTCCGCGCATGCGTTTCAATTATTTAAATATTTAGAATAATCTATTTATCTGATATTTCAGCCCTCCTATGAAAATGTTTACATTTATAGCAGTTGTTCATTTGAAATTATGTTCATTACTTCATTCTCAGGTTCAATTTATATGCAGGATAGAATTTTTATATTTTCTAGTAATAAATGTACATAATATATTTAAAATATCAGTTCATAACATATTATGATGCTAATATTTTAAATTAATATTCTTTGAAACGGTTCATTTTATTGAAAAAAACATTAGAGTCAATTTTCAAACAATGAGGGAACCTTATTATTAAAAGCTTAAATTTTGAATTAAAGTCAAATCTATTCTAGTAAAAAAAACAGTCCTATAGACTTCATATCCAGCAAGGTTTCTCAGATCATCGTTTCATTTTTGTGCAGTTATTTTTTGTACTTGTAAATACTGAGTATAGCGTCTGAAAAAAAAAAAAAAAAAAAAAAAAAAAAAAAATAGAAAATAAAATGATTGAATTTCATTAATTTCCATAGTATATAATTATACATACACAGTATTACACAGTTACCTTATATTATTTCTGTATTGATTTGAATTTGCTTTTTTTCATCTTTATTAAATGTTTCATTGTTCTATATTGATTTTACTTGATGATTTATTTCGCTTTACAGTTGAAGCTATGAAGGGTGTGATCCGTGGTGCAACAACTTTTGATCTCCACTAGCATAACAAAAATAACTACACTAACGCGAGCGTTACCCATCTTTCATCAATGAAAAATTCAAGATTTTAAACAATCTTGTTACTCATTCTACCGTGAAAATATTATAAAATTCATGTACATAAACTTTTATAAATACTTGTGCTGAATAAGTACTATAAAATCTATAAATTTAATTTTGAGATCATTTTGAGGTAATACTTGTAACAAAATCGATTAAAAATATTTTCTGTGATTGATGTTATTTGAACTAATGGAAATCAGGTCCAAAAATGTCTTCCTGAAAAAAGTGAGTATAACGTTTTTGATGAGTTCGTGATTTCTCGGTTGGATATAAATGATACTAACTCACTGCTAACATCGGGGTGTGATAATTTACTAACTTTGTTTCAATAATATAATATGATAACATTTTTTAAGATAACTTATTTTTTTAATTTTATGCACTGAAAATGGACTTATTCATCACTCTTGTGAAGTAATATTATTTTCTTTCAAGTCCAATGAACGAGATTATCAAAGATCATTCAATTTAATAAGTTAGAATAACTTGTTTTGTACCAAATTCAGAGATTTTTGTGTCTAGTTTTCGTGTCATCAAAAAGTAGACAGTACTTTTTAATAGTTCAAAAAATCCCCGGCCCAGCAGAGTTGCATGTATTTTTGTTTCGCTATCATTACTTTCAATACGCTTTCAACATGTTGCTTGCATGGCTGGTTGTTATTTTCATTAAATAATGAGATCCCAAGAAAAAGAAGTATAAAAATAGATCTCAACTACAAAAAATATTTACAGTATTTTGTATTTTTTTTTTTTTTTTTTTTTTTTTTTTTTAACCTATTAAAAGATTTTTTTTACAAACTACTGACATCACTATCGATGCTTGCTGCAAGACACAGTACTATGGTTACTTATGTTTGGAAAAAGTGAATGATAAAGGTTTTAATCTGCAGGATGGTTTTAAGAGCTGATTATGAATTATGTGACAAGATCTAAGAATGCCTGCCACAACAATATCATTCATTAGCCATAGATTTCGGAAGGTTGAATGTTTTTTCGAAATTCTTCCAATTTCTTCGGAATAGAAGAAATTGGAAAAAAAATCGAATAATAATATTTATTTATTCACTGTAAATATTATTTATATTTAGTTTTGTTTATAAATATGTTTTGTGTGGATTCAGTCAATAAAACAAGCGATTTTTTAGCCCAAGTTTCAGTCACAATTTATTATCATCAATCAAGAATAATCTCGAAAAATAAAAATAAAATAGATAGAATCTGAATAACTGCAATTTTCACCAATATTTTGATCTTTTGTATTGATAATGTAATTGATACATACATTACACCATAGTTTATACTTTAAATATTTTGTTTTTTTTGGAGTATACCTACCAATATTCCCTTATAGGTATATTCACTCGTACTTGGAAATTTAGATATAAGTACGTACAACACTAACAGTAAGATTATAAATATAACTCTTTATATTTCAAAAGATTCAAAAAGATCTGTCATCAACTCGTAGAAGGAGCAAGTTACGTACATGTAGGTACAGGACGTTTGAGAGAACCAAATGCAGGATATATTGCATAATGCATACCTAAAAATATATTTCAGGTGTTTATGCAAAAAGCTTTTGTGATTATTGAATCATAATACGATAAGCCGTATTGTAACTTTACTTATTATTTAGTGTTTCTAAATCAGCCTCCCTCGGTCAGCCAAAATCATCCTGCATCTTGATTATAATACTTTCTTTTTACATTTTTTTTTGCAACAAAAAGCTTGAGCGCATATGCGCATATTGTTTCTGGTTATCGACCTCAGTATCTCGATCACGAAGGCAGCAGACTCGCAACTTGGAGTTTGATAGTTCGAATCCCACAGTTTTAAGTTTTAGTTATGAGGGTGTGAATTTTTGTGTTATTACTCTTGAGGTCAACAGTTCAAGACTGATTAGATGACCTTTTAAAAAAAATTTAACCACCAATTTCTCACTCTCTTGGTCTCGTCTTCCAGGCATGAACCACCAGAGCGGCATGCACCCGCGGGGTCGCTCCCGCATGGAGCGTGATCGCTCCACGGATTTCGACGAGAGTTTCAACATGTACCGCGGGGGGCCGACCATGTCCCATGACACCTACAACATGCCTTCCTCTTCCTCCTCTCAATATCTGTACGGACCCTCTAGCCACCGCACCACGCTCCCGGAACGTCACCCGCGGAGGGAACACCCGGACGATTACCAGAGAGATGAGTACAGCAACTCATCGCGTCGCAACGTGCACACGGTGCAATAACATCAGTTCTAAGCACGTCGCTTGCTCGCTTTTTATTTTCTATCACCTCGAAGGTATAGGAAGTATTGAAATTTTCCATTGATGCTTCGTTCATGAAGACCTGAACTGACTTTTTGTTGGTAAAAACTGTGGCGAATTTTTTGGTTGGTTTTTAAACACACAAACAAATGAGCTTTAAAAAGTTTTATAGAATACTACTTTCATAAATGTAAATGTACATCAGTTTTGTACTTCTCGATTTCTGTCATGAAGTATTTTAAAAAGCATGCTGAACTGGTTTATCCTTCGTTTTAAAATATTGAATTTTTATTTCTTTTGGAAAATAGCAGCGACGTGTACTAGTTTAATTTAGGTTTATTAAAGTTTTCTTTCTAAGTGAGTGTTTTCTAGATGTTAGGTAACACTCAATAATTTCCTTCTTTTTGAGTTAAAATCAAGCATTTTGTATTAACTTTCGTGTACTCTATTTTAAAAAGATCCCTTATTCTGTGAACAATAGGTAAACTGGTCACATTTAAAGATTTTCAATAGCTTTCGTATAAATAGACCACATATTTTTGAAAAAGAATATCATGCATGGGCTCATACCTACCTTAATAATGTGAAGTACCTACATGAGGTACCTACATAAATATTTGTTACAAAATGTTTTGAATGTTCACTCTCTTTTTATTTTGTTCAATCTATTTCTTACTTATTTGTAAATATCTGTTTCGATTATAGCTATTTCTTTCTTTTTTATAATAAAAAAAACTGCGGAAAGAATTGATTTCTGAATTTACCCCACCATTGATAATTTATTAGATAGTTAAAATGTATTTAAATAATGTAATAATTATTATAAAATATTTTTTTCACTGAAAATTTTCATTTTATAACTGGCTGATTTGATATCAGTGAAGAGAAATGTTACTTTACGAAGTTCGTTTGCTTATGGCTTTAATTTCTTTTAAATAATTCTCATGTACAATATTATTCTATAAAATAGAGCAAATCAATTTTTAATTGCTGATTAACAGATTCAAGGCTATTTGGAGTTAATAATTAATTACATTTGGCTTCTCATCTTTTTTTAAAATTTATAGGTACTAAATAGAGTGTATTCTAAATAGAGTGAGCAATTCTGGAATTTCCCGTACATTGGTTTTTGAACTTTTGATGCATTCAGAAAATCTTCATGAACTTAAAACCCGATTATAGAATCATCTCTAAGTTGTTTCATACCATAAAAATATGGACCCATTTCATTGAAATATTCCTTTACTTAGCACTTCTAAGGAAGAAACAATTGTTATGTCGCTTCATGTCTATGGTAATAAATTAATAATATAAAATATGTATAAAAGTTTAAAGAGATGATGGGATCAAAATAATTCAGAAGAAAACTTAAATTATTCACTTTATAACTTCATTTGAAATTTGATCAGCATTACTATTTTTTTTATCCATTTATAGCTGATTTTCTTCAAATCTTGTCTACAACTACCATTCAGTGAAATAGAAAGACTAGGAGGTAGAACTTGAGCTCCTTTTTTACAATTTGAATAAGTATCAGAACGTTGGTTAAAATTAAAAAAAAAAAAAAAAATATCTATGCATCATACAGGGTGTCCCACCAAACTTGGACACCTCAAATTACTCGGCCCCTGAAAGAGTTTTTGAAAAATAAAAAAATCTGGGGTACATGTGCTAATTATGCGGTTTCAGTTATGAAATTTTTTTTATACAGGGTGGTTCAAAAGTCAGAAATTGAGGTGTCAACTTTCGATTTTTAAATGGATCGACCTGAATTTTATTTGATAATTTTACTTCTAAATGATTTCTGAGTACTTTTTTAAACAAAAATATTACATACAGGGTGGTTTTTTTTTCGACCAATTTTTTTTCTAAATCTTGAATAACTCAAGTTCGGTTAATTTTTTCGATAACAAGAATAGAATGTGTTTGTGTAATGAATACACGCACTTTCAATTGGCATCAAAAAAAATTATACAGGGTGGTTCACAAGTGAAATAATGACTTGATTTTTTTTAAAACCGAGTTTTTTTAATTTTTTATTTAGGATTAATAATTCTCGTCTAATTTTACACACTTTTTGTTAGTCATATCGAAAAACAAAACTAAAGTGTTGTACAAGTTGAGACATAATTTTTTTGTAACATCCTGTATATGGGCAGTCAAAGAGACGCAAAATTCAATATAAAGACTAAATATGCAAGAAAAACTTTGATTTTTAATTAAACTAAAAAGTTATGGTGTTTTAACTAATATTGTCGCATGGACCACCCTGTAGATATTTTCTTAAACCATCATATGGGTAGTCGAAACTGTCTAAAATTCAACGAGGAGTCCAAATCTGAAAGAAAAAAAATGAATTCAAAAAGCCATGCTCAATTTTGTGTCTACACCTACCTACTTTTTATTTCAAGTTTTAAAATCATTCAGTGTGGACACCAAATTGAAAATGGCTTCAAATTCGTGTTTTTTACTTATTTTTCCCACATGATTCGAAGTGTTCGTTAAATTTTATACAACTTAGAGTACCTACATGATAGTTTAACACTTTCAGCGCCAGGTGATACATGGAAGTATCACCTGGCTCTGCGCTAGTATGAACATGGTGATACTTCAAAGTATCACCCACAGAGTCTTCTATAAGACGGTGATACTTGTGAGTAACACTTTCTATATGTTTAACATGAGGAATGTGTTGCTCTGGCCTAGCAGTATCCAAGAACATGTCAAATTTTTGTCAATATCTCTCCCCCAGGCCAGTGATACTTTGAAGTATTACCACATCAAAATCACGCCTGGCCTATGAATGAAAATAGTCGAAAATACAGTTGGCGGTGAAAGTGTTAAGAAAATATCTACAGGGTGGTCCATGCGACAATATTAGTTAAAACACCATAACTTTTTAGTTTAATTAAAAATCAAAGTTTTTCTTGCATATTTAGTCTTTATATTTAATTTTGCGTCTCTTTGACTGACCATATACAGGGTGTTACAAAAAAATTATGTCTCACCCTGTACAACACTTTAGTTTTGTTTTTCGATATGACTAACGAAAAATGTGTAAAATTAGACGAGAACTATTAATCCTAAATAAAAAATTAAAAAAACTCGGTTTTAAAAAAAATCAAGTCATTATTTCACTTGTGAACCACCCTGTATAATTTTTTTTGATGCCAATTGAAAGTGCGTGTATTCATTACACAAACACATTTTATTCTTGTTATCGAAAAAATTAACCGAACTTGAGTTATTCAAGATTTAGAAAAAAAATTGGTCGAAAAAAAACCACCCTGTATGTAATATTTTTGTTTAAAAAAGTACTCAGAAATTATTTAGAAGTAAAATTATCAAATAAAATTCAGGTCGATCCATTTAAAAATCGAAAGTTGACACCTCAATTTCTGACTTTTGAACCACCCTGTATAAAAAAAATTTCATAACTGAAACCGCATAATTAGCACATGTACCCTAGATTTTTTTATTTTTCAAAAACTCTTTCAGGGGCCGAGTAATTTGAGGTGTCCAAGTTTGGTGGGACACCCTGTATACTGTTGGATTTTCCAATCTGAGAGCTCCATATAAAATGAGTAGGGTGCCTACCTTGCCTATTGTATATTTAGTATAGGAGCTGTGATTCGTGTTTTTTTGTTATTGATTGTTGTTGATATGTTGTACTCTTATAATTTGTTTACAAATCTTTTCATACTGGAATATTGGGATTGTGAGTAAGAAACTGAAATATGTTTTTAAAACTGGGAGATTTTTTGATTTTCATGATGACTTCGTGGCATTTATAACAAAGCTCTCCAGTCTTCAAACTCGTGTCATTCATACGTTTGACTTTGTTTTTCTATCATAAAGGAACAAAACTACAAAAAGTAGCCCTTATGATTATAGTAGTCTCCATCTATAGTATTTACTTTTGTACACTTAGTTCACAAATCACTTCAATAGTCAATAGATGTGTCGTGAGGTTTATAGTGATCACTTGAGAGATTTTATCGTAGCAGTTATATCACGTTTACTGCGGTAACTATGTCCAACTATATGGACGAATGTTACATTCAGTGATTAAAACCTCGTTTTATGACAAGAAAAGTTGTAAATAATACGCTATATTGAATTGGCTGTGTGCTCAGAATATAATTATAAAATTCATTGTCTCTTTCATGCTCTCTTCACAATAACCCTCACGAACATGGAATATTACAATATTATGTTAAATAAATTTTAGGGTTATATTTGCTCTGATGACGATAACTCGTAAGTTAAATTTAACAATAGTTAAAACATAGATTTTAGAATGGGATTTAAAAAATAAATAAATTAAAAAAATTTAGGTACGGTTTGTCTGACTGTGAGAAAGGAGATTACAAGTGACCCCTATAAGTTTGGAATTATTATCTTTATCTAAGATAAGAATTTTCCTAGATATCTTCAAACGAACAAAAAGTGTATGATTGCCTCTGAAAATAATAATATACCTGAAATGACATGGTCAAGAGTAGATCAAACAACTCAGGATATTTGAAGGTATATTTTTTATAGTTGCGTGCATCAAATAGATTTTTTGAATATTTTAATATATTCTAGGTATATTTTAAAACAAATATTATTCATTTTTACATGTGTTTATTGGCCAGATATTTTTTTATGAACATTAAACAATTGGAGTACCTCTCAATCTGTGAGAGAACCAGAGATTTGGGCATAAATTATGATGAAACCGAATGCCCTGCCATCATTTGGACTTATTTATATGATAGCACAAGAGGTGCTGTACCAATTTTTAAAATAAGTATTTTCATTATATGAACAATTTGCATCATTTGACAGGATTTTTTACTTCAACCGTAAAGTCTCCAGGTAAATATCTTAAACTATTATGGATGAAATTTACAAGTCAAGCGCCTTAAATCATCGAGGTACAAGAAATATTTCAAAGAACTGACCGTTTTTGTTATTATGTATGTTTCACATTGGATTGTTGTTAGCAATAAAACTTAGGCTCTTAACATAAAAATTACATTACAAATATAAAAATGACCAATTTAGATTTACGTTTAATTTAAACTTATTTTAAATATTAATTTTAAAATCAATTTATTTATAAAATTCACATAAAAGTCTAGACGTACTCCAGAGAGACATTACTGTAAAGTTCTCAATGAAAACTATATTTTCAGTTTTGCAGTCAAGTTTTATTATTGGGCTCTGTGTACCTTGTTTCTTTTTTTTTTTTTTTTTTTTTTTTTTTTTGACATGGATCCTCTTTCCTAGATTTTCAGATTTACATAGGAACAAATAATAACATGCAATATGCTCTCAGTTGCTTTTCCATATTAAATTATGTAATAATTTTAACATGAAAATTGCCAATGGGTATTGTTATTGTGAGGAATAGAAGAAATCATCAATACAAAGACAAAATAATACTTTGTGTGTCCTCTAAAAATAAGCTGAAGAACTGAAAGTTATTTTAAATCTATAAATCCATATTGTGTAGAAATTTACCCAGAGTCTTCTAAGAAAAGTAAGAGTCTAATAGTAAAATGATTTTCGAACAATTAATTATATATTAATTTCATTAATAGTTTAAAAACCAACATTTATTAAACACCGAGTCTTATTTACCAAATCTTTATTTTCAATTTTCTCAAATTATAAATAGTTCATATTTTGCATTGTAATATTTTTGCCTAGGTCAAACTAATCTTCTCATACATAATACTCGTATTATTATCACTGAAGATAACACAGTTCTTACCATACTATCTAGAAAATCTCTTTATTCATTTTTTAAACATCTGTAAATATATTCTTTTGGAATAAAATGCTTGCATTAAATAAAATTTAATGTTTACAAAAATATTAAATTTCATTTAATCTTTTTTTAAAAACAAAATATGATAAGAAATCCCCCTTTATCTAAAAGTTCATTTGTAATTTAAAATAAATAATATAAACACTTTTATTTTGTAAAAATGATATTCTTAATTCATTTATTTCAGTTGATCAATACGAAAGACATTTTAGCACCATATTATTATTATGGTTTCTAACCATGGTTAGAAATTCATGGTTTCTCAACATGAGGGTAAAATTTACTAACAAGAACCTATTTTAGAGATATTGCACCTAGTACAGTGAATACTCGTTGGAAATTTATACTTGATCCTATCTCTCAAGTCTTATTTTAATGTAAGACTTATCGGTAATGAAGATGAGGATAGATATTATGTTCAGATCTGAAGATATTACTTCCGAGTATATCTATTATATGTATATAATATCGGAAGTACCTATTGTGTTCGTTATTGTTTATTTCACTGACTTCAAATTGCAAATCAATTTTTGGAAATTTTGATAGAATAAATTAAGGGGTACTTATTGTGGAATGAAACATAAATTTGTTTGCATAATGAAGCTCAGGTTAGTAAACTTCAATTGATCGGAAAAACACGAATTATCGAAATGTAAGCTGTATTTTTCATGCATTCAAAAAAGCTACTGTGGGGTATTATGGTATTAACCACTTTGTGAGTAGTACATGTGATCCAGCATTAGCAGATGGAGATGGTCAAAGTAAACAAGCTATATCATGAATCTGCATCAACGTGATTTTCAAATGGTATGGAAGGATTGTTTTGCTTAGGCCGCTAGTCGATGTAAAACGTGAGCTCTTCTCCTTTCAAGGTGGTCAGTATCTTGACTGAGTCAATATCAAATACCCAAGGTAACCTGCCTAATTTCTCACCTAGTCAACCTTAGCTACAGGAATCCATCACTAGATAAGTTCTGTATTGTCGGCAATTGACGAGTCTTCTTTGGTGCTGGACGGTACTCTTACTTTGGCCGTTTTAGGATTTTTGGAAGAAGATGAAACGTAGCCAAATTTAGCTTTTTCTGTAGAATTAAACAAAAATCATATACAGGTTAAATATACAGAAAATCAAATGAAAATTGTTGGCTAGAGGAACCTAAAAACACGTATGAGATGATCGAATTCTAGCATGGTCCATATTTAATTGATCTTGTCTACATATACAGGATTTCCCGTCTCTAACGATGTCATGGTTTTCACACATATGTATATGTTTCTATGGTACATTTAAGAACAGTATACTTTTCAATTATTTTTATGAGTATCTACAATAGAATGAGCTCAACTACAGTCGAACCTGAATCAAGCAAAACGCTAGTTTTGCAACGCCAAGATAAACAAAACGAGCGTGCTATACTTACGCTAAACCGAGTTCGTATGTATTTTCTTTTGTAATTTTGACCTTCTTAAATAAAACTTCTTAATCTTTTTTCTTCATATTCGTGTTTTCCTTGTCGAATAGAAGATGACTACTTTTTATTTGACCTTTTTCTGACACCCCTAACCGCTTTTACGAGCACCCCCAAAATTAGTAAAAGATTCATACTTTATTTTATTTTTTTTTTTTTTCCGCATTCGACTTACCACGGGCATATGGTTCAAGTTAAAATTATGACATTTTGGTTATGGGTTCTTAATGCTTGCAGCTCGAGGTTTTAACAAAAAAAAAACTTCCGCGGTCACTCGGCGGCGCTTTGGCGGTATTGCCTGTATCTCAAATAATAATAATAATAATTATTATTTGAGATACAGGCAATACCGCCAAAGCGCCGCCGAGTGACCGCGGAAGTTTTTTTTTTTTTTTTTTGCCTGTATCTCAAATGCGGCTGATAATAGAAAGCTGAAACTTTGTATGTTTATTATTTGACCAATTTACAGCTTTTTTTATTCTGTGTAATTTTTTTATAACTATAACCATTTATGAGTTATAACATTTTTTGTTGATTTTTGACGTTCACCGACTTTTCTTCACGTAATCACATGTATCGCTATTAAGGCTTTATTCTATCGAGCTGAAACTTTCAGAACATATTCCTGAGTCTTGTCAGATGATTCCTCGTCAGAATAGCCGTCTTCAAAAAATGTACGGTTTTTGAGTTATAAGCTCCTTAAGTCATTGGTAGCGCACAATATAATTTCGATTAGAGTACCTATGTTCTCCGAGTATCAGAGCTCAGGGATTCCTCAAATGAAATATACGTAAAGGCTGTGTTTGCTGCCTTTCTTTCTTCGATCTTTTTTAGGTTATTTGGTCTTATAGATGAATGTATGTTTCTTCGTCTAGCTTTTTTTAAAGATATGAGTGAGATTATTCAATAAAATATCTAATATCTTTAACAATATCATATTGAAAACCTACTTGATCTAATGCACATAATAATTATGTATGATTTTATTTGTGGTGAAGCCCAAGGCCTCTTCACAATTTTTTGTGGGTAGCGCTGCATTACTAAGAGCCTCCTTCACATTTCGAATTATTCTATTACATTAATTTCTTTTTACTCTGGTAATGCCGCCACTGGTCGTTACTCATACAAGTAACTACACATTTTTCCTCACGAGGTATGAGTGGACCCCAAACATCCAAGTACAGAGCAGAAAAATTCCTGCCCCGCTGGGAATCGAACCCAGGTCACCATGTGTGCAATGTAGGGTTGCCAGACGTCCCGTATTTCCCGGGACGTCCCGTATCCGTATTTTCCCCAGTTTCACCATCTCCTCTGGTAATTTAGGTGATAATAAATTGATGAAGAAAATGAATGTCCAGCTTCCATTGAAAGTATTTTCATTTCTGAGGAGGAGGAAAATAGAACTCTAGCCTATTTTTCATTTCTTCATAATGCCATGTTTTCTTTAGAATCCACCATGAAAAAACTTGAATCAGACACCCTAACAGTTGTTGAAATGCATGTTGAAATGACTAAATTGTTGAAGAGACTAGAACAAAAAAAAGGGCTTGTCCCGTATTTTCATCCAAAATCCCGTTTTTTTGGACGTTTTAGGTCTCTTGTCCCGTTTTGGGCTGGAAATGATCTGGCAACCCTAGTGCAATGCCTAGCGCGCTAACTCACTCTGCCACGGTGACTACTTAATGTACATAATATAATTTGTAATGTATAAAAAACTAAAACAATTAGGTATAGAGTACTAAATTAAAATAATGTACGATGTACGAGGCTATAAAAAAAAAACACACACACAACGACTATTTACTTGTTAAGGTCATCTTAAGTTTTAGTATTTTGAAAATATGTAGGCCTGCAAGCCGAGATTCGGCGATTTGAGTTTTGTTTGACAATATCGCATCAACCATACGGAAAATTCAGATCCTCGGAGAATTGAGATCCTCCCTAAGCAATCTAAGCATGCATACATAACACACATACATAACGGGAATAGTTAATGTAAAAACAATTTCACGAAATTTCGTTGTTACGCATTTGATTTCTGAGAATTACCGATCCATAAAAATGCTTGACTTTACATAACTAAACACAAGAGAAGGGTAAACAAATCATAAAAGATTATTCCAATCGGTATCTGTGTAGTACCTACTTTTTTGCGAAAAAACCAAAAGAGAACTGGTTTTCTTTTGTTGTTTCATTGACCGATGATACTATAGTATATCCATTTCATTATGATAGTTGTGAATCATCACGACAAAATACGAGAACCAATCAGATTCCAGAATATCTTACAATGTTGCACTTGTTGCAGTCCTAAAAATATCTATTTTCAGTACACTCTCTCACTCGTTGCGATTAAAAGGAGCTCTACTATACAAAGGTCGGAAGGGTACGTTTGGTGCAGGTAATATTTAAAAGTTTTCGCAAATGTTTGACTTGGTTCACAGTGCATGGATTACATAATAAATATAATATTTACTTCTTCATTTTTCTATTGTTTATATTTAGATTGTTTTATAAACATGTAGCTACCTACTACCTAAATAATTAATCTGGTTATGATCAGTAGATCAGTCAGTTCTCACTTGTATTTGATATGAGGATTGGGCTAATAGCTTTATCCCTCTTATGGAGTAGGTAAATCATTTTTGTACGTATTATCTTTATTAAAAAAAAAAAATGTAGTTTGGTTTTATTATTAATTTATAGGTAAATGAAAAAATAGTAGTCAAACCTATTAGGAAAAATACAAATGAATCACTTCGGTGAAAATCAATGGTTGGGGAAATACACGCAAAATCATGCTGGTATTATTTAGTATTTTAATAATAAAAATCACAATAAAAATCATCATACCTATATGTACTGCATCACATAATATTATTACCTAGGTACTTGGTTATCGATCAGAAATTTATGATTTTGAATGTTTGAATCTACATAATATGTAGATACATATATATTGTATCAACCTTAAGGTTGAAAGAAAATGTACAAGGAAGTATTGTGCAATGCACCTTCCTGCACTTAAGATTCTTTACTTCTGTAGTCTTTGCAGTTTTGGCAACCCCGCCTACGA
The DNA here is from genome assembly GCA_024516035.1 of Bactericera cockerelli. Classification (NCBI taxonomy): domain Eukaryota; kingdom Metazoa; phylum Arthropoda; class Insecta; order Hemiptera; family Triozidae; genus Bactericera; species Bactericera cockerelli. The sequence continues at coordinate 39,832,480 of CM044956.1, forward strand.
TTTTAATAAGTCATAGCTATCATAATGAAAGGGATATACTATAGTTGAGTTATTTAGGGTGAACGTGTGATATTCAAAACAATATTGATAAATCATAAGAGAGTGTACCTACTCTTTCTATTTTAAAGAATTTGCTTCATGCGTGTACAGCTGTACACTGTACATAATTTTTAAAAGTATTTGATTTCCGAATTCATGCAATTTTTTACTTTCCTTATCCTATAATATACATTCCTTATTGTCGAAAATTTGGTCTAACCTGTATTTCACATTTCTGGACGAATCATAGCCTCAGGATACCATAAAAATTGTTTTCGTCCATTGGTCCGTGCGTCCGCCTGTTTGTGAACGAGATATCTCGAGAACGGAACAACCTAGAGACTTAAAATTTGGTATGGAAGTTGATTTTATAATATACCACACGAATCTTTTAGTGGCAGAAGCTGACTTCTTTTCAACTGATAAGAAAAGTGTGGTGGTGTCACACCAGTTTATTCCTTTTTAATTAGTTGTTTTGTAATGCGTTTTCGAACGACTTACCCACTTTGGTAATATTTTGCCGAAATTAAAAATAAAAAAATAAATAAGAACCGATTGTCCTGAAAATCCATACTATCGGATTCCCCATTAATACATGAGGAAAAATTATCACTCAATTTCCGTAACCCACTGGCAGGATAGGCCAACCATGGACCAAAAATCCTAAGGAACAACTAGAAAGAAGAAACCCGGTGTAATAAGCTTAAAGGAAAAAATTAAAGGTGCAATATTTTAGATATATTGTACCGAAGAATAGAGATGATGAGAAAGGAAAAGTTTAAGACACCAATATTTCCAAGGATATAGTTAGTTCTACCTTGGTGCTCGTGTGAAGTTATAGAAAATTGCAAAAAAATGTAACCTACCAAAAATATCTGATATCCCCCAAAAATACACTTCGTGTGCAAAAGACGCCAAGAAAATTAGAATCCTTCAAATATAATTAATTACCTTAAAATATTTCTAAAAAGGAACTGATATCAAATGAATGCCAAGTTCTCCTAAACTGGAAATCATTTGCCCAGAAAGAAGTCTCAAGCACAGAAATCAAACTGAGGATTGGACATGACATTTCCCATTAATCTACGAGTTACCAACGCTAAAAGTTAACATTAAAAATCTTGAAAGCATTTTTTTAATTTTTGAAACTTGCCAATATTTTTAATGTTAACTTTTAGCGTTGGTAAATCGTAGATTAATGGGAAATGTCATGTCCAATCCTCAGTTTGATTTCTGTGCTTGAGACTTCTTTCTGGGCAAATGATTTCCAGTTTAGGAGAACTTGGCATTCATTTGATATCAGTTCCTTTTTAGAAATATTTTAAGGTAATTAATTATATTTGAAGGATTCTAATTTTCTTGGCGTCTTTTGCACACGAAGTGTATTTTTGGGGGATATAAGAGAACAATTGCCAGGTTACATTCAGCTCTCTCTAAGGGAAAAGGACATCTTCGTAAGAGAAACCTGGATATAAGAGAAAAAATTTCCCGTCCCTTGAGTTCTCTTACATCTAGGCCCGTCTGTACATGGTAAAACCAAGATGGAATCAAACAAAACAACCCGTACTCACTCCGAAAGTCCTCATCGTACTGACACACCAGTGTCCATAGGTCCTCTCCACTGTCCAATGAGGTGAGACATTGGCCGCCATATTTGATAGGCACGCACTTCTCATCAATGTATTTGAGGAGATCGCTCGTATTCGGACCATGAAAGAACATCTGCGAAGAGGAAATTGGAAGACAGTATTCTTTTCTTTTATCTAATCGTCGAACAAAATTTCCGTCAAACGAGAATAAAGGCGAAATTAATGACAAGTTCGGTCTTGAGCAATTGACCATTAGTTGAGCATTAGACCATTTTAGACAACAGGCAAAATGTAGCCTTAAGCGCATTGAGGTATAACAAAAACGTGTATTAATTCCACCTGAAAGCCACAAATTCTCTTTTTATCGAACCCCAAAAAATCCTCTTTTATCAAAATAAACGCAGCCCACACACCTGAGGCCGAATTATACAATAGGACTAGAACAAAGATGAGCCTGACCGTAGGCCTCTAACCAGTGAGAGTGCACTATAGTCCGTCATGAGGCTCATTATTATTCTGATCCAGTTTTATAATTCGGTCTTTAATCAACGTTTGTAGAACACAGTGGTAACTAATTCAAACAATAAAAGTATGTGTTATGTAGAACACGTTCTATCAGCGATTCTATGAAATAATTAAAGTTCTAATTTCAGTTTCTGTAATAACTGAATATATAATATATTTAAATGTAAATAAAACAATAATAAAATTAGAGATCGTAGACTTCTACAAACTCAGCTGAGGGAAGAGACGAAAACGTTCTAATGGATTCATTTAGCGGCGAGCGGTGGATCTGATGCGGTAGTGAAATATTTAAAGTAAACTTGAAACTTTAGACAAACTTTGCGTCTTATTTTTCCCTTTGCGTCGGATTAGGGCTCTTCGTTGCCCCAAAAGATGTTTGCCTATGTTTGACGTCCTTTATGTATTTTTTAAAAATGTTATACAGGGTGAGCTTAAAGTTTTACCCCACCCCAGTATGTTTTCCATCCTGTATCTCATGAATTGTAATAATAGCTAGAAAGATGAAGTCTTCTCAACCAGACCTTTTAAATAAATGACCACTCAACCTTTTCTTATGATGCAAGACGAGTTTTGGGCTGTATGGGGAAGCTGTCCAACGGGTGGGGTGAAGTTTTATAATGTTATTTCTGTATTACCAGAGGCATTACCAGAGTAAAAAGAAATTAATGTAATAGAATAATTCGAAAAAGTAAAGGAGGCTCTTAGTAATGCTGCGCTACCCCACAAAAATTGTGAAGAGGCCTTGTGCTTCACCACAAATAAAACCATGCATACGTTATTTCTGTATATTTTTAAAAGCGCACATGTTATTTTCAACCTCTTCAGTAAGATTCATATGTAGGAAAAGGTGGCACTGACCCTGGTACTCAGCTTCTCTCGCAAGAAGGGACGGAAGAGTTGGAAGAGCATGTTGAAGATGTAGGGCTGGTTTATAACATGGATTGCTTTGAGCCGCACTGGTAAGCAGTCCTGGAAGAAGTCAACCAGATTCATAATAGACCCTTTAGTTTAGTGGAAAATTACTACAAGATCCTCAGATTCCTCAGTGTTCTGTTTGGAAAAATCAAAAAAAATCCATGCATTGGTTGGGATCCAAACACACAGATTCATGAACTAGTTTGTTTACGAGGTCTTCACCATCTCCGACTACTAATGCTGGTTTACATGTACTATCCACAAACCACAAAGTGGTCAAAATAATATAGGCGGTCAAAAGAATAGGCACTTTGTAATTTAGTTGAACGGATGAAAAATAGAGTTTAAATTTTAGTGATTCGTGTTGTTGACATGGGCCTCATTTCACAAAGCACTCTCACTCTCAAAATCACCAAATCTCACCTTCAACTGTCAAACTTCGTTTAAATATTGCGTCCAGAGCGTGCGTTATTTGAGCAAAATTCGACAGAGTTACAAGGGGAATTGGACCATTTTGAGAGCGAGAGAGCTTTCTGGAATGAGGAACAGATTGCTTAAGGTTAATCATAATATGGAACGAATGGAAATTATTGCGGAAAGGTTGGAATCCATTTGTCATGTGGAAGTCTTTGTCCATTAGCACAAAAAATTAATTTACCTACTACTTCAGATAGAATACAACTAGCTTTTCAGATAGCATACAACTTTTACTGTTGATTCCACTTTCCTTTCCTTGTGACATATTCATTAGTTTTCTGGTTAGTTAATCTCAGAAATATAGTTACATAATTCCACTCGTATAATACCTAGTTATTTATGGAAAATATTTCAGGTCAACTAGCTCCTGTACCTATACCAATGAGAGTAAATCATGACTATTTATGCATGTATATGAGGCACTTCTTAATCGTGTAATGTGTTGTTTCACATCTCGTGTTGATAACATAATCACGACTATTTTGTTACAGTTCTCATATCTTTGGAACAATGGAGAGATAAAAAGTTCTAGCTTGTGAAATTTAATAGTAGGTCTAGAAGAAAGGGATCCAATTCCAAATTCCAAAACGTTAAAGGATCATTCGATTTTTACCTATACTGAAAATGTACTTAGATCAGTAGGTAGTAATAGATATATGGAAAAAAATCGTATACATATAGACAAAAGTACTATGTCATATTTAAGTGTAGGTATTGTACCTATTGTATGCATTTTGTATGAACAAAATTTCAAACGATTTTAATATATCCAATTCCAATAAATACGTTATAAGACCGGATATACAATTTATAAAACAAAGAGACTGAAATTGTATTTAGATATAATAAAAAAAAACACACGAATCAATATGTAGAGTTGTAGACGCATTGACATGCGGCTGAAGTACTGACAATTTTGGCGATCAGACAATCACTGCCATCAGATTTCCTGATCAACTTTATTACATATGTCTTCTCACTTTGAGATGTGTATTAAAGCCATACGATAAATAAGTAAATATACAATCTATAGGTACAAAAGTATCTATGCATGGACAAGAGTACATAAAAAAGTAAATAGATCGAGAACTTACGTAGATATACATAATGCTATGTATAGTATAGAATGTATAGATACTAGTTTTATCTCGTGCATTGCCTTTATCTAGAATGCAAATGTGGAGCATTCAATACGATAAATTGGCATGGAACTTTATCTGCACTTGCAGTTCTTGTTGTTTATCAGTTCCCCATTCACTGACTTGACTACTGACCAAGTAAGAGGCGGTAGTGTTATGAAACTGGACCAATCGATTCATTAACTAATGGTTTCGCGGGAATTCTTATGATACATTTTTTTAAATATTTATTTACAGAGGAGACTTAACAATCAGAGTCCTTTCTCCTTTTTTTTTTTTTTTTTTTTTAGATGAGTGTTTCACAGCCTTTTTATGTACCATGAAACAGGAACTACTGTAGACGCTTGTGGTCTGTGTTGTAGCTTGCCCATCCCGTAGTATACCTCCCCTCTGATGGGCGAAAAGTGACACAATGAGGTGCTGGGTCAACACGAGCGCTCCGAAAGGTTTCCCTTACAAACAACTGTAACCAAATTAGGAATACAATTTTTTGTCGGCACGGGGGATCGAACCCGGAACCTTACGTATGGCAAGCGATTGCTTAACGACTGAGCTAATCGCGCGCTCTTCTTTTTTATGTAAGCTTTAATAAGACATATTGCTTCTGGTCACCAACTGTCACTTTATTATAGTTCATGAGATGAATTGTTATGATCAAATGAGACGTTCTGCAATCTGTCACCATTCAAGAGTCATTTATAACGAATAGAATCAAGTGAACTTTTATGTCTATAATTTTATTCCTTATCTAGAAGTAGGGGACAATGTACGTATACATACTCGTAATTAGTAGATATTTCAAATCAATGCCACAAGTTACGTACACAATGAAGACTATTAAAAATACTACAGATATTTAATGTAGATTTTCTATCTAATCAACCTTTTGCCTTTTTGCATTTCCAGGCGGAGGAAAGTCCCGAGTTTCATTTCAGATATATTAGGTAATCAAAGATATTTTTTAGTCTATGATTGAATTTTTACATTGGTGTTTTTGTACACTTAGTATTGTGCACTTTTAAAACAGGTTTTCTGATACTTCAAAAATCAAGGTAGTTATTGAAAATGTATTTTCTGTTGAACCGCCCTCATTTCGACGGTGCAGTAAGTAGTAGGTACAAACCTGTTGCCAGTCGAGGACCAATTTCGCGAATCCGGGTGAAAACTGCCAGATGTGCGTCCCTGTGAGCCCCTTCATATCTACGACCATTATGCAACCCGCAATCTGAGTCCTGGGCTCGGCCATGGCTGCCTCCAGAATCATCTGCAGACACTTGTAGATCTCTGTCAGGGAGACCTCCTTCGTGTTCCACTTCTCTGTAAATCAACGTGGATGCACCTTTCATAAGATCAGTCAAAAGAAGGAACGTCTAAAGAAATTTAATAATAATAATAATACTCTTTAGTGGAAGGTAACCACCAGGCGAGGTTAATGCTCATAGCATTTTCTACCATCTAACCCTCAGAGTCTTATTATTATGTGGTCACAAACTCAAATTTATGAGGAAAAATTCATGCACTAGGTGGGATTCGAACCAACGGATCCCTACGCTACCTGGATTACCAGACTAGCGCGTTAACCACTTGACTAACGTTTGGTGAGTGACCAATCACATTCAAACCTTTATGGTGTTAGCTCGTGTTTGTAAGGAGGCTAATAATTGACAAGGGCCCCCAGAACCAAGCCAATGCTGGTCTACTCTCTGTTTATAGTCCCCCAGCTAGACTAAATCACTATAACTACTGATAAATCACTATAACTATTGCTAAATCACTATTATACATAACTATACCTCCTGCCTCCGCAATGAGCACTCGTCTGCCATGCTGGTCCCTGTGAGGGATCACGGTAAACATATTGCTGGCGAACACATTCCTCTCTTGGGTGGGCAGGAGGTTTGCGCAGTACTGCGGGTACTTGGCCTTGAACTTGAACAGGCTCTTCATCTGTGAAGCAATGTAATATAAATGGTTAAAGATATGCATATACACCATCGGACAAGGAAGGAGGAAGCCAGCGTCGATGGCGCGTTGAATGCACCGGTTCTCGTAGGATCACCGAAGTTAAGCAACGTCTAGTGAGGTGAAGACTTCGTGATGCTGGCATTCCAGTCCAACCCAGGCTGGGTGAGGTCAATGTGGGTAGCAGGTTTCCTGCGAATGGAGGGTAAAATCCTTGTCGTGTATGACCATGTACCTAGTTGAAAAACGATGTTAAACTCTAATAAAACAAAAAAAAGGAAGGAAGAAGAGATTCGAGTTTGTTTGCTAGGTGCCCAACTGCCCAGGATATACATACATGACTGTGAGATACATTAATTTTATTCTTGTAACATAAAAACTTGGCCTGGCGCACTGCCGTGCGCTCAGATGTGTTTTTCGCAAACGCGTAAAGCAAGTAAGAAAATTAGATAAGAAAAGTAGATGTTCAGGCGGAAGCCAGAATAATTTTCGTGCGTCGAATAAACAAATAATTTATTGTACTTGAGGACCTTATTTTTACAGCCCCAACAGATCTCAAGTCCTTTTAACCCAGCGATTCTATTATCTTTGCTTCTCTAGGTACAATCATCAAATTTTTCTAGGATAAATTCTTACAATTATGGGGAATATCGAGTAAGACATTAACTACATTAACATATGATCAATTTTTGTATCCACGTTAGATAGGATTTTAGGACTTCATTTCGGATTGGAACACCTACCAATATTATTTTGTTTGTTGCAGTTAAGTCTTTACTAGCTGTAATGCTTGCGGACCTATCCTACCAATACAGATGAATCCTTACTTTGGTGAAGGCACTCTCCGGGTAGAATTTGCAGGATCTCAGAAATGCCATCAGGTAAACGTCCTCATCCAGAGGAACGTACAGATCTTCCTCCTCTGAAAATAAAAGAATAATGTTGAGTGAGACATCAGGCTTTTAATCCATACGTCCATACGTGGTCTGGCTATAAAATTTCAGGATTGAAACTTTCAAAGAAAACTACGCAAGCTGGAACTCTTAGGACGAATCAAAACATGATTCTTCGTGATGCTGGCATTCCGGCCCAACCCAGGCTGGGTAAAGTTACTATGAGTAGCAGGTTTGTGAGTTTTCTACGAATGGAGGATAACACCTACGTCGTGATATGACCATGCAGTTGAAAGCGACGTTAAACTCAAATTAGGAAAAAAAAAAACAGGATTAAATTGAAACTTCGACTTGAGGGTGTGTCTGGCTTATCTTTATTCTTGTTACATAATTTGGCCTTTTTAATATGAAGAACACAGGGGAAGAAGGATGAAGGTCCAAAATTTTGAAAATTGAGTTATATACGGATTGAAGTGATTTGATAGTGTAAAAATACGTAGACATGTTAAAATATGGAATAAGGTTGAGGGTGAGTAGATATTTACATTTTTAAATCATGCGGCCAGGGGAAGAAAGATGAGAGTCACATCGCTTGTAGGGAAGAAAGATGATGAGAGTCCATGATCTTGAAAGATGAGAGTCCAAAAGTTTACAAACTTAAAATTGAATTATCTTGAAATCAAAGAAAATGGACATTCATCTTTCTTCCCCTGGCCTCTTCATATGTTCTGATTCTGTATTTAAACCCTCCTGTGTTGTGTTGCCGGAAATAAGATTGATATTAATAGTGAGTGTAAATTTTCAAAATCCAAAATCTTTCTTTTTTCTTTAACTCTCTTTTCTTTTCTCTCGAGTCTTCTCTCCATTTCACTCTCTTTCTCTTCTATCTCTCTCTTATTTTGTATATCGTTTTATCCCTAGAGGTCCTTACGTAACTAATTTCCTCTTTTCTTTTTCTTCCCCTTTGTTTTTTTATTCTTTCTTTATTCGCTCTTTGTGAACTCCAGGGGTGTCAGGATCATTCCAATGGGTAATTGACGCGCGACGGAAAGGTTACACATACCTGTATGTTCAACCTTTCATCAGTTTTTGAAGTTGCGCGAACTCTTCACAAATAAAATAATATACATTCAATGCTTATAATGATTACACCCAAATCCAATGATGTACTCTGATAGTCTCACTGGTATAGTCAAAGATCATACCTTAGACTTCTTAGAATAAAAAAAGCACTCGACCAAATCTCCTGTCCATCTCATAAGAATCAAACCTTCTGCTTCGCGGATTTCTTCATCACAATTAATCACAAGGGTAACCATGTGACGAACATGAAATCTAAAAACCAAGAAGTCTTCATTGGGATTATATTTTGGTTTCTGGTCTGTGGCGTATGGCCTTGCTGAATCCTAGAATCTTGTTTCATTCATTACTTCATTGAATGTTTTTAGGATAGGTCCAATAATTTGAGAGAAAGACACGCATCATACTTATATGCGAGTTATATGTATAGGTGTAATAACTGTAATAGGTTCATGTGCCGCCTACATGTGTATTTTACAAGACTTCTGGCCCACAAAACCTATGACATTGGCGGTAGCAAGGAATATCACAGAATCACTTTCATGCTCAGATTAATATAAATTCAAACATTTAAGACAAGGTTGCCAAAAATTTTCGAACTTTTTACCTATCTATGTCATTGCCGCAATTTATTTACTGACTGATCGCTTTTCATAATGGCTACTTTTATGATAATGGGCATAATTTTGTGTAATTCTAATATCAAATTAGATTTGGTCTGCTAATAAGATGATAGTGTACGATCTGAGGAACGTCTATCTGTTGACTCAAAATATGATATCTACCACTTTTTGAATGATAACTGCACATTTGTACACATTGTAGTCAACGTGACCGAGCTGTGTAGCGCATTGACTTGTGCTGCTGGGTTCGATCCCCAGCAGTGTGGAAATTTTCTGCTTTATACCTTGATTTTTTGGAGTCCCCCGTGCAGACAAAAATCTGTATTCTTAATTTGGTTACAATTGTTTGTAAGGGATACCTTCCGGTGCTCTCGTGTTGACCTAGCACCTAATTGGGAAGTATTGTGTCACTTCTCGCTCATCAGGAGGGAGGCATACTACGGGATAGGTAGGCTACAACATATACCTGGTATATTATACCACAAGCGTCTACAGTAGCTCCTGTTTCATGGCTACGAAACAAAGAGGCTGTGGAACACCCATTTAAAAAAAAAAAAAAAAAAAAAATAGGTACCATCGCTCAAATTCCAGTTATCTACCACCAGAGGTCAAATACATTTGGTCCAGACCGCTCATTGACTAATGGTCCCAAACCTGTTCCTGTCACATGAGCCATGTTTGCTGTCGTCTAGTTGTTTCAATATGGAATAAGTCTTGACCTACCCGCGATGAAGCAATGGGATATCTGGGGCACTACTACACATTGTGCTAAAATGCAACCTGTATTAGGGTAGGTTGAGTCCAGCGCATTCCAAGGGTAGACCAAAGCATGTTGGGCTGGACTTATACGAGCATGTACTACACCGTCGTTAATAAATAATTAGACACAAAAATTTAATATTGTTTGACATAGATAATTTTCATGGGCAACGAGATTTTTAGGTACTGACATAATGGGTATTTATCCGTTAAGTTTTTGTATTCGATTCAACGACTTTTTATATTCAACAATTTATGAACTATTTCTCAACAAATTTCAGTGTGGTGGGCTTGAGAAATTGTAACATTACTCCTGTGGTTCACAGAAATATTACAACCCGTTCCCACTTACCGATACTTTACCTGTTACTTTTTTTTCGTTGACAATCTTGTCTCTGTCCCGGTAGCTCAGTGGTAAAGGCGGCACTCTGTGAATCCACAGGTTCCAGAGGTCGTGGGTTCGAAACCCAGCCGGGACATGACAAGTTATCCTCCTATTTGGGATTTTTACCACATAATAATATATGTCTTGGGCTTACTGCTGGAATAATGGGACTTTAATAGTCCTCATCGGGCAGTATAAATAAGGCGATATTATTATTATTATTATTATTATCTTTGTCAAGTAAAGACACACACACTTTTGACTGAAGATTTATTGGACAATCTACCAAATTTTGTACGCTCGATCAGCCAGGGATATAATTTTGTACAGCAAAAGTAGATTTGACAATAGTGGCGCGTTGAATGCACCGGTTCTCGTAGGATTACCGATGTTCAGCGAGGTAAAGCTGCCATTCCGGCCCAACCCAGGCTGGGTGAGGTTAATGTGGGTATCAGGTTTTTGCGTTTCCTACGAATGGAGGGTAACACACCCGTAAGTGATATGACCATGTAATTGAAAGCGACGTTAAACCCAAAATACGCAATTGACAATACAGACAACGATTGAACCAAAAGTGACACTCAGAGTTGGCAAATATTATTTATTTACTATAATTTTTGCGAGTCCCCTCGATTCAACTTGGTTGTGGTTAGCGGTATGAACAGAACGAATAGTGACTGAAATTTTGCAGATCTTGCGGAACAAAACCTAATGGCGCAGAACTCATTATTACTCACTGTAATAACGAGTAGATTAACATTGCCATTAATCATGAAGAGGTGATGAATTTTTATGCGTTTAAAACGACTCAAGAATAACTCTTATATTTTATTAATATGTCTTTTAAAATCGATAATAGACTATTAAACGCTCAGTTAATGTGTGAAAGTTTTTTTATTTATTTTATAAGTGTACGCCAGTCGTCAGTGCGCTCATTTTGAAAACGTTCATTAGAAAGATTGCCAGCAGGTATGAATTTAGAGACCTGAGACACTATTGCAAGGGTTAACAAGGGTTGAAGTTAGCAAGCTTCCAGCATGGTAAAACATGGTGAGGACATAAATTGGCAAAATTAGTGACATTTTTAAAAACAGAATTGACAAAACGACGTGTGTTCTGTCTTGTACATTTCGGCCCAACTCAAGCTGGGTGAGGTTAAAGTGACTAGCTGGTGAGTGTGTATTTTGCCTTGCGAACTGTCGGTTGAACCTCGTCGAAAATTTGGTAGTACGTAGATACCAAATAACAGATACCGCTTAAATACGTTAGATACCGCTTGAAATAAAATTTCTTGATAGAAAATTCAATACCCTTCTTCCCCTACCAAGATAATCACACGATTTAAAATAAGACAGAAGCTGAAGGTATTGAAAGATTACTTGCCTTTTTTTTACGCGACAGATTATGTAGTTGTAGATATTCACCGAGCTCAGTAGCTTGATCGGTAAGGCGGCGGACTTGTAACCTGGAGGTCGCTGGTTCAAGTCCCGGTGGTTTCAGCGTGGATTTAGCAAAGCGAGTTTGAGTAGTTGCGACATCACCAAAGTGATTAACACAAATATGATAACTTAACTTAACTTAGTTGTAGATATTTATAATCAGGCCACTAAAACCATACATATAGGCATGTTTGCAAGAACACTGAAGTTGAGCAACGTCCAGGATTGAACTGTTTTGTTTTGGTGTGTATTGGTATACTTATTCATATATCGCCTTATTTATACTGCCCGATAAGGACTATTAAAGTCCCATTATTCCAGCAGTAAGCCCAAGACATATTATTATGTGGTAAAAATCCCAAATGGGAGGATAACTTGTCATGTCCCGGCTGGGTTTCGAACCCACGACCTCTGGAACCTGTGGATTCTCAGAGTGCCACCTTTACCACTGAGCTACCGGGACAGACTTTTACTATATCTGTAACTAGTAGACTTTTACTATCGAGTATTCTAGACGGACACCCACATTGTGTCTAGCTTGGAGCTATACATATACAGATATACACGTATATGTATTTAAGGGGTATAATCATAATTCGTAATAGGTATAATAATAAATAATTTATACACCTATTACACTTAAATTTAATAATAATGTATGCCTTAGATTAGGCTAGTTATAGACTATTAGACTGTCGGACATAGGTAGGTATACAATATTTTTTTCCGTTTATACTGTAAAGATGCCTATTGGCTAATTTATATTTACCTACTTGCATCTAGCCTTTCATTAAGTTATTAACAATCTTGTTGTCATTCTGGCCCAACTCAGGCTGAGTGAGGTCAAAGTGGGTAGCAGTTTTGTGAGTTTCCTGCAAATGGAGGGTAACACCCCGTCGTGATATGGCCATGCAGTTGAAAGCGACGTTAAACCCAATTTAAAAAAAAGTTGAGCAAATAAATTGTTCTTTTTCTAAATAGGTAAGTAGGTATTTTTACCTTATTGTTCTTAAATTATTTTGCAATCCACATGATCAAAGGTTAATCCAAATTGTTTTATACCGACCTGAGAGACTGTCACAGTCCACAGTCTGTCATACTGTATACTGGCTCATGGACAGTTGGATGTCTCACAGACAAGCTGTCTCCTGATTATCTATGACTCAAACATTTTGCAACCTAAAACATACATCAAAGTCGACATTTTCCTTTTGCGAAATGATTTTGACAGAACGTTGCTTAACATCGGAGACAGACAACTTCTTCAGTGCCATCGACGGGGACGTGACGCTGCCGAAAGCGCCTAGTTTAGAAAATGCGCAATTTTCAACAAGACCACGTGTCAAATGCTTAGGAAATTACTCGCAGGTATCCAATGCTAAATGTACATCAGGCTTATAATCATAATATACGCGGTCTTATTGATCAAGCTACTGAGGTCGGTATGAGAGGAGTTGTGTAAAAGGCCAAGCGCACAGAGGGCAGATTTTAAATGGAAAATTATCACTTCATGAGAAGCTACTTTCAAAGTTCTAAAAAAAATCGAGTATCTCCGCAACATATCGATTATCGATTAAAAAAAATTATTATGTAAAAGTTCTCAAATTTGGTTCCAACCGTTTCTAAAAAATAAAAGGAACACGAGATTAGACCAACTCTGTCAATATTACCGTTCATTGCGGTAATCCAGTGGTTAAGGCGCTATTCTGAAAATCCATTTAGCGTGGGGTTCCGTTACTTCGAAATCCACCCAATGCACGAATTTTCTTCATTTATTTGAGTATAAGTCTGTCTCGGTAGCTCAGTGGTCAAAGCGTCTAAATGGTAATCCAGAGGGACATGACATGTTATCATCCCATTTGGGATTTTGACCACATAATAATAATACGCTCTGGGTAGTGATGGCAAAAGCGCGAGGCGAGGCGAACTTTGGCTTGACTCGCGCTCGCCTCGCAGGGCGCGAGGCGAGCTTTTTTGAAACTCGCGCTCGCAAAATTTTGAGTTCGCCTCGCCTCGCGCTTACGTCGGTTCGCGCTCGCCTCGCCTCGCAGTTCGCGCGAGTTTAGTTCGCACAGTTCGCCCCGCGCTTCCAGAGTGTCTAGTGCTAAAAAAGTATGAAAACAATGCAGAATCGTTCTTTAAAAAGGAATAATAAAATCTCTGTTTTTTAACAATTCTTTTGATATATTTTATGCATATGTTCACAAGTCGTTCGACCGAAAAACATATCAAATATGGGACACAGTACACATACCTAGCTATAGGAATTTTTAATCTGGGAAGGATTTTTTAATGTTAGGTATCCAAATCATGCCAAGATGCCCATTAATATTGTCTTTCACACGAAAAACTAACTACAACTTCTTTCCTCATTCATTGTATTGTCTATCTAAGGGTTGAATTTTTGCCTTCCTACTTTTCAATTTAATCTTCATAAGAATGAGTCATTCATTTTCGGTTCGTTATTTATACTTGATGGAGCGGTGTGTTACCTATCAATTTCTTGGAATTGGAATGGTTTTTGAAAAACCTACCTTTGTCCAGATTCTAGTTTGTAGGTTTAGTAATTACTGAAAATATAACAGTCAAAATTTGCACTACACTAAACAATGGAATATATGTAATTATAGGCACGGCCGGTGCTAGGGAGCTGCGGAACTGCAGCACGCCCGGACGAAAAAGAAAAAGGGAAGATTTCTCAAGTCCTTGCTCGTACACAATGAAAAGCATGACACATTTCTAAAATAATTCTTATGATTGGCATGGTAAAGAAACTCAAACTCAATAAATACTGAAACTGCGAATCTATAAATCCCATGTTAGTCCGATTTATGTGGCAGCACCCCAAAATTCCAAATGGCTTTACTTTTCAAAAAAAGCCGCTTGGTATTTTTAATTCTAATAAAATGATCTATTAAAACGCTCCTATTGCAAAAGTTTCCCTATGGGATTACCATAGTATTTAGCGCGAACTGCGAACTGTTCGCGCGAACTAGTTCGCCTCGCCTCGCAGAAATGACGGTTCGCGCTCGCGCGGGGCGAGTTTTTTTTACAGTTCGCCTCGCGCGAACTTTTTTAGGTGCGAGGCGAGTTTTTGCTAAACTCGCGCTCGCAGTTCGCGCGAACAGTTCGCCTCGCCTCGCAGTTCGCGGCCATCACTAGCTCTGGGCTTAGTTCTGGAATAATGGGACTCATTAGTCCTTATCGGGCAGTATAAATAAGACAATGTTATTATTAATAGCTCTCTGAAGGTTAGGAGGTAGAAAATGCTTTAAGCAAGAACCTCACCTAGTATTGTGAGTACATAATAATAATAGCACTCTGACAAATATACTTGAAATATTCAACGATATACTATACAATATATTATGTTCATTACTGTTGAAAGAATAAATAAAAAGTTTTTAAAGAAAAAAAAAAGTTGAAGAAAAATCAGTAGGTAAATAGAGGGTTAGATGGTAAAAATGGTTTAAGCCCAGTGGTTAGCTGCCACTAAAGGGTTCATTATTATTTTTTAGCCATGAAAAACTTACTTTTGATCAGTTCTTTGAGCTTTTTCAGTCCATTCAGAATGTTTTCCTCGGTCTCCCGTAGTTCCCTCCTAGCTACCTCCTGGTAAAACGGCTCCACTTTTTCGTCGTTTTCAAACTTCAATTCGAATGAATGCATTTCAGGTTCTTTGAAAACTGATATTATTAATTATTAGTACTACCGACCTCAGTAGCTTGATCGATAGGGCGGCGGACTTGTGACCTGGAGGTCGGTGGTTCAAGTTCCGGTTTCAGCGTGGATTTAGTAAAGCTAGTTTGAATGGTTGTGATATCACGAAGGTGATTGGCACATATTATATGATAACTTTTAACTTTATATTATTAATTTTTTTTATGAGTAGTTATTTTACAATTTAGTCTAATTCTCAACTAAAGGTTCACGAGATACTCATTGCTGTTGAAAGAATAAAAAAAAAGTCGAAGTTTTTTTATATAAAAAATAAGTTACTGGAACATGGTAGCTCATTGAACTCCGTACTTTCTAAGCTCAAACATATTAAAACCAACAATCATAGATTTTTAATATTTAAGGTACGGTAATATGATATTATTAAAAAAATCTTTTTAAAGTTCATTTAGGAAATTGAGAAAAAATAAGATTTATAATTAGAAAATGTAATAATTAACTCAAAATTCATTTAAAAAAAACACACTTTTTTCAGTGGAATTGATGCTTTAGAACTTTGGTTGGGTTTCAGCACCAATAACAACAAAACCAAGTATTTCTGGTTGAATACTGATCTAGGAG
The DNA here is from genome assembly GCA_024516035.1 of Bactericera cockerelli. NCBI lineage: Eukaryota > Metazoa > Arthropoda > Insecta > Hemiptera > Triozidae > Bactericera > Bactericera cockerelli. Next base: position 39,848,604 of record CM044956.1, read on the forward strand.
AAGAGTGATCTAGTATCAACCAAGGCAACTGGGTAGGTACCTATCTATTTGTTCTGTGGATGGTGACCACTACCACAAGAGAATAATAATAATACTACTGCCAGGCAACTTCTTCAGTAATTTGTGAAATTCTCTTGGAAATCACGGAGATATCTTGTTTTTTTGGCACTCTTCGTGAATTAATCGTGATAGATTTTTGGTGGATATCTCCGATATTTTGAATGTTATACTTTTACGGTTTCTTTAAACTGTGAAAAAGAAAAAGAGGAAAGAAAAACTGACTGTATTTTTTTCAGTACATTTGAGAGAAAAAAATAACAATTTTTTTTTATTAAGTAAAATATTTTAAAATCTAAAATAAAATCTGTACACAAAACTTTCGACTGCGCCTATGTAAAAATAATACTAAGTACAATCTTTGTGGATATTTTAAAAATGGATATCAAAAATAAAGCCAAACATAGTATATTTAAAATACAAATGCTTGTATGGGACACGAAACTACCCATTTTAAGTCGGTAAGATATTTTTTTCTTAATACTTCTAAGGTATTTAATCATTACAGAAAAGGATTTTTATCTACAGAACTGCATAAAAAAATTCAAAGAGCTACAGCACTGCATAACAACAACCGATAGATCTTGTAATATGATCCCCAATTCTGCTGATCTCCCTTTAATATAAAATCCACTAATCTGCCAAGGAAAAAGATTCTCACTATAATAAAAAAAATATTTACAATATTAATCTAATTTAATTATTAATATTTAAAATAATTACCTATATTACAATTGAGCATAACATAACCTCTACCTTATCTTGCCATTTCTTCAGCAGCATATCCAATCTACTCGAACTAACTTACAACAAAATACCTACTTTGTGACCTGCCATGGACTTGAACCCTTGACCACGATATTGACAGAAAAATTATCGTTGTTGATAGATTTAGGTCGAAATTAATAGACAAATTCTATATCTCAAGTCATTGCTAAGAGTCAGTTTTCCCTATCTTACACAGTACGCAATCCGTGACTTAGCGCCACAGATTTATTACAAAACTGTCTATTAATTCCGCCTTTAGACTAAGCAATGACCTAAGTTATCGAATTTGTCCATTAATTTCGCCCTTAACCTCATTGTTTCAAATAATTCAAGTTATACTTAAACCTAATCACAGTCATCATTGAAGATTCTCAAGAACTTTAATCGAATATCTTCCAGTTTATACTTTCAACAAAAATGGCGTTAAGTAATCTTTTCGACCAAATAGTTTACAGTCAAACCTTCAAAAGAATAGTTTTGAGACAAACCTTCAACCAAATGGTTTTCAGTCAGCTTCAACAAAACGGTTTTTGGTCAACTTCAAAATAATGGTTTTCAGTCAACATCTATCAAAAAGTATTCAATTATCTTCAACCCAAAAGCCTCCAGTTCAACTCCTACTCGTACCAATTCTTCTTCCTCTTCATTATCAGGGCGGACACAACAAGGAGGACCGGGATCCAGACGAGTGTTGTCCCGAATCCCAGCTGAATGTCGGGATGCGAGAGACCCCACCCCCTTGACCCCAGGGACCGAAGAGCATCGGTGGCTAACGTGATGGGGAGGAAGAAGCTGAATATCTGCAGCGTCCGGTTCATGCCCTGAGTGGGCCACATCATTCCTGTTGGGGAAGAAGAGTTAGTTATCATATTTGTGTTAATTACTATCGTGATATCACAACTACTCAAACTCGCTTTACTAAATCTACGCTGAAACCGGGACTTGAACCACCGACCTCCAGGTTACAAGTCCGCTGCCTTATCGATCAAGCTAATGAGGTCGGTGGGTAAGAAGAGTTACAATGCAAATAAACAAATAAAATTCAATTGAATTTAAAAAAAATGTTTCGTGTTTTTTATGTTTTTAATATCTCTCTGAGAATAAATTCCGAGTTGATGCAGCTAGTAGGTACTAGACTCTTTTTTGGAGTGCCTCACGTGTTGACCGTATTGTTAGCTTATCGGCAGTGAGGATACTATCTATAATTCTATATCAATGAGGACACTTTCTGTCCAAAATTTCAGGAATACGGTATTTATCTCGACCGAAATGGAAGATGGAAGACTTAGCAATTCAGAGATAAGAGCGCTAGAATACACTATAGTGATGAAATGAAACCTATTTTGTGGCCACAAACATAAAAAAAACTACTGAATTTGTTCTGATACTTAACTGAAGTTCGCAATCTTGCACTATCACAGTTGGGTGCAGACTACCTGAGATCACTGTTAGATCAACCATCTCATTAATTGCTTAGAATCACAAGCACAGTTCTCAACGGACTGACTAAGTTCATCAGATCAGGTAGTGTGCGCCAGACCCATAATGTACTTATTTCAGAACAATACATAAATATCATCTTATTAACACTATGATTTATCCACTATGATTTAAAAAGGAAAAAGAGAGTTAAAGAGAAAAGAAAATTATTATATGAAATGAAACTACCCAACAATACAAGAGTACCTACTGTAATTACTGTATCCCCCTAGTGTAGGGTAGTAACATTAGATATATTATGTTACCCATTATGTACAATTATTAATGCAAATAAATTACAAATTACAAAAAAAAAAGAAAAAAAAGAATTATTTGCTCCCCGATGGGTATCATATTTTAGCACCATAAACAACTTATAAGTTCAAGAACTTATAACTTCAGAACTACATAATACTTGTACTTACTGGAGAAATTCTCTTTATCTTCTGTATAATTTACATCACATGAGATTTATGTGTGCATTTATTTATCTCTTTGTAAATAAGAGGTGAATAGGTCATGTCAAAACACTGATGTGCTCTGAAGCAATAACGTTCAGTTACTTTGATGTAAATGTAACATGGTACATTAGGTGGTTAGGTACTTTGCTGACAGCTTATAATGGTAAAAAATATGGGCAACTATTTTTCATGGTGTTACTAATTGTGTTACACCCAGCAGAACTAATCTTTCGATAGAAACTGATTATGTAGTACCTACCTAGTTAAGTAAGTACTTATCATTATGTAGTACTGCAGTGCTAACTTTTATGATCCATTCACTAATTTTGCTGTTAACACACTCAAGTAGGTAGTTTAACTGAAGAGTAATTATTTTTATCAAATCCGATTTGCACAGAAAAAATAATGGCAGTTAGAAGAGCCTGCTATTAGTTTTGTTGAGTCATTAGTCATAAAGTCACTGAATCTTATATATCTAGGTCTCAGAGTTGATTCAATCTGTTGAGAAATTTTACTGCCAAAATATTTTTCCTGGATTTTTCCACGAACATTATTTTAATCCTGAATCGAAGAAAGAAGAAGGATGGATTGAAAAAAGTAAATCAGTGAATAAATAAATAATATCTATCTCTTCAACGGAGACTTTTAAACAGTTATTGATGGGTATTTTAAGCTAGCGACGTTTGTGAAAACATGAAATACCTATATTTAGGAAACCCAAAAAAATCGAGTGTGTAAATGGGACTCACCACAGAGGAACTTCATGAGGAAGTTGCAACCGATGCCAAAGTAGGCTGCATCAGTTTGACTCTTGCTCACTAGAGATATCACGAAACCTGAAACACATGAAGAGAAATTATTACAATAAGCTATAAAATGGCCAAAACAGTGAAAATGAATTTTTGAGCAGTAAATTGGTTAAATAGGTAGTATATAATCACGATCACTTAAAACCAAATTATAAAAAAAAGTATTACAAAAAAAAAAGCCAATTCTTTGAGTCGGAGTTTCAACCAATCACAGCCCACATTATAGTCCGACTGTCAATTCACCGTTTGAAGGCAGGCTTATCTTTGTTGTAATCCTATCATAATTTTATTCGGCCCACAATATATGTAGAATTGTAGATGCTATTCAGGGATCATTTTTTCCATCATTTTTTCATAAGGTCATTTTTTCATACTATATCTCACAATCCTGACTAATGATTGTGAAAAAGAAATCCGAGAGGAAACTAACTCACCAAACAACATTCCCACAAGAGAAATAGATGTCAGGAGGAAGTACGTCGTCACCACGCTGCCTTCAAACGGCGAATTGAAGAACAGGCTGCTGTACATGACAATCATGCATCCGAAGTTCTGGATCACGATGTAGGCAACCTGCACGACGAAATGGGCCGCAGCTATCTCCGGGAACCGCACGCCGCACATGAGGATGCGTTCTAGGAGGCCGCCATCCTTCTCAAACATCATCATGGCGCCGGTGTACAGCACGGGGAGGTAGAAAGAGGTCCTGGAATAAGCAGATGTCATGGGCTGATTTTTTAACCCTGGATCAGTACGGTTCGGTTTTGTAACGTATCCAGTACACGGTAACGTATACGGTTGTGAGAGAAATCTCTCACAACCGTACTGATTGCGGGTTAATATTATTAGTCACGAGCTCTAGTGAAGTATTTTTTAACTTGAGATCAAAACCGCTCAAGTAATATTTTGTAAATTATTCCGGAGACTTAAAAATAGTATCAGTGTTTATCTTACAACAAAATTAAATAAATATTGATTTTTGGAAAATTAGATTTTTCTTATGACAAAATATAGAGCATAATTTTCCTTTTTTTTATGAAAAACCACCCTATAATTTTTTTTGACATTTTGAAACAAAATGCACAATCCTAAACTTATTGAATTTACTCGATTCAGACCGTTTTGAATGGAGTAAATTCAATATTACGTCTTCAGGGACAGAAGATGTACAGAGCTCACAGTTGTTGTTCTGCGGTTCTGTAAGGATTATGTGTAGAGAAATATACTTACAACGACATCATGGAAGGTCCCGTGTAGTCTCGGAATGAAGTATGCTCGCCCCCATAGATCGGCTCCATGAGCTGAAAATTGACAAACATTTTTGAAAAATGTGTCATCATAAAAAAAATCTATTTACCTACTATCATTGAATCATTTCTACAGTAAAATATTGAATGTTCAGAGAAAATATTTCATATATTATGAAAAAAATATTGAGAGTTAACACTGCTACTATTCATGGAAGAAAAGTTTTCTTCAAAGTACCTACTTATGTAACTAATTAATGCTACTATTGCACATTGCATAATCATAAAAGAAATCTATTTGAACGGCGTGCATACAAAAAAACGAACACAATACTTCCGATTACTAATATTAGAAATTTCTCGGAAGTAATATGTACATCTTGACCAGATATCTGGTTTATTCATTAGACGAGGGTTTAGCGGAACGTGGACTATTGATGTATTCTAATCTAGAAGGGTTACCAATTTATGTCCTCACCAGGCTTATGACATTGTTTAACTTCAGTGATCCGATGCGAACTCGTGTATTGAATTTTAAATTAATTTAGAAACCGTTAGGTATTATGTATAGTTATATTTCACGGTACATAACCATATAACCAATTTACAAAAAAAGGACATTAACAACAAATTTACAGATACAAACCGTGCCATTTCCGTTGGCTTGGACCATGTTTATTTTTTCCCTAGTGAAGTTCCTCGGTTGCACATTTGCTAATGGAGGAATTCAATCAGAATCTTACCAGATGGTTGGATTCGAAACCAGAATGGTTACCCTTTAAGTAACTGACAAGTATAAATATATTTATTATTATTAATGTAGTATTATGTATAGGTGTAGGCTATGAGGTATAGTAATAATAATAATAACAATCTTTAGTGGAAGGTAACCACCAGTCGAGGTTAATGCTCAAATAATTTTCTACCACCTGACCCTCAGAGTCTTATTATTATGTGGTCACAAACTCAAATAATTGAGGAAAAATTCATGCACTCGGTGAAATTCGAACCAACGGATCCCTACGCTACCTGTATTAACAGACTAGCGCGTTAACCACTTGAACTACACTATAGTGTAGTTGCCTACATTAATGATTGTAATAATAATAATTTTATCTGTAGGTCTATAATATTAAAACATTATTATTTTCTATAGCCAACCTTGACGGGCAGACGCGCTATGGCAGGATTCAGATCACACGAGTCAAAGGCGAGCTCCATGGCTCTCCTGTAGGTCTGCACCATTTTTACTTTGATGAAGTGGGTGATCAGTTGATCTGGAAGAAATTTAGAGTGCTATAATAAAAATAACGAATCACTAATACCTAATCTATAATTATAATAATAGAATACAACTGACCTCAGATGGACACGGAAGGAGCCTAGAAAAATGGTTCTGGGTGTCCAACGGGTTCACCCATATCAATTCTTCTACCACCATGACATCACACATAGACAGGGAAAGTAAAGTAAAGTACTGAAGCTTGATCGATAAGGCGGCGGACTTGTGACCTGGAGGTTCGAGTACCAAGTTCAGCAAAAAAATTTAGCAGTGTGAGTTTGAGTAATTGTGACATAGCAAAATATGATAACTTAAATATAAAGAATAATAATTAAGTGGACTTTTGACAACATCAAAGAATGGAGTGTATTATTACTTGAGTGACTTTTTATTTAGAAAAACAATGTCAATATCAAAGAGGCAACCGTCGCCTTCGATGACGCTACAGTAAATGAGATCTCAAAGTTCACTTTTCTCTTGAAAATTTCCGGCTCTGTTTGGTTATTCAATCACTAATCTATGGAACTGTGGGTTTCCCCAGTATTGCAGATCGTGAAAATCATTTGGTTATAATTTTTCATAATATTTATACAATAATTCTAAGCTTTCTGGGTATGTAATACTTTTGTAGCATAAATACATGTATCTAGATTTCTTAAAATAAAAAGAAGAGATTGCCATAGGCAATAACCCCGCCCTTTAGTTAGGACTTATGTTTTTATATATTTTCTATTCTTTTTCATTCTTATTGTATATATTGTTTCCATTTTTTTTATTGTTAAAATAATTATTTGTATGTACATAAAGTCCAATTATACCTAATAAAGCGTTGTATAATAATAATAATAATAAGAAAAAAGCAAAGCTTACTGGATTGGTCCACAAACGTATCTATGCTGCCCATGTCTATGGTATAGTTCTCGACATGCATTCCATCTATGAACCTGGTGGCCAGGTGATTCGTGAAGTTCTCATGGAAGTTCAGAGTGGCCCAAACTTCATTTTTCGCCACCGCCCGTTTCGCATCCGCCATATTGGGGTACTCAACCTGCGCATGAGTGAATAGGTTACTGACACGTTGTGGTGTGAATAGGCTTGTTGCATGTTCTTTTTACAATTAAGAGAGAGAGAGAGATTTGGTTTTTTTGATTTAGAAAAAAATCATTTATTTATATTTTTATTTTTTTATTATTACAAAAATTATATCCCCTAAGCTAATGCTAATGCTAACTAAAAGAGAGAGAGAGAGTGAGAGAGAGAGAGAGAGAGAGAGAGAGAGAGAGAGAGAGAGAGAGAGATTGATTTATAATAATTTCATATGACTTTTTTAATATTTTTATTCTTAAATAGCTACCACTTGAGCTAATAATAATAACTCCTGATAAGAGAGAAAGAGAGAGAGAGAATGACAAATTAGTTTCTGTGACTTTTAACGCCAATTTTCTTAGGTGACGAGACGTCATATTTTTCTATTTTTGACGTCAAGTGTTCGGAAGTCCTTGCAACATAATTTATACCGCTACAACAAAAACAACAACACTAATCGCATTAAATATGGGTTTTCAAACTTACCATTTTGAGCCTTTTACTCTTCATAATATCAAGCATTGTACAGCTAAGGTATACATTGTGGGTTTCGTTCATGAAACATTGGTTGTAGACGTTCATGGAGACGTTTGCGCAGTTGGAGTAAAAGGGGAGTTCTCTGTTGACAAAACCTATGGGTAAATCTATTGGATCAGATCCGGTTGCCATCTGAAATGAAGATATCTGAACGAATGGGAGCGCCAAAACGAATAAACTGATCCTGGAACAAGAGGAACAAAAGGGAGTCATCAAATTGACTATTATCTATGGTACGAGATAACATTAACAAAACAAGGACGAAGTAGATGAACCAATTATATAAAATTGAAAATAGCCCATCAAAATCTTTAGTTTGATACACAACATGATTAGATTTATCTTGTAAACTGAAGGCCAAATTAAGGCCTTATTTATACTAATAAGTACCATTATTCCAGCAGTAAGCCAAAGACGTATAGTCGAAATTCTGATTGGGAGGATAACTTGTAAAGTCCTCCTGAAGTAATGCCACACGGCGGTCCCAGGGCAACATAGAATAGAAACACAACCAAGAAGAGGTTTTTAGACGGTAAAAAACCTTCTTGTCGGCTCACAGGCATTAACCTACGCTGGTGTTTGATGCAAATTTTCCTCTTCTGAATTTTTTTTGTTGTTATAAAGTCCGGGCTTAGTTTTAAACAAGCGACCTCTGAATTACCAGTATTACCACACCAACGCCTTGAGCCTTGACACTAAGCTACCGGGACTGACGATAACGAGATAATAGAGAATGATGGTGGAAAGGACTTTCCACAAAACGAGGGCTCTACCTATACGATATAAATCGGTTAAGGGTAGGTTTTCGTTCATTTTTTTGAATAATGTATTCACCAATGATGTCATAGCTATAAACAAAACGGAGTTTTCTGTTGTCCCTGCTCTCCCAGCTTATACTTTAAGGAGTATATTGACAGTTAACTCATTTAAAGTTTTAAAGGTTTCATTGTGGCACTATGGCTGTTATAGCGTTAACTTCCTGTTTAGGAACGTAAAAAAATATATAGTTATAATGGTTTGTAGGTTTGTACTAACATCCAATTCCTCCTCAACATCCAGATATTTTTCGTCAGCTGAGCCTTGCATCGGGACATGGAGAATGGAGTGTCATAGTTGACAGTCTGGGAGGATGTGTGCTTGTCTGGGATGATATAAGCAAGCTCAGGAGTGATGTCAGCCTGGAATAATAATAATAATACTCTTAAGTGGAAGGTAACCACCAGGCGAGGTCAATGCTCAAAGCATTTTCTACAACCTAACCCTCATAGTCTTATTATTATGTGGTCACAAACTCAAATTAATGAGGAAAAAATCGTGCACTGGGTGGGATTCGAACCAACGGATCCGTACGTTACTTGGATTACCAGACTAGCGCGTTCACCACGTGACTACCAGTGCAGTGGAATAAACTACCAGTGGAATAGACGGAGTTTAAGAAATAAAGTTACTTCATATAGATTGCATTTGCAAAGTAATCTACATACATAGGTTGAATTTGCACAGATGATAAACAAGTTAGCTACATAGATAAAGCCAGCGCGGCGGTAGCATTGATGACGTTGAATTCACCAAATTTCATCAGATCACTGAAGTTAGGACAATTATTATTATTCCAACCTATTTTTTACATTTTCTGGTTTAACCTTCAACAAATAACAAAAAAGAAATAACATAAAAAATATTCAATTAAACCTAAAAGCGAGTGCTTGATTTTTGATTTTTAATGTATAAGTATAGGAATCGCATAATCCACTCATTTACCTAAAACCACCTATTCTAAGAGAACTTTTTTCTACCAATAAAAATAATTATTTCATCTTATTTATACTGTTCGATTCAGACTATTAAGTCCCATTATTCCAGCAGTACGCCCAAGACGTATCATTATGTGGTAAAAATCCCAAATGGGAGGATAACTTGTCATGTCTCGGCTGGGTTTCGAACCCGTGACTTCTGGAAGCTCTGGATTCACAGAGTGCCGACTTTACCACTGAGCTACCAATGTTCTTATTATTTTTTTACAGAAGCTCATAGTTTTACTGAGCTACCGTGACAGACTGAGCTACCAATGTTCTAATTTTTTATTTATTTTTTTTTTACCGAAGCTCATAGTTTTTACTGAGCTACCGGGACAGACTTAGCTACCAATGTTCTAATTTTTTTTATTTTTTTTACCGAAGCTCATAGTTTTGACGTGCATGTAACACATCCTACTGATTCACACATCTTACTGATTTTAGTTAGGACATATAATTTGTAATTATTTGTATTGTATATAATATGTCCTATTAATAAAGTGTAAATAAATAAATAAACAGCTCAGGTAAGCTCCTTACTTACATCTTCAGTCCTCAGCTCATCTTCCTTGCAGAGTTGCAGGAAAGCGTCCTCCAAGTATTCACAGCCCAGCTCGTCCAGAAGTTTGATTGGATCCTTCTCCGCCAAGAGTTTGCCTCGCCGCATGATCCCCACCTGGAACATAACCGGTATTGTATTGTATTATAGTGTAGTTTAGTGTATTGTATTGTATTACAGTTGAACCTGGATATAATAGAACCCAAGGACTAATAGATCCCACAAAAATTCTGTATCGGCAAGTCGTGGACCTTATTTTTTGACTTTTTTGTCCAAAATTTTGGATTTTCTTAAATATCAGAGTTCTTAAATATGCATGGGTGAACCGGCAACATGGAGATATATCCTACGAGCTCTGCCAATTTCTAACTGGGCACGGCCATTTCAGAACGTTCCAATTCAAAATCAAGAAAGAACGAACAGAAAACTGTAGATATTGCCAGGACATCAAGGACACACCGGAACACACTATTTTCCACTGCAGCAGGTTCACACAGATCAGGGAAGAGTGTCAAAGGAAAGAAGGACATCTAACAGCTGAAAATGTCATCGAAAAAATGTTGAGTAGCCTGGATAGCTGGAAAAACATAGAAAATATGGTTAAAAACATTATAAATGTGAAAGAGAAAAATGAAAGGCGGCAGAGAAGTACCTCTGAATAAATCAAGGTAGGGTAAGACAGCTGACACCCGAAGTAATGTTATAAACGGTTCCGGGGTCAGTTTGTCCTAGGGGGAGAGGTATTTTTAGTGGGTGATGGTGCACTTTGGACAGCACACACAATCCCACACTGTTCACTACGCTATGCGTGGTGTTCGTCTTTATAAGATTTTTTCCTCTCATAAAACAAAAAAAAAAAAAAAAAAAAAATCAGAGTTAAATTATAATTACTTAAAAAATAAATAATAAATAGCCTATGTAAAACAATAGTATGCATACGTATACATACAAAATTTCGTCAATTTTCATCAGAACCGTTCACGAGATATAAGCGTTTAAGTAAAAAGTTAGTGGTCAGGCGCATAGTCCTCTTTCACCCAGAACTGCTAGTACGAATTTAATGAATTTAAAATGGGACCATCTACAGAACGTCTCTTATATGTGTGCAAAATTTCATCAAGTAGTTTCCGAGATTTGCGCGTTACAAGGAATATTCTTAACAGACCGTCGGACGGACACAAAACCAAAGTTGCTCAGGAGGTTATAAAACGTCCAGAAATATAAAAAAAAAAAAAAAAAAAAAAAAAAAATTGAAATCGGAGCAAAAAATATTTTCTTTTGCAAAAACAAACACAATACTTCCGATTTCTAATATTAGAAATTTATCGGAAGTAATACAGGTTCCAGTTCAAGTTCGATTGTACCTAGGTATAAGCTATATACTCGTACATTTATGTATACAATCTAGGTATACATACTAATTATTGTGAACATATTTTTTATAATCTTGATGTAGAACTTGCTGGAGCAATAAATACTAATTAGGTGTTTAATGTGCTGTTGGAGTACTTACCACATGACTACCTTTGGCCTCCTCTATGTAGTGTGTGGTGATAATGATGGTCTTGCCTTGGCTGGCCATCTCTCGTAGCTTGTTCCATATGCTGCGTAGAGAAAACCAGATAAGTTAAATCTTAGGTTACGTTCAACATAAATCCCAAGCGTCTACAATAGTAGTTGCTGTTTCATGGCTACGTAATATAAAAAATCTGTCAAACACTCGCCTTTTTTTCCCTTTTGTTTGTAAAAGGTTATGAAAATCATGGTCACAGACTCTTTTAAAAGATTATCCGTCAGTTACACTAATGGACAGATGTGATTGTGAACTTACTTGGCTATCGGCCATTTAACTGTGTATAAAGTTTTAGTTAAGGTCATGAATAAATCTGTCCATTAGACACAATGCATCTAGGAGTATACCAGAATTTATAATTTATTTGCATTAATATTGTGGACACAGTACAGGTTACACTAGTGAGTGGAAACATAATATTGAAAACATAGATAATAATAATAAAATACATGGCATTCCTACTTACATAATTTCTTATTATTCATATTTTTCTTGAAGTACATAATTTAAATTATCGGTTGAAAGAATTGCTGAAATGTTATGATTATGACAGTTGTGTTTTTTTGTATACACAAATATTTAACTCCTAGTTATTATATCACATCTTAAGTGAGTATCACAATATTACGAGACACCTTATCATATCATTTGCTTGTAGAAACTGGAGGTAGACTGCCTATTCTACCACCAGTGGTCGCTATCGATACAAATCGTAATTATTTTTTCTCAGCAGGTAAAAGAGGAAAACGTGCAAATTACAGAACCGAAAAATTCCAACCCATCAGGTATTCGAACCTGGGTCACTCACTTGCATGCAAACAACTCGGCCACGGTGACTTACCTTTCGCACAGCATGGGATCCAAACCTACAGTGGGCTCATCCAGGATGAGGAGTTTGGGATCATGGAGTATGGCAAGAGCGAAGGACATTCTCCTCTGCTGGCCACCACTGAAATAGATAACGAAGCGTTTGAAACATGGAAAATAACAACGAATCCAAAAAAACCCTATCGACCCTGGCTGAGGGACGATAGGGAGAAGGCCAGTGTCTCACTAGAGAACTATAAACATAGAATAGTCTAGTCAGCAATAACAAGCCAGACTAGCTTGTAGTTTTTCCAAGGGTTATTTGGATGGCTCAGAGCTAAAGGCGACGAACTCCTGAAAACCCAATTTTGAGTAAATCAGCTCTAAAATTTTGGGTCGTTTAATAATTCTACAATTATGTTAATTGCATGGTATCTGCGAGTTTACAGCATTTATAGTGTTTGAAAGTCTACTAGATGACCAAAACAACTTAAGGAATTAAAAAAGAACACGAAATTTGAGTTTAAAAAACTAGGAATGGAGTTGGTTTGTTTGTGCTCTTATTTTAATAAAAATAATGGAGTTGATTTGTTTGTGTCCTTATTTTTAATGAAAAATAAGATATAATTTTCTTGTATTTTTTAAGGACTTTTATAATTGGTAGAGGGTTTATAATATGAATGAAAGTTAAATACCTAATTGGCGTACAATACAAGTTAGTACTTTGTATCCATAATTGTTGAAATAAACAAATTACAAATAATAGCTGATTTTCATCTGGTTATGATAGGAATTTTATTCTAGTCATCATAGATAATTTCGTCACTTCCTAGGATCATGTTATCATCATCTAAATTAGGAGGTACAACATTTGATTCAGTAGAGGATCTAGTGCTAATTGTTTGTGTAGTGGGTAAACTTTTGAAATATGGATGATGATCTGGTGGAATGAAACTTAGAAAAGTCCATCATATCTTTTTTCTTGGCATCAGTGATAACCCGTCTTTTTTGGTAAAGTTTACCCTGCTCAAGACTACTAAGATCTTTTAAATGACCAAACACCACTGAAACACAACAGTCTTTGTTATCACTGCACGTGCAATAGCAGATTTTGGAGTTGGTTTGTTGTTGCTCTGAAAATTTTTGAAAAAATTTCAGTGCACAAACGCTTGTGCTGCTTTCTATCGAAAAGTATTTGAGCTAGGGTATTGGTCGTCAGTTCCACTGAAAGACAATTCATGACTCAATCTAGTCCTATGAGTAACGGAATTTTTTTCAAAAAATGGAGTTGGTCGCCTTTCGCTCTGAGCCATCCATTTAAGAGAGGTCTCTAAGATTCAGAGTCCTTAAAATCCAAGGCTTATTCTTTAATCTTGATATATAAATGTCAAAGTCACTGACTGACTGACTGACTGATCATCACTGTTTCTCCGAACTGGTAAGTCCTAGGAAGCTGAAATTTGGTAGGTAGCTTTGTCTTATAGTCTAGATGTGCAATAAGACGGGATTTTTCGAAATTCTCACTACAACACCTGCCATTGGCGAAAAAGGACTTTTTGCTTTCACGGTCATGCCTCGGCCCGCAAAGCGGGTGACAGCCCGCTAGTAGCTTATAAAGAAAAAGTCCAAATTCTCACGATGCGCAATGGCTGATCGCACATAAGAATTTTTACTTTGGTATAAAACTTAAAAAGTTTGGCTTAAATCTAATTAGCACATTGCATACTAAATTTGAAAATCAGGCGTTTATAAAATTACTAGGCCAAATGCTTTCTTATCCCTTCACCGCTTAGCTTTCTATTAGAATGTTCAAGAACTATATCCTACAAGACAGTCTCTACTTTTATCTTTTTAGCTTGCTCATCCCGTGGTAGGTATGCCCCCCTCTGATGGACAAGAAGTGACACAGTACCTACTTTCCATTTCGGTGCTGGGTCAACCCATTTTGCTGCTGTGTCAACAACTGGAAGGTATCCCTTACAAACAACTATAACCAAATTAAGAATACAATTTTTTGTCGGCACGGGGGATCGAACCCGGCTGCGGAATTAAAAATTCCACATGCCAAGCGAGTGCAAAGCGAGAGCTAATCGCGCGCTCAAATAAAATAGGATTAACTTTGAGATAAACCACACTGTCCTTCAAGTCAGACTGTCATAGGTTGAAACTCCGACTTGAGGGAGGATCTGGCTCATTTAATCCTGTTTTATAATATCGGCCCTAGGACAGATTGATCTTGTATACCTACTGAAATTCTTCTGGGTGAAATACTATTGAATTTGTGAGTAACACCTAATACTCAAATACTAGGTAACAACTATCTAAATAAGTCTTTCATAACAAAGGACTTTTTCCCCCACCTTCAGCACAAGATTTTTATCTTTTGAACGTGGGTAAACCATTACCCTTATACCTAACCTAATCTAATGATGTTATTTGCAGAAATAATTACATGGAAACTTGGAAAAAATTAAGCATATTATTATACTACGCTGTTTAGGTATAGACAAAGTACAATGTTTATAGTACAATACAATGAAATTATAAAGAAAAAAAATATAATTATAGATTGAACAAAGAAACAAGAACAAAAAAGAGAATAAAGGTAATGTCCTACCTAGAGGGCGGGTTATTGCCTATGGCAATCTCTTCCACCCAACCCTTTAGGAACCTCCGTGGCTCAGTGGTTAAGAGCATTGGTTACTGACCCTGAGGTTGCGGGTTCGAATCCCCCGGCCGGAGCGAAAATTTCTGACCGAAATTTTCCGTTTCCGGAATGGCATGGATTTAAAGTGCCCTGAAGTAATACGAAAGCGGTTCCGGGGCACACTTACCTTTTTTTTTAATTGCCCCTTAGGATAAAGAAAAGTTCCTCTTACCTCAACGAACCCACTATCCTCTGGTCATTGGGCAGCTCCAGAAACTTGAGCAGGTATCTGGACTTTTCTCTGATGGTGACGTCATCAAGGTTGAACAACATGCCATAGTAGAGGAACAACTCCCGGATCGTCAGCTCTTTGTGAAGTGCTACACCCTGGAACATTTATTATTATTATGGTATGCTTAATTAGGTAAGATACAAAAATATATACAGTAAAATACAATGAAATTGCAAAGAAAAAATAAATAGATTGAACAAAGAAACAATAACAAAAAAGAGAATGAACTTGAATGAAGCTAATGTCCTACCTAAAGGGCGGGGTTATTGCCTGTGGCAATAATCCCGCCACAATTTGGATAGTCTTTGATTAATCTTTACCTACTTCGAAAGCAGGCTTAAAGAAATGATCACGATAATGTCATAAATCATAATGGTAATTAGTTATTTTTTTTTTTTTTTTTTTTTTTTTTAGTTTTTCGAAAAATTAAGAGATTATTTTAGTCTTATAAAATTCCCTAGAATTGTTTTTTATTTTTTCTATATAAAAAATGGAAACTGTGTTCATTGAAAATAGGTAAGAATGACTTCTAAATTCCTGTCCCTTGCCATACTTCTAATTGAGATAATGTTTCAGAAGAAAACAGTGTTCAGAAGAATGTTCAGAAGAAAACAGAATTATTTTGTTCTTGTCTTAGCGCACTGTCGAGCATAAACCTACTCCAATTATTACATTTTATGGGTATATATTTTACATAGGCTCACAATAATTACATATTTACCTCGGGCGTTAAAAAATAACTTTCATGAAAACTACCCCGGAAGTCGTTCTATTTATTTTTAGTTCATCAGATGAGTTTAGAGCGACGCGATGGTTTTTACACACTATAGTTTATACTATACTATAATTCTGTGCAGCAATTATGCTTCAGTTATGGAAACTTGTTCTTACGCTATTTTCATCACACTTAAACACTAATGTACTATTTCTTCAGGTAGGATCACACGGTATGGCACATACGCCGGAATATTTTCTCTGTTGAGAAAAATAAACGTTTCGGACAGAAAAAGTATGGCACTCACACGATACCAGATATTGGCAAAAATGCTCTGTCGTTGTATGAACTGCATGATGGAGATGGACATATATTTTAAGATATTATTATTACACATTATTAAATATAAAAAGACATAATATGTACAATACAAATAATTATTATAACAATGAAAAAATGGAACCAATATATACATAAAAAGGAAAAAGAAAAGAAAAATATATATAAACATAATATGTCCTAACTAAAGGGCGGGGTTATTGCCTATGGCAATCTCTTCCACCCAACCCTTAAGTTGCCAGGCAACGTCATTTTGTTCACCATATGTAGTCCGTTCCAGAAACACTCTCCACTCTCAAAATCCCCGAATCTCCGTTTGAACCGTCAGCGTCACACACTCTGATTGGTTATTGCGTTCAAATCAACCAATCAGAGTGCGCTGTGTGATAGTTGAAACGGAGATTTAAAGATTAGGAGAGTGGAGAGTGTTTCCAGAACGGGCTCCATGTCTAACTGTGTGATGAAGCACTCACACGAGTGGCATCTGTGCCACAGGATTAAAAAGAACCTATTAACATACGTCTATGGTCATGAGACCTATCAGATGGTATGGCCGAGAAAATTGCCATATTATATGTCGCTCTGCGGTGTCGTATGGTCCTACCTTCACAACCATA
Organism: Bactericera cockerelli; assembly: GCA_024516035.1. Taxonomy (NCBI): domain Eukaryota; kingdom Metazoa; phylum Arthropoda; class Insecta; order Hemiptera; family Triozidae; genus Bactericera; species Bactericera cockerelli. Next base: position 39,865,675 of record CM044956.1, read on the forward strand.
TTTAAGATGATATACATATATATATTTTTTTATACAAAAACGAAAATTAGAAGGAAAATTGAAAAAATTAATTACACCTAAAAAAAATAACTTTCTGATCGTAATAACTCCCCTTGCTTCTTCGTTATATTTGAAATTTACTATATGTCTCTAAGAATAACAACACGAACATACATTATAAAGTTATTTGCATACTTAGGTACTTTTGTTTTAGCAAACATGTAAACAGACCCTGAAACACTTCCTACTCGATAATTTCTAAATAAACATCCCGTAGTATGCTTCTCATTCGATGAGCAAGAAGTGACACAAAATTTCCCACTTAGAATTTCGGTCACCACGAGCGTAATATAAAATATTAGGGCGTAATTATAAAGCAGAATAAAATCCAAATAACATAATATTATATTATGTATTTATTCAAATTACAGAATATATAACAGCTCATCCAGAGCAGAAGAATGAGGCACCGTGCCCATGACACATGTCTCATTCCACTTCTGGATCGCTAATGATAAACAAAATTAAGTTATCATATTTGTGTTAATCATTTTTGGATGTCACAACTACTCAAACTCGCTTTACTAATTTTTGGCTCAACTTTGGACATGAACCACCGACAAACAAAATTAACTTTAAGATAAGCCAGACTATCTCTCAACTGGGGTTATAGTGTGAAGTGATTGGTTTAAACTCCGACCTGAGAGAGGGTCTGGCTTAAAATAAATTTAATCCTGTTCTATAGCTCTTCCCTTAGTCTCTCTTCCCTTAGATAAAAGCCAGCCTCCGTGGTGTAATGGTTGTGACTACTGCCCGTGGTCCAGAGGTCTCGAGTTCGACTCCCAGTTGGGGCAGACTTTTCGAAGAAAATTCTGTCTCTTCCAAACACGTGAGGCTGGTATTTCCGGCCCTACCCAGGCTGGGTGAGGTTAATGTGGGTAGCTGGTACGATTCCCAGCGAATGGAGGGTAAAACCCCCGTCCTGACTATTTCAAATCAGGACGTTAAAACCGAATAGAATCAACTGGTCACAATAGATATAATTAGGTCGCAGTGTTAATTGTAAGGGTTTCACTGAAAACCCTGCAACCAGGTCAGATAATAATAATAGCCTCTCTTACCTGTGGCATAAACCCGACCTCAGCTACGGTCCTGTGCTTCAGGGTGACTCTGCCTGCATCCAGAGTGCATCTGCCCAGGATGCAATGCAGGAGCGTGGTCTTCCCGCAACCACTGGGGCCCAGAAGTGCATAACTAGGACACAGGAGAAAGCAGAGTTAAATGAATTAAAATCATCAAATTATGATATTGTCACCCGTATTTATGAACAGCGAATTTTGTCCAAGCAATGTCTTAAGCAAGGTATTGGCCAATAAAATTAAAGGAAATCATGCTTCAGACCATGCTCAAACGGCGTTTTCTGTTCATAAATACGGCTGTGTATCTTTATGGTCCTTGATTTGGCCAGACAAAAATTATCCTGAGTTGCCAGATGAGTTTACCAGGCCCTTGTTCCAGAAAGCACTCTCACTTTCGTAATTCCCCAATCCTCCCTTTCAACTGTCACACAACGCACTGTGATTGGTTATTTTGTTCAAATTAACCAATCAAAGTGCGTTGACGATTAAACCGGAGATTTGGGGCTTCTGAGAGTGAGAGTGATTTCTGAAACGAGGGCTAGTACTCTTAAAACCGCCGACGTTAAGCAACGACCACCAGATCTTGGTCGGTGAGGACTAACTATTCCCAGTCTCACCCAGGTTCATGTAAAGTAAATATCGCTCATATGATGGCGATAACCTCATCATCACCATTGCTGGCAGGGATTTCTATTGTACACCTAGAGATTTTGTGACTTTGGAATTCTGGAAGAAACGTTGCACATAGCTTCATCTTGTAGTTTGTTAGAATCGGCAATGTGTAGATGGGTAATGAAGTAGTGAAGGGAAAGCACACGCATTCTTCTGAAACGGATACCAGACATATTATACCATGCTGAAAAGTATTTAAAATTAGCTCTCACATTTTGTTTTCTGGCACACTCAAGTTGAGGCCTTTGAGAACATAATATTCGCCGTCGTACGACTTGAAGGCAGATCTCACGGCCACAGCTAGACTTGTGCTCTCGTAGTATCCATTCATGTTGGACCGACGGCTGGAACACCTCTAGTGCCACCCCGGTGTGTCCGGAACTGGAATCTGGAACAGAGAAGGGAATGGGGAATGGGTCACTTGCAAGTGGAAAAAATAGTGAAAAACTGATTCTACATATAGAAAATATGCTACAAAAAGCCATTTCCGTCATCAAAACTACGAAAAACATACACAAAAGACCTTAAAAGGTCTTGGGTGCAAGTGAACTGGATCAGGACCCAATATTCCCAATAAGGATAAACTTTCGTGATATTTGTTTTGTATTGAGTAGCCTGATTGGCTGAGTGGTGTACTGGTGTAGCGCACGCACGGTGACCTAGGTTCAAATCCCTGCTGGGTAGAAAGTTTTACACTTTGTAATTTGGATTTCCTGGGTCCACTCATATGACGTTGAATATATCAGTTCTCGTGCAATTACTGAAGCTAAGCAATGTCCAGTATGGTGAGGACATGGATTCGTGACCGTTCTGGATTCGAATTTATTTTTGGTCATAATGACAATCTATGTTCTGCTGGCTATTCCTGGCCCCACGCAGGATGGGTGAGGATAATTTGAGTAGCTCGATTGTTATCCAGGCGAGAGATGGGTAGAACACCCGTTGTGATTATTATTATGACCATGTACAGTCGAACCTGGATATAATGGACACGGATATAATAGAGAACTCTTTATGTATAATAGAGAAAATCTCAGGTCCCTGTGTCACCTGTTCATGTGTAATAGAGAACTAGAAACTTCTTTATTATAGAATTTTTGGTCTGTCCCTTGGGTTCTATTACATGCAGGTTCGACTGTAGTTGAAAGCGACGTTAAATAAACAAACCCTGGAGAGCAATCAGCGCGCGAATAGCTCAGTGGTTAAGCACTCGCTTGCCATGCGGAAGGTCCCGGGTTCGATCTCCCGTGCCGACAAAAATTTGTATTCTTAATTTGGTTACAATTATTGTTTGTAAGGGATACCTTCCAGTGCGCTCGTGTTCAACCAGCACCTAATTGGGAAGTATTGTGTCACTTCTCGCCCATCAGAGGGGAGGCATACTACGGGATGGGTAGGCTACAACACAGACCACAAGCGTCTACAGTAGCTCCTGTTTCATGGCTAAGAAATAAAAATGGCTGTGAAACACTCATCTTAAATAAATAAAAATCATCACATTGAATAATTATACCAAAAAAACGTCAGTACTGCCCGTTTTCAGTTTCTCACGACCACCTTGTCAATAACATATAATTATGAATTCCCCACATATTGCACTATCAAGATCTCTCGCCATTTTAATAGGCAATCTAGTCAATTAGTCAAATCTTTTGAGAAGATTTACTTTAGTGCCTTATTAACTAACAATTAATTATGATTAATTTTCAAGAAAACTTCCATCAACAACACCGAAGTAATTGGACTGCTGTTGCTGACGGGAGCTATTAGATTTCAGCGGAAGCACCACAATTTTTTACTTTCTAATAAATATAAGGCTTAGAAAGTATTGTTTTTGGTCGGTTTTTTCCAAATTGAGCTGATAATATTTCTGGACAAATTATTTTTGGAAGATTTTAGAATGAAATTTGATCTACGGAAACTATGATAGAAAAAATCACCAGTGCAGTAGCTCTTGAGAGATTGTGAAGTGTGATCTACCACTTTTACAAACCATGGTAGATAATTGAAAATGTTGATAATAAAGAGAAAAGAAACTGTTAAAAAAAAGAAGATGATTTTATATAATATACCATGTCCTCCTTTGGCACACATCATTGCGATGCCAGTCGTCAGTTTACTAAATTATATAAAAAATGAAGTTATTTCCTCATAACAAAATTATCATATAATGAGTGCAGTACCGTGGCAGAGTGGGTAAGGCCCGTGCCTTACACACGGGGGATTTAGGTTCGAACATCGGTTGATTAGAGAATTTTATTCTCTGAAGAACTGATCTATATAGATGTTGTTAGGTACATGGATGTTGGATACAGAATACAGAGTCATCCTTAGAAAATATGAATCATAGAGCAAAATATTGTTTAAGGACATTAGTATACTAAGTATACACACACAAAATGACATTAGTCCTTTTGAGTTTTTTTAAAAATATTTTTATTATTGATTATACATACCTATATATTAAAAATTTAATTTGTTACTCTTTGAATCATAATTATGTTTATTTTATTTCTTCACAAACAGTTTTTCTTAAAAAATTACACACACGATGCAATTAAGTTGCAAACAAGCAAAAACGTGAGTGTGAGAGAAATCTCTCACACCTTACTGGATAGGTACGTTACAAAACCGAACCTTACTCATCCCGGGTTTTAATCCCTTATACTCTGAAAGGGTTATTATTATTATTACTATTAAACACTTTATTAGATATAAATAGACATATGTATGTACAATACAAATAATTATTTTAACAATGAAAAAAATGGGCGGGGTTATTGCCTATGGGATCTCTGGTTATTGCCTATTGTCTATTTTGCAAAGATTCAAAAGGCCCTAAAGGCTGTGAGGAGCTACTCACAAAATTTAACGACCAAAATAATTCATTCTTTACTTGTTTTTAACTTGAGAACACGAATAACATGAGAAGAAGTACCAATCTAAGAGAGAAAATAACAAATCGCGTGACCGGTAAGCACGCGCGTGGTGTCAATGAAGCTACTAGATTTCAGTTGTTTATCTACATTGTTTTAATGGGATATAATGAGGTTATTTTCCCTCAACAGCACACACATCAAGGTTACATTGGTACATCATGCATCAATTACGGTTCCATTAAAACCACAGTAATTATAAAGATTGTAAAGAAAAAACTGAGAATTGAAAAAAAAAAATCTTGTGTGCATGAATCTTAAAGTGCATAAATTGCATAGTCACAATAATTTCTTTTATTAGATGAATCATTATGAACAAATCTGCGAATAAGTAGGTGATGTTAAGCACATTATGATACCATGCGTGTTATTCCTATAGGTGCAGTAACTTATCAAAGTACTTAATTCTCATAGTGTTTAGTAAGTAATCAGTGCATAATATTAATGTATTTGTTACAAGAGTGAAATACTAGGTACCTACTCCAGGTAGCGTAGGGATTCATTGGTTCGAATTCCGTCCAGTGCATGAATTTTTCCTCATTAATTTGAGCTTGTGACCATATAATAATAAGACTCTGTGGGTCAGGTGGTAGAAAATGCTTTGAGCAAAAACCTCGCCTGGTGGTTACCTTCCACTAAAGAGTGTTATTATTAATATTAATTCTGACCTCATTTACACTCAGAATTAAAGTGAATCAGAAAGTAGGTAAGTTTAACAAAAATGTTCTAGAGCAAGAATCTTTTGTCAGCCTCCTTGGTGTAACGGTTGTGACTACCCATGGTCCAGAGATCCCTAGTTCGAACCTGGGATGAGCAGAATTTTCTTACAAAATACTCTGATACTTCAAGAAGAAAAGCACAGGCAAATTGTTTCTTCATCTTAGTAATATATAAATGTCAAAGACACTCACTGACCACTGACCACTGACTGATCATCGCTCTACAGCCCAAACCGTAAGTCCTAGGAAGCTGAAATTTGGTAGGTAGCTTTGTCTTATAGTCTAGATGTGCAATAAGACGGGATTTTTCGAAACTCCCACTACAACACCTGCCATTGGCGAAAAAGGATTTTTTGCTTTCACGGCCATGCCTCGGCCCGCAAACTTGTATTGTATGTATTTTAAATCGTACAATTTCTTGTCAAAGAGTTGGCGACATAAATGGTGGCGACCGTCCAAAGAGGCAATGCGGCGGCCATACGTGGCATATTGCCTGTCAACCAAGGGCTGGGTGAGGCTGTTGTACTATGACTTAGCAACAAACTCATAATTATATTTTAAATCGTGAATACAAAATAAATGGCATAAAAGCAGCTGCTGGAATAAGGGGACTCTTTAGACCTAATCGGGTAGTATAAGAAGGAGTCTTTTATTATTATTTATTGCACTAGGCTGGACGATGGATTTTCATATCAGCCACTGGTTTATCACATCTTCCTTCTGCACACCAAGTAATTTCCCAAAAACTGCCTAAGTACTTCATGGGAACAGAGAAATGTATTTTTAATTATTATCTGTTAATAATTATCATTAATGTTACTATCACGTGTTGAAAAGATCCATTTAAAATTGACCACTTTGTACATACTCGTGTCGTTTGATCGTGTCCAGAAGGCCTTAGTGGCGAAAATTGCAGTCAGCAACGAGCCACCTGTAGTAGATTTACATCTTCACTAGTTATTATTATTATTTAACACTAGTTATGTATGTACATCAGCTTCACTAGCTGTAATGTATAAGTTGAGTTTTATTTAGACTATCAGAGTATTATGACAGGTAGTCCAATTATTTCAATATGATGGTAGATTTAATTTATAAAATAGGTAATATACACTAGCCAAAACAAAATAGGGCCCACCTGAAAATTTTCACGACATCGTGTATAGGACACCTTAAAGTTAAACTTTAGGATATTAACATGTCCTAATCTTGTTTATTGATACTCTGAGACAATTGGTATGGTTTTATTTACGGATATCACTGGGTAATTAGTCTTTATTTACCTTTTCTAGAGATAGTGCTCTTTTGTGACATAAAGTTAATTTTTAATGGTTGTTTTGAATTTATTCTTAGACCAATAATTTTCAATAAAAAAGTCTTTACGGGTGTTTTGTATCTTTTTTGTGACCCTATGCCGGGTATTCGTCGATATTTAAATGCAGAACCTGCCATAACCTTGCTGGAAAATGGAGCCTCCCAGAGATTGGTCGCGAATCGGCTTCGTGTGTCCAGAAGAGCCATTAGAAACTTATGGAACCGTTTTCAAGAGACGGGTAGTGGTGACAGAAGACCTGGCTCTGGACGACATCGCATTAGTTCGGAGCGGGAGGACCGTTTTATTCGAAGAATTGCCCTACAACAGAGCTTTGTCTCAGCTCCTGCGATACAAAATCAACCGGAAGCATAATCAAACGTTCAAGTAAGCGACCAAATCATTAGGAATAGGCTCAGAGAATCTCAGGTGATGTCAAGAAGACGTTTGGTGTAGCCATAAATGACAGCAGCTCACCGCGCGGCAAGATTAAGATTCGCGCGAGAGCACATCCAATTGGGTATGGACAACTGGCAGTGGCTGCTCTTTTCGGATGAGTGCAAGACTAAGTTTCATAGTGATAATAGACTGATTAGAGTATGGAGACGTGAAGGAGAAAGATTTTTTGAGCCCTGCATTCACGAAACTGATCGGTATGGTGGCCCAAGTGTCATGGTATAGGGAGAGATAAATTTAACCGGTAGAACAGAGCTTGTAATTTTCCGTGACAGCAGAGTAACCTCGGAGAGTTACATTGAGCAAGACATCGAACCTCAGGTGATACCATTTGCACATCGTTTGGGCCCGAATTTTGTTCTGATGGATGACAATGCTCGCCCTCATGTCGCGCGCGCTACCAGGCTAGCTCTTCAGGAGGCGAATATCGAAGTAATGAACTGGCCTGCAATAAGCCTCGACCTAAATCCGATCGGACACGTATCGGATCAACTCAAAAGGAGACTTAAACTACAGATTTTGGCCATAGGATCTCAAGAAGAACTCATACGGGCCTTGAAAGTGTGTTGGGACGAAATTCCTCAAGAAAACCTTGTCAATCTCATTCAAAGCATGCCAAACAGAATAGAAGAGTGTGCAAGGAAAAGAGGTACACACACTCATTACTGAGAATTGATCATCACCACTTTATAGCGACTCAGAAGACTTTAAACACAACTTGAATAACTAAGGTAAACATGACAGTTTTGTCAAAATTCTTTTAAATGGTTGAAATAACCTTTTTTTTTCCTTAAAATATTGTCACCTTTACTTAAATAAAATGAGTATGCCCTAAATAAATACATTCCTTAACTTTCTGTTTAAAAAAATAATACTTATGCTTTGTTATTTAGAAAAAGTTGGGTGGGCCCTATTTTGTTTTGGCTAGTGTAGTTTATATGCTTGATAAATAAATAAAAATCCCAAGGCCACCGCATGATAAGAATCAGCAAGACTGTGTAATGGGGATTAGCATTTTAAATACACCTGTTCCCGACCTATCACTCATGTTAAGCACTGTCGACAATGGATAGGACAAACATTATGCACGTTGGAGTACACATTCCTAGACATGAGATCGTGTGAGGTTAATGTGAATACACGTGTTACTCAACGAGCGAAAAATTATCGAAAATTTTCTGTACAAAATTTGTTGCGGACGAGAACGAAAACCGCAACCTCCAGATTATGAGGCAGAGTTGTACCTTCCTTCGGAGGCCATGAATAACATAGCTACCTTGGAAATAAAAAGGTCTATTCATTATAGTTATTAATGTCTGCAATTTGTCTAATTATAGAGACAATACAGTTAGTATGCAAAAAATTCAAGGAGACTCTCATTACACAAGACAAATGCAAAAACTCAACAAGACGAGACTTTAAAGTAGAAGCTAGCAAAATCTTATTACCTCATTAAAGAGATTTATTATTGCAAAACACACACTCTTACATACCTAATACAATAATTGTAGGAAGGAGATAGACAAAAATTATGAACTTGGCATTAATGGAGAAATAAGCATTTTGAAAGATCCTTGGACTATTCAGATGATGTTATGACTAGCTAATATAATTTTACAATTAAAAGTTCATAAAAAAAATATAAACTACCTAAGGTTAGCTAAAAAGATACCTCTGTATCTCATGGGAATGTAAACTTTTCCAGCCGTAACAATTTTTTTGTCACTTTATATTCTTATATTAAGTTGTTTTAAGATTAAGAGTTATGTATCCAGATTTTATTAGATATTAATTGAAACATCAGTATAGGCACCTATTAAATGTGACAACGTAACCAAATTATGTAAAGAATTATTTCCGGTAGGTCAGTGGTAAAGGTAGCACTCTGTGAATCCAGAGATTTCAGAGGTCGTGGGTTCGAAACCCAGCCGGGACATGACAAGTTATCCAAGTTATTGTTAAAATAATTCTTTGTATTGTATACATACATAATGATATATACTATGTCCATTTATAAACTAATAAAGTGTTGAATAATAATAATCGTACTACTTGGGCGGATCAGCCAGTATAACCCAGTGTCTATAATTGATTATGAAATAAGTATAATAAAATTACCTATTATGAATAGTACATACCTACCTAATATGACTATAATTCATTACTAACTGCAAAAAAAGAAGCAAATTATGTAAAAACATCAAGTGTGTGATAGTCAAAATAATTGTTACTTCAATACTAACTATGATTTTTCAATTTACCTGGATATTATATTTTCTGATTTCTTGAGCGGTTTTTTTCCGATGTGGCTTCTGGAAGGAAACCCAACTGGTTCAGCAAATAAACTAGACCTATTGATTTTTACTTATGTAAGTACTCATTATTATGTTCCGTGTGATGAATTGTCCATCGTAAATAAACCGGTTCCAATTTTTTGCTATGTTTGAATAGTTGAATACCTAGAGTTTGAATAGTAAATCAGGTTGGAAAAAAAACAATGTTTACTTCCATGCGATGGAAAAACCGGACATCTATAAGTGTTCTAGAAAATTATTCCGATCAACAAGAGACTGAAATAATGTTAACTAGCTTGAAAAGGAAAAGAGGAAAAAACTTTATCTTATGGTAAACTGGGACTACCTCTCTTGCGCTGACAGTCTAAATAAAGCACTTCTTATACTTCCTTGAGCCAAAAAATGTACTGCTGCGCCATCTAAAGACAGCAATGTATTAAAGTTGTGAAATTGAAACCACACAAGAGAAGCACAAACTACAATAGTAGGTACTCTTCAGTGGAAGGTAACCACTAATTCATCATTTTCTACCACCTAACCTTCAGAGTTCAGAGTCTTATTATTCTGTGGTATATAAGTATATACCAGATATACCAACTCAAATAAATGAGGAAAAAAACCAAGCATTGATCCGATCCAAGGATCCATGTGCTATATTGTTTAACCACAACAACTTACTATCAATGCCAATTGACATTATTATTAGAAAAGAGACCATCTCCTCTGCGAATAGCTCAGTGGTTAAGCACTCATTTGCCATGCGGAAGGTCGTGGGTTCGAACCCCCGCGCCGACAAATTTTGTAATCAAAACTTGGTTACAGTTGTTTGTAAGGGATACCTTCCATGAGCTTGTGTTGACCCAACACCTAAATGGGAAGTATAGTGTCACTTCTCGCCCATCAGACGGGAGGCATACTACGGGATGGGCAGGCTACAACACAGACCATAAGCGTCTACAGTAGCTCCTGTTTCATGGCTACGAAATAAAAAAGGCTGTGAAACACTCATCTTTTTTTTTTAAGAAAGAAAAAGTTGAGTACCTATTTTTATTTACACTTCATAAAGTCAGTACCTACAGTTGCAAAAAATTACCTTAGGGGAGGGTTCTCATTGTTCTGATTCTGATCCGTAAGAAATATTTTTTTTTTTTAGATTGGTTGTATGGAAACATAAGATATGTTTTTTTACAAAGATTAGCCAAAATAAATACAATTAAATATTATAATAAGTCATCATAATCATCATCATCATAGGGTGGCGTCATCGTGAACGATGGTAGCCAGACAGTGGAGGCATGATTCAGCACTTCTACCACTGTCTTTACAAGGAGGCTATTAATGGACAAGGGCCCCCAGAACCAAGCCAATGCTGGGCTACTCCCTGTTTGTAGCCCCCAGCCAGACTGATAGTCTACTCATTTTTTATAGTCCCCCAGCCAGACTGCTGGTCTACTCAACTCAATGTTTATAGTCCCCCAGCCAGACTGATGGTCTACTCCCTGTTTATAATCCCCGAGCCAGACTTAATGTGTCATATTGCCTAAAATTAATTATGAAGTTAGGTTCTAACAGCTGTAGAAGAGATAATAATTACAGTGAGAAGCCAAAAATTTGGCGGCTCAGAGGAGGGCTACGAGAGAACAGGAGAGTTGATATCCAGGGTCCAGCTATTTTTCTTTATAACTGTTGTCAAACTATAGGTTGTGCTGCACTCACTGCACAATTTCCTCTCACTGTATGTAGTATGTGGATGTATTGTTTAGACAAGTGATGAGTAATTAAACTGGTTATCTAAACTCACAATGATGAGAAAGAACTGTAGCATGCAAACCACAGAAAGATAATTCAAAACATTGTGACAACAAAGTGTAAACTGCCACTTGTTTACATTCCTAGGTTTTGTTTACATTGATTCCATGTTTTAGTGCGTTCAGAATTTCACTTAAGACAAGCAGACATGTAGATGAAAATTAGTTATATATGTATAATCAGTACAAACAGAAAAGTGAGAAGCTGTACTAGATGTACATGAATATCAGAACATACCCGGACAGCTGATTCGAGCTTGTTTGCTCTCATCAGTAGGTAATAGTTCTAAATACCCATGCCATCCACTAACCTCTCTATTTTAATCAGTATAAACAGAAAAGTGAGAAGTTGTACTAGATGTACATGAATAACAGAACATACCCGGACAATGTACTACTTCACTTAGAATGTACTACCTCATTTAGAAGAAGTCGATTCTGGAACTGAAGGTTGTATCTATCTTAAGCGAAAGCCTTATCAAATCAAAATAAGTTTTATGAGTATTTTATTGTGGTTAGAGTTATCATAACAAAGTAATCTCTATATATAAAACAGAAAAAAGGACTACCTACCTACCTACCTACCTACCTACCTATGTTTGTTTGTTTGTTTGTCCGGAGTTGTTTAGCCAAAACGGTAAGAGATAGCGAAAAATGTCTCAGAATTGACCCCCCCAAAACCATTATCGCTTTGTCCAGAAAAATTATAAAAAGTTCAAAAAGGCATTGCTGTCCAGCAGTACGGCCATGCCTTAGTAAATTTGAAATTTAGTCCCGTTGCAAAGCACGGGCAAACGGCTAGTACATCATAAGTCTAAGTTTAGTTATCTGCCAAATATAGACAAAATACGATGTAATTGATCCCACATAATTTCATAAAGAATCTGAGGGCCAGCATAATTATGTTGTGTGTTGTATACAATCAAGACAAGAGTTAGTGTAAGGTCGTTCCTAACTTTAGTTATTTTATCTATTACTTCCGAGAAATTTCTAATATTAGAAATCGGAAGTATTGTGTTCGTTTTTGTAAAAAAAAATATTTTTTTTGCTCCGATTTCAATTTTTTTCATATTTCTGGACGTTTCATAACCTCCTGAGCAAATTTGGTTTTGTGTCCGTCTGTCGGTCTGTCGGTCTGTCGGTCTGTCGGTCTGTCGATCCGTCGGTCTGTTAAAACGATTCCTTGTAACGCGCAAATCTCGGAAACTACTCGACCGATTTTGATGAAATTTTGCACACATCTAGGAGACATTCTGTAGATGGTCCCATTTTAAATTCATCGAATTCATACCAGCGGTTCTGGGTGAAAGAGACCATGCGCCTGACCACTAACTTTTTACTTAAACGCTTATATCTCGTGAACGGTACATCCGATTTCGATGAAATTTTGTAAGAATATGCATATTATTGCTTTACATAGGTTATTTATATTTATTTTTAAATTAATTATAATTTGACTCTGATATTTAAGAAAATCCGAAATTTTGGACAAAAAAGTAAAAAAATAAGGACCACGACTTGCCGATACAGAATTTTTTGTGGAATCTAGAATGTAGAAAAAACGATATTCTACCATATAAAACAAATTTGAAGAAAATCGGTTGAGCCGTTTTGGAGATACAAGTAATTTTCTATAAAATCTCAAAATTGGCACGTGTTTACAATGTGAAGCAATCACGAGGAAGTTTCATGTCCATAATTGGCAGTGTTTTTTTTTCCCTTTTCTTATGTTGATTCTATTTTTTTTTTTTTTTAATTTACCGGTATAATAATTATTTGTCTGTACATAATGTCTTTTTATATCTAATAAAGTATTTAATAATAATAATTAGTCGTATCTTCTTTACTACTAAACTTATGTTGTACACCTCTGTCACTGGCTTCACGCATCAAGTCAATGTCTTCACATTAACTCGATGGCCTCCAACAAAGAATGGACTCGGCTGATTTCAAACAGATAACCCATATCAATTGAAAGAGTATAATATCATACGGATCATTGCACACTGATTTTGTTTCTGTCTCAAGATCATGATGTATATTTTTTAAAGAAAAGTCAACTTTGTCTGACGATCAACTCTGCCAATAAAATTTATTGGCTTTTTTCTATCAATTTCGTGGTTTATTTATTTATTTATTATTTTACTTCCGAGAAATTTCTAATATTAGAAATCGGAAGTATTGTGTTAGTTTTTGTAAAAAAAAATATTTTTTTGCTCCGATTTCAATTTTTTTCATATTTCTGGACGTTTCATAACCTCCTGAGCAAATTTGGTTTTGTGTCTGTCTGTCGGTCTGTTAAAACGATTCCTTGTAACGCGCAAATCTCGGAAACTACTCAACCAATTTTGATGAAATTTTGCACACATCTAGGAGACATTCTGTAGATGGTCCCATTTTAAATTCATCGAATTCGTACTAGCGGCTCTGGGTGAAAGAGACCATGCGCCTGACCACTAACTTTTTACTTAAACGCTTATATCTCGTGAACGGTACACCCGATTTTGATGAAATTTTGTAAGAATATGCATATTATTGTTTTACATAGGTTATTTATATTTATTTTTAAATTAATTATAATTTGACTCTGATATTTAAGAAAATCCGAAATTTTGGACAAAAAAGTAAAAAAATAAGAACCACGACTTGCCGATACAGAATTTTTTGTGGAATTTAGAATGTAGAAAAAACGGTTTTCTACCATATAAAACAAATTTGAAGAAAATCGGTTCAGCCGTTTCAGAGATACAAGTAATTTAGTATAAAAACTCAAAATTCGCACGTGTACACAATGTGAAACAATTACGAGGAAGTATTGTGTCCATAATTGGCAGTGTTTTTTATTTTTTGATCGTTGATATATTTGATGATATTATGTCTATTCCTCTAGGCTCTATTATGTAGTAAATGCGGATATTCAAATTCAGGATGTCTCCATTTCCTCAAGAAAAAATTGAAATTTTCAAGAGAACTGATAGGAATAATTTTTTTAGAAGAATTGTGGTGGTAAAAAATTCCAGTCCATTTTTTCAGCTTGTGAAGGTCAGTGATGACAAAAAAATCATCACCAAGTTCTTGAAGAAAAAAAAAAACATCACCAAAGTCCATGATAACGTTGTAGAATCTAGAGAGAGGAGGTCCTTCTCCAATGATCAATTTATTGAGTACCTATTCTTTTGAACTAAATGAGGTGGGGTTTTCTTGATGTATATTTTTTTTAAGAAAAGTCAACTTTGTCTGAGAATCAACTCTGCTGATAAAATTTATTGGCTTTTTTCTATCAATTTCATGATGTAATTTATAATCTGTCTTAAAATACTTACTGGGTGTGTCTGTTTTTGAAATATTCTCTGATTCGATATTCAAGGGGACCCTTTTTTTGTGGATGCCTTGGGGTACTCTTACCAATTCCGGTGTCGCGAACGCTTTATACCTTTTATATTTTCGTAGCGACATGCGTTAGTCCTAGTCTAAACTACTATCATATTATTGTTACCTATAATTTTATAGCCTTAAGAGGATTCAGTTATTCAGATAAGCTTATAACTTCCTAAATTATTCATCAGGACGGGGGCTTTACCCTCCAATACTTTCATTTCATTCATTGTTTGGGAATTTCTGAAGAATTTGAAAATTTCACTGAGTCCTCTAGTAAAAATGACCAATAATTTTCTACACTTGTGACATTTAAAAGAAAGATCTGTGATGTTGATATTCACACCAGTTTATTGACACCTTTCAGCGAGTGGGAGGGTTTCACCTATTTTCTCTTCTTTTTTTTGGTATTAGCGTCGTTTTTAACTTGAATGCTTCACCAATAAAATTTGAAAATTGTTTTCTAGGAGCAGATCTTTTTTAATTCGCAAACTTCAGAAACAGGTTAATTTGTACATTTTATTTGTTATCCACATTCAGGTATTATTCAATTGAAAAAGAGGTTAACTTGCACATTTTTCATCCAGAAACAGGTATCTTTTAATTCACAGACTTCAGAAACATGTATACGAGTAATATTAACCGAAGAGTGGAAATGTGATCTACTGGACTCTGAGTTAAGTAAGTGACTCAACTTGGACGAAGGTGAGTGACTCGGACGATCTGATTCTTTTATCACAACTTCTCACTCTTCTGTTTTTACTCATACGTATACTAGTTTGAACGGGATAGATCACCTTTTGTTGTAGTGCTATATTTAGACTGTGGTTTCAAGACAGGAATTCCCATTATGCTAACAGGGCAGACCGGAAGAAGGTTCGAAGAAAGTATGATGATTAGAAAGAAGCCTCTTTTTGACAGTCAAAGAAAGCAAAGACAATCAAAATACAAAAATTATAGTTTTAAGAACAGATAGGTACATGTAGGGTTGTCTTCTTTTTTATTTGTTGTTGTTTAGTTGTTATGTGAAATGTTAGTACGCCTCCTCGTGGTTCACCCTGGGCAACGCATCGACATGCGTCAGGAGAAAAGAAGGTCGGTAGTTCTGTGAACTGTATACCTAAACAGGAAGACCAAATGAAAATTGCCTACAAATAAGACAATAGTATGATATCCAACCAGTTTTATGTACACCAGTTTTTTGCTGACCATGTATAAACTGGAACTGGAATTAACTGAGATGAGGAAAATAATAATGCCTCCACGCTTTTTCATACTGCCCAATTAGGACAATAGAGTCCCTTTATTTTATTCCATCAATTGTTTTGTTGGCATTATTATTATTATGTCAAATTCTCGAAAACATGAGAAATATTCATCCATTGAATGGGATCCGAAATTCCGAACCAATAGATCCCCAAAATATCTGGAGTACCAGACTTGCGCCTTGATCATTCAAAGATTCAACCACTAATACAACCACTAAAACAGATCAGAAAAATTCTTCTCTTTGAAGGGTAATTAAGAAAATTGTTATGCTTTGAGTAAATAGACTAAATAATAGTTATGATATCATAACTTCCTCAAGGCTGATCACGCTGAGTAGGTAGCTAGTTCACCGGGTTTGAATCCCAGAGAGGAGTACTTTATTTTTTGGCTATGATCTTTGGACCCTCGCATCGTGATGCTGGCAATTTCCGTACCCACTCAAGCTGGTGAGGTTAATTTGAGTAGCTTGTTTGTGAGTTTCCATCAAATGGAGGGTAGAACCCCCATCGTGATATGATTATGCAGCTGAAAGGGACGTTTTATCGTTATTTTGCGGGGTCCCCCCAGGAGTATTTTTTTTTTTAATTTTACATCCTACATTGGAATTGTGACAAATCAAATCTAATGTTTTGGAAGTGCTGATTAAGAATTTGATGTCAACTTTTCGTTAACTGTTTCCTATGATTCACCAGTAGCGGAAATCGAGCACTCTTTAGCGCATTGGGCGGGATAAGGAAAGTCTTTAGAGGGATGAAGAAAGTTGTGTGATATTCACACCAGTTTATTGTAGGATAATGTCTAATTACAGGTACAACCAACATTCTAGTACCATTATAGGATAAGAAACGTACAAAAAAGAAGAAATTTTGTTACAAAAAAATTTACCTGGTAAACTTCTTTCCAAAAGCTTTATTTCTGCACCTTGACAATATTTCGTCTTTTTTTTATCACCGGAACAACTTCAGAATATCCCTGCTCCAAATTCTTGGTTGATAAAAAAGCATTTGAGCTATGTTTGTCTCCAATACTTGAACAGAGCACAGTTCTTTAACAGTTTACACTTTCAATGAGTAAAACTAAAAAAAAAAAAAAAAAAATCAATTCACTAAAAGTTGGTTCACTAAAAATCTATAGTTAAAAGTTCAAAAAATTAAAACCAACAATCTGATCAATTTATATTTTGACAATGGAATTAAGTCATCGAGAGAAATTTAAAAAGTAACCGTCCAAAAATCCCGTCAGCTTTCAAATTTCTTGAACACACAACTCCGGGACAATGTCAGTCGATCTCCCGCACTTAACCACTGACCGTCACTTCATAGGCGAAAAATACAGGGAAAATAAACAACTATTAGATGATGGTAAGATCATGTTCATTGTGAGTTGAGTGCGGGAGAGAGGGGGGGCTAAATGTGACCGTGGTATTGAATAACACGCCGAGTACTTGGTGTGAAATGTATACCTAGGACCACCGTCCAGCCAGGTTTCAAGATCAATGGAACGTCTGATGAAAATAATTCGACTGATCGTTTATGCCAATGGATCACTTCTTGCACCTATCGAAAAAGGTCATCGTAAGAATTTGTATGGTATTTTTTTTCCGAGCCCAGGAACCTTCTTAAATTTTACGTTCAACAGGGGACATTTGAAAATCATTTTTTGTAAGTTCTGAATACACGACACAATTACTGAGAGAATTTTAAAGGGACTTCATTATAAGTGAAAGGTTTCCGAAGCCCAGAACAGGATGAAATCCTTGGTGGAAAAAAAAAGAACGTGTACACTGAAAATACCCCAAACCGGTCATACGCAACCGCTTTTTTCCGATTCGGCAACTTTAAAATACTTTTAAGGTTTTTCGTGTTCGTTTTTCGTGGTTTTGACGGTGGAGATGGATTTTTCTGGAATATTTACACTATCTTCTATTTTTACAACAAAAAACTCTATTCGCAAGTGAACCATTCGCCAGAAAATTAAACTACAGGGTTACATCAGCCGCTTTTAAAATGACATCATGTTAAGTAACGACGAGCTAGGCTAAGATTTGGATCGAAATTTCTATACATCATAAAAACTGCAATTTTTGTCCAATTTATTTCACAGTATGTTCCTTGCTTGTAAGGAACATGGTCTGAAAATGCACTCCAGGTGACCCGGGCTCGAATACCGGCGGGGTCGGAAATTTTTTCGGCTCTGTACTCTGGATGTCGGGGCCCACTCTAGCCTCGTGAGGACAATCGGGGTAGTTGTAGAGTAGGCAACGACCAGTGGCGGCATTACGAGATATACATAGATATTGGAATATGACGGTTGGTTGGAGATATGATGCATTAGCATTAGTTCTCGTAATGTCGATGCTACCCACTAAAAATTGTGACATACTAACACAAATAACTAGCTCTTTATCTTATCTTTTATCTACTTTGAAATTTAGTTTGATCATATAAAGTACAGAATTCATGGATTACAAAGTAATCATTGTAAATGGAATTTGTCCTCATGATGGTTGTGTTTGCACATAGAAATATGTGGTTCAGGACGAGCCAACTTTGAAATAAAGTTGCCTGGAGACCATCACTCACCCCTCTAGCTGTAGCCAAGCTGGCTACAACAGCAACAGCAACAATGGACTTATATCAGAACATTCAGTGAAATTCTGCGGACCATGACGACCATTTTGAATGAATGTGAGGATAAAAATAAGTAGCCGAAGAAAAAACATAATAATAGTATAATATATCACAAATAGTTATAGCTTTTTTTCTTTATTTAGACTGCCAAATTTGAATAGTATGTCCTTTTACTTAAACAGTATAGTATAATGTCCATGCTATCAAGCCTATCCCTTGAAAAATAATTTGCAGTGGTTCGATTGCATAATCTCCTTTTGATTTGTGGAGGAACTGAAACACAAGAGAGATCTGCAGACCTGTGTATTGCAATTATTAACATTGAAGCAACGTTTCTAGCAGCGAATATTCTGAAATATTGGTTTTCTAACAAACAAAAAAATACTTCAGAGTGTTCAGAGATTACAAACGGTGTACAAAGTAGGTGAAACTCTAGCTAATGATATGATTATTTTTCTATGTAGAAAAAGCTTCATGAAAAATGGTTTTCTTTATGAAACCTCAAAAGGAATAAATAAATTTCTGAACACCAATTCCTATGGTTTACTTCCCGCATTAACATAGGCTCTCTAGGGTCCTCCAAATGGTATACTAACATTATTATTCCTTGCTCCTAGGCTCAGCTTTTTCCTACTTGGTGCTCCAAATGTCTTTCTTCGTCCTCAATACAATGAATGAGAGGACACAGAAGACAGCGATCCAAGCTATGGTGGAAGCAAAACCACTGAACACTACGGGGTGGGTTATGGTCCAGCCCCGCGTCGTAAGAGATCGGAGGGCTTCGGTAGCCATCGTGAGTGGCAGGAATAGACTGAGCGTTCGGAGGATGATGTGGATTCCTTCGGTCGGCCACAGGAGTCCTGCAAAGTAGAAGAAGAAAAAATATTTTGAAATAACAATTAATTTTTTTTTTCAACAAATAAATCTTCACAGGTATATTAATATTTTATCATTTGGTTGTAGGAAATTCTCAAGTATTCACTGTCCAGTCTGTCCACCTACTATTTTCCATTTTGACGGTTTTTTTGGACAGGTGATACTAGGACAGCCAATATAAACCATTGCTTGTAATAGAATAGAAAACTCGAGGCAACCACGATATCTTAGCTACTCATGGAGCCCTGATGTAACAAACAATGGTCAATTTTGTTTTACGCAACCATAATTTTCGCGATAGATATAGAGATAGCTTTCTATGGTGATATTTTTGTCAGGAGGTTCGCTTTTTTAACAATCACACTCTTACGAACATAATAAAATTTAATGAATTCAGTATGCAATCAAAAGGCTTTTTACCGGAACGGATGATAATTATGTTTGTCTATTAGGACAAAGACTGAAGACATAATGTGAATAGTGATTCAAGACAAAGTAAAATTAATACATATTCATAAGGAAGTTATTTCTGTGATAGCGAGTCTAGACCTAAAGTATTTTGTAGGCAGTAACAAAAAAATATGCAAATGCATTTCTTAAATAATCGCCTGATAATGTTGTTTTCTAATTAGCATCGAGCACCCACAACTGATACATTGTTCTGAAAATTTCAATTCTTCAAGTGTTACTAGACTTGTTGTTCTCACTCTCGACTCTCGATACACGTTTTGATAATATCTACTAGGTATGCAACAAATGGCAAGCTCCGGAACTTTTAAACAGATAAAAGTCTAAATAGTAAATACTTACCACACAAGAACTTCAGAAGGAAATTGCTGCCAATTCCAAAGTACGCTGCTTCTGTTTGACTTTTACTCAGCAAAGCAATTAGAAATCCTGGAATAACAAGAATGTTTTCAAAATTATTGTCACTTCTTCTTTCTCGGTCCTTTTCCTAAACATATTTGGGGTCTCGATTGTTCAACCTCTCCCCCATGGTTGAGCATGGTTGCTTCTGGTACTCCTACTTACAATTTTTACGGCTGGATCCTAACACCAATCGACGCTATTGATTATTGTCTTCTGGTCTGACAAAGCTGATACCAACCTCAGTTCTTTAGCATCCCCCAGCAAAACATTGTACCTACTCTCAAAATTATTCTATAATTATGTAGATAGATACCTAACTATCTACATAATTCATCAATACTTAATACCTTGAGCACCAGCAACTAACCATTGCACAAAAAAAGGAAGGCAAAATAATAAGTCTAAAGTTACTATTTCTCTATTATTCTACTCATATAGGTATTTAAATAAATAAAGCCATCCGTTGGAACTAGTAGTTTATTATGCCAACAACTATAGTTCATAACTATTGAAGTTCATCGTTTTGTTCCATTTTCTGACCACTTGGCTACTCATTTATTCATATCAATCATCACCATCCACTACACACGGCTCAGTGAACCTTGAACTACGTAAACCAGAGACAAGGAGTTCTAACCGTTCCTGAACTTGAGGTTGGATCTTGTTCTATAACCTAGACATTAGATAATCTCGTGGACATTACGTTTCAGATGCATAACCTTCTCGCATAATATACCTACAGGATGGGAAGGAATAATCTATTTCGCCATGAAGGAAATAATCACTGAGCAAGATTCGAGTTACCAAAACACAGCTTCAGAAGCTCGATTGATAAGGCAGCAGACTTGTGACCTGAAGGTCGATAGTTTGAGCACCAAGCTTCAGAAACGCTAAAAATTGTCCAGGTTTTTGCTTATTGTGATTAACATGTTGAGTTGAGTAACAAATTGTTGATTTACCTGAATTTTCAGTAATCGAGAAGAATAAGCTCCTTAATCTTCGCCATTAACAAGTTATAACTTTGTTGAACTTTTCGTCCGAATCTCAAACTGAAATCATTACTTGAACAGTTTGGCGATTTTCAGATTTTTTTTCTTTCAAGAGTGTTTATTAGAAATGGAAGATATAAGTGGGGATCTCCCACTTGTGTTTTTAAAAAAGTTTATTTTCCAAAAACTGAAAATGACAAAGTCTTTAAAAATACTTAATATCGAAAAAATGAAACTTATTATATTTTTAAATATGCAATTGACATATCAAAATGAATGAAAGATAATTATTAGAACGTTTAAAAGAAAATAATATAATTATTAAATAATAAAATACTTAATTAATAAAATGTGAATTAAATAGATCGCAAATTTAAATTATCGATCAGCGACAATGCTCGATGCAAGTCCTGGATCAATCTGCCTGTCGGATCCTACCAATGGCTATTGTCAGAAGGACAATAGCTGATTTTTTTAATACAGTCAGCATTTATGGTGGCTGTAACTCCTCCACCCTTAGAACTTTGCATCCCCTGGGAGGGAAGGATTGGGATTGATTCCCAGATTTGTTGAAGAGTTACATGCTAGATTGATTTGTGGAAGAACATTTTCTGGTTCACGTTTCTTAAATAGATGTAGTATCTGTAAATATAGATTAGATTTCCTAACTATCAGTATCAGTGATGAAATGGATACAGTGAGGGTAATACACATTAGTATTTTCCAAGGGTTCAATGAATTGTGTAAAGATTGAACATCTCTATTTGTTGGAGTCAGTTGGTTTAGCTTAATGTCATCTAAATTTAAATCATGAATCCTTATTTTGAAGTCAGATAATTTTTCTGAACCAAATTTGACATTAACATTTTCCAGGATTGTAGGTTTTCCTGAGGTCTTGGATGAAAAGTTTAAGATTTCATTCCTAAATATAAGGTTTCCTTTGTTTGATTCAATTATAAATATGCCTTTTAATTCTTTTATTTCAATTTCATTTTCTAATTCTAGTTTTATGGTTTCACTGAAAGGAAAACAATAATAAACATATTTATTTGGGGAATATAATCAACATAGTTTTCTTGAATTTCTAGCGTTATGTGTGTACATGACTCAGGCTTTTCATTTTGAAGTATTTGCCTTTCACACTCTTTCAGATTATTATTGACATTTCTCTGAAAGCACTGATAAGGTTTTCCCAATTCACAGATATTGTTCAAAGGTTTAAGGGATTTTTCTGATTTCAGGAAGTAGTGAACTTTCGGTATAACTGTAGTAAATCCTAATTCACTTGAAGATGGGATAGACTTAAGGTAAATTAGGTCATATTGTTGGTCATAATTAATAGGAAAAGATAGGAAGTAAATAATTTTTGAGTTTTCAATTTTGCAGCTTACATCTAAGATCTTTTGGAGTTCTAAAATATTACTTATTTCTAAAGGTATAGTGTTATGTACATTCTTTAATTTCTCTAAACAAAAATTTTGTTTTCTCTTTATGATGTGCCACGTAGTTTGAGGTTATTAGTTGTTCTGTGTCAATATCCGTTATGTCGGACGGTTCAAAATGCCCTGTGACCACTTCTATAGGTTTGTGTTTTGTGACAGAATGACTTGTGTGGTTATAAGCAATGACCGCGTATTTTACTTTTAAGGACAAGGAATCGTTCTTGAATTCTTCGCGATTGTTGAATAATCGTATATGCTCTATTAATGTCGAGTGAAAACGTTCTATTACTCCATTGGACTCAGGATGCTGGGAGGAGGTGAAATGGATATTAATCTTGTGAAGAGAAAGGAGTTCTTTTATTACTGAGTTTTTAAATTCGCCTCCATTATCTGATATAATTAGGCTAGGAACGCCGTGGTGAGCAAAACTTTCCAAGAGTTTACTCGCGATTTCAGTTGCTTGAGCAGAACGAAGCAAGTAGGCTTGTGCAAATTTAGAAAAGGGGTCAATAAGCGTTAGAAATTTGGATTTTTCAAGAGAAATGGTGTCTATGTGTAGGACATCAAACGGTTTTAATGCAGTGGGTGTGATGTTGTATGTCAGTTTCAAGGGGTTGCGGTCGTACTTGGTCTTTTGGCATATTTCACAGTTATTAATATAGTCTTGTACATGTTTAGCAATGTTGGGCCAGTAGTAGTGTTCTTTAATTTGTCTGGTGGTTTCGTCCATACCCCTATGGTTAGTTTTTCCGTCATGAAACTTTTTTATAATGTCAGTTTTCTTGTTTTCTTCAGTCACGTCAGTTAGCATCTTAGTGCATTTGATAAGATTTATTTGTGAATTTT
Source organism: Bactericera cockerelli (assembly GCA_024516035.1). Taxonomy (NCBI): domain Eukaryota; kingdom Metazoa; phylum Arthropoda; class Insecta; order Hemiptera; family Triozidae; genus Bactericera; species Bactericera cockerelli. The sequence continues at coordinate 39,889,308 of CM044956.1, forward strand.
TAAAGTAAGTCTGTAAAGTTCTCGATAGTTCTTCGTATAAGCTCTCAGTTTTAAAGAATACGTGGTATTTGACTTTTGGTGCAATGTGTGTTTTTAAGAACTCAGTTAGTTGTCCTAAAAGATTTTCAGGTGAAAACTCGTAAATTCGTCTTTCTTTGTCTCTGTGAATGATTTTTAGTGATTTGAGTGGGTTAGGGTGGGCTAAATGTGAAATGGAAAGGATTAATTGATTCTTTCCCAAATTAATTGGACCGTCAAAGATAGGTATACCTATGAGAGGGTGTTCCAGGTTGGAGTGGATAGTATTTATATCTTCTTCTTCTGCCTGTTCGGTGATATCTTGAGGTGCAGGGGCGACTTTGGTGGTGTGTTCTGAAGATGTAGCGGCCTCGTAGATGATGGGGACCGGGGGTACAGCGACGTCAACAGTTGGGGGAAGTTCTTGAGTGACAGGATCTTCTCTTAGTAAGTGAGCATATGCGTCTGCAACGAACGCATCAAGGTCTAATATGTCCTGTTCTAAGTCCGGTTCCGGTAACATAGATAGTAAGTCGTCGTCTAGTACTGGTTGTACGGGTGAGTTGGTTTCGTTCATGTTTAGTTCAACTCTTGAAAGGGTGTCCGCATTTGTATTTTGTGAACCTTTTTTGTAAACTATGTCATAGTCGTATTCCTCAAGTTTTAGTCTCCAACGTATCAATTTAGAACTTGGCTCTTTAAGAGAGAAGAGCCACTGAAGAGGCCTATGATCTGTGAAAATTTTGAATTTTTGTCCGTATAGGTAAGGCCTAAAATATTTTACTGCCCATACAATGGCTAGTAGTTCCTTTTCGATTGTCGAGTAGTTGCATTCACTGTCGTTCAACGTTCTGCTTGCATAGGCAACAGGTCGATCACTGCCTATGGGTCCCTGAGATAACACTGCACCGAGAGCAACGTTGCTCGCATCGGTTGTCAAAATGAAAGGTTTGCTAAAGTCTGGATATTGGAGTATTGGTTCGTTTGTCAACAAATTTTTACAAAGTTCAAAGCATTCTTGATAATCGGGATCAGTTATATTTATTTTTGCATTTTTCTTTAACCGTTTAGTTAATGGTTTTGTTAAACTTGCAAAGTCTTTTATGAATTTACGATAGTAGCTTAAAAGTCCAAGAAAGCTTTTAATCTGTCTTGTGGTCTTCGGGATGGGGAAGTTTTCTATAGCTCTAATTTTGTTGGGGTTGGGCTTGACACCTTCGGGTGTGATAACGTGACCAAGAAAGTCAACGTCTTTTTTCAAGAACTCACACTTGTCTAGTTGAATTTTCAAGTTAGCATTTTTTAATCTGTCGAATACCAAGGAAAGGTTACTTAAATGTTCCTGAAGGGAAGTGCCAAAAACCAAGATGTCGTCGAGGTACACAACACATACTACGTTAATTAGACCTCGCAGTAGTTTTTCCATTACTCTCTGAAAAGTAGCAGGTGCGTTTTTTAGGCCCATGGGCATACGCAGGAATTCGTAGTGCCCGTGTTCAGTGTTGAAAGCTGTTTTGGGGATACTAGTTTCGTCTATTTCTATTTGATAGAATCCCGATGCTAAATCTAGGGTGCTGAAATAATGAGAGCGACCAAGACGATCTAGGAGCGAATTTATGCAAGGGAGGGGGTAGCGGTCCCCAATAGTCTTCTCGTTCAGTTTCCTGTAATCTATTACGATTCTCCACTTTCTCTTACCTGAAGCGTCGAGTTTCTTAGGAACTATCCAAAGTGGGGAGGACCAAGGGGAATGGGAGGGGCGAATAATATCATCCTCTAACATTTTTTGAATTTGTTGTTGAACTTCAGCTTTGTGGACATGCGGATATCGGTATGTTTTCGTATACACTGGTACGTCGTCCGTTGTTCGTATAGTGTGTTTTACGGCGTTCGTAAATGTAAGATTCTTAGTGTCTGTATGGAAAATTTCTGAGTAATTATTTATTAGTTTTTGAATTCCGTCCTTTTCCTCTGTGTTCATGTGGTCCATTCTAATCCTATTGAAATCAAATTCTGAATTTGTCAGTTGAGCGTTGTTCAAGTTATTGTATGTGGATGTTTGTTCGAAATTTTGAAGAGATAAAGCTTCTACAGGGTGTAACAAAACTTTCGTTTGTAATTCCGTGTCATTAACAAGTGTACATATTGCCTTACTGTCTTTGACTCTAAGTATACCTTCAGGTATATAAGCCGAACCAAATCTTTTGTGTGGGATCAAACAATCTCCGTTTTGAATATTCATAACATCTATAGTTACGATCTGTTCCTGTCGTGGTTCGAGTATGATGTGGTTTACCTGGGTAACTGTGTCTCTGTGATGGATAGTTATGTCGGTCGTTGGCGATCGAAGCAGATTATTTTTCAAGTCAACTACCATACTAAGGGCCATAAGATTGTCCATTCCCAAGAGGCAATCGAAAAAGTCATGAAATTTAAAGAGATGTAGCTTCATTGTGCCCGTCATTTTGAAAATTTTGGGAAACGGAATCGAGATGCTATATTTTTCTCGCGAACGTCCATGAGCAGTATTAATTTCGAATGGCTCATATTTTATTTTGTTTTTGAAAAATTTTTGGGCTGTTTCTGGGTTTATAAAAGATTTTGTACTACCGGTGTCAATAAGCATTTTCAAATTAAGTCCCGGTATGATTAAAAATGGTAAGTAATTGTCGTTGTTTGTCAAATTCATAAGAGTTACTGGTCCGAGGCTTCTTCTCGAAAATCCTGGACCTTGTCTGTGTCGTTTGGTTGATTCCCATATTCATTTATGGGGTTTGAGTCTTCGATTGACTCGTAATGTTCTTGGGTCATTTCCAGATTGTTAAGTCGGGGATTTGTTGTCATAGCGGACATGGGTGTCGGTCTATAAGAAGGCCCGGGTGTAGATCTGTTCCAAACGTTTGTATTGTTGTTTCCTTGATTCTTGTTCATCCCACTCTGCGGTTTGTTGATATTTTGTTGAGAATTGTTATTACGAAATGGATTGAAAAGTCCACTACCTGAAGTAGAGTTATTGTGATTATTTTTGTTTTGCATGTGAGGGGGTATGTATTTTTCTGTGGTATTTGTAGAATATGGTTTGTTTTTGTTATAGTTCGAATTATAATTGTTGTTGTTTTCATACGGTTTTTTCACCGCGTCAATTTGAAAGTCGTTTGTGAGTATGTTGAGAGCCTCGCCAAGATCTCTCGGATTTTTTGTTCTCATGAGAGCACCTAAGGGCTCCTTTAAGCCTCTGAGGAAAGTCCTCAAACCAAGTTTCGAAACGTAATCTCTTACGTCGTTTTGTGTTGACATTTCATGGGTATCCATGAAACTAGAGTGAAGGTTAATGTATTTTTGAATTTTGCTATGAAATTCAAAGGGTGACTCGTTTTTCGTTTGTGTTAAACCACACATATCGACTGTAAGCGTATAGCAATCACGCTTATCGCCGTATGTACTCAGGAGAGCTGTTTTTAAGTCCCTCCAATTAGTAATATTGTAAGAACTTAAATTGAGCTTTGCTTCGCCTTTAATTTTAGAGCGAAGCGAAGACATCAAAAAGATGTTTTGAAAATTGTCAGCATTTGCTTCATCATAGAAATGCTTTACCATGGTCTCACATATCGAAATGAATTCCGATAGCAGCTCGACCTCGCCCGAAAATACGGGCACCATTTTTAGGTGTTCAGATTTGAGTTCCGGAGGAGCCATTGTGAGCTTTCTAAAAATACCTAGAAGATCGTCTTCTAACAAGGGATCGTATGAATATTCTGTGTCTGATTCTCTGGTAGATTCAGACAAGGTAGACTCAACGTCTGAGTCCGTTTTGAATAGATAAATTCTATGTAAAAATAATAGATAGTAGGTAATATTATTATGTACCTAGAGTAAGGATTATAGTAAAGAGATAAGAAGGTGAGGATGTGTAGTGTAATTGTAAACAATAGTGAGAAAGATTAAACCCTTGAACAGTAAAAGTGAAAGGAAAAATATTATCTTACAGTGCCAGCAGAATCAACAACATTGAGGTGGGTAGGTACTCGGTAACTGCTCCGTGTGAGGTATGAGAAGCTATTGTTCCAGGTCCTTGCTCTGCTCTGCCCTGCTGACTGAGACTGGTTTCTGCTCTGCTGACTGACTTGGGGTCTGCGGTTCGTGGTTCGATGCGAGAAAATCCGACGATTTTACAGCTACGGGGGTAATCCAATATGTAATCCAAAGGGTAATCCAATAATAGGGCACTGCACTGAGTTCCTCACTATTCCTCGGAAAAGGTTTTTTTTTTTTTTTTATTTTTTTTTATGGGTTTTAGCTTTTTGGGGGTGTAGATTTTTTTGTTTTGGGGGTGAAAACACCCAAAATTTGACTGCGCCAGATATAAGTGGGGATCTCCCACTTGTGTTTTTAAAAAAGTTTATTTTCCAAAAACTGAAAATGACAAAGTCTTTAAAAATACTTAATATCGAAAAAATGAAACTTATTATATTTTTAAATATGCAATTGACATATCAAAATGAATGAAAGATAATTATTAGAACGTTTAAAAGAAAATAATATAATTATTAAATAATAAAATACTTAATTAATAAAATGTGAATTAAATAGATCGCAAATTTAAATTATCGATCAGCGACAATGCTCGATGCAAGTCCTGGATCAATCTGCCTGTCGGATCCTACCAATGGCTATTGTCAGAAGGACAATAGCTGATTTTTTTAATACAGTCAGCATTTATGGTGGCTGTAACTTGGATGGATAAACTTTTCGTTGTCTCTCACTGAAGAAATTTAATTTCTTTCCTCCAGAAGCTAAATAAATATGGACTTTTATTACCACTTGGATGTTATTTACTTTGGGTTGTCATATTCTATTGTATTAAAAAGAAGAACCCTTTCAAAAGTTTTGTGTGAAATGTGTAACTTCAACTGCTGGACTTCATTGAAGAAGGTGCAAACTAAATCAATACAGTGACTTCTGAATGTTTAAATATCGCCCATACATTGATTGTATGATAGGGGCATTAGATTTCATACTTATTCTTGATACATCCTATACGTTATGAGATATAGGAGGAAAAGTGTGAGGAAATTGTGGCGAAGAACTGAGACAAAGTTGAACTAGTACTGAACCGGGAAATGGCTAGTCCAGTCTGTAATAACAATCTGTGACGTCATAAATTACGTCATTATGTAACGAGGCACTTTGCGATTATTGTTATAATGGAGGAAAATGATCAACGTGATGTAATGAAAGTTAGCCATACATGTGAAGAAAAGGTTACGGTACCACCTGTAACCTGTTGTACTAATGCTATTATAAATTATCAATAACTCTTGGGTCAAAGATAGTGAACCACAACTCGTGACGGTAAAACACCGCTCTGATAAATGCCCACGTGTTGTAATGCGACACTGTTGAAGCGATTGATTTCTTGTTTATCAAAGCACAAGTATGCGAGATTGCGACCTCCAATAGCTTGATTACTCATCAGGAAGAGAATGAACTATTAGAGAACTAATGTGAACTAAATGGAATCTGGTGAATGCCAACTACATTGGCTATTAGGATTAGATCCATTAAGAGAATCGCGCTATGATAGAAAAAAAATCGAGGGAAATGGAATGGGAAATTTTTTGTCGCTATATTATCTAGGTCAAACAGTTCTCTAGGAAGAGCTCTTGAATATTGGGAAAGAATACATGGTTCAACTGTACATATTTTATTTAATGAGCTTTGGTTTCATATAGACTTGTTATTATTACGTATATATTGATATTTATCTATCGAAACGGCTTCACAATCAGTGTCTTTGCTCCAAATGGACTTTGTTTTAACTCTAGTCTTCTTCTTCTTTCACTTTTCCTTGTCCCACCAAAACTACTTAGGGTTGGCATGGGTCTACCTCATCTTCATGGTTGAGGTTGATGGTTCGTTCTGGCACTTTTAATTGCAAATTGAACAGCTTCCAAGATACCCTTCGTAACGCAAACCCTGTTAAGAGCGCCAATGATTTGTGTTATTGCCTTTAGGCCTGACACGTGTATCGTGTCTGTTTCACATTCCCCAGCAAGACTATTGTTTTAACTTTAGTAAACTATTATTCAAAAACGGATTAAGGAAAAAAATGTACCAAGGAAATGTATTAAGCTAAAGTGGATTTTTACGCCAAGCAACATTAGCATACTTACAAACACGCATAAAACACAATAAGCATTGAAATGAGACACTTGTGTTGTTGACTTTATTCATCAAAATTCCCAACATACACCAACTATTGGAATCAGAGAAAGATTTTTTATTCACACGTACTCCGAGTTCCAAGTATGTCATTTTTGAATGCCAATTTGGCAGGCATAGTGAGAGATGACAAGATGAAGGATGACTCATACCAGAAACTTCTACAACAAAGAACTTTTTAAAGACGGTTAGATCAGTGTAGCCCGGTAGACTTCCGACCTTTCTTCATCTGAAATTATAAGTCGACTGGACTAGCATTTGGAAGTCGTGAAACCCTGAGGTTGTATAAACTTATCATGGGATTTAATGTTAATGATTACTTATTGATAGGGTACTGCAAGCAATAAACAAAATATTGTAAACATGAATTTGAAGTCTGGCATCATCTCAGACTCATAGCTCTAGTTCATCTGATCTGATGGTGTAAGAGTACTCATATCAAGGAGTACGAGTATTGTCACCTTTGTACAAACTTTGTTAAGTTTGTATTTGCCCCCTTGTAGACAAGAGTAGAAATTTTAAGTGAATTTCTTTGGCTACCATCGTTATCTATGAGGCCTTCTTACAATGTTAAATGTTATTATTATTAAACATTTTCAATAAAACTACTAGAAAAAAGATATAAAATAACATAAAATGAAGTTTAAATAATGCTGGCGATAATTCCTATGGTATTTATTCTCCATTACACTATGTCAAGATTCAGAAAAGTCCAGGAGTTATTATCAAAGTCTAACTTAAGAAATTGATAAAATTAGTTGGAAAACAATTGAAGTGACTTTCATCCAACAACGGATCCAACAATGATCATAATATAATATTATGTATTTTACAATCATGGCAGGACAAAGGGGGATAAGTCAGATCAGAAAGATCAATGTATTAGGAGAACCAAAAAAAAAGTTTTATTATATTATACATAAATGGGATGGGATACATCATACAATGAACGAATGTTCCATTGACATGCGTTTTCAAAAATTTATGACCTGTCATGTTAAAACATTTCAGGAAGAAGATTTTGAAAAACACTTAGCTACTATGTATAGAGTATCTACGAATATTCAATTTGGGTATTTTTATCTTCAAGTACATCTATTAGATCCTTGATTATTTTGTTAGAATGTATTTCCATCTTAAATTTGAATATGGGTGCAGCCTACTGATTGTTGGATTGATATGAAAAATATTTGCGGATACCAGAAACTTGATCCACTGACATGCAGCAAACCATATTGCCAGCATGCATATTGTATTGCCGGGTAAAAAAAAAAAATGAAAATTCTCTGGAATAAGAATTCTTTTTTGCATCTAGTGACAGTGTATTAGATCATAAACACAAATGGAAAACCGAAACGATCATCCATACAAGTCTTTCTCACTTGCTTAACTTAAACGTTTTATGAGAAACTGGTTAATTCGGTGCAACATCTACGCTGGTAGAAAAGGTTGTTTCATGGTTTAAAGTTAGTAGGCTTTAAGTAAATTAAACCTATATTTTGCTTTAAGTGTGCGCATGTTTACATATTGTATTATAATGGGATATAGATCACGTAAGAATATCCCACAAAGATAAAAGAGAGAATTTTTTACCACTTGGTTATTTTTGAAATTATGTATATTTTTTTTCTCTCCAAAAAGTACAATGTATGTAGATACAAAAAATAATTAAAATGATCATCATAATTGAAAGGACACCAACAAAAATCTCGGACCAACATGTGTCTGGCATGTAAATGTGGAACCAGTTCTCATCAAGGAACGTAATAGTGGAGTTGAAACTCGTGATGCCAAAATAGGACTAGGAATTAGAGTTCTTCTTCAGAGAGATCCTTTATGTATACTTGGAGACTTGTAAAATCTCTTATACATAAGTCTTTGGGTGCGAATTTCCGCCAAAGGCAGCTCCACTAGTTACTTTTATGAGAAGGTTTTCTTGGATTTGAGGGTTTTATTAATGGTTCAAGGGGGGTTTGCTCATACATATTTTGTTTTCTTTAATGTACAGATAAAATTGCATAATTAAAGTCTTTTAAAGTCTTTTTTGGGGTCACTTAAAAGTCATTAGCATTTTTCTTTTTGTAGGTAAGTTGGGTTGAAATGGACTACCTCATTCGGGCTGTACTTCGAGGCTCGTTAACCCAATCACGATTTTTTATTTTACATATTGTAGAGAATTTACTGTAGTTTTGTTTAATAATAGAGTAATCTTGAAGCTATGATTAATCGTTTTTGAGTTTTTCACCAACCAAAGAAAGGTGCTAAAAAAGTTTAGGTCCCCTGGTGTAAGCTCCGAGTATTTTTGTTGGAAAACTTGGTCAAAAGGAAGCTGTACGAAAAAATTAAAAAATATACAGAAAGTTCCAATATTTTTGCAAGATCAAATGCCAATTTGACTGAAGTATTTCTCCAGTCAAATTGGCTGGAGAAATGCCATCTTTTCATTTATTTAATGGTTAACCAAGTTTCTACGTATGAATTTTATAGAAATAAATAATAATAATTCTTTTTCTTTGTGTAATTATGTCACAATTTTAGTGGGTAGCGCAGAATCATAGGACTTTACCACTTTAATTTACAATATCTTGTATTATTTTTTTTATCTAAGATTCTGCCACTGGTCGCTGCTTCACATTAAAGCAGCTACTCATTTTTCCTCACGAGGTATGAGTGGACCCCGAACATCCAAGTACAGAGCAGAAAAAATCCTCACCCGCTGGGAATCGAACCCAGGTCACCATGTGTGCAATGCCTAGCGCGCTAACTCGCTCTGCCACAGTGACTACTGATTTTTTTCATTTTTTTTTTTTTTTTTTATAGAAATACGAGCCTTAAAAAGAAATTTCTTTTTCAAACAAATTATATTTATGTATGAATATGTAAAATTCACGTCTGAAGGGAAAACCCAAATTGATTTGGAAACTCGCATATTCACGGCCCTTAGTCTCCCTGTGGTACATCAAGTCTTTGTTGGTCAGTTTTGTATCGTTGCTATATATTATGTCTTTAGCAAAGTCGTAGATATTTCTTCTGGAAATTTCCAGGCGCAGAAATTCCAAGACACCAAGATCTTTACAACCAAAGACGATAAAAGTTTATTTATAATTTACATTGATTTTTTTTATGTACGTTCAATTCTCATTTTTTTTTTTTCTTCTTATTTTTTATATAGATTTTAACATCACTTCGTAACGATATTACTAATGGTGTAGGTGTGTACATAAAGAGTGAACACATTAATTCACAGTTGTGAAGTTCTGGAATTGAATTCAAGATGATGTTTTTGCGTCCTAAATTAAGTTTTTTTTTCAATTAGTTAATTTTTTATTTTTATTTATTTTATTACGTATAGTATTATTTGCTGGAACTCACAACAGCTATTTAACCGCACCCTTCTATTACGTATACTCACCAAAGAACATGCCATCCACTCCAATCAGGAAGATGAGGCTGAAGGTGGTCAGGGTGTCTCCCAGGTAGGGGTTGTCAAAGATGATGTACATGACAACCATCAGCATGATGGTCTGCATCCCCAGGAACACGAACTGGACGAACAGATGGGCGGTGGCGATCTCTATGAACTTCATTCCTGGAACAGACAAATCAGAGGATATTATTATTATTCAACACTTTATTAGATATAGATGGACATATTATGTACAATAATTATTATGGACAGTACAAATAATTATTTTAACAATGAAAAAAATGGTAACAATATATACAATAAAAGTGAAAAAGAATAGAAAAATATAAAGAAACATATGTCCTTACTAAAGGGCTAGGTTATTGCCACCGATAGAAGATAGATGATATCATTTTTTTCCCTAAATAATGTAGGTTTGGCAAAAGACACAGTGGATATTTTCTAATTTAGCTGCAGTCTTCATTTTCTACAAAAATAATAATTATGCTCTAGCGTTTAAAAACATCCAATGGATTTTGCAAATTCATATATAAGCGGCCTACAAACTGACGGTGGCGCGGCGTCATGACTGTCCATCGGCGCTTTAAAAGTTATCCGATGGGTTCTGATGTACTTGTGCACAGAACTCAAAGCTACACTTCTGAAACAAATGGCATTCTTCGTGTTTTAGTTGTTGAACTTTGGATAGTTTAAGATCAGCATTGAATCCGGCAGGTGGAGCTAAGGTCACAAACATTGATATACTCAATAGTATTCCAAAGTCCAAGGTACGGAGGACAACTAGTCCTTATGTATAATTGTCATTGTATACATAAGGACAACATGCATGACCTACCGATTAAAACATGTTGAGATAGGCAAAAAAGTAACAAAATTTAAAGGTTGAAAGTGAAGAAAAAAATTGGCATAAAAATACACCGTCCATGATGGACACATCACTTCCTTATGAATAGTTCACCAAAAGTTTCGTGTGGTATATAAAATCGACTGCCATACCAAATTTTCAGACTCTATCCCCTATTGTGATTTATATTAAATTTAGTTTATAATCAACTTACAACTATTCATTTGAAATTACTCACAAACATGTATTTAATGTAAAATGCCATTACCAATTCCCATACAAATTTTTATCTAAATGTGTACTGTTCACAAGATAGGTCAAAAATAGGTCTCGCTTGTAAGCTTTTTATTATGTCCAAGATACCCTGGTTCGAAGTTCATTAATTTAAAATGAGACCTTCTGTAACAATCTATACATGAGTACAAAATTTAGTTCAAAATCCGTTCAGTAGTTTCTGACATCATAGACAGACAGACAGACTGACCAAAGTCGCTCAAGAGATAAAAACATGTCCAAATATTAGGTAAATATTTATTTATTTATTTTAAAATTATAGTAAAGATTTTTTATTTAGAAAAACAAACACAATAATTCCGATATCTATGGACATTGGACATTAGGGTGGAGCGAAATCGCACTTTTATTTTTATTTTTTAATGGAATAGTGAAAAAAAGTTGTCTATTCGCGAGAAACTTCCGAATCTGTCATTAATTTTTTTCTAAAAAATCGGGAAGATGCGCCCCGAGCCCCGCCCACTTTTGCAAAATTGTCATTTATAGACACTTTTCCTATGAATTTTCTAATTTTTTTAGTAATACTTTTTGAAATGGAATAGTTGTAAGTGTTTACTTAATAGAATGATCCATCATTATAAAAATAAAAAATAGTCAATTTTAAATGGTAAGTCCCGCCCCAAATTTGTCCAAATCCAACAAAATTTTGTAAAATCAGCAAAAAAGACACATATCTGCCGAATTTTCTAATTTTTCTGGGACATTTTTCCGGAACAGAATAGTATTTAAATACAAAAACATACTATTCTCGTTTACTTAGATTAAAAAGTTTTATAAAATTTACACGTTAAAGTACCGCCCCGAGCTGCACCAAGGCCGCCTAATATTCTAGTAATAAATAGCTCTCTCTAGGCTCTCTATTAATGAGAATGGGCTCATGTATACTGTGGTACACTTAGATTTTTTTTTAATTTTTCCAGGGTACATTTACAGGACACAATATTACTGAAGTACTACTTTATACTCTTTTCGTACACTTGTAACAAAAATTGACTCATATATCACATTTTTAGTGTCGCCCCAAGTTGGCGAATTCATTAGTACATTTTTATATGCTACATGGGTAAAACACCCAAGTAATTACAATGAATAAGAACAATATATTGATGAACGGAACTTTTTCTTCATATTATGTATAATTAATATGAAATATAAATAGTTAATAAAGGTAGGAGGTATAAAGTTATACAAAGTAAATTTGAAAGATTACAAATTACGTATTGACATTGGAAAGTACCTTTCTTTTAAAAAAAAAACTTCAATTTTTCAAAACCGATTCGGACATTTCTAACTAAAAATTTGCTAATTTTATTTATTATTCAGGCAAAGTCCTTTTTTGTACGAAACACTGGAATCATTCTTCTGAATCCAATTTGATTCCTAATCAAACCATCTCTGTCTTCATAACCAATCACAGTGACTGTGTGTGGCAGGGCACATCTGGAATTAAGTTTTTGATGTTGTTGTTTTCAACAATGTTGGCCAGATCTTCGATACTGATGTCTCTTATTAAAGGGGGCTCAGTCACAGGAACTTCGTGCCACTATATTAAACTGCTGTAGGATGTTGCTACAGTGACTTTTCTAACATCAGGGAACCTATTTTCTTCACGTGATTTTTTAATTATTCTGTATGCAATTTCCCTTTGAACTTTGCTGTTATCTACCAGCATAATCAACAGCAAGTTTTCAGGATGCGCGTAGAAGGCGTTTTTCTGAATAACAGGATCTACTTTTTTCTTTACACTTTCATCAAGATACTTTCTTCGTTGAATAAGATCAAGCAAATGTTTGGGTCCATCGAAACAAGATGATCTATTTTTAATTGAAAACCACATTGGACCATACACCTTTAATATGAATGTAGTCAATGTACTACGAACTGTTTCTTGTTAAACGTGATAACATTTTCGAATCTTAATACACTGATATTAATTATTTCGAGAGAAAAAAAATTGCTCAAATCGTTAATCAGATAACACTCGCTGCTTTCTGTCAACTGAGTTGTGGTAGGCATAAAACCCACGGATTTCTACCAAAATCTTGTTTTATTTGTTTCTATAATTTAAGACCTTTTTGTGGCATTGATGAAGATGAATCCGGTGTTTACTACTTGGGTACAGAACTACTACTTTGGTACCAAACACGCAGGTAAAAATTACTAGTTGGGTACGGAAGATGTACTACTTGGGTACCAGATAAAAGCAGGTAAAATATTGGTACATAGAAATTAAGTATATGGGTTTTAGATTATTATGACATGTCGTTCATTGAAGGCCATGCCTCAAGAATATAGTAGGGTTAGGTAAAATACATAGAAGGCCATGCCTCAAGAATATAGTAGGGTTAGGTAAGATACATAGAAGGCCATGCCTCAAGAATATAGTAGGGTTAGGTAAGATACATAGAAGGCCATGCCTCAAGAATATGGTAGGGTTAGGTAAAATACATAGAAGGCCATGCCTCAAGAATATAGTAGAGTTAGGTAGAATACATAGAAGGCCATGCCTCAAGAATATAGTAGGGTTAGGTAAGATACATAGAAGGACATGCCTCAAGAATATAGTAGGGTTAGGTAAGATACATAGAAGGACATGCCTCAAGAATATAGGTAAGATAGTTAGGTAAGATACATAGAATGGATACATTTTTATGTACTCTTTATGTAATGAATGAAAAAACGACCCGTTACCCAAGTCGGATATCTTGTGTTTTTTCTTGTACCCAAGTAGAAGGATAAAATAAGGTCTGTACCCAAGTAGTATACAGCCGATGAATCATCATGTTTGTAAAGGATTCTATTTCTATGATGAGTCATCATAAGAAACAGAGGATAGTATACTTGAGTGTACCACAGTACATGAGCCCATCCTCAATAATAGAGAGCCTAGAGAGAGCTATTTATTACTAGAATATTAGGCGGCCTTGGTGCAGCTCGGGGCGGTACTTAACGTGTAACTTTTATAAAACTTTTTAATCTATGTAAACGAGGATAGTATGTTTTTGTATTTAAATACTATTCTGTTCCGGAAAAATGTCCCAGAAAAATTAGAAAATTCGGCAGATATGTGTCTTTTTTGCTGATTTTACAAAATTTTGTTGGATTTGGACAAATTTGGGGCGGGACTTACCATTTAAAATTGACTATTTTTTATTTTTATAATGATGGATCATTCTATTAAGTAAACACTTAAAACTATTCCATTTCAAAAAGTATTACTAAAAAAATTGGAAAATTCATAGGAAAAGTGTCTATAAATGACAATTTTGCAAAAGTGGGCGGGGCTCGGGGCGCATCTTCCCGATTTTTTAGAAAAAAATTAATGACAGTTTCGGAAGTTTCTCACGAATAGACAACTTTTTTTCACTATTCCATTAAAAAGTAGAAACATCGCTCCACCCTATTGGACATACTCGAAATTAAATCTGATAAAAAAAAATCACAAGAGGAAATTGCAATGAAGCAAATCCAAATAAATTCTGCAGACTTGTAATTTTATTTAAGAAATAACGTGCATTATTATTGCTATTATTACTAGCAGGTATTAGGTATGCATATTATTATTTTAGCAAAGTGGGTCAAGTTTAAAATCTAAATTTGATCGCGGAGATGTTATAATGATATTGAATTGGTATGATTGAGAATGAGATACGAAAGTTTTGCTAGAGGTACCAAAACATACAGAGTGTTCGATTTTATTGTTCATGTAGAGAATCTATAATCAGTTTCCCAGTTTTAACCGTTCAAAAGTTAATCAGCTGTTACTGCACTTTATGAACACACTGTATGTGTTCTATGAAAACCACACGACTACCAGGCGTAGGTATCCGCTGATTCGAATCCCACCCAGTGCATGAATTTTTCCTCATTAATTTGAGTTTGTGACAACATAATAATAAGACTCTAAGGGGGTGGTAGAAAATGCATTGAGAGAGTTTAATGTTATCGAAAAATGTATGATAATTTACCCCCCATAAAATCTACGAATCCATGAATTTTTTTAATCTAAAAAGTAGTTTTTGGAGTCGCCAGTGGCAAAATTTGACTAGCGGCGGGTTGGACTAATAAGGCCATCTGACCAGGATTTTGTCCCGGAAAAAACGTCTGACCTTGAAATTTTTGGATTCAGGGGAACACTCTCTTTCATTTGGTATTAGTTTCGTCTTTGTATGATTATGACGTAAGAATGGGTCCCTCCGGAATGATTTTATTGCCGTCTGAATCGGCACTGAACCCTGGGGACCTGTCTTCGTAACATGACACTGGTTTCATTCATGTACTCGATGACGTAATAATTGGGCCCATTTTACACTTCTCATACACCACGAGTTAACACCCCAGCTAGGCCAGGCACACTGTGCTTTTCTGAGTTTCTAGGTCATTATGCATCATACCTAGGGGCTTCAAATTTTGTACTTTATGACGTAAGATATCAAGGTCTAGCTCCCACTAATGCAGCCTACAATCCAACTTAAAGTATTATGCATTCTATAGTTACAAACATACAGTATGTAACTAAAAGCGTTGGAAATGAGTCCTTTCGTCCATCCATACTGCAGACAATCCTTCCACCAACTTAAAATAAGTATTTCCATATTGCGGACTCGGAAATCTCGGAATTACCTGTTTTAATTATCTTATCTAATATAGTTACATTCTGTATATGAATGCTTATGGCACAGATGGTTAGGACCTGTCCATTTGAGCAGGTAATGGAGTCATGTTATTCAGCACAGGTCTTCGAATTCTCTCCAATGGACTTTCCTCCTTGAACAGTGCAAGGTCCGTATAAAAATCCAGCGATACATAAAATAGGTATGCCATCAATGTATACATGTATGTATTTGTATTTATATTATATTGTTCCTTTTTAAGCCAGCCTCTGTGGCGTAGTCCAGAGATCCCGAGTTCGACTCCCGGTTGGGGCAGACTTTTCCAAGAAACTTATGTTCTCTCCAAACACGTGAGGCTGGCATTTCCGGTCCTACACAGGCTCGGTGAGATTTATGTGGGTAGCTGGTACGATTCCCAGCGAATGGAGGGTAAAAGCCCCGTCCTGACTACTTCAAATCAGGACGTTAGACCAAATAGAATCAACTGGTCACAATAGATCTAAATAGAGGTCGGTGTGATAATTGGTGCTTCTCTTGTGGAACTCCAACCAGTCTATAATAATATTGTTCCTTATATAACGACCAAGTTGTGGGATATACCCACTTATTTGTAAACAAAACATTTATTTAATGAGCTATTGAACATGTGGGAAATTATATCTAGAACAGAAATTCTTATCGATAGACCTACGTTTGTAGGAAAAATTCCAATGGATGGGCAAGGTATAAAATTAATAATTCTTTAGTATTTACCGCCGCACCGTACCTCCCATTCTCTACATTTTCATTCAATACCGAGCATTGGTACTCAAGTGGTTATGTCGCTAGTCTGGTAATTCAGGTAGCGTAGGGATCCTACACATACACAGACGCACACACCCCTATACATGCACACCATATAATTACAGGGACCGGAATTTCACGCAGCTACAGAGACCCGATTTTTTTTAATAGTTTGGTATTTCTTTTTACATAAATGAAGACGTTGACTGTTTTCATTTAAAAAAATATATTTTTCAATTTTTTTTTTCAATTATTTTCCAACGAAATTAAGCATTTTCTAAAAATGTACTTTAAAAAATGTACTAACAGCGGACAGTATGGAATCAGTGTCTTTTTAGTACAAAGAGTGAAAAGGTCATTGCATGTTGCATACTCGTAGAGATGCCATGTTATATATGAGTAGGTATTCATGTTTAGAATGAATCATTAAGCCGTGTTTATTTTCTATAACTAGACTAGAGTTTACATCAACTGTATGGTTATATCAGGATGGGATTTTTACCCTCCATTTGCAGCAAACTCACAAACCAGATACTCAAAATAACCTCAACCAGCCTGAGTGAGGCCGGGAATAGCCAGCATCACGAGAATTCGAATTTGAATGGTCACCAATCCAACTCCTTATCTCGCTGGATGTTGCTTAACTTCGGTTACAGAACGAGAACCGGTGCTACTAGGGTGTACCTTTGATCTTGCGAGATACTTATTTCGACTCGAGAATCAATCATGTAGCGCTCGCTAGGCTGATTTCTTTCTACCTCTGAAAGGCACCGCCAGGCGGGCCCGCTCAGGGGCGGCGATCAAAGTTGGCCAAAAAATGTGTTCGAAATTTAAAATTGATTTTCGATTCGTATTCTACGAAAAATTTAAAAGACTCCTTCAACTGTAGCGTGCGCCGTGCTATATTAAATGCTGTACTATTTTTCATGTTTGTTTAAAAATGTATAGAACTTCTCACTTTTACATCTTTTTACACTGTAATGAAATCGAAATGTAAAATCTTTATCTAAACTTTTGAAACGTGGCTGGACATGGTCATTTTATTCCAACTCACAACCCTCTACACAATTATTGGTGTTTCATATAGCTTCGTTTAGCGGGTGTTCCGCCCGAAAGCGGCGCCAGGCAGTTTCGGCCTTACGGTAGGAGTTACAAAACTTTACCGGGAATCAAAAGTGTTTGTCTCGGAGGGCTTACACTTTTTTTTACCTTTGAACGGCACCACCGGGAGGGTGGGGGTGCCGTTGCCGAAAATTATGTTCGAATTTTAAAATTAACATTTGATTCGTATTCTACAAATAATTTAAAGTAATTGGCCAACTATTGGTTTATTTCTATCTTGCTCCGTTCGGCGCGTATACCGCCCGAAAGCGGCGCCAGGTAGATGGGGTCTTTCGTTAGGAGATACAAAAAAAATAATCCTGGAATCAAAAGTGTTCGTCTCGGCGGGCTGACACTTTTCCACCTTTGAACTGGGTTGCATACGGCTTTAGGCTTAAGTATGGTCTGTTGAATACATAAGATAATAAAGAATAATTATCCAAAAGCATAATCAAATTAAATACAATATGCTGCCACAGTAGGAATCAAACCTACAACCCTTTGGTTTGGGGTTGAAAAGTTTGCTAGCTTTCAACTAGCAATAAATAGTCTGGTGGTACCTACAACTTGATATGGACGAATTTCAATACATCGCTGAGGCCGCTTACATACGAGTATTTTAATAACATGGTAGGATTATTATTCTATGTCGTACCGGGTACCGGGGCTACCCTAGGGCTTCGTTGTGTTCGCGCACTTGGGTCTAGGATATAGGGTGTTCCGTTGTGATACCCTACTTAGGCAGAATGAAAGTTGTCACTCCCGATCGTACTCACCCAGCCCTAGCAGAGTCGGGAATTCGCTATAGTCAATATTAACATACTGAAACACATTAATTATGGCCTGGGTAAAACCACTACTAAATGTGAAAATTATTATTCGTACTGATATTTCTGATTATCCCAGATGAGTTTAGTGTACATTATCTACTGAACCCAGTCCCATTATTAAAGTGCGAGAAGCATCATAATCATGAATGAGAAATGTTGCACATCTACAAAAAAATACTATTTCCACAACTTCGAATTTCCAGAAAGAGAAAAATAATAATTTCACCTAATGTAGGTCTACAGAGTATGTGACCCACTTGGAGAACCGAAAATAAATGGAATATAACTAGAACAAAACAGAAAGGACTCTAGTCCATTGAACCAAAACCGGAATTTTCAACACATCATAATCTTGTAGACCTTTGTTAGCAATAGGTAATGAGAACACAGATACCCTTGAAGTTAAAACTCAAACTGGTTTCTAGTTTCTATGTTAGATAAGAACTGTGAATTTCTTCTTGAGAATAACCGAAATTCGGATTAAAACCAGTTGCATAATTTAAACGCGGTGTTTACACTGACCTTACTTACTGCATTATAATAGACAGTAGTTAATAATGTCCATTACGAACTTTTGACTTATCCACAAGTGAATAATTGTCAATCGTCCGCTAGTAGTCAAGTGGTTAACGCGCTGGTCTAGTAATCCAGGTTGCTTAGGGATCCGTTGGATCGAATCCCACCCAGTGTATGAATTTTTCCTCATTTGAGTTTGTGACCACATAATAATAAGGTTCTGAGGTTAGGTGGTAGAAAATGCTGTGAGCATTAACCTCGCCTGGTTAGCTTTTTAGCTAACCCGTGATTAGCTTCCACAAAAGAGTATTATTATTATTATCACGATAGGGATACCCAGCATAATAGAGTCGGGAATAGCCAGCAGAATGTCCATTCTCACAATAAGGAAATTGGTGGTTTCGATATCAACCATCTCTTGACGTTCTGGTGACTATTCCCGACCAATTATGGACACATTAGTTCCTCGTGATTGGTTCACATTGTATACACGAGGCAATTTTGAAATTTTATACTTTTGTTTATATTCCTATTTTCATAAAAAATACCGAGACACCTAAAATGTTAACGTTTGATGCCTTGGTGTTTCAAACACCCGCACCCACCGTCTTACCCTACTTGATACCCGAGGTACGGCCTTCTATGTATTTCCCCTTCGTACTTTACACACGTGGCCTTAATTCTGTTTTTAATAGTCCTCCTCCATACCTGAGACATTGCGAAGTATGTGTTTTTCTAACCTTATGGCCGTGTATATTTCCTAGTCCTACTGTATGACACTAATATTTAGCATACGTCTTACTCAATAACGCATGCAAAAAATAAATGTTATAACATCGATCTAGTCCTAGGGATTTGAACTTGATCCATACTATATGAGATATACCTGCAATACTCTGACGCAAGCTTGTGTCGAAACATTTTTGACCGAAACTAGGTAAAATTTCTATCATTTAGGTATTAAATGAAATAAATTTTACGGCTGACTTTTTTTATGGTTCCTTTAAACCCATCATTTTGAAATAACCACAAGAAATAACCACAATTTGGTTATATTTATTTGAAACCTACCTAATCATTGTTCTATCAAACACATTGGCTGAGGTTTAAGTGCGCCCCATACAAATAAAAGACATAAATATTGTCTGAAATAGGTTTGGGTGCTATGAAACAATATATGGAAGTGACGGAAGGTAAGAAGTGTCGTGAAATACATACACAGAAATTGTTTATTCGTAATAATATAGTTGGGACGTTTTATTGATAATTTAGATCGTAAGAATAGTCCACTTGGTAGGTTTTGGTAGACTTTTATAGACTGGTATGAAAATGGTTGTGAATGCCTTTAGGAAAACTTCCTAAAGGCAGAGAAGTATATGGCCTTCGATCCATTCGTGAATATTGAAGATATCAAACACCTCGGCCGAGGTGTGAAGAACGCCTATACCAAGAAAGAGACAGACCGGCAGAGTGTAAGGTTACGGAAAACATAGTTCCCATGCATTTCATGTTCTTTCAGCCAGCGAAAAGTGCAACATGAATTTCAAAAATTGTGATTTTTATTGCAGAAATGGACTCTACGTTGAAAAATAAGTTGATTTGACTTTTTGTTTGACTTCCTAGGCCAACGGGAACCCTATTTTCGAGATCCCCCATCAATCGTGAAAGACATGAAAGATTCATAAAAAAAAAAAATCTGTTCTTTTTTTTTTTCATACGGATCCTTTGAGACCCGACTTAGTGTCCTTAACTTGGTATTGAAGATTAAGTGAGTTGTCTATAGTGATCAAGATATAATGAAGATGAGCCCAGACCAAAAAAAATTCTAAATTATAATCGGGCGGCCCATTTGGGCGGCCTCGGGTTTTGGGAGCCCAAATCGGGAATTGAAGGATAAAACTATTCTTAAGTGGTATCAAATGAAAGATCTTGATGAGCAGATACCTAATTTATTGGTTTTATTCCTTCATCCGGTCCACTGGGTGGCACCTGGTGGCCTTTTCATTCTCTTTGGCGAGTAGGTACCTTCGAATCCTTAGCACAGTGGTCAGATCTTGACCAGTATGTATTTTTCGAGATGACCTCGCTCTCTCTTTGCAAAACTTTAATGTTTAAGTTTCCAAGTATTAATTTAGTTAGATCATTTTCTGTCCTCGTTTTTAGAAGACAACTTTGTCTATTGGTAGCATACTCGACATGAAACCCAGTCAGCGCGGGTTCGAATCCTGGCGGGGACGAAATCTTTTAGCTTTATTTTTTCAATTTGGGCTTAACGTTGTTCTGTTTTTCCGCTCTTTATATTTAATCTTGATGACGACCCTATTACCCTCGCGAGGAAAATTGTAGTAGTTGTAGAATTGGGCAATGACCTGTGGTGCGGCATTACGAAATTGTTTTTTAACAATCATGGTTGAATGGAGGTAAAATATGATGAATTAGCTCTCGTAATGTCGATGCTACTCACTAAATGTTGTGACAAAGTAGTGCCCTTGGCTAAGTGGGTAGCGTACTAGTCAGCCTGACTTGGGTTCGATCCCCATCAGGGCAGTTTTTTTTTTTTCTCTGTCCATGTATGTCCAGGGTACACTCATACCTCGTGAGGTCTTGATAAGGGACGTCATCGAGTTATCTCCCGACCAAAAATTTGGTTAGGTAGGTACCACGAGTTCACTCCCGCTCAGGATTTTATCAACACCGAATTCTCTCCCGTCGATTGCATTTTTAACTGAGTTTATACCTACATAGTTTAGGCCTAGCATAAATTATATAATAGAAATACCTAATAGGCTTTCTATGTATTTTACCTAACCCTACTATGAACCCGAGGCATTGCCTTCTATGTATTATCCCTAAACCTACTATATTCCTGAGGCATGGCCTTCTATGTATTTTACCTAACTCTACTATACACTCAAGATTCTATACCTTTTATTAGGTAGACATTTTAAAGATTTCCATATAAAAAGATGAAAAGATGATTCTTATATAAAATACGTTCATGCCTCAATACACTAAGGCCATGGTTCAATACACTACGGTTTCATGCCTCAATACACTACGGCCATGCCTCAATACACTACGTTCATGCCTCAATACACTACGGCCATGCCTCAATACACTACGTTCATGCCTCAATACACTGCGTTCATGCCTCAATACACTACGGCCATGCCTCAATACACTACGGTCATCGGTCATGCCTCAATACACTACGTTCATGCCTCAATACACTACGTTCATGCCTCAATACACTACGGCCATGCCTCAATACACTACGGCCATGCCTCAATACACTACGGCCATGCCTCAATACACTACGGCCATGCCTCAATACACTACGGTCATGCCTCAATACACTACGTTCATGCCTCAATACACTACGGCATGCCTCAATACACTACGTTCATGCCTTCAATACACTACGTTCATGCCTCAATACATTACGGCCATGCCTCAATACACTACGTTCATGCCTCAATACACTACGGCCATGCCTCAATACACTACGTTCATGTCTCAATACAGTACGGTCATGCTTCAATACACTACGGTCATGCCTCAATAACTACGGTCATGCCTCAATACACTACGCCATGCCTCTATACACTACGGTCATGCCTCAATACACTACGGCCATGCCTCTATACACTACGGTCATGCCTCAATACACTACGGCCATGCCTCGGTCCGCAAAGCAGGCGACAGCCCCCTAGTCTGACCATAAGTAAAAACCGTGAATTGGGCGATTTAACGATTTAATAACATATAATAAACTGCGATGTGCAATGAGCGCACCCATCAGTTCGAGTCGCGGGAAAGTTATATTTTTAGGGTACCTACACTATTATTTTTGAAAATATCATATCACAAGTTATGCCACAGAGGCATTTATACAACGAACGTAAACAGTTGCCCCGTAAGAGCAATATAAGCAAGCGTCAGAAAAGACATGGAATTCAATTTTAGAGTCAGGTGTAGTGTAATATTACGTAATAATCTGGGTAGTTCATAAGTTGAAATCTTTTGTAAGTCGTCAACTATCTCTAAGAAAATTCTAGTGTCTTTATCAGTAAGTACTGTGTCCCAATCTTTGTTTTGTGTCCAAGATCATAAAATGAACTCTCGTTTAGTTACTTTGGCCTCAGGATTAACTTTTAAGTTAATATGCTTCAAGCTAATAGAGTCAGTATCTATATGCCAGTGAATACCCAACACATTTTGGACGGGTTGAACACTTTTTATTTTAAGATAAGATTTATTTATTGGTGTACATCAAATTTACAATTTGTTTACACAAGTCAAATACATATACAGAAATGGGGCAGGGGAAGGAAAAGACATAATAGAACTTAAGAAGTAACAAACTAAGTAAATTGTAAGCTGGACCATATCACTCAAACTACAACTCAAAAATTCTTCTAAGGAATAAAAAGCCTCCTTTTTTATTTCGTCAGGAAGAGAATCGAACTTAGGACTCTTAGGGTGGAATTAATAGACGCTTTTGTAATACCTCTGTGGCGCTAAGTCACGGATTGCGTATTGTGTAATATGGGGAAAATTGACGTTTTGACGTTCAGACTTCAGTGATTGATGTCTATTAATTTCGCCCTTACAGTTAGTCGACCATGCGCGCAGATTTAGCGAAGCATCATGAAAAATATCACAAGATTTAATTTTTTTTAAGGCAATATCGTCATCAGTAACTGCTGGATTATCTTTAATGCCTAGCGTCTCTAGATCCCAGAATAATCTCAAATCATGTTCTTGAGTTAAAGGTCTGATTTCTGATAGTTGAGCGGTCTGTCTTTTATCTCTTCAAAAACAAATGGGATCTTGAGGTCGTTGTGGATTGTTTTATTCGTTGTGGATTGTTTTTTTACAAGTTTAAACAAGGTACTAACTTGTGATCCACACTGAATGAAAAAATACCTGAATCATATTTTTTCAAATGGCCCAAGTGATGGATTTTTTTTGATCCCTTCGCACGTAAAATGACCTTTTCTAATGAGATTTTGGCTCATCTGATGAACTCCGTCGCTTCGTAAAGATTAATAATAATAGGGAATATCTCAGAGTTGAATTTGTACAGACAAGCTGGGGTAATCTAGTGCGAGTAGTCTCTAGATGCCTCAGTGTCTAGCTGTCTACTGCTGGTATCATCCCTGGATCAGACTACTCGTCTACAGTTGTAGGTACGAGTAGGAATGTTACGCGGGCCAGGCTACTTGTCTAAAATCAGTCCGAGAGTCATTTTATTTGGCAATAGGTGAGTTCGGTGCGAAGATTACCCGCACCTTTTTCGCATGTATGAATTCGGTGCCGCCTAAAAAAGGTGATGTACGAGTTCGGTGCGGTCTTAATGACTTATAAATTGATTTTTTGTTTATAATGTACTAGTTGCTTGTTAACATTCATCCTGCTGTTATTAAGTTAGTAGATTATTTTGTAGATAGTTACATTCAGCAAGACTGTCCATTTCCTCCTTGAAGGCCATGCCTTGGGTTTATAGTAGGGTTAGATAAAATACAATGAAGGCCATGCCTTGAGTTTATAGTAGGTTTAGGTAAAATACAATGAAGGCCATGCCTTGGGTTTATAGTAGGGTTAAGTAAAATACAATGACGGCCATGCCTTGGGTTTATAGTAGGGTTAGGAAAAATACAATGAAGGCCATGCCTTGGGTTTATAGTAGGGTTAGATAAAATACAATGAAGGCCATGCCTTGGGTTTATAGTAGGGTTAGGTAAAATACAATGACTTAATGACTTATAAATTGATTTTTTGTTTATAATGTACTAGTTGCTTGTTAACATTCATCCTGCTGTTATTAAGTTAGTAGATTATTTTGTAGATAGTTACATTCAGCAAGACTGTCCATTTCCTCCTTGAAGGCCATGCCTTGGGTTTATAGTAGGGTTAGATAAAATACAATGAAGGCCATGCCTTGAGTTTATAGTAGGTTTAGGTAAAATACAATGAAGGCCATGCCTTGGGTTTATAGTAGGGTTAAGTAAAATACAATGACGGCCATGCCTTGGGTTTATAGTAGGGTTAGGAAAAATACAATGAAGGCCATGCCTTGGGTTTATAGTAGGGTTAGATAAAATACAATGAAGGCCATGCCTTGGGTTTATAGTAGGGTTAGGTAAAATACAATGACGGCCATGCCTCGGTTTATTAATTGAAGGCCATGCCTATAAGGAAAAAAATACTATAATTACCTGATCATCAGGGCAAGTACCAGGGCACCGAATTCATACATGACCTTTTTTAGGCGGCACCGAATTCATACATGACCTTTTTTAGGCGGCACCGAATTCATACATGACCTTTTTTAGGCGGCACCGAATTCATACATGACCTTTTTTAGGCGGCACTGAACTCATACATTTTTTTATTTTCCGCACCGAACTCATACATAGCCTTTTATTTCGATAAAGGTTGATAGGATTAAATCTATAAGTATTAGGTACCAAATGAACGGTTGCGAGACTTGTTTCAAAATACATGGCGCAAATAACCGTAGGTTCACTGCGGTTATTTCAACCATTTGGAAAGAGCATTTTTAAATAATGTACCTAATTATAACAAAGGTAGTATAATAATATAATATATTATATTATTTTTAGGGTGTAATTCCGACTGTAGTAGGAAAGAATACAATGGTCTATAGCAAGGGTCTGAATTTTTGAGTTGTGATCATGTAGTTGAATGCAACGTTAAACCCAATTTTTTTACTATTATTATTATTAAAAATAATAATAATAATAAAATAAAATAAATCCAACGGGGTACAAGCTTGCAATGCAAGGATTATTGTGTATAATACCAGGACGGTTGCAATACTTTAACAGTGATATTGTAAACTTGTATTTGGAGACTGGCATCTCCACGGCCCTAGTCCACCTGAGCTGATGGTGTAAAACTGTAAAAGCATACTTAAAGCATTAAGTCTGTATTTTAAAGTTTTGCACTAATGGATAAAATCTAAGAAAAAAATAAATGAGGAAAATCCAAGCATGGGGTGGGATTCGATCCACGAATCACGGATCCCCACGCGCTGTATTTTTTACATTACAGATACGGCGCGCCGTAACCACATCAACTACTAATGCTGCATGATTTTTAAATTATACCTTATAAATACCTCATTTGTACATAAATGTACTACAGTAAACTTTGCCTATAACGACGGTCAAGGGACCGGGAACTTTTCGTCGTTATAGGCGAATGTCGTTTTAACCTAATGTACTTATGTAGTTGCATATTCATTTTATGTGGGGGTAAAATTGTCAATACAAAGGTACATTTTAACAAGGTAATGGTTATACCGTCACAATGTAGCGTGGTACTTCAATCTTTTATGTTCACACCAGATTTTTTTACCCTTCATGTTACTCAAAAAATATTTTCGTTTTCGTTAATATTCGAGGCAGATACGTTGGTGGTACCATAATAAAAAAAAGTTTATTAAAAAAAAAAAAGTTATCATATTTGTGTTAATCACTTTCGTGATATCACAACTACTCAAACTCGCTTACTAAATCCACGCTGAAACCGGGACTTGAACCACCGACCTCCAGGTTACAAGTCCGCTGCCTTATCGATCAAGCCACTGAGGTCGGTCAAAAAAACATATATCAATAATGGAAATCCGCTCAATTTCTATCGCCAAGTGTAATACGATTTAAACCAATCACGAGGAAGTATTGTGTCCATAATTGGCAGTGTATTTTATTTATGTTTTTATGAATCATGTAAATTGAAAAAAAAAGTTTATAAAAAAAATCAAAGATTTTTTGTCACCTACTTGGCTTATACCAAATCGACAGGACACCAAGACATTAAAATCAAAAGAGAAATTTTCTAGGTACTTCTTAAACAACGATGTAGGATCTTTGAATGACACTTTTTTCCACGAGTAGTGACCAAGTAATTGTGCAAGATTTCTTTTTATTTCATCAGAAATGAATTCGATGGGTAACGGACTCCTCCCTCTAGCCTTTCTTCTATCTATAGGTATTAAGTATTCAATAGTTGGTAACAAACCATAGTGAAAGATACGAGAATCTGTAGCCACCTTAGTCGAGAGGGCACAGCGCTAGGCTTGCACGTACGGTGACCTGGGTTCGAATCCCAGAGTAGTCGGAATTTTTGGACTGTCTCATGAATGTTACTCATACCTCGTGACGGGGTCGACTCATACCTCGTGAGGAAAAATTAGTTGTTACTTTAATGTGAGCAGCAACCAGTGGCGGAAAAGGCAAAAACATTACGGCAAAAGAAAAATACTTGGATTTATTAAAAGAAACATACACATTTATTTATTCTATGATTTTTATTAAATAAGATAGGAAAAGAGGAATTTTTTGGAGTCGACAACTTTGATTCCAGAAAACTGTTCTTTTTTTGTATTTCTACCGTAAGGCCCCAGCTGCCTGTCGGGCGAGATATCCGTCGAACAGAGCAAGATAGAAGAAAGTTAATAATCGGAGTAGCTAATATTTTACTTCTGATAAATTTCTAATATTAGAAATGGGAAGTGTTCTACTGTGTTCTTTTTTTACATACATATATATCATCTTTAAATTTGGAACATATTTTTCGGCTAACTTTGATCGCCAACCCTAGGCGACCCCGCCGCTTTCAAAGGTGAAAAAGTGTCTGCCTGCCGATACGAACACTTTTGACTCCTATCATAAAACTAACTTGTTACTAATCCTAGATACTCAATATTATGTATTCGTATGTTTTGTATTTCTGTATCCATGAGACCTGTGGTATCTATTGATGACTCACACTCGAGAGGTTTATCAGTTCATGAGTGCCTTTCTCGTTTTCAACAAGAGATTCTATGAATCATTGAACGATGCCAAAACAATGGCTTTTTAAGACAAATATAAAAACCGGTGATAGAGCAGTACCCTTTGAATTGCTTCTTTTTTTTTGTCTTCTTATTACTTTCCTTATCCTATGATAAGGAAAGTATTGTATTCGTCGAAAATTTGACCTATTTTTTTTCACATTTCTGGACGAATCAGCCTCAGTATATCTAAGAAGATGTTTTCAGCCATTTGTTCCGCGCGTCCGCTTTGACTAACTTTTATTATTATTTATCCTAGATTGAGGTTGTGACATATCAAATTTATTGATTATGAAGTGTTGATTACGAATTGGGCATTGATTTTTAGCTATCTGTTACCGTTGAGTCACCAGTGGCTGAACTCGACTTCTTTTTGGGGGACAAGGGAAGTCGTGTGATGTTAACTCCAGAATTTGTTCGAATAGAAATAAATTTTTGCTTGTTACTTCAGAGAAATTTAGTAATCGGATTCACGAGGAAGTATGGAGTCCATAATTGGCAGAGTAATTTTTGCTGTTTTAGCTAAAAGTAGTGTTTTGAAAACCTGTAAAATCGAGTGATTGATAAATCTATGTTGTATATACTTTACCTTGACAATTCTTTTAGTTTCTTAAATTACCCATGTAATGAAACATAAATAATTATATAAGTAACAAAAAAGATTCCGAAATTTAGTCGATTTGGAGCTATTACCTTGTTTCTTGTAATTGAAATAGTGCCAAGTGTAAAACATGTGATTCCCTACTCAAGACCCTAGGACCTAGGAAAATCTACGAAAGGATTACATACACATCTTTGCACAAAACACAAGAAAAATGATCTCAGACCATCAACATCAACGAGTCAATTGGTGGAGAAATCTGCGGCTCATGAACCTCAACAATAGAGAAAAAGAAGATTACGCTTTCACAAGCAGAAGCTCAATTTCAGGTGACACCGTCAATGATGTTTTGGCGAGAATGACAGAGCTTGATGGTGTAGTTGGTCAAGTCAAACGATCCGACAGAGCTTCTCCGAGCTTCGTGTATGAATAGAACTTCTTCTTCTTTCACTTTGTCTTTCCTAATCCTACTTGGGGTCGGCATTGTTCAACCTCATTTTTGAGGTTGGTTGTGGCAAATGTTTTACGGCTAGATGACCTTCCTAACACCAACGATTCTATTTGATTTTTCGCTGGGAATCGTACCTGCTACCCACATTAAACTTAGCCAGCCTGGGTAGGGCCGGCATTGCCAGGCTCATGTGTTTGGGGGAACAGAATTTTCTTTGTGAAAAGTCTGCTCCGACCGGGAATTGAACTCAGAATCTCTGTACTACGGGCAGTAGTCACAACCGTTACGCCACGGAAGCTGGCGTATATAAATAGAACTTGATCTACCCATTTATTGTTATTATTTTTATACTAAATTTGTACATTGTTAATAGAATGTTGAAAGAAGTAATTCATAAACCATTTTTATTTATTGAAAAACACAAAAAAATGTTTGTTTTTTTGTAGTATGTGTAGGATGAGAGAAAATACACGTTCAAATTTTCAGAAATGGAACTGATTTATTCATGGATCAAGCTGCCAGTCCATAAGGGAAATACATAAATCGTGGATGAACAAACTACAAGATCTAACAGTTTGCCTTTATCATAGGTATTTTAAAGCGCTATCAAATCCTGTTATCCCGAGATCGCTAATTTTCAATTCCGATTTTTCGGGATTGAAACAGTCCCAGGATTGTAAACCATAAATACGAATCAAATGTCAATTTTAAAGTTCGAAAATAATTTTTGGCCAACCGTGATTGCCGCCCCTTGCGGTCTCCGCCCAAGACAACTCCTTTTGGATTCCAGGATTTTTTTTTATCTCCTACCGTAAAGGTAGGATCACACTATATGGCACAGATGCCATATTTTCTATGGCGAGAAAGAAAAACGAATGGCACATATAATATATGACACTTATACAATGCCATATAATATGGCAAAAAAACTCTATGGCATTGTATGTCTTCCCCCTTGCCATAGACAAGCCTGCCAGTCGTCACCATATCATATTGTAGACCATGTGTGTGATGAAGCACTCACACGAATGCCATAGATCCTGCCATACGTCTATGGCACCATAGAAAAAACTTGTCGCCATAGACAAATTTAGTTTATGGTCATGTAAACAAAGACCGATCACACGCTATGGCAAGGGAGATTGGCATATTATATGTCGCTCTGCCATATCGTGTGATCCTACCTTAAGGCCGCAACTACCTTGTGACGCTATCGGGCGGAATGCCCGCCGGACGGAGCAAAAAAAACGAATAGGATACCTTTAAAAAAATTGTAGTATTGAGTCAATTTCAAATTTTAAATATAATTTTCGGCCATCCCTACATTCGCTGGGAATCGTACCAGCTACCCACATTAACCTCACCCAGCCGGAAATGCTACCCTCACATGAACGGAGGGAACAGAATTTTCTGTGTGAAAAATCTGCTCCAACCGGGGATCGAACTCAGGATCTCTGGACTCGGGCAGTAGTCACAACCGTTACGCCACGGAGGCTGGCGTAACGCTTGTGACTGGCATACAACCACACAACTTCTTAATAATTAATTATTAATACATGTACATATTTATATAGACCGACGAGTGAGCAAGAAGATTTGCGTGAAACGACAAGAAGACTTCAAGAAGACATATTTGAAAGGAGATGACGAATGAACAAATTATTCGACCAACTGTGATTTCCGCCCCTCGGCGGCTCCTCCGACCCGGGGATAGGGCCGCAACTAGCTCGCGACGCTTTCAGGCGGAAGAACCGCCGAACGGAGCAAGATAGAAAAAGCTAATAGTCGGAAAATCCCTTTGAATTTTTTTGTAGAGTAAAAAATCAAATTTAATGTCGATTTTCCCCTATATCATCACCCTGGACAATGTGTATCCCTATTGTTCACTATGACCTACGAAAACTAGACAAAAATATTGCTTTCCCTCAAGAAAAATTACACGCTTACTACTCCGTCATAGATAAAATATCTGACTATTATTTATTGTTTACCGATGAATAAAAAAATGCAAATCATGTGTCAGCCGCTTTTTTTGTAATGAAAACTACAACTTTAGTATGAAACTAAATCCCTTATGTTGTATTAGCAATGCCGACCTTACAGCTAAACTGTATGCAATACACTTTATTATACATGACGTATCTTCATGTTCACAAATAACAATCGAAAAATTTCTAATCTGTTCTGACTCATTGAGTGCCATTCAGTCGTTACAAAATTTTCCCTCCTCTAACTCCAAAGCACAAGAAATTATAATATAATAATATCTATCCTCCACAATAATACGTAAACATAAATTACAAGCAGTCACCGTGGCAGAGTGAGTTAGCGCGCTAGGCATTGCATGCTTGGTGACCTGGGTTCGATTCCCAGCGGGACAGGAATTTTTCTGCTCTGTACTTGGATTTTCGGGGTCTACTTATACATCGTGAGGAAAAATGAGTAGTTACTTGTGTGAGTAACGACCAGTAGCGGCATTACCAGAGTAAAAAGAAATTAATGTAAGTAATAGAATTCGAAAAGTACAGGAGGCTCTTAGTATTGCTGTGCTACCCACAAAAATTGTGAAGAGGCCTTGTGCTTCACCACAAACGAAATCATACATACAACATAAATTCCATCTAGAATTCTTATGGATCCCCTCACACAGACCAACTCGAAAAAGAAGGGATTGAATAGTACCTATAACATCCCGCTGATTAATAGAATACCGATCCATGATTACAAGAATGTTGTGAATGGCACAATGGCATGATGAATGGAAAAATTTAACTGAAAACAAATTGCGAGAAATAAAGCCTGAGAACAATCCTTGGCACCCCCCTTTCTACATGAAAAGGATCGAGCAGGTCTCTCTCACACGTCTCCGCATTAGACACACTACCGCAGTCTACCGCACCCATTGTTATCTAATAAAAAAGAACCCTCCCCCTTTCTGCAAAGTTTGTTCATGTAGATTAACAGTAAAACACATCCTAAGAGATAGTATTAAGTACCAAACGTTAAGAGACCCAGATGATTTAATATCTTGCTCAATTGAAAATGAAAGTGCCATTATTATTATTATTATACAACTCTCTATTAGATACAAAAGGACATTATGTACAATTGTACATACAAATAATAATTTTAACAGTGAAAAAATGAAGGAAAAAAAGCAATATATACAATAAAAATGAAAAAGAATAGAAAATATTTGAAAACATATGTCCTAACTAAAGGGTGGGGTTATTGCCTATGGCAATCTCTTCAACCCAACCCTTATGCCATCTTAACTAGATTAATAATGTAATTTTTTTATAGTGTAGAAATATAACATCACTAATGTTGGCACACTTTAATAAATTTCACAATTTTTTTTTCGATTTATGAACATTTTTTTTTTTACCAACTGTGATTGCCGCCCTGGGCGTCTCCGCCCACCCGGGGGTGCCGTTTAAGGGTGGAAATTATCCGCCAAACGGAGCAAGATAGAAAAAAACCAATAGTCGGAAAATCCCTTTAATTTTTTTGAAGAACAAAAATCAAATGTCGATATTTATATATGAACATATTTTTCGACCAACTGTGATTGCCGCCCCTGGGCGTCTCCGCCCACCCGGGGGTGTCGTTTTAGGGTGGAAAAGTGTCAGCTCGCAGAGACAAATTCTTTTGATTCCAAGAATTTTTTTCTTAATTCTTAGTGTAAGGCCGCAACGACCTGGCGACGCTTCCGGGCGGAATATCCGCCGAACGGAGCAAGATAGAAAAAAACCAATAGTCGGAAAATCCCTTTAAATTTTTCGTAGAACAAAAATCAAATGTCGATAATAATATATGAACATATTTTTCGACCAACTTTGATTGCCGCCCCTGGGTGTCTCCGCCCACCCGGGGGTGTCGTTTTAGGGTGGAAAAGTGTCAGCTCGCAGAGACAAATTCTTTTGATTCCTAGAATTTTTTTCTTAATTCTTACTGTAATGCCGCAACGACCTGGCGACGCTTCCAGGCGGAATATCCGCCGAACGGAGCAAGATAGAAGAAAACCAATACCTAGTCGGAAATATTATCAACCGAGCGACCCCTAAATTAATACATGTAAATAGACCGACGAGTGAGCTAGAAGATTAGCGTGAAGTTCTTGGACGACATATTTGAAAAAAGCCCCTTCAAAAATAAATTTAAAGAAAAGAAGATAAAAACAATACTTCCGATTTCTAATATTAGAAATTTCTCGGAAGTAAAATAAACAATCATACAAAAATAAAAAATTTCGTATTATCCTCTACTCTACGACACTACCACGAAGTCTCTGTAGCTGCACACGAAAAACACCCTTAGCTAGAGAGACCACGAGACACCACCGAAAAACAGTGATTTCCACAATGTGAGTAACATTTTAAAAAAAAAAAATCTCCAATTTCCTCAGAAACATACCAGTCCAATGTTTTTTAAAGAAAAATAGCATAAAATTATTAAAATATTAAAGTTATTCATTGAAACAATTACACGGACCTGATTTTGTCCTTGTACTTGTTCGTGTGTATGTGTATGTCCTTCCTATTGTGTGAAATTCCAGGTGGGTCTCTCTAGCTATATGGCGCACATGCACACTAACACACACACACCCACACACATGCGCACACTCACACACCCACACACCATCACGGTAAATTTAAAAAAAAAAACCGAGCTAAATCTTTCGTGGGTAAATCTGAAAGAATATTGACAATAGAGAAAACTGGCCTATATTTTGGGAACGATTTGTCAGATTATGACAATAAATGAACCACTGACGATAGAAAAAATCTGGGGCAATTTGCAGAGGAGGGCAATTATCATAAAATTTTCGTTATCTTTTACACCTCTTTCCCACTTAGCCATATTTTTCCCGTCACGATTTTTTTCTGGTTGACGAGCCCCGTCAAGCTGGCCGCGCTACTTAACGCACAAAATTTGGTGGCCTGTGACTTTGCGTTCAAAGATATGAAAAAAGATATTGCTGTCTTAACAGGTTTAGTAAACCTGTAAAGTGTAATAAGCCCAATTTAATTCTCATAGCACTTTTTCGACGTTGCTGTCCGCTGCCTGGTTATACCACGACTGGGGTTTTACCTTCGTAGGATCCATAGGGTGGCTCTAGAGGATTTAGCATATTACGTAAGATTCTTCTGCTTCTTTTTTTATCAAACGTTTTTGTCGTTCTTTGTATAGTTTTTGTTGGCGAAATAAATTTTCTTTGTTCAGTTTTTGTTGGCGTTAAAATAAAATTCAAGTTTTGAAATAATTACTGAAAAACAAGATTTAGGTTTCATTGAACTTGTTTTTTTTTTTAATGGTATACCCACTCTCTACACTACCTACCACAACTTGAATTTTATTTATGGAAGGAAATTTTACAATATAATAGAAGTAAAAAATACAAGGAAAGTATTTTTTAAGGGTAGAGGGTAATTTTTTCGAAGCAATCTGGAAATACCTAAGTTCGTTCGTAGAAAAGGAGGTAACCTTCCAATTATAAATAAACATCTTTTATACAGGGTTTGATCATGAACCATTTTTTGAATTGCCTATATTTTCACAACTGAAGTTTCAAAATGAATTTTTCTTCTTTGGAATGCTAGAAAACAAAATGACATTTATTGTGTATGTGTAATACTTACTAATTCACGTTTCAAAGATCACATCAATCACCATGAAAAATGAAGATGTAGGTCTTGATGCAGAATGCATGAATTCAGACATGCTCTAGACCTGTGCATCGCATTTACTGAAATATCTTTGGTGATAGCATTGATGACTTGTATTCTTGATTTGGGTGAAAACCAAAAACTCTAAGTACTGAAAAATGTTAATTTTTTTTTTAGCTGAAAATAGTATATTTATTTATTTACAAATAAAAAACTTCCTCCATTCCTTGACCTTCTGGTATCGACCCAAGGATACATGCAGCATTACCCTTCTGAATGGCCAGACCAATTCTTTGGGCAAAAAATTGTTTAGATCGGGGTTCACCCGTACATCTAAACAATTTCTCACCCAGTTGGTTCAGCCATTCCTTCGAGGCAACACTCCACGCACCCATGGTCTCTAACGCCAAAGGTTGGAATATATAGCCCTCATTCTTAATGTTTGTATATTTCATTTCTTTTTTTTTTGTTAATTGACTTAAACATGTTGCTAAACGCGATACGCAACTTGAGAGAATATCTATGCACTTTATCTCAGATCTCTGTAATCTCTGTAATTTATGATCTTGAAAATGTGAATGATGAGTATTACAATAAATGGCATTCTATTTTCTAGTATCTCATCAAAGAAAAAATCATTATAAAGCTTCTTCAGTTTCGAAAATATAGGCATTTCAAAATGGTTCATAATAATAATAATGATTTTTATTGTGTATGTTTTTACATTTTTCATGTTCCCATGTAGGTACTGGTGTACTTTTCGGGAACTTTATTTCATTAACATTTAATCTTCATCTTCTTTCTTCATGTAGTTTTCTTTTTATTTAATTTCTTTCTTTAAGGATATTTGATAAAATTATGCTTATATGTATAAGGATATAAGCATAATTTTATTATAGTTTAAGATATATTATAGATCTGTTTTTATTTATGTTCTCGAATATCTTTTTTCATTTTTCTTTAATTATTTAATTGTTTTAAAGATATTTTTATTTGATTAATTAAATGTGGTATTTGGTGATTTAGAGTTAATTTCCCATATTTATTTCTTTATGCTGGTACCTATTGTGTATTGGGTATTTCGAATGAATCAATGGTGGACCCTGTAAGAACCGGTTCTAACTCGATCAATCTGGATAAAACTGGTAAAATCCGAATCAAATGTTGACAAAAAAAAGATCTAAACAAAAACTGAACTGAACATTCTAGAATGTTGGGTTAGCAATATTTTCCTCAGTCATATACATATTTAGGCACTTGGCC
Organism: Bactericera cockerelli; assembly: GCA_024516035.1. Taxonomy (NCBI): domain Eukaryota; kingdom Metazoa; phylum Arthropoda; class Insecta; order Hemiptera; family Triozidae; genus Bactericera; species Bactericera cockerelli. The sequence goes on from CM044956.1 coordinate 39,924,803, forward strand.
ATAATTTTCCACAGTCAAAAATATGGCTAAGTAAGACAGGGTTAATAAAAATCAGTGGTACATTGTCCACATTGTAGTAAGTCTCGTGCGTAAAGTTTGCATTTATAGAGCTGTAATAGTGCAACTTTTTGGGTATTGAATATAATCATTTTGTCTTCATCAATAAACAAATACATACTGACCTCAGGCGGACTTGTAACCTAGAGGTCGCTGGTTCAAGCACCGGTTTCAGCGTGGTTTGAGTAGTTATAATATCAAGAAATTGATGAACACAATATGATAAAAAATTTTTACAAACATGTCTAATTCCTATGAACTATGAAATAAACTGGTGTGATACCATACGACTTTCTTTGTCCCCCGCAAATAAGTCGAATTCCGCCAGTGGTGCCTCAACGGTAAAAGATAGAAAAAGGATTATAAAGTTACGGAAAACTGGAAATTTCCTAGAATTCCGCGCTATCCACTGAATTTGTGATTTTGTAACACAATGAAACAAATTCATTTATTTTTGACATTTTCATGTCTTTGCTCTGGCACATAACCAAAATTATGTAACGAAATTATGTAACGAAATTATGTGACGAAATTATGTAACGAAATTATGTGACGAAATTATGTAACGAAATTATGTAACGAAATATTAAATTATAAAACGAGAGAAGAGAAAAAGTATGTGTCATGCGCACAATAACGAAATATTAAATTAAAAAAAGAGAGAAGAGAAAAAGTATGTGTCATGCGCACAATACGAAATTTGGTCAGTTAAGTTTTAGACCTTGAATAGTAAAGATGAAAATGTCCCAATGGTTGCAGACTCGTATGCAAGCGTTTTTTCATGTCTTTGCTCTGGCACATAACCAAAATTATGTAACGAAATTATGTGACGAAATTATGTAACGAAATTATGTGACGAAATAATGTCACGAAATTATGTAACGAAATATTTGATACCCGCAGACACATATTGAACTCCAACACAATTATGTATGGCCAAGAAGAAAAGGCTTGACCTTTAGTTCTTCATGGCGGTGAATTTTACGAAGACAATGAAGATGTCATTGATGATTGTTTCACACTCTCACACCCTTTTTTATTTCGCAACCATGAAACAGAAGCTACTATAGATGCTTGTGGTTTGTGTTGTTGATCGCCCATCGCGTAGTATGCCTCCCCTCTGATGGGCGAGTAGTGCCACAATACCTACTCCCAATTTAAGAGCTAGGTCAACACGAGCGCAACGGATACTCCCTTACAAACAACTGTAACCAATTTTGAATTTAAATGTTTGTCCGAATGGTAAGCGAGTGTCTTACAACTGAGCTAAAAAACTGATGTTTCTGTTTTGGCTGTTGTTGACGAGAATAATAAATATTATATTGTTGATGGTGGTGAGGAACAAGAAAAGCTCACCTGAGATCATGATCCTCTCAATCAGCCCACCTTCTTTCTCAGACAATATGGCGGCGCCCGTGTAGATAGCAGGCAGATAGAAAGCGCATCTGGAGAAAGAAAAGACCACTCTGTAAAATCATGCACAACTTATCTTTTGGTACCCTCTGATTTGAGTGATTGAGTTTGATTTTGATTTTTTTTCTTCTCTATAACAAAGCATTTTTCTTATAAAAATTATCAAATGAATTTCAGATTTTAGTGACCATAAAATTAATATTTTACCTGGAGACCCCTAAGTATTTATTAAATTTAATTAAATTAAACAGTCCTACATATTATATTATGTGTGTGAAACACATGAGTAATGCCTCAATAATTCAAACAAGGTTATAGTAGGTAGGAATTTCATTCTAACACGTTGTTGTGTATGGCACATTGCTTAAGTGATTACTTACAGACATAGGATAGCAGGCGCAGCATAGTGAATGAAAGCCGGATGATTATTCCCGTAAATGGCATCTTCCAACTGAAAAAATATAAGAAGTTAGGTCTATACCTAGTGGTTTTTCTTTCAAAATACAACCTTGAATTTTGGACGTGGAATTATCATTTTTCTCAGACAACAAGGTTTGTATGTCTGGCAACAAGGGCATCTTCTAAAATACAAAATACAAAATCCTATGATCCTATTTCAATTAAAATTAGAGAAAAAGATTTCTAGGTTAAGGATGTTACGTAAAATTGATTCAACACCAAGATTAAAATAATAAAAATATGTAACAAATCAGTGGAACCAGTTCTGGTCGAAGCTTTGTGGGGTTTTCCCACTTCGCGCTTTGAGGAAAACCCCAAAGTCGCGAAGTCTACGAGATTAAAATAAAAAAAACGTCATAATGTAGGTATATTATGACGTAAAAACGTAATGGGACTACCTATCTTGAATCTAAATAAAGCACTACTACACTATAATATTATAATAATTATGTTATAAGATTTTAAGACGAATGTAAAATCCCAAAGTTCAAAAAACACTCCTCGTCAAGCGCACGCTGGCTCTTTTCCATTATTTTTACCTCCATACATATTTCCATGTCATTGAGATGTGATGTGACTTCTGTTGTAGAGAAATAACATTTTCAAAAGATTTTGTTTTGGATAAAAAAAACACAGTGTAATACCTACTATGCAATCGATGCAATGATGGTCTCTTGCGATCTTAAGTGGAAAAGTTGGCTCGTTCTGAACCACATACATATTTCTATGTGGGATCAACCATGGTGAGAACTGGGGGTTTTCCTTTTGGAGCCATTAAACCCTTGAGAACTGCAACAAGCTAGCCTGACTTGCTTTCTGTTTATAGTCCTCTAGGAGACCAATGCAAGTTTTAACCAGAAATAATGATTGCAAGTCGATGGGAAAAAAAGTATCTTAATTAGTACCAAAGGGAATAAAGGAACTTATCGGATTCTGACTTTTAAAATATTTAATTATTCTGAGAATTTCATGAATACCTGCAATGGAATGTTTGCCAGTTTCTTGTTCAGCTGACACAGTTCCAGTGCATCTTCCAACGCTTCAACTAGACTTTCCACAATGTCATGGTGGACTAGACGGCCGATGTATTGATCTGAAATTTAGGAAAAGTAGACGATTACCACAAAATAATAAATTGTTTCTTAAAAAGGAAAAAAAAGAACCAATTACAAAAACAAAAAAAAATACTAATCGAAAAATGTTTACTCCACCATCACTTCCTTACATAATACATTCATCCACCTGAACAGACGAAATCAATTTAGGTACTTTCGGATTCTTGAACCACATAATCGCCCATTGAAAGGAAAAATCGTCTAATGACAGGAAAATCAAAGAAAAACACAACTTGATTAATTTGCGTAATCAAGCAATCGATCACAAAGAAAAGAAAACTGATGAGGATTCCGTCATCTGGTGGAATCTCTTGTGATTTGTTCGGTTCCAGATGACATCACACTAATCAAATGATTTGGATGCCAGACTTCTTCTTTCATCCTATAGAAACGAAAGAATGCTGGCCCTTTAGAGATCCTATGGAGATCAAAGGAATGACGAGGCAGCAAAATAACAAAAGCCACCACCGTCAATGGCTCGTTCATTTACATCAACTATCGTACGATCAATGAAATTCAGCAACGTCCACTCAAATTCGATGCAACCTGCTCACGTCAAGATTTCTTTGTATTCCTTCTAATGGGAGGAAATTTTTGTTTGATCTCAATTTACAAAACTCCCAAAAATAATTTTCTGGAAGAGAAGATGAGATTATCAGATCATCGTTTTATTTTTAGTTATACATTTTTATTTAGATGTACCTCAGTTAGTAGATCTAAATAAAAATGATTAAATTGATAAGAATGAAAAATGGTGGAAACATTGATTCTAATCAACCTTTTCTAACTAGTACTTTTTGATCGTGAAGATCGGAGGCACACAATTCTGACGTAAATGGATAGATAGATAAGTACATAATAAAATAGTAGAATTAGTAGATATTTCTGCTTTGGTTAATTCACCACTGATGTCGCTGAGGAAGTTCTGAATAATTGTCATCAGCATCCTCCTCATGAGAATGGTGATTGATTTGATTTGCTCGCTATTTTTGCTATCTTACGGTTGAGGAAGTCCATTTGTTTTCATTTTCACAAAGTTTTAGAGTAGTATTCAGGGTTTTAAGAATTCTTGTTCTGGTACAATCAATGCAATCATTAAAGTTTTATTTTATTATGCTCCCATTAACAAGAAAACTAGGGTTTAAAAAGTTCTTTCAAGATTAAAAAAATCATATTAGAGAGCAATTTTTGTTCAAGAAGTCATTATAATTTTTCAATTTTCCAATGAAAATCCAATTTATGGCTCTGAATTAAAAAAAAAAAAACTTGTACCAGAACTGTCTCTACCTCAAAAAATGTACATTTGAACATCGTATCAAGTGGTCTTCATTTGATTTAAGTTAATCTTAGGTTGGGTTTGAGTGGTACAAACTGATAACGTCATAGGACGTAATATGCAGAAGATCCAGAAGATTTACAAAAAAAAGCACAATGTCCACAAAAATAACTATGAGTTTATTTTTATTAGGGGAAGTGTTGGGATTTCAACAGGAAAAACTCAGAAATGGAGCTTAATTATCTACAAAGCAAGTCCAAAGTAAATGATAAATTATGATATTTTTTTTTTTTTTTTTTTTTTTTTTTTTTGTGCCCCGGAATTATGATATTTATATGACCCTGTAGCGCCATCAGAATTTCGTCAATGTGTAATTGTATTACAACTGTTTCATTTGTTTTCTGTTTCATGCTTTCTTTGCCTGCAATAATTCATCCAGTGTTGAGCAGACTCCATTAGTCTGCAGAATTCTCCGAGATTAAACGGTCCAGGTGTCGGAGACAATACTTCTATCTCTGTGAGCTCTGCTGTAATCATTATGCATCTGTTGGTTTTATTTCCGTCAGTAAATCGAATCATTCACTGATTTCTCATTTTATATTACACATTCACGATGTAAATAACTGAAGACAAGTTGCTCCAAGTTTCTTAATGTTGATTATTCTATAGTCATTTCTTATTCTGAAATGAGTTTTATTGTTAATTATTGAAACGCAATGTTTTTTTATTGAAATATATTCACATTACTTGTTTCAATAAATCAAATTAAAGGTATCTGTAAAGTACTTGAATTGGTAGAAGTTATACTTCTAGAAACATTTTCTATCGGAATTATACAGGTAATAATAATTATGGCCATTTGGAAATCTGTAAAAAGGGAAGTTTTCTAACCATGTTCACAGATCACCGACCTTTTAATTAAGAACATGTCAACTCAGGGCTTGTAGAGTCTATAATGATCAGGTTTCCATAGAATAACCTTTAAAAATTAAAAAAAAGATGGTATTTTGTATACCATCACATCTCATGATATGAGATTAGGATTCATTGTTATCTATACACAAGAACGAATACTTGACTTGTCTAATGTCAAAGACATAATGATTGAAACAGACACATCAAGTGTTCATGATTGTGACTATGATAGGTCCAGATTCACAATGTTTTATTGTCTAATGTCGATCATATTATTGTATTGTTGTGCATGTACGTATGTTCACACTTTACCTGGACCAGGAAAAATGTTACCAAATAAGCCTTCCTTCTGGATTACATCAGGCGTATGGGGTCTTAATTACCATAACGTGGTGTTACATTATCATCTCCGTCGGTACCACAGAGTTTCACCTATATTTGAGAAATAGTTTTTCCTCTGTGTACATCACGTAATATTTATGTATCCGCTCTATTGTAAGATATTGCCTTCAGGACAAAACAGGAAGCTAATCCAACCATTTAGGTGGACCTACGAGAGATTTATGAGAAGGGTTTAGTATTAAGTGTAGTATAATTAGTTTTGTAATTGGTACTTTGTTTATGTAAGTAGTTGGTACTTTGTTTTGACTGTCAACATAAGATATGGTGTTTCAAATCGCCTAAAGCTGCTGATAGAAGTTTCTGAAAATCTGCAATTGTATTATGTTCTTGAGAATTCCTTTTAAAAAAATATTTTTTTGTAATTCTGTTCAAGTGATTATGACTGTTCCAAAGTTAGTAATTTTATTATATCTTTAAATACTTTGAGTTCAACATGTTCTTAAAAAAACTCATCACATAAACAAAAAAGTCATTAACTAGTTAAGCTCTTCAAATATGTAAAGTAAAGGAAAAATACTATGGGATGCTTAATCACAATGATTCCCATCTTAAACATTTACTAGCTTACCACCAAAAGTCTCAAATACTTACTGGACTTGTCAATCCAAGTCTCAAAACTTACTGGACTTGTCAATCCAAGTCTCAAATACTTACTGGACTTGTCAATCCAAGTCTCAAATACTTACTGGACTTGTCAATCCAAGTCTCAAATACTTACTGGACTTGTCAATCCAAGTCTCAAATACTTACTGGACTTGTCAATCCAAGTCTCAAATACTTACTGGACTTGTCAATCCAAGTCTCCAATACTTACTGGACTTGTCAATCCAAGTCTCAAATACTTACTGGACTTGTCAATCCAAGTCTCAAATACTTACTGGACTTGTCAATCCAAGTCTCAAATACTTACTGGACTTGTCAATCCAAGTCTCAAATACTTACTGGACTTGTCAATCCAAGTCTCAAATACTTACTGGACTTGTCAATCCAAGTCTCAAATACTTCATGGACTTGTCAATCCAAGTGTCAAATACTTACTGGACTTGTCAATCCAAGTCTCAAATACTTACTGGACTTGTCAATCCAAGTCTCAAATACTTACTGGACTTGTCAATCCAAGTCTCAAATACTTACTGGACTTGTCAATCCAAGTGTCAAATACTTACTGGACTTGTCAATCCAAGTCTCAAATACTTACTAATCCAAGTCTCAAATACTTACTGGACTTGTCAATCCAAGTCTCAAATACTTACTGGACTTGTCAATCCAAGTCTCAAATACTTACTGGACTTGTCAATCCAAGTCTCAAATACTTACTGGACTTGTCAATCCAAGTGTCGATCATGCCGCTCTCCACAATGCCCTCGTCCACGGACTGACCCAGGTTGAATCTCTCAGCCAAGCTGATGGTGTAGTTTTCTGCAAAGTACAGCAAGCCCCAGGCATTGTTCTTGCTCACCGCGAGCTTTCCACTTTCTATGTCTGAAAACTCCACCTGGGAACGAAGGTACAATACATTTTTAAAGTCTTATTTCTTCTATAGCTATAGTGTATACTATGTGACAAGCGGATAAGTCAAAAACAGGAGCCGCACCCCCAAATAAAGCTAGATAAACCTTATCTAGCAACAGTAAAGTTGCAATTATTATTATTTGCTACAGAGTGTATACTATGTAATTGGGTGCTGGCTAACTTTTGTGAAGCCAACACCTGTATTGTACTGGATTCTAAATAAAATATTCTTATACTATCAAATTCAATAAATAAATGAAAACCTAAACTTTTTTTCTTTTTTGGTTTAACGTCGTTTTCAACTGCATGGCCAATTGGCCATATCTAGACGGGGGTGTTACTCTCCATTCGCAGGAAACTCACAAAACTGCTACCCACATTAACCTCGCCCTTTCTCATTAACCTGGGTTGGGTCGGAATGCCAGCATTACGAAGTCTTTACCTCGCAGGACGTTGCTTAACTTCGGTGATCCTACGAGAACCGGTGCATTCAAGTCGCCATTGACGCTGACTACCTAAACTTTTAAACCCTCTTATGTTATCAAATTTGGAAAAGAAAAACGCAAGATAGATAAGGATGCAAACATTGCGATTAGCAATACCGGCTAGAAATCAAAAGTGTTTGAATCACGGAAAATCAGAGAATCAGAAAATTTTAATCATTTATTTTCTAACCGCATTTAAAAACAACAAACTTTTAAAACTAGAAAAGATGCACTTGTTTTCAATAAATCGATTTCAGAGAAAACGAGAAAGTTGTTTATTGCTGGTCTTTAAGGCTGTAAAAGAAACTGACTTTTTCCAAATATTCCATACGTTTAGGCCATTTTTTCTCAACATTTGCGTATTGCGTTAAATCTGAAGAAAAAAATAATGTCACCATGTAGCATCCATCAGTGTACCATAACTATGGAAATATGAAACGTGCTGTTCAACATATTATGTTTAAAGCTTTAGACAGTATCATTATCTGTAGGCCAACCATATTCACGATAATATTCGTTCCAGTTTTTGCCTTAGGATTCTCAGGAAGTGAGCCCAAGGCATTACGATCAAGATTTTCCTCTAATTCTTTATCTTTACGTAACAGGCGGACAACGTGTTGCTCGCAGGTTCTTCCTCATTATTGCGACGAAGAATAATGTTTCGACCTGTCCTGATGAGATGAGCTGGCGAAATAATCAGGCGCGTTATGCTTTCACTCTCGCTGGAGTATGAGTTGTTTCCTCGTAGCTAATGCGAGCATTGTAAGGAGGCTATCAAAGCTTTTTTTTTTTTTTTTTTTTTTTTAATGTGGGGTTTAACGTCGCTTTCAACTGCCATGGTCACATCACGACGGGGGTTTTACCCTCCATTCGCAGGAAACTCACAAACCTGCTACTCACATTGACCTCACCCAGCCTGAGTGGGGCCGGGAAAAGCCAGTGTCACGAGAATTAGAATTTGAATGGTCACCCATCCAAGTCTTAACCTCGCTGGATGTCGCTTAACTTCGGTGTTCTGAAGGGAACCGGTGTATTCAACATGCCATCGACGCTGGCTAAAGCTTTTTTGGTAGGTATAAAATGTTAAATCTAAATAAAAAGATGCGAAAGGTGGGATTCATGGAACAAATAGTGACCCGAAATAGGTTTGGGAAAAGGTAAAGTAAACGAAGAAGAAAAACTTGTTAAAGCTACCAGTTAAGCACATAAGATATATTAAAACTCAAACTGAGTACCTGGGCAGACAATTTCAGTACATGTATAATTTATTGCTACACAAGGTAGAGTAAGTTTGGAGTTCAACATGAACTATAAGGTTCCATCATTTTCTGTAAAAAGGCCAGAATTTCACGTGCACATATAAAATTTTATATTCGGGTTTCAAGAATATCCACATGTCATAATCAAATGAGGGTATTATGTAGGCTGTATGTACTTAAACTTGACTCATTTAGGAGAATCAACAGGAAGCACAGAGAGAAAATTTTGTGGGGCAAAAACAAAATAAGCATTGCATTAAAGTGGTTTTTCTTCTTCTTCCATGTTGAAATTTGGAAAAAATGTTCTGTAGTTCATTTTTCCCAAATTGAGTTATTTCGTTAGAGATTTTCTCACATGTTGTAAAATAATCAAGTTCAGAGTAAATTTGTTGTATAAAATTTTTGCTACATATCCTGAAGTGAAACTTTTTCTACCTGTGATTGAACACTAATAATGAATGAACATATTAGGTACTTGGTTCATATTCAATCGCATAAAGTTATTTACAAGAAAAAATCTGGCCAAACCCAAAATATGGGTTTTGGCCAGACATCCTTTCTAAAAAAGAAAGGATTTTTTTCGCTCATACTTCAGATAAACACTAAACAGGTCATTATTTTCTATTTCTAATAGATGAAATTCAAATAGAAAATCTAACATTTATCAATTTTTTGATTAAATTAAAGGTATGATCCGAAAAATCGAGGAAACATTGTGCTGTATCTCCATGAACAAAGTATTTCCCATATACTTGCAGTGGTAACTATGCATGAAATTCTAATTTATTACCTCCTCTGCTGTACCAACATTTCTTTCAACTTCACTCTCGTCTTCATTTCAGTCGCGTGTTTTGCCTTCGACCAACATTTCTGCCCGACTTCTGATTAAGTGTGAACTAACTCCAGGGGTACTTTTTCGTCAGTTGTCAGTATCCCATAAACAGTCCCACTAGAACCTTTATTAGAGCTATACCTCTTGAAATCATTACTCAGGTCCTACTTACTGATTGTGAACATTCTTGAACTCGCTAAATGCATTAAGTAACAATATTCTTCCAAGTTAGTCATAATGCTATTATAAAAGTTCATGTTGAGTGAAATTTCTCCTCTAGTTTTTTACTGTTCCTGAGTGGTTTGGATTTTGATTGTTGAAACTGCTAACTAGGCTTATTACAAGTAAGTTCAATTTTTTACTGCTTTTTTATGTATCTCGAATCTTTATGTTTGTGCGTAAACTCTACTTCTAATTATTTCCAGTACTGAGCGGATGGTCATAAACAATTCCACTAATAACTTACCTCTTTTTGCTGATAGATATTTCATATTTCTGTCGAGTGCTACTTGACTTACAGCTTCAGATTTTGTGTTGCAAACAACTCATTTCTGCACCTTCGTTACGTCATACGTAATGCAATACCTACTTACTATTTTAAAAGTTTTTGCTCTCAGTTTGTCAAGAAGTCTGCAGCTTAGATGTTGTGTTTCATTGTGATCCAGAAAGCAAGAGTGAACAGACAGGGGAGAGCAATCCGAAATTCCGGATGACAATTCTCGATTGACCACCGCCAGTGACAGTTGTTTGGGGTCATGGCCACAGGCTATGTTGAATGTGGATACTTGAATAACAGGCAAGAAAACGAGGAACAACGTGAACCTGGAACACAATTGAGATGGGTTCTACATGTAGGCTGGCATTTTACAGACGTACAACCTTTACTTTGAGTGCTGTGTTATGATAGTGGAGGCAATAATTGGTACCTATAACAATAGCCCTGGACACTCAAGAGCAATTTTCTGAGTTCTTAACTCCTTCCATATCTACTGAGCTAACAAATGCAACTTGTACCTACTTAAATGATTGAGATCTACTTTTGAAATGAGCATTGATGAAGTCGAAAATAGAATATTAATAAAGCATTATTAGGTATATCATTCTGGTAGCATGTAGCATTGATGTAATGCTACCACGATTTTTCTGAGGAATTATGAATTACCTATTAAATGACTCAGATAAAATTAGTTAATCAAACACAGAAGTTACTCACACGACATTTCTTTTGAGTAAATAGAGGTTTTTCAATAGTTGAGCCTTAAATCTTGCCATAGCAAATTGCTTTCCCACATCAATGGGCATTTCTTGTGGCGTTAGAGGTGTTGATGGATGTGATTTCTGCGTTGACTTGATTTTGTTGGCTGTCTCTTCTTCCAGTCGGGACTAAAATCAGAGATTAGACACATGGTTAATGTTTTCATATAAGGTTTTTCAATATTAAACACAATAATATTAGTAGTTTTTTTCTAATGCTGGGAAATAACTGATTCAATATTTTTAATAGTGTCTTGCTTGGCTTTTACAAAAGAAAAAAAATGAAGAATTTTTCCGACCCAAATCAGGCTGGGCGAATTAAATTAAAGTAGCTGGTTTTTGAGTTTCCAGAAAATGTAGAGTATTAACCCGTCTCAAATGACTTGAAATATTAAAGAGTTATTAAGCCAAAAATATACCTCTTTTGAGTTCATTTTGCTCTCTTGTTTCTGACAGAGTTGTAAGAAAGCATCTTCTAAATATTGACAGTTGTGAGCAGCTAGGAGACTAGATGGCGTTTGTTCTGCTAGTAAAGCTCCGTCTCTCATTAGTCCTATCTGAAAATGAAAGTGGGGGAGAATATAGTAAACAGTGTTACATACTGGTATTATGAGCTAGTTATATTATTAGAAAAAAGTTCTCATAATACTCTGAATTATATTGATGTTCTTTTCACCGAGTTAGTAAATAATATTGTCAGTGTGTTATAATAAATTAATTATGTAGTTTGCTCTTTTAGCAGTTGAAGTTTCGCTAACAAAAAATATTCCCAAGTCGTCCTTGACTGTACTAATTTCTGGGTGATTTGATGAGGGTTCAACCATTCTGAAAATTTATAACTAATTCTAACTTTTCTATTTTTGATTTTTACATTCGAACCCTTAAATTTTTAAAATATGGCGATAGTTGGGCATGTTGACAGTTATGTTCTTGTTTGTTATTTCATCTACAAAAGGATTTATTCGGGTACATCATGAAAACTTGTGACGAACCCATTTACTTACTGTGTGAGCTCCTTTGGCCTCTTCAATGTAATGAGTGGTGATGATGATGGTTTTTCCATTGAGAGTCATCTCTTTGAGTCTATCCCAGATGATTTGACTTAGAATTGGATCAAGTCCAACGGTGGGCTCGTCTAGGATGAGGAGTTTGGGATTGTGGAGTAGAGAGACTGCAAATGAGATCCTCCGCTGTTGGCCTCCGCTGGAAACCGTAAAGAAACTTTGTAAAATAAGGGTACATTTTTGTTATTTGGTTTTTGGATTCTCAAGAACTTAAGAGTGGTAGATTTTAGTCAATAATGTTTTTAGATAGGTACCCTTCACTTCGGCCTCAATCCAGAAAGGTTTCTCTCTCTCATAATCCCGAAATCTCCTTTTCCACTGCTAAAGGACACACTCTCATTGTTTTATTTCAACGAATTTTGACGGTCGAAAGGAAGATTCAGGGATTTTGATAATGAAAATGCATTCTGAAATGATGCCTCACATTATACAAGCACTACTTACATTATATATATAGATTATATACCTTAAAGCTCCCACAACTTTGTTGTTAGGTGGTAGTTCTAGAAATTTCAATATTTCTTTGGATCTGGTTTCAATTTCATCATCAGTCATATCGAACATGTAGCCATAGTATCGAAATGTTTCCTTAATGGATAATTCTGCATGAAGTGCCAATTCCTGAAAGGAAAGAAAAATTGATTTTCAATATATTCAATTGGAACCTATACAGATTCTGCCATATTTCCCAGGTAGCAATAGGTAGGTAACTCTTGACGATTTTCTTATTTTTTATTCCTAAGATCATACCTAGCAACCAGAATGCCCGGTCTACCCTTAAGCATCATTCTCTTCATATCTGAGGACCACTCTACCTATCTGAGACTATTTTGACCAAAAAATGGTTCAAATTATTCCCTAGAACACCAAATCAATAATAGAGAGAGTTTGTAACCGATAAAATGAATATTGAGATGGAGAATATTTTTATTTATTTTTTTTCCAAATTTGAATGATTTGATCCATTTTATTATAATTTTGAGGGAACCACTGATAAATTAATAAGGGCCTTACTAATAAAACAGAATTAGATTTAATCTAATTGGGCACTAATTCTTAACTCGGACTATAGTGCGCTGTGATTGGTTGAAAACTCCGACTTGAGGGTGTTTCAGGCTTAGATGAACTTTAATCCTGATTCATAATGTTGCCATAAGTCAATGAAACTCACCTGTGGCATATATCCAATGTCTGAGATTTGTCTGAATCCTAGCTTGATGGTTCCTGCATCTAGAGTGCTTCGTCCTACGATGCAGTTAAGTAAGGTAGTCTTGCCACAGCCACTGGGGCCCAACAGTCCATAGCTAAAAATAATGATAAATACATAGTTTTACTACAGCATTGTGTTTCAATAGCACAACTTTAATGTGTGTCACACAGAATTAATGTGTATATTCCAATATTCCAGTCCTAAACTTTTTTTTCTCCAAAATTACACCTTTAAGTGCTAATATTCTGTGTTACACGGTTATACCTTTTACATGAATTAATGAAGTATTTATTTTATTTCTTATAAATATCACGAATTTCGTAGTTAACTCAGATAAAATAAATAGTTTTACTATAGCATTGTATTTAATTTGAACAATTTTAATGATTGCTTGTATCACAATTTCGTAAATAGCTCAGATCTTGAGGACTTTTCCAAATCTAACATTCCAATAATCTACTGTTTTGTCCATAATTTTGATTTTCATTGCTGTTATCATTTCATTTACTCATATTATCCCACGTATTATGAAAGGGTTCCGTAATATCCCAAGTACAGAGCCGAAAATTCAGACTCCGTCGAGATTCGACCAAGATCAACAGGTTGTCAACCTGCTTCTCTGGTGGTTTCAAAGATATCCACAGTGTACCATTATTCCTTGATTTTTGTCTACTTACATTTTGTTTTCTGGAACATTGAGGTTGAGTCCTTTCAAAACTACATGGTTGCCAATTTTCTTGTATGCAGATGTAACAGTTATTGAATTTTTCACTTCTATTATTTCTGGGTCGATTTTCTTAATGGATATTTTTCTCATTCTGTAAAATTAAAAATCAGAAAAAAATGAATAGGTGTTAATTGCTTGAACGGAAACACGACGACCTTATTTTTTCAGAATTCTGTCCTACCAAGATTATGTATAAAGCCCACAGCCTATTTTTTATCAGATGGCCAGTCTGATAGAAAAAGGATTACTTTGTTTTATTCGATTCTTAAAAGGGACCGCCACACGGGACGGTCCCAAAAGTTGAGCGACTTATATTTTTGATTATGAAACTAATTGAGAGGGGTATTGAATGAAAGGTCTTGTTGTCTGGATGCTTGATAAACCATTTTTTTATTTCATTAAATAATCTGTTCACAGAACCACTGGTTTAGGTATAAAAGTCGGCGTGTTTTTTATGTACCTACTTTGATGACTATGTACAAAGATTACATTATTTGGTTTGTTGTTGGTATGTAGGATGTCTACATAATACACTTACCATCCTATTTTTTAGTTTAATTTAGTTTTTTTTACCGTAACCGACTTGCTTTGGAGATTGTACTTACCTGTACTACCATAACTACTATTATACCACTGAGAGTACTCTAAGTACTCCTGAATTATGAGTGATTGTACTGAGACGATTATTATTATCCTAGTGAGAGATGAGATGGGTTCATGACCCGCGTAATGTTGTCAAGGTCATCAGGATGGCCTGAATATTTGGTTCCTTACCCCACTTCACTCCTCTCAAATAAGTCGGGTTATTCATTCGTTTAATGGTTTTATCCTCTAAATGCAGTTACAAAACTGCTACACATATTTACTCAGTATGTGTTGAAGGCCAACAAAAGCCAAGATTACGAATATTCGTACTTTAGGGATAGAGTTTAGCCTGGGTTTTTAGCTGTTGCCTTATTGATTGAGCTACTTGTATCGGTTTGTTCATCAATGCAGGAATTTACCGCTAATAGGATCAAGGGATATTAAATTTGGAATAGCGAAAGCTACTGAGGATAAGTAACATTTAGTGCAGTGAAAATTTCAACGATGACCACTCCTAGGGTTATTTTAGCGGTCACCTTGGCTGATGCTTGTCCTCCTCGCGGTCCAAACTTGGCTGTATGAGATAATGTGGCACTTATCTCGATTCATTTTTTATGGTTTAACAGAAATTGTAAAAAAAAAATCAAGTTTTATACCTTACTAGCTAAAATCCAGTACTTTGGTCGGTTTAGCACGCCCTTACAAGACAAATAGGAGCTTTTTGCCAATTTTCAAGTCATTCGGTCCAGTCGTTTCCGAGTTCTGTTAATGAATTAATGTAAAAAATGGATTTTATTAAATAAGATAATAACTTTCATTCTAGTCATTCATGGCCCTAAGAATTCTTTTCATCCGTTTGAGAAAAAAATAACAAAAAAGTAATATCAACTATCTCAACAATTTCTACAGTGCGACAGCAACAATTACAATTTCTATTACGTTATGTAATATCCTATTCGTGACTTCCTTATTTTCATAGTGATGTACTGTTCTTTGATGTAAAAAATACGCCATAAAATTTCTTCTTTGTCTTCAAGTCTGTTGCTAGCTCCTTCAGTGCTGTGATAGTTGTGTTACGCAATAATATCCTCCTTGGTTGTCTATAATTTTTCATCGTGAAGTTATGATAGCAATCTTAATGTTTCAAAAATTACTCAGTCTAATAGGTACCTAATTATGTATAAAGAATATTAGTAATAGAGCTGATCAGGCGGTTCTGAAATACCTTCGTCAACTCAAATTCTTTCGAACCATTGCATAGCTGGCTGGCTACCTTTTTAGAAAACTTTTTCTTATTGGGCGTACAGTAAAAATGCATCACTTTCTAGTTGCGCTAAGAATCAATTTTATGTGGCGCTAAAAATAATGATAATATCGCCTTATTTATACTATCCAATTAGGACAAATGCGTCCCATTATTCCAAGAGTAAGACCACGACTTATTATTATGTGGTCAAAATTGTTAATTATTGACAGATGAACGTGGTATTTTCCAAACTATTTTATCTCAAAATCTAGCCAAGGTTAATGAAATTCTACCAGGAAAATGGTTTTTTTATAAATTATAACCCAAAAGAATTTGATCAGACTGTTTCAGAGAGTCGTTTGTCAAAACCTCTTATGTGACTAGTTTGGTTAAGAATTCAGATATAGTCCTTTTTCTTTCACAATGCCTTTTTCCAAACCTTCTTGTGGTTGACATTGTTCAACCTCTTTTTCATTGTGAAAGTTGGTTACTTCTGACATAGAATAGAATAGAATAGAATTTTTATTTGTATGAAATTAATTTTACAAATAGAGTTTGCAATAAATTAATAAATAAGGAAGTTCTGAAATCAATAAATAATATAGGTTAGTTACAGGTAAAAATTAAACCCTAATCTCTGCTGGGTGCTGAACGAGTTCAAAAACCAAAGTGCTAATTTTGGTTCAAAAATTACTTCTGACATTCCTACTTCCAAATTTTACAGCTGGACGTCCTCTTAACGCTAACCCTTTTAAGGGAACCAATGATTTGTGTTAGTTTCTTTTGGTCTGAAAACAAAAAGTCGGTACCGCATCTAGGAGTGTTTTTCAATTCCTTTTTTTTAATGATTTAAAATAAGTGAATATTTTTTCCCACCTTGAGTCCCATTCGATGACATTATCGGTTAATGTAAGATACCTATGTATTTTTTTCTTTAATATGTATTGTATAAAAAAATAGGTAGGTTAGATATTATTGGAATTTTTATAATACCGTTTTTATGGATTGTTTTCTTCCGATGACAGTTGAATAACTTGATTTTGTCGTTTCATTGATTGATTTTATTAGTTGAAAATATTGAGATGATAATATTATTACTCTTACTATCTTAGAATTACCTTGATGTGTGTGGTCGTGCACCTATTATTAAAATAAATTGACATTGCTCATTTAATAATTGCAGAAATATATATATTTTTTTAAATCATGATTATCACTATCATAGTACCTATGATTTTATCTGGAATGCTGATAGCCATACAGTAAAAAAATTACTATCTAACTCTAAAAACATATACATGATTGCCAAGAGAACTATGCCAGTTGGTGGTCAAGACAATTAACTGAATCAACTAGTAAGTCTGGTAAAAACACAAAAAATACAAACTTCGTGCTTTAAATGCTTTCACACTATCTCAATATTCCCAATATCAAACGTTTACAATAAATATATTGTTCACTATGTAAAGAAACCTTAATGTAGTAGTATACATAATGAATAATGACCCTTGCATTCTAAGCAATGTAAGCATATAGGTATGTCAAACAATTTATTTACTTATGTATACTTAACCTTTAAGCAATCAAACCAAGAAATTTTGAGTTTTGAAGTAGCTTTCAACTACATATATTATGGAGTGCTCATATCACTACTAAATCTTGTAGGCACAGAAATATATTGTGTGGATCTCATCAAGGTTGGACCAAGGCATGGTGGAATTTGTTAGTAGATAACTCAGTACTTATTTTACCTAATACCTGTCGATTGTTCTTACAGTTGTCAATTATGGCTCCTCTCTCACGAGAATATTAATTTTATTAATTGATTTGACATTATTGGCAATAGATTCACGTAGACCGAAGATATTAGAGCTGGGCCTGAATGCCGCCTCGAATATGTATGACCGCATTAATACGCGAAACTCTTCACTCCTCTGGTAATACTTTGTATTTTTCTTTGTTGTGATCACATCACCCACAAGTCACGATCAATATCAATTTTTTCATCATGTTTTTCTTTTAATTTTAGTTTTTTTATTATTATTATTATAAAAAATTGGCTTAACCGTAAGTTTGTGTAAGATAATAATAATTATATAATTACGTATATACCTCTATAGGTATCGCAAGTTTTGCACACAAAAAAATCCCAGGATACAACACAGATACAACAAAACCATTACATTAATTTACTACAGATACATATATCTACAATGGATACATTTGGGTGCTTCTTTTGTGGACCTATCACAAGAATGGCATTTAGTCCGCCTCTTTTTATCCATCAAAAATACTCTGATAATCCGAAACATAGACGTCTAAATTAACTTTTGATAGTTTTTATATCAAAAGTTAATTTAGTTTTTTTTTTTTAACTTTTGATAGTTTAGTAATGAAATAAATAATGCTTTTGACAGTCGCCTTTAAGCCACCATAAACATACTAAAAATTGAACAGAAAATGTATATCCCAAGAAATATGGGTTTTTATGAGTTTTTCCAACATGAGCAATTGAGCACCCTTTCAAAGTGGCATGAATTCTTAAAACTGAGTTGATTTAACCTCCTTGGATGCTATTTAATATGGCTCCCATAAATACAAACACCGAAACATTACAACAAAACACATGAATACCTATTGATAAAAAAGTTAAAGTTGGGAAGAATCTCAGTTTTGGACAACATAATATCATCCCCTCCCTCACCTTAATGCACAAAGGACTCATAAGACATTTTACTTCATTCGATAAGATTAATTCTGCAGTTTTTGAAATCAAAGACACGAGTAATCCCAAAGTATTGGTTGTGGCCTTACGTCACAATCATTCTACAACTACAATGTTTTATAACTTCATTATTCTACAAATTATAATTTCACAATTGTAATGCATTTTAACAACATAAATAATGTAAAAAAATCAAAAGAAAAGAAAAAAAATTGAAGAAAATATAGAAGCGGAAAACTTCTTGAAGATTTTTCTCATGATAAAAAATATCTTAAAAGTGAGGAAGACAAAATATTTTTCTTCAAGTTGGCTTTCTGTTTTACCAACAAAGAGAGATCATTTTATTTCTCATCCCAATGAATTTTGAGATAGATTATCAGCTCGTTAACGCCATCAAGGTTCTGAAGATACGCCTCAATCATGTGATGGTCGCGCCTACAGAAATTTTGATCTCATCATGTCCTGTATTACAGAACTGTTGGATTCGTGAGCTTTTAGAAGTGATGTTTGACAAAGCATGGTTCGTCAAGGAACCCATTTTTACTAAAGAAAATATTGATCTCCTTGATGATTTTGCTGTTCGTGGTGTCTGAAAGGCTCAGAGAGAGGCATTTTTTGATGCACGTCTGGTAGACACTAAGGCTCCCTCCTTTGTCTACCAAAATATAAAGTCAGATTTGAAGAGCGCAGAGGAAGAAAAAATGAGGAAATATTTGCAAGTAGTTAAAGAAAGACAAGCTACTTTTACACCATAAGTTATATCAGTAGATACATTGTGTGCTCCACAAATAGAGGGATCGTTCTTCGAGGTATTGCGGATAAAATTGCAGTGGATCAAGAGTGGGAAGTAGACAATGAGAGAACCAAGAGTGTGTTTCAGAGGGACAACACGAAAATTTAATAGGTTTTGAATAATGGTCAAGAAAATAAAATAATATACAAATAAACAAGACAACGTCAATGCCACTTTTACATTGAATACACAAGTTTTTGTTTTGTCACTGGAGTTATGCAACTTCCAGCCAGGTTAGGACTTGTATGAGTGATCATTTAAATTCGAGCTCTCGTGATACTGGCTATTCAAGTATTCACGGCTTTACTCAGGCTGGGTAAGGTTAATTTGAGTAGCTGATTTGTGAGTTTCCAGTGACTTGAGGTTAAAAACACTATCGTGATAATATCATCCTGTTTTAGTTGAACGCGTTAGGGCTAGAAAATTAAAAAAAAAACAAACAAGGAAGTTTATGTATCAGAAATTAGAAAAATGAGCTTGAGTGAACTTCCAATTTTACAATAATTGTATTCCAATTGTACTGCAATTTTCATCTGTAGGTTGGATATATATCATTATTTTCAGTTAGCACTTTGGATCATATCTGAAATTTCAAAAATTCTTTTCTAATTCTAATACATTATCCTAGATCACTAGAAGAACTTAATTATAAAATATCAGCTTTTTCCTTGTAACCATTCCAGAGATGGGTTCAGTGATCAGCGAATAAGGAACAGAAGAGGGTATGTCTTGTGTCGAATAGTCCACTGTTTTTTACAAGCTTCGCAGTCTTTTTTACGACTTTGTTTATCTTAACTGACAATCACGTACCGAGTTTTAGGATTCCTTGACTACTTGTGTGTGCAAAATGTTTGCAATTGTCCTGTAGACCATCCAAATTGAAACTACCGAAATAGTTAATATATTGTATCGACCATGTTACACTAGTTGAACGAGTATTTCCTTACTCCTATCTTAGATTTTGGGAGTCATCGAACTATTCTTGTTGAACATATTGACAGTTCTAAATAACTGAGCGTAAAATAAATAATATATGTCAAACAAGCTCTACGTATTATGATTACTCATATTTTCCTTGTACCTACAAGGATTATCTTGATATAAGAATCTAATTTTAAAGACAAAAATTAATAGAAATTTCCAAGATGTCGTCAGTGATTATAACTAGAACTAATAGCTCGAATACCCTACCAATAGAAATAAATCCTAACCGCCTCATCTTATATGGCAAACACCAAGTACCCTAGGACGTTTGGATTTTGCATTCTGTTTAATTAAGTTTGAAAGGCTTTAGTTCCAGGATTCTCATCCTATTTCTGTAAAATTAATCATCGAAATAAAGGATACCATAATAATGTATTAAACACAAGATTGACATATCTATCACAGTGATCCGCAGTCAAACGATCGAGCTACCTATGAGGTAGGTCCACAGAATCATTTCAATAAATGAAGTTTTCAATGTGGACACTATTGTCAGTAACTCTGATTACGTTCTGGTACAGTTGACAATTAATGAACCAGTACTCCTCATTTAATTGTGTAAAAAAATCATTAAATACAGCACAAGACGAAGTACTGGTAGTCGCAGACGAATTAGATGAAGAGATGGCTGGCCTAATGATGATGTTTTATTTCACTTTCACTCAAATATGTAGTTCCTATTTCTTGTTCACTCAAATCGAAGAAGAACATAGTTAGAAGTAATGCGATGAACATATAACCTTTAAGAAAAACATTACTTTATCATTACATTTGCATCAAATATAATGTTCAGTATTATACTACTAAATTTATTGTAAGTAAAGTTGGATCTCACTTAGTAACTTCAAATTTTTTATGAATTTTTTATGAAAAGTTTCATTTAGATCTCATGGAATTTAGGAATCCTAGACTCTTATACATATGAAAGAGGAAAAACTTTCGAATATATTCAAAAGAAAATATAAAGACTCAAATTTGGAAATGTGTAAAAAAATTCAAATAAACAATCCTGTTGAAATTTCAATAGCAGAGAACCATTTTCAATAGAAAATTTTCTAAAATAAGCTTAATTGTATAAATATAATAACTTTTGGCTCATTCTATTAGGGTATTGATCCAATATTTGTATTGAGCTGGTTCTAAAAATGAGTGTAGGTACTTCTACTTCCTAATTTTTCTACCAATAATCCCCTACATGAAAAGTTATTGCTGTGGAATGATTGTTCTAATGATGTCTCAAATATCTGTCAATTCAATTCACAAATTCAGAGATCATAATTTTTACAAGGCTACGTAGGAATACCCTTGAAAATCGCTCGAAGTTAATGACTGGTATAAATTTTTCATAGTTATTATAATATTAAGAAGCTTATTTTCACCCATTTCTATTGTTAAAATTATTAATGTCAATAATAATTTAATGGTGGTTGAAGAGGATGTCAGTTCAGATCCAATGTCTTACAAGCTTTTCCCATGTCCAATAGCTAATAAGAACAATGATTGTCTACTTGTTCAGAATTATATTTGGACTACCAGAAGTATATATTTGGACATAATGGGACTATCTGTCTTGCGCTGACAGTCTAAATAAAGCACTACTTATACTTATTTGAGTAAGTCATGTGCTTTCTCAGAACCACGCATCCTCTCACCATCTGGTACAAATTAAACAATTGAATTCACCTTCTCTTTTAAAATCTTTGGACTGTTAAGAAACGTAATGGTTGTAATACTTAACAAAACAAACATTACGTCTCTTACTAGAGCAGTTGTAAACTATTACTTCATTCATGGTGAATCTCTCAAGTCAACACCAGTGATAGTATCAAGTAAGGCTGTGACGAACTGTTATTCAAAGCTTAAATTTTCTCAGGTCTCGCCTTAGTAAGCAAGTTTAGTATAGTTTGAAGTTCTTTGCAAATCAATACAGTGATAAACATACCATCAAAGAGTAATTTTTGGGCAAAAGCGATTTTAACTTTTGAAAAGTGAGTGAATATTTTATTTAATAAATGTTTTCAGTGAGATTATCAATGATGGTAATCCGACTAATTTTCCTAGTAGTAAACATTTAAGAGTACTCGCACACAATTTAAAACTATTAGAGTATTAGAGGATATTGTTCATGCCTAAGGTAAAATAAGACTTGCATAGAACTTTGGTATTATTTATACTATATTTGGGGTTTTGATTGATCTTTGAACTACTAACAATAACCTAAAAATGGAATAGGTTTCATGAAAGTGTTTTTAATTTAATCTGTTTCAGTTGTCATACCGAAGGATTTGGCATGCATAGCGCTCTTGATAATTGCCTTGGATGTATCCGGATTCGCCTGCTGATTCCTCCTAAACAGGTCCAGGTATATTTTTACTAACAGGATTAATGAAATGTCTTGGATCTAGGTTTTAATTTGTCAAGATTTCTCGATGAGATCCGATTTTATTTTTTTCCCAAACATTTTACTAGTAGCTATACAAAAAAAAAAAAAAAAAAAAAAAAAAAAAAAAAAAAAAAAAAAAACGAAGTAATAATTTCATAAAAAGAAAACGTTTTCTTTGGCGACAACAAAATAAATAAAACTCTTCAGCCGATTATGTTCAAATGTTACTCACTGTTTCTGATTACCATGCTAAACAGACTCAACACTTAAGTCGATAATTCCAAGTCTTTTTCAAGTCACGTGTTTCATCAGTTGAAACCCTCTATGTCCAATTTTCATATGCAATTATTTATGACCTCCATTACTGTCTGAATATTAATGAAATTATCACACGTCTTCCATTTTGGTGGTCTAATGTGTGTGGCTTTCCTAGAACGCCCCAAGTTTATCTTCCTATAGTCTACTGAAAGGTTTTCAACACTATGTTTGTTTGGTTTGGAAAGGGAGAAGGGGAAGGGCTTAAGCGGTGTCAACAATGAGAGCGTAAAAATATGTGTAATTATGGAACACTAAGGAAATAGGTACTTTATAGCTAGTATAGTAGTCACGACCAGAGTTTAACCAAATTTAGTACTGTCAATTTTCCGATTAGGAAAAATCTCATTTAGGGTGATAAGGGCATAATTAATATGAACAGAAATATTACCAACCTAAACTCAATTTATGCCACAGTCGACACCGCTACAAGTTTAGCGTTTATAATAGCTTTTTTAATCAACAATCTTGGCCGGTCAATACATTCTTTCTCACTAACTTCATCATCGTCCATTTTGACCAACAGATTCTTCTGCCTTGTTACACTTCCGCTTTGATTTATCCTATGAATAAGTTCCTATGTGTTGTCTACAGACCTCATCATATGTTTTACAAAGTTTCCTGACTTCTACTTATCCTGTTAGAACTTTATAAGATAGATATGTGATCCGCCTTAATCCTGTCAATTCTTCCTGACATTCCCAATTTTTAAGGGAAGGAAAAAAAGTAGAAATCCATGATTCTTCTTTTACTTTCCCTTTTCCCAATCCTACTTGGCTTCGACATTGGTCAACCTCTTTCCTCATGGTTAAATTTAAATGATTTTGGCACTTCTATTTCCACATTTTACGGCTGGATGACCATCCTAACGCCAACCATACGAAGAGCGCCAAAAGATCCATGATAATCAAACACCTCGGCCGAGGTGTGAAGAACGCCTATACAAAAAAAGAGACAGCCCGGCAGAGTGTAAGGTTACGGAAAACATAGTTCCCATGCATTTCATGTACTTTCAGCCAGCGAAAAGTGCAACATGAATTTCAAAAATCGCGATTTTTATTGCAGAAATGGGCTCCACGTTGAAAAATCAGTTGATTTGACTCTTTGTTTGACTTCCCAGGCCACCGGGAACCCTATTTTCGAGACCCCCCAACAATCGTGAAAGACATGAAAAGATTCATAATTTTGTTTGTTTTTTTTTTTTCTGTTTTTTTTCATACGGATCCTTTGAGACCCGACTTCGTGTCTTTAACTTGGCACTGAAGATTAAGTGAGGTGTCTAAAGTGATCAAGATATAATGGAGATGAGCCCGGGCCAAAAAAAAATTCTAAATTATAAGCGGGCGGCCCATTTGGGCGGCCTCGGGTTTTGGGAGCCCAAATCGGGAATTGAAGGATACTACTAGTCTTAAGTGGTATCAAATGAAAGATCTTGATGAGCAGATACCAAATTTATTGATTTTATTCCTTCATCCGGTCCACTGGGTGGCACCTGGTGGCCTTTTCATTTTCTTTGGCGGGTAGGTACCTTCGAATTCTTAGCTTAGTGGTCAGATCTTGGCCAGTATGTATTTTTCAAGATGACCTCGCTCTCTCACTGCAAAATTTTAAAGTTTAAGTTTCCAAGTATTAATTTAGTTCATTTTCCGTCCGTTTCTATAGAAGATAACTTTGTCTATTGGTAGCATGCTCGACCTGCCACCCAGTCAGTATGGGTTCGAATCCTGGCGGGGACGAAATTTTTTAGCTCTATATTTTCAATTTGGGCTTAACGTTGTTTTGTTTTTCCGATCTTTATATTTGATCTTCATGACGACCCCATTACCCTCGCGAGGAAAATTTTAGAAGTTGCAGAATTGGACAATGACCTGTGGCGGCATTACGAGATTGATTTTGGACAATCATGGTTGGATGGAGATAAAATATGATGAATTATGTAGCTCTCATAATGTCGATGCTACTCACTAAAAGTTGTGACAAAGTAGTGACTTTGGCCAAGTGGGTAGCATACTAGGCTTGGGTTCGATCCCCTTGAGGGAAGTTTTTTTTTTATCTATCCATTATGTCCGGGGTACACTCATACCTCGTGAGGTATTGATAAGGGTCTTCACAACCGAGTTCTCTCCCGCTCATGGTTTTATCAACACCAAATTGTCTCCCGTCGCGTCGCTTGCATTTTTACCTGATTTTATACCTACATAGTTTAGGCCTAGCATTAAAATTATAATCGAAACACCTAGGAATCATTGATATAGACCTGAGGCATGGCCTTCTATGTATTTTTCCTAACCCTATGATAAACCCAAGGCATGGCCTTCTATGTATTATCCTTAACCCTATATACTATATTCCTGAGGCATGGCCTTCTATGTATTTTTCCTAACCCTATGATAAACCCAAGGCATGGCCTTCTATGTATTATCCTTAACCCTATATACTATATTCCTGAGGCATGGCCTTCTATGTATTTTACCTAACTCTACTATACACTGAAGGCATTGCCTTTCATTAGTTAGAGATTTTAAAGATGTCCTTATAAAGGCCGATTCTTCTATAAAAATGACAATTTTATAGTTTTCATTTTCTTAAATACCTAATGTAAAAAAGCATGGTCTTATTTCCGGGAGAGATATTCGTGGTGACCCCTGCAACAAGCCGGAGAGAATTCGGGTAAGAAAAGGTCAACGGGAGAGAACTCATTACCTCACCTTGATAAAGTGATTACAAATTAATTTCTTTGGCATTTGTAAATCCAGGTGTTTTAGTGTCCATCATAGGAGGCTCCGAGGTCTATTTAGCATTAAAAGATAAACCTAATCATGTGGAGAATAGAATCAAAAGATCTTGCATTGCAAATTTATATAATTATTATTTACTCACTTTGGGGACTTAGGGGGCCAAATCTGTGATCCAAATACATATTGACCTTAGAAAAATTAAATACGTACTGCTAAAACTATATCTTAAAAAAGACAACTTGGTAGGTACATTCTCATTTTCCCAGCTTATTTACTTTTGTCATTAATAATGTTTCAGTAGTGTATGAACCTATATTTTCGTACAAAAAGAACTGATATCCCCCCAAAAACACCACTTCGTGGTTAAAAAAAGAAGAACGCCTCACTCAAAGAATGATTATAATTAGCTAAAAATAAATGATATCAAATTGAGAACACCTTGTCCCCTCTCTTTCTATATCTCTGCACTCCTCTCTGAATTTATTCCTCTTATGTTTAGCTTTATTTATCCTTTCTAGGGGTCATCCCAAACTTGATTTCTCTTTAAATTTACTTGTTGCACGGCAATAAAAAATGGTGGTCGCGGTGTAATTTTCTCGATTCAAATCAAATAATTTCAGAAAAATCATACTCCGACCGCCATTTTTTATTGCCGTGCAACAAGTAAATTTAAAGAGAAATCAAGTTTGGGATGACCCCTAGAAAGGATAAATAAAGCTAAACATAAGAAGAATAAATTCAGAGAGGAGTGCAGAGATATAGAAAGAGAGGGGACAAGGTGTTCTCAATTTGATATCATTTATTTTTAGCTAATTATAATCATTCTTTGAGTGAGGCGTTCTTCTTTTTTTAACCACGAAGTGGTGTTTTTTTGGGTTAATTAATTACTAACGATACGTATCAAAGAATAAATTCATCTACCATCTATGTATGTACAAATATACGTGAATTATTTTTGAATAGTGCTTACCATTATATTGGTGCCGATAAAATACGTCATATACCATCAAACGTATAACAATTTGTTATTGAGAGGATGGTTATGATGGTATAATAATCTAGTAAGGTACCTATGTTAAATTGATTCAATGATATCTACTTAGCTACTCGTACCTCTTACTTGTGAACCATGTCATCTATTTTCAGAAAAAATTCTGCAATAATAGGTATTTGTTGCCTAAATCAGTTGAGATATATTATAATCAGTATGAATGTGTCTACATAGATACTGTCCATTCTTCAAGTTCCTACTTTGTAGAACCTGTGAATGTGTGAATATCTACCACACATTCTTTTCCTCATTGAATTACTATAAGTGCTTAAAGCTATGTTATTTAATTTGGATATGAAATCATTTTTTGTGGAATGACCTGAAAATATGATGATAGTGTTGAATTTTTAAAGTCAAAGTCAAATTGAGGATTTGGATTTAATGATTTGATCAATAATTTAGTTTTCGTGACAATGTTTGTATTTTTTTTTTTTTTTTTTAGACCTTACAGGTTTTAACCAAAAATATCTCGAAGATAAGGAAGGGATTAATGAATATGTATGGATGACGTAATGCAATAGGATTAATAGGAACTAGGGTAACAACTGAAGAAGTGTAGAAATGGGCTAGCAT
The DNA here is from genome assembly GCA_024516035.1 of Bactericera cockerelli. Classification (NCBI taxonomy): domain Eukaryota; kingdom Metazoa; phylum Arthropoda; class Insecta; order Hemiptera; family Triozidae; genus Bactericera; species Bactericera cockerelli. The sequence goes on from CM044956.1 coordinate 39,952,176, forward strand.
ATCTCGTCTGATGTCTTTACATAGAAAAATGCGTTAGATTAAGTCAACGCACCATTTTTTTGTATTATTTTGTTTGTTTAATTTAAATTATTTTATGATTTACAACTGACAAATATACAAAGCTCTTGCCCTAAGCTATAATTTATATTAAACTAGCTTCTAAGACAAACATACATAGAATAAGAACACAAGAAACTCCATATAGTCACATCACATTACAATATGTACATGCACTTTACTATTAGAGATTCATCAGTTTACCACAAGGCTAGCGCAATATTGTCAGTACTTCACGCACACAACAAGAACTACCGAAATTATAAGTAACAAGGTTGAAAAAAAAAAAAAAAAAAAAAAAAAAAACATAGCTAACCATAAATATAAAACTGATAGACAACTCGTAATAGAACCATCCAAATATATTCCACCTGATCCTATTAGGTCAAAGCAATTTTTAAGCTGTGAAGATTCGTGCAATCGTCATTACATAAATTGTAATGAGCTAAGGCTGACTTCAGCAGCAAGATCGTTAAGACATTCGACTTATATAACCTGGTGGTTGTTAATTCGAGTCCCAAATATTGCGAATTTTAGTAGAGTTAATTCAATACTTTTGTGATATTCTTAAGACATGTAAGGTGTAATCAAAATCAAATCAAATATATTTATTGTGACATATGGCTACATTAGACATAATTTACATTAAACTTACATACTAGGATTAACATTAACATTAAGACAGATATTATAATTAAAGACTAGATAGAATGGACACAAGATAGACATTAGGCATAGAATAGACATAGAAAAGGAAGCCTTTTAATGGGTTCGGATATCCGCGTGCCATGATATCAATCTCACACTCCCCAAAGAAGTATTTACTTTGGGGGTCTTACCGAAGATTTCAAACTTCTTAAAAAAAAATTCTTTAAGAAACCCATTTTCATAGATTGTGCTACATAAAAAAGTACTCTCACTGCTGAGTTTACTGCAATTAGATGTAATTAAAAGCTAATATAACTAATAAATGCGACTTTATTTAGAGTGTAAGAGCAAAGGTACTCCTTAGTTTAATTCTTCCAGGATAAACAGAGTATTGCATACCATGTGTGGGTTTCATAAAAAATATCTTTTTTGAGAGTAAAACATTATTTTGAACCATCGTTTACATGAATTTTTACGTCATCTTCTCAGTCCTTATAGCTTATCCTCGAACATTTCACCTATTTTTTGAAAAGTATAAAAAAACAAAAATATTTAAGAAGAACAATCGAGGAAAATAATGTCTAATACTATATAACAACGGTTTTGCAATGAGTAAGTCAACATGGGTTTTTTTTATTGAAAGAATTCTTCAATCGCTAAGCAACCTCGAAATTGGTTGTCTGAAAAATTATTAGACAATTTTTCTACAAGTTATGCTACAAACTCCAAAAATTATTTACCTTAATATATCTTGATTTTTTCAGCTTATAAAAATAGCATAGTTGACAGTTCAACTGTATGGCAGTTACTGTAGTAACATCAAGAAACCAGATAAAATTTCAATCACCTCTATCAAATAATATATAAAAATTTAATTACAAAAAATACAAACAAAAAGAAATAAAAACATAAAAGAAATGTATATTCCAAAATTCGTATCTACATACTTCCTATAGGCACCTGTACAGTATATCTCACTCAGTACATTCAATTACAAAATGAAAATTTGGTGAAAAATAAGCGCATAGTAAATTTAAATTAAACTTACCTGATCACTTAAACCGACTTGTCAGTTACAAAATTCCACACTCAGAAGTATAAACAGACAAAACAGCACGTGAAAAAGAGACAACTGAAACCTAAAGTTCGGAAGACTACAACATGACAGAGTTATGAATATGATATGATTGCACAACGCCCTAGGAACACTTCTCCCAAACCTTCATGCCATCAAATTAATTGTGATCAGGTATCGCGGATCCTGAGATATTTGGATTAGCGGTGTCAATGTTGAAGTAATAAATTTATTATTGACTATTAAAAGCAAGTATTATTTATTGGTTTTTATGTGTTGAATCAAATAGCGTTTTCCTGTTTTACTACTTTTAATGCTGCTTAATATAACAGATTCTTTTATTTCAAATTTATTGATGAGGATATCATCTATATTAACAGCTATTTGTGTGTAAACAATACCCCATAAGGTATTACTAAACGATTTTATAGGTTGCTATACGTGTACAAGTACTACTGACTTGGATATTATGCCAACAACGACTTTGTATTTCTGCATTATTTTAAAAGCACAACTCTGAGGGAAATTTATTAATGAGACTATCACCTTTACAAGATATGCATATACATAATATTATGTAGTTCATAATGAAATGAAAAGTCATTGCTGGGATATAGTGATGATTGATCGATTACAATTTCATCTACTAAATAATTCCTATGATTTTTAAGTAGGTAGTAGGGTTATCGGATTGACATCAAAAGAACGTACATGGTGCGTAATAACAACTCGCATAATATTATGATCATAGTTTTCAGCAACTTTGAACACTTTTAATCAAGTTCAAGAACTTTTAGTTAAGTGGCATTCATTTTAAAAGGGTATCATTTTTTTTTTTTTTTTCTTTGACAAAGTAGTTTTATGTTTTGCCTTCAATTTCTATAGTGCTGGAAGTATTAAGTGGAAACAGGATTTTTTTACACTGGGTGTCTAGAAACATTTTCCATTCCTTCTTTGAACTTGGTGTATTTTTTTCCTAATTTGAAGCAAATGATTAAATCGAAGGAAGGAAGGAATGTATGTAGTTAATTTCATTTTACAGTTTTTTCATTAAAATCCCCTTAAAGTACAATATGTACTTGAAGTTCAATAAAAAACGAAAGGTTTTTAGTGTCTTACAAAACAGTGTTTTTGAGACACTGAAAAGAGCTTAGTCTTCATCTTCTCAGGTACATGTGGGCCAGGTTGTTTTAATGATTGGATTTGCAATTAAGTTATTTATTCCAAAGGAATCACTAACGGTAGGGAGTCAGCAATGCTAGACGTTTGACCATTTTATGGTACAAAATGGCTAATATGAAATACCTATGTTTCCAACCAGCGAGCAACAGGATTTCTACAGGGAAACTCATGTTCAGTTGTTCACATCTAAGTTTTAGACCTGTCACCATCTGTCAAGTCTTTCTTAATCCTCAATTAATCTTTTCAACTTTTCCTTAGTCATATTTTCCATCCTTTGGTAGGAATGTATTTCTCGAAAAATAACAGCTGTTAGCCGAGTGTTAGCCCTATGCCTTTGCATGATCACGTTTTTTCCTGAACTTCTTAGTCCCAAGGTTTGCATCATATCTCAGGACATGTTGGCCAAGTTGTTCTACTTTACTCCCAATTTCTTCTTGTATCATTTAATCTCCACTTGACATCTCCCTAGGATTATCTTTAAAAGACAATTAGCGCCAAATTCGAGGTACCCTTTTACTCCTAATGCATCACTAAAATATTCCGATGAAATGGCATAGAAGACTGAACAATAAAATAGTAGGCGACCCAATGAAAATTAAATGCATAAAATTTGAGATCAGTTTCAGTACTTGAGAATCATAAAAACTCTAAAATCAAGACGATGCTGTGTGAGCTCTTAAAGCTGAATTATAACACAGTGTTAAATTTGAGATGAGCCATGCTGTCCCTCAATATGGGCTTTAGTGCGCTGTGATTGGTTGAAACTCAGACTTATGGGCGTGTCGAGCTTATCTTAACTTTAATCTTGTTTCATAGTTTGACCTTTGTTATCAGCTTGTTTGCGGACGTAACATTAATCGTTTGGAAGTTGATGATGTTGTAGTCAACTTTTGCAAGTTGACTACATCAACATAAACTTGCACTACCACTACGAACCTTAAAGTTCTGATGTACCGAACATTCTTCTGAAACACAATCAAATTTCCTTCTTACACTTAATCCAAGAATGACAAGAATCACTCCTTGATTGGTAGTTTGGTAGTTGGTACCCTCAGGGAGTGCAAGTGTCCCAGGCTGAAGATATCACGCGTCTCCTTTTGTTCCAACTTGGTTCACCAGGTTACAAATTTGAGTATTTAGTGAAAGTGCTCCCCGGGAGGCATGGGGCGCCCCACCGGTCTGATCAGTATTATTGTTTTGACATCAGCTTTCGGATCGGTCTTTTGTAAGAGTGAAATTACGACGACTCCGTTGGAATCGTGAGTATTTCTTCACAGTTGTTGCATTTGTACTAAACTTAACTAGACTTTGGGTGCATAAACTTTTAATAAATTTATATATCCATACCCCCCCCCCCCCCCCCCCCCCTCCCTTTGTAAACTCCCCTTTTAAGTGCATCTAGTAATAGAGGTAAAAACCTTGTTAAATGTACCTGTATGTTCAAATAAATAAATATTCAATTCAATTCAATTCAAATAACCCAAGGCTTTGGAATATTATATGGGGTTCGGTGGAAGAAAAAGCCACAGGCTTTAACCTCGCCCCTTGATTCATTACATATTCTATCGTGGTCTTTTTTTTCCGTTGACCAATAAAGTGTTAAATAATAATAATATATTTAATTTTGTTTTTGAACTTCATGTCAAATTTCAATTCAAAAAGTCTTGAGGTTGAGTTATAAAACTTGTATGATGGTTAAATCATCAACATTTTAGTAAGAGCACAATAATTTGCCAGTGTTACAAAAAAAGTACAGCTAACTGATGAGGATTAAAAAAAACTTTCCTGATCTGCTCCTGCGGTAGCTCACACCTAAAGTGAACGAACCTGAAACTTGCAGGTACTAATAAAGTTGAAAATCTCAAATAAATAAAGAAAAGTTGGTAGGTGAACTTATTCATAAGTCAAGCTAGAAAGAAAACATTGGCAAGCTTTGAAAATCGGTATGGATCCTAAGTCAATTTAGTGTCTTTTGATTTGTTTGAGAGGTCAAAAGTTTTCACTCACTTTAAACTTGTATCGTTAAAACAGGATCAGCACGTAAAGAAAATAATAGATTACCTCAACTGTAATACTCTCATAGTTAATCCTTATTCCGGAAGAATAATATCAGGCAAAATGCCCAGTAGCTCTTACGTCTGTTCTGCTCATCTAACAGTTCCCAGTTGTATAACAACAGCGAGTGCATCAATACAAAAGCATCCACGTAACAGTACAATGATATAACACTTTTTACATTGATGATATTTCTTATGTAAGATCGCTTTATTTCCTAGATTCATTTTCCACAAGTCATGCACTCAGCTGACTAGCGCATTCCCCTCCTAGATTTGTGCTCAAAGGAGAAATCCTCTTAAATTGAAGATAGAGTAAAGTTTCTCTCATTACCTACTTATAATCTGCCTTAATTGTTTTCATATAACTCTTCTGTGAGCTATTGTTAAGTGATCCTATTGTTTGATGAGGTGATCCGCTGTGAAGTCTCTTCTAATTTTGTCAACAAAGTTTCTGATCATTCAAAATAGTGCTTCATCCTTGGTAGGTTGTTCGGTTTTTATAGCTTGCGTACTTTTATACTTAAGATAATGAATTTTACTTGTGCATTAAGATAGTGTTTTTTTCTTTTGTTTTTGATATTAACCAAATAAATATTAGAAGAGGCTGCTTCTAAGAACTACATATCTGTACAATTTCATCAGAAAGTGTCCTAAGCTAAACGTATTCGTACTTTTCAATTATCGTTCAAATAAAAGACGTGTTTTTTTAGTACTCTATTTACAAGAAAATATAATAATTATGTACATAGCCAAAACAAAATCAATAATATCTGTCCACTAACTTGTTTCCTCTTATTGCATCATATTTTATTTTTGTTGGTACAATAAGTATTATTTTTTAATTTTAAATCAGATATTTTTGCACTAAGTGCTAATTTCACATAACTAAAGTTCAAAATTAATAATTTCTTTTATGATAGTGACCATTTTCTTTTTTTAATGGTGACCTTAGTGCCTTAGAGACCATTTTCTTTTCCTAATGGTATTTCATATTCTTCTTCACAGGTGAACCGTCGAGGATGAGGACAGACTAGACAACACTCTTGGAACTATGAATATGGGCTATACTCTTCCAGCGGTGCTGGTTCTGCTAAGTGTCAGCTGGTCCTATGCAACACAAATCAAATACATTGTCCGCTCCGGGCCCTACGAGAACAACCCTGAGGTTCTAGCTGACAAATGGCGCCGGGAGATTCACAGTTTGGTCAGTTCTGATAACGCCATTCAGCCGACAACAGAAGCAAACTATCAAGACTGTATCCTGGACGGTTCCTGCAGTGATCAACAATCTGATGCATTTGGCGCTGAAGGAACATTCAAACCTTTCCCTCAGGATCATCTAGAGAAAATTCTACACAAGTTCCAGAAAGGTGAAACCAAACTAGCGAACCTCTACGTTGACAGAAGCGACGTCAATGAAGAAATTCAAAATGATGGCAATCAACCACAACCTCTGCAAGAACAACCCCAGTCGAACGACAAATCTAAATCTTGGAATGTTGTGAATTCTCAGTCACACAATAAGCATCCTTATGACGACAGACAAGGATGGGTAACCTTGGAACCCATCGCATGGTCGTCAAGTCAAATACAGAAGTGGGAACCAAACCCACGACCAACTTTTCCTCCACCGAATGAAGCCGCGAACTATTGGAATGGTGGTCCATCAAACAAGCCTCCACCTTCCTACCTACCGCCCATGTCTGCATCCTCAGAGAGACCACCATGGAATAAACCTAGTTACGAATACAACTCCAAACCTCAGTGGGGAAACAAGTGGCCAGCAAATCAAAATTACGAGTACAAGCCGACATACGCCCTTGGCAGTAACTGGGGAGGCAACTCCGACATCATCACAGATAACAGACCAGGCGCCTTCCCTCCTGATAACAGGCCAACTGGATCTCACGACACCTCAGGCGGGTACAGACCCTGGGGCCCTGAGTACCACCAAGGCAGTCAACCGTCTCCCTCCTACAACAAACCGACCTATGCTTACGGCAACAGCTACAGCAGCAGCAGTGAGCGTCCTAGCAGCAGCAGCTACACATCCTCCGCTGATGGAGATGGGCACTGGGTGTTGCTGTCCAGTACGAAAGGATACTCCATCCCTCAGCGACATCGCAGCAATAGTCGCTCCATGAACCTCAACGAGCTACAAGATGGCGAGGTGGGCAAGTTCCCCAAGACCATCACTGCCAACATTGTCAACAACATGAGTAGCTAAGATATCCAAGTCCTCAGAGATGAGGATAGCTTGTGAATATTGTAAATAGCGATCACTATTGAAATGGAAACTAAGGGTAGGTAAAGTTTTACCGGTAAATAGATAAGGAATATTATTAAGAATGTGCACATATATTTATAGGTTTTTAGGGTCCTCTATATTATTATAATTTATTTATCACTGGTTACGTTTTAGTCTTAAAGATTGTATACATTGGCATTAGTTCCATGCTTCTTCAATAAGAAATAATATCACTATGGGTAAAGTTTACAATAAATTGCATATTCTAAGAAATCTTACTTAAATCGTAACCATGCATTATAAACATTATTTGGACCTTAAATCATACATGTAGGTACGAGCAATAAATAAAATATATTGTGGTACCTATTAAAATGAGAATTTACACATATTTTTTTATTAAATTATTATTATTAATTGTAGTACCTTCATTCTGATTAACATTATGTACAAGACCTCTTAATCTTTCTTTTATCTTCTCTTTTCAATTTCAAGTCTCATCATTCTATTGTGTGATCTAATAAGAACGTTCTGAAGAACGATAACGTTATGTGTACATATTATGTTTATTATTACATTTATAATAAATACATTTCTATCATAAATACCAAATTTGTATTTCAATTCGTTTCATAAGCAGTGTCACATTTCTCTCTCTCTCTCCTTAAAAGTTTCATAAGAATGCAAACGACTTGAAAATAGTAATACTTCAAGAGATTAGAATACCTATCGTTAGTAGTTAGAGCTACTATATTATTTACTCAGTTAGTTCAAGTGTGATATGATTTCGTCAGTTGTCCCATCAAGCTAACAGTTTTACCGTTGTTACGTTTCAATCAAATGAAAAAATACATCTAGGTACTTCTTACAATAACGAAGGAAAAAAAGAACTAGTGGGTCATTTGATCAACAATATACCTTTATCACCAGCATTCTAGGAAGACGTTAAATACCAGAGAGGCAACGCGAATCATTCTTTGAGGAAATCAAACTACGATTGGGATTTGCCAACTTTTTTTCAATTAGACACTTAAAACCACTTGAGAGTGGGTCGTTCGTACCAATTTCCAAAAATATATATTAAATTGATCATTTTGGTAAGTCTTAGATAATCCATGACGAAATCTACAAATGCATTATCATCGATTAGTCTAGGTGAAACAGCGATGTATAAATAAGTTAAAGTTATCATATTATTATTTTGTGTTAATCACTTTCGTGATATCACAACTACTCAAACTCGCTTTACTAAATCTACGCTGAAACCGGGACTTGAACCACCGACCTCCAGGTTACAAGTCCGCCGCCTTATCGATCAAGCTACTGAGGTCGGTGGAACAGCGATGCATGTGTGAATCTGGATAAGTAGTCCACAGGAGAGAATGTGGTGGAAAGAGCAAGAAATTATTATTGATGGGTGTGCGAGAGGAAAAATTCTACAAGGTGTGGCCAGTGCGAATTCTGGTGAGAATAACTTCCAGAATTTGTGATAGACGAAGATCAAAGTGCTCTCAGGACTAGCCCTGTTCCCAGTCTCTATGTCGAAGCTGGAATTTTACCTCTACACTTACGTAGGGCTAAATTAATGATGAAATATGTTGCAAAAATAGGTAGTTGCCCTTTCAATCCATTAAATAAGATCATTTTCAAATCAAATCGTAATAATGATGATTTTCCTCTTAATTCGCCGGTGCCATTATCTACCCGTGTGAATCAATATAATGATTTCACTAGGTTGATAAAGCTAAGCGAGTTTGCCCCATTTGTGAAGCCTAAGCCGCCTTGGTCTCTAGAAATTCCTAATATAGATCTCTCTCTTCACACCAATAAAAAAAGTAATACTGCACCGTATGTACACCGTCAAAACTTTGCTGAAATTATTAATTCCAAATATAAAAATCATGTAGTATGTTATACTGATGGTTCAAAATCTGTAAACTTCACAAGTTCTGCCTATAGCATTGAAAATACCATTTACTCTTATAAACTGAATGATGTGAACTGTGTTTTGTCATCTGAATTGATTGCTTTGCTCCTTTGTCTTATTCACATTAAATATCTCCCATCCACTAACTTTCTAGTTGTCTCTGACTCTCTAAGCGCTCTATTATCTTTATCAAACTCTAAAGCAACCAATCCTCTTGTTACAAAGGTTTTTTCAGCAATTTTGGACCTCAAAACCTGTTCAAAACAAATATCCCTCTTGTGGTGCCCTTCCCACTGTGGCATAAGTGGGAATGAAGCTGTAGACCGCGCTACCCACACTCCTAGCGACTCCCATGATGCCTTGAAAATTTGTTCTTCTGAAGATTTTTCTCCTTTCATCAATAAGCTCATAAAGACATCTTGGCAAGAATCATGGAACTCAGAAGCCCATTCCAATAAACTAAAGTCAATTAAGCCTTTGGTTGACTATTGGTCTTCGTCTAGTAGAAATACTAGATTCGAAGAAGTTGTCCTTACTAGACTCCGCATTGGCCACACTCGCATTACCCATAAGTTCTTATTCCTCAAGACAACTCCACCCGTTTGCCAATGCGGAGAGATGCTGTCGGTTAAACATATACTCTCATGTAGACTCCACAACCAGATCCGTAATTCCCTCGCGGTTAAACCTAGCCTAAAAGACGACACCGCATCCGTAGACTCCCTTATGGAGTATTTAAAACTTACAAAATTAATTAACATGATATAGTTTATTGAGGGATCAGCGCGAACGACCCACTCCACCAGTGGTGTTAAAGCGCATAACCGAAAAAAAAAAAAAAAAAAAAAAAGAAGATCAAAAATCAACCAAAGGCTTGATAGATTTTAACTTGCTCTTATTGACCGTAGGGTTTAATGTTCTTTTGCCAGTAAGTCTTGGTGAGATATTTAATGATGGGACAAAATATGTTCTCAGCAGAACAAAGAAGCGTGAGAAGTTTTAGAGATGCGGCTAGCTTGATTTACAGCTACGTTACCAATGGTATCACAATGGGAAGGACAACACAACAGGGATATTTAAAAAAAATATTTAAGGTCGAACAAGTCTAAAGAAACTATTGTGGAAAGAATAAGGGTGGATCTAGAATTTTCTAAAGCACTCAAATGCCAACAATCGTTAGCTCAAAAGAGGGGCACTACACACAAAACGTTGACAAACTGTGATATTCAACTTTAGCTGTAATTTTTTTAAACCTGAAGTCATACTTATGATGTTCTTCAGTAAAGGTTCCTCAGTATGATGTTCCTCAGTTGAAAAAAGGAACATAACTTTTTAAGAGACATCATGTAAACTTGAGGAGACTAAAAACCAACTAGGTTTCAAATTGCCAAAGAAGTTTGGTTATTTTATTTGTACTTCTCTATAACTTGTTGGTACGTATAAATGTAACATTAACCTCGTCCAGCCAAAGTGGGTCTGAAATACTTTGTGAAGAGTGTGAAGACCCATTGACTTCCAAAACAAGACGAACGGCTGATCCATCTCTCTTCAGAGATCATCTTTACTAGATATAGCATGCAGTCATCCGCTTGCGTCGGGCGATTCAAATTGTGAAATATGCGCTAGCCATACATGGAATTTTTTAACTCACCCTTCAAAATTCACCCTTCAAAAAATGTGATTATTTGAAATACTTCACGTAATAACGTGCATGCAATGCGTGAAGTATCATGATTAATGTTTCAAGGTATAATACCTACAAACCTTCATAGGACTAGGTATACGAAATGAGTAAAAAGCAAAAAAGTAGTACGTAAATAGGTTTGTAAGTGTCGATTTAGAATCTAGTAACGTAATTTTCAAAGCAAGTTAACACTGGCTTTCTAAGAAAGTTACTGGTCTGTATAGAAAGAAGTACTGAGCCTAGCCGATAGCTTTATGAGTTCCCCTACTCGCTTACCTGTATCTGCAATGTGCAATATTTACATTATGATGCAATGTTTAGCCGTGTTTTTCTTTTTATAAATCCATTTTGGTTAACTAAACTGGAAGAAGATTTTTCCTCTTCCAAAAGAAAAATGACTTTTTTCCCAGTTCGTCCATTTTATTCCATTTGAATCCACTTTGGTTAGAAAGAAAATAACATTGCGTGTAGTATTTTATTTTATGTAAGGCGCTTTTAATTCATAAAAGACCTCGACAAAATTTTCCATTTTTTCTTTTCCCATTAAAGTTGAATTTCCTGATTTAACACCACACTTTCTCAGGAAAGGATATCTATGTAAGGTAATGTGTAAGCTGTCCAGGTATGTTCTGATATTCATGTACATCTAGTACAACTTCTCACTTTTCTGTTTATTCTGATTTATACTGAAGCACTTATTTCTGGAAGGTAGCTTGAAGCTGATGGTTAACTTCAAAAAAGCTGTTTTGTTTAAATCTGACATCCTGAATCCTAGTAAAAGTGATGACAACAAAATGTATTCTTACGTTATACGAGTAATCGAACATAAATGCTTATGTCAGAGTATTGTAATCACATTTTAACTACTCATCTGTTTTTGTATTCGACTAAGTGTAAATTAACAAAATAAAGAACTACTTCTACCAGCCAACCTACAGTTTTTTTTTTATGAATCGATAGGTATAGAAATAACACCGATCAGTTTGAAATAAGATTCCTGGTGATACATTCCCTAAACAAGAGTAAATCCGTATAAATTAGAATCCTTTATGTAGGCACAAGGAAGGTACATTAGAAGGACGGAAGTAACTACTTGAGTTGCCTTTCTTAACTTATCAATTACATAGTATTTATAACCCCTTAATATATTAATAAGGAAGAGCCCTCACTTATTCCGAGATGCCCAGAGTTTCCGCAACACGGGAGGATTTTTATAATTGTTTTATACGTGTGTGACTGACTGTGTGACGATTTCATTCTGGGGCGTGTAATATAAGTATTATGTATGAAGATTGTAGATAGATAATAGTTATACCTACGGCAATTCGGACCAATTAACGCACAGAAGACGCCTTAACGCGTTAATCCATGTTTATGAAACACAGTTAGTAGTTACTCTTGCACACACCACGGTGACCTGGGTTTGAATTCCGGCTGCTTGGAAAATTTTCTACTCTGTATTTCAAAGCTACATAATAAATAATAGGCTGTAAAACACTCACTTTTAAATACTTAATAATTATAAAAATCGAACTTAAACAAATTTAATGATGAGATTAGGAGTTTTGTAATACTGAACTACCCACTAAAGTTGTGACATACAAACATTTTCACAACTAGTCCATTAACCCTGATGAACAGCACAGGTGTTGTCTCACATAAGGTCTTAAACCCACCCTTTGGCAATGAGACAGTTCCATTAATAATGAAACCAACGGAAGTTCTTAGTAGCAGCAATCACGACATTGTTAGTGAACTGTCACATGTAAATGACATGGATTTTTTTATGTACCCCAATGAATTAGGACATTTGTATATATTTTGTTTATTTTTTTCTTGTTTATATTAATATTGTCAATTTTATATTTAATTATTAACCATTATTTGATAATAATAATGTCATAAGTGGATCTAAAATAAGTCATAAGTGGATCTGAAATAAGTCATAAGTGGATCTAAAATAGATGGCGCGATTAGTGGATTTATGCCACCCACTCTTTTATTCTTGAAGGTTGAGACCCCTTTGATATGAGTTTACCTAACAGGATCTGTACTGACTGTACTTAGCATGACTGTAGGTATCCTTAGGCTCGTACTAGGACTGTATCTTTAGGGTCAAAGCATAACTGTATTCTTAGGGTCATAGGGTGGGTGTTCATCAATTGTCACACTAATCAATTGATTTTATTTAATCAACACTTTATTCGTTTTAGTATATACTAGCCGTTTGCCCGTGCTTTGCAACGGGACTAAATTTCAAATTTACTAAGGCATGGCCGTACTGCTGGACAGCAATGCCTTTTTGAACTTTTTATAATTTTTCTGGACAAAGCGATAATGGTTTTGGGGGGGTCAATTCTGAGACATTTTTCGCTATCTCTTACCGTTTTGGCTAAACAACTCCGGACAAACAAACAAACAAACAAACATAGGTAGGTAGGTAGGTAGGTAGGTAGTCCTTTTTTCTGTTTTATATATAGAGATTTTTACAATGGAATTATGGATATTACTAATGTTAGGTTTTGCTTTAGCTTTAGGTTTGACAGGTCAATAATATTAATTTTTTATGATGTTAGATCAAATTATAAAATAATGTATGTAATTAAAAATAAAAAAAATTGATCATGTAGCTGAAACCGACCTTATACAAATAATACCTACGTAATTATGTAGATAATTTAACGTCCTTTGAAATGTATAATATTATTATACTTCAATTCATACGATGAACACAAAAAAAAAATTATCTATTATATAAAGTTTCCATAAATTCGGTATTTTCATTAACATATTAATCACCTATGATATATTTTTCACATTACATGTAGGTATACTATGGAAAATGTGGAAATAAGTTTAAAATTAGACAGTAGACTTACTTATCTGGTGGACAAATGCATAAGAATATTATATTTTAATACACCTAATGTAGTCAAGTCACAAGATAGTAGATATAATATCTATTTTACTATCTTTAATAACATAATTAATTCACTTTACATCCACACACCTATACACTAACGAGTGGGATCAGTTTAATCAACTCAATTGAATGAATTATTCCGCTCACGGGACACGACTGGGTGTAAAATTGCGATTTATAAAAGGTCAAATACACATAATAATACGCGAATAACTTTTTAAAGTTGAAAAAAAAAAAAAAAAAAAAAAAAATAATCAAGTACGAATTATGTAAGTATTTCCCTTGAGCTAATGGGTAGTATGGCAGCAACTTGAAAGTTCAAGTAAAGCAACCGGTCAAAAGCAATTTATTTTGATAGAAATCAATATAATATATTGTCATGGGACTACCTGTTTTCTGCTGACAGTCTAAATTAATAATAATAACACTCTTTAGTGGAAAGTAATTATCAGGCGAGGATGACGCTCAAAGCATTTCCATACCATTTAACCAGCAAACTCTTATGAGTCCAGACTTGACACCATCCATCATTATCCCACGGAAGTCCTCACACCATAAATTACCTGTTCAACTGTTCACGCCAACCTCACCACACCGACTCCTATAGATCTTTGCAGCAATCCAGTCCAGGTGGCAATATTCCTGGGCTATCAAAACTGAATGAGAGTGTGAAGGTGAATGCTGATCTGCTGCCACTGCTACAACAACAACAACAACAGCAACAACAACCATCAGCAAGGTTGGGACTTGAATGAGTGATCAACTCAGTCAAATCCAACCCCTCATGATGCTGGGTAATCTGGGTATTCCCGTCCCTAGCCAACCTAAGTAGCTCGATCGATAAGACGGCGGACTTGTAACCTGGTTGGTGGTTCAAGTCCCGGATTCCGCTTAGCTTTAGTAAACCGAGTTTGATTAGTTGTGATATCAAGATAGTGATTAACACAAATATGATAACTTTTTTTTCCCGTCCCTAACCAGGCTGGGTAAGGTTATTGTCGAGGGTAATACCCCGGTCTCGAATGAGCTAGATGTTAAAGAAACGTTAAGCAAACATGAGTATTCAGCGAAATACTCTAAATTGAAGAGGAAGATGAAAAATTTTAGCAACGGCATCGCCATTACAGTTTGCCAAATTGGTGGTCTTGACTTATTGAGCCATAACACGTACATCTCGCCTGCTATCTTTACAAATCACATCTCAGCGTGTGAGATAATCTATTAAATAAACACAGCCCCATTAGAGCAGGATCAATGCCACTGAGCAGTGAAAATATAGAGATGTCTTCAGGCACCTTTACTAACAATCGTTGTCAATTATGTTTTTGCTGGTATTACACCTTCACTCAGGCTGGGTAAAAGTAAGTTCAACGGTTTTTTTGACATTATTATTTGAACATGATGATTGAGAATGACGTTAATATTCAAAATCAGATACACACTAGGTGTGAATAGTAAGTATTAAAGACTGATGCTGTTAAAAGAACCATTGAGAAAAATTGTAACCTGGTTCGTTCTGACGATAGATTACCAATTCAAATGTTTTCTGACACCACTTCAATTGACAAAGAATATGTAGGACAAATTTTGCATTAAAATTTGATAATTCACAACAACTTTTTACTGAATTTTGCTATTGGATCACAACACCTCTTACATAAATCTCTCGCATTCGCAGTTTTCTTTTAACAGCATCAGTCGAGATATAGTTATCCTTAAATGTGACATCCTGATGCCACTTCTTCAAGCATACCTACTCATTGGATCAAAGCATCGAATCAAACAGAACAGGACTCGGTACGTGCTGAGATACAGAGATAGCCGGAATAGCAGGACCTGGAGCAAGTGATAATCACCGGTCCAAATTCGGACATGTTGGACTGTCGGAAGTAGCAGGTTACAGCAGGACGGGCCCAGGGCGATAGAGGTGTTGCAGGACCTACATTAGCCAGCGTCAATGACTTGCAATACTTGCATACACCAGTCCTTGTAAGATCACTGAAGTAACCTCTAAGTTAGGCTTAGACTGGATGGGTGGGTGTTAAAAGTTAAGAACTGTGAGAGTAAAGGGCTCTTTAGTCACATTTTTGCAGGATAAACAGAGAATTGTATAGTAGTTACCAAAGTCTGTGACAATGATATACCAGTTTTTTCTGAAAAAAAAAATGAAGTTAAGTAACGTCCAGTGAGGCTTATAGCCGTATTATATTGAACAGAAAACGCCGTTTGAGCAATGTCTCAAGCACGATTTCCTTTGATATTATGGCCAATATCTAGCGTGAGACATTGCTCAGCCAAAATTAGCTGTTCATAGTATTCGTAAATACGGCTTTTAGACTTGATGAATGGGTGTTAGAGATGTAGCAGACTTCACGCTATCCAAAGTTATCCCATGTGAGTTTAACTACAGCACAACGGCCATACCAAGATGTCATTCTTCAATATGCAGCTGTCGTCTGGTCTGGCAAGTTTTCTGCTACAGGAATGTTGGTTCTACCATGTCGATGAGTAAGGTGTTCCTACTGACTTCCAGTTTCCATAAAAGATGTTTGCGTTATGGGTGCAACACTCTTCAGCTGTTTTAGAGGTGTTCCAGAACACACGTTATCCTGAGTCTGACATGAATACACCAGTTTCCAGTGAGATCACTGAAGTTCAGTAACATCCAGCCAAGCTTAGACTTGAAATGGGGAGGGATAGGATATTAAAATTTTATGGATTTTCATATGCAATTTAAAATTTACCTTGTTGATAATACTATAGTTTAATTAAAAAAGTCCCATTACACAAACAGACCGTGTTCCCCTTGACAGCCAGGTTCCCTAAGAAAATGTTTGTGCCGCGTGTCGTAGGTGCTAGGTCGCAAAGAGCAAGAGATGACCTGGTTCTGATAGTTCTGATTAAGGAGGAGGTGATGTCATCTGCAACCTGCTACTGCTCTGCAACTGTTCAGAATTTAGATACATAGATACTAACGTAATTATAACAGCATGTTGGATGTATAAATAATGTTGTATGGATATACAGAGTGATAATAATTATAGCAACAGAGACTACTAATAACCGTGCACCTAGATGTACAGGAGGTTTCAGAAAGTTTTTTTTTGTAATAATAGTAATGTTTGACTATATCGCCCTTTGAAATTGAACGACCTTAAAATTAAGAATGACCTTGAATTGGAACGAACTTAAATTAAAACGACCTTGAATTGGAATGACCTTGAAATCAAACGACCCTGAATAAGGGCTTGAATCGAGAATGAACCATTTGAACTAGAATGACCTTAAATAGAATGAATAGTTTTCTTGTGTTTATTTTTATTTAAAAATGGTTTTTAACTTAAGTAATTTATCAGTTGAGAATTCACCCTGTATAATATAATCTATGAGATTCCAATCAAATTGATACCTTAGCGGAGTTATAAATAATATGGTGTACCTGTGAAAATCTTACACTAGAACTACGAGTAACTTATTATCAACTATTATAACATCATCAAACACATTCTGTTATAACTAGACGTGTTATCTGAAGCGGTTATCTGAACAAACTTCTAGTAGTTCCAACTACTTTGTATCAACAGATTCAACAGTCCGTGCGTTCAGAAGGCGTGTAAATGTGGAGGTATGGGGAGTGAATTTTTTGATTCCTAAAACGTTGGTGAAGAATCCAAAATTTGAGATGGAGAGGTAAAATCCAAGAGTATGAAAGGAAAATAAAAAAAGAGGAGTCTTAGAAAGATAGTTATGGAGAGTGAGAGCGCAGAAAAAAAAGTAAATTTGGTTAAAGGGTAGATAAAGAAGACATTAGTTACTGAAAACTCTCTCTTGCGTCTATTTAATTATGAATGACCAACTCAGCTTGATCAATGACAATTTTAAATAAGGTTTGATAAAAAACAACAGAGTTTGAGGTATTAGCCTTTGCAAGCGGTTGCCTTTATGTCTAAACGAAATGCCTTTATGTCTGGAACAAAGAAAAGAACAAACTACAGACATTCCTTGCTGAAAGAGTCAAGTGTATATTGACCGCAAGTACACGTGAACTGTGTTGGTAACAATAAGTTGAGAAGACCTTTGAATAAAATAGTTGAGAAGAAAGGAACCCGAGGAACAAACTACTAAAAATAGAATGGAATCACATCAATGAATGGGAGAAGACTTGAGAAAATCTTTTCAAATAAACAAAGCATACGAGATTCATTATTTTAATACGTTGAGTTCTTTGAGATTTCAAGAATTATTACTTTGTTTATGTCCATGCACTGGTGCTTGAGTGTTAAGGGGCTGGTCTGGTGATACAGGTAGCGGGGGGTCCATTGTTTCAGATTCCAACCAATGCATGAATTTTCCTCATATATATTTGAGAATTTGACCACATACCTACCTAACAATGGATTAGCCAATTGGACAGCATTACCAAGTGTCTCATTGTTATTATCAATTAATCCCATATTAATGTAAAACCGAGTCTGTGTTTAGCCTCGCCATATATCTTTGATTGCATTTGAATTTAAAATTAAAGTTATCGTTTTAAAATTTTGTGCAACGAGTATTTCAAATCTGTGGTGCCTATCCTAGCTTGATTACAATATCTCTTCCTTGGATCTTTCCTAGGTTTTGTTGCGTTTTATTTTCTTAGCTATGTTCTATTGTTCAATTTTATATTATTAAAAATGCCTATTCGACATAATTTTTTATTTGTTTAAATCCGTGTTAAGTTAAAAATAAGAGGATTGAACGTGTTAAGGCTACAATCCATGAGGGCACCCTAATCTAGAGATTCTAGAGTACCCTCATATCCGGTATTCTGAAACTCCTACTTCCTGGACACCCTTCAATCTAGGGTTCTCTAGGGTGATAGTACAGAGGATCTACATTGAGGAGAGGAGTCCCTTTGATTTGAGACACATGTACACTAGGGATCCCTTTGATTCGATCCCTATTGTTAGCTGTTATGAATGGTGTAATCCAATATGATCTCTATTATTATGCTAAGAGGCGTTGAATGTTCCGTTCAATAGCGGAAGGTACCAGAGCTCAAAGATTTCTCGTGTCTTCCGATTCAAGATTTGATTTGGAAATAGTCTCACTTGTTCCTGTTTAACACTTTTTGAGGCTTTTACATTTTTATTTTCTAAATATTTCCTTAAAATAGGTGATTTGTGTAAACTTTTAAAAGTTTAATAGGAAAAGTTGAACAACTATAAAATTAAAATTTCTTTGAGAGTGAGAACCAATATTCCAGCACTCATTCAGGTTGTAGGTTCTAAAATACGCAATCATCTCCCGACGTTTCCTTACTGATAACCGATTTTTCAGAAGGAATAATTTGAGATTGAATTTTAATGCGACAATTTGATGATACAACAGTTGATTAATAGTTCATGAGGTGCTGCTACAGAAGCTTTTACAATAAAATTACTACATCTAAACCTGTTCAATATACTAATTAAGTAAGTTCCTGTAACAAATATCTTCAACAATACCTACAACAAGATAGGAAATTAAGGTAAGTTCATATCTGAAATGATAACAGATCCTCATAATGTTGACAAAAGATACCAACCAAACGGTATCAGTGAAACAGGTGTACAATAAAATATGAAAAGGATTTCTTCAACTCCTGGGAATTATGGGAAGGAAGGATCTGGCGTGAGAATTGGCTGTTATCTATTTAATGACAGGTGGTACTCTGTCTGTTTTCGGATAGTAGAATGGTTTTTAGTTTAGTGTAATGCACTTTCAGAGTACATAATACGATAAGTATTTTCACCGAATTGATGGTGTACCTTTCTAACCTTTTGCTTAAACATTTTTAAAATACTCTTAACATATTTCTACCTAAATTAAATAAAAGGTTTCTCCTATTCAAGCATCGAACAACTGCTGAAAAATAAAGGAAAGCGGAGTTGAAAGTTAGAAACCCCGTCTAATTAGGTATGTTTATAAAAAAATTAAAAAAAAAACCTCCTGTAGTAACTTCAAAAAAAAAGAAAAGTTGTACAACATACTCGTAACTTCTGACTAGACGTTGAATGAATTCTTAATGTAAACATTCTCAAAATACTTGTAATTGACTCAAAATTAGAAGATCCCTTAACCCTAATGCATGTAATGGTCTTGAAATCTTGAAACACTCATAAGAGTGTTAAAAGAAGCAAATTTAGTTCCCTAAAGAGTAATAATCAGCCACTAAGAAATCTGGCACAGAAACTAATGGGTCGACTCCCAACTCTATAGAAGTGTGAACAGAGTTTCTCAATACGAGTTCTAATAAAAAGTGATCTCTTGAGATTAGTGAAAAGTTGCTTTCTGGGATTTAATACCTAGGATGTAATAATAATTACTAATTAGCAACTATAACGGTCCTAGATTTTGAGTCTCTAATAGCTCCGACAATATTCTCAGACTCACATGTTGCACAACACATTAACTACTTATGTACTGTACTCGAATTCCAAGGCTAAATACTGATTTCTCTCCAGGAAACACTTCTTAAAATCATAGAAGGTAAATCATTCACCAATTAATCGAGTAACCATAATATTATGACTGTATGTTGGTAGTAATTTCAAATAACCATAGCACTTCAACGTCTACTGCGACTTAATCATTAAAATATCCTCTTTCCTAAACCTTGCTGAGATGCCTTTAACTTTCTCAAATAATTTTTATGAGAGATTACGTTTGTTGGATAGTATGTAGGTGATAGGTGGTAATTTTTTCATGGATGGCTAATGATTTGATGTTTTTTAATATGAAAATATATTATTTTAAGATGATGAAATTGATAACACAAAGAAATGTAGATTATAAAAGTATGTATTAAAAAAATAAATGTGAATCTAAAATTAGTGTACACTTCCATTTCATCAAGAGAATTTAGTATTTTATTTTGTATAGTACTAGGCAGATTGATGATGGTTTGGGGGGTCAACTCTCATGAAAATTTCAATATCTCTTACCGTTTTTTTTCTGTGGTATTGTTAACAGACAACCCATAAGAGGACATGGTCAGCCAGTCAGACACGCACGAGATTAGAGTTTTATAAATAGAGGATGAATGTATGAGCAAATAATTATTATTCATTTAGAGTAGAGTGCTATTATTTAATAGTCACCTTGTCTTGTTTAAAAAATACTTCACACACCAATAGATCCAGATTAATCCTGTGGAATACAATTAATTGCACCCTAATTCTGTTAAGACCACCATTGTGTTCATAAGACCACCATTAATTTCCAGCTACGAATTAATCAAAACATGTTTGTTCCAATTATACTTTGATTTATGTAATTTTGTTGAGACACACATTGAATTTGGTTTCAAGGCTTAAAGTTTGAATCTTGAATCTGATCTGAATTGGATAGTTTCTAAAAAAGTGTTCTTAATTATACTTAATTTTATATTTTACACTCAAATTAATTCCATAACTGGTGTTTGGAACGATAAAGTAAATAATTTGGTAATTCAAATGTAAATTAGGACCGCAATCAAGAAAAAGGTACATTCTATTCCATCTTTTGGCAATAACATTATTCATCATGAAATTCGTTTCGATTTCATGTAAAAATTTAATTAGATGTAATATTAATAAAATAAAATATATAGTATGTATTGATAGGTCGTTTAATCTTATTCAAATATCAGAAAGATCAGAGCTATGGAAAAAAAACTCCACACTTTTCTAATAAGTCATTTTTCAATAATTTTCTTCGCCTGATCAAAATCTGATAAACCAACAACTCACTTTCTGACTTTCTCTTTCCCATCGGACAAGAGTAATTCTGAGATTTTTTTTATTGTGTTGTATGGTCCATTTTGTTTCATCATCAGTTGAATTTTCCTTTCGTGTTCATCTGTACATATTTGAGTTAGTTGGTATAAACTGATCTTTGTAATAATTATTATGATCATGTTTCATGAAGACATGAACATCTACACGCCATTAGGTACAGCTATTACAGTCAAAGAGAGATCTAATATTCCCAAGTCTTCAGCTATCATAATCTAATATTTTCAAGTCCTCATCTATGTAGAATAAAATATTTCCAAGTCTTCAGCTAGAATAATGCGTAATTAATGGCAGATCTGTGGCCCACTTCTGACAAGCGTACAGAATTACAAGAACTTGAATCGATCCACATTAAATCAATTTACGAGTTTAGTACTTCATCGATTCACATTAAATCGATTTACGGAATGTAGATCAACAGACCACATAGAAATTGACTTCTTTATAAGCTGGAGCATCTGCCTCTAACTCGCCAATCACTCACTAGGTTGTTTCCACTTTCATTGAGATCAGAGGTTAGGTTTCAGAAAGTGGTGTTAGAAATTGGACATCATGTCAGAGTGCTAAGTGTGGGTTTGATGCTTGGTTGTCTGCCGTGGTGTGTTCACTTTCTAGAGTCAGTGCATCCTTAGCCTTCTTTTTCTTAAATTTCTTCGGATTTTTTAAATTAAAAAGAAGTAGTCGTGCCCGGAAGCGCTTTCACATTACCTCAGGGCACTTTAACTTTACATTCATGCCATTCCAGAAACGGAAAAACTCGGTTCACCACTGAGCCACGGAGGTCGGCATTGACTACCATAATATGTCATTGATATAGGAGCAGGAAGCAAAAGAATAAGAATATAGGGTTTACAAATCTTTTGACAAAAAGATGCAAAAATTTACAGAAAACTGTTTATCACACTACTTTTGAAACTGATACACAAGAGTCGAAAGTCCAGAAAAACATGGTCGTATTCAGCGTTAGGGTCCTTTTAAAGCAATTCTATTAACTATTAATATATTCTCTTCTTTCCATTGATTCCACAAAAATCTTCGCAAGTTATATGAATCATAAATTTAGATACCGACATCTTGTATTAAATTTACAGAATTCAGAATCAAGTCAAATCAGAAGTAGCAAGATTTACACACTTACATGTAATCAATCTTGCATGGTGAAACCAAGTAGGGAACAATGGACCACTTTCACATCCCATATTATGGTTCATGCACCATACTACCAAAATAGTTTCCTATTAACCTATCCAAACCTGATAACCTGAAGCCACTTACCAGAATAGTTGATTTCTCTCAATCCAAACTTGGACTTAACCAAATTGGTGGATAAATTAATAGGTAAAACAAACAATTTGTAGGTACCAATTTATTAGAACGACTGGAGTGCACTATCACGAGGTCACCTAACACACTGAGTGAAAGTACTGACCAAGCTGACCGTAACTTTGAAAATAACCGCATAGCCAACACCGGTAGCCGCAATGGCCACAATCTTCTTAAAACCAATTAATGTGTCATAGATGAAATATCTTATGATGCCACAGTAATAATATCTTGTGTAAATACAGATAGAAATTTTGCTTCAGCGTAATAAAAAAATATCTTTTCATAAGAAGTGATAATTATAGTGTAATAATTATGGTTGTGGGTAATATGCATTATGTTGTGTAGTTTATAATGAAAAAGTGGTGCAATTTCTTTTGCATTTGAGTGTTTCAATATAAATTTTACTCAAAGATTTTGATAAGCGTAGGTATTCTTGATGAACTCAAAAAACCTTTATTGATAAAGTGCCTACTATTTTGTTGTTTATAATGAATGTTCTTTATGTTAAACACAAACTCGGTAGTTCAGAAACCAAGTTCTTGTACATATCACCTTGTCAATAAAGAGTTATTATTATTAGGTGACACTATACGTCTGGCTTGGGGACTATAAACAGGGAGGAGACCGCGTCTGGCTGGGACTTATCAGGGAGGAGACCAGCAGTCTGGCTGGGGGAATATAAACAGGGAGAAGACCAGCAGTCTGGCTGGAGACTATAAACAGGGGGTAGACCAGCAGTCTGGTTGGGGGACTATAAACAGGGACTAGACCAGCATTGGCTTGGTTCTGGGGGCCCTGGTCAAATATTAGCATCCTTGTAAAGACAGTGGTATTTATGAACAATTAAATACCCTAATGTAACCAATGTAGTCAAAATTTGCCCATAATTACAGAAAAAAGTATAATAACTACATTGTATAAAATCAAGGAGAAACGTGGTTGTATTATGAACCAACATATACCTATGTATGTACATGTTTTGTGTGAGGTTTGAAATTAAAAAAGACGCATTTGTTATTCTAATACTTAGAGACTTATTTGCTTTGTATGTCTTATAATTATTATAATGCTTTTCTAAGGATGTATTATGGTTTACTTCTTTAAAACCATCATATAGAAATGGTATAACACACTTTTACTCTAGAGAGTGAAACTTGAAATTTTAACAAGCGAAATCTTAACCTATCCTTACAGGTTCTGTGGGATAAAACAATGACTCATGTGTAAAAACAGGTATTGTATTAATTGTACGAGAAGAGCTTATCAAAACATGGAATTAATAATTTAGAACATTTTTGTAGAGACGGTTGGTCAGAATTCAGAACCAACACTTTCTAGATACATCCACCAGATAGACTACAGAAAAAGTTATAAAACCTATTAGGTAGATCCCTCTGAAACAACCACATTCTTGATATTTCTAATAAGAGTACAGCCAAAGTGAGAAAAACTATATAGATCCTTCTGGAATAACCTTTTGAAACCTCATTCTAGAATAAAATTGTTCATGAAATTAAGAATATACCTGATAGATACACATAATAATTATTTTGTCGAAGAAATTTCCAATGCATTAACAACGGAAAATATAAAAACTTGGTCTTTCTAGAGTCCATAACCTTTAAATCAAAAAGCAGAGCTGTTTATTTGTTTATCTCTCCAACACCAAAGTCGGCTGAGCTATTCTTCCATGTATGTCTATGTAGTCACTAGACTAGGCTATACTCTCTAGTAGTCTACCATGCATGTCGTCCACAGTCTATGACTCTATGTAGTCACTAGTCAACTCGCCAAGACCATGCAGACCCCTGAGAATACGGTCAGTGCTGCCACAAGAACAACAGGGTTCTCTTCTTACAAGACCTAACGTTTAGTACTCCATAATAGATGTGTTTCATTTACTATTATTAAATGAGCTTTGATTTTCAAGACCTAACTTATAGTACCCAACATAGATATGTGTTCGTTTCGTTATCTATCTGACCCCTGATTTCCAAGACCCACCGAGAAGGATCTACAAGATAAAAGATATTCTTCGAAGATGCTTATGGCTTTCTGGCAAACGTTCAACGCTCATCGTTGCATATTTTATGCGACTTGTACTTAAAACTTGTACCAATCTTGCACTTAATATGGTTTTAATTTCATTGTAAAATCTTTACTTATTCTTGTTAATGCAATGAAAAAGAAATAACCGTCTCTGTGGGGGACACGTTGAAAATGGCAAAACGACCGATGCGATGTAACCAAAGAGAACATCTTAACATCCATGATCTCAGAATGTTTTAAAATATCTTGTTGGATATTTATTGATTCATAACTTATGTATGTTCCTTTATTTTATTTAACCATTTTTATTGATGGTTATTTCCCAGCAAAAGTTTACAACAATGTGTAAATCTTTAAATTGTTTATCGATACGTATGATTTTTGAAAATGTCCTTTACGAGAGGAGAGCCTCAAGTATCGAACTACGTGTCATAGATACTTGTAAAGGTCAAACTCAGTTCTTTTTCTATTTTATAATTATACCAAATTCATAATACTAACAATTTTTCTAAGTAAAATATTATTCTGAGATATTTACAACACCTGTAAATCTACATCCATCCCGCGTTTAGCCAAGGTTTGGTTTTACCCTTGTCTCAAGGCTACTACAATCCAGTCCGTTAGGCAAATTCCAACACGTCCAGATCTTGTACATTACATACATAAGTTTAGTGTTATTATGCATTCATGGAATGGCTACTGTAGCTTGTGCCTGTCTGCTGGTGTGTCATCGCAGATGAGTGATATCACTTTGGGAAACCCCAACATTCCTGACGAGTAAATATTTGAATAACGAACTAATTGACTCATTACCACCCTCAGTAGTTCAATCTTTAAGGCACAGAACTCGTAATCTGAAGTCCGGTAGTTCGAGTAGGTACCAAGCATTGAGAATTGAGTGAGGTGGTTTAAGTAAGTGTACCTAAGTTCAATCGTGTGGTTAAAAATTTGATAACCATCCAACACAAATAATCAATCATTTTTTCAAAGTTATCATGTTTTTGTTAAACACATAGTGATATTACAATCACTCGAACTCGTCTTACTGGAACTCAAACCACCGACCTCCAGGTTATCGATCGAGCTATTGAGGTTGGTAACTTTTCATCACAATTCCAGACCAGGCGGAAGACTTAAGTGTAGGCTTAGACGACCAAAAGACCTAGGGCGAAATTAAGAGACGTTTTTGTAATACCTCTGTGGCGCTAAGTCATGGATTGCGTACTTTGTAAGATAGGGAAAACCGACGCTTAGTAACTACTGAAGTTATCGATGTTGTCTATTAATTTTTCCCTAGACACGTTTACAGAGCGTGAAGTGATTCCAAGTAAAGTTGAAGAAGAGAAGGATTTTCCATATAATTCTGTCCTGTCACAATTATTGTGATAATTGAGACTTGTAAAACCCCATTGGCACGCGTCAGTTTACAGTCCACTTGTAATATTTGAAATTCCAAAGCGCTAGACTTCTCATTATCATGGTGTCTACAGTAATTATTATACCTGCATAGTAAATTGTTTCAACAAATTGCCTGAATCAGAGACAAATAACCAAAGACTTTAAGTATGACTACAATTTAGGAAGAATAAATTCTTAGAGTTCCAAGAACTTCAAAAAGCTATAATTCAACGTATGACTCACTTCTATCTACATAACAGTATAACACGCTTTAAAAATATCATAATTATAAATATAATTGATTTATTTGAAATCTGATTAATCTAATAAATTAACAAGACAATCATATCCCTAATGAAATTATCAGCTTATAACATAATTCATTATTATAGATGAAAGATAAATATCTCGAAAATTCACTGTAAATAATAATTAAGATACATATTTTTTAATGTGGGGAGTTGCTATTATATTCGCACTGGCGTGACGTCACTATTTCTGTCATAAATAATATTTTATCAATGATTTAATAAATAATTTGATACATTAAATTTCAAAGGTGATACCATTATTGTACATAGGTATTCGAAGATGCTTATCTCAGGAATATTTAAACGTTCTTAGACCCAGGGTTTTCGCAACCAGTTCAAAATGGAAATTCAAGGCAGAACATTAATTTTTTTCATCAATGATAAAACTAAACGAGATAAATAAATTTTCCTAAGTACCATTATTGACGTCAAGCACAACTTCTCAATGCCCATTTGTATGAAAATCTTAAAAAGTGCTTACATCAAAAGATTTCCCTGATTCAAAATGGAAATTTCAATGCTATGCAAAATTATTTTGTCAATAATATAATTAAGTTCATTTAAATCATTTGATAAAGAGAGCTTCATAAATTTTAAATGTACCATTATTGACGTGTAAAAGAACAACTTATAGATATTTATCTACATAGAAAATTTCTTACAAGGATTTCCCTGTCAATGTAAGAATGGAAAAATGCGGTATATAATTTTATCAATTTATTACTACAGATATACATTGTAATAAATTGATAGCGATACATAAATTTTCCAAAGTAATATTTGACGTAAAGATCGGTAGAATATTTTTATATCGCTTTATCCCTCCGGTTGGCGTTCCATTTAATTAGGAGTTTCAGAAAAATAATTTTGCACTCCATGGTCGCCCCTAAACCAAAAGAAACTTTGGACAAACATGGAGATGTCAGTTTTTGAGCGGATTTCCTGTTTTTATGTAGAGATTCCTGGTTAATGATTCTGCTCCAATCGCCACCATTCTACTGTTTTGCTCAAAGGATGGTTATAATTATGCTTCACTCTACTTCTGCAGTACCTTGATCGGCAGTGGGCATCACCCAGAGATCAGTAGTTCAAGCCCCAAGCATAAACAGTTTTTTTTATTAAGACAAATCTAACCTAATCCATCCTTGATTTTCTTCTTCATGTCGGGTATAATACTTACCTACACATAAGTTCTCCTGAAGATTGTTATCCGACATTGCGCTGACATTACTCCTGATGTTAATCAAAGTCCTAGGATTGTACCTAATAATTAAGTAGGCAGCCACTTAACCATAATATCAAATAAATCCCCATGCTATTTCCACTCTTGGACAAAACGCAGCAAATTATCCAGAAGCTGAACAAACTTGTGTTTTACGACATCCTCTCCTGAGACCTGAGAGGCACATCCCAATGGATGGTAATGACAGTATTGCACCTGAACCAGACGACCTTGAAAGATTTCCAGGAATCGAAGAGACAGGTGAGTGTCAAAGTGTTGAGTCCTGCGCGGAATGCCAAGTTTCCGAACTCTTCCGTTCCTGATAGTCCGACGAGTGAGGTATACATATTGGTTTATTTGATGTTGTAAAAAACAGGAAAAAAAAAAAAAAAAAACAGTATAGTTACAGTTTTTTTCTCAATTGCCATTTATACTAATACAAACAAAGGTTTATTTATATCCAGGTTTCTCTTATAAAGAGGTTATTTTCCTTTATAGAGAAGTAAATTGTACCAGGAAATTTTTACTTTCCTTATCCTATACCTAATAAGGAAAGTATTGTATTCGTCGAAAATTTGACCTACCCAGTTTTTCACATTTCTGGACGAATCATAGCCTCAGGATACCAAAAAAGTTGTTTTCAGCCATTGGTCCGTGCGTCTGTCTGTCTGTGTGTAAACAGGATATATCGAGAACGGTAAGAGCTAGAAACTTGAAATTTCGCATTCAAATTGATTTTATACACCAGACGAACCACGAAACTTTTGGTTGAAATCGGCCGCAACTGCCGCTTCTTTGAATTGGTTGAAGATACAAAAAAAGTTAAAGAACAACATTTTCTCGGATTAAAAAAATAATAGGGGTTTACTCTGATCATTTTTTTAATATCTTGAACTTTTTAGAATGCAGCCCCAATTTACCGGTATTTTGGGGGGACCCGCTTGGACTAACTTTTTTATTATTCACCCTAGATGGGGGTTGCGACATATCAAATCCAATGATTTTGAGGTGCTGATTACGAATTAGGCACTGATTTTTAACTATCTCTTACCGTTGAGTAACCAGTGGCGGAATTTGACTTCTTTTTGGGGGATAAGGAAAGTCGTGTGATGTTTACACCAGATTTTTCTTTTATATATCTTATATTCAGGATTCTCTCATATCCACTTCTCTTCTCTTATAACCAGGTCCGACTCTATTTCACTCAAAGGAAGCCATTTGGTTTTTGTTGTGCAGGACATTTTCCATTCGTCATTGAATGTTGAACAGAACTTTCATCCAAAACTACCGTTGACGCTATTATTATTACCCCCGGTAGATTTTCCTGAATGCTTTAGGGCAGGGCTGACGAATATTTTTTGCAGGAATAGACCATGTTACCTAGCTTAAAAATTGTAAATGTAGTCACAACTTTTTTCAGACCTTCTAATAGACACGCTTGTAATCTGTCAAAGAAATTTTGCATTTTCCTTGATTTTAACTGAGGACTTTGAAGAGGTTACTCACCAGTTCATCAAACAATATGAGACTGCTGTGATCATTATAAGGACACATGTAAATTCCCCCGGTTTTTTGAAAGGTTCGTATTTCCGGTTGTAAATTCCCCCGGTAAAATATTTGATTACCTGAGGGTTACATGGTAAACTCCCCCGATTCTGTACGTACAGGTATAAAATTGTATATTGTAGGTATGTATTAGGCAATCTTTTTTTCCTTATAGGCATAGTTTTCAATTAATGAACTGAGGCATGGCCTACATAGTATTTTACCTAACCCTACTATAAACCGAAGGCATGGCCTTCATTGTATTTTACCTAACCCTGCTATAAACCCAAGGCATGGCCTTCATTGTATTTTACCTAACCCTACTATAAACCCAAGGCATGGCCTTCATTGTATTTTACCTAACCCTGCTATAAACCCAAGGCATGGCCTTCATTGTATTTTACCTAACCCTACTATCCCGGTAGCTCAGTGGTAAAGGCGGCACTCTGTGAATCCAGAGATTCCAGATGTCGTGGGTTCGAAACCCAGCCGGGACATGACAAGTTATCCTCCCATTTGGGATTTTTACCACATAATAATATGTCTTGGGCTTACTGCTGGAATAATGGGACTTTAGTAGTCTCAATCGGGCAGTATAAATAAGGCGATATTATTATTATTATTATTATTACTATAAACCCAAGGCATGGCCTTCATTGTATTTTACCTAACCCTACTATAAACCCAAGGCATGGCCTTCATTGTATTTTACCTAACCCTACTATACACCCAAGGCATATCGAAACTTGATTACAAATATTCAATAAACTGACATTTTTGTTATTTTTTTTAGGTTGACCATCGGGGGAATTTACATTATACCTTTTTTTTGCAATCGGGGGAATTTTCATGTACCTTTTTAAGTCCCAAATTTGCAATCGGGGGAGTTTGTATGAAAGCGGGGGAATTTACAATCGCCCCATTATAATACGTACCTACCTACATATCTATATTATGTACTTAAGAAAGTAACATAGATAGCTACGTATATAGCAACTTAACAAGAGTCTTCTTTAACCTCTAGGTTCTTTGTCTACCAATTATTTGGCAGGAACTAAATCTATCTTATCTATCAACAAAACAAAACTTGTTAAATAAAACTTACACCAATAGGTATGGAGAGATAAATGCTGGGTGCAACTAGGAGAGACCAGAAAATAAATAAATGGGTTAGGAAACAAATGCCATGGAGGTGACAAAGAGGCATAGGGAGATCTATGCTAGGTACAAATAGGAAGGACAGGAAAATAAATGATTGGGTTAGGAAACAAACTGGTGTTAGAGATGTGTGATGATAATGTTCAAATCAAAAGTGGGCTGGTCATATTGCTTTCAGAGCAGACTTCTTTAATCCTTGATTGGAAACCTGAACCTATCTATACCTCATTGATCTGTACCTTCCTACAACATACTTAATATACCCTGTTGATCTATACCTTGTTACAATATACGTACCATAACTCATAGATCTGATATTACAGAAAGTAAAAAGACAATGACGATTTTGTAAATAAATAATAATAAGTTGTATTGCGAATATTAGAGATTGACCGTCACTAGAATGCCCTTGACAATGTGCAAAACGGTAGTTCACTCTAATAGTTATGTACATTGTACAATCTACATAGATATTAAAGATATCTATGTAGATTGTATGTAGCGCGCGATTAGCTCAGTGGTTAAGCACTCGCTTGCCATGCGGAAGGTCCTGGGTTCGATCCCCCGTGCCGACAAAAATTTGTATTCTTAATTTGGTTACAATTATTTGTAAGGGATACCTTCCGGTGCGCTCGTGTTGACCCAGCACCTAAATGGGAAGTATTGTGTCACTTCTCGCCCATCAGAGGGGAGGCATACTACGGGATGGGCAGGCTACAACACAGACCACAAGCGTCTACAGTCCCTCCTGTTTCATGGCTACGAAATAAAAAAGGCTGTGAAACACTCATCTTTAAAAAAAAAAAAAAAAAAAAAAGATAGTTAGTTCTGCAACGACCACTGAGTATAAAGTCATTTCCTTTCGAATATGAACTGATCTTGATCCAACATACGCCAGTTGTCCTACACTGCGGTATGAATTAATAATTTCATTCCTATAGTACATCCGACAAAATAACAAAATAAAATGATTGAGAGAAATTGGGAAAGTTCAGCTGTTTTAGATTTTATTCCATAAAAAAAGGAAGACATAGACATTTAACTCCGTTTTGTTATATGTGTTAGCGTTTAAGGTCCTGAGTATTTAAGAGATCTAAGGTCATAATTATAAGAATAGGGGCTTTACCTTTCATTTGCCGTAAACTCACCAACCAGGAACCTTCATTAGCTTCACCCAGCCTATGTTGGGCAGAGAAAAGCCAGCAGGACGACGATTTTATGGTGACCCGTAAAATTTATAACCTCCCTGGACGTATTTTAACTTCAGTGACAGAACGAGAACTATTGTGTTGAACGTGCCATCGACGCTAGCTATATTTTACTGGATAAAGCCTTCCGTTAGGACTAGGCTGTGATAAAACTTTTGTTAGCATGCACGTACTCAAGCCAGTTGCTTTTGATTGTTTTTTATGTGTTGGCTTAAATTTTAACAAAAAATAAATAAAAGAAAAAGAAGTCGATAAAGT
Organism: Bactericera cockerelli; assembly: GCA_024516035.1. Taxonomy (NCBI): domain Eukaryota; kingdom Metazoa; phylum Arthropoda; class Insecta; order Hemiptera; family Triozidae; genus Bactericera; species Bactericera cockerelli. Next base: position 39,984,251 of record CM044956.1, read on the forward strand.
GCTTGGAAAAGCTCAACATATAATATGTATATGTCATTGATTGTGTAGATAGATAACTTTTAATACATTATTTTATGTTTCTAGTTTGTATCTTGGATTATTAGATTATACAAATGCAATACATGTTCTGTAGATAGTTCTACGTACTTAGTACTTGGTATAATTATCCGTCATACCATTTTCCTTCTTACGTATCATTTGACGTCAATGCATTTAATTGGATTAAGAGAGCAGGGTCTTTCACGGAATTGATGTCTATTATTATTTCACTGATTTATATTTTATTAAGAAAGAGTGCTGTTTGTTTTGCGTAATACGACATAATCCTTATTAGAAATGATTAATGATAATTCAAGGTCATTGTCTTTTGTTGTTCAACAATCTCTGAAAGTAGTTTTTTATGGTCTACGAGTAGAGTATGAATGTAGGATTCGTATTGAAGTTATTCTAAAGACACTACATTACTTAATGAAAGAAAGTATTGTCCTCGACAATTTCAATGATATTGAATTATTTTACAAAAATGCTCAAAACAGGTAAGAATTGATTTTTTGCTGAAGAACTCTATAGCAGATATAGATACCTACTTATTATGTAAGTATCTATATCTGCTATAGATTTTGTAGGTAAAAAAATGATTTTTTTAATTTTATTCAATAAAGCAACGTTCTTGGAATTTTGTAGAGTCCTTAAAAAATAACATTTGGTTTCAAAAGTGAAATTTTGTGATCGTGAAAGCTAAGGGCACTGCACTGTGGTAAAATTTTGAAAAAGGGCCCAAAAGAGGGCCGGTTGATATTTTTAATAGCTATCGAGTGGGGTATTGAATGATAGGTCTCGATCTCGTCATCATTGATATGACATTAAATTTATAGTTCGATAATAGAATCTATTAGAGCTTTTCAGTTCGCAGAACTACAATTATACAGTAGCCGTCAAAGACTTGACTAAACAATAGCCGTATATATGCACTCATTGACTGACCATTGTGTCTCAGTAAAAAAAACAACAGATTTGTACTAATCACTTCGGAGTTCGGATCAATTAGATGTCAAAACACTCTAATAATGTCAAATTTAATAATAGCTTCTATGTTGGATTCTGTCGATCATCAAAACATTCTAAATGGAACAAATTAACCTTCTAAACGCCGCCAACACAACACCTACGGCCTATAAGATCTGATTTACACCTGGACAGTAACAGGATATTCAAATTAATCAATCATAGCTACAGGGTTCAAGAGAAGGAATTTCTGATCCATAAGTTTTACTTGAAATACTGGTATGTCTACAAGTCTACATAGACGTATTACGTAGGCGCATGATATTATTTCGGTGTCAAACATACCATTTAAAATATTTTTAAGAAAATGATAGAGATAGATTTGGATTGACTTATGAATTTTCTCTACCTATGCAGCTATGTTGCGTTGTCCGGTCATGTAATCAAATTTGTTTAAAAAAAAAAGAATATCATCTTCAAGCTAGATAATTTCAATGTAAATATCTCTCATGATAGTGCCTACTTTGCCCTAATGGTTGTATTATCCAATAATAAAAGATTTCCTGGAACTCCAAGTGAGAAAATGAGTAAAAAGCCTTTCAGGAAGGTTTGTTCCGCTTGTGGTGTAGATGTTCAATAAGAAAAGATTTTTCGAAACCTCAAGTGAAACCTCAGGTATGTGTGGAACCTACAGAGTACCGCAGTGGAGCTCATTCTATTTCATTTGGTCGTTCGTGTTGGTTCAACAATGTCTCAGATAATCCCTGTGTCTGATTTTGTTCGGTCCTTAGTCTGATCGGTCCTTAGTTCGACAATGTTCGTGAATGTCCCTGTATCTGCCTCTTTATTTGGCTTCTCCACACATACGTTCTGGTAGTCGTACTGCCAAGTGTGGACACGCGGCACAGGTTGTTAAACCCATTAGATTCGGATTTATAACTTCTTGTAGCCTGGTCTACGATCTGCCCACACTTGAGAACACTTCTGAACACCTTCCAGAATCAATTGTGTATCTTGTATCAGATTCGAATAGGTGCTAAATTTAGGTAATAACTGGGTATGGTGAAAGAATATACTTATGTAGGTATATTGATAAAATATATAACATTATTGTATCTTTTGAAAACATTATAAAATATGATAGGTACTAATGCAGACTTGTAAATATAAAAGCTAATAGTGGGTAAGAGTTTGCTGTGGATTTCAAACTTTTATTTACCAATGAATTCAGTGGCAACTGCACAAATCTTTTCAGATTTGATGTGGATACAATATCTGAAGCAGGCCAGCCTCCATGGCGCAATGGTTGTGACTATTGCCCGTAGTCCAGAGATCCCGAGTTCGATCCCCGATTTTAGAAGACTTTTCAAAGAAAATTCTGTTCCGTCCAAACACGTGAGGCTGGCATTTCCGGTCCTACACAGGCTGGGTGAGGTTAATGTGGGTAGCTGGTACGACTTCCAGCGAATGGAGGGTAAAACCCCCGTCCTGACTATCTATCTCAATCAGGACGTTAAAACCAAATAGAATCAACTGGTCACAATAGATCTAATGAGGTCGCAGTGTTAATTGTTAGGGTTTCACTGAAAACAATGCAACCAGATCAGATAACAATAATATCTGAAGTATTATGGTTATTATATTTTGTGGTAGGTATTGACAAGAGCGGTGTCACAATTAGTCAAAGCCTCCTAACTAAAATCTGCCATACTTGTAACTCAAACATGCGACCTATCGATTACCTGGAGTATTATCGGATTGTTGTAAACAAATCAGCAGGTAGTCTATGGATTTACTAAAAACAAAATTATGGGAGTAGTCCTTTCGCCAGATGGGCTTCTACAGGCTTATAGTTAGAGAAAATGTATTAGTTAGTACAGGGTCCGCCCGTTTAAGTGTGTAATAAATAAATAAATAAATAAATCTCGACTCATTTTTGTCGGCACGGGGTTCGATCCCCCGTGCCGACAAAAATTTGTATTCTTAATTGGGTTACAATTGTTTGTAAGGGATACCTTCCGGTGCGCTCGTGTTGACCCAGCACCTAATTGGGAAGTATTGTGTCACTTCTCGCCCATCGGAGGGGAGGCATACTACGGGATGGGTAGGCTACAACACAGACCACAAGCGTCTACAGTAGCTCCTGTTTCATGGCTACGAAATAAAAACGGCTGTGAAACACTCATCTTTAAAAAAAAAAAAAAAAAAAAAAAAAAAAAAACTTTACTTTCCATGTCTATGAAGTGTTATGTCAAATTGGTGGAAGGATTTATATAGATACTAGCGGGTTACACCCGCCGCTCGCCAGCCATCAAACACACACAACGCACACACACACACCCACACACACACACACACATCCACACACCACACACACACACACACCACACACAACCACACACACACACACACCACACACACACCACACACACACACCACACACACACACACACACACCACACACACACACACAACCACACACACACCCACACACACACACACACACACACACCACACACACACACACCACACACACACACCACACACCACACCACACACACACCACACACACACCCACACACACCACACACACACACCACCACACACACACACACACACACACCATACACACACACACACCACACACACACACACCCACACACCACACACACCACACACACACACACCACACACACACACACAAAATGTCATTTAGGTTTGAAAAAAAACCTGAATATTTTTTGTCGCCCATCTATTTTCTGGCCTTCCCCGGCGTAGCTCAAGAATGGCTCATCAGAATTTCGCGATCAATATGTCAAATGAAAGCCTAAACCCTTGCCTAAAACTTTCTCGCTCTGAGTTGATAGGTCGTCACTTCAAATTTCGAGAAAAAATGTCATTTAGGTCAAAAAACGTGAATATTTTACATGTTACCCATCCATTTTTTTACCTTACCCGGCGTAGCTCAAGAACGGCTCATCAGAAATTCGCGATCGATATGTCAATTGAAAACTCAAGCCCTTGCCTAAAACTTTCTCGCTTTGAGTTGATAGGTCGTCGCGACAAATTTCGAGAAAAAATGTCATTTATGTCAAAAAACGTGCATTTTTTTTGCGTCACCCATCTATTTTTTATCCTTACTCATTGTAGCTTAACCTCAGGGAGATATAATCTAGCCTAGAAGAATTTCCTGATCCAAGCGGACCTATGTGCAAAATTTCAGGTTTCTCGGTCAAACGGTGTGGATTTGTATAAAGAACATACATACATACACACACACACACAATACATACAGACAGCTTTCTTTTATAGATATAGATTGAACTACTTGAACGCACAGAAGCAATATTCAGGGCTCCTTCCGTGTTCAAAAATTGTATTGTAAGTGTAGTGGTTTGTACAGGCTAAAGAAGATGTTGCAAGGGATAAAAAAATCGATGTTAATCCAGCACTTCCAGCAGTCCCTATGTGTACTATGAAGGATGTTCTCAACACTAGGGCTGAGTCGAGATTCTCCTGCTGCCTAATAGCGGGAATGTAGCAAGAAAATCCTTGTCAGCTTGGATTTCGTAGTCAGTATAATAGAAAATAAGCATATTAGCATATACCCAGCCATTAGTTATGCCTGGTTCCCATGGGTTATTATTAAACATGTTCGATCAAGTTTTATTTACAAATGACATAGAATATATATACATTATATACAAACATGGAAATTGAAATTAATAAATGAAAACTTGATCAAGGGCGGCGATCAAATGACCCCATCCTATGACCATAAAAAAGGTCACGGTTTAATAAATTATCGAGGAAGTAATAGCAATTTAGGAACCCATTACCTGTGATTATGTTTGAATCAGTATATATAATTCGATTTTCAAAAATCTGTTGATGTGAACACTTGAATGGAAGAGATTCCAGAAATGTATGTCTGTGTGTGGGTGTTGATTCCATTGATTCCAGTTGTTACGCACGTCTTCAGATGGAATGGAGAATTTATAATATCGAACACACTGATCAGTTTATTATTAGTCAGTAGCGTAGGAAGCTAGGCAGAGGGAATTCCGATGGCAGGAACTGATAACGGATGCAAGAGTTCACTGGTTGATTCCTATGATTGCTGCGAAACACGTGTTGATATGATGTATTTTTTACTATTATGAAATAATGTGATAACAACAATGTTCTAGCCAGAGTCGATAGAACGTTGAATACATCAGTTCTTTTTCTGTCACTGAAGTTAAGCAACAGGTAGTGAAATAATGACACGGATGGATGAACATTTAAATCTAAACGCTCCTCGGTATACTGCATACTGGCTATTCCCGGTCCAACCTGGGCTAGGTGAAATGTGAGTAATGAATGAGTTTCCTGCAAATGTACTTCAAAAGCACCACCTTAATATGACTTTAAAAGTTGAAAGGGACGTTAAGATTAAGGGGTATGTTCTCAAGCTTGTAAGAAGCATTCAATTCTGAATACAAAGGAATTTCCAATAGCAAGTTTCGAGTTCCAATAGCAGCACCATTTAAAATGGGGATGTTTATGGGTCAGAAGAAAAGACTTGGTGTTTAATTATATGTCACCCCCCCCCCCCTAAAAAGTATCTAAATGCTCACATTAAAAATCTAATTTATTACCTATTATGACTAGAAGTAAATATTGACTCATGAAATGAATCGATAAATTAATACTCTTAACAATCAAAATTCAAAATACCATTAGGTCGAAATGCCCAACATTATTAAATATTATTGAGGCCTGAACCAAGATCCCTTACATGAGGAATGTCGAAGTGATCTAAGTTAAGGTTAGTTAGTACCTATAATATAAATAATCCTTCAAAATGTAGCAGTATCCAGAGTAGTTCAGATTCAAATAGATCTACCATTTGTCATGTGTCACTTTGAAAGAGTATCATGTAAGTTCAAGTATTTGGTGACTTGGTCTAAACTACTCGAAGCCAACTAACATAATAAATTCAGTATAGAGTATCTATGTATAATTGTATATCAATGATTAGCATACAAGGGTATAAACAGAAATTATATCAACTCAATCTGGTCCAGTTTAAAACAACTAATTTGAATAACATCATGCTTGATATTGAAATAGTCCTTGAAAGATTTGTAAATGTACCTACCAATAAAAATAATGACATGGAATATAAACCAATTTGACGTGTAGAAGATACAAAACACGTTCTCATTGAAATTCAATCAAATTGTTGAGAATGTTGGGATATTCTGTAGAATTTTATTAGACTTTACACACTTGCAACTACACCATTAAGAGAGTTTAATATTATGTAGATTTGGAGGCAACTATAGAAGCAAGCTAGGTAATGTGTTAGTTTTTCTAAGTACTTTACTGTAATTATGCAAAAGAGAATCACGTTGACAAATAATATTATAATTTTCAGTGTTTTCACTTTTCCTTGTATTTGAGGTCGGCATTGGTCCTTGTCTTCCTCATGGTTGAGTTTGGTTGGTTCTGCAGCTCATAGGTACTTTCACACATTTTACGGCTGGATCCTCCTCTTACCAACCAAGCGTGTTGACGCCAATGCTGCGTGTTATTTACATTCTTAACGTCAACCATCTACGCATCTACGCAACGATTGTTGCTACTGTCTTTTGTCCTTACATTATTTCTACCGTATCTGTTTTACATCCCCAGCAAGTTTCAAAAAAAAATTGCCAACCCAAATTTGGGTTTGTCTTTTAGCCTGGCGAATCAACCCAAGTAGAGCTGAGTATACCTCATTTTGTACAAAATAAGCTATTAATATGTATTTTAGAACGGTAAACACACCCTGTTTTACGGTACAGTCCACGTCCGTTGGTGACATTTTCGCAATGCAAGAGAAAAATCTATGCTAGCAAAGCATAGCAGTCTGCATATTTTGCAATGATTGCAGACAGCACCCACGCTTGGAGGTTCCGCTGGTAGTTTTATTGTCATGCAGAGGCTTTGTACTTGAAGTAATGTGTAAGCAATTAATTTACGTCCTTGTATTGTGGTTCATATTTGTACCTATATTATGGCAGATATACTTTTCTACTTACCTTGTTTATAGATCTGCATGTTTTTGTCTTTTTTTAGTAATAATAATAATAAAATGCCCGGTGGATGGATGTATAATGTATACTGACAGGTTTAGCCCTATTTACGTTTTCAAATAAAATAACATATAAAAATTGATACTTAAGTACAAATATGACAAATTTAGTGTATCATCATAACGTTGAGGTTCGAGAGACGGGTATTTTACCATCCATTCGCTGGAAAGAAACAGACCAGCTACGGCACATTCACCTCACCCAGCCTGAGTTGGTCCAGAAATAACCACCATCACAAGTGTTCGAATTTGAGCGGTCACTAAACAAGTCCTAACCTCACTGGACATTATCTTTAAAATTGGGTGATTTGAAGAGACTTTGTGTCCCAAATTGGTTGTTGAAAAAAATACTTATTAGTGATTAGACTTCATCACTAATCACTCTTGAATACTGCTCATCGAGTTCCACATAGGTTATAGGTAGTATTGCAAAGATGTTTCCTAATTTCTAATTATATTTTAATTGGGACTTTACTGTTTGTTCGATCATTTTTAAACTATGTTGCCTTAGTTTAATGTCTGATAAGACACTTCGTAACCGAAATTTAATATTTAACGACAAAATGAAACATTACCTAATCAGTCATTGAACTGAACAACTGCAACAACTGCCCCGTTGAGAACTTTTAACTGCATGACGAGAACTGCTTTTTTGTTAGTCAAAGTGGTTAAGGCCCTAGAAAACTCTTTGAACATTATCCTCCCCTAGTTGTTGGTTACCTTCCACTGAACAGTTTATTATTATTATTCTTCCATTTATTGACGACAAATGCTTTCCACTTTTGGTTTGCACGGAAAGATTATCCAACATGAATTTATATTAGAATAAGATAGGGAAATTGTGAAAATGGATAGATCCCGTTAATTAAATAAAAAAATAAATATAAATGGAACAAATACCCATTATGACTCATGGTTTTATTACCTACTGTTGTCCAAGCAATTATGTAAGCCTCTACAAAGTGATCTACCTTCTATAAAATGGTACGTTAAAAAATCATTATTGATATAGGTAGATATACGGTCATTCGCTTTAAATCAAATAATAATAGATAGAAATATTTGGTGCACTTTGACATACATTCATGGCTGGGTGTTTTGTAATGAATTATTCTTATCTCATTGAGATAACGGTCTGTTTACTCAACACCCACAATGTTCCACATGTGCATAGATAAGTTTTTTACGAGACGTTCTTTAACTTAATATTTTTGTTACAGTTTGAGATATGCACGATGACGTACCGTGGGTCTCTGTGGTCAAGGGGGGCTCGAACTGTCTCTTCAATCGTAGGTTTCCGGTTTGAGTCCCGATTGGACCTATTTTATGGAATCTGTAAAGCCGGAATCTATTACACTAACTGATAAATTGACGGAGGAGATCAATCACCGTGTCTCTTGAATCAGAAAAGTGGAAAATTTGGGGACCAAGATTTTGCGAGGAAGGCCAAAGAAGATGTAGAAGCCCAAAATTTACAGGAGAAGACAACAGAACATATTTTCTGCAGTGTTATCCTGTAAAAGAAGGTGATTTAACTGATGGTATGTTGGTATGTAAGTTAATGTAAGGAATAAAACAATTCAACGATGTAAGGAATAGAAGTCATACCTAGATTAATAAGCTCTATAATACCTAAAGACTAATAACCAACGTGAATGGCAGGTCGAATACATTAGTTACAGTTAGACTGCTGGAAGGAATGCCCAGCAAAGTCAGGGTTTGGTGGGTGTTCCCGAGCACGATCCCTCATCCTCTTGATGCTGACTGGTCCCTACACGACCCAGGCCGGGTGAGGTAAAGCGGGAAGTTTATATTTATATAGAAGTTGTAAACTTGTCTGAAAATCTAATAGTCAATACATTTTATTTTTCAACAATATCTTCTTTTATACTCAAGTGGTGTCGTCATTGGTCAACCTCTTCCTTAGGATTGAGGTTGTATGGTTCTGAAACTTCTTATTCTAGATTTTACGGCTGTGCCCTTCCTTACGACAACCGTAAGGTGCCAACAAAGGTGCCAACAAATAATTTATATTTTTGTGAATAATGATAGGTATTTGTTAGTTATTTCGACCACTAATTCAAATCTAGAGCCGCTTTTATGAAATACATAAATAATAATAATAAATAGATAAATCACGCATTTTTATCATACCATGCCATTCTGACTCTTCTGATCACTGGCAGGACCACAATAAATAACAATAAAAAATATTTATTATCTTAATCGATGACGTCATGCTTATCAATTTAGCAATTAAGGTTATCAAGCAGGACAAAGATCAAGCATTAGTCACTGGTGTATCGTAGGATCTTGGACACGTGTTTTATCTTCAGCTTGTCCTTTGATTGATTTGATCTTGATTTTCATGATAGGTTGCACCGTCATCACCTAATCATGTATCGTTATCGCCACAACTCACAATGCAAATAAGAGTACTATTAGAAATATTAGAATAGTTATTTAAAAAAAAAAAAAAAAAAAACAATACACTTACGATAAGAGTCTGAAGTTCTAAGAGTAGAACTTCAGACCATTGATGATTTATAAATAAATAAAAATCCCACATAATTATATTAGGTACATTGCAGTGTATCCTTTTCTCTACAAGAACTATTTTTTATGAATCATCTAGTATTTTCTTTATTTATCTAAGTACATACTTGTTTTTTTTTTTTTTTCAAGTCCTAGAAATTTGACCGAGTACTTTCCGCGTCAATCATAATATTGTGTCGGTATACTTCCATACCTATTGGATATTATTTTTTGTGCCAAATGATTCAAATAGCATTTAGATTTACAGAATGACTCCTCAAACCCAAATCTCAGCCTTGTGAAGAACAATGAGATGAGCACTGAATATATTTTAGCCTAGAAAAATACAGCCTAATAGTTTATTAGTCTTTGTTTTATAGAAAGTTTATGAATGCATGGTCCCAGAATTACCGTCCAATTTGGTCCGTATTTCACAACCTCCACATGTCGGTACATACCAATTTCAAAGTTCGATTGCTGGGTGCAAGTTGAACTAATGAATATAACAACCAGGTGCAGCAGTTGTGAACTTTGTGGTGAGACCACAACCACAGCTTACTACTGGGAACCCAAGAGGAATGTGAGTTGGAAGAATGGAAGCGAGTCACCGGAATCTTTTCTAAATGAAAGTGGAACTGATTTAGGTGGAGAGTAAAAGTTATATTATTTGAGAGTACTGGACTGACGATATCCACGAGGCCAAAACAGCTCCTTTCCCCTACTCTTTTTCCCATACATTTACCTAGCATAATATTAAATTTAAAGATAAAGAGTTATAGTATATCCATTTCATTATGATAGCTATGACTCATCACGACAAAATATGAGAACCAATCAGATTCCAGAATTTCTTACAATGTTGCGGACCTAAAAATATCTATTTTCAGTACACTCTCGTTACGAGTAAAAGGAGCTCTACTATACAAAGGTCGGAAGGGTACGTTTGGTGCAGGTAATATTTAAAAGGTTTCAACCTATATGTACTGCATCACATAATATTATTACCTAGGTACTTGGTTATCGATCAGAAATATATGATTTTGAATGTTTGAATCTACATAATATGTAGATACATATATTGTATCAACCTTTCAAAGGTTCAAAGAAAATGTACAAGGAAGTATTGTGCGATGCACCTTCCTGCACTTAAGATTCTTTACTTCTGTAGTCTTTGCAGTTTTGGCAACCCTGCCTACGATTTTAATGAGTCATAGCTATCATATTGAAATGGATATACTATAGTTGGGCGATTGTAAATTCCCCCGCTTTCATACAAACTCCCCCGATTGCAAATTTGGGACTTAAAAAGGTACATGAAAATTCCCCCGATTGCAAAAAAAAGGTATAATGTAAATTCCCCCGTTTGAAATATTTGTAATCAAGTTTCGATATGCCTTGGGTGTATAGTAGGGTTAGGTAAAATACAATGAAGGCCATGCCTTGGCTTTATAGTAGGGTTAGGTAAAATACAATGAAGGCCATGCCTTGGGTTTATAGTAGGGTTAGGTAAAATACAATGAAGGCCATGCCTTGGGTTTATAGCAGGGTTAGGTAAAATACAATGAAGGCCATGCCTTGGGTTTATAGTAGGGTTAGGTAAAATACAATGTAGGCCATGCCTCGGTTCATTAATTGAAAGCATTGCCTATAAGAAAAAAAGATTGCCTACATACCTACAATATACAATTTTATACCTGTACGTACAGAATCGGGGAATTTACCATGAAACCCTCAGGTAATCAAATATTTTACCGGGGAATTCACAACCGGAAATACGAACCTTTCAAAAAACCGGGGGAGTTTACATGTGTCCCTATAGTTTATTTGTGTTATTATGTCACAATTTTTAGTGGGTAGCATCGAACTTACGAGAACTAATGCTAATGCAATCATATCTCCAACCAACCGTCATAATCCAATATCTATCTCGTAATGCCGCCACTGGTCGTTGCCCACTCTACAACTACACCTATAGGTGGGGCGGAAATTACTGACGATGTTAAAAGTTTCATAACCTTATTATACCTATGTTCTTCTACTCCTTCGCCAGTTCTCGTCTGATAACTGAAGTTAAGCAACGTCTAGCGTGGTGACGACATGGATTGGTGACATGGTGACCGTTTTGGTTTCGAATCCATCCATGGTCATCACGGCAGTCCACGTTCGTCTGACTAGTCACGGTCCCACTCAGGCTGGGTAAGGTTGATTTAAGTAGCTGTTTATTTCGCCCTGTTACGCTAATGGTGGGTGTTATCCCCGTTGTGATAATGACAATGTAGTTCAAAGCAATATAAAACCGAATAAAAACTATAAAAGTAACCTTCCGAGAACAAAAGGAGCCCTGATTCAGTGTCACATTGCATTGGAGGAGCAATTTCCATAGCAACCCCAACTTTGAAATCAGCAGATTTGTTTTGTACCAGAACTCTTTGTTTATCAATTTATTTATTTAGAAACTCTTTATTAGCAGAACATAATTATATACAGACAAACAATGGTAAACATTAAATATGAAACTGACAGTATTAATAATATAAACAAGAAAAAAATAAATAAAATATATACATATGTCCTTACTAAAGGGTGGGGTTATTGCCTATGGCAATCTCTTCCACCCAACCCTAAACTACCTTGGAAATGAAACGCATCCGAGTGCAACTCGTGGAGACAGAAGGTCTAGGACGAAGTGCTTGTGGTCAGCGAAAGCTCAGTTCCCACATCTCAAGCTTACAACCGGATTCGGGCGAATCCTCTGAAACCTTCAGCGCGCCTGATTCCCATTCGTATCGAGTTACCGGCCCGGTATTCGTTAGCGAAATATCGAGGAATTTCCCATGACCATATAGATGAGACATAATATGAGCCCCGTTGTCAGTGTCAGTGATACTTTTGATCCTGAGGATGCGTGTTCGAATTCCGGCCTGCGCTGATTGATTGGTTAGAGTAGAAGAATTTTTTTTTTTACTTGTACTTTCCGGAAAGTCAGCGACATTTTGGATTGAGTGATTTAAGATTTGAGAGCGGGTATTTTTCTCACACAAACATTGTCCCTTGCAATCCAGAGAGGTAGGATTAGGATATGCTGCAAGTAGTCTTTCTGGATTTGCTAAGGCAATGGTGGATGACTTGACGTGATACAGTATGAGAAATATAAAATAAAAAATAAATTTTATAATAATGGAGCTTAATTGTTAAATAATACTAAGTACTTGAGAAGATCAAAGAGACAGAACTTTATACTTATCATGAAATGTTAGCTTAAATTGTAAAAACAGGAAGTACCGCCACTATATTCCCGAAATTTTTGGTAAAACTTCACATTGTATGCTTTGAATATAATAAATTAAATACCCAAGTACAAATTATTCTTTAGAAAATTTAGGAACAAAAATGAGGTAGGTATATAGTAACAATAATTATTTCATTATTACTTCCGAGAAATTTCTAATATTAGAAATCGGAAGTATTGTGTTCGTTTTTGTAAAAAAAAATATTTTTTTTGCTCCGATTTCAATTTTTTTCATATTTCTGGACGTTTCATAACCTCCTGAGCAAATTTGGTTTTGTGTCCGTCTGTCGGTCTGTCTGTCTGTTAAAACGATTCCTTGTAACGCGCAAATCTTGGAAAATACTCGACCGATTTTGATGAAATTTTGTACACATCTAGGAGACATTCTGTAGATGGTCCCATTTTAAATTCATCGAATTCGTACTAGCGGCTCTGGGTGAAAGAGACCATGCGCCTGACCACTAACTTTTTACTTAAATGCTTATATCTCGTGAACGGTACCCGATTTTGATGAAATTTTGTATGTATATGCATATTATTGTTTTACACCGGCTTTTTATATTTTCTTTTTAATTAATTATAATTTGACTCTGATATTTAAGAAAATCCGAAATTTTGGACAATAAAGTCAAAAAATAAGAACCACCACTTGCCGATACAGAATTTTTTGTAGAATCTAGAATGTAGAAAACACGGTTTTCTACCATATAAAACAAATTTGAGGAAAATCGGTTCAGCGGTTCCGGAGATACAAGTAATTTAGTATAAAAACTTTCGCACGTGTACACAATGTGAAACAATCACGAGGAAGTATTGTGTCCATAATTGCCAGTGTTTTTTTTTAATTTTGACAATTTTATTCTTTCACAAATTACGTTTTTGTACATTTTCTCATTAAAAAAAGACTTTAGGTTCACAGGGACAAATAACTTTTGTATTTCACATAATAATACAATGTAATTATAGTAATAATTTTGCTGTACACTTGTTTTCTCCCTTTGTTATTAGGGGGACTAATCAGTTCCAGGAGAGCGCATAGGGGACATGGACTCCCTGTTTTCAACATAGAAAGCAGAGATACAGGCCACAGGGACCGCCAGACAAAAGAGAGAAAGAGATTGAGTGAGTGAGATAGAGAAGGAGAGATAGTGTGAGTGAGATAGAGAAGGAGAGATAGTGTAGTGAGGAGATAGAGAAGGAGAGAGGGAGAGAGAGATAGAGAAGGAGAGGGAGAGAGAGAAAGAGAAAGAGATTGTGTGAGTGAGACAGAGAAGAAGAGGGAGAGCGAGAGAGAGGAGGATAATTATGGAAATTGAAAATGACAGTCGTAAGTTAAATTACAGATGTTCACTCGAGCTGAGGACAAAATGAGAGAGAAAGAGGAGAGTGAGAGGAAGAGAGAGAGAAAGAGAGAGAGAGATAGAGAGCGAGAAAAAGAGAGAGCGCAAGAGAGAGAGGGAAAGAGAGAGAGAGCAAGAGAGAGAGAGAGAGTGCAAGAGAGAGAGCAAGAGAGAGAGAGAGAATGGCAGGATCGCAGGAGGACAAGTGCACGGAACAGGATACAAGGATCATGACTTCAGGGAGAAGCAGGAAGCTACCAGAACATGAGCCAAGATCCTGCGGGTAGGGTGGATGAACCAATCAGAGGCCTTGGGTCTTCTCACATTGTGACCTATTGGATACAAACCGATCTCAGCAGCTGGATTAATGAGGCATCTGGAGTTTGGTGGTTCGATTCCCAAGCCAACACGACCCTTCAGACATCGGGATGAAATGACTTCCCAATGGAATACAACAAGTTTGGGTTTGAGCAACAGGAGCTATTTTGTCTTCTGAAATGAATTGACATTGTTACTGACAATGTATAAATACTTTCCTTATCCTATAATTGTGCTCCCTCCTTATCCTTCAATGTACTCTCCTTATCCTATAATAGTACTCTCTCCTTATTTTTCAATGTACTCTCCTTATCCTATAATAGTACTCTCTCCTTCAATATACTCTCCTTATCCTATAATAAGGAATGTATTGTATTCGTCAAAAAATTGACCTACCCAGTTTTCAAATTTCTGGTTCTTAGATTTGTATTCAGCATTTAGGTAAAACTTGGTCCTATATGTTTAAAAAAATAATTACTACAATATTCTGGTAAGCGTAGTCTATTATGAACTCTTTTTCGAACAATTATTTATATTAGTCTATTATTGCTAGAACATTCCTGGGGACTTGTTTACTATTTACATTTTTTGTTTTCCATCTTTCATTAGATGATTAAAAAGTTAGAATTATTGCTCCCTTAAAAATTTAACAATGACAAGAAAACCCCATTTTAGGCGTGAATATGGTTGAAATTTACCAATTTTTTTTAATTATGCGAGAGTGCTATGGTCAAGAGTTGGTGCGTCTACCCTAAAATTATGTTTCGATTGTTTATGGAAATGCTAAAGTACCGGCAATGTTTGTTTAATTTTTTCAAGAGGAGAATTACTTCCCTAGCGGAGATCCGTTTAACTGTTATTTATTCCATCGGTGAGTTTTAATTGTTTGATTATAAATGAGTTTGACTGTGACATTTCAGTTAAATTAGTCAGTCTTCAACTTCTCTATTGAAACAAGTGGCTAGTCCGAGTCAATGGCTCATAGAATACACATTCGTTAAGAAACGTTCAGCGAGGTTAGGAATTGGTGAATGACCACTCTAATTCGAGACTTCGTGATGCTGGCTATATCACCGACCAAATTCCAGGTTTTGTGAGGGTAATGTGAGTAGTTCCTATGGAGTTAAATGTAAAACCTATTTAAAGTGCATCAAGTTTTGCACAGTGAGATCTTAATACATATTGCGCCCAAATTATGATGTAAGGACATTTTTGGCGTTTTTGTGTATGTCCTGTACCTTCGTCCTTCAAGTATAAAGTGGTTAAAAAATAGAATACTAAATATCTCTCTTAATGAAGTCCTCAAAACAATCTTTTATATTGTGTTCCTTGTTGTATTTTGAATATTTGTACAGAATATTCCACAGGTTTTCCTCTAAACTGGTTAAACCTATTTCTTTTTATTGGTACCATTTTATTTCGGACTCCTAATAACATAATTTGATTATACAATTTTACTGCCGTAATGCTATTTCTCAAGCTGTTTGCCCAATTAGGTACAAATCGACCCATTTGTAAGTAAAATAGCACCAAATTGTCTTTTTAGTTTTAGCTGTTGGGCTATTAATATTTTATTTCAATGTTTCGCACGCTCGTAAAAGAAACCAAACGACTCGATTTTCCAATAAAGCCCAAATAAATTAGGACATCTATATTTTACTAGAGGACATCAACTGACAAATATTGAAATTCTCGAAGCAATAGAATTCAAAGCGATGAAATGAAACCCACATAATATGATGATGTATTTATGTGTACTATCGGTTAGGAATCTTTCAAGATGAAATCTTCTCACGCCCAATCCTCTAGTTTTCCATATACTTTTTTACTAATAATAATAATAACACTTTTTAGTGAAGGTAACCACCAGGCGAGTTTAATGTGCAAAACATTTTCTACTGCCTAACTCTCAGAGTCTTATTATTATGTGGTCGCAAACTCAAATTAATGAGGATAAATTGATGCACTGGGTGGAATTCGAACCAACAGACCCCTACACTTGGATTACCTTGACTACCTTTATTGCACTTTATAATAATATTGTATTTTATAATAATAATAAGAATTTTATAATTTATTTATTTATTTATTTATTTATTTAATAAGTTAACGGGAGATACCCAGTTTTACAATGTGACCCTAGTCTTAATACTAATATTAATATAAAAAATATAATAATTCTATAATAATAATAATGATAAAGATTTTTATTATTTATCTACAATGTTTAAATATTTACAAATTTTCCTCTATGTACTATGTGTACTTTTAGGGAACTATAATATTCTGTCTAAAATTGTTCAGTCTATGTATAAAAATTATTCAGTCCATAATTCTGTATCACAGATTGTTTATTGATTTTATTACTTTCCTTGAAATAACGCACACTCTGAATGCATTATTAAAACGAAATTGAAAGGGAGATTTGGGGACTTTGAGAGTGCTGCCATGAATGAGGCCCAGTTCTCGTGAGATCGCTCAAGTTAGGTTTGGACTCGTTGGTCAAACTCAAAGTTGAATCCTTGTGGTGCTCGATATGTTCCTGACCCAAGTTAGGCTGGGTGAGGTTTCCCGGAAACGGAGGTAGAAATCGCTTCTCAAATGACGGAGTCACCGGTGATTTTTGTCAGGGGGTTGGTTTCGGCAACAACAAAAAAAAATTACCCGAACTCAGTAGCTTGATCGATAAGGCAGCGGACTTGTAACCTGGAGGTCGGTGGTTCAAGTCCCGGTTTCAGCGTTGATTTAGTAAAGCGAGTTTGAGTAGTTGTGATATCACGAAAGTGATTAACACAAATATGATAACTTAACTTTTTGACAAAAAAATTACAGAGGACGATATTTTCATTTTCAACGTAATTTTCTATTGTGATTGCAAAAATTTCTATTAATTGTTAGAATCTCATCTTAGAAGCCAAATAAAAATGGCTTAGGATGGGTCCTCTGTAAACAAAAAAAAATATGAAAAATAAAACAAATGATTTATTTATTATTATTATATTGAGTTTGAAAAAATCTATAACTTTGCAAATTGTTATAGATTCTTCTATTTGTATGGGAAAATTTCCTCTCCCATATTAATCATGTGAACTTGAACCAGGTAATTCTATAAAAGCAACAGTCAACAGCGGACTCTCATAACTTTACCAAAGCATTCAATACGGGTATTGCTGGCTCTATTAATAAAATTTCAATGACATTGTCATTAATTCATTATGTATGTACAAAGTATGCATACGTCATGTTATTGTCTTTTGTTCAAGATCAATCTAGGATATCTAGATCCAATGGACAATCCTGAAAAAAAAATTGATTGAGTACGCCAAATAAACAATAATTCAACTATGTAGTTACAGTCTATTTACTATTGCCTCTATAGTCTGTTCGAAATGTTTTGTTTCGTTGTGTTTTTTAGTTTTTTTTTGTAGTTTTTTGTAGTTTTTTTTTTTTTTTTTTTTTAACTCGTACAACCCCTCCTGAACCAAGTCTTAAAAGGTTCGGGTTCCCTTTATTATCTGTTCGATTTAAAATCTTTGGCAAAAGAGAACCATTAGGTTATGTCATTTTCGTGATGTCACAACTATACTCAAACTCCATTTACTAAATCTTTGCTGAACATGGGACTTGAACCACCAACCTCCAGGCTTATCGATCAAGCTACTGAGTTTGATCAAGCTTCACAGACTATAGGTACGAGCATAGTAATGAGATTTCAAAGAATATAGTTCCTATTAAAACGAATAGCTTTGCCTGCACTTGGATCAAATCCAATCACAGCCCAAGTACTGCAAGTACAATAGCATTTAAAATCAGTTCATTTGCCGTAATAAAATCAGATCGCTCATTCTATGCGTAAGAACTGGTATCCTTGGCCTTCGCATAGTTGGACCATTTCATCAAAGTTCAGTAAATCAGTAAGTACCGTAGGGCGTTACCCATTGTACTTGCTATCATCGTAACAGCTTATATTTGCTCATTTTTAATCATCGGAATAACAGGACCATTCTATCTGAAAGTCAAAATCATCTGACATTGCTGCTTGCTATTGAACTCTCAAGTTTGATGTCTTCATAAAGGGTTTACGGAACATGAAGGTACGTGTAAGAATGGTACGGGATTATGAGATTAAATCAAGTAGTTCACCTACACCTACTAAATAGCTATGTTCAGAGGAAGAGAAGAGCCGGGACCATGTTTCGTTCTAGAGTGAGTCTGCTAGATCTACATTATCTTATCCTGATTGAAAATTGCAAAATCAAAGATAGAAGAGCTCTGGACATCCCTAGATCCCACAACAGCTATTTCGGTCAAGGGATGTTTGTCAGCGGAGAGCTGTCTAGAAACCAGAGCACAATGGTACCTAATGTGCTCATTGGACTGAAAACGTTGAGGGTAAGAAAATTGTCTCAGCGTATTTTTATGGGTAATTCTACTAAGATCCAACTTAGGTAAGGGGGGGATTGAGAGGTTTAAACTCTCTCCTCCGCCATTAATTCTAAGCTAGAGATTTATTCTTACAAGTTTGTAGGTGATGGGGGAGAGACTAGAGAGACGGCTAATAAAGATGGAATGAATACCTTACTGCCCGGTTCTTCATCCTAAACCTCAAGCCAAAAATTTATACCTTCACCAGTACCACTTCGGTATTTTTAATGTTTTGGGTTTTAACGTTCCTTTAAAGTGCTAAGGTCATTCGTCGAAAACTTACTAAGTAGCTACCCACATCAACCTCACCCAACCTGGATTGGTCACGAGGGTCAGGGCTCGAATTTTAATGGTCACCCATCCAATCCCCTAATAATCTCGCTGTATGTTGTTTAACTTCAGTGGCAAAATTGGAACTAGTGTATTGAACGTGCCGTCGTCGGCGTCGATGCTGGCTACTGATGTAAACTGAGCGGTACTTGTAAAAAAACACACGGCTGCACTTCGGCTGAACTTCAGTCCTTACTGTCGGCTGAACTTCAGTCGACTAAATAATGCGGCATGTTGTTCTTCTACATACTCATAGGTCTTGGTCTCTTGGACTGAGCTGCGAGTGACCGCCTCACCAGTGCCAATTCCGGTACTGGCGAATCAATCGGAATGATTGATGGCTTGATTGAGTTGTTGAACATAACAATATCAAGTTCATTGATTCATTAATGTTTAGTCTCAATGTTTCAGATAGTGTGTTGTTAGATAGTGCACGTGAGTAGTTGTTTCATATTTATTGTGTAGAATATAGGTATTTAAAAAATCATTATTTAATCGTTGGGAGGTCTTCGACTAGAGTACAAATTTGATTTGTATTTGTACATCTATCATCCTTACCCTCTAATTGTTATTTTATTTACATTTTCATTGTATTTATACTCAAATAAATAAAGAGGTGTTTTGTTAAACTGTTGGCATAATGGGACTACCTGTCTTGCGCTGACAGTCTAAATAAAGCACTACTTATGCTTATATATTGAATGTTCTTATGTCTACATGGAAAAAGAAACAAACAAATTTGCAATAGCCAATGTAATGCTATTCTTCCAAGATATCAGCATATTCTTAATGTAGGTATACGTATGTTCTTTTTTTAACTTAATGGCCATTACCAAGATGATTTTAAATTTAGTCCGGTAACACGTGCGGGAAACATCCAGTAAATGGATAGACATCCATGTAGCATTCCAGCACTTCCAACTCTCACACCCACTATAGGAAGTGATCGTATAGGTACCTTGTCCTTTCACAAGTCATAGAGCTTGAACTTAGATTAGGTATATATCTTGTCCTTACGTTCATTCTTAGAACTACGAGTCAAATAATGAATTCCTCCCTCCAATTAATTCATGCCGACCTCCGTGGCTCAGTGGTTATTATTATAGTATGCTTTATTAGGAGGACAGAGTACAATGGTAACAGTATAAAATTAAGAAAAAACAAACAAATGACAAAATAAATAAGTAAAAAAGAAAATAACAATAATGATCTACCTAAAGGGCGGGGTTATTGCCTGTGGCAATCTCTTCCACCCAACCCTTGTGTTAAATGGTTAAGTTCATTGGCTACTGAATATTATCACAATTGTTTTAGTGTGTAGCTCAGAATTACGATACAAAAGCTCTAATCCGATTATTGAATTTGCTCAAGTATAACCTATTCCGCCCATACCTCGTGAGGAAAAATGAGTAGTTACTCGTATGAGTATCAACCAGTAGCTATATTACAAGAGAAGAAATCTTAGTAAAGGTGCGCTACCCACATCATAATTTCACTATTTTTTCTACTCAAAATCTCTTTAACATCTACATATGTCATTCCGTACGGGGTTTTACTTTCAATTCGCTGATCGGAACTCATAAACCAGCTACCTAAATCTACCTCACCCAGCCTGCGTTGGGCCGAGACTAGACAGCAAAACTTTAATTTTATTATAGGTCTGTCCTAGGTATTAGTAATAGATTATAGATATACTCTAAGAGTAATAGATTATAGATATTAGACTATAGATTATAGATGGGATACGTAGGTATTCTTTGCAACACTCGGCTGTCACATCACTTTTACTAACCTACACGTAAGAGGTCTGTCAAGCGTCAAGTTCACATACTGACTCAAGTTGCATAGATTTGCAGCATAGGACAGATCACCCGTGGACGTAAATCTGTCTCCCTTTGTTTCCTACTTTCATAAAACTATACTTTCATAAAACTACTTCATGACTTTCATGTCAAGGAAACTTGCGACAATCTACGTCAGAACTTCTCTTGGACCTTTCCAACAATTTTCAAAGAGACTTTTCTATTTATATCTAAATAGAATGTCACAAGAACTAGCCCAGTTAGGTACGGTATTGTGTCGCAAATAACTTTAGCAAGTAGCATTCTGTCACACAGCTGTCGCACACTTCAATGTCTTATACCAAGTATAGGAAATTAGATATTTATAGCCTACTATACATATAAATACATACATATACTGTGCACTTGTAGTCAAGTGGTTAACGCGCAAGTCTGGTAATGTAGGGATCCGTTGCTTCGATTCCCACCCAGTGCATGAATTTTTCCTCATTAATTTGAGTTTGTGACCACATAGTACTAAGACTCTGAAAGTTAGGTGGTAGAAAATGCTTTGAGACCTTTGAGCTTTAAACTCGCCCGGTGGTTACCTTCCACTAAACTGTTATTATTATACAACGACATTGCATATAGATTAAATTGTTATACCGTATTCTTGCAGAATGCTACTTCTAATGCTAAATATCAGCAAAAATACGTATCTACCTGTACATAAATAGCTGTTCGTACTTTACAGTGTTCCACTAGACTTCACTAGAGTATTACTACTGACTCCATGTGTATACATAAATATGAATATAGGTGACATTACTATATTAATACAGGCTTACCTAAACAGTATACTGGCGTTCCTTCATTGTATGGGTATAGGACATAGGTGCACCGGCATACCTTATCGTGCACACACGTCCTGTGTTCAATTCGCACAGATCTGCAAAGTCCAGAATACTCCTGGGAGTGGCACCTAAGGCTACCGACGTACATAGGTGTACTGTAATGTAATGTAATGTAATGTAATACATAGGTGCAGTAGGAGTGTGTCCAACTGTCCAGCGACTTAGACCAATCAATTATACAGAGAAATCGGCGTAACCAGAGTCTGGTTGAACTTTGTGCATTTTGTAATAAGTCAAGGAGGCACATGGAACAGCTTGTGATAAGTGAAGGATTATTTAACCAGAAAGGTCACTTGTAATTGTAAATAATGTGACAGGGATGCAGGCGCGGCCGGGTCTCAGGAGCTGCGGAACTGCAGAAACCCCAGACGAAAAGAAGTAGAGAGGATTTTCTCAATTCTTGTTCGCACACAGTGAAAATCATGACACTTTCTAGAATAATGCATAATTGAATGGGTGAGTAGAAGAACATGCTATATCGAAAATTGATTTTTTTTTTAAGAATAACATGCAATGTGCTCTTATCTATCATCTCGTTGATTGTGAAGAAGAAATACCCCCTACAATACGGAAAAAAATATTTTAGAGTGAAGGAAACCTACAGCATAGTAAATGTAGTATTATTGCTCTTCCTAAAAAGTCAATTTTTGACATAGCATGTTCTTCTACTCACCCATTCAATTATTATGATTAGCATGGTAAACAAACTAAAACTCTTCAGATACTGAAAAGCGGCGGCTCTACAAATCCCATGTTAGTCCGGTTTATGTGGCAGCAAGCCCAACATTTTCTTGATGTGCGCCCCCAATACATTTTCCCACCGGCCGCGCCTGACGGTCCCTCTCTGCGATTGTTGTGAGCTTCTAGTACATGGATTATAATATGATAGTCCGTCGCCTACTGCCCACACATGGGAATTTCAAGTTTCCTTTAAAATATAATTATTAATATTAGTAGCATTTGTTTTCAGTTACCGACTTAGTACCTCAGTAGCTTGATCGATAAAGCGGCGAACTTGTAACCTCGAGATTGGTGGTTTCAAGCCCCATGTTCATGTTCAGCAGAGAATTAGTAAAGCGAGTAGGTATATGAGTATTTGTGAAATCACGAAAGTGATTAACACGAATATGATAAATTTAATCTTGACATATTATGTATTTCGTTTGTGTTTGTGTCTGTAGAAGAAAGAAAAAAAATCTTATCTTATATTTTGTTAATATTGTAAATTGGTTATGTACCGTAAAATATACAATACCTAACGGTATTATTATTATTATTATTTAATTACTTACTTTTTTTATAGGTCGTCGTTTTTTTTACGAAATAAGTACTACCATACTACGGCATTTTCCTGAGATCAAGTGCCAAATTTTGAAACAGGATGAAAATTAAGATAAGCTAGACAACCTCTCAAGTCAGAGTTTCAACCAATCACAGCGCACCAGAGCCAGAGTTCTGGGAAAGTCTGGCTTATCTTAACTTTAATCCTATTCTATAATACAGCCCTAAAAAAAACATTTTCAATCACAAAAATCTAAAAGTACCTCATATACCTACGCTCCCCCATTGATAATAATAATAATACTAATCCTTATACAGTGAAACGTGATATTAAAGAAATGCAATTTTTCTCTCTTATAACCAGGTTTCTCTTATAAAGATGTTAATTTCCTTGGAGAGAGGTAAATTGGACCTTGGAAATTTTTCTACTTATTATCAAGGTTTCTCCTGTATCCAGTTCTCTTACGTCCAGTTTCGATTGTACAACCCCACCCCTATATTATTATTCATACAATGCACGTCTAAATTGTACGCTCAATTTACACGGAGTCTGATTCCTAAGTACCTCTCCTTCAGGATAATCTTCTTCCAACAGAAGTAGACCCACCATAAGGTATACCTACTGTTAATAGGACGCTATCCCCGCTACCTGGGGTTATAAATGTTATAATGCAAAACCCTGGATCTATTTTTCGATCCAGTTTGATGGATGGCACTTCCTATATGATCTCTTGAAAAAAGGGTTGTTGAAAAGGACGTCTCTTACGTAAGAAAGAGTAGATATCTTTTAACACGTTGAGCGCATTTTCAGCTATTATTAGAGTATTCATGCTGGCAATATACAAAATAAAAAAAAACCCTCTGAATTAGCGATACGACTCGGATAATTTACAAAACAAAGATTATTTAAAATAAATATTTAATGCTATTTGATTATTTCAGCCACAGCGATAAACCTATTCTTTCTATCCTATTCTCTACTAACGCGGGTAAAACAGCTTTTAAAAAAAAAAAAAAAACAAGAATACTAACTAGACTTGAAAAAATATAAAAACTTGATCAAAATTATAAGTATTTTAGTGACAAAAACAATTTTTCGTTCAAAATTTAATCCATGCAAGTTGCAGAGGATGGACCCCGCCCCCGTATAGCGTTGGAAAGATGAAACATTTCTGAGGGAATCCAAGGAGGAGAAATGAGTGGACTTCATGCAATGGTTTATTCCTGTCCCTCCAAAAAGGGAACATTCAAATTCATTCCAAAAGGTAAGTACGAGTATTTCAAACCCGCCGGAGTCGACGTGTTTTTCTTTCTTGGGTTTTACGTCCCTTTCAACAGCTAGGTCATCTCGAGACGGGAGTGCCTCCATTCGCAGAAAACTCACAAATCTGCTAACCACATTGACCTCACCGAGCCTGGGTTGGGCCGGAGTGCCAGCATCACGAAGTCTTCACATAGCAGATATAGCTGGACGTAACTTACCTTCGGTGATCCTACGAGAACCGGTGCATTCAACGCACCATCGTCGCTGGCGTGTACTTTGGATGTTTCTGGGTCCATGTATAGTTATAAGGGAAAAAAAATATTAGGTAATTCTATGTAAAGAGCAACCAGTGTCAGAAAAAACAAGCTGTGCTAAAAAAAAAAGTAATGCTATGCTACCCACCAAAGCCAATAACAGAAAGAAATAATAACACATAGTAACACAAAGAAATCACATATCAGACAGTCAAATCGAATGACTAAGAGGTTGTTCTAATTGTACAGTTTTTTTACAGCAGATTATAATAATAAAATGACAAAGTTTTTTTCTGTCAGACATGACTGTTAAAATTCATCGGGTTTTGTCAGACATGATCATAGTAGTCAAAGTGTTAACCGAGTGTCTAACTAAGAGTAACTGTTTGATCGAATACTGAGGGATGCAACGCTTCTGGGTACAATTTCCTGTTATTGTTGTCATAGTTCTACTTGAACTATCCAGAAACCCATATGCTCTTTTTCCCATGTGTGAAAGGTGTGTCTCACGGGATCATTAAAGTTAAAGGTTTTAATACCACTTGAGTACTTGAACTACTTGATATCATTAAATCTATTGCAAGAAGGAATAGATCACCATTAAATAAGCTGATGGGAGCGAATAGGAGGAACAGTTAAAAAAAGGTGTACATTAGGAAAATTTAAGACAGTAGGTTGTGATTGAGAGAAGTTTTTTTTTTTAAGATGAGTGTTTCACAGCCTTTTTAATTTCGAAGCCATGAAACAGGAGCTCTATAGATACTGTAGACGCTCGTGGTCTGTGTTGTAGCCTGTCCATCCCGTAGTATGCCTCCCCTCTGTTGGGTGACACAATACTTACCATTTAGGTGAAGAAAAGACTTGACCTTTAGTTCTTAATGGCGGTGAATTGGTCATGAAGGCAATGAAGATGTCATTGATGATTGTTTCACACTTTCACACCCTTTTCTATTTCGAAACCATGAAACAGAAGCTACTGTGGACGCTTGTGGTCTGTGTTGTAGATCGCCCATCCCGTAGTATAACTCCCCTCTGATTGGCGAGTAGTGGCACAATACCTACTCCCAATTTAAGAGCTGCGTCAAGACGAGCGCACCGAAAGGTAAGGTATCCCTTACAAACAACTGTAACCAAATTTAGAATACAATTTTTTATCGTATCGGGGGATCGAACTCGGGACTTTCCGCATGTGCAAACGAGTGCTTAACTACTGAAAAGTTTTTCAGTAGTTAAGCACTCGTTTTTTTAAAGTATGTACTCAATTTCTTTGACTATGTATCTAAGTATCTACGGCCAGTGATAAAAGTTGATCTTCCATACAAAACCTGAAGAGTCTAGGACGTATGTAGGTACAACATCTTTTGCTGATTTTGATCTATTTTTTATTTTTAAAATATAGGAACTCCATCTAACTTATTTATACACTATAAGTATAGCATAATCTTACAAAAATAATACCCTCAATTTAATGGGTTTGCATTTTCAGTATGAGCAGTTGAGCACAACTATGCACGATTGCATTAATTTTACAACACCAAACAGCACCAGTAAATCATTATATTGAGTCTGCCAATACTGCTGACTCGCTATGTTGTGTAACATGACCCCTCACACACAATCATCATAATTATACCGTCATTTGGTTTGCTGTGGAGAGCCCAGTCTGCGTGGTAGTAAACCATCAGCCAAGTTGCTGACTCGGTAATCATTTATTTGGATATTTGACACTTCAAATCGAAACGGTTGAATCAGCATGCATAGTAGGCACGCGGACATTACCATCTTGAACTATACCAATGTTCTTATCTATTTATGAATTTAAAATTAATGTGCGTCTGTTTGTTTGTTCTTCAAGTTTTTTTCTTCAAGCATTCGCATTTTTTTATATATAATTTATTTATTTATATAATTTACGTACAAAATAACAATATTATTCGTCAGTTCTAATGCAACATCTAACCGCATATCTATCAAATTCCCAGATAACTGTTAAACATGGAGAGCTTCGATATTTAATAAATTTAATTCTGATATTCAATCACCACCAGATTTGGATATCGCATAATGGTTTCAAAAACGAAGCCATGCTAAAGGTGAAAATATTGCACTGATCAGAATTAGGGTTGTTAGGGTACAGAGAGACTTTAAGGACTTCAGGATACATTTGTCTGCAACTCATGACCCTACCTGAAATACTTCAACTGCTAATTTCCGTTGGATTTATTTCAACTTAGGTAGATATTGTTACTCTAGCCTATGTTGTCTGACAGTCTGGCTAGGGGACTCACTGTAAGGAGGGAGTAGACTAGTAGTCTGACAGGGCACTATAAACAGGGAGCAGACATAAGCAGGGTTGCCGACCTCTTTGGCTCAGTGGTTAAGAGCATTGGTTGGTGACCCGAAGGTTGCGGGTTCGAATCCCGGCCGGAGCGGAAAATTCTCACCCAGATTTTTGGGGAACTATAAATAGAGTGTAGACCAGTAGGTCTGGCTGTGGTACTATAAGCAGGCAGTTGAACAGCAGTCTGGATGTGGTGTTATAAACAGAGTAGACCAGTAGTCTAGCTGTGATACTATAAACAGGGAGTAGACCAGTAGTCTGGCTTTAGTAACATAAACAGGGAGTAGACCAGTAGTCTGGCTGTGGTACTATAAGCAGGCAGTTGAACAGCAGTCTGAATGTGGTGTTATAAACAGAGTAGACCAGCAGTCTAGCTGTGATACTATAAACAGAGAGTAGACTATTAGTCTAGCTGTGGTACTAGAAACAGAGAGTAGACCAGTAGTCTGGCTGTGATACTATTAACAGAGAGTAGACCAGTAGTCTAGCTCGTATTCTCGCACCTGTATTAATCGAATAGCTGATTCCAACTCATAATAATATTAGGAATGCTCTTAGTAGCTCATGTGCTCTCTACGCTTCATTATGGAATCGTTTAGCCTAGAACTAGAGCATGAAATTGTACAAGTTCTCAATATAAAGGTTGAGCGTAATCTTTGTTTACAAAGGTTACTTCATTTCAAACATTTATGATAATTAAACTGCCTTGTGCTTATTGAAGACTCAGTAGTTAAGTTTTTTACGTTTCTTTACCGTTTTGAAAATAATTACGTATGGTACCTGGGTGATCGAGGTAGTCTTATAATTAGGACGTAATTTTAAATCGAGCATTAACTACTTGTGGGTGATTGATATAAAAGTGTTTCTAGATTATTTATCAATAAATACATAACTCTATCTAAGTACCTATCATGCATATTTTAGCGTACAGGGTTCACTTACTCCTCGTGACTGCTTGTAGGTAAAAATGAGCAGTTACTTAACTATATTATTAAATATTTGTATAAATGATAAACGTTAGCATTTTACCAGGGTAAAAATAAAATAGTTAGTAGCTATTTAGAGAAGTAGAAGTCACCGTGGCAGAGTGAGTTAGAGCGCTAGGCATTGTACGCACGGTGTCCTGGGTTCGATTGCCACCGGGGCAGGATTTTTTCTGCTCTGTGGAAAAATAAGTAGCTGCTTTAATGTGAGCAGCGACCAGTGGCGGAATTAGAGGCAAAAATAAGATATTAGGATATTAAAAGATATGGAAAAGTCCTATATAGTTCTGCGCTACCCACTATAATTGTGATATAATAACACAAAGAAACACATTTATTTAGAGAAGTAAAGAGGATAGAGCCAGCCAGCGTCAATGGCGCGTTGAATGCACCGGTTCTCGTAGGATCACCGAAATTAAACAACGTCCAGCGAGGTGAAGTCTTCGTGATGCTGGCCCAACCCACGCTGGGTGAGGGTAATGTGGGTAGCAGGTTTGTGAGTTTCCTGCAAATGGAGGATAACACCTCCGTTGTGATATGACCATGCAGTTGAAAGCGATATTAAACGCAAATATTTTTTTTTGGTGATTCCATTACTTTCTTTTCTATATGATAAGGAAAGTAAAAAGAAGATGGAGCACATAATAACTGGCGCTACTATTATATGAAATGAACTGTGAACCTACACAACATACACTTGGCAAAGCAGGACTTTAAACTATTTAAAGTCAAAAGAGTTATACTTAAATTTATTATGATCTCATGTCAATTGCTAGAGAGATGTAACAAATTACTCAAACCCGATCTCAATAAAACTCCCGATGGTTGGTACTCGAACCACTGAACTTCAGGCTACGAGTTCACCATCCATCGAGTTACTGAGGTCGGTTTACTCGGATTGACTATTTTGCTGTTAATGGCATGAGATTAATGATCTACCTGAGGTAATCGGCGGGTACCTGGACTAATGGGCGAGCAATTTTACAACATCCTGATGTTCATGAGTATAGGTTATTCTAAGGATAATCTGCAGGAGCTGTTATAAGTGACGACATACTTAACTTGTCTTACTTAATTCTGATGTCCTGTTACCTTGAACGAAAAAAGGTTGTTAGAATTAAGGCTGGTTGTTTTCAATCTGTAAATTATCATCAGCTAGCGTCGCCGTAAGCGTCGATGGAACTTTTTATTGTAACAATACAATACAATGAGCGCACAAATAGCTCAGTGGTTAAGCACTCGCTTGCCATGCGGAAGGTCCCGGGTTCGAACCCCCGCGCCGACAAAAAATTGTATTAAAAAATTGGTTCCAGTTGTTTGTAGGGAATACTTTCCGGTGCGCTCGTGTTGAACCAGCACCTTCTCGCCCATCAGAGGGGAGGCATACTACGGGATGGGCAGGCTACAACACAGACCAAAAGCGTCTACAGTAGCTCCCGTTTCATGGCTACAAAATTTAAAAGGCTGTGAAACACTCATCTTAAAAAAAATACAATACAATACTTTACCTAATCTGTTTAACCTGCAAGAAAGATACTTTAGCGTCTTCATTTGCTCTTAAGTTCACTGAAAACACAATTTCTTGTAAAATTGCTGAAGCAACGTCCAGTGAGGTGAAGACTTGTTGGTTGTACCCCAAGTTTGAACTTTCGTGATAAATGTGATAATATTTGATCGTATCCATATAACGGTTGTACAAAATAACCCAGGGTGGGTGCAGTTAAATGTGGTTTGCTCCTTAAAATCGTTTGAACTCTGCATATCATAGAAGCCAAATGAAAATGGCTTAGAATGGGTCCTCTGTAAAATAAATAAAATAATAATAATAATAAATAAAAAATAAAACAAATGATTTATTATTATTATTATCCAAAAATTTTATTATTATTATTGCCTGTTTCTCATGCAACACCTTACATGGCAACAATGTCCCAAACCATCACGTGTTGCAATCATTGCATCAGCTGCACTGGAGCACCAGAGTGATGGGAAAACAATTAGACTGGATTCGGCCGGCGAGACCCGTCATTTATAATTACCAAGTTCACACTGTACTGTAGTGCCTGTGCCTGCCTACTAGCTGTTTCTTATTGTCTTTTTTTTTCACGTGGTTATTGCTTTAATAACTTGTTAAGAGATTTTACAAGAGTAAAAAGTGCAATAACACAAGAAAACAATGCGAGACCTCACACAACTTTCGCTTGGAATAAAAATATTGTTGAAACTATTGCAAAAGAACGGTCGTACATGGGAGAACTTTCACACAGTTATCAAACAATATAGATACACCTCCTCTAGCAACCCACATGAAAACATCTACTAGCACTAGCATAATAAATAAATAAATGTGGTGTTTCTTTGTGTTATTATATCACAATTTTAGTGGGTAGTGTAGAATAATAGGACTTTTCCGTATATTTAATATCCCAATATCTTAATTTTGCCTATATTTCCGCCACTGGTAGCTATTCACATTTAAGTAGCTACTCTATTTTCCTCACGAGGTATGAGTGGACCCCGAACATCCAAGTACATAGCAGAAAAATCCTGAATGACTGCGAATAGAACCTAGGTCACCGTGCGTGCAATGCCTAGCGCGCTAACCCACTTGGCCATGGTGACAGGGACTAGTTGACTATTATCTACTAGCATAGTAATATATTAGGTGTATCGTTATTATAAAGATTAACCGAGGAGACCCTCCTACATAAAATATGTACAATGTACATTTATGTATATTGCAATTTGTGAATTTTTTCAATTATAACCAGCTTTGATGACACTTTTTTTTTTTTTAGGTACCGCTGATGACACTTTAAATACACCAATTCTCGTGTAGTCACTGAAGTTAAGCAACGTTCAGCAGGAGTAGGAATTGGATTAGTTACCAATGAAATTCGTAATTCGAATTAATAAAAATGCTAGGTTTTTCCGACTCAAACTAGGCTGGCTGAAGTTCAGTCAGTATCAGTATCAGTATAAAAAGAAAAGTGAGAAGTTGTACTAGATGTACATGAATAACAGAACATACCTGGACAGCTGTTTCGAGCTTATTTGCTCTCATCAGCAGGTAATAGTTCTGAATATCCATGCCATCAACTAACCTCTCTATTTTAATCAGTATAAAAAGAAAAGTGAGAAGTTGTACTAGTTAATATGGGTACGTACCTGGTTTTTTGAGTTTCCAGTGAATGGAGGGTAAAACTCCCGTCCTGAATGACTTGCATGTTAAAGAGACGTTAGGCGACAAATTTATTTATGATTTTCCATATTATTATTCCGAATCTTGTTGGTTATGTTGTTGAGATTTTCAGATAATATGGATCCGAGCCCGAGCAGGAATTTGGAAATTAAATATTGTGAAACCCAGCACACATTAACAAATTAGACAACATAGATCGCTATAAATAAAATCAATTCCAATCAGTGATTCTAAATCAATAAATCCCAACATACAAACAGAAATCCTCGAGAACCAGGATTAGGGGAATGACTGTGTTAAAAACAATAAGGTCTACCCCCTGTGGATTTTGGAATCGGAACAACACTGCAAGGCGAAGAGGGTCCTGGAAATAAATCAAGGATTGGGATTCGGGATTATTGAGATTAGGTCAGGATCGCACTGAGCCTTTGGTAACTGGAAGACTATGGACATTGTATTGCTCCCTCGGTTTTTTCCGCTGTCCGACCTAATGCACAATCATCATTGGGTGGCGTCATCGTGAACGATGGTAGCCAGACAGTGAAGGAATGACTCACCAATTCTACCACTGTCTTTATTTACAAGGAGGCTGATAATTGACAAGGGCCCCCAGAACCAAGCCAATACTGGTCTACTGCCTGTTTATAGTCCCCCAGACAGACTACTGGTCTTCTCCCTGTTTATAGTTCCCCAGCCAGAATGCACAATACGATATTTAATTCATCACTTACCTACATATACGAGATTTTCATGGAATTACAGAGCATCTGTTTAGCTTTAAAACTCGGACAAAAATTCAGAATCTACGGCTAACATAATCATCTGCTTGTGGGGTGATCTACAATTCTAAACTCTAATAATATGCCCAAAACAATATGTAGCAGTGTAGATACTCCACCGCAACTTAACAGTTAACAAACTTAATCCACTTAACAGTTTCCTCCGGGTCTCTACAATTCCAGAGATCTACACCTTCAACAACATTGAGGAACCACAACAGAAATGTTGGTGTGACCCTCAAGTGAAATCACGGGACTCGGTTTTTTCCCATACATATTATTGATTCCTTTTGAATCACATTATTTCTACTGGGTATACTTATCTTGTTTGAATCGGAGTGGATGAAATTGATCCTGTGGAACCAGATAGGTGTAAATTCCTTAGTCTCTCTCTCTCTCTCTATCTCTTCGAGAGCTACCTGTTGGTATGTCTGATACAATATCAGAATTACATGGGTGAAGACAAATTTTCTCCTAATAGAATGAGCATTATGAACATGCTTTTTCATTTGAATTAAGGATAAAGGGATGCATACATCCCTTTTTCAGTAACTCCACATTTCTACACGCGTGTTAAATAATATTATTTTATATATTTTTTTTTTGGCTTTCTTTAGTGGCATCAGGGTTCTCACATGTGAGCTCTTCCACTCAACCACTCAATTTTTTTAAAAATAAAATCTTACTGTTTAATAAGCCATGCTGTTAAATAATTTTCAAACAAAGGTTTAGTCAGCGCGCAGCGTCGCCGCTGACACGTTGAATACATCAGTGCTCGTTCTGCCGCAACGTCCAGCGTGGTTAGGACTTGGATGGGTGAACATTCAAAGTCGAACCCTCGTGGTGATGTCTATTTCCGGCACAACCAAGGCTGTATGAGCTTCATGTGGGTAGTTGATTTGTAAGTTTCCCGTAAATGGGGACTTACTTTTGACTTTCGATCCTCATTGTGGAAAACTCCACCAGCTGAACACGCAATCCCCTTTTTCGTCCGATTTATTTCCCAAACGAACGTACATGGTTCCAGCGCAGTTTAACA
The DNA here is from genome assembly GCA_024516035.1 of Bactericera cockerelli. Taxonomy (NCBI): domain Eukaryota; kingdom Metazoa; phylum Arthropoda; class Insecta; order Hemiptera; family Triozidae; genus Bactericera; species Bactericera cockerelli. Next base: position 40,017,452 of record CM044956.1, read on the forward strand.
CGAAATCAGCGCAGTTTGGGTTGGGAAATTCTTATGTACCATAGGTAGCACCCGTCTATTAAAAAAAAAAAAAAAAAAAAAAAAAAGTCGGGAAGTACTTATTAAGATCAAGAATCCAATTCGGAAGAAATGAAGCCCGATCCAGGGAGTCAACTTAGACATTCCCCTTCATGTTTACTTCTATTTCAGAATGATAATACGAGGTGTATTAAGTTCGTAGACGCGAGCCGCTACGCAAAAGCTGTCCATGCTAGAAAGTTCTTGTATTTAGACAGCTTCAAGTCTTGTGACAAATTGACAAAGGATGTGTGAGACAAATTTTGCACGAAAATTTCAACATGACAAAAGTTTTCGCAAAAATAGTGCCATGCGTCAGCCCACAGTGCCTTCTTCGTGAAGACGTTCCTGGCCAAGTATAACATCCCAGTGTTGGAACACCCTCCTTACTCACTCGACCTGGCCCCATGCGACTTTTACTTATTCCCAAAAATCGAATCTGCCCTGCAAGGTACCAGATTTGACAGAGTAGATGCCGTTAAGAAAAAACCGGCAGAAGTCATGAAAGGCCTCACACAAAATGACCTTCACCACTGTTTCGATCAATGGAAAATTTGCTTAGAACGTTATAGGGATAGAAGAGGGGAGTACATTGAAGGGTATAACTTACTAAAGTTGGGTAAGTTAAACACACATCGTTTTATGGGAAGAGTCTACGAACTCAATAGCCAAACCTCGTATACGGAAGTATCTAAGAGCTTTTTTTGGCCCTGGTCACTTAGGATCAAATTGTGAAACAGGATTAAAGGCTGAGCCAAGTCGGAGTTTTATCCACTCACAGCTCACTACAGACCAATTGAAGGAATAATTATCCACTTATCTTAACTCTAGCCCTGTTTTATTATTCGGCCCTTATACAAATGGCCAGGAATAGTTCAATGGAACATTAAAAAAACACAATACTTCCGATTTCTAATATTAGAAATTTCTCGGAACTAATAAATAATAAGCGTTGGTATCTACTAAAAAACTGGACAAAACCATCGACTGTATGTATGCATATAGTTAGGTAAATGAATCATTTTGGCCTTGCCAAAGGCATCGAGGGCAAAGTACGTAATCATGCGTCATAGATAGGTTCCCATGAAACTGAAGCATGCTGCATCCCATATGCAACTCAGGAATGCAACACCCCCACACCAGAATCCTTCTCACTATCACTGAACACCCGGTCCACCGGACCTACTCACCGCACGCTATTCAGTCTTGGGAAGTTGGGACTTAGAAAAAATTTAGTTTCAGATTAGACGTTGTTGTTCGAGGGTCTGAACGTTGGTTCGTGTCTTCAGAAATAGAATATTTTTAAAATATTAGTTTTACGAAAAAATAAATTAAATATCAGTGCATTATAATTTTATGAATCAAAATAATTAATTAAGGTAGGCACTACCTTTCTAACTTTAGTTTTTTTTTTAATTATAAAATAGAATATTTTTTTATTTTTTACAAATTTGTGTTTAAAATAATGGGATAAGCCAGAGTGAATTTGTGTTCGGTGTGATTTGTGTGCTGCTTTCGAAGGATTTTATTATTTGGATACCTTTTGGCTAAATACCGGTAAGTTGAAAGCCTTGGTTTTTATCTACCATTTTTTACTAAAAGCATTTACCTGTTTTTTTTTTTATAGTTGTACTTGACTGCATGTTAATTTTCAGGTTAGAATTTATTATTTGTTATTGTAGATTTTGCTTTTCCATATTTACATACCTATACCTGTTTTTTTTTTATAGTTGTACTTGACTGCATGTTAATTTTCAGGTTAGAATTTATTATTTGTTATTGTAGATTTTGCTTTTCCATATTTACATACCTATACCTCTTAAATTATAAGCAGCTTTCTCTGTTCGATTTCAGGATTGTGTATTTATGTATCTTTTTAATCTTTAGATTTTAATGAGACTATTTTAATGAGATCAGAATATAACATGCACCGAGTTTTGGATGAGTTTCAGATTTTCCTTTTTTTTACCTATTTAATAAAAAAACAATTTTATTAATGAATCCGAAAATATTAATTTTATTAATAGGTAAGTCAGTCAGCTGACTGACTTACCTAGCTGACTTATCTATAAATAAAAGTTAACGCTGATAAGGTACACATACATGAACATTTTTCATCAAGGATTAGATAGAAAACATTAGCTTTTTGCCCCAACTTCGCAACTGAACCTACCAATGCTAAGTTCTGGTGAAATGTATGAATATAGGTAAGTAGGTAATGCTTTTCACTAAGACCAGCCCCATTATAGCTGCTTGTGTGATGACACTGATGACCGTCGAGCGTATACTTTTACAAAATTCTGTTTAAAGTGAAATCGCCACATCCACTAAAAAGTATATTATTATTATTATTATAGTACCTACCATAGCTTTATTAGGTAAGACAAAAATATATACAGTAAAGTACAATGAAATTATAAATAAAAAATAAATAGATTGAACAAAAAAGAGAATGAAGCTAATGTCCTTTCAAAAGGACGGGGTTACTGCCTGTGGCAATCTCTTCCACCCAACCCAAGTATAATATTTATGGTATTTGAAAATTATTTTTTAGTATTTTTTTATGATCTATTATTATAAACTATAATGTTCCACCCACGTCGACTTGAAAATTATCAGAACTACAAAATATAATTATAATTTATGTACCTATTTATGTGTCACCCAGTATAGATAGACTCCACATGGTAATTGATTTCTAGATTCTAGGAGAACATCCGAATCCTCGAGATCCATCATGTCTCTGCCATATTTTGTGGTTGTGGTTGAATTCTGATTAAATGAAATATTGCCTGACCGCAACTTTTCCTTTAACCCACCATTGTCCAAAGTCAATTAGAAAGCTTTTTATTTAACCCATTCACTGTCCTCAGTTGACTAGAAAGCTTTAGACGCGTTTGCAACATAGACTCACACATTTTAAAGGGTTTCAACTAGGTTGTTGTATTTGTTGTGTGTTTGTTTGGTATTGCTTGCAACACTTTTGCACACCATCTACATCTCAACAGATTTTAACTGAGAAGTACAACCCTGCATAGGCTAAGTCTAGTATGGTAAGGTACTAAGATGTCCCTACTTACCTACTTACTATAACCTCACTCAGCTACAGTGAGGCTGGGTTACCAGCAGAAACATTCTGAAACACCTTAGTTTTCAAACTCAAGAAATCTCCAAGCATAACGTTGCTTATCTGCAGTAATCCAGTCATCACGTACCTTCTACTGGCAAAAGAAGTGTGTTGACCGAGCACCTTAATGGGAACTACTATTGTGTCACTTCTCGCCCATCAGAGGGGAGGCATACTACGGGATGGGCAGGCTACAACACAGACCACAGACGTCTACAGTAGCTCCTGTTTCATGGCTACGAAATAAAAAAGGCTGTGAAATACTCATCTTAAAAAAATACAATACAATGCAATACGTCTCGCCCATCAGAGGGGAGGCATACTACGGGATGGGCAGGCTAAAACACAGACCACAAGCGTCTACAGTAGCTCCTGTTTCATGTCTACGAAATAAAAAAGGCTGTGAAACACTCATCTTAATAAAAAATAAATACTTAGTAACGCCATCACGTACCTTCTACTGGCAATACTTTTTTTTCTCAAATTTTAATTAATTATTTTTGGTAAGTGAACTATCACAAAGATCTTGTTGCATTCTTTGTTGTTCTGAAACTCAAAAATAAATGGAATCCGGATATTAAGCAAGGAGATAAATATCCACCAACATATCCGCCTAGTGGCGTTCAATCAACAACCATGTTTTTGTAAGAATTCCTTACTTTTTACAAGAATTTCTCCGAATTCTTTCCAATTCGAACATTGTCGATCAAAAGATTATTATGTAAACATTAAGTCCTAATCGAAATATTAATTTTATTTAAAATAATAATTAAATTTGTAGTACAACACATGCGGGGAACGGGAATTTTTTGAGTGTTTTGCTAAACAAATGAGATGGTGTTTTTGTGCAGTGGCGAATCCTGTTTGATTATCTAAATTAACGCTGATATAATGAGAAGCACCTACATAACTAATCATTAGCTAAGTAGGTACCTAATATATTTACATATTTATGATCCATCTCATAATAAAATTGTGATAAATACATAATGATAATAATATATCAACTTACAGATAATACATTTAAAGGCACATAGGAAATTCAATTGCTTTTTCAGCAAAGGGAAATTCATGAGCTTTATATTATCCAATATTATCCAAGTTTTGGGCGAAGGTATGATTTGTAGCTGTTGCAAGTAATTGAAAGCAGTTTGTAGTTTTTGATATTATTAATAGTATCTACGTATTGGCTCTAATTAGTATCTACGCCACTGATTAATGATTAGGGCTTATCAGTAACACGTCTGTAATAATAATTGCTATCCATCAATCAAGTTGTTTGCCTACTTTGCCCAACAACAGGGTGGCCTATGTCGGATGATTAGAAAAACATTATCTAAGCAGATCATGTACTTACGTAAACATGTCAATCAATGATCTGATGTGATTAAATACTCGTATTATAATTATAATAATACCGAACTTTGTAGAGTCTAAACATTTGGTGGTTCAAGTTCCAAGTTTGGATTGTAAAATTACATTTGGGGCAAAATTAGTGGACAAAATCGAGATCTTAAGTCATGACTTAGCACTAGTTTCATCTATACATGAGCTTAAACCTGACAAAAGGATTTCGGCAATAACCTTCCACTAAGATAGCTTTAATAAATTTATTTTTATCATACATGTGTTAATCACTTTCGTGATATTACAACTACTCAAACTCACTTGACTAAATCTTCGCTGAAACCGGGACTTGAACCACCGACCTCCCGGTTACAAGTGTGCCGGTTAATCGATCAAGCTACTGAGGTCGGTCATAATACGAATCACAAACCTAACAAAATTCGTCCAATTTTGAACCATTCTGTATGGATTTATCGAACTTTTAAATAGGCATATCAATGAAATTTATGAACTCTGTAATATTCCATCCACGATGTTGTTGATTGATAGGTAATATTATAATATGCCTACCAAAGGATATTATACATAACATAATACTGTACATAGCTAGTTATAAACCTAGGCCTTCTTATCGCAAGGAATCATCTCACTTTCTTGGTTTTTGGTTTGTATCGGGTCAGGCATTATTTTAGATTGGAGGTAATATCAGCAAACACATTACTATAATTATTATGATTCTAATGGACAGTAGTGTGATATTTCCACATTGCTATAATTACACATACATATAGATAGTTATACAATACCAATAATTTGCTCTCACTTTCTATGTTATATAACAGAAGAAATGAAAAATTAATCAATAACCAATAATTATTTTTGAATGAGTTACAATTATTATAGAACTATTACATAACATACCTACTGACCTGACAAAATTCAATCGGAGCTAATTTAATTAAGAATAACCTGGCACTTTCGTTTTATTTCTGCAGGCTATTTTAAGAACGGTAGTTAGACTTAAAATCGGTTTAAAATTGCAAGTATTTTAAGGTAGGAACAGTTTCAATAGATTTACACTACCGGTCAAAAGTTTGGGTACACCTCAAAAATTGAAAAGTTTCCTCACAAAATAAACTTTTAAAGCTTCACAAGAAAATAAAAAATATTAGAAATGAAAAAGAATCGCTCTAAGTTTGTGAAGACAATATATTTATGATATTGAACATTGTTATTTCATTACAATTGCTCAAACATTCTTTTTACTAAAATAACCCCCTTTTGAACGGATTATTGCTTGGCAAATTCGCGGCATCCTTTCAAGTAGTTTTTCAGGGTTTCTTCGCCAATCGCTCTCCACTGCTCTTGTATCACCTCCCACAAGTGATTCTGACAAGTTATGTGCTCCTGGCGTACACAACGGTCCACGTGATCCCAAAGCAACTCTATAGGGTTACTGTCGGGGCTTTGAGGACGTCAGATCAAATTTTGCACTATATTTTCCCCTTCTTTTTTGGCTACATAGCTTCGGCACAATTTTGAGGCATGTTTAGGGTCGTTCTCCTGCTGTAAGACAAATCCGCGGCCGATAAGTCTCAGTCCAGATGGTACCAAATGCAGCACCAGGATGCCGTGGTACACTTTGGAGTCCATTATTCCATCGATACGAACAATGTCTCCCTCCGAAACAACCCCACACCATGAGGGAACCACCTCCATGCTTCACCGTAGGCTGCACACAGGCAGGAAGCATGCGTTCTCCCCCTGCACGCCGAACGAATTTTCTCTTTTTGGAGCCGAAGAGTGCAAACTTGAACTCATCAGTGAAGAGAACACGTTTCAATTGTTCCTGTGACCAGTTGCTATGTTTCTTGGCCCATGCTAGTCTTTTTCTCTTATTTACAGACCGCAGCAAAGGTTTCTTGCTGCCACACAGGCTTTGAGACCAGCATCACAAAGACGCCTTTGGATGGTAGAAACTGAAACATCAGCAGTTCTCATTTCTAGCAGCTCAGAACGAATTCGAGTCGCTGTTTTAAAGCGATCTCGCTTGGATGTGACCCGGACGAATTTGTCTTCTTGTTTTGATGTGCATTTTGGCTTACCACTTCTTGGGAGATTACTCAAAGTCCCACGTTCTTCATGGCGCTGCAAGGTTTTTTGAACTCCATGCAGTGAGAAACGTTAAAGATATGCGATTTCCTGCAGAGAATGCCCAGCTTTGCGCAATGCTACTATTTCAGATATCTTTTCCATTGGAATTTGACAATAAGGAGCCATTTTAACACGTTCTAGAAAAAAATTAGGCACTTTATTTACACACTTGATGCAAATTGGAAAGCTTGTCTTTCAACTAAAAATCAACACAATGAATCACTACCACTTATCTGACACTAAAATAATATCAGAGGTATCACTCATAACAAAATATAATACGAAGATAGATACTCTATGCCTAAAATATACCTACAAACTGCAGGTATAAAGAAACATGCAGTCTAGTGTTTACAGCTATACATTAACAAGGGTCAATTTCCGCATATGTACTTCATAGGTATGAGATAATTTAAATTTATTTAATAGATAAGAACATGAACTTTCAGTTTTGATGACTCTATGGTGATTTCAATGACCTTTTACTCCTCAAAAGGGAAGAAACTGAAAATAAAAACATAGTTGTACCCAAACTTTTGACCGGTAGTGTACTCTAACAAATTCGACATTCAAATACATATCGCTGATGTCAGTAGGTAGGACCACATAATAATACGAGTATACGACTCTGAGAATTCGGTGGTAGAGAATGCTTTGAGCACTTACCTCGCCTGATGGTTACCTTCCAATAAAAAGTTTTATTATTTTTACATAAAAACAATAATAATAATAATAATATTACAATAAATAATTCAGCATTTTATAACAGTCCGAATAACCAAATCAAAGTAGAAATCCTCAAGTCTACATGACGATGATAAGAATGTAAGATAAGATATACAATATGTAGGACTGTAGGTACCTGATTTCTTCAGGATATTTTTTTTTGGCAGATACCTACACCTAAACCAAAAAGTCCCCATCTCGTAAACTGACAGAGTTTCATAATTATGATTAGGGGCAATAAAAAATTGTAATTAATGGCTCCAGATTTTAATCGTAGCATTATTAATGTGACACTATAGGTTGTTATTTTCAAGAGATATTTCTACGAGTTTTTGTCAGTTCCTCTGGTATAAAATTTGTAGCGATGTCAGTGATATCTCATTTACAAAAACCGTTTTTCAACAGTTTGTTTGTTGAGCGGGTTTTTATGTATAAAAAGTAACAGCAATTTATTACATTTTTTTGCATGGATTTCAATTTATTATTACCTAATTCTAGTACCTATCTTTATACTTGTTCTGTTTGTTAGTAGATCTTACCAGGTATGTATCACTTCCGAAGATTAAGTTCGTACATAATATTTAAATTTATTTCCTTGATAATAATCATCTTATTGAAGTATCCAATATTCTTATTTAAAAACAAATATTCTTTTGAATGGTTCAGTCTATACCTATCTATAAAATTAAGTCTATAACACCTATCTATATTATTGCCTACAATAGGTCCTCATCTCATTCTTCTAAATGTCTAATGTAGATGAGGTTGGTTCCATAGATATATGTAGATTCAATATGGATTAAACCAGAGGATCTTCAACCAGCGCAAAAAAATCATTACGTTGCTAAAATAATAGCTCGTCTATTAATTTGAATAATAGCGCAGGTGGCCAATCCTAACATCTCTATGAGTGGCACTTATCATATCAAGTCTCTCTTGGGCATGAGTTATTAACCTGTACCATACCGCTACTCTTCGGTCTTCAGATAAAGTGGTCCTCACCCTTAAAGATTCGGTTATTACCTTCTACCTTTAGAGTGGTATCAAAATTGATATGCAAAGTTTTATTTCAAATGTGTGTACCTCAAACACTTCAGCCGTGAAATGTGGAAGTAGAAGTGCCAAACCAAACAACCCCAACCATGTGGAAGAGGTTGAACAGTGCCAACCCCAAGCAGGCTTGGGAAAAGGCAAAGTGAAAGAAGAAGAATACATCACCTCACATCTCCTTAAGTTTACATTACTCATCTGCAGTAATCTACCTCAGTAATTCGATCGAGCAACATGCTTATAACATGTAAATCGGTGGTTTGAAAGACCAAACTAGGAAACTTTAGACTTTGAATACCAGTTATCTATAATTTATTGGGATTCAAAATAATCGTATAAAATAATAATTTAATTTGATTTATACTTTATTGACGGGTCAAGCCCAATACATACATATGTATTGATTACATAGAACAATTCAAATAAAATCTAAAAAAAAACCCCTCACTACAGTTCATAACCTACACGCAAGGTCATATCGTTAAGTAGTAGTAATAATAACACAAAAATAAATAATATAAACATATTAAACATTGCATTTGTATTCTTCCAAGATCCGACAGCTGTTATATTGTCCACGGGGACAGAACAGGCTCAGGGTAGCGACAAGTTGAACTTGCAAATTGCCGCATAATGCCGTGATCTTGCAGAAATAGATTCTCTCGAGTCAGGTCCATTTGAATCATAAAGCACGTGCTAGATATGGCTCTCAATGTTGAGTTGCGAAACATTGGCGAATCATTTTTTGTCGTCTTAAAAGAATCAGGAATTGGATTTCCATTTTCAGAAACGCTAAATTCACTAACTGGTCTAATAATAGTATTAACACTCTTTAGTGGAAGGTAACCACCCGGCGAGGTTAATGCTCAAAGCATTTTCTACCACCTAACCCTCAGTCTTATTATTATTATGTGGTCAGTAGCTCAAATTAATGAGGAAAAATTCATGCACTGGGTGGGATTCGAACTAACGGATCCCTAAGCTACCTGGATTACCAGACTAGCGCTTCAACCACTTGACTACCAGTGCACTGATGGTCTACTGATTACTTGACCAAGGTTTTTTTTCTTCTCAATGATTCTCTCCGGAACACCACATTGTTATTTTGAGGGGGGTATGAGATGAATCTATTAGCTATGTTTAAACTTTATGTACTAGAAAATCTAGTCATACCTAGGTATCTAAGTATTGCAGAAAGATGTAGGTATTGGAATATCGAGGGATCCGAATTTCTTCAATCAATCTCCCAAGGAGATATCTCATCGTGTGACTATAATATGTACGAGTATATCTCTGTCTGTGATAGTATTTACGTATACTTATTACCACATCAGTCAGTATTGTCAAAATATTCACATTTTTCTATTCACAGACCAGCTAGATTTCTTACTATGATAGTCAATATTATTTCCGTCAAGCCATTACGTCAATGCCCTAAATAGATTACATTGTTGGTATTTTAATAGCCGTTTTGTCCAATTCCCTACTATTTACTATAACACGTCTAGTCGCACGTAAATCTAGTGTTATGGGTATAGCATGAAGATGGTTGTACAAATTGACAATATAGGTACTACACATTTAATTACGAGAAAACGCAAGTCAAGTGATACTTCTATACTTAAAAAAAACTTCCATCTGAGGAATACTGTCCCTCAAGTCGGACTATCTACCAATCACAGCTCTCTCTACTTGAGGGACAGTCTGGGTTATCTTTGTTGTAACCCTATTTTATAACTCGGCCCTTAGTGAAGGAGCAGATATACGAGCAGGAAATAAATCGGTTCTTTTTGAATTGAGGTCCTGGAAGTAGTTCACATCGATGTACAGATTTTATTTTACCAACTTCATCCTCTTTGGTTGTCCCCTAGTACTAGGTATGACTCCAAAGGCGGAAATTTTTTTCTTCTGTTGCGAAAAAAAGTGTAGATTTTAATCTCTACATCACTTAACACTTAACACTTGACACTTTGTGTGTTAAGAATACAGAACACGTGTAGGGTGTTACATCCTTTGTAAGATGGACTTTAGTCATTATTTATCTCAGTAGCAATGTGTCAGTATTGTCCAGTATATGCACACTTATGTATTACATAATATGAATGTAGAACATATACTTTACATGTGAGCATCATTTATTGTACGCCTATAGATTTGTTTGTACTAATGGCATAATCCTTTGTCAATAGAAGAGACTGTTGCACTGACTTTTGCACTGTCATTTATTTTCCTCAGTAGTAAAATGTCTTGTGCAAACATCTAAGTATATGTCATGATAGTTGTATGACATTTCTTCGTTGACTATAACAACATTTTTGCCTGCTACATCATCCAAAATCGCAAAAAATTGCGTGACAATTGTTCATTTTGTTTTCATTGTGGGTCTTCATAATTATGATAGTTGTTACAACAGCATTTGTTTTGCCTGTCATTTTTCTACTCAACGTGTCACTACGAGTGATGTCAACCAAGTATGATAATACTTTTACACTATTAAATTTTTACACTATCTGTTTTCAAGTTCCTTGTTCCGCGATATCCTGGAACTTGAAGCTTTCTCATCAATAAATCCTAGAACCTACATTGAAATGCATTACTATTGCATTCTAAATAAAAAATACATCATGCGGACGTCCAATGGCGTCATTTTCTAGTGAAAACTTATAAGTAAAGCTAAATGCAGCGCTAATTCCAATCTCTAGAAAGTCAGGGTCGATGGTATACACCGTGCCATTATCTCTTGTGAGATTGATCAAGTTAAAGATCGCAAAGCAAGGTTTGAACTTGTGGGTGACAATGAAATTCAATCCTTCTTGATTTTGGTGGTTATTCCATTATACAACGCGAAATGATACAAAATAATCAAACGAAGTTGTTAACCATTTATTTACTTTTTTATATAAATATTGATTTTTAGTATCCAATTCAGCCAGCGTGAATGGACTCTTCAATAAAAATCACTCAAGTTTAGCAAACGACCAACCTAGCTAAGGCATTGTGGCTGGCGTCGTTCAAACACTCCTTATTCAGGATATTCCCTTTTATCGACAAAAACAAAACTAGTTCATTTGACAGATCAAGGAATACAAGTAAAAAGAAAAATCTGAATATTACAATTCGAAGCCCAATTGGTCATTTTGGTCCTGAACATTGTGTACGAGTATCTTATAAGTGCTAATCGGTTCAGAGGTGGTCTGGGTCTTTAGCCGTCTGGATTATGTAAAACAAAAGACTCCTCCGGTCCTATAATTCCCTGCTATCAATATTGACCAAGATCATAAAGTCAGCTTCGTCCCACCAGTCACCACACCCAATATCATCAACATCAAGCTGGGGGTCGGGCACATCTAAGTCAACTTACTCAGACTCTCTTCATTGTTGTCTTCTTTATCAATGTCCAATTTGAACATTTAAATTTTAAACAATATCATTATTTAATGTTATTAAATTTAAATCCCTTTTAGCAGTTTTAGTTTAATCTTAAACATTCAAATTTTAAACAATTTGATTATTCAATGTAACTAATTTTGAATCTACTTGAAACTCTATATTATTAACAATTTTTGTTGTTGATAATTTGAATTTATCGCAATATTATTTATTATTTTTTCGAACTCAGTTCTTAAAAACAGAACAACTTAGTGTTCACTTGTTCAGCATAGTCTGGCGTTCTGATGTTCCGGTATTTTAATTCAATCGTTTGTTTAAGGTTCTACTGAATCTCTTCAGTTCTTTTCCCACAGTTATTGATGATTTCTTCATTCATTGCTTCCTAGACTCAGGGTAACGATTTAATTTTAATGAATCAATGAACTTTGAGAGATTGTTACAGAGCTGATTTACTAGACTCAAGTTCGTAGCAATTGTAGCTCGTTAGGTAAATAATAAATCTTGTTCGAATTTGATCTCTTTATCTCCGCCTTTCTCCGAATGCAATTCATTTAATTTTAAACTTTATTTACATATTTATTAAAATGTACACTTGTATTCTACTAATAAGAAATAAAACTATAAAGTTTTAGGCAAAAATATGTAGGTAGTAGGTTAGTCAGCGCCAGCTTTCTTATTCTTTGGTGGAAGCAAGCATTGCATCCACTGCGGCCAGATTGTCATCAGTAACTTCAATAGATCCATCCTGATTCTTCTGAAATTGAATCTCCACTTCTGGCTGAACCACAGGAGCCCTGCCGAGCACCCGGTTAGAAGAGCCACCACAAATCATAACCGGGTGACTGTTATGATACTTTATATTCCAGTAGGTGCTCACTGCTCACCGATCAGTGACCAAATAGAAGTGAGGGCTACATAATAAGAACGGGCAGATCTTATCGGGCCTCATCTTCCATTGTCCTGGAGATAGGATCTAAGAGTGACATCTCTATTTTATGACGGATCCTCAAGTTTACTGGAACAAGGACCTTGTGACACATATTCTGTGGTTTTTATGGCTGAGCCATAATACCAGACACAACAATTTATTTTTTGTTTTGATATTTTTTCATTTGTTTTTGTGGCAGCATCATCATCAAGTTTGATATTATTTTGTGGCATAGTTATTCTAATAATCTGACTTGGATAAGCTTTTAGTAAATTACTCACGTCTTTGTTTGTTTGTTTTTTGACACTTTTATGCGTATTGTGGTTTATTTAGATGTTTTTAATTCAGTTATTTTAGGACAGTGTGATATTTAGATGCTCCACATTCGAATGTTCTTTTCGACAGTATTAAGCCCATCAGTGATAACTTGAATTTTAAACTTTCTGTGCTGTATTTCTTTTATTTCTTCTTCTTCCTACAGAAAGACACATCCGCCTATAAGTTTTTAGTGTACGGAATTTCTAATGGAGCCTCTGAATAGCGACCAGAGTTTTTTTAAGACTCATGTGCTAAAAATAGTTTTCCAACAATTTTGGACTTTTTCAAAAAAAATCTTCAAGCATTAAATTAATAATTTTATTTTCACACATTTATCGTCGTCTAATGAGCGGCTCGCTTTCAGAGACTTACCCACTTCTCTCTCCCTTGTTAATAAAAATTGTAGGTACCCATAGGGAACCTGCTTTATCATTATTTACATTGTTAATATAATTATATTAAAACTAATGATGATAATAATTCCGACTTTCTACTCAATTCTGCTGTTCTTTGCCCGTAGTTCTCTGATTATCCCAATTTAAATTCGCCTAATTGATGCATCCGCAGTCCTGAAGGATACTGGATAGAGGCTCTCTCCTCCGGTCAATCCAGTCCACAGGATGTGTTCAATAATTGTTCTCACAGGATAGTGCCCTCTGCATTCCTCCTGTTTGTTTTGAAATATACCGCCCATGTGTGTGTGTGCTCATGTGTATGTTTAAGATAGACACTGTTATGTGTAGAATTTAAGAAGAGTAACTTACTTTAGCTAATTTGTGTTTAATCCCTACAATTGTTCAGATGATTTTTTCTTCCTCTAGTATCTAAATAAGCAAGTATATGTAGATAATGGAAGGTTTATTTAATTATTTTTTCTAATGCCAAAATTAATCAGAAAAAAATATATATATGAAAAAAGAGTTTACTTTTATTAATTCAAATGATTTTTTTTTTCACTGACTGCCTTTCGGTATGAGCAATGGTGTTTTTGTAATGTTGTTATAAACTGTGCAAGTTTAGCCTGATGGGATCAGAAGGTACCTTAGGCGAAGGACCACCTTAAAGCGAATCTTCAATTCAGCATGAAAATGATAAATAAAATTGATAGCATTCTGAAAAGTACTCATAATTACTACCTACTTCAGCAGCTCAAGTGTGTCTAATCATACCAACTGTGTACCATAGAGTCTGCCAAATACGAGTTCTTTCGTAATAACAAAGTGCGAACTGTAATATTTCCACCATCTACGAACAGTTATCGTCGGATTTAGAATTGCCAAACGATAATCTTGAATTCAAGCGTAACCACGGCGCAGAAATCCGCAAAATTATGCTCGAAAACATAAGTCAGACACTTGCAGCTGATAACATCTCGAGAGACCACATTCCTAACAAGGTCTTTGCGAAAGGTCAAACTAAAGCTCTAGGCTGAATTGTGCCTATATTATGCATAAATATTTCTAAATTATTGTCTCCAGAGGTAAAGGAAGACATTGACTTTTTCAATTAGAATGTTTAGCCCCAGGTGGTTGAATACTAATGCTAACGGTTCATGTTTATCAGGTATTCAGGTGGCATAAATTCAAGGTTACGCACATGGATGTGTGTAAAGTCATAACTGTTTTGAGTCCCTTTATCTAATTTGAAGTCTATTGATCTGGAGAGGCACAAAGGATGTATAGAGTTTCTGCTCATGATTTAACAGGGCAAATGGGAGAACTGTGTGTCTATAAAACTGGAGATGAGCTCAAAACGATTTTCAACCAATATTACTGATACACTCTTGAGAAAAAAAATCTTCATTTCCAAATATGGACCACCTAAGCTCAATAAATCGAACACTTGTAATTAAAATATAGAAAATCTAGTCGGAATTCATAGTCCTCGGATTCACAAGTTCTAATCTCCTATCAGAGCCCTATCATCAAACCGATTAGCGTCAAAGTTGTTCTCCTGAATCGGAACCTGCGTGGGAGGAAACGGGTTCGAATCCTGAGTTCAAGTTTGGTTTTAAGTGGGCGCATGCAGAAGAATAAAAATATTTAATATAATATGAAGAAGAAGAAGATAAGGAAGAGGAGAGTAAAAAATAAGAGGAAGAGACCACATGTGGCATTGAATCTTGGGAATGTGGTCTGGTTTTGAAGGAGTAAATATGGACCAAGTGGTTTATGGGATCGCTGTGGCTGACGATAAACATAAATAATGTAATCAATGAATTTCTGTTGAAGTGGGCAGTTCTGTTATTTGTGTCACGAGGTTCGAGAAAATATTTTTTTTTTTTTTTTATGATTTGACTGACTGGTTCTATTTTCACTGAATGACTAACTTAATTTTTTTTCTGGTGAAGGTCGAAGGACTTTAATAAGGTATTACACCTGTCGTTCGTGCTGTGACTTTACTTTCCTTGTCCTATTTGTTAAATGTCTCGTATCATAGTCTATCATATTATTAAGTTTAAAAAAAAAAAAAAAATGTTCTTGGCACAGCCAGATTAATTTTCAGTATTTCACCATTTTCCAAGGGATAGCTGAAAAAGTAAACAGTAGAAATACAAACATCAAATTAAAATAATGTACATACGTACCAAAATCCTGGATTAAAAAAAAGTGTTTTTTGATTACAAATTAGGGAGAGAGAGAGAGAGAAAACGATTGAGCTAACTGTGAAAAAATCTAAATAACGAAGAGGATCCAAAAACAGCAAAGTTTATAATGACCACCTTCAAGGAAAAACGATTTGTTTACAATTATTAGTATTATTAAATATGTATGTTTACGCCGAAACAGAGGTCTCATAGTGTCTGAAGTCGGTGGTAGTTGGAAATCAATAAAAATAGTCTTGACACTTGAAATAGCCACAAAACCAGTCATAGACCTTTCCGAAACTACGAACTAATAGTTCCTGTCAAACCTGGCTACCTGTGCTAATTAGTACAAGCTCGATTCCTGTAATGACCTTTGTATTCCAGTTTTATGTATTTTAATTTTACGAGAGCATAATAAACATATTCCATGAACAATCAAGATCAATGACCTTTACTGTTGGTCCATATTTATGGAAACATCATTTTATGCTTTAAAGATTGTAAACTATGGACATAAAGAATATTATGAACTTACCTTTTCTGGTCATAGTAATACTATGTTCAATGTTCATGTTACATACATAGGTAGTCGAATGTTTAGGGCGATAGTCTAATAATTTGAAGTCTGAAACCCCCAACCAAAGTTGGTTTGGATCAACCGTGCCATTGCGGAATTACCTTTCCTGGTCAGAATAATTTTGCTAAGTACATAAAACATGATCATTATCACAGAAATAAACATACCTACACACGTAACTCATCAATTCACAATCTACTATTAGGAAGGATATTAATCGATTCTTAGAAATTTATAAACTGTCTTCCTCAATTGTCTTGTGTAAACAGGAGTTCTTGTCTGTTACATATATAGGTGCCTTGGTAAATTAATTACTCTATGTTTACCTCAATGAAAGCGCCACCCGAATTTTGCATACCTAGAAACAGTAGATAAGTACCTTCAAATGCAGCCATCCTAGTATCTATCATATTCCAAATTATGATATCTTTTATATTTATTATTAGTATTCTAGTGAATAGTTATATATTATCCTGATAATATCAATCGAATTATTTGTAGAGCTCTTCCAGAAATTGTAGCTTCAAGTGTCAAATCCCTTTGAAACAGTAGTTCTCATAGATCTACCTGAAAAGCGCCATCCTTATAGTAATTGGGAATCTTTTATCGTTTTTACAAGGAGTTGGATTACTTTTATAGAGAATTTTTCGGGCGATTGTAAATTCCCCCGCTTTCATACAAATTCCCCCGATTGCAAATTTGGGACTTAAAAAGGTACATGAAAATTCCCCCGATTGCAAAAAAAAGGTATAATGTAAATTCCCCCGATGGTCAACCTTCAGAAAATAACAAAAATGTCAGTTTATTGAATATTTGTAATCAAGTTTCGATATGCCTTGGGTGTATAGTAGGGTTAGGTAAAATACAATGAAGGCCATGCCTTGGGTTTATAGTAGGGTTAGGTAAAATACAATGAAGGCCATGCCTTGGGTTTATAGTAGGGTTAGGTAAAATACTATGTAGGCCATGCCTCGGTTCATTAATTGAAGGCTATGCCTATAAGGAGAAAAAGATTGCCTACATACCTACAATATACAATTTTATACCTGTACGTACAGAATCGGGGGAATTTACCATGAAACCCTCAGGTAATCAAATATTTTACCGGGGGAATTTACAACCGGAAAAACGAACCTTTCAAAAAACCGGGGGAATTTACATGTGTCCAATTTTTCATAGGTTACGATTCGGAGGATTATTGATTTAAGACTGACATTAGAATCGCTAATTATAGTTTTTCTGAAGTTCATATTTGCAATAGTGGAGTTCAGAGAAAAACATCTTATGAAACCATTTCGTTGCTGTTTCTTTAGGTAATTCTTTCTTCAGTCACTGATGTGAAATGTTTGCAACTGACCTCACTTGGTGGTCAAGGAATGAGGCAGTGGACTCGTAATCTGGAGGTTGGTGGTTCAAGTCTAAAGAATAGGTTAAAGTAATGAGTTTGGATTAGGTTTTGAGCATATTATACCTATTATATCTTCAATGAATTTTAATTCATTTCCAAAGAATAGTTCAATGGTTAAATTAATTTCATTATAAAGAATAATATTCTTTTATTAAATAAAATTAAGTAATTCAGGTGCATGTGCATCTTTTTTTCAATTCAGGGCGAAAAAAAATTATAATTATTATATTACCTAATCATTTTCGTTTATTTGTCACAATGATATCCTTGTCTCTATTGTGTGTGTGATGTGTTTTTACGTTTCCTGTAATCCTTTGATGTTTTAACGACATGGCTGCAATTACCTCCACACTAATTATTCCATCAGCTTCCGTTGATATCATGGCATGCATGAATTAACTGTGTTTGTTTCTTGTGTTGAATGACTTGTTTCCTTAATTTCTACGCTTAGGATTAAGAAAAACAAAATCTTCCTTCTTTTTTCCGTTTGAAGCCTTCTCTGTCACAGAGAGATCTTTGTTTCAATAATTATGATTTTATAATTCTTCAAAATATATATATATATATATTTTATTTATATTTTGGTTTCTTCTAATGTCAGGATTAGGTATTATTTTTCTAAAAAATAAAACATCTTATTTTATTTTGTCCCTTATTTTTTTCTGTCTTCATAAATTGTTCTGTTTTTATAAGTTCATCAAGACACTGACATGTGGGTCTTATTAGTGATCTAACACACCTCTATCTGGTCTATTTATTAAGCCACTAATCTCAAATTCTTCACGAAATAATCTCAAATCTAGATAGCCCAGATTTTTGTCTTTCATCAAATATGCGGTCACATCTCTGGCGAGGAATCATCATCTGTGTTCTAGTGGCATAGAAACTTCAAAATTTTAACACAGTTTATAGGTAGGTGTTTTTGAAAAATTTGATGAAATAATTAGCATAATAATTGCTGACATGATTTCTAGAGGTCCTCCTAGGGCTCTTAGCATCCTCAATTAAGTATTTACATAACATATGGCTCATTGGTTTTATTGATTAATTGAAATGTCCGCTACTAAATTTTATTTTTGTAAGACATACGAGTATACATGTAATTGTACTTATAAAGCCAAAATAGTTTACATAGAAGAGAACCCATAGAACTAGATTTATTATTACCTACCTACACCGGACTCAAACCTTCGAGCCCCGAGTTAAAAGTCCTCTTATATTGTCATTTACTCAAAAATGTAGAAGGTAGATGGTAATTTATAGTATACGTACTTGTATCGAATATTCCACAGTGAAGGATCAGCAAAAGATTTTACCAACTAATTCTAGAAACTTTATACCTAAGAAAAAACTGATATTATTCAAGATTCACCACTTGATGTGGTGTTTGAGTGATAGTAGTCAAGTGGTTATAGCGTTATAGTGCGTGAATCTAGCTGAAAAAGATAACTTTTTTACAGCCTTTTTGCAATAATTCTTAGCATACTTAATGCGATTCTAGAAAACCTAATGAAGAACCCTTCTGCAAAATACCATAGCTCAGGACTCTGAAATCACCGAGAGGAAATCCCCCACCCAGTACACAATAGCGGTTCATACTACTAGCTTCACCCAGTACACAATAGCGACCTACTACTAGCTTCTCCCGACCAGGAGGAAGAACGGTCCATTAGTTGTGACATTAGTATGCGAGGGGCGAGGGTGTGTCATTAATAATAATCATGGGCATTGTACGCAGTACGACCTGGGTGCTGGTTACTCAGTTCAAGTCCCTTCGCATACAAGGTGGTTCAGTACAAGATCAAATCAAATCAAAATATATTTATTCGTTTTCATTTTTTTTTACAAAAATTATGAATATTGTCAATTTAAAGTAAAGGCACAGTGAAAAATAAATACAGGGTGTCCCACCAAACTTGGACACCTCAAATTACTCGGCCCCTGAAAGAGTTTTTGAAAAATAAAAAAATCTAGGGTACATTTGCTAATTATGCGGTTTCAGTTATGAATTTTTTTTTATACAGGGTGGTTCAAAAGTCAGAAATTGAGGTGTCAACTTTCGATTTTTAAATGGATCGACCTGAATTTTATTTGATAATTTTACTTATAAATGACTCCTGAGTACTTTTTTAAACAAAAATATTACATACAGGGTGGTTTTTTTTTGACGAATTTTTTTTCTAAATCTTGAATAACTCAAGTTCGGTTAATTTTTTCGATAACAAGAATAGATTGTCTTTGTGTAATGAATACACGCACTTTCAATTGGCATCAAAAAAATTTATACAGGGTGGTTCACAAGTGAAATAATGACTTGATTTTTTTTAAAACCGAGTTTTTTTAATTTTTTATTTAAGATTAATAATTCTCGTCTAATTTTACACATTTTTCGTTAGTCATATCGAAAAACAAAACTAAAGTGTTGTACAGGGTGAGACATAATTTTTTTGTAACACCCTGTATATGGGCAGTCAAAGAGACGCAAAATTAAATATAAAGACTAAATATGCAAGAAAAACTTTGATTTTCAATTAAACTAAAAAGTTATGGTTTTTTAACTAATATTGTCACATGGACCACCCTGTAGATATTTTCTTAAACTATCATGTAGGTACTCTAAGTTGTATAAAATTCAACGAACACTTCGAATCATGTGGGAAAAACAAGTAAAAAACACGAATTTGAAGCCATTTTCAATTTGGTGTCCACACTGAATGATTTTAAAACTTGGAATAAAAAGTAGGTAGGTGTAGACACAAAATTAAGCATGGCTTTTTGAATTCATTTTTTTTCTTTCAGATTTGGACTCCTCGTTGAATTTTAGACAGTTTCGACTACCCATATGATGGTTTAAAAAAATATCTACAGGGTGGTCCATGCGACAATATTAGTTAAAACACCATAACTTTTTAGTTTAATTAAAAATCAAAGTTTTTCTTGCACATTTAATCTTTCTATTTAATTTTGCGTCTCTTTGACTGCCCATATACAGGGTGTTACAAAAAAATTATGTCTCACCCTGTACAACACTTTAGTTTTGTTTTTAGATATGACTAACGAAAAATGTGTAAAATTAGACGAGAATTATTAATCCTAAATAAAAAATTAAAAAAACTCGGTTTTAAAAAAAATCAAGTCATTATTTCACTTGTGAACCACCCTGTATAAAATTTTTTGATGCCAATTGAAAGTGCATGTATTCATTACACAAACACATTCTATTCTTGTTATTGAAAAAATTAACCGAACTTGAGTTATTCAAGATTTAGAAAAAAAATTGGTCGAAAAAAAACCACCCTGTATGTAATATTTTTGTTTAAAAAAGTACTCAGGAATCATTTATAAGTAAAATTATCAAATAAAATTCAGGTCGATCCATTTAAAAATCGAAAGTTGACACCTCAATTTCTGACTTTTGAACCACCCTGTAAATTTTTTTTTTCATAACTGAAACCGCATAATTAGCACATGTACCTTAGATTTTTTTATTTTTCAAAAACTCTTTCAGGGGCCGAGTAATTTGAGGTGTCCAAGTTTGGTGGGACACCCTGTATATGTGCGCAAAGTATTAGTAATAATAAAATAAAAATAAGCATTTTGCAATTCTTAGAAAATAAGATTAAAGGTGACATCAGTGTTCCCCTAAAAAGTCAAAGAAGAATATAAAGTGTCGGTATAATATTGCATTGTTCATTGTAAAGTTATACCATTTTCATTCAATATCATAAAAATAAAGGACTGAATTGAAGACCTTGCTGAAAAACGAGCTATCTGCATATCTGCAATTTTTTTCTTCGAAATCGTGTTTTTGACGGTTTCGGGATCTGCTGCTTCTTTGGTGAAGAGCCGCTGGCTCTCTAATAGTTATAAGACTTATAAGTGTACAAAAACAGATAGCTTGATAACGTGACAACGTTTCTCCTACAATAATCCTACAATTTTGAAAAATGTAGATTCAAAATGCGTTTTTTTTAGCGAGCCCTTCAATTGTAAACTTTGGTTTTTTTTACGTAACCAAATTACGTTCAGTTTAGCTAGAAGCTTAGAAGACATGAAAGAGCGAATAGACCAGCAGTATGACTTCAAGACTTTAACAAAATAATGGTAGTATTGGTCTTAGTTTAGGTGGCTGCGTCATATTCAGTCATAGGCAGCATAAAAATTAATAACACCCTGTATTGGAAGAAAACATTTCTGGGTTTTTATCAAAGGAAGATGATTGCTATTGAAGGAATACAATTTATTATGGAAGTAGTTTTTTTATTTCCTCGCCAGCCTCATTATGTTTACCCATTGATGGAATTCCTTGCTCGAATCAATTAGGTTCCGTTTATAAAGGTCTTTTATAAGGATAGGTCCTCTTTGATAATGTATTCAATAGGATCACACATTCTTCAGGGTGGACGATTTGTATTTATATTTATTAGGTAATGGTCCATTGACACAGGAGAGGAAGAAGTAGAAGATAGAGAGGAAGAGTCATTGGATAGAGGACTATAGGATCGGAATTTTATTCGGTAAGGATTGAAACAGGATTTCTCAAAAGTCAATGGGTGGTATGCGAGGAAGAATAATGTGTTGTGAAAACCGAATTTTTTCGTTGCATATTCCAATTTTTAATATTTTAATAAATCTATTATTAATAATAATAAATTAGTAAAAAAAACCCACGTATAATATTATTGTAAATGTTAACGCTGTGTTCAAACCAAAGAAGAATATTTAGATATTTATTTTGAACACACTGGTGTGTCCAAAACCTAAATATTTCACAGAATATTTCCAGATTTATCAAAATATTTTCATAGTTAAATGCCTGCTAGATTCAAGGACCCAGGTATTAAGGTCCATACGAATCATTAGATGCTAATACATCTAAATTCTAAATGAAGTAGGTTAGGTATGTGTTAGACATACGTCATAAACATCTCCTGAATGTTTTGTGATACCTGTGATGCTTTATATGTTTGTAAAAAATGAAGAAATTTTTCGTGGTATCAAATAAGAGTGTGACAAAGTCTGTTAGAGAATCACTGATACATCTCGCAAGATCACTTAAGCTGAGTAACTTTCAGCAACGACTTGGTGAATGAATCAACCACTCAAATTTAAAACCACGAGTTTTCAACAAACAGAGTTTTCAACAACAAACCTTCTTATCGAATACTAAAAAGAAAATTGACCTCCGTTGCAAGCTGATTTATTTTTACACTCCCAATTCACGAACCTCAATTATTTTGACATGATCAGGACACGAACTGGAACCCCGACCGTGTGAAGCGAAGTTCATTGCTCTTACCACTTGGCTAATTCTACAGATTTGTAGGTATATCCTACCATGTTTTTTTTTCTTGCAGATTTTTTACGAGATTTCTTTACGGAGGACTTCATAAATTATTGACGCCTATAAGTAGTCTAATACTAATATCTACTACTTCAGGCTTCTACTAACACCAGGATCATCATCATTATCATCTCATGATTTTCGATATAGCTATCACAGGTTCTTAACCTTCGCGGTCGACTGTGTACAATAAGCAATCCATAACAAACTGTAGCGAACCCGCGGTTCTCGATAGTCAATATTATTAGTCAACAACCTAAGTACATCATTTACAGATATACAGATTTTGACAGTATACACTACATACTTACATATTAGGTATATTAAAATGGTACTTCACTCAATAAGATGTATACAGGATATCCCTAAATTCCCTAAAGTGATAATTAGGTTTGGTGTAGAACTGTAGACCATTGAACAAAGGGACTAAGATATGAAGTCATTCAATTCCAAAACTGACAGGATTTATTTTTGTTTTATTTTTTTATATCCCGTTATACCTTTGCTTGATTTCTTTTGATTATTTTTTTTTTTTAAATATATTAGGTATATTATAATACTTTTAAGATTTGTCACAAAGAAAACTTCTTTGAAATTTGTCGTAAAATTATCTTTTCACTGACTGGTAGAAATTTCTGGACCATGATCACTAGTGAAATGTCCCTAGTGAAGTAGTGACACCCAGTAGGTATATGCGTCTTCCTCACCAACTATCTTGTTAAGTCAACAACTCTTTGTCGAGATGGGAAACAAATTCTAGTGAATTCTATGACTCAAAAAGAAAATCGGAAAACCGGTCATGTATCACTAGATATTGGATTATAGATTGATGGTGATTGCATGTTGAATGGTCAGAAGTTGTCAGAACTTAGCTCGAAGACAATATTTTATTTTAATTCTATTGCACGGTTACAGAATCAGATGTTAGTACGAAGAAATAAATATAAACAAAATTACAATAAAATTTCAATATCATATAACTTGTTACAAAGAAAATGACATCACGGTGGTTTTGCAGAAAAGTTCAATGACCCTTGAGTCGTGATTTACTTTATGCAACTTGATTTACTGTCTCAAGCCGACATCGACAGTCTAAAGCTCTTGTATAATAGACTGACAAGACTCTAATGCTATTTTTCCGTGTCGATAAAAAATGTTTTTTTTTTTTTTTTAACCCTGCCCTTTAATAGCTAGGACATATTCTATATTCAATTATAACTCACTATATTCAGTTTTAACTATATTCAATTTTCATGGTGGTGGAGGGATTTAACAGGGACTCCATGTTTTTGGTCACCTTGATGTCGACACCTGTAAACATATTTTCTTGAGTAAGTCCTAACCTCCCTGGACGTTGCTTAACTAAAGCGATCATGCAAGATCTGAAAACTTACCGTGTACGCTAGCGCTGTCTATTTGCTCCTCTTACTTTCGCGATGAGTGTCTAATTTAAATATTATGTATACTGCTAGGCCCTAGGATTTCTCAATTCGTGTGAGTAAGATCTGCTGCATTGTTCTCAGATGTTTCACACAGGCTAATAGCTGATACAGGTCTATTTCGAGTACATATGCTATGGTAGGTCTACTCTAATAATAATATCACTCTTTAGTGGAAGGTAACCACCAGGCGAGGTTATTGCTCAAAGCATTTTCTACCACCTAACCTTCAGAGTCTTATTATTATGTGGCCATAAACTCAAATCAATGAGGAAAAATTCATGCACTGGGTGGGATTCGAACTAACGGATCCCCACGCTACCTGGATTACCAGACTAGCGCGTTAACCACTTGACTACCAGTGCACGGCATAACTTCTTAGTTACAGTTTATACATAACTTCTTAGTTTATCTCGGTCTATATCTATGTATGTATTTGTTTATCTAATTATATATACCTATTTTATCTCGTTCCTATGACGTATGACTAGAGATTACATTTAGCATTTAGCTCACTGCTGATAATGATGAGTAGGAATGAATTTTTTGCAAGGGGTATTGTGAGTAAGCCTAGGTACTTGGGTTATTTGCTCGCAGTATTTCGGTACGAGTGTTGTGTTGGAATTCCCGAGGCATCTTCTGGATGAAATAAAAAACCCAGCTGGGACATGACAAATTTTCCTCCCATTTGGGATTTTTACCACATAATAATACGTCTTGGGTTTAGTGCTGGAATAATGGGACTTTATAGTCCTAATGGGGACAGTATAAATAAGACGATATTATTATTTATTATTATAATTGAATTATATTTTTAGTGAAAATTGACTCTCTTTACTAAGAGTCTCAGGTTCATCCATGACTATACGTCAAAATGTTTCATCTCATCAGTTATCTTGCAAATGATTAGCCAATGGATATTTACTTACTAATTATGGCACGTAAATGAGTCATGTTCCGTCAGAGTCATTCTGTAGGTAAAACCATAAAAAACAATCACAATAATGACTCGAGTTCATTCATGTCCGTTGATTCACACATTCTCTTGCTAATTGGAGATTCATTGATTCATTCTGAATGAAGCGCGAAGATTCGTTGATTCATTCAATAGATTCTAAAAGACATATACATAAGTATTCCTAGTTAATAAAAAGTTATCTTATTTGAGTTAGTAACTTTCGTGGTGGCACAGTTACTCAACCTCACACAGCTAATTTCTATCAACGAACTTAGGACTCAAACCACCGACCTCCAGATAACAAGTCCGGCGGTTTATCGTTCAAGATATACTGAGTATATTACTGAGGGGCGCTTATAAAAATGCAATATTGTAAACGAATAGACATGCATAATTATTCGTTATACATAATATGGCACCTACTGAACAATAAGACCTATCTATCTTGAGAATGGCAAGTTAAAGCTTACGTCATTTATGTATACCGTTTAGAAGCGACTTGGTTACTAGTGTGTCACTAGTGCATTCCTAACTTTACGGATGACTAACACGAATCACGAGTATAACTTTAATAAGTATAATTATGCACACTACTCGTTCAATACTTAATGTTTTTTTTTTTTTTTTTTTTTTTTTTTTTTTTTTTTGAGTTTGTGACCACATAATAATAAGACTCTATGGGTTAGGTGGTAGATTTTTTTCGAGCATTAACCTCGCCTGTTGGTTACCTTCCACAAAATAGTGTTATTATTATTATTATTATTATTAGAGTTAATAAATTGTATCACTCGCACTCGGTAAATATTTTTCCGTCCTATTTATATTTTTGCATGTCTAACTATTACTCTTGTCAGTGTTGTCCAGAGTACACTAGCATAATTTAGCTCTTGTAATTATGACATTGTGTTTGCTGATTAGAGAGACCGGACCCTCCCTAATGCTCTCTCAAGGCTGAACTGTTTACAGCTCAATTGAACAACTGATAACTGCCTGGCCTCTGAGACAATAGAATGACGGGAAATCCTATTCTCAATTCCTGGTTGTGTCTTTCTTGAGAAGTTGGTCTGTTGTAGAAATCGTTGGTTAGCAAATAGGTGACAATGGAATTAGACAATTCCAAAAATCATCTTGTTAAAACAGAAAATTCAATAAATAGAAATTTGAATTCCATAGTTTCTCTCCAAATCAAGATGTTCGTTCATGTTTCATGTTTTCAATTCGAAGTCGAACTTTTCCATATACTTAAGCATTGTTCACGCGAGATTCGAGTCTATAATTTACATCGAACTCTGGACCTCCCGGGTGTGGATTGACTCCCCGAGAATTTAATAGCTTCTAGCCCTACTGCGGGGAACATCGGCCCAGAATAAACAAACCAGAAGGTATTGGAAGCCCCGGAATTTCAAGGGGTTACCGCTGGTAATCAATTCCTATACAACATGAAAACATATTTATATTATCCTCGATACTCGAACATAGCATTCATTCTGGACACAGTATACATTCTGGAATATACCTAGGATACCTATATATATATAACTATATAATATGTGTATATTCCCAGCTTATTTATTTAAAAAAAACCACCTATCCTGAATCTTCGAACCCGTGGCCCAGAATTATATCCATGGGGGATGTGACCCAAGGACCCTAGGGATTCCTCACTGCGGTAGGTCAATCGTAAAAACACCCCAAGTCATTCAGAACGGTAATGTTATTATCTATTTTGAAATTAGGACAATAAAATAAAATATAGGAAGATTGAATTATTTGAAAATATTCAAACATGAGCTTTTGTTTTGATTTATTGATGTTGATCAGTCAGAATTTTATTTCCTAATGGACATCAAACAGGGTGATGCCAAATCTACGTGTTCGGGCACTTCATTTGGCTATTTTCTTATTTATTTATTTTTTCATATTTGTTTTAATCACTTTCGTGATATCACCACAAGTACTCAAACTCGCTTTCCGTAAATCTACGTTGAACCGGGACTTGAACCACCAGGTTAAAAGTCTGTCGCCTTATCGATCAAGCTACTGAGGTCGGTTCATTTTGCTATATTTATAATACTGAAGGTAGAATTGGTTGAATGTTGTTTAATGTACGTTATAACTACCTATAACACTGCTTAATTTTTTAAATGATTTCATGTTATATGCATGATATAGGTTCCCTATGTATGTATGCATGTGAATGATGCACACTGTCTGAGATTCTTACATTCCATATTATTCTTGGAGTGATGACAACTGCATTTTGACTGCCAAGTATATTTTCGAGTTTTTAATAAAGATATCGGGATTAGTAGCATTAAATTTAATAAAGAAACTTGGATTAGGAGCATTAAATTGTTTGTCTTGTTCTTCATAATTAAAACATTAATCTCTTCTCTACTTTCCATTAAACCTCTTCGTCTGTAATATCTTTCTTAATGTTTTGTAATTTCATTAATATCTTCCTCTGCTTCCCCACACTCACCATCATCTTATTTTTCTTCTTCTTGTTTATCGTCAACTTCTCCTATATTATTTTCATCTTGTGGCTTTATTGATATAGTTTTAGCTTTCAATAACAAAGATAATACGTACACTCAGGTGATGTCGAAAATTCATTAAAATCATTAACTATTTTCGCGTTTCAAATTATTTTGAAATACTATCTATTGAATTTGAAAATTTGAATGTAGCTCTGTGATATGATATGATACTGAAAATTTAAGTTTAGTTTTTTTTAAGCTTTATTAGGTAGAACAAAAATTATATAAAGTAAAATACAATGAAATTATATAAAAAAAAAGATTTAGATTAAGCAAAGATACAAGAACAAAAAAAAAAAAGGAAAATGAAGTTAATGTCCTACCTAAAGGGCGGGGTTATTGCCTGTGGCAATCTCTTCCACCCAACCCTTTCTTTCTTTCTCTCTCATGAAAATAAGTAGGCAATGCGTAAAATACCAAACTTGTCATCACTATGCACAACTAAGGCACAAATTATAGAACAGGATTAAATTGATAAACTTCTTCAAGGTGGAGCTTCAACCAATCACAGTGCACTATAGCCCAACCGTACAGAGCCTGGATTATCTTAATTTTAATCTTGTTCTAAAATTTGGACCTACTGATTCATTTCAATTAAATCAACTTCTCAAAAAAATCTCGGTCACTTGAAATAATTTTGAAATCGGAAATGTCAATATTCTTAAACGAACACCCATTCAACTACCGCCCAAACAAAAGTTGGTATTGTTCACGGTACTTGAGGTGGAAAGAACTAAGAATTTATACTGGCCTTAATCGGCCACATCATCAAATAAATTTATGAAATCAATCGCTCAGAGAACAAAAGAAGCGCCAAATTATCGAATGAACAAACGGCAGCTTTGTGTGCTGATGTAGTGAACAAAAAAAAAAAATACGACAACAAAGAATATACAATTACAGGCCTTAACCATCAATTAAAATTACGAAATCAACCCAAGCAAAGGAAAAAGCGCGAGTAAACAATTTTTTGGTTCTTATCTCCAAGAAATTGACACATCAAAACCATCTTTTGTCGGACTCAGTACTGTTCGGGTGGCCTATAGGCTACGGGGTTCCGAAACAATCGGAACTATTTATAAAGTGATACCATTACATTTATTTCCATTGATAAGAGACGGCGAGGCATCATTGAAATGACCCAGGTCGCTCTTTGATCCGTCTGATAAACGGTCCCTGCGCCGGATCTATTGATAGACTGAACCTTTGTAGGCGCGGATCCGGTGAGGAAGGGTGCAAGAGGAATGGTTCCAAAAGGCAGAGAAACAGTCAGAAATAGTTCGATCCTACTTTTATGTAAACATAATTTTCTATTTAAAATCTTCTTAGTAAATACACCTTTTTAAAGGTAAGTGTGCCCCGGAACCGCTTTCGCATTACTTCAGGGCACTTTACCTTAGGTTACACCTTAGGTTGGCATTCTAGACCAAACTCAGGCTGCGTGAGTTTGTTGTGTAGCTGGTACGATTCC
The DNA here is from genome assembly GCA_024516035.1 of Bactericera cockerelli. Lineage (NCBI taxonomy): Eukaryota > Metazoa > Arthropoda > Insecta > Hemiptera > Triozidae > Bactericera > Bactericera cockerelli. Next base: position 40,046,873 of record CM044956.1, read on the forward strand.
CAGTGAAGATTCCCAGAAGCCCAAACAATGTTGGATCTCGTCGTCCATCATACGGACACGGAATTACTTTTAATGTTATAAATAAGTATGATGTTGTTCATTGTTCCCAAATATTTCTTAGCATCCGCCCCTGAGTCCCGATTCCTCGGCACTGCTCACTACAAAGTCAAGAGATGCATCAGTGAAATCGTAATCATCTTGCACCGTGTTAATGATTCTAGGGTAATCTATAACGGTGTTAATGAATCAGGGGGAATCATTATTTTTAATGATTCCAGGAACTTTATAATGAAAAGCTCAGCGCAGACATAGCGTCGATGCGTAAAAATCGTCGTTTGCATAAAAATTGAACAAGTACCTACTCAGCAAAATTTACTATCATGTTACTTGCATTATGTACATTTATATACAATTATACATAGTAGGTATATCTCTCATTCTATTGATGTATAACGTATAACGGAAACAGTTCCTAGCAATGAAAGTATAAATGCAAAGCTTCCTTGCATCAAAACAACCAATGAGAAAATGCATTAAATATTACATGAAGTGCACTTGTTAATGCAGTCCACTTGTTAATATTCCACACGAGCTGATGTACTTTCATTTGAGTGAGTTTACCACAAAGTATGTTGAGTTACCAAATGAACTTATTTCAGGGAGAGGTTTAGCTTAAAAATACAATCTTTATTTCAGTGTAAAATGATCTGTTTACATCATAATTCATAACATGATCACTTCCATGATGGTTACTGATAACGTGATCACTCACACTGATGGCTTTCATAATAGTTAATGATAGCACGCATAATACTTTCAATTGATTTGTTTTTAAATGCCTACATCTGATTTGATGCAATTTGTTTAAACAGCTCGGAGTCCAACATAATCGTAACAGGATATCCAAATTTATTCTGTTCCTTTACATTTTTGAAATGAAATTAGGATAATAATAAATTTCAAACGTGTGAGCATATACAGGGTGTCCCGTATACAGATGCAAATATTTTGAGGGTAGGTTCAGCCCAACGTGGACTATCATATGAGCGAAACTTGCAGTGGGGCATTTTGCTTCGTTAAAGAGTTATGGCCAAATCCCTTTTTTTCCCACAGGTCTAGAGGTCACTTGGATCGATGCACATTTTGAAAAAAATGATAGCCAGTAAGTAATTTTTGACGTCATGTATGGATAGTCATGCATATTTCCCTCTAAATGCAGTTGGTTGCATAAAAAAATATTGAAAGACCAGAGAGATATTTAATCATAAGTTCAATACTTTTCTAAAATTTTATTTTTCCCTTTTCTCCCTTTCGTGAATTTAAAGTACTTCTACAATTGCAATTCTGCGTATCACTAGTTAAAAAAATACCCTATTATGTTTAGTTTTAGAAAAAAGAAAGCTCATTTATATTACTTTAAAGATCATGGAACGTAGTACACACAAAGCTCAAAAAACACTTCTGAATCATGATGGAAAATTCAAAGTTGGCTGAATTTTAACAGAATTGGCGCGTAATTTGAGGTATAAATACACTGCTCTGGGATGTTTAACAGAGGGAAATTGATCATTCACAGTAGTCGGTCGGTTCGAACTTTTATGTGAATGGGGTTACGGGGTCACAGGGTTATCATGAGGAAAAATGAGAGAGGCAGCAACGAAAGAAGCAACCAGTGGTGTAATTATGGAAAAAGAATACACATGGAGAAAGACCCTGCGCTAACAACAAAAATTGTGATTTTATTTTTAGAAGTAAAATTAAAAATATCATTTTTGTGTTTATCACAATCATGATATCAAAAACATAACAAATAGTGCCGAAAATCAACCTTGGGTAAAACTCGAATATCCAACCTTAAGGATACTATTATTATTAATACTTTATTGATAAACTACAAACATGATACATTCTGCAACACAGGACATGAAATGAAAAGAACCCAAAAGAATATGTAGCGAACCAAGGGCGAGGTTAAAGCTTGTGGCTTTCTCTTCCATCGAACAAATTAATCGCCTTGTTTGTTATTTTAACTATTAGATTTGATTGATATAGTTGGTTGATAGAACTATTTTTACTCAGAAAATTTTCATTTATAACTTGCAGTTGGCACAAAAATGGTCACACAGACCGCTTCAGGCATCGAGTGTTCTTCAAAATGCAATAGCGCCCAGATTCAAAATTTGAAAGATGTGTTTCTCTCCTTCTGGTGCCGTTTAATAAGGCGTATCTCATTCGTTCCTTAACGCGTCTGAAAGAACTTTGTATTTATTGAAACAAAATAGCAAAGGGTATTTTTTTACCTAGTGATACGCAGAATTGCAATTGTAGAAGTACTCTAAATTCACGAAAGGGAAAAAAGGGAAAAATCGAATTTTAGAAAAATATTGAACTTATGATTAAATATCTCTCTGGTCTTTCAATATTTGTTCATGCAACCAGCTGCATTTGAAGGGAAATATGCATGACTATCCATACATGAAGTCAAAAATTACTTACTGGCTACCATTTCTTTAAAAACGTGCATCGATCTAAGTGACCTCTAGACCTGTGGGAAAAACAGGGATTTGGCCATAACTCTTTAACGAAGCAAAATGCCCCACTGCAAGTTTCGCTCATTTGATAGTCCACGGTGGGCTGAACCTACCCTCAAAATATTTGCATCTGTATACGGGACACCCTGTATTTCAATTGATTATTTGTAACTTGTAAAATATTGGAAGTTCAGTTCAAGTTTTATTACATGAATCAACTTTGAATATACCTTGCTGTTTAATAAAAATGCCAAACAGTCCAAATTTCATTGATTAGCTACTTTTAAAATACATTCAATGCAACCTTTTCAATCAATCAAATTCGTAAATTGAAACTTTAACCAATATTTGTAGTCACTACTTGTTTACTGCCTGAATCTGATTAGTACAGATAATCACCATCAACTCAAGACAGTCAAAACACCAACCACTTGTTCCAAGTGGCAATAAATCGAATAAATGAATCCTCAAAACACTACGACTTGACATTCGAAGAAAAAAACTACGACTCAATTTCAAACCGGATGTTTCACCAAATCTGTTGGGTGATTTATTCAAATCAACTTTATTACACAAATCATCAGTTTGAGCTGGAGTTACAAGCTGCTCCATGAACATGTTTATCTTGATTGATACGAGGCCGGAATTGAGTGACATTGACACTTCCTCTGATAGAATATGTGACTGAAATACTAAAACAAGAGAAAATAGAGGAGATCAAGTGGACATTCAAAAACAAGATAAAGACCCTAGCCTGTTAAATGCAGCGCTGTTTCCAAAGAAAACTGAAATTTCCAGAAGGAACAGTTAAGTTTTAATCAACCTCGTGTATGGAAAAGACATGGATTGGTGACTTTGAGACATAGTTTCTCATTTATTTGAGTGAGTAACCTCATAATAATAAGACTATGAGGGTTAGGTCCAAGAAGAAGAACAATAATGAGGTTCTCAACATCAGATTCATCATGATCAAGGCATCAAGGGCTGCTAGAGTAGACCAGGTCACACGCCTCAGGAAAAAAACATGTTAGCCAGTTAAACTAGTCATAATAAAAAATTGCTTTGATTTGCCATATGGTTGATCCACGTTCTCATACAATAAAAGCTCACCCCAGCTGTTATTTAAGCCTGGGGCGCTTCGAAAAAGTACCAAAGCGGCCACAGTTGTTCGCGCATTTCTGGTATCTCCCATATGCTATCTCTATAGTCTGTCCAGAAGAGATGTCTCCCTTCCTATCTCTTCAAAGCTGGTCGATAAGGACTCTCCTTTTCTGAGCCGCAAATAGTTTGGTATCTCATAGTTCACTTATAACTAAAATCTTTTGCAAGGAAGAGAACAATATGAACACTTGGATCGTGGTTTCTGGAGTAACTTGTAGCAGTTAAACCGCATATATATTCAAAATTCTGTTATAATTTACGGTTGGACTAGTGCAAGTTGTATCTCAAACCGATTTTTACGACAGGATACTGTACAGTGGACAGACTATAGCAATTCTTGGCATTGGTATTCCGAACTCATATTTCAAGACAGTGCAATTTCTCAGTCAAGTTCAAAGTTATTTTCGCAACATTCTTACGTCATAGAACTTGTAACATATTATTTGTATTAGGGAGACCAATAATAAAAGTTCCCAGCCGTGTACGGCCCACGTTCAAGTAGGATTTGGCCTCATATGGTCTTCAGGATCAAGAACATCACCGTCAGAAATAAACCAGAGGTGGGCTAAGTCCTCTTACTCGTGGGCTAAATCCTCTAACTCTTCTTGGATTAATGATAGCCTGCAGATTGCAGAAGCCCACTCATTGTGGCCAAAAAGTGGCGTTTCCGCTCTCAGAGGAACCTGCCGGCACCACGCTTCTCATGTTCTGATTTTAATTTATATAATTTTAGGTTGGTTAGGAACAAAGCCTGTTAGCATAATTCAGTGTTTTCTGTTTAACGACTACATGAATGCGATTAAAAAGAGAATTTTAGTGTAGTGAATAAGTTTGTTACGTGGAAAATTCGATCAAATATGTTTTTTTTTTTTTCTTTTCATTTTTAACATCTTTGAATAGGAATTTAGGGTCTTTTTTTGTAAATTCATTCGTTGCAGCACCAGTAAGTATGTCTTTTTAAGATGTAGTCATTAATCATAATCTGGTTTTTGGCAAAACAAACATAATTATGGAAGATCTCTTTAAGATATAATAAAATTGTTTTTTCACTCTTCGACAAAAAATTAAAATAATGATGTATATTGTGTCTTTCTTTTCTTCTTTTTGCCTCCTGTTTATATTTTTTTTTTTTTAATTCTGACTAATGATGTCTGTGTTTTTACTGCAATGTAGGTTTTTTACTTCTGTTTTACATACCTGTAAAGACACAAGATATCTACTGAATCTACAGGAGTAATTGAATTCTTCAATGAGATTGATCATTGCTTTTCCTTCTTCAAACCTAAATTGGCCATTCTTTCCATCAATCTCAACTTTATGCTCATTGCCTCCAGGTTTGTTTCCTATTCTCTTTGGTTAAACAAACAATGTATCCATTTTAAAAGCAGATCTGTAGTTTCAGATAGTGTTCTTCTGGTTTCGTTGGCATCCTTGGTTACTGGAGGCACTACTTGAGAAGCTGTTTGGACTGTTATGTTTTCTATTATTGTAATGTTTACTTCATTCACGAATAACTAGTATTAATTATTTTTATTATTATACTTATTTGAAGAGAACAGGACTCGATACCAGATTGATGAGCCTCGGAGCTTGTGGTTTGTATTGTTCAATGAACTGCAGTTTCAGAATACTAACCACCTACTTGAGGTATACTCTTCTAGATGAAACAGATTTTTGTTCTCTCTGTGAATCAGATTAGGAAGTTAGTATTGAGAAAAAATCATGTTTTCAACTAGATTTGTTTTTTATTACTTTTTACATGGTATCTTCATATTTCGCAAAGAAGCCTTTCGAACCCAATAATTTATTTTGTTTGACATTCCTCTTCAAAATTTCCGATTAAACGAAATTCAGTGTAATTAGTTCATTATCAATTGAATCAAATATTGTTTTCGAAATCCGACTTAGAAGTCCTTTTACGCTGACGTTTTTCAATAATTATATAACATTAAAGATTTCCCTGAACTGATAATGATCAGATTGATCAGCCGCCTTCAAAATTACCTCGAGAAGTAATTGTGGATTATTTTAAAAGAGCAGTGTGCTTTCTAACAAAATTCCAAATTTTACACCAAATTATTTCTCATACGCTCACCTGTACTACAATATTTTGTAGTAGGTATTGATTTCCACATTGTTTGAAACTAAACTCTGGATCAAATTAAACTTACCAAGCTCCTCTTCCTGTGATCTTGTGGTCTCGCGAAGTCTCTGATCTTGTCACTGAAAATATCAAGATATGCATGAGAATCCGTGTCTCTCGCAACCAAGCGTCCCTAATGAGGTCCCCACCAGTGTAGCTTAAACTTCAAGATCTTCAGCTGAAATCAAACTATATGACCACCAAACAAACAAACCAAACTCCTCTTCCTCTGATCCTGTGGTTTGGCGAAGGTTCTGAAGTTATCAGGTTGTCACTGATGATCAAAAATGTACAGAGACTATGTATCACAATACTTTTTAGGCTCATTCTTGCAGGATGAACACAGTATTGAAATCAAGCGTACCTACCTACTGCTCCCAAATGTTGGCTTTTTGACTTGAAAATCTTCAGATTGATTTGTTATGAATTTTTGTGATTGATGAGGATGAAGTTTTTCCTAACAACCTTTTCTCCATTAGTGTTTCAAGAATCATGTACAATGTAAATACATACAGGTATCATACACCACATGACAAATGGTCATACAATTTTTCAGATTTGTAGGCATTGTGGTCACATTTTTATCCATACAGCGGTCGTTATGTACATAAATAAATACCAGCCCAACACATGCTTTGCATTATGAGTCCCTTAAACTTGCCATATTTGAATTTTTCTTTGATTAATAAGTTTAGTTATTATAATTAAATTTATTAATGCAGATGAAAAATATTTGTTAAATAAAGAAAAATCTTTTGAAAGTAAAAGTAAAAAATGTTATTTCATAATTTTAACCCATCATATCCGATTCTTGTTTCAGAGTAGATGTTGAAGCACGTCCAGCTGAGTCCATACCGGACTAGAGCCGCCGATACCTTGAGTCTAAGTTCCACAGCCAGCTACTCTAGCCTGAGCCCCGAGCCGCTATCTAGCCGCTCCTCCAGTTACTCTTCCCTCGCTGAGAGCTCCTCACCGACAGCGGTAAGTCTTGACTTGAAAAATTATCTCCTTCTTTATATGACCCCAAGACCTTCTCATCTTCAGATTTCTTAATCTAAAAAGGATACTGTTTGCTACAACTTTTTCTGTAGATACTGAACCGCAAAGGATCACCCAATCCAAAGGTTCCCTCTTTTCTTTTCCGGAAAATATTTTACCTCGAATGGCATTTTACCGCTTTTTCGGTCTTGTACAAAGAATGGAGTCCAACAGAATGGCTAACAAAGAATAGAGTCTTTGAGGATTCTATTGAGACCAGGTTTTTTTTGTAACTGCTGTAATTTTGAAGAACAACCCCAGATTTTGTAGAAATTAGTTATTTTGATTAACTACAAAAATTACTATGTTTTTCGACTAACTACACTATTAGTATACTATCGTGTAGATATTTCTCTTTTGGAATTTCATATCATATCATGAAGTTTTTCACAAGTAAACTTTCTACTTGAAAGAGTACCCCACCTTTCTTCCAAACAGATAATGTACATAATTATCTGATATGTGTTTGATACTTTCCTTCAATAGATTTACAATTACTATCTGAAACCTTGTGAATTCGTGAAACTGTTATTTGCACAATTTTTTTGCTTACTTAGAATTAGAATTGAAATCCTTGTGAAATGGTTAATTATTATTTGCTCAAGTTTTTTTGTAGTATTAGATTTACAATTATGTATATCCTTGTGAGACCTTGTGAATTTGTGAAATTTCATGAGATAAATTCCACACTGCTCACTAATACAAACTCTCCCAGATGTATAACTTGTTCTCTTCATTTATGAATGAGATAGGTACTTATTCAGTTAGGCATTCAGAAATAAAAACCTACTACTTAGTGCTATAAAAAACTTTCAATTTCATAAATTTCTTCTCTATTTTCACATGAACACAATGGTTGATCATCTGATTGTTTTATTAATTCGAAATGCTACGACCTTCATTTCTTCATTAGGAGGTTCTCATGCTACTTTGAGCCCCCTTCCAGATGTACTCATTATGAACAACTGTTTTGGAAATGTGTTTGAACAATGGGAAAGATACCCCAGAAGGTGTCTTTGAAGAGTTTTTGTCTATAAGAAGAAATCTGTTTTTATTTACTATTATTATCATCGTGTGAATATTTGAAACGTTTGAAATGACACTAATGTCGGAGGCTTGAAAGGATTCACATTCTGAGATCTTGTGAAATAGGCACCAAATTTTGGTTGATGAGTCCTTTAGAATGGATTCTATATCAGGTTTTTGGGAAAGATATTTCAAATGGTTTATAAAATCAGGATTTTGTTTATTCCTATTTGATTGTTTCAATTAAAGGAGGAATGATAGAAGAACTAAATTGATACTTTTATCAAGTTTTGGTAGGATTCTGATGAACTTTCTCCGATTGACTTCGGAAGATTTCGACTTCATTTTTCATCATTATAATTTATGTAGAGCGCTTTTTCAACTATGTAGATTAACTTGTCATCCACGCCCATAATCTTGACATTAATCTGAACACATATCATCATCTTCATATTATCCTCATCGAACGCACATTATATTCCGCATTAGAATCCTCTCTGAGATTCTTCTCATGAGTTCCCATTACAAACTTCACGACCGCTTCTACTATCCCATTGTTGGAGCAACACCTTGCAGATAGCACAGTCATGCGTTACAGGTTTCGTGATCTTCGTAATTGATTTGAACCAAATTTTGTTCTTGTAGAGCAGATTTGATACTGAGATGCCTCATCAGGTATATGGAAGACTAGTCAGATTATGCACTAATATGGCATACATGCATCTGAGCGATTTATCTTTAAAAAATGTATAATATCTTCGACAGAGTTGTTGGATATTATTTTTTACATTATGTATGTACTTTTTCTGAACTTTTTTAATAGCTCATATCTATTAGCAATTCTGAAGTTATTCTGAATAATCTGAATTTGAAGCATCATTTTAAACGACATACCTTTATGTTCTTTCATGTCCCTGTAAACTGTAATTTAATTCATTTTTCATGGTAGCGGAAGAATGACCAGGCTTCCGGTTCTAAGAACGCTGGGGAAAATGTCTATTTTGGTGCAGAAAACCTGTGTTTCTAATTGATTCTATATTATGTACTTCAATGTCAAAATTTCGAATAAGAATGGCAATAAATTTCTAATGTACGAGTATGCTGAATGTTTCTAATGTACATAAGTAGACAATGCCTCATATTGATCAATCCTTCCATTAGGAACCATCATTAATTTACTACACTGGTACAATCAATTCTTCTGCCCGTCTCAACAGAGCCCAATTTTAATAGACGCAAAAAAACCCAATCTGGATATCAGAAACCATCATTTATTAAAAATTACCAGCGAGAGAGTCTCAAGCAATTTGATGAGCAGATTCCCCATAGTTTCTACCAGGACACCCAACAGGTGAAGGTGTCAGATTTCTATTGAGACAACCATCACTGTCAGGTGTTCATCACAGATTCACAAAGGAGAAGTGTTCTTTGTAACCGGAATATTGGGATTTGCACGATTGACATGCACTTACACCACTTTCTCAAATAATGATTCCGTGTCCGTGAGATAGACAGATATTTCCCATCTCTCGGTGTAGTGGTGGAAGGATTTTATGGACATCCAGATCCTATGACCAGGCACCTATGTCCAATGATTACTAGCAGGTCGCAGTGACAAAGAGATTTCGTAGCCGACAGCTCTGCTTAACAATCCCAAAACCAATGTCCAATAATTCAATTTTGGTTTTAAAGAACTTTTTTTTTACCCGTTTGATTGCTGGGAATCGTATCAGGTACATACATTACCCTCATCCAGCCAGAGTTGAGCCAGAAATATTAATCTGACGAATCTCTCATGTTCTTTATTTGGAAGGTAATAAAAATAAATATTTGTGAATCCTGCTCAGTCTGGAATTCGAACACCTGGACAGTGAGCAGTAAGTAGTCTTACAGATCTTTCTCGTGTTTCTTCAGCTATGACATGCGTGACATTGAAAAACTTATTTGGTATTTTGAAATCATTAAACTTCCCATTTAAAATAGCTTCGTCTGGAAGTTTGGCTGTATACTACTTGGGTACAGACCTTATTTTATCCTTCTACTTGGGTACAAGAAAAAACACAAGATATCCGACTTGGGTAACGGGTTGTTTTTTTATTCATTACATAAAGAGTACATAAAAAAATATATAAAAATTATACCTACCTACAAATTTCTCACTTGGTCTACAAATTTTGAGGAGGGAATTTTCTTGATAGAGATTTGACATGGCCTTTCCAAATAAAATGTTGATGGTTTGATAAAAAAAAAGTGTACCTATATATGTTGTGTTTCGTTAGCTGGCTAGGATAGCTTGGGTGAGGGGCTTAGGTTAGGTTGAAATTAGCGCAGGGTTAGACCGGGTCGCTGTGCGACCCGGCCTAACCGCCTGCGCTAATTTCAACCTAACCTAAGCCCCTCACCCAACCATCCTACCCGACAAACTGAAGTCAGTGATCTACCGTGCAATCTCACCTTGTTAACTTTACCTAACCCTACCTAACTACAAAATTCCTCTAACAAAAAATTCACTTACGCATCATAATAATCTAAAACCTATATACTTAATTTCTATGTACTTTTCTTTTATCTGGTACCCAAGTAGTACATCTTCCGTACCCAACTAGTAATTTTTACCTGCGTGTTTGGTACCAAAGTAGTAGTTCTGTACCCAAGTAGTAAACACCGGGAAGTTTAATCAGCATCCGAAATGTTTTCGATAGCTCCATAGTACAGTGGAAAAATTGTTTATCAAATTCTGCTTCCAGGAATCCATCAGTATAATAGCATATTTCCTGGACGATAGGAGGTAATGCCTCTAAAGTGTTTACAACATAGGGTACATAGTATTAATGTATATTAGGTAGAATATAATACATTTAATTATTGATACTCAATTAATTATTTTTATTACGGATTCAATAATAGTTTGGATATTTCCTTTTGCCCGCTCTGCTCCTTATAAAAACACTCAATAGTCATTACGAAGTAACTCTCTTCAATTTTATCAAAATACCAAGAATTGGAAACTAATCAAATTCATATTATTTTGATTAAAAAAATATGATTTCATCTTCTTTGAAGTTGAACTATTTTCCCGTCAACAATAATTATTATTTTACTTTCCTTTAAAGTTCAGTACAGTGTTACATAGAATTCGACTGACTTGTATAAAATATAGAATGTTTACGTATGAAAATAATTTTACTATTATGTATTGTAGTTGGAGTAAAGCTTTTGACCAATACAAGAGGTTAATGTAGCATTTCTATACTACCTGACCAATAAGCGCTATTTTGTAGTCAACTATTAATTAAATGACTACATTCTATGTTATGTATTGTTTGGCATCCGAACTTGCGGACTCCTGCACCCTCTGATTGTGAGATCACCAGTCATAACTTTAGACCACTTGACCAGAAATTCATACATGATAATGATAATAAAGCAACTTAATTATTATGCTGCCAGAGTGGGACTATCCGAAATGTTTTCGATATGCTGCCAGAGTCGATGCTGTGGTGCCACAATATGATGATCTCAAGAAAAAAAGAAAAATTCATGCCTTTGGTTGGATTCGAACAAAGAAACCTCACAAATAATGGCTTATCAGACTATCGCCTTAATCAGTCGACCACCAATGCTTTCTCGTGAACGATAAGAAATCTTCACTAGCGCTTCCGATCAATCACAACATGTGCATTAGGTTGCAATGCCTGAATACTGCATAGCGCATAATTTGTCAATGTGTTCATGATACAATAATTCACATGCATTTTTTACTTCAATTTATTGGATGTTAAAACGCACATAAACCAATCGATATCCGTCGGATGTCTGAAATTTTACGACGTGTCTGGTACATGTGTCCAAGACCTCTCTGAGAGCGATGATGGTTCTGTTGGAAACTCTGCGTCCGGTCATGAAATATTTCTCAGTATTGAAGGACATCCGGAGGTCTCGAACCCGGTCCAGTGGGAAGTGTGCGACGTGAGGAGTCACAGATGGTTTCTTCGGTGGGGTCGTTCAAACAAGAGAAACAATGATGAAAAGTCCTGAAGAAAAAAATCTGCTGTGACATTTTTTTTTTTTTTTTTAAACACTGACTGATTGACGAAGTTGTTATTAAATATTAACTGTTGGGGTTCTCTTTTTTTGGTGTTGGGGAGAGGGGTGGAGATGACTGCTCTTTTTCCGAGTTATATTGACTGCTTTATTGAACAATAATTGAATTCTGAACATCCTCATTTTCATCATTGGAGGTCCAATTCTTATCAATATTTAGTTCCCCAAATACTAATATAATAATGATAGTTTTATGACGTTATTTTGGAACAAATAACTTCCAATCATGAAAAATATTCTCGACTGGAAGCGGAAATCATATTTTCTCTCCAAATATCTCACATGCATATCCGTGTGAATGGCACACAGCATGTTTTTTGTGGGTGTCGCTTCCCGTATGTGTTTCTTGTGGATGACGTGGAACCTATTTACTATAATTATAATATATTATTTAGATATATAATTATATAGCATATAGCATACAATAGTTATATAAATATATACAGTTCAGAGCTTCTAAGTTTATTATTATTTTTTTTTTTTTCACATTGAAGTTCATTTCTGTAAAAAAAAAACAACTATTTTGAATAGAAAGTTCATTAGACTTGTTAAACTTTTGCTTTGACTGAGATTCGAACGCGTAATCTCCAGATCAGGTGGAGAAAGTATGTCTTTACAATAATGATCGGCCCCATAATAATTATGTTACTAAACACTCATATTCGTCCTAAAAAATGCCGTTTTTACGTGATACGAACTATCAAACTAAAGGATTCTAATGTCTTTCCAATCAATCTACATGTCGATACCTTCATTATCTTAGTCATGAGAAAATCCCATTGGGAATAAGTAATGAACTGTACTGCATTCCTATTTTATAAATGACGTTCATATTATACATATTATAGTGAGATAGGTATACAGGTCATACTCGTACATTATTATGATTATTATTATTACTTACTTGGACGTTACTATGGGAAACATTGCAAGTTGGAAGCCCACATTCGTTGAAATATTTATTTATTAAAGAATTTATTCAAATAAAAGACGCTGCTCAATAGATTCGACTTTCTTGTAAGCTTCGCCAGTCCGGACATGACACTCCCACGCAAGACTTATGAAATTGAAATAAAATTACATTTTTATCATGTTTGTTATAAGAAAAGCATTGCTGTATTTTTTCAATCACTCGATACTTTATGCTTGTGTTGACAGGAAATTAATTAAATTATTTTTTCTGTACCGTTCTGATTCCGGGAATAATGTGTCAGGCTTCCGAAAATCGTAAAATTTGGAGCTACAGAATGAAGTGGTTGCATGTGTTGTTTAGTATGTCGTTGGAATTATTACAAAAGGCTTTAATTTAATTAATTATAAAATCAATAAATTGCAAATGTATTTCTTTGTGTTATTATAACTATCACAACTTTAGTGAGTGCCGACTGCCGCAGCGAGAACTATAGGAACTTTTCCTTTTCCTTGAATATCCTAATATCTTTTTTTCCATAATTTCGTCACTGGTCGCTGCTTACATTAAAGCAGCTACGTTGAAACCCGGAATTGAACCGCCAACCTCTAGGTTACAAGTCCGCCGCCTAATGGATCAAGTTACTGAGGTCGGACGTACAAGGATATAATTAAAGGATTCATGGAGCGAATGCCGATCGCAAGTAGTTTTGGGATAAGGCAAAAAAAAGGAATAAAAGAAAATAAAAATTATATTAAAATGAAAACAAAACTTTAGCTCTTCGTCCAAACCATGATGGTTTCTGCTTGTGTTTTTATATTGAACCCCTCAGCTGACTGAGTCATGTTGTAGTCAGTTTTAAAAGTCTGAATAGACTGCTCATAATGGATGGAATTAGGTAATTTCGGTAATAAATAGAACATTTATTTTGTATCAATCTGAAGACTCTTAAGACAAGGTCGAGTACTCTGATCTGCATCACTAAAATTTCCATGCTTGAAACTCGAACCCACGATCTCCCTGTTACACGAGTTCCACTGTCTTAAGGATCGAGAATTTGGTAACAGTTCCGTCCATCTTCTCACGCAAGATAATGAGAGCTCTACGTAACATGCAATTTGCTCAGGTTAATGAATTTTACATGCATTAACTGGACTGCGTAATGTTGAAGATGCTAAAGCATTTACATATTCGACCCCGTAATGATGAACATGGTATTATTAAACTAGAGCTCTTCTTCAGAGGTCCAGGGGAGATGTCTAGATGGAAAGCACTGACGGAATCTAAGGGCCGAATTATGAAACAGGATTAATAATAATAATATGCCTTATTTATACTGCCCGATTAGGACTATGAAGTCCCATTATTCAGCAGCAGCTCAAACGTAATTATTATGTGGTAAAAATCCAAATGGGAGGATAACTTGTCATGTCCCCGGCTGTGTTTCGAACCCGTGATCACTGGATTCACAGAGTGCCGCTTTACCACTGAGCTACCGGGAGAGGATTAGTAAACTATCCCTAAACTCGGACTAAAGTGACTGTGATGATCTTGAAAATCCGACTTTAGGACGTGTCTGCCTTAGCTTAACTTTAAAACTGTTTCATAACGTTTGTGTCCTGAAAAATCGTTGATATTATTTTTTTATTTTTACGTTATCCCTACGTAACGTAAAAAAAACTCTGAAAAGAATAGAATAAATTACCTTGTTACGCGAGTACTAAAAGGCCTTTATCACGCAGAGAAGGACTATTCAAAACTTAAAACATACCTGATTTACCTTTTTTGCTGAAGCATGTGGCATGCGAGCAACATTTCTCAAATATCTGGGTAAATGGTCTATTACGAAAGGATAATGAATTTTCAATTTAGTATTCCGAAGGAAGTAGAAGTCAAAAAGAAAAAAAAAAAAAAAAACAAATTAACAGGTTGAACTAGTTTTACTCTCCATAATTTTACTAATCATGACGAAACAGCTAATCTACTATTATGAATTCTGTGTGGTTATTGGACAATATTCGTAATAATTAGGTAGGTTACCTGAAAAAAATATAGAAATGCCTTCTTATTACACATCTATAGATTTCAAACCACTTCATACACAATTCAAACTTTGGTGTTACTGTTCCAGAAATACAGCAATAAAACAATTAGTGAATGAATGAGTCGTTTTTTGACATTACTTATTGTATAAGAAAAATAAAACATTGAACTTCCTACACGAAATGCATGTCAGAAAGATTGAAAGTTTATTGGTCCGTCCACAGCTAAACTTCTTAATGAAATGCAACAAATTTAATAAACCAAAACACTGGACCAACACATTACGCTGCTAAAATCTGGTTTAAATATTGGCAGTGTCATACATTCACATGAAAACAGACTATTTAAGACCAATCAAGTTCTTTTTAAATCCAGTAATGGGAGTGTTATTTATCTCTTATGTGAATCTTAAGATCGGAAATATGAATCTCGAGTCTTTTCCTGTCATTAAGAATGAAAAATATTTTGCCGAGTGGGATGATGAAAGTCACGGTCTTAACAGATGTGAGGCTTTGAGACCTTCTGAATCACGAGGATTTTGGAACAAATTTTATGACTAATAAATTTGACCAATATTTTATTTCATATCAGTTCATGCACCTCGACTATCTCACTGGAAAAAATTGAGATAAGCTTTTGGAAATAAAATATGAAATAAAATATTAATGCTTGGTAATTTTTAGTCGAAATTTTAAGTTTTTATCGCTGCTCAAGAAAGAAGACTGATTCTGCCAACTCAAAATGGAAACTTGCTTGAAAAATTTTTAGCGGTAATATACTATAGGTATACATTGTACAAACTCATAAAATGGATATATTCGCTCATTCTCATAGAATTTTCCAGATTTTTTTACTGTAGAAATAGTGTCATCTTTATTTATATAATATTGAAAATTCTTTATACAATCATCCCGCGGTAGTGGGGCCAAGTACAGATGCCAACATTACCTAATTATGGCAATGCCAGTCTCTAAGTCAAAAAATTCCTTCTCTGATTCCTCGTTCCTGAACTAAAGAGCTTTAGAACCAGATTTTAATAATCCAAAAGCATCTGGTCCAAAAGAACCGTAGGTTTCGACGGCGAAAGGCACAATTCATATTGCCGGGCTATTTCAATGTATTTCCTTTTTTTCCTAATCTCAGCTCGTTGGCCAGCTTCACTTGGTCCTTCTAGAAGAAATCCAATGTTAGACCCTGCCAAGGTGTCAACACAAGTTACATCCCAATTTCCAGATCAATTTTCCATGGGGAAAACCTAGCTAGCAGCGTCTCAGGCTGCGTCGTGCGCATCTCGCCGCTGACCTATTCTTCAATGTATTTTCGGTGGAGTGACTTTGCCGATGCGTTGCGAGACGCAAATCAAACGCAGCAGCAAATTAGACAGCAAATTAGGAATGGAATGCCAAGACATTATACCACCTTGATCAAACTTTTTATCTTGATTAATTATACTTTGACTGCACCTGTATATAAAAAAGGAAATAAAGATTGATCTAATTTGAATAATAGACGTGTAGGAAAATTATCATATGATTACATCGAATCTAATTAGGTTTCAAAATAGAGGAAATTCAAATTCAAGGAAAACATGGTCTGACGTTTACAGCAATGACTGTCTGGAAAAGTGGCCGAATCCATTCGTTTTATGAACGACATTTTCCAGTGTTTTCCTCTAACTTTTTTTTAGTCATCTCTCTATCTCTCTCTCTCTCTCACACACACACTCTCTCTCTCTCTCTCTCTTCTCTCACTCCTTCCTTCACTCACTCACTCAATTAGTTAAGGGAACCCAAGTGAAGAGGACCAAAAGCAAGACATCACTATCTTAATGTGGTATATTAAAAGTCCATTCCTCTACCAAAAATCCACGGAACACTTCCTGCAGCTCATAACTCACAAGATTAATGTGCTTGGACACCATTCCAAATATTTTACCAACAGATATCAACGGGGCAATGGTCATTTAAAGCACACTCGAACATTACCGACCTCTCAACGGGACGTCTGATGAATTCCTCGGAGGTGTTATAAAGCCAATTTGCGCCTTGAAAAAATTTAAAATAACAGAAAAAACAAGCTTAAGTAGGTAATTTGAGAGGAGTTCAGGCGGGAACCAAAACCTAGTTAGGAGAGAGATTAATTTGAAGCAATACTTTAGCTGCTTAGCGGCTAGATGAAAAAAGAAGTGAGAATTTTTATTAGATTAGACTGATGATGCATTTCAACGTCGTCGCTTTGACCCATTTGTAAAATATGCATTCATAAATTAATTTTATATGATAAATATGGACTTTTATAATAACTTTAGGTAGGCAAATGCATGTAATACATATAATATAAATTATACTATATGAACTTCTTTGTGGAGATAAATAAATAAACAAATAGCAAAAATGGCTGATAAAGTCTCTTATAGTTGACAATGTAGCTTATGGGTAATTTCATTGTCTTTAGCATTAAATTATGTACCTAGTTAAAAAAGTTATATACCAATAATTTATTTTGCCTGGATATTATTCTCTATACTGATTTCGACAGAAATACTGGTTGAGCTGTGGTCACGACAGTGTTGGGTTACCGATTGTTACTCCCTGATATCTATATTAAATATCAATAATACCTATAATGAATGAGTATGCTATGAAATGGGTACTACTAAAATATTATACTATAACGACAAATGAGTATACCTTCCTACCTGCAGAGTGGCGATAATATTGAACACAAACTTGAGAAATAAGAAATTTAAGAACGCTCAATGGCAATATGGCAACTTAATACTTACGCAGAATATGTTTGTTGAGCTGGTGTTACTAACAGAAATCAGAAACCAAAATGTACTAGTGGTTTTTTAAAGACATATCAAATTTCAAAATTTCAAAACAACAATAGCCTCAATATAATATGTAATCACACGTCCAGTGCAAGATTTACCTCAATTCACCTTGATTGGAGAAAAAATAAAATGAAAAAATATGCCGTTGTATCAAATAAAATAATGATGTAGTATCACCTTGTCTTTCTAACATAGTATAGCAATTTACAAATTACAGGATTTACAGCACTGTAAATTTTATTGCTGTGGTTTTTAATCCAAATTTTTGGATTGCATTTGTATCGAATTTCCAGTGGTCTTCGACTCATATACATACATAACTAGCCGTTTGCCCGTGCTTTGCAACGGGACTAAATTTCAAATTTACTAAGGCATGGCCGTACTGGTGGACAGCAATGCCTTTTTGAACTTTTTATAATTTTTCTGGACAAAGCGATAATGGTTTTGGGGGGTCAATTCTGAGACATTTTTCGCTATCTCTTACCGTTTTGGCTAAACAACTCCGGACAAACAAACAAACAAACATAGGTAGGTAGGTAGGTAGGTAGGTAGGTAGGTAGGTAGTCCTTTTTTCTGTTTTATATATATGAGATATAATGAAGTATTTGTTTTTATTTTCACAAAATATTGTAAACTTAGGTTGTAGAGAGGTGTTTATACTGTTACAAAGTATTGTAAGTTTTAGGCGAACTTGGTTGACAACATCCTAGAAACCAAATAAAAATGGCATAGGGATGGGTCCTCTGTATACAAAAAAATATGAAAAATAAAACAAAGGATTTATTATTGTTATTGTTTGAAAACTTGGTTTACAACCACTTTCTGTAAAGAGGGTTCAAAATACTCCCATAAACAGCTTCTTTGTACCGTCACCATTCGTACCACTAACCACATGGTTCAATAGATGACCACAGCATTGCAAAGGTTTCTGAAAAGAATCCAGCAGCAATCGGACACCTGTTGGAAGATTCCAGGATAACCAATAAACTCAACAAATAGTGCAAATAATTTGTAAATTTTATTTAAAAAATAATAATAAATAGGTAATTGTAAAAAATAGGTAATTGTTTTATTTCTTTCAATTGCCATTTTAATTCCTTCTTCTCTTTTAAGTATCTACTGTTGTGCCTTCACAAGTTAGAATACATTAGTTTTGTACAGTGAATCCATTTCTTTAGCTATTTTCTTTACATTTAACCTCTAAAGACTGCCCAAAACAATTTATGTAATTTATGACTGAAGATAGAAACCTGTTAGTAGTTTGAATGAGTAACTGGATCCAAACGTCCTTGCTGATAGCGTGAGACGCAGGCTATTAACAAGATTTAATTACCCATGTAACAAATTACAAATTAAGAGATGTTAAAAAAAAACTACCTACGTTTATTGATAGAATTTTAATTAAAACTACCTCCGTTTATCATAGAATTGGGCGGTTGTGCCAATATTACGCGCACAACCTTCTGTTAAATGATTGATTGATTTCACGCCATGACGTTTAATTTAATGAAAGGTTCTTGATATTAGTATTTCCCAATTTCAAGGGGCAGCGTACCAATAAGAGGAGCTTCTTGGATCATTAAAATGACTGATCGTGTCCTATGGGTAGAATTTTAAGTATGACTTTTCATGCCGTTACCCGTCACATGTTCGATACTAAAAACTTTCTAATACATAATTAGTTTGTTACATACTACCCCTCTCTATCTATTTCTCTTTCTCTCGCTCTATTCTGCCTCCTTCCACCCATGGTCGGCGGTCAATTCTTTTTGTCGATAGTATTTATTCTACTTCATCATCATAGGGTGGCGTCATCGTGAACGATGGTAGCCAGATAGTGGAGGAATGATTCTGTAAGGAATTATTCTACTTACCCAGAGCTAAAAACTGTTGATAAAACAGTCGAGAATAAGTACTACAAACATAAATTTACATTGTATAAAACCTGATTTGCAAAAGGCCCCTTCAACAAGCAAAGACAAATTTACCGGCGGAAACCAAGTATTATCAGTAAAGTAGGACATGTATTCTGTATGTATCTATTAGGTGGTACCTAATGTAGGTACGCACATGTGTATGTTCAACATTTTCAAGGCAGTTTTTGTGGGGCGTACATGGTACATAGTGGAAGTTTTAAGGTTTTCAAGCAGTGAGCAGAGTTTAGTGTGAGAAAGAACATGTGTTAGGGAAAATAGCAATTATAATTTTCACATTCTATCCTAATTTATATCTATTATTCTAGTACAACTTCTCACTTTCTGTTTATACTGATTAAAATATAGAGTTTAGTTGATGCAGGCATTCAGAGCTGTTACCTTATAGTCGAAATGTCCATTTCGATATTCATGTACATATCTAATACACTTCTCATTTCTGTTTATACTGATATGTCAAATAGCTCCATGAAATACAAAAAAATGGATAAACCCCAAACAGGTGGTCCCTGGACTCAATATTTGACTTGAATATACAAATTCATCAAAATTTGAAGAAAAAAAAAAATTACAGCAGCTTGCGGATCTTTAGTTTCATACAACAAATACATTGTGTTTCAAAGTAATATTTGAGCCAAAAAAATGTGTCCTAACGTCAGTCAAAATTGTAAGCATAAAATTGTGACGAAACAAAAACAAAATTAGAGCTAAGAAAACGTCAAAATTATTCCACTTAGTATTGAAATAAAATTTGTTTGTTAAAACAAACAAAACATATCTATCTGCCTGTATTTAAATAAAACATAAAAATTTTATGATTATATTTTGCTTGCTCTTCAAAGAATCTGAGTAGACTTATATTTTAAATTTTTATGTAATATTAAGGAATCACATATTAATAATATGTCAATTGTATTTAATAAATCCTTTCAACGACAAATTACCAACATTATGAACAAAAAACATATTACTTCCGACATTGTAGATAAGATTGAAGGTATTATAGTGTCAATCTCAGTTAGCAGGATGCCATCCGTTTCCTTACAATTTCTGATCGTGTGAGTTCCATCGCGCGAAATCAGCAACCCGCCCAGAGTCTGTATCCTTTAGCTTTTAGCAAATCAATGCAAATTTTGTTCACTCTGAGGAAATCGAACAAATAACTCTCTAATCTCGAAGCAAGGGAATTTAGATAAGAAACATCCTCAAATTGGTTCAACAGTCGGATACAGAAGAAAGAAAAAATAAATAAAAATGGAGAGTGTAATAAAAACACGACTCTTGTTTCTAAAATGAAGAAGAAGAAAAATAATATAAAAAAATCATGTCCTTGTAAGAAACAAGAAGATCTCTCAAAATAAATAAAGTCATCAAAAGAAATTACAATAAAATCTCAAAGTGTTTTTGATAGTCTTGTACGAGACATGAAAAAAAGGTATTTTTTTTACAAAAACCCATCGCCCATTATTATTTGTCTTTGAAAAACATTCTGTGCAACACTTTTATTCGAACCAGTTCCAATAATGAACCAATAACTATTCTGAGCCAATCAATCTAAACTAACAATAAATCTTTTTAACCCTTTCTTAAGAAAAAACATCATGATCTTCTCGATCTCTCTTGTTAACTGCGATGGGCTATTAGTAATCTGTCAAAATCACCTCAAAAACAACACCAGGCATTTAGCAAGAAGAATAAATCAAAACCAAAGTTGCTCAGAAGGTTATAACGTCCATAGAGTGAAAATTCAATGAGAGCAAAATATTTTTTTTTACAAAAGACACAGTACTTCTAACATGAGAATTTTCGGAGTAAAAATATTAACTATTGATGAAGTAAAACTATAGGTACGTAGCTTGTAAGTTTTTTAACATGTATGAAAGAAAAAAACAGAAGTATATTGAAAGATGCATTAGTTTATTTACAATATATACATAAAAATAGGCAAATTTAGCCATTCAAAGGCGATCTGCCATTTCTTAAAGTGAACTCGATACGAAAAGTTAGTTTGAACTTATTAGAAGTTTCGTGTCTAAATCCGTCGTAAGCTCTTATGTTAAAGCTGTTGCGAGAGAATTTTGTAAAGGTAATATTATTCTAAAGTTCTTTGTTAAATATGATGTTAGAACCAAAAAAAGTCACTGATAAAATTAGTGATAACACCTCCTAATTAAATATAGAAACATTAAAATTACTAATCATTAACTATACAAATACATTAATTACTAATTAAAAAATAGAAACATTAATTAAAAACACCAGCAGTCAATTATGTACGGGAACTCTATGAACAAACTGCGCCTGTGTCCTTGTGTGCTGAAAACTCACATGAGAAAATTATTGAACTATTTCACACGGTATAATTTCAGCAAAACATTCACAATATCCAAGATTTGTTGTTCACCAAGTATGTACTTGATGATAACAGTAAGTTTCATGAGGCGAGGTTGTACAATGTAGATGAAGTACGTAATTTCAGTAGTTAGTGGGTAAAAATATATAAGTAAGTTTGTGCATATTTTTTTCTGTTGATTCTGAATTCTATGGAGAAGTTAGTTGATGGCATGGATATTCAGAAATTCTGCCTGCTGACGAGAGCCAATTAGGTCGAAACAGCTGTCCAGGTATGTTCCGACATCCATGTATGTGAACATCAAACTTATCACCTATTTATTCATAATAATAATATGCTATGCTGAAACAATATTATTGACTGAAAACCTACCAGGAACATTCCCAGCTAACTTTTCACACCTCTGGCAACAATCTGGCGACATGCTCTGATGGCTTCCAGTGGATCACATACCTTTACATAACACAACGTACGGTATGGAGAGCCTGGTAACAATTATTATCATGTGACGGTGCTGTCCACAATGTCATTGCTGACAGCCCTTTCATATCCTGAAGACTATAAGATATTTGATTCTAGTAAGCTCACAGCTGCAGCTTGGGATAATGTCCGAAGCTTTAAAACAGAATTAGATTAACTGATCCTTAACTCACCCTCTCTAGTGGGAATTTCAACCAATCACAGGAAATTTATATCAGCAGGTTTAGTGATATCAAGATCCTGGATATCTGTCATAATTGTCCTGTATTCTGTACACGTGAATCATGAATTTAAAAGCAACGCTATTTCATTGCAGTAAACTTTATCATACCTCAGTATATCGTAAGATTTTGTAAACTTTATCGTACCTCAGGATAAGATTTTACCTAAAGAGTTGTATCAACCCACCTTGCTCCTTTTGGGTGGTTATTGAAATAGATTTTCATGAGATAAATAATAGTTTATTTTGATAAATTAATAGATTGTTGCTCAGATCTGTGTTTCCACATCTAAAGACAACCCTGATGTGTCCGAAAGGCTCACGAAGTTGCCTGTCACTGTGCTGGCGATTGAATCTCTGAACCCAGTGATAGAATCAGGAGCACTGGTCCAGGACACAGACAGGAGTCACTAATGACCTTCCTGGCATCACGTCTCTGCTTATCCCTACTCAGTGGACGCCAGGAATGTGCAGCCACAGTAGTGGAGCCCTGGTCAATGGAATTCTTTGTCCTGGTATGTCTTTCATTTCCATCACATCCTGGGCATCTCTTCGATCCTTCAGGTTTTAACTCAACATTGGATTCAATGGACATCGAGGACTTTTCGCTTGATCCTTTAGCCAGCGGACACGTAACATAAAGGACGCTGATTCAAGCTTCAAATACAGACTTTTAGAATGGCAGGTTTGAGGTTAAAGTCATTGTGATAAAAACATAATTTTCTTCGATTATTTAACATAGTATGACTGCTTTTTGCTTCACATTCCTTCATGGAAATTCATTGGAGACAGAGGTGTTAGAATCCAAGCGCTCAAAACTCACAAACAAGCTACCTTACAACAATGCCGTGTGTAACAATCATTGTGGATATATCCTGTCCTCCAAGTTTTATCCTTGCTGCACGTTGCTTTACTTCAGTGATCTTAGGCAAACTAATCTAAGCTTGACATGACTATTATACTGCTTGGGTCTCTGTACTCTCTGTATTGAAGATTGAAGAGGATGATGTTACAGATAATGCAGCTTCTTGTTTCAAACCCAATGTTTTGTCAAGACTCCGTGTGGTCTGCGCTTTGGACCGTTTAGTGTCTTGGATCGTTTTTAAGGCTCATTAAATCGAAATCATCATTGAAATCTATCCCTGATCTAGTTTAAATGAGGAGTAATTAGAAGATCATTTAGATGGGATACAACCTCCACATTGAGCATAATCTGTTTTGAAAATCATTGGACTTGAAGTTCGGTTCTATCTAAATGTCATCCTTTTTAAATATTTTTGTAGGACGTTATATTACCATATTTTAATGTTTTTAAAGGAAATACATTATACATGAGTTACAACAGTAAAAACATATTTGAAATGTATGCCTACAAAAAAACTTACAACTTTATTTTTTCAGTATATTTTTAAACTTTTAAGACGGGGTATGATGTACCACTTAATTTTTAAGAAAAATATAAGAGAAAACGAGACAGAAATAAAGAATGAGAGAAGCTAAAGGCCGGCCACAAATCTTAATATATAAAATGTCAAAGTCACTGACTGACTCACTGACTGACTGATCATCGCTCTACAGCCCAAACCGTAAGTCCTAGGAAGCTGAAATCTGGTAGGTAGCTTTGTCTTATAGTCTAGATGTGCAATAAGACGGGATTTTTCGAATTTCCCACTACAACACCTGCCATTGGCGAAAAAGGATTTTTTGCTTTCACGGCCATGCCTCGGCCCGCAAAGCGGGCGACAGCCCGCTAGTCAGGTATATCTGACACCGACAACAGGGATGCCTGAAGAATTTCTGAAGAATCACAAGTGAAAATGTTCATTTCAAAACATTTACTTGATTTCAAACTAGATTTGAAAGTTGACCGATTTGTTGCCCAATCAGCTGGAAGTGAACACTAGCGACTTCCGATCCTCCTGTAACCACGATGCTTGTGCCACGGAAGTCCAGGTCTCCGGTTACTTTCTGGCTGAGATTGTTACAATTAACATTTCAAACACCTAATCATCCGGCACTAAACAGAAGACAACCCTCCTGCATAAGTGCATAATTAAGTATTAAGGAGCTAAGTATTAACAATACCTATAGCTCCTCTATCTAAGTACCTATGTGTAGTAACCGGCATTGTACATAAGATAATATCCCTTCTGCCTCAAATACAGTAACCATCTCTACACCATATAAACCCTTTGCCTAAGTATACAGGGTGAGCATAAAGTCTCACCCCACCCCCCGTATCTCGAGAATGGCTGAAAATACAAGAAAACGCAAAAACACTTATCCCCTCGATTTTAGGGGGATTAATTTTCAGCCAAAAAAAAATTGCCTACACGGCCCCAGTCAGGCTGGGCAAGGACCAACTTTAAAATCTTAAATAGAATGGTATGCCTTGTGGCATATTGTTTTAAAGGTCTCATAGAGAAAAGTTCATTACAACAAATTTCAGTGAGCTACGACTTACCGTTCTTGAGATACAGGGTCGAACGTCCTGCGTAATATCCATATATTTTGACCTATAACTCGTTAACCGTAAACTATAGATAAATGATATTTGTTGATAATAACTCCTTATGACAAGCCCTGTCGAAAAAGTTATAACTCGACATACTCTGTTGATGTTAGTTTCTGGTCGGTTTCGTCAGCCAGCCGGACGAACAGTCCGAAAAATTTTAACAAAAAAACAAGTCAAGTTTTAACTTGTTCGAAAGTTCTTGCGATAAGGAGTTATTATCAACAAATTTCAATTTTCTGGAATTTACGGTCAACGAGTTATAGGTCAAAATATATGGATATTACGCAGGACGTTCGACCCTGTATCTCAAGAACGGTAAGTCGTATCTCACTGAAATTTGTTGTAATGAACTTCTCTCTATAAGACCTTTAAAAAGATATGCCACAAGACATACCATTCTATTGAAAATTTTAAAGTTGGTCCATGCCCAGCCTGACTGGGGCCGTGTAGGCAAATTTTTTTTTGGCTAAAAATTAATCCGCCTTAAATCGAAGGGATACGTGTTTTTGCGTTTTCTTGTATTTTCAGCCATTCTCGAGATACGGGGGGTGGGGTGAGACTTTATGCTCACCCTGTATAACTATATAACCAGCATTGAACTCAAGATATCCTTTTTCTCTGAAGAGAGTTTAATGAGGATACTGAGGCAAATGAACTGATTTCCGCTCTAGAAAGAATCACTGCACCCTCTTTGTAATCCTTAATGTACTGAACTTAGAATTCAACCTCGTGGTTTTCTAGTGAGAACTTTAGCTTTGTGAGGAATTTAACGTTTTTTGAAACATTTTTGTTGGCGATTGAGGTATTTTCCCTCTATTTGCACTGAGCTTCAATGGTTGAAAATTCAGTCTTGATAAAAACACTATTTGAGAAGTGCATTCGTGCATACATATTTATCTAGGTCCCGCTTAAGGATTTGATACTACTTTCTTCAGTCATCTGGTCGCAGGTTTTACTTTTAGAAAAGACGATAATAATAATTTAGAAAATTAAGCGTTATAACTTTTAATGTAAAATAAAAGGTACTAAGTTTTATTAATGCAGCCATGGCAAAGCAATGGATGTTAAAAAGACCTGAACTGTCAGGCAGGAACTAGATATGAAGATTCAGACCAGATAATTTAAGAAATGTAATGTAATTAATTATTGTTCGTGTATTGCTCTAATAAAGCGTGTCTGAAAATAATAGATGTTGATGAAGAATTGAAGAGCAGTTCTTTTAGTTCAAGTATTTTAGCCTTGCTTAAGTGCTTAGTACTTGATGTTAGAAGAAGAACAACAACAGAAAGCGAAAGAAGAAGAGCAGTTCCAGTAACTACTGAGAATGCACGCGAGTGTCATCAGGCAATTAGTGTTGATTAATTATCCCCCCTCGGCCATTTCATTCAAGGAGAAGACAAAAGAACTGAACAATATTACATTGTTGGTGAACTACATTCCATTGGTGCTCTAGTGGCTAGAGTTGATTTATATTGTTTCGTCTATTAATCACAAGATAAAATCACTCAAACCAGCCTTACTGAATTTCTTCGAAATTTGGACTCGAACCACCGACCTCTATGTGACGAAGCCGCTGTGTTATCGATGGAACTACTGAGGTCGGTGGTTAAGAGTTCGATAGTCTGGTATTTTAATAAGCGCGGGGATTGGGATTCCACCCATTGATTTTCATACAACATTTACATTTATGTAATTAAAGAATTACTGCCCCTCCAAACTTCAGCAACTATTGAACATCTAAGGAAACAAGATAATTTTATGTGCTTAGTAGATCAATCTTTAAGTCAAGAAGGTGTACAACATTTCATTAGGAATAGGTACTTAAAGATCGGAGTTGCTTAACTAAACCTATGGTGACCCATACACAAATAACTGTCTTGTTATTTTTAAAGATCTAGTCTAGATTCTTATGATAAAGATCTGAATTTTGGAATCTACTTTGACGGAACAGGTGGAGAAATGTCAACGATCCTATAGAAACCTAGTGGGTCCATAATATTATTACTGTTAAAGTCCTTAAATGACCTGAATACGAGTTTAAAATAAAAAGAATTCAGAAATTAATCAAGAAGGCTTTCATGTCCGAACAGGAAACAAAATCAGAGTATTTGGGATTATTTTTTAGAGCTGAAAAAATGGAAACTCGAAATCGTGTCCTTAATACGTCATCCATTAAAGTTTAAGGAATTCTTGAGTGCGTGTATGTAATACTGTAATACCTACATTCCTTGAGAATCAATTTACTTAAATAAGTACCTCCGTAAAGTTGATCTAATTGAAATTTTCAAGTCCTTCAAGGAATGCACGAAGCTGGATTTGTTTTGATTGGATTTTAATTTGTACAAAACGTTACATCCCGAAATATTCAAAGAATTTTAATCGTTACTTCCGTAGTGATAGTCATGAGCACTTGTCTTTAGGTTACCAAGGAAACGTTTATCTCTTGTAGATTGTGTTTCTATGGCAACCGTGATCTCTTGTGGATTCTACTCGGAAGTTCATAGGTTCAGGTCGTCACGAAGGTGATTTTTTTTAAGTACCAAAGAAACGTTTTAAAAACAATTAACTTTAGTTAAGTATCTAAATCTTGAAACAACGTAACATTAACAGAGTTCAATGTAAAAATTCAGGAAATAGCTAAATTGATTTGTTTACAAATAGTCACGTGTAGGTTCATATCTAAAATCTCGTCAGATACATAGAATTTAAACATGCTGAATTTCAAAATATTTACCTCAAGTTGATGTAACTATCACTGAATTTTCCTGTTTTACCCACTAGGAAGGTACTACTGTTCAGTAAAAAAAAGTATCACAACTATTCAAACTAGCTTTACTAAACCGGGACTTGAACCACCGACTTCCAGGTTACAAGTCCGTCGCCTTATCAATCAAGCTACTGAGGTCGTAGACTGTTCAGTAGTGTTCATTTTAATAATGAACAGTTCATTATCAGTATTATAAGCAGTTCGTACTCATGATTATTCTACCATTTTCCATTATACACGTTATAGTCATGAGTTCATCAAATCAGCACTTTAATTACCTACTGTGGCATCAAGCTGCATATTACTCATGTATATTACTGGTATGTTATGTATCGTTGGTCATGTATTATTAGTCATGTATATTCTGATGTGGCTGACGTAAGCACCAGGAGGTTAACTATTTTGACCGTCGCCAGAGATGACTCCTCAGTAACTTATGGTGGTCCTGTGGTGCCCCAGTGTTAGACCCTGTGTTCCTTTCCCCGCTGGTAAGAGATATAATTGAAAAGAAGCCACTATAATTGATATGGAATGGGGACTAATTGGAGATAGAAGTTCTACTACATTACTGATGCAATGATTTAATGCAAGTACTTCTTGTTCGTCAGAAGAAAGCATACGGAATGGACAAACTAATAACACATATCTAACACAGACCACGTGAGTCTAAACAGCTCATACTCTTTCTGGGTTCGAAAGAAAAAAGACCTTTTAAACTCATCTTATTATTATTGAAAAATTTGATATTTTAAAATTTTCATTTTATTTAAATAAATATTTTCTTTATAGATACAATAATGGTTTATTACATAGTTATACATCTCCTAAGATAAAGCTACATACATAGTTATACATCTCCTGAGATAATGCTACCTTATTGTTATTCTATTCTATGTAATTTACTGGAGAAGACAATTATTCAAAATATATGTAGGTAAATGAGTAAATCAGAGGAGACAGTAAAAACCCTCATCTGCAGATGGTGAGCCTGACATCCGATCTATTGTTTCACATTTCCTCTCCTTATGCAAAACTCGAGACAAAAGATTCCGGAGATGAGAGCTTCTTATTTTTATAAAGATTTAGATTTCAACCAGAGGCCCTCTAATTTCTAAAAGCAATATACCTAGTTTTAAGTATACATACTCGTAGATGGATACAACTCCTATAATTTATAGTTAGACAGTATGAGATTTTAGTATCTAGGACCTCTGAATTGTATAATAATAATAACACTCTTTGGTGGAAGGTAACCATCAGGCGAGGTTAATATTCAAAGCATTTTCCACCACCTAAGCCTCAGAGTTTTATTGTTATGTGGTCACAAACTCAAATTACTGAGGAAAAATTCATACACTGGGTAGGATTCGAACCAACGGATCCCTACGCTACCTGGATTACCAGACTAGCGCGTTAACCACTTGACTACCAGTGCACTTTTGAGATAATGAAACTTTCAATGTAGGTCCTTACAGGAATTCCATTACTTTCCTTTCCATATAGGATAAGGAAAGTAAAAAGGGATCTTAGATGACGATGAAACCCAATTTGTAGTTATGTTGGGGCAAGGAAGAAAGGAGGTCCCATTTCTTTGAAGGTCTAGTATCCTAATTAGTAAATAGGTGCTCTTTGCAACTTGTACTGTGTATGATTGTTTCTTAGATCACTTGTAATATTCGTAATTTTTACCATAGAAGCCACTAAAAATAGTTGCAAGACTTCGGCAAACATAGAACTGTTTTGACTCTTCCAAATACTGTTATAATAAGCCGTAAAAAGACGTTAACAAATTTTGTATGTACTAATCACAAGAGTGACGTCACGATTACTCATAAATGTTGTACTAAAACTCGCTCTTGTGAGATTCGACCCCCAACCACAAGATTCCACTGCCCCAACCACTGACTTACTAAAACTGGGTTGATTTTATTAACAGCAGGCAGCAGTTGTCTTTTTCCAAATTAAGGTTCATTTAAGGCTCCATATTAACATTCTTGTACCTTCATCATTAAACAGAAAATAAATATGATGTAGTTAAGCATAAATTATTCATCAACCAAAAATGAAAAATGCATCCATTACAAGCAATTTCTTCGCATAGGTACACGTCATCACAAGTAATTTCCTCAACATCTCGGCAAGAAAAACGCTCAAACTCGTAGAAGATGAACTGAACTCCTTACAACAAAGAGTAACTGTTCACTCAATTACCTCACGACTCATGAGGACAATCATTACCAGGCCGGCGAGCGGTAGCATCAGAGGTTGAATTAATAGGAGATGAACTCTCACGCAAGAACATTTTGGAAATATTCTAATGACGATCTGATGAGTACTGAGGTACAGGAATTAATGGAGGAATGCAGCACATGGGTGATATACATTATGCTCTCTAGATAGCTTTAACAACGAGTGTGTGCATGTACAGGTACACGTAGGTACACATAGTTCTCTATGACGCTAAACTATGTTTGTAGACCCTGTTAAAGTAATATTTTCGAGGGTAAATAGCTCAATTTTTTGGGCTTCAGCTAGGGTAGTTAGTGAGTCTCAAACTATTCAGCATGAGCTTTCTTTTTCTCTCTGGATTATGTCTCTTGAGAGAAGCTTTTCATAGAAACATTATAAGTATGACATATTGGATTTGGATATGGTATTTGGCTGATGATGACTTTAGTGAGTGAAAAAAAAAAAGAGAAACTAAGCATTCTTCATAAGAAGATCCATTATAAAGTTACAGACCATTATTGAGTAAATAATAAATATGAGTTTTGAGGTTGAAATAAATAGACTTCTGAATCGCACATGATGAGTGTTTCTCTTGTACAAGTTTCTAACCATGTACGGACTACTTTGTTGCTCATGTAATCGTGCGGCATTTCCACTCAACTGTTTCATAATCAGGGTCAAAAGTTTCCTTAAACTGATTGAAGTGAAGTTCTTGGTACCAAATCTTATCACTCCAGTGATAAAGTTGTTGAAATGATCACGTGTCTACCCCTGATACTCATCACTGATCATACCTTAATCATTACGCAATAAACATTTGATCATTGCTCGTGGTTGATCATAGCGTTTGATCATTACTATAGGTGATTACAGGAGTATCTAGCAATTTTACGTCATTAGTCAGTTGTAAGCTCTGTAAGTTTCCTTATCACTGTTGTCTTGTAGGAATTTAACCTGATAGCTATGTAACAAACAGTTATAAAGGGTTTTTTCCAGCCAAGAGATAAAAGTTCCGTTTTATTGGGTGCTGTACAAGTGTATATTCCGTTGCAAAAGGTTTTTTTTTTTCCTAGTCATGAAACAAAAGTAAAATTATGGTGGTGTGCATTCAATGGAAGTGAGCTGGGAAGTGGGTATGATGAGAATTTTAAATACTCCACTTCGGCTGCTCATTCATTCACTTCTACTGCTACATCTGTAATAAAGTTCATATATCAGGAGAAGTATCAATAGGAGGGAACTACTCTGGACCAAATTGTAGTAACCATGCACTGGACTACTGAGCTTGGTTAATTCAATAAAACAAAAATAACACACCGTTTAAGATTGTCAAAAATTGATCACGATATCCGGAGTAAAACAATGCCATGATTCTGGATGGCATCTAAAGAAACTCATCTAAAAACGAACAATGAAAAGCTAGACCCGAACTTGGATCTTAATGAAGATTTTAATCGTTTCTCTTCTCATCTGTTAATTCAAATTAGATTTAATTTTCTCATCAAGAGAATAATATCGTCATCCTGGTTGTTGTAAGGATTTCAAGTGCTGCTATTGTTCCTGCTTACTCACTCTGAACAATTACAAAATGAAGGTCGTGATAGTCCTATCGTGTCCGCAACCAGTCTCTAAGGTCGACATTGCTGAAATGGACATGTTTATTGTTATCTTCGGGGAAATTTCTTTGAATTTTATGCAAATTTGTGTAAGTTATTGATGCTAAACAACTGTTTTCAGGGTTAAGTTTAATTAGTATTCTGAGATAAGCGTTATAATGTCTTCTGTCTTAGCGCGCTAGCATTGCACACACATGGTGACCTGGGTTCGATTCCCAGCGGGGAGGATTTTTTCTGCTCTGTACTTGGATTTCGGGGTCCACTCATACCTCGTGAGGAAAAATGAGTAGTTACTTGTATGAGTAACGACCAGTGGCGGCATTACCAGAGTAAAAAGAAATTAATGTAATAGAATAATTCGAAATGTAAAGGAGGCTCTTAGTAATGCTGCGCTACCCACAAAAATTGTGAAGAGGCCTTGTGCTTCACCACAAAGAAATTCGTACACACACACACTTACACATGTCTTCTGTCGAGTTAGAAAACCTTTAATTCTAAGTTGAAAATTCTATGACCCTCTCAATTTGTTGTCTTCATTCTGATATATTTGGATAATGTGAGTTTACTTATTTATTTAATTATTTCTCTTTTTTAAACGTCCTTATTACAAATCCTTGATAGTTATAGGTATCAATTTTATTATCAAACTCTTATTACAGATCCCTATAATATTAATCAAAATTTATTACCTGTCCTATTATTGAACTCTTTTTTGAGATCAATACGCACATCCTATGACATCCTAATAATTTCTCTATTCCTTTCACATCGAACACGTTCAACAAAAACATCGTCTGCATTAATTACTATTCAACCACGTTTAAGTGTATTTAAATGCGCAGTGAGGAGTAATTCCCATTTACTTATGCGTTCTGAGGAGCGGATCGGATTACCAGACGCATTTCCACCCTTTCTCTGCCTGTCATTGAAAATAGACCGTCGCCGTCTGAACCTTGGTGGAAGTGCGTTTCAATCTCACCGCTCCACCGGATGCCAGATTTCAGGCACGTGTTCTCCTCCTTAGCGTCGCTTAATTCTCTCTTCCATGTCAAAAAAGTCTTTAGAGAGAATATTTCCTGTGCTTGAAAAAACAACGATGAAGTAGAAAGAATAATAATAATAAAAAACAATATTGAAGAAAATGAGGACAGATGTTCCTCGCCGTTGTGTGTTTAAAATTCCCCATGTGTCACCATTCTGTCATCTGTCTGACTCAAGTTGTTATGTATGTGTGTTTTTTTTATCATTTTAAAAGCAAAATTAAAATCAGTTCGTCTATTTTGCAGCTTTGGCTCTGAGCTCAGGTTTCTCGTATAGTGCCAGCATGTGCCATGAAGCCATCGTGTATATACTAGGCACACCTGCTCTAGCTTAACAATAGTCTGTCCAGTAGTCAAGCTTCAAAAAATAAATAGTGCTTCATACAACCCTTCCTATCCTAAGCTGCAATGTTTTGGAATTTCTCTGTTTTATCTTCGAGGTAAAATTTTGGCACTAGAGAACAATAAGAACCCTATAATCAGGGTAATTATTTCCGGCTAATTATAGGAGAGCTTATGCGAAGGCGTTTTCCATGTGTCTTAATATAGTCAGACTATAGTTGCTTCAGGACGGACATCTGTAGGTTTCAAATAGTTTTCTAAGTGGACAGACTATAGCTCTAATGCCTCAGGACCTCTTTAGCATTGTTTTCGCAATAACTTATGCATATCGGGCGCGCTGATTACAAGCTCCGGAACCTTGTTCTGCGTCCTTTGGCGTGTGTCGGTTGATAAATGGATGCAATTTCGAGCGGCGAGGGTCTTTATTACTTTATTAGATGCTCCGACAGACCCGACAGCGATGCATAAATGGTTTGAAAAGGATTTATAGATCGGATCATAGATTTCTGGACTATAATAAATAATTATACATGAATATAACATATAGTTATAAGTAGGAAGGTTTATTATATCTGTAACATTCAAAGTTTGTATGTAGGTATGTCATGTAGGTACTTAGATTTTTATATTCCATAGCATTGGTGGGTACTGAGATTTCTAGAGTAGGTAGGTATATTATGCACCGGACATTCAAAGCTTGTAATTTTATGGGTTGTAATAAAGATATACCAACCAATAAGATTATTTCACATCCTCTCAGACACACTCAATGGATCAATTGATACGGACCATTAATGCGTTGATCATTGACAGCTATGAACTTAATTTTACGTCATCTTAACAAGATCTTAATGGATTCGAATTTCGATTGAAACAATATTTTCCGATTTTAAAGATTATCAGATAGGCAATTCACATCCTTTCAGATATTCTAAACCATAGAAATGGAACTATTCACATCCTTTCGTTTGATAACGATTGATATGGACTATTAATAAATTGACAGCCATAGACCATGTACAATTGTACATTGTACATAATATGTCATCTTAACAATATCTTAATTGCTCCATCCGATTTCAACAATAACCACAACTAACCGATTGAAAAATCTGAATCAGATGCACAGCGTGACCCTACTCCTCATTACCACATGCTATCCGATAGGAAATCCTTTTGCTTCCTAAATGCTTTGAATGAAATATCTCAAGCATAACGGCTTCAGATCTTGTAGCTGGAATACCAATAGTAGAGTTCTCTAGATGAAGCCCGGAAGCCCTTATTAAGTGATAGGAAATACAAGAGTACCCAGAGTAAAAATAATAGAAGCCAGCGTCGATGGCATGTTGAATACACCGGTTCCCTTCAGAACACCGAAGTTAAGCGACATCCAGCGAGGTTAAGACTTGGATGGGTGACCATTCAAATTCTAATTCTCGTGACGCTGGCTTTTCCCGGCCCACTCACGCTGGTGAGGTCAATGTGAGTAGCAGGTTTGTGAGTTTCCTGCGAATGGAGGGTAAAACCCCCGTCGTGATATGACCATGGCAGTTGAAAGCGACGTTAAACCCCACTTAAAAAAAAAAAAAAAAAAAAAAAAAAAAAATAATAGAACAGAAAAGAACACGAATCTATTTACATAGTACCAAATAGGTTCTTTAGACTTGATAAGTTCTCTAATAGAGGAAACAACGAAGTTCTAGGAGAAAATACACCAATATCCAGAGTAAACCAAATAGGAATAGTATTACAGAATAGAAACATAGAAGCAGAGCCAATAGAAAAATGCTATAAATATATAGCCATTCTAACAGTTCGAGTTAGAATAGGTTTGAAAATTTGCCTTCAGAAGACAAGATTTTCATTGTTAACTTATCAACACTAATTATCACATTACTTATCGAAGAAAATTTAACAACTCCAGCAAGAAAACTCAGAAAACCAAGTTTCCATTGAAAAGTTTTATCACAATCCGTGATGTCAGAATTTATTTTCTCGAAACATGCCTCACTAAATGTTTGCCATACATGGTACTCGAACCACCGGCTCCAGGTAAGTACACCGTCCGTCTATCGAGCTACTTCAGTGGGTTCCCAAGTTCCTATTCCGTAGTACTCCAATGTTAAAAGGAAGCTCTCACTATGCCAGCAATAGGTTTTCAGGAAACCAAGTTCCCCTGAGTAGTACCTACTCAGAGTATTCCAATCATCTTGGTAAAATCTAGAGCCATTTTCCCACAAGGAGAGGCCACCTGTTATTTCCGGATCTGGAAATTTCGAAAGACAATTACCGCTTGTATTGTTATTTGTCTCACTGTCGTTAGGTTCTTCCAGTACTATTCTAGTGTAAGACTGCAGATAGTACTAGTTACTGTTGTCTTATTACAATATTATAATGTAAACTAGTGTATTCCTGCATGTTTAATGTATATGTGACAGAATATTTCGCCCCATTGTTTGTTTCATTATTATTATTTTTGAAATCTTTGTTTTGTGGTAACAGTCTAAGTTTTCCTGGTGAATAAATTATTTTGTACTATCAAATTTCTATTTACATAGATACATTATAATTAGAATTGTCCTCTGATGATAATTTTCTGCTTTTGAATATTCTAAAATATGTTCAATGTAACTTTGTCTGAGTCTAATATGTCAATAATGGTCTTTCCCTGATGTTTAAATTATTCCAACTCTAATTTAACAGCTAGTTTAATATGTTTTACAATGAATTTAAAAAAAAAAAGTTCAAAAATTCTGGGTATTCTTTGTCTCGAATCACAATAGACAAGACATCCTCCCGAAGACTTAACTTTTTTATTTTGATGTTAGCTTATTTTCCCATGTTCAACTTCAAATTGTTCCGCATGTCTTTGACTTGCTAGTTCGTTTTAGATCTAGCATTGATTGTTAAAACACGCTGATTTTGAAGAAAAAATTCGGACAATGCATTCTTTTGTCTCGCATTACAATAAACCCTCAAGAAAAGTTTGTAGACCTAACTTTCGTCCCACTGAGCAAGTCATGGATCACACATCTTTAACCTTCCAAGTCATCTTGCAACCACTCCGTCATACTCCAACAATAGAGCAATGTTTCCCGACACTCGCTGAATGGCAGCAATTGTTGTGGGTGTCCTCTATGTAATACAACAGCAACAGTACTTTCCAAGCCTTCATACATGTTTACAACACTGTCCAAGTCTGTTATTGTGTTAATTTACATGTGTAATAAAGCAATTATATTGGTGTACACAATTATATTGTTTGTGAGCGTGTTTACATTTTTTTAATCGTCTCATTTGAGTGATAGGACCACCATGCCGAGGAAACACAAATTATCGTGGAAATATTTTTGTTGAACTTGGACACACACTAGATCACATTGCTTAGCTAGTAAGCCTAATAGATCATTTCAATAAAATGAATCTTTTTATGTACATATTCCTAATTTTGAATTCCTAAGAGTAACTATGTAATATATGACTGCAAATTTGAATTGTACTTTGCTACTGTGGTCCGTTAGGGCTTATACTTCTTAGAAGTCGGTTGGTCCTTGTGTAGAGTTAAAAGAAATATGTGTTACATAAGTACTGTAAAAGTAAAATTACTATTGTTATTGTTTTATGTTTACAACACTAATTTTAGTACATACTAAAACCACCTTACAAAAATTACATCAGCTCAAGACTGAACCATCGACCTCTAGGTTCTCAGTCTACCGCCTCAACGATCGAGCTACTGAGGTTGGTTATCGTTCATATAGAAGTAGATACTCTGGTGGTATAAAAAAATTGCAATAATATTCTATTCCAAGTTCTGCATATACAAACGCAATTTATACTTATTTAGCTAATTGAGGAGAATCGTAGGAATTGTTCTCCTGAAATATACTGAAGATGTATTGTTCTTGACGATCGTGTTGAGAGAGAAAGTAATGTTATAGCTAAAGGTTATAATTGTTCTTATTTATGCACTTAATTATATGTACCTATAAAAATACTATTGTAATTGCTATACTATGTACGTTGAAAATGTAGTATACTGTGTAAGTGTGTATTTATTACTATAAGAATAAGAATTTATTGAAGTAATACTAGTCACTGAGAACGATGAGATGAAAAAAAAACTGTACCAGCCATTTAATTCTAAAAGACAATAACACAAAACAATGCCGTTGGCGCCCTTAACTATACATAGAACCATAAATTGTAGAAGTGGGAACCAAAGAAACTCAACTATGAAGAAGAGGACGGATGAACCAATGCGGCAATGCCTACTCTAGGTATGTTTGGGAAAATAAAAGGAAAAGTAAAAGAGGAGGAGGATTAAGTTATTTAGAACACGACGACAACTCCAGCACCAATGACTAAGAAAAACTACAGCACGATTTTATATTGCTATTAACAAAAATATTAGTTAATCCATAATAACAGTAGCAACTGCATGAAATACATTTATTTAAAAAAAAATCATGGTGAACTAATAATGAGTATATGGGAATAAGTTGCGAGATAAGTGCAAAAATAATGAGTAAATGCAAAATGTATAGTGTTGGCGATGTGTTTATGTAATCAACAATCTTCATTATGAGCCAGACTCATCATTATCATACTTGAGATCATTCTCATCAATATGATACTTAAGATCAGAATCATCTACATCATACTTAAGATCGGAATATCGGTATCTTTCATCAAGTAAGTACGTACCATAAAAGTTCTCACAGCGTGTTTCCATTCCATCACTTTGTTGGGGAGACTTTTTGCAAACATCATAATATTTGTTGTTGTTGTGTTGTTTTTGTTGATGTTCCTAATATTGCTAGTATCTATCAATTTTTTGCAGATATTCTCTGGGGTATTGGATACCTAATATAATTGGCGTGTTTTTTTTTTTTTCATTTCTTTTCTTCATTGGTTATTTCTTCTGTTTCTTTTGGCTCAAAGTCTCTTGAATAGCTGTTACAAGTCATACATGTCGATATTACTCCTTAATTCCTATCACTTCTGCCTCTTCCTGCTTTTTGTTTAAACTTAGTACCTAATTACCGTTTTGGAATTCAAAGTAATAGATTCGTGTTCGAGACTAGGCTGCTACCTGTCAATTTATGGAACGATCACAAAGACAAAAGTAGGTAATTTATATTTTACGTAATAACTAAGTTATCATCAATTTTTAATACTCGCTAGACATTTTGTCTTTTAGGAAGTTTGATAAATTCTCTTAAAATTATGTTCCATCTGAGCGTATTTCTAGACTTGAAATACTTTCAAATGTGTTATTTTTCTAGCGTGTTTTATCCTGGCATATACCACACCCGACAGCTAGCCACTACAATGATCCTGCTTCTGGTATGTGGCACATTAGACCACTCAAGATTACAATGTTACTGCATGGTACCACAGACCTTACATGGTACATAAGAGTATGTATTTATGTACTACATACAAACACTATATTATTATGGTTCATAAGTATGTACTACACACATACCACGTATTACGTTCGATTATCATAGCATCCTCCTAACAGTTCCCATGTCAAATTTGATAAATCCCTCCAAATATGAATTGAACTATATTCTGATTACATTATTTGGACCGTCCGTTCCTCGATTAACCCTTCATTACACATGAGAGGCCTTGTTGGACCAAAAGAATAAGCTTGATCACACTGTGATGTATGAGAATACTCGTCACTAGTTCAACTGACCAAAAATGAGATAACTTCCAGAAAATAGCCAACAAACATTATTACCATTAGTCGCTTTTAAACAAACTAAAATATGAAATGAGACAAGGACTTCGATTGAACTGACCTCTCTTTAAAAATAAATATTCATTAAAAAATTAAATAAAAAAAATATGAAATAAATACTATTTATAATATCTAACTCTCTCTTCAGTATAAAAAAATACTCAGCATATACAAATCTGTTGATTAGTCTTCAGATTCTAATAAGTAGATTATCCTAATATGGAGGACCCCCAAAATACGGCTGTGAGTAAACAAACACAACCTGTTAATCTCAAGATAAGGATTAATATACACACACGAAGTAGGTAAATATGCATGGAAATAGTCTTACATACTTGGATTCATAATCCTTGGGCCTTCAAATATTAAAAAAATTAACACATCTACCAAAATAACATTATAAATATTAGAAGAAAAGAATAGGTCAATCAGGTAATATCCTCCATACTCCAAAGATGATTATCTGCTCTATAAGTTGATCAAGTGTTAACATCTCAGGTTTGATGATGATGGATCACATTCCTTCACATTTTCAGTCCATGAATCTCTTGTACTTTGAGTCCTCTGAGATCTTCGGGAACCTTTAGAGGCGTGACTACTAATTCTAAACAAACATTACTTTGAGTTCAATAGATATGGACTAAGTTATATGTTTTCTAAATAAATACATAATGATTATGTAGGTGTATATAAATATTACTTACCAATGTGTTGTGTGGAATTCCTTTGGTAGATTATACAATAGGCGATCTGTTACCGGTAGTTCGTCTGAAAGTTCATTCAGACGTTTGTCTAGTGGTGCTTCAAGTTTGTGTATGTCTATTGCACTCTGTGGAAGGCATGCCACATTTATTTAAAGTTTGAGTTTTTGTCGGTTTGTTTGTTTATTGCCTTCTTTTGTATGTCAGGTATTATTTTTCCAGGATGTCTGAGAAAATACGGAAACATTTTGTGTTTAGTATGTCTATAT
Source organism: Bactericera cockerelli (assembly GCA_024516035.1). NCBI lineage: Eukaryota > Metazoa > Arthropoda > Insecta > Hemiptera > Triozidae > Bactericera > Bactericera cockerelli. Next base: position 40,086,886 of record CM044956.1, read on the forward strand.
CTACAAAGTAGAAAGGAACAATATGACTAAGAGACGTCACTAAAGTATGGATTACTTCGACAGGATAGGTGAATATAAAAGGAGAGAAAAGGATATTTATGTATCCGACGCTTTAGGGTACCTATCTATAGCTTAGTGAAAAAACCAACCGACTAGAGGTTGTTGGTTTGACTCTGAAGCTTGACAAATTAAACTTAAGTAATAAGACGGGTTTTAACAAAAGCTTTCACATTATTATGAAGTAGCTTTGATAGTGTGTATTGATTTGTAGTAGTATGACATTATACAGATCCTTGGTACTAATCTAATTGTATTCATTTATCCACCCCCGTCGTGATATGACCATTTAGTATTTATTTAATATCATCAAGAAAAGGTAGCCCATAATGCCCATATCTTCATCGTGAAGTTTTCTCTCTGTTACAGACAACCATCAAAGTGTTTGCGAAATGCCTGCGAGCGGATATCGAATACAAGACCCTCAGCATCACTTTCCAGACAACATGCCGCGAGGTTGTGACGTCATTGTTGAACAAATATCGCATGCGTCACCGGGATCCGAACCTCTTCTTCCTTACCATGGAGGTCACCGTGCGACGATCAGGAAAAAGTAAGTGGAAGCACTGGACTGTTTGAATAAAAAATAACTACAAAATCTACCTACTTTGTGTGATTATATCAATATTTTTTGATAGAAATGCAGGACTCACATAGTAGGTCAAGCAGGTGATAGGTTGAACCTGGATATACTCGTAAGATAAAAAAATCCGGTCCCTTGCGTTCTCTTATATCCAGGTTCGATTGACTGTATTACTTTTCGGCCATAATTCTAGTTCCTGGACAGAGCACATATCTTCACACCAAATCAGATATTACCATGTCAAATATTACCATGGGCGCGACTTATTTCTTTAGCAACCTAGGGTGGCATAATTCTGGTAGTATTTGAAAGAGGTAGCACTTTGTGCTTAAACCTTCATGTGTGTGTACAAACATACTTTCGATGTAGAGAGATACAAGTACCTACCTACACAGACAAATAATAATAAAGTCAACCTCCGTGGTCATGTCAAACGGCTATAGCTACTGTCCGTGGTCCGAAGATCCTGTGTTCGATTCCCGGGGTAGGCAGAATTTTATCACAAAAAAATCTGTTCCCTCTGATTAAAAAAGTGAAATCAGAGCTTTTTTTTTTTTTTGTAGAATAACGAACACCATACTTCCGATTTCTAATATTAGAATTTTGTCGGCAGTAATGTGTGAGGCCGGAGTTATATTTTTGAGCCAGCCTCAAAAACTGTATATCGAAGTAGAATTAGGATGTTCCACGTTTCCTAATCGAGTCTCCTCTTCACTCCCTCAGGCGTCCGCACTATCCTGGTCCTGGATGAAGAGGCTAGACCCGCGGCTCTTCAGTCCTGCCATCCCAAAGGAGACTCCCGGTTCTGTCTGCAAGCCAGGAGAGGGGCCCTAGTCAAAATCTACGACAGCGCTGTCATGCCGGAGGTAAGAATTGAGAACTACTTATTTGAATTATACAGTTCCTTATTTACACAACAATGATAAAAAAAAACTTTTCTAATTACCTGTAGAGTTTTCAAATCAAACTTCGCATGTAGGTCATTTGAGTTTTTACAAATTATTGGCTAGACACACTCTAATAAACTCATTCGGCCTGAATTTGGCCGTCAATTTAGTATAAAAACTCCATGGTTGTGGTGTCAAAACTTTCTCTCATATGATCGCCTTGAAATTATCGGACTATGCAATGTGCCATGATACAGATAATAATAAATTTAAATATTCCAGCTTATGTTTTGCTCTACCTTTTTCAGCTAAATTTTAGCTAAATATTTCATTGGGAACGAGCACATCACATGAAAATACTAGAAATCATAGTTAATAAGAAGATGGTAAGTCATTGATGTTATACTTGTCAACTTACCATGGTTAGTGAGAATCAATTTAAGACCGGACCGTTCAAAGAAATAATAACCTACTACCTGCTCTATTATGAAGTTATGTCTATTATTGATCTTGTTTTCTTTGGAGATAGATTCTGAATGATAATAACAACTTTGTCTTTATTTTCTCCAGTCGAAATACAAGAGTCTCCTGATCTCAGACAGAACCACGGTAGATGACCTGATTCAAATCCTACTCAACTGCTACAGTAGCACGGAACGTGTCGAGAGGTTTTCTCTTTACGAGGTGAGTGAAAATGAGGACAATTGAGATGATATTTATTTTTTCACTCTTTACTGTCCCAAACCTACTTTGGGTCGCTATTGTTTAATCTTTTCCTTATGTTTGAGGTTGTTTGGTTCTGGCATTCCTACTCACACATTAAACTTTGCGTCTGAATACTCTTCCCAACCAACCCTGTTAAGAGCAAAAATGCTGTGTGCTATTTTCATTTGGTCTGACAAACATGGAACCGTATCTGTTTAACTTTTCCCAGCTAAGAGAGATCAAACTCAAATAAAAATAGTAGGGGTGGTATGCAGAGTCCTCACTGTAGGGATGCCTCGGTCATTTGTCCCTTCAGCTGATTTTGTTATGCAGAGACGTTTGTTTGAAGCGCCTGTGCGCATGCGCATTCAGATGTTTCTTTAATAAATAATTGTCAAGGTCGAATTTTTCCCTGTGGCAAGCTCGAGACCATCCTATGTACATTGACCGCTATAGGGATAAAAAAAAGTCTCTGCATACCAGCCCAGATCTTAAATAAAATTGTAATTTTAACCCTTTCCCTCCTCTGTGCAGGTGTGTTCCAATTTTAACACTTTCCCTCCTCTGTGCAGGGGTGTTCTGATTCTAACCCTTTCCCTCCTCTGTGCAGGTGTGTTCTAATTTTAACCCTTTCCCTCCTCTGTGCAGGTGTGTTCTGATTTTAACCCTTTTCCTCCTTTGTGCAGGTGTGTGACAGTCAGGAGTTCCAACGCAAGCTTCACTTCGACGACAACGTGCTGCATGTTCAGTCCTGCTGGCCATCCATCCATGAGTTCCACTTCCTCATCCGGAGGAATCCCGACTACAGATCCAGGGTCAAGAGCAAGGTAAGCTACAGTCTAGGACTGAAGAATCCAGCTGAAATCAAGAATATGGATATTGACATTGAAGAATGATGAAATTTGAATTATCTGTCCATCGGTTTAATATTTTTCTTTGTCAGAATCAGTATTCTTTGGCCTATGGCAATCTCTTCCACCGAACCCTTATTGGGTTGGGTAGAAGACACAAGAGATTGCCATAGTCCATAACCCCGTCCTTTAGTTAGGACATATGTATATATTTTGTTTATTTTATCCTGTTTATATTAATTTTGTATTTTAATTTTTACCATTATTTGTTTGTATATTTATAATTATGTTCTTCTAATAAAGCGTTTCATAATAATAATATGTTTTGAACCTGTGTGATCAAACATCAATTTTCTACTTATCTTCCCTGGACGTTTGCTTGATTCCGATACATCTCAATAATTCTTTGAAATTAAATGTACTGTACCTATAGGGACTGTAGAAGAACTAACAGTTATGCACACATCTTGGTAAAACAAATAAAAATCTAAATAGTTTGAATATAAATCACTCGACTATTTTTGTTCTACATCTCCCTAGTGGTTATTAGATTTTATGTTGTTTGAGTTCAGTTAATTTTTCTAATGATTTTGGCATAAGGTTGCTTTACATGATTTATTTTGCATTACAATTCCGTCAATGAATCGTATTGTTGTCTTCTCCCCAGACCTCCTGGTGTCCTGAGTTACCGCCCATCCCCAGTTCCTCCCGTCTCTCTCTGTCCCAGCCAGAAACTACCAGCACCTCTCTGTTGACGGACTACGATAACTACTTCTATATCTGAACCATCCGACTCTGAAGGTAGGTGTATTTATACTAAAATATTTCTTTTTTTTGCGGTTAGTGTTTTATTTATATTAATACAATTTTTTTTTTTTTTTTTTTTTTTTTTTTTTTTTCGGGAAAAATCTTATAAGATTCCTTCAGCAAAGCTCTAGTGCTGAAGGATATGCGGGACTTGCCGGCAGGGTATGGTGTGTCGCCCCTCTTGAAGGGCACCAATTCTGTCGGCTCACCCGTTAAAAACTCCCCCGTTTTAGACTATAAAGAGGAGTAGACCAGCATTGGCTTGGTTTTGGGGGCCCTTGTCAATTATTAGCCTCCTTGTAAAGACAGTGGTAGAAGTGCTGAGTCATTCCTCCACTGTCTGGATACCATCGTTCATGATGACGCCACCCTATGATAATGAATCTACTTCTATTCGGCTACCAAACGAAGTGAAAGTCCTATTTTTAAGATGTAATAATATTCATATTGATTTTTCATGCAAACAAGAAGTACCTCTTGAATTTTATAGATATAATTTGGAAACACCCCAGTGAGTTTGTTCCTTTGTCCTAACCACCTGCCATTCTTCCATTTCAGAGATCATGCTGATTGCAAAGGCTGTGACTTACTCAACTCTTCTATCCTGTGGTCTGTCATCTTCAGTCTCCTGAACCATGATTTGACCGGAGTGAATTGATCAGAGTACCATCTGATTACTGGCGCATCTTCAGTCTCCTCAACCATGATTTGACAGGAGTGCAATCGGATCAGCGTCGCCTTCTCCTAGCCTCAACAATAAAAATCTTGTGGAAACTAAAAAGTACTAGACAGCAATGTCTAGCAATAGTTGCTCCTGATGGTTTATTGAAGAAGTAAAGGTGAAATGAACACAGATCTTCTAGTCTGAATCTGAAGGACCAAAAGTTTCATGAAACCGTATGGCCATCACGCGTCGTCTATGCATGACTAGTTGCAAACCAGATTGTAACTGTTTTAAGTTGCATCATGTGTATTTAAGTGGAACACCACAGACGAAAGGTCACAAATGAGTTACAAACTGGTTTGCAACTGGTCCTGTGTAGATGGTCTCAGCGGATGAAAGGTCAGAAAAATCTAGTAATCCTGTTTCTAGTAAAACTGTATGTAGCAATAGTACGACTAAACGTCTATTCACACATTTCCGTAATTCAATGTGATTAATGTAAACATGATAAAAAATAGTTTTTATAATAATTTTGTAGCTGGATTTGAAGAATGGGTGATTTAATGAGGAAATACAGCGCATGCTCAGACATGTTAAAGACAGTGTCTTCGTCTTTCTCAATGGTCGCCCGCGTTCATCTGGCTATCCCGGCCCCACTCCAGGCTGAATAATTTGAAAAGCTTTGTTGTTTGCTCAGCAAATGGTGTGCAATATCTCCGTGGAAACTAAATGATGTACAAAATCTCATGAGCATGCAGTTGGAAGCTAAGTTAAACCCAATTATGCAAGCAAATGCTCTGATTAAAGGGAAAATCAAGAACAACAATATTCATGTTACGTTACGGAACTGTGTGAGTAGACCTCAACTGCGAGTATAAACTCGAGAAAAAATCATTCTGATTCAATCTTTTCATGTCCATTGTCCAATTTTGTATCCTTGTGACGAACGAACGATCGATTTTAAATACCAGAAATTTAACCCCTGGAGCCAATTTTACTTCCTCATTCATCTAATAATTACAAGTGACTTTACTAGTTATTATTTCAGACTCATTCAACGTGAATCAAAAGGTAAAATTAGTACCAAATTGATTTACAGAAGTCTAAATTTCTATCTTGTAAGAAGACTTGTAAAAAGATTGTGAATTGGCTCCAGAAGTTTATATGATTGCTTTCCAGGACTAAGGTCTCCTGATTTGGTCATTGGACTTGAATGTTTTACCATAAGAATAGCTTCCGCTTGTAATATCCATCATACCATAATATTATGATCGGTAGATAGGATGAATTATTTAGACTAGTCATAACAAATAAGTACATAGTTATGTACATACACTTTTTCTTTAAAAAAACCAACATATTTTCTCTTTACCGTAAAGGAGTTTTCAATTTTTCTGTTGAGGAGTTGATATTCATTTTTCTCCTAATCTGTCAAAGAGTTAATAATAATAATACTCTTTAATGGAAGGTAACAACCAGGTTAGGTGGTAGAAAATGTTAATGTTTAAAACATTTTCCCCTACCTAACCCTCAGAGTCTTACTATCATGTGGTCATAAACTCAAATTAATGAGGTAAAAGTCATGCATTGGGTGGGATTCGAACCCACGGGTCCCTACGCTACCTGGAGTTACGACAGTCAACTTTTATCGTAAAGAAGTTATTCACTTTTTCTCTTACTGTTATAGAGTTTGATCACCTATTCTCTTTTATCATCAAGGTTAATCTCTCTTCCGATTTCATCATGAAAGAGTTATTATTTTTTTCTATAAATATTTGAGTAAGCGAATAGATACCTACCTAACGTAACAACCGACTAACAATAATAATAATTGATTTATCAGGACATTTAATTGCTAATTTGCTACGCACTTTATCCCTTGTCTGTCATTAATGAATTGAATTATTAGGTTAGGTATTGTTTGTCATGAATGAAAAGTAGAATTATTTTAAAGATACCAAAGATAGATTTATATTTATTTTAACATATAAATTACATTTAGATGCTGAACTGCTATCAAATTTAACAAGATTTTAATCGAGAAATGTAGGAAAGATGTATGACTCCCCAGTATGACTCCTTCATTATATTGTTTTCAAAAGGATACCTACTTTGTAATACTTACAATTTGTGAATTAGTCACGTAGTTTTTTTTTTTTTTTTTTTTTTTTTTTTTTTACCCGTAGTCATCTCTATATTTCAATGAGAAATATGAACGGGCTTTGAATCTTTTGATATATTTTGAAGATTTTTAAAATCAGATCAAGAAGAATTAACCTAAGGATCAAGAATGTCTTATACTAACCCAGAGACAAGCCCATAACTACTATTCTCTTTGAATTATTGGTATGTTTGCTGAATATTGAATATATTTTTTCCCTTTTAGGACGTCAATTAAAGAAAAGTTAAGTTTGGTAACAGTTCGAGTCAGTTTGCTAATGATTTGATTAAACTATGTACAGTGTAACATACACATTATTTCTGTATCGACAGGTACTCTCATAAAATTCTATTGCTACTCTTAAGATGGTTTTTTTATTTTAAACTTATCTTATGGATAAAAAAATATATTTTGTTTGACTTCTTTTGGCATATATGAAAGACACAAGTATTTTTTTATTTCACAAACTAGGTATTTTTTTTTCTCCACAAAGTACCACATTTGGTACCTTTCTTATTTGAGTTCAACATCGCTTTCAACATAGCTTCTTCCATTAAATTTGACCTGAACAGAAAAAAACTGAACATCTATATGCAGTTTGTGCAGTGTTCCAATATGTAATGTCATCAGATGCAAGGGTCTTAATTCGGTATATGGCCCCCGCAATTTCTTATCAGCCTTATCTGGGGAAAAAGGTTTGGGCCTTAATTTGGGTGCAGTTGTTGACCCAGCATCTATATGAGAACAATCATATTTTTTATACGCGCCGTGGATTTATTAAGTATGCAATGTGCACTAATATAAAGTAAAAACTATTATTAAATTGAGCCTTCATTAAGAAGAAGTTATGCAGTGTACAAGATAAAATGAAATTATGCATAGTATTCAATAATTGAAAAGGCCTAAAACTAAAAATAAAGTACCTACAGACACTACAGTTCGAATTATTTGGAATAAAGGTTGTGGTTTTATTAATTTAAGACCTTTGAAATGAATAGCTTTAGTGTGCCTTGCTCTTAATAAGACATGCAATGTGCATACAATGTGTGATTGTCCCTTCATTCGAAAAATGTTATATGCAATGTGCCTTCAGTTATGCAATATGCATACTATTTTGCACAACTAGCTAATTGAATTTTTCTATAATTATGCAATTTCTTCTGCAATTTCATATTATTATTATTATTAAACATGTTGGATCAAGTTTTATTTACAATAAAGTAGGTACATAGAATATTTACATAGAATTGAAATAAAACAAAACTTGATCAAGGGAATTATTATCAAAAATGGAAAATTAAGTTTTGTACCTACCTTGTTTTTTTAAATTAAATTAAGTACTTTGAGTCTTGAGCATCAATATAAATAAGATAGTTATTAAGAACTGTTCAATATAAAATCGCCTGATAATTTGGTCCTTATGTTAACATGATAATGTCTGGCTACTCCTGAACAGAGTGAATTGAAACCGGTTCCATGATCTTGTCAACTACGACCGATGTTCCAGATAGTACCGATCAAATATCAGAGAGCGCAGTACTCATTTCGAAAATTCATGATCTTTTTTTTTCAAATATAAATGCTTCTCTTTATCCTTCGATAAATTTGCTGATTAAATTTTGGATTAAAAATAAATAACTTATAAGAATGAGTCACTCACAAATTCCCCAAATACCCTTTATTTGAACGAAAGTTGACGGTCGAGGGAAGTTTGGAATTTTTGAGAGTGAGAGCGCTTTCTATCAAAACAAAAATACCTAGAAAATTTTAACCAAAAAAAGTTATGTCAAATTTAGTCCATCAGGAAATACATGGAGTCAATTGGAAAACAACAAGTGTCCGGTTAATTCTACCGGTGAGTGTATTATTGAAATTATTATTACTAATTCCATTCATACAAAACTGCAATCAATTAGGTTCAGGTACCTAATCATCAAAAGTAATATTAAGATGAAGTATAACCTCTTCACACCCTTGAACATTTTAAGTAGCTATTTTACTACTTGGTTGGGACTATCACATGGGACAATTGGTAGTCACTTGTCATATTGATCGATCATCTTTTTTTTTTTTGTGTTTCAATTCCCATCTTGTTATAAGAGCTACTTTAAATACCAAACACATGGTAGGTATTTAAGTTCTGATCGATGTGAGTATTAGAATGATGTGAAAACAACATTTGAGAGGCTCCAACATTTTAACAAGGTGTTGAAAATTTCAGAGAGATGGAACTGCATAACCAAACCATTCATATTTTTAGTGTTAAGTGACGTGACAATTAGTCAAGTGGTGAACGCGCTGATTTGGTAATCCAGGTAGTGTAGGGATCCGTTGGTTCGAATCCCACGCAGTGGAGTAAATTTTTCCTCATTAATTTGAGTTTGTGACCACATAATAATAAGACTCTGAGGGTTAGGTAGTAGAAAATGCTTTGAGCATTAACCTCACCTGGTGGTTACCTTCCACTAAAGAGTATTATTATTTAATATTAACAGTATGACCTACTGGAGACCGCTTTACTAAAGATTTCCAGGGTTAGGGGGTTGATCCACCTACTCCCAGATGTCTGCTGTACTGAAAATTAAGTGAACTTTAAGTGATGAATTTAAATGACAAATAATAACTAACCCATTTCAACGCCCAGTGCTCTAAATGAGCCCAAACACAAGGGTATTAGAAGTAGAATTGTGAGTTAAACCCATCAGTAGGTGCTTGTGAGATCCCTGAAGGCTGTATTAGTGCTATCTATGACCGGCCCAAAGCAGGCTGAGTGATGTTAAGATTAATTTGGTTTGATGGTTGAGTTTGCACGGGGAGTAAACATCTCGTCAGCAGTAACTCCATGTTAAAGACATATTGAGTTTAAAAAAAAAAACTATGCTGAAAATTTTAAACAAAAGTATGAAATACTTTGTCTTTGAATCGCCATGGACACCTACTATAGCTGGTCTGGTCTGAATAACTCGCGAATGTAGGAGTCATTTTAGTAGATAAATTAATAAAATTATAATTTACAATAAAATGAATACATAACATGCCGGTAATATTGGTGTCAATTTAAGTAAATGTTAAATACAGGTTGAATATGTACATACTTTTAACTAACAAAAGGTCTCAATGGTTTTATTATGGATGTGATTTGGTATTTCCTTGAACTGAATCGATCTTATGTGTAAGTACTATTAGAAGCGTGTAAGTTTTGAATTTCACAAGCATCAGGGGCCGAGAGATTTTCATTCATATTGAATATTTTATCACGTCTTGATTGATCGAGTAATTCAATCAATATTTGATTGATTGCTTGTCTGATCAGGGACAATAATATCCAGGAGCTCTTTCTTGTACAATATTCTAAACTCCCCCACCAGTTATCGTATTTGTGTTAATCACAATCGTGATATCACAACTACTCCAACTCGCTTTACTAAATATTTGCTTAACTTGGGACTTGAACCACCGACCTCCGATTACAAGTCTGCCGCCTTATCGATCAAGCTAAACTCCCCACATACTAATTCTATCAATTGTGCGAAGAGTATGAAAATTAGTATGTTAGATTAATTTTACGTTTTTTGAAACTCAGAATTGACTTAAAATATTTATTTTATTTGCTTAAAAATGGCGGAATATGGAAGAAATTTGCAGTCAGATCGCGATAGAAGAGAAAAATATTCGTTTTTTTCACTTTATTTTGTTTTTTTTTTCTCGATTTTTTTATTCCCATTTTTAAATAGTTTAATATTCATATAAAAAAATACGCTTTTACTTTAACATGGTCCACGTATTTTGTATGAATCAGAACCAAACTTAAAAGGAATCACAACATACGAGTGTGAAAAAAAATTCCCATCCCTCCGTCCCTTGAGTTCTCTTATATGCAGTTTCTGTAGGTACCACTGGTACTAATGATACTAGAAATGCAATGCATGTACTACAGAGTTAATTATTGCAAAAAATAAACAAATAAAATCATTCAATACCTCCTGGGCAGGCAAGTATTTATGTGAAAATAATGCAACTAATAAAGAGACTGAAAATAAAGAGGCTTAATTAAAACTCCTCTTAAATGCGGTTCCCAACCAATAGTTGAACCCTCGCTCTCTAGACTAGGGGGCGGGGTTGGGTGACATCGTGAGAGCGTAATTACCTGAAGACTCTGAGGATAAAGTAGAGTCCTAGCTTCTGGTACCTTCACTAGGACGAGTCAATGAGTCAGCAGACATGCGGAACCTCTCTAGCCAAAGTGAATGTGTCATGTCCTTCTAGACACCTACTAGAGTACCTGTTAGGTGAGCAGAGGTTTCCGTGGGTTCGATTCCTGTTCAGGGGAAAAATATTATACTTTTTATATTAAAATGATAGCAATACAACACATACCTACATATGTATATTAATTGATGTATGATTTGTATAAATTCTACTTTAAATGTAGCAATATAGCATTTTCAAATCAAATTAGGTAGTATAATTTAATATACCAACAAGTACATAATTATGTATACATTATATTATGTAATGAACAATGCCTCAAAGCCGAACTTAGTCAAACGCAAGTACCACATAATATGAAACCGCACAAAGCGACCTAAATAGTCTTGCTGTCTCAAAAAAAAAAGAAATTTGAAATTTTATTGTGTCCACTGCCCGTACTCTAATGGGCATTATTTACCTCTATTCGGACAAACAAAGTATCACAACATTTCTTGTGGTCGGATGGTTTGTGGAACACAAAAACAGAAGGATTAAAAAAATAGACTTCATGTTTGAGGGCACCAAAATTTTGAAAAGGTATGAATGGAAAAGCGGTAAGAATGACACAAAAAGGTACAAAGGCAGAGAACGAAGGTTGAAGCAGCTATTAGTCCATAATAAATCAAATACAGATATTTCGATTCTCTTCTGTCCCAACATTCCTGTAGTCAGTGGTGAGAAATACGGGCAACTATGGTATAATATGTATTGAATGTAATTATTAAATTAGATAGTTCGATATATTTATTATTATTAACATTCTCAAAATAATTATATTTTGTAAATTTAACCCTAGCACTCCCAAGGGGGGGCACAAAGTACCCACACCTAGAAAAAATGCTCGTAACTTTGATAATACAATACCAATTTGTCTGAAATTTCATGTAATTGTCAGAAATATTGTTTTTCATATTCTAGTGTAGTTTTTTTTTTCAAACGACAACGTGATTTTTTTCAATGTTTGTCAGAATTGTCCGACCAAATCGCTCCGGCCGGGATTCGAACCCGCAATTCCGCTCCGGCCGGGATTCGAACCCGCAACCTACGAGTCAGTAGTCAAGCATGCTAACCACTAGACCACGGAGGTCGGCTCAAACAATTTACTTACTACAGAGAAATTTACTCAAAGTTTAGAAATAAGTAAATAAGAAGTGTAAAAACCTGATTTCATTTGTTCAGAATTGATAAATTAGGAAAAGCCGTTAAATTGGCCTCAAATTAAGAAATTAGTAAAAGAGAAGTGTAAAAACCTGATTTTATTTTTTCATTATTCATAAATAAAGAGAAACAATTGAAACTTTTAAATAAATCAAGATTTTTCTTTATTTTTCTATGTGGGTACTTTGTGCCCCCCCCTTGGGAGTATCTGTTACCTAACAAAGCTTGGGAGTGCTAGGGTTAATACAGTCAAACCTGGATATAAGAGAACTAAACAAAAGAAACCTGGATATAGGTACCTAAGGGAACAAATTCCAGGTCCAATTCACATCTCTATAAGGGAAAATAACCTCTCATAAGAGAAATCTGGATATAAGAGAAGAAATCCGGTCCCTTGAGTTCTATTAAATCCGAATTTATATTAAATTTGACTGTAACACCATAAGCATAAATAATGTATTTTTTCTCAAAAAAAAGTCCTAGTTCTATCAATTGAAATTTTGCAGTGAATTACTGGGAAGTACACTGGTCCTAGTGCTTATATTTCCAAGGAAAGATCATTTCCAGACAATTAGATAAAAATCACATTTTTGGAGTCTGAAACCTAATAAGTCCGAAATATTATCAGCGCATTTAAAAAAAAAGTGAACGAAACCAATGCCTACTATCTATAACTTACATAACAGGTAATTGAAAATAAAAATAAAAAATAGGTAGGTGCATAGGTGCATACACCAGGAATGTTATCTCAATCTACTCTCACCGAAGAGGTGATCAGTGCAGGGAACCATCACATGAAAGGAACAAACATGTTAAAAAGTAACCCCTTAAAAACAAGTATGAACAGATCACCTAAGTCCCAAATTCCAAGCCCAGGTCCTAACGTATGGCGCCAGGGATATTAATTTGGACCGGCTCATGCAACCCCCCAGCCAGCACGTCCGATAATGCCCCAAAACTCAAAGGGACCATCGGGGTGTTGGATCCCTTCACTCCGACCGGCGCTCAGGGTGGCCAAATTAACACCCTTCATCCCTGGTCCATTATTAGGAGCCCAGGATTCGATTCTTCCTTAGCATAGCTCCAGAATAATTAGCTCCGATCTGTACTGTGAGATTCTGTGGGACTCCAAAACCATGTTGATTTTTTGTGTAATGAAGATTAATGCAAATCTAGAAGATCCTGCCAAGTCAAATTCATCCCTGGTCCATTATTAGGAGCGCAGGATTCGATTCTTCCTTAGGATAGCTCCAGAATAATTAGCTCCTATCTGTACTGTGAGATTCTGTGGGACTCCAAAACCATGTTGGTATTTTGTGTAATGAAGATTAATGCAAATCTAGAAGATCCTGGTAAATCAAATTATTATCTAATTTTACAGGAGATCCAAAAGTGGGCTCTTTTAAAAAGTATAGTCTTTTGTAAGGTAGGTATTTACGAAGCATGTGTGGCACAATGTTGGTTGATTTTAATAAACAGTGGGTAAACTTAAAACTTGAGATACATAGATGAAAGTCAACGGACTTCAGTAGCTCAACCGATAAGGTGGCAGACTCGAAATCTGGAGGTCATTGGTTCGAGTCTCAAGTTTGACAAAAATTTACCAAGTCTAGTTTGAGTAAATATGATATAGGTACTGATTGTGATTAGATAGCACAATAGTATTGATAACAGTTGAAAGTACACACACACACACAAAATATACAAAAGTGGTTCAACGTTTTGGGGCACCCTTTAACACGTTCGTTACCGAACGGCCTATGTGGATGTTTTTGTGTTTTTCTGTGGGACCAAAACACACATGTGGCCGTTATCAAAATTTTAACGAGGGACCGGACATCCATATATGGCCTTTTTGAGGTAGGTTGTTAGTACTAGAACAGATATAGGATCGATTCTTGTACAAATACGATGCCAAATATGCAAAAAAAATCATTTTGGTACCCAGGATGCAACAGCGACTTTACCGCCTGGTCCCTACGTAAAACTTGAAAAAATTGGCTTGGTAACGAACGTGTTAATGCATATTAAATTATGATGTTATTCACTGACCTCGAATCTTTTCGTATTCGTGTGGTCCAGGAAGGAAAGATATTAGGAGACGGCTCAGAATTAATGAACCACTAAGGTACATAATAATATAATATCTACCAGTCTAGCGTTTCATACACAAGATCCCGTTTAATCACCGAGGTTAAGCTACGCCATGAGTGGATTATTATTATTTATTTTTTTCAATACTTGACAATACTTTTGTTTATTATTACAAGTAAAATACCTCATCCATATTGATACTTGATGGCAAAGAGCAAAATATGCTCCCTGCATTACCCATTTTTTTAGCGTTAGATAAACCAATTTCCGTTTAGGCCCTTGGGTTAAGCAACGCTGTGAATACTTCTTTGAAACACCAAGGATTGTTTTATTCTGGAAGTTGGAACCTATTTAGTACTTTCTTATAGTGAGAGGATCGTCTTCGAACTGGCTGACGAAGTTTGCTAGACTCACTGTGATGAAATTATTGTACCTCAGATGGATTATAAAAAAGAAAAGAAGAATAATGAGTGTGACCCAAAACATTTTCCCATCGGCCGCACCTGGTGTTGACCAACCACCACCAAAACAACAAGGGAAACCCCATAAGGCGGGACGCCTGTAATCAATTACCATCAACTGTAATCAATATTCTTTAGCACAAATTTTGTCGTCTCTGAGGTTCGAACTCGGGATCTCTGACACACATAATAAGTGAGGATTTTCTTCGTTCGTTTCTTTAATTCTTTTTTTCTGACTGGTCAATTGGTCATTCATAACTCTACCTATGTCAAGACCATTTGTCAAATAAAATAAAAAATAAAATAAGGATCTTAGCACTGAGGTAATATAGATCTGGTTTTTAGTTACCAAGGCAGACTGCTGGTCTACTTCACTCCTCTTGTGTTAGTGCTAATAACTCTCTATTCCACAGAGGGTAGACTGCTGGTCTACTTCACTCCTCTTGTGTTAGTGCTAATAACTCTCTATTCCACAGAGGGTAGACTGCTGGTCTACTTCACTCCTCTTGTGTTAGTGCTAATAACTCTCTATTCCACAGAGCCTGCTGTCTGACCCGAGGTTGAAACCCCTCGTGTGTACCCGTGATACGCCTCATCACTCAAGTCTTGTAGCAAAATATCAAAAATATGTCACAATCGTCACCCATGCTTAAAATCTGAGTCCCTAGCATGTGATTCACAACCGGGTCTGAACCCTGGATCATATTTACAATCCACCAGATGGTACCTTGAGCACGTGGCCCTACAAGCCCCCCCTTGCTCCTTATCTCAGTCCTAACAATCAGTTCTTCACATAGAGGGACCTCTGGTGTTCAGGTTTGACATACAAAATCAATTTAGGTCCTTACCAGAAGTATTCAGCTGATTTTTTATACAGGGTGTCCCCTGGTCCTCATATTTGACGTACAAGGAGGGTGTTCTAGAATACGTTAACAATTTATATTGGAGTGACAGAAAGTTGTCAAGATGATAGAGATGACACAAGAAGACTACCATTCAAATTAGGTTTTAGTCCTGTATTGTTCAGACGCAGGTTTTGGATTCGGTGGAAATTATCTTTAAGCAGAAAAAATACCACAGAACAAAAATTGAAAAGGTCAATATCTCAATATTTTTTTGTTTTTGTTTTATAAGAAGTAAACTAGTTGATCAAACTGATCAGAGCTCACCTCAGAGTTCACATAAGGGAAGAACTCTCTAGGTATTTATCAGATTTCAAATAATTAAGTGCAAAAGCGCCCAAACCGGGCTTTTTTACGTAAAATTTGATCAATTTATCAGCCCAGCTTGATGTTGAGATGATATCATCAAAAAATAATACAGAAAATTCCGAGAAGTTATGTATAAAACGTGCTCTGAAAATTTCAGCTCGATTGGACAAAAATTACAACTTTTATCGCATGACATTCATACAACCACACACAGACATACTCGTAGATGGATAGGGACAAATGTCGCTCTAGTTAAAACATACTCACTTCGTTACTCTTTGTTCGTAATTCGAGAAGAAGAAGAAACTTGGGGACCTTAAACAGATACAATACTATTTTTTCAGGCCTAATTGCCAATGAAGAATAACACATATCGTTGGGGCCTGTAACAACGTTAATGATGGAAATGGGTCCAGTCGTAATAAGTGGAAGTAGGATTGCCCAGAAGTCAGAAAAAACAACCTCAACTATAAAGAAGTGGTTGATCATTGCCAACCCCGAGTATGTTTTACACCAGGCAAAGTGAAAAAAAAGAATAAGCAATACCTACCGTGGCCATTATGCTAATTATGAAATATCTTCCAAGTTTGCCGTTGACATAACCAAAATGAAATGCTCATGAAAGACAAGATAAGACCGAAGGAAAAGAGTTCCCTACTCATTTCAAAGAATTCCAACAAAAAAGGCAGAAACCCACGGTTCCATACTTGGCCCAGGTAAAGGGTCACTATCCAAAGCCTGAGAAATTACCGATAATAAGATGAATAGCAAGAACTTGGTAAAAAAAAACAATTGCTAACGGAAATTCAGGTATGAATGATTCATACGCAGTACTCAGAGCGAATGAATCAGATGTTATGAATGAGGGAAAAGGGTGCATGGATTCTGCTTGAGCGTTTGACCTGAATATACCCGAGTATGACTTCTATTGAGAAATTCAGAATGAAATCAACAATTATGAAAGAGTATTTCTTGAAATTACATTATGTCGTAAAAAAATCCATTGTTTTCATATCTGAGGGCCTTCTTTTTGGCATGGGATCTTTTGCTTTCCAATTCTGCGAAGACATTAGGAATAATTTGCCGTCGAGCGTGGGATAGTCGCTGGGTTTATGTAGCTACCTACCTGTTCTTGTCACGACACGACTGGTTGTTGATGCTGAGATGTGATGGATAGATAAAGATGGTATAATAACAATTATTTGTCAATTGGACAGCAACGAATACCTATTTGCACCTGCAATAAACCTGCATGTTAGTCAGGTGTTTTTTGCGAATTTCGCCGATGTTATCAGAACCAATTTTTCAACGACTTTTTGCGGCTGCTTTTCTATAATTGGCGTGAAAAATTATCAATAATATAAGAGAAAAAAATTGTGTCTCTTTTTTCACCTGATTGATGAACATCTGATTTCATAGTACATATCTCCACTTTTCATATTTCTAAAAATCATCCAAAGCGCCACAGCGTCCCTCAGGCTGAGCACCCCATTATTTTTCGCTTCACCTCAAAATTGGGAATAAAAATAATCGTTCAACACAAAACAAAGTTAATATTATTGTTATCCAATAAATAAAATGAAGCCATCATACGCTAATGATAGGCCTTCAAAACTGAGAAGTGAGAAAATAGTGTGAAAAAAAGACCCACCAAAGCCGTAGAGTGATAAACATTAATAAATAACGAAAAATTCGATGGGTGGCCTAAAACATTAGCGTAACTACTATTTGGTGATGTTTTGAAGAACCTTTGTCGGCATTTTGAGAAACTTAGGCACCGCAGTTAGGCTATGTCTTGAACAATTCCAATAAAGGTGCGAGAATTTTAAAGGAAGTTTGTGTTCTTAATATTATTTGATATCAAAACTCAAGTGAAAAAACAATAAAAGTGCGAATTTTTAAGTTTAATTATTACAGCAAAACAACACAACAAAATAAAAACATTAAATCTCGAGAATTGGTTAGTTGGGGATGACAAGTATGAGAACAGAGCATTGATTTTTGATGAATTAGAAGTAGGTAGGTACCTATATGTGTAGGTATTTTCAAGAGTTACTCGTGTTAGTAACTATATTACCCTAAGTATAAAATATATACTTAGGTATTAGCAAATACCTGATGGATATTTTCATTAAGAGATACAAGGTTTTGTATGTATTTTAATTTACTACATACGAGGTTTGGCTATTAAGTTCGTAGACGCGAGCCGCTACGCAAAAGCTGTCCATGCTAGGAAGATATGATGAACATGTTTAGAAAGCTTGAAGTCTTGTATTTCGATTGATAGCTGTCACATGCCTGTACTGTAATTAGTTCTGTTGTGATAGCCCGACGCGCAAGACACTTTTTTTAATTTTGCTGGAATTATGATTGATACAAACGTTGAGCAACGAGTGATTATTGAATTTTACGTAAAACTTGCTGGTAAAACTTTTTCTTTGTTAAAGACAGTGTACCAGGAGTCATGTTTGAAAAGAACAACGCTTTATAAGTGGTTTAAACGGTTTCAAGGTGGTCAGGAAGCTGTTGAGGACGATCCACGTCCTGGTCGCCCCCAAACCTCAAAAACTGAGGAAAACATTGAAAAATTGGTGTTATGATTTGTTCTGACCGTAGATTAACTCTAGGACTAATGGCTGATACACTTAAAATTAGTAGATAATGTGTGAGACAAATTTTAAATGACGTTAAGAAAAAACCGGCAAAAGTCTTGAAAGGCCTCACACAAAATGACCTCCACCACTGTTTCGATCAATGGAAAATTCGCTTGGAACGTTGTAGGGATAGAGGAGGGGAGTACATTGAAGGGGATAACTACTAAAGTTGGGTAAGTTAAACACACATCGTTTTATGGAATGCGTCTACGAACTTAATAGCCAAACCTCGTACATACATAATTATAATATATCCGATATATCGTCATTCGTATAGATATGAAATACTTCAGAGAATTTAAGATTTGTTCAAATTAGGTAGCGCCAGCGATTTACCTAAGAGTGTCAGAATAAAGCCGCAATTAACCTTAGCGTGTAAATGACCATGCAGCAAAAAAAAAACACTGCCAATTATGGACACAATACTTCCTCGTGATTGCTTCACATTGTAAACACGTGCCAATTTTGAGATTTTTTTAGAAAATTACTTGTATCTCCAAAACGGCTCAACCGATTTTCTACAAATTTAATTTATATGGTAGAATATCGTTTTTTCTACAATCTGAATTCCACAAAAAATTCTGTATCGGCAAGTCGTGGTCCTTATTTTTTTACTTTTTTGCCCAAAATTTCGGATTTTCTTAAATATCAGAGTCAAATTATAATTAATTTAAAAATAAATATAAATTACCTATGTAAAACAATAATATGCATACTCTCACAAAATTTCATCGAAATCGGGTGTACCGTTCACGAGATATAAGCGTTTAAGTAAAAAGTTAGTGGTCAGGCGCATGGTCTCTTTCACCCAGAACCGCTGATATGAATTCGATGAATTTAAAATGGGACCATCTACAGAATGTCTCCTAGATGTGTGCAAAATTTCATCAAAATCGGTCGAGTAGTTTCCGAGATTTGCGCGTTACAAGGAATCGTTTTAACAGACCGACAGACAGACAGACAGACAGACAGACAGACCGACAGACCGACAGACGGACACAAAACCAAATTTACTCAGTAGGTTATGAAACGTCCAGAAATATGAAAAAAATTGAAATCGGAGCAAAAAAATATTTTTTTTTACAAAAACGAACACAATACTTCCGATTTCTAATATTAGAAATTTGTCGGAAGTAAAACTGTGGGTGTCTGAATAAGGCCGCAATTAACCTGAGAGGGTCAGAATCAAGCTGTGATTACACTGTGGGTGTTAGAATAAGCCCGCAATTAAGCTGATACTGTCAGAATAAAGCTGTGATTACACTGTGGGTGTCACAATAAGCCCGCAATTAAGATAAGAGTGTCAAAATAAAGCTGTGGGTCAGAATAAAGCTGTAATTACACTGTGGATGTCAGAATAAGGCCGCAATTAGGATAAGATTGTCAAAACAAAGCAGTGATTACACTGTGGGAAGGTTGATTAAGTAGCTGGGTTTTGGTTTTTAGTCCAAGAAATGGTGGGTAAAACCCCATCGGGATAAGACCATGTAGCAGAAAGCGAGGTTTAAAAATCAAAAATTGCGTGACCCTTACCGCTCGACAATTTTTTAAATTTCCTTGATTCGACGCTTTTTGTCGACATTTATCATATTCACGGAAAAAATTCTAACCAACTAACGTTAAATTCTATATAGCACGCTCGTTTTGTTTTTCTTGGCGTTGCAAAACTAGCGTTTTGCTTGATTCTTGTATGTAGTCAGCAATACCCTTATACGGTGAAATACACAGTAACCCAAGTAGAGTACAATAATGAGAAATAATGGCCGTAGGTACACTGCATGTCATAAAACCTCATAGTACCTCAAAGTCTGTCAATGATCACCATTTTAGTTTTCGAATAGGCACAATAAAATTGGACCACTATATTCATTCATTGGAAGGGTCACCAAATCCCTGAATGGGACAGACCGGCGCCAGTCTTAATTTCCTTCTAACTGTGTGAAAATCTAAAATCGGCACAATAAACACCGAAATTGACTCAAAGAACACCTTGATATGTAATATCACCGAATTAAAACCGAGATACATCGTCCCAAAACTACCAAAGGCATAAAGGCCATAAAATTTAGAATGATTTTAAAGACTTCTTTGAATGAATTGGAAGAAGGAAAAAGCCATTAAGGAGAGTAGACTCTTAGGTGGGATTTTTTGGAGCACTCAACCTTTGCTTACCCATTGTGGGAGTCTTTTGAGGGAGCTTAGGTCAAATGGGATTTGAAATTGGAAATGATTCTTTCATTTTTAGATAGGTAACTACAAAAATTAAAGTTTATTGGGAATGGGCTAAATTATAAATTAGGATAACAACAAAGGGCCGGGGCAATTATACGCCAACGACTTTGGCAGTCCAGCGTGGAAATGCCTCGAGCCTAGTAGGCACCATGTGTCGGGAGAAGAACGATGACATGTTTGTTGTATGAAGATACAGATAAATAAATCAACCTAAATAGATATGTTTCTCTACCAGTTTTACACCCATCTTGAAAATGGTCTGTCCTCGAGTGACCTGGACATCGCAGTCTGTCCTGGACTAACGGTTGATGACCTGAGTGTCCACTCTTTCCTCCCGGCTGTCCTGAGGTTACGTTTCCACTTCTCTGAAAGGTCATCGGATACCTGGGTCCCACCTACCTCACATTGACATAACATAATAAATGATTTAGCATAAATATAACACACGCAACGACGGTGTGTTCTGCCTTGTGAAATTCAATGTTCCCACACCCATTAGAGATTTAATACGGAAAGAAAACGATAGACTCCTAATCAACTCACCTCTCCTGAGTTATATTGACCCAAGTTTTACAAGCTCTTCTTAATGGATTTCAGGCAAATTTTCAGCACTATGAGATGTTGGCGAGACACCAGAGAACACGCAACGGAGTAGTTTTATGACCAATATGATCATCACGGAAGAATGCTATTTGAAATGTCAAGTTTTGATCACTTCTGACACAGGACTGGGCTTCTATTATTCATTATTTTTTATCTAGTCATTTTTTGCTTGACGTCTCTTCAACATCAAGGTCATTCAAGACGGGGGGGAGGGGGGGGGGTTTATCCTCCATTCGCTGGAAACTTTCAAACTAGCTATGCACATCAACCTCACCCACCCTGGGTTGGACCGGCAAGAGTCAGTATCAAAAGGATTCGAATTTGTATTAATTTACAAACGCCTATGAGAAAAGGTATAGAATCTGTAAGGTATAAAAAGTAAGGTATAGAAAGAATTGTTTTAATTTTGTTTTTTTTTTCTTCTTCCTCTTCTTCTTTCTATGCTTTGATGCCAGGATTCTCAATTACAAGAGCTCTTCCACCCAACCTTGCTGGTTTTACCCATACCGATTTCACTCCTATACATATTTTGTTTCATTCAGTATAAAGTCATTAGTAATGAAGCGAAATACTAGATAGTTAAAATTTTATTCATCAACATCATAATCATCCTCACTCACTTACTCACTTGTGCCTGGAATTCAGTACTGGATAACGGTCTCCCGTACAATCATGCAATCTCGCTTCTATTTCATGTTTTGCTTATCCCAATTCTTAGTGCGAAATTAACAGACAAAATCAAGATCTAAAGGAACGACAGCATTTGTTTTTCTCATCTAAGGGCGGAATTAATAGACGTTTTTGTAATACCTCTGTGGCGCTAAGTCACGTATTGCGTACTGTGTAAGATAGGGAAAACCGAAGCTTAGCAGTGACTTGTGGTATAGAATTTGTCTATTAATTTCGCCCTGAGACAGTAAGGAAAATCTACATCTCCACAGAGGTTTTTACAAAAATGTTTATTAATTCCGCCTTTAGACTTCCATTCCTCTGGTGGTACTTCAGAAGAATGGTCTAGAACATGGCCTGGTAATAGAATATACCCACCTTTTTTATACTGCCGTGGTGAGACTTTTACAAAGTGCTTTACTCCAGGTCTTATGTTGTTTTTAATATAAGTGTTTGCCAGCCTTTTTTATTATACAGCCATGAAATAGCAGCTACTGTGGACGCATGTGGTCTTTATTGTAGCTTTCCCATTCCATAGCATCCATCCTCTGATATGCGAGAAGTAACCCAGCACTTCCCATTTAGGTGCTGGGTTCCCAAACAACTGTAACCAAATTCTGAGAACAAATTTCTGTCGCCTCTAGGATTTGAAAACGGGACCTTCCGCATGTCAATCGAGTAATTTAGCGGGTTAAGCCGTCAGGAATGGTGCCGAAGAAGGGCGAAACACCATACACCCGCATACGCTTCACACAACATCTGTGAAGACCATCAATAAGATTTTCCTCATAAAAAAGTAAAAGAAGTGTTGATGCAGCACTTAAATGTGACGTCATTCGAC
The DNA here is from genome assembly GCA_024516035.1 of Bactericera cockerelli. Lineage (NCBI taxonomy): Eukaryota > Metazoa > Arthropoda > Insecta > Hemiptera > Triozidae > Bactericera > Bactericera cockerelli. The sequence goes on from CM044956.1 coordinate 40,109,775, forward strand.
TGTTGTGAAGAAGAGTGCCTCTATCCCCTACTGCGGCAATTTCGTCTTTAATGTTAGATCTAGCCCCGTTGCGAATTACGGGCAAACAGTTAGTATCTTACAAAGCTTGATGAAGGTTGTTTTACCAATTCTTAGTCTGGTTGGAGTTCCACACGTAAAGCCCCATTTAACATACCGAGCTCTATTAGATCTATTGTGGCCACATTATCAACTAATTTATAGTAATTATTTTATTTCAAGGGAACATTGTGCAATTCTATTAAATTTGTTTTGCTTTTTAATGGAACACAATTTTTATAAGCTCTCCCTGTGTGGAGAAATATGGAAGCACCTTTTCTTTCAGACAAAGAATCAATGGATGGATATCGATTTTACAAAGAATCAATGGACGGGTTCGGATTTTACAAGTCATTTACAAAGAAAACATTAGGTAAGTAATGAAGATGGAATAGGGAAAGAGGAATCATAAAAGAGGAAACTACCGACCTCAGGAGCTCGCTTGAGCGGACTCGTAATCTAGAGGTCTCTGGTTCGTGACTCCCAAGCATGGATAGTTTTAGCAAAGACGTGTGGTTATCTTTTTTTATCTATTTAAACTGAAAATAGAAGTAGGTATAATTAGGATAAGGAAGTTGATGTGTATGCTAAAGTTCAAAATTCAGAGCAAGAGAATGAATGCAAAACCTATTTATTATAATTTTTTATAAAAAAATAAACCTATTTATAATAAATTCCCTGCCCGAGCGAGTTAGCACACTAGACTTGCAGGCACGGTAACTTGGGTAGGTAACTTTTAACTAGGTAACTTTTTCTGCTCTGTACTTGGATGTCCGGGGTCCACTCTTACCTCGTGAGGAAAAATGAGTACCTGAGCAGCGACCAGCGGCGGAATTACAGGCAAAAATAAGATATTAGGAACGGAAAAGTCCTGTAACTCTGCGCTACCCATTAAAATTGTGATTAATATTATTATCATCGTAGGGAATATATTTATTTCAATTCAATTGAATATACAGTACAAACATGGTTACTTGTAGGAGAGTTAATTGTGATTTGATAACACAAAGTAACACATTTTGTATTTATTTAAAAGAAATTAAAAAAAAAAAATACTGCCGAAATTCTTAATCTTTGAACAGATTATTGTGTTTTATAAAGATTCCTGGTCTATTCTAGAGGATAAAATAAAGTTAATGGGAAATTGAAAAAATCCTTGAAACATTTCAGCTCAAAATTTAGAATGAAACTAAATTCTAAATTATTTGTCACTGAAATCTAGTGGATGCGCTGAAGTTGCAAAAATTAGAGGAGATGTCAAATGCACATAATGAGAAATATGTACACAGAACATAACTTTTATGTACTTGGAGATACAGTCATAGTGTAAGTGCATTTTGAAATTAAAAAAATTAATAATAAATTTGGAATGAACCTAATGCTATATTTATATTAAGACGTTAATAACTTAGACATGAACAAAGGTTCAGCATAATATTGTTGAAATGTCCAACACCAAATGTGACAAACGCCATATCAATACGCACAAAAAGTACTAGATTAACGACTTAGGTCATAGAGAAGAGATTGGCAAAGCAGTTAAATCATAGAGTAAGCTCTACGTTCTAAATCTAGAGAAGGCTTCGAAACTTATTCTCTATCCGAAGTTCAACATGGCAACGAAACACATTAAATCTTGGACTAAGAACAATGAGCTAGAGTTGCATTTCTTGATTCTAATGGCTCTCTTCCACGATTGAAATCATTTCAAGCAAGGATCTAAATTGAACTTTAGTAAATAATGGCACGTTAGACATTAGTCGTATCAGAATCATAAAAGCTCTCATGAGTTCGTAAAACCCCCCTCATAGAACGACTCACATTTGTATTCACAAGCCATGCCAGACGTATTATTAAATATAAAAATCTCTGTAGACATTGAGATGAACTAATAAATAGTGTTCTTTCCGAATTAAAATACTCTGGAGAAACAATAATAAAGTGACGTCACACGATTGAGCAGAAAAAATGCATTAGAGAATATCGAGACCATAAAGAAGTAAAAGAATATTTTATTGCACCAAGCATAATAAAATCGGTAGATCACCCAATGGTATCCAGACGAGAAGTAAAAGTGAATCCTGCGAGGAGGATCGAACCCCCTCCGAGCAAGTCTTGGCACCTCCTCTCGAAAAGTAAAGAAATCCTCCCACAGAAAGAAAGAGACAACAGAAAACAATTTGGTAAACTGTGTAATGGGATAGGAAATGTTCAGTACATTGAATGGTTTGTTGTGTCCTCATTTCTGACCACCGTACACTTTTCGCCGATTTTCGACCAGTTTTTTTTTACAGTTAATTATTTTTTTTGCAAATTCAGTTTGTTGTTTTTGTTTTTTCGACTTTTTTAATTCCATCTTTTTGACTTTATCGTTTATGAAGTGTTCGGTTCGTTTTAATTTTTTCAATTTGTTCGTGTTTATTTTTGAAAGTTTTAATTATTTTTTTAATTTATTAAAATTTGGCTACCCTTGCCCAAGGGTAGTTTCGTAAATGTACAGGAGGTCATGCAGTCTTCTGCGCCTCTGGTGCTCATAGCGTTGCTTACGACCCTGGTCACTCTGGCTAGCAAGGAGGTACAAAGCAAAATCAAGCCCGGCCGTGGGAGAGGCAGTAATTGGTGGTAAGTTAGTTTTGTGATTTTATATTTTTTAATTTCTTTATTAAAAATAATCTTAAAACATACATTATTTCTTTATACGCATACGCTCAATAGACTTACCTATAAGACAATTAAAATAAAAGCATGCCAATTGAAGATCGTGTTATGTACGAAGCAAGTTTTTCGAGATGCATGCTACTTTTAGAAAATAACCAAAATAGTTGCAGTTGTAAATATTGTTCGTATGAATAATTATACCTTTTATAAATGTAATTTTTTACCGTTATAATAGCACTGTAGTTTCTGGGAGGCGTTCTCCCGCGAAACGACCGTTTCACTTGATAATTATTACCCTTCACTGATGATTAAGGGCAGAATTTATTAGAATCACCTTAAAGTTAGACAGTCGCGTCGCCATCGGTTGTCTCAGAATGGAAAATAAATCTAGTTTCATTTGTATTTTCTTTGATGTTCATTAGTAAATCGACCTGAAACCTGGAGGTTGGTGGTTCGAGTCCCAAGCAACGGGAATTATTAGGTTTGATATGATGTTCTATATTTAAAATCATAAATCCTTTCTATTTTATTTAAAGTTACAAATCATTTGTGCACATAATTCAAGGAACCAATAGTTTAAAGAAACATAAAATTCGCACAAATGTAAGTGACAGTAAGCAAAGATAATAGTCAAGTAAGTCCTTAACTTTTCGAAAGAGCACGGTTATTTTTTAAGTATGTTTTTAATATTTTACTTATGCAATACATTAGGTGTACAGTTTGTACAGTAGGTTTCGGAGAATTGTAGAGAAGGCCATGCCTCAGGTTTATGGTAGGGTTAGGAACACTATAGTAAGGGCCTCAAATCGGTAAACGATTTCTGAAATTTCTGAGTGAGGTAAACCTTTGAACAAAGGTTTGGGCCTCAATTAAGGTGCATGCATCGGAATCAATGGATTTGAATAGAAGAAACTTCCATTTTTTTTCTGATCAAAAACGGCTTTGGTCCTCGTTCTAATTTCGTCCATTGTAGGCTTTTAAACGTAAGATTCACATTTGAATGGCCATATGTGTATTAACACTCTGTGTGTTAATACTATCTGACCACGAGATCATAACAATTTCAATGTTACCAGATAGGTACTCAAAACACATTTTTTGGTGAGCGGGTTAAATTCCCATGATCACAATTGGGCATCTCTACTCAAACGTCCCGTTACATCAACTGTTGTGTCTACTCTGGTCACATCGTCACCAGACGGAAGCACCCATAGCAGACGAAGCTAGGGCGATGTTTTGGAAATCAACATAAATCTCAGAGACACAAATGAGCGTCTCTCACTAATGCATCCAATTTATCTAATTTACACTGAGAACCATAATGTTCCCTAAGTGAATTCGAACATCAATTCTCCACCGATTGTTCTAACACGGGTATTTTAACATAAATTAAGAACCATCTACTTTCAGTCTAGCCGGGTGATACCCTCGTGTTGGGGCACTTTAAGAGTCTAGGGAGCCAAATTGGTCCAGCGCTATCTCAAATGGACGAATACTATTCTTGCAGCACGTGTGGAATGATTGATTTTGCCAATTAAAGTAAGAAAATCATTTGCAAATTCTCGTCATTGTGTTTTATATACACACAAAACTGGGCAACAGAACATTCGAGACAGTGGGTTCGAGACAGCCATCAAATAAAATTAAACTTATCTCAATCAACATCGGTTAAGGGAAGAATAGCTAGCATCTCAAGGGATCCAACCTGGGTTGTGCCAATTAAGTTCTCAAATTTTCCATAAACTCTTCCCAGAAAATGAGATTTCGTCCATGTTCAAGAATATTCATTGTTTGTTTTTAGAAAAGAAGTAGCTTCAATGTCCTTTGGTATTGATGACGCATTGTCTAAACCTCTATATAATTGCCAGCTCTACGCAACCTATACATACAATAACATTAGTAATAGATAAACATTAGCACAAACAATCCAATGAATGAATCACACTGACCTTTTCTGTGGAGAAGAGATTAAATTGAACAAAATTGATACAGAAGCACAGCTATTAGAAGATAAGATAATAATGATTACTTTAAAAAGGGTGTTGAAATTTGCAACTGATGTAAAAGTTATTGTCATTTATTTCAAAATTCACAACGTGAATCTGCTGGGGATTATTACGTAAGCTTTCGCAACCAACCAACACAAGACCATACAAAAACGTTGCAAAACCATAACCTACTGTTCATTTGCACCATTGAATATACAGTACAGAGTACACATCGGTTGAATTCACAAACAACTGATAATTTGCAACATTGTATAACACTTACTACAGAATCACAAGATGGTAGACCTGGCAAAACCCTACAAGACCCTCAGCATTCTACCTGCATGTCACTGCAACTCACATCACTCACGTGTCATCTGCACAAGATAGATTCCCATTTGGAAATGAATTATAACAGCTTCAGCCATTCCGACATCGTGTACCTCTGGTGTGATGATCAAGTACTTCTAGTGCGAGGATAATGTTGGTTTTGTTGTTCATGTAGCTAATGATTGTGGTGTTGATGAAAAAGAAAACTTGTCGCGATTACAATGGTGAAGAACCTTAATTGTGCGCTGATGAGTGTTGCTGCCGATAATGATGACTATAATGCAACTTCTGGCGTGACAGTGAAGTACTACTACTCGTGCGATGATGTGATCCCCGGATAAGAGAAGCCACAGATGTGTCATATCTCACAGCATCTCAAGATGTGTCTCTTGCAATGGCATCACGGCGTAATTAGTATGGATGAGATGTACTCCGCGTACCTTGGTCTAATGTATGCCCGGTTCGGTGTGCGGGGTTCATTCGTTCGAGTTCCCTTTCTGAATTGCGATGATCGAGGTCCATGCAGTTGAGCATGTTGAATTTCAGTGTACGGATTCCATTCAGATCAAGTTTTCTCTTTGATTTTTCCTTGGATTTCAACAGGACTCAGTCCAGTGTCAGTGATACCAGTTCTCAAGATTACTAAAGTTTAGAAAATTCCAGTAAGTCTACTACATGATAATGAAATATTGCTTCGAGCCCAAGGATTTGCCATAGCCGAAGCACCTTTCAAGGTGACAGAAAAAAACTCTTGTATTTCATTCATTCCGAAATGCATTAGCAGTATTTGTATAATAGTGTCCTAAAATTTTCTCACCTTTGTATCTCAGAAATTTCGTCTAGAGTTGTGTGAGAAGCTGGCTCTAATTCAGATTCATCGAAGAAATGCTGTTTCCCTAAAATCACATCATTTTATTTTGCATATTTCAAACTGTTAAATCCTGTGGTACTGAAGAGTCCGAGTCAGGACTTGACATACCTGACGAAGAAATTGCATTAAGCGTGAAGAATAGATAAATACTTAACGAATTGCTCGAGAACAATTTTTGAAATTATGCGCAGAAACTGCAAGAATGGAAACGTTAGAGATTGAGCAGTAAGAATTTGCAAATATTTTATAGATATTCGCTAATCCCTATTGTGATATTTCTTCTTAGGGATGTTAAAATTATATGAATGACATGATGTGATCTTTTCCCTCAACTATTTTTTAATTAAGAGATATTTTGTTTATAAATATAATAGGAGTACTTGTCTACTTTGAACCGTCTAAAAAATCCCTTCATTGCATAGATACAGTTATAGTTAATTGATCTGAAGGCCGGACACCTTAATAGTCCACAATTTGTTTCAATGGTACATATAGCGTCTTTGTCATAGGCTAATTCATTAACCTCTTACGAATATAATAAGCCTATTCTAAAAATTGTCTGCCTGAGTAAAGACCTTTTTCGATACTAGCCCATTTGGGACATTATTCCATTCTACTTCCATTTTGTTATTTTGCTCGCATTGGGCTCAAACACATTAAGAAAAACATTCTGGAGCTCCTTTCATGTCTTCGATGTTTTTTTTTTTGTAATGTAGAATGAAAATTTAATCCATCAAGAAACATCGATCTAGATGGTCCCTGGAAACAAAATGTCACCCTGTATAAGCTAGCGAAGAAACTCCTATGTACCAATGTGAACATGGCTATCAAATAGAACTCGGTATACAAGACCTATGTGAACATGGCCATTATAATTATATGGATAGTATAGCCATGTTAACAAAATAATATCTATCATAAATGGGATTGCAAGCACAGCCATCATGTGAAACTCATGCACGATAATTTATTGGTTTAGAAAAGTAGTCGATACATTTTCTAACATCGAATTGGACCACAGCAGTGGCCTGTGAATCGAGGATATCTACGATTATTTATGGTTCTTATTGGTAGGTAGGTATCTGACCGGATTAGAGAAGTATTAAATGCCAACCCACCTCATGGTAGACTGTTGGCAGGCAGGACTGATGTTCAACATAAGTTTCTTAGACAAGCTGCATTTTGTTCATAATAATATTCTTAATAGACCAAGTGTTTACTAAAATCCATAGAGCGGTACTAGAAATATCTTCCTTAGTACGATAGAGTTCAAATCTGCCTTCTGCAAAAAGGGGAACTTCACGATTCGCCCAAATTACCTGAGTAGACCTTTTCCATAGCATGATTCGGCCCCAAAAATAACACAAAAAAACACAACCCGATTCGGCCATAACCCGATTCGTCCCAAAACACACTATCAAGTTTTGATCCCACACAAAAAAACCCACTTTTATTCCAACAAAAAGTCCCACTTTCATTCCACCAAAAAATCCCTCTAAAATAGTATGGAAACATTGTTTTGAACCAGTAACAGTCATCTTTGTTATCACTGTGTGTTTGAGTGTTTGACAGTAGGATTAGGTAAAATACTTAGAAGGCCATGCCTCAAGAATATAGGAGGGTTAGGTAAAATACATAGAAGTCCATGCCTCAAGAATATAGTAGGGTTAGGTAAAATACATAGAAGGCCATGCCTCAAGAATATAGTAGGGTTAGGTAAAATACATAGAAGGCCATGCCTCAAGAATATAGTAGGGTTAGGTAAAATACATAGAAGGCCATGCCTCAAGAATATAGTAGGGTTAGGTAAAATGCATAGAAGGCCATGCCTCAAGAATATAGTAGGGTTAGGTAAAATACATAGAAGGCCATGCCTCAATAATATAGTAGGGTTAGGTAAAATACATAATTTAATGTTGAATAATAAAAAATCCCTCAATATGTACGGTACTTAGAATGTTGCACTGGGCCGAATCGTGTTGTTTATTTTTTGGTCAAGATAACGTTTTGGGACGAATCGTTCGATGACCTTTTTTACCTGAAATCGAAAACCTTTTTCATAAACCTTTTTGGGCCGAATCGTAATGCGCCCGCAAAAAGTATCTGAAAAAAGTATTTCCTAAGATAAAATAAGTTTCTTAGTGTTCACATTAAAATTATCGTCATATCACCACTTGTCAGCATCTTTTTCTCTGATGGTTGCTTGAATTTTCTTGCTGTTGTTAGGTACCTAGGTAAATAGGTATTGTTCTTTTTGTAGCCTTTTATTTTGTCTACTTTAGACTTTATTACACACTATAAGGCATACCTTATTGAATGAAATGCAGACTTACTATCATTTACCACTGCAATCAACGTCACAACTGACCAGTACAATAATTACATAATATTCATCCCTCTCCTTGTTCTCAGGGGAATAGCGAAGGCCGGCGAACCCAACAACCTCCTCCCAATGTCCCCCGGCATGGCGTACATGGACCCCACCGTACATTCGACACTCAGACGAAAGCAGCGGCGGCTGGTGCGAGAGAACCCCGGGGTCTTTCTGGCCGTCTCCAAAGGAGCCAATTTAGCCATCAACGAATGCCAATTCCAGTTCAGGAATCGAAGGTGGAACTGTTCGACGCGGAATTTCTTGCGCGGGAAAAATCTCTTCGGAAAAATTGTAGATAGAGGTAAGTTCTGCTACATATTAGTACCTATTAATAAAATAGGTATTTTGTAATCACTTTGTCCTCACTTGCTTTTAATCATTATCATTACCTGTATAAGCCTTGAAAGAGGAAAGAATCCGATATATCTTTCGTTTTGAATATTAAAGATATAATTATGAATATTAGTTTTGAACATTGAAGATATATTATGAACATTAGAAGAATGCTTTTAATTCAGTAACGAGCCACCCTCAATTTAAAATCGGATCCCTAAAACAATATTGAATCTCACACAAAACGAGGCTCGGAAGACATTTCAATGTGAAAACTTCAACAGGATTGTATTGAAACCGATTTAGAATCAATATTTGCACCTGTCACGGAAGCACTTCTGAAAGACATCTCTTCTAATACTTGAATTCTTTGAGTTCTCAAAGCTTTGAAGAGTTGTTTGTCCTTCAGTTTACGAATGTTTGTCTAACTGATCTATTTATCGTGTTTTTATTCTGCCCTTACTTCTTCTCTTTTGAGAGGATTCACTTCACACACGTCATTCTGGATGAAAAATGGGAATTGGGGTATGCATTGGTCTGGTTCCAATTGTGAAATACTTGTTGTGGTATTCCCATATCTTGAGAGTTGATTTTATGGGCAAATCAAAATCTTAACACTGGCTCTTGTCAAGACTGAACCAAGACGGAACCATGTCAAGACTGAACAAACGGACTTAGAACTGTAACAATGATGGGCAAAGATTCATCAATTTTACTGATGATTTGAACTCGGTTAAACTCGAAACTTTCATTATTCTTGAAAGATACTTGGGTACTGGAAACTATCTGATATTATCTAAAACATTTTATAGTTTTATTGGTCATTCAAAATCAGTATTATTGCTCCCATAGATGACTGAAAGTATTTGAATGACACTTAATAAAATATATCCATTAATCCGTACAAAACAACGCAATCAAAATATCGCTGGTGATAACCAAACACAACGATAAAGTTACCAAGTAAGTATTCAAAATATTAGATTCCTTCGATTATTATCATAATTTTCTAGGTGAAAATATTGATTGGAATTTTGATATAAATGAATTTTTTCAACATTGAATTTTAACAGCACAGCAATTCATTCTTCCAAATAATAAAAAAAGGTATTAATAAAATTGAAATAAAAATTGTAGAAATACTAGCTATCATTTTTTTATAATTTTATTGAGAATCTTTTACATCCTATACGTAGTCTCCTAAAAATTTAAAAACTATTTCAGAAATACTTACAAACTTGAAGTAAAGAGTCAAAAAATCTCCAGTTAAAGAACAAGAGGTGATGAAATAAATGACTTAAATGCAATCAGGAAGCATGAAATCGATACAATCCCACTTCCCAAGTTGAACTCAGTTGGAGTCACTCTAATTGACGGATGACAGATCATTACAAGAAGTCAAATGACAGCTGGTGGTCTTCCCAAATATAAAGGCAAAGATTTATTTAATTTTTAATTCAGCGTAAAAAACAAATACAATTATCTCCTACCTACTGTCACTTGAACTGAATCTAAGATTTTCATGTGGCCTTCATCATGTTGTATGAATCAATTCAATTTTTTTACGACGTTGGTTGTCACGATATTTTTGATTTGACAGTCCATGTCGCTTGGGAATTGGCTCTTCCTCATGATCTCTAGGACAGCAACATAACAGAATTACTATTTGATAGGCATGATGATGCGTTAGATAACGTTGGACTAATTCTATACAACAATGAGGAGGATATTGATACATTCACAGTAGGCATTGCTATTGACAGATCTTTTGTGTGAACCGGGCGGCATAGGTATGATGTGCGTTTTCAGTCAGTTCGAAAGTGATTGAAAAAATACGAAAAGAAATATGCCTTAGTCTTCACCTATAGCTTTCAGCTATTTAACGGTATATTATTTTTGAAAGCACCGTAGATAGTAGATACTATAAAATATCATTGTAATGAAATTATTACCGTTATTTTCACTAAATTAATATGGTGGAAATGGTTTTCCAAGAGATGAAATCAAAAGCTGTACGTGCATTGATATCAATAGTGAAATTTATCTTGTTTTTATTAATCTTTTATGAAATTCATAGCCCCAAATTCGGAGCCCCCTTGGCCGTAGGGATAATGACTGATTATTATACGTAATTTATATGTTCACCAAAAATGTAATCTCAAGCCAAAACTTATTATTAATATGTATCTATTACGTATAGGTATTTAATTCTTGGAACTCGTGCGACTCACCTCCAAATTACCAGTCCACTATAAAACAAAATTTTAAACTCGATTCTAAACTACAATGAACAATTGAGATGTTTTCCAGACTGAAAACTAAGAATCTACATAACTAGTTGGTGTACTTAGCCACCATTGGCCTATCACGAAGGAGACTAATGGAAATGAGAAATAAAGAGATAAAAAAGAAGGAATATTTTTTCTACATCATGCTTGATTAAAAATTCAAACTTAAGAAATATTATATTCAAGCAAAACTAATTACCGAGCAATTCCTAGGGCCCCTTTTAGTCTGAGTGTTTGCAACTAAAAATCAAACCTCAAGTTATCCTACTAGGCATGCAAGATGATTTCTTGATAAGTCCAAAAAAGACGATACCTACAAGAAGAGGACTTCCTTAAAATGTGGAAAACCACCAGTATCTGTGATTAACTCAATTGATGTCATACCAGGGATTTAAGTCAAAATATGTTCGAAATCTTAAACCCAAAAGATATCTTCCACTAAGATTACCATTGGTACATAATTATAAAGTTCAACTGGTGTAATGTTGAATATATTGGGGTTTGTTTTCGTAGCTGAGTAAACCAACTGCCCCAAACACCATATTTGAAACCACACGAAACCAAATTCATCTGTCCAATTCCTACATGTTTGATATGTTCTGGCCACTAGCACTGAAAGGCAGGGACCACCCGCTACTAGAATTGGACAGGTGAGGGGCCTAGGTTACACTCCACCAGGACTAGAAGGAAGGACCTCATAGTCATCCTTGAGGATCTAATTCTGTGAGGATCGGTCTCCTCTATTTGCATTGGGAGGAAGCGATTTTCCTGTTTTCATCACAATGGGATGGAGTTTTTTGCTTTTGAAAAACTTATCTCTTACATGGTTTGGTCGCAATTAGAGTTAAATGGTAATTCCGAGAAAAGTTATGCGATAATCCTTGGATTTATTTGAATCCTTCATGATGTTTAATATCTTTCTAGATATTGTATAAATTAATGATATTATAATATTAATGATACTATCAATGATACTGTATCATATTAATGATACTGTAATTATATCCGAAAGATGTTATTATGTCAATAGGTATCAGTTTCTTCTGTGGAACTGTTTTACCCAAGCAAGGTGTCCTGTATCTCTCTTAGCTGTGATGTCATTTCCTCCTAGTTTGCATTTCTGAGCAAAGCAATCGCAAGGACTATATTGCTATCAATAATCGATAAATGGCATGAACAAAATTTGAAAAAGAACGATTATGATAGATATGAATGTTCTCAAAGCTAAAAATAATGTAGGTGATCAATTCAAACCCCACGATATCTCCACATAACATAATAAAATAGTATAATAGAATGTTAATTATGATTTAATGAGATAATATAAACTTCTCGGTCCCCACTCTCTCCTTCTCTCTCACGTATTAAGTGAGATGTCAGGCAATATTATTGTACTACATAGGACCAGAATACCGAATGTAGGAGAGACGCGGAAAGACTTGAGAGACAATGGAAAAGAAACTTGAGTTTCTATTATGCTCTTGCAAACTGGAAAGTTAAATGAAAATACATAGTTAATTTTCCGTAGTTTTAGGTTCATATTTGGGACAGTGTCCAATGTTTCGTCAGAACAAGGCTAAAGTATCATGTTTACCCAACTAACTAGGTTGAACCCATATTTATGACAGTGTCCTACAGTAAGTCCAACTGTCCTGCATCGAACCTGGACCTAAAGCTCTACACTGCTAAGTCAACGTAAGCCTCTGAGCTCATTACATGCTCTGTTACACTTAATTGCATTCTGCAGCATTGCTATCTGAGCGCAAGATTTTACTATCCGTGGCAAGAGTATAATATGACCATCTGTTTTAGCACCAGGTCCTGTGATCGGGGTTTCCTTGAAAGTAGCGTTGCTCCCTGAGCATAAGATTTAAAAGCTATCTTCGTAATCTTCGTGATTTAAATTTGAGACACCTGTTTTGACATCAGACTCTATGATAAGGTTGTTATTTTTCTAAAGCGGTCAATGAGGATTTTGTGTTCCAGAATTCAATATTTGAAGTATTGACCAAAATACCTTTAGAATAATACATTGGAAATGAAAAATTGATCAAAAGAATTCCAATAAAGAAAGAAATCGTGGTTTGTGAAGAACTTGGTCTCGACAAAAAGTCAATCCTACGATCCCAAAATCACACCAAATAATCTTAGTGGAGATGATGCAAGTACACCAAGGATAATATTTTCTTGTACTATCTCCTAATTGACCTCAAAATTTATAGGCTCTTTGCTAAAATATAATATTAATACGGAAAAAAACAAAATTTGAATTTTTTCCCCAATGAAATGTCACATGATACGGATAAATTATTCCAAAAGAGGTTCAGTTTGGGTGAAGCCAGAAGACTCATCGCAAGTCTAACATAATATCATGATTGTCCTGACGTCCTTCCAATGCACTGGTGACGGCCTTGAAATAAGTTATTGTACGTTGAGATAAATGTAGCATCATCAAAGTTACCAAGTCCATAACATTTCGCACCACTTTTTATCCTTTTCCATACAATTTGTCCGATTTTTGCAATAAGTCAGCAAAAATAATGTTTTTGATGAAGTTTTACGTTTTACAAACATCAAAACGGTCATCAAATTTTATTAAAAATTGTTTGAAACTTTAGAAAGCTCCTCTAAATTATGTATCATGTCAATCAGGGCAAGCCTAACCTTTTAAGATTTTGTAAACTGACGACATTAAGCTTTTACTGATAGTTCATAGTAATAGTGAGCAGCCAACGGAAGTGTATTGGACAGATCTAACCCAACAGTTGTCCCTGGGCCATTATTCATGGGGTTTTTCATAGGAGGCTAACTAATTTACTACCTCAACATTAAGTATGTATAAATACAGTTTTCTTGGAACTTACCACTGTATTTATCGTATGTAAAGCACGCTTGTTGTTTCTTTTGCTATTTCAAACTAGCAATTTAATTGATAACAGGCGTTCCAAAAATAGCTTCTCAACAAAGAATATATTCTCTATGTAAAATAACTGTTTCAAAATCATACCAGTGGGTATTCACAAATACATGCAAAATCTGATAACCATGGCCTAATAATAAGTAGGTGGCATTGAAATTACCGATCCAGTAATAAATTAATTCCCAACACAATCATGCATCGGCTTTGATAGCCCATCACCCATCAGGTAAGAGCATCGGGCAAGTGTTACTCAATTAAGTTATAAGGGAGCCACCCATATAGATAATGATAGACCAGAGATCCGAGGCGTATAATGAAGATATCAAAGCGAACCGTACAGCACCCAACACTCTCGGTACCAGGTTCGATCCTTTGAAATTCATCCAAGACTTTCACTACGCGACTGTTCCGAGGTTGAGGAAGATACAATGAAATTCTTACTAAAATACAAAAGTTGAACTTTTAATAATTTTGAACACAAAATGAACTATGAATTTATGATGTACCTACTTTTCATGTCCACGTTCGTACATGGTGGCTTATTGGAATAAAATATAGAAGATTCCTCATCAACTCTCTTGCTTGTAACTTGTAAGTTTCAATTCATTCTAACATCTTTGTAATGATAACTATGTTCCTGGATGCTGAAATATGTAGTATTGCATAATTAATAAATATTTTTAAATTTACATATCAATGACCTCTCAATTCTATTATTGTGGTAGATCCTGCATTTCACGAGAGTTCCCGTCACCTCTTCCTAAATGAGCTCAAAAAATCTGTATGATGTTTGAATCGGCTATGAGAAGTACAGTGTCATGTGTAATGTCAACTGTGAACATTTTATGTGCCATGAAATTTTTATTAACCCGACCAAAAAACCCTTGACTTCAGTAAGTCAAATAAAATATTTCTCAAAAGGAACAAGGAAAAACCAGAATGGTCCCACGAGGAGCTAGAGGGTCTCTGTGAACCCCAAGAGCCGATGGTAATGATAGACCCTAGGTCAGTAATCATCACACAGTGCAGGCGGTAGGTAGGTGATGTTACTGCCTCGGGCAAGCGTATCATCTTTCTTCATAAATTTGTTGACTTATATCTCGCCGGCCCTACCAGTTTATGGTGCTTAGGATTCTTTCGTAATTGTTTCAAGTCTAGCGCTTTGTAGCTCTGTTGTTTGAGGTATATCTCCGCAGCATGCCTCTCCCGTGGTACCTTGGGAATATAAATTGAATGTTGTATCTTTCTTTGAATGTTGTATCTGTTGGTAGTGTGCGCTGAGCAAATCTGAGATTTATCTCTGTTTCTTGGGATCTACTGAACGAGCTAACTGCTTCGGTGGTCGAGAGGTGAGGTATTTTCTTCGTGGTGCCAAGATTGTATGATCAATTCCCAATTTCGATGATTTTTTTGTGATGACTAAACTAGTTCCCTGAACGATAATCCCATTTTGGAGATGTTATGATAGATGTTGAAAGTCCTATCGTTTAAGTAATACATAAATATAAGAAACCTAATTAACTTGGGTAACTATACTTTAGTTTTTAGTAACTTAATGAATTTGTATTCTAGGTATTATCTCAATTACAATATTGGTCGATTTGTCAAGTAGATGTCTGTTATAGGTTGTAAATTCTCATCTGACTAACAAAAAGATAATTGAATAAGAAAAAAATCATTTGTCCTAAGAGACAAATAGGTAGCAATGTTTCCAATATTTTAATCAAAGTGCTAAAGAGCACAAAAGAATATATTAACAGAAAATTAGTAATAATAGCAAACACAAGAGCAGAGCACAATGGACTCTCCAGTAGCCCAAGAAACAAAACTTAATTGACCATAAAACATCGCCCCAAAGGCTTTTCATGACAACAATTGAACAACAGGTCCTTGGCATTCTTTCTAGGATTTCGAAGACTTTTACTTTCAGTGAATTGTTATCACGAGATCTTCGTCTTCCAGGACAAAGGATGTCAAAGATCTCAGTGACAATTAGTATCTCGTTAACGTAACGGAGCTGCCCTACTGATTTCAAATTGGTCTTTCAATTCATTCATGTGCATCTATACATAATAATTATATTCTCTTCTATTGTGGATTAGGTATACCTAATAACAAATAGATTTGCTCCTATGTGGCCTTTGCATTGAAATTCTTAAATCCCAACATCAGTTTGTGTGGGATTTCTCACAAGAAGATTCAAATAATACCCCTGTCTCTTTCAGTTGCCAAAGCATATACCACTAACATTACGTGGATCGTTGCTTTAGGAATAAGTTAATAGAGAAGCCTACTTAAATCCTCTAAATAAACAAATACCTTGGCAAACATTAGATGAAGGGACGTGAAGGGCTAGAAAAGGCAGGAATAAAACTTAAAAATAAACCTCTTAATATAAGGGAGGTATGAAGATGAAAGGTAATAATGCTCTTAATAGGTACTTTGAACAAATATTGATTATACTTTTTCACAAAAACAGTCAAACAGATGTAAAAAGAACATTTTGTTGAAAGAAAGGATGTAATAAAGAATCAGCTTTTAACGAAAATCCTCTTCAGATCCGATAAATCAGTAAACTTATTTTCCACTGAAATTATATATGGATGTTAATTTGAAGACACAAAGTTTCAATCTTTTAGGTGTAATTTGGCATGATGTTCCTTTCTCGTGATGTCTTTTCAGACTGAACTTTTGTAATTTTATTGTTCAACATAACTTGGGGAAGCTCATTACAGTCATAAGGATCGCGTTGACTGTTTTCCCGGGCGTTGCTGATCTCTACATTACTTGATTGTATAGCCCTTCTTTTCGTAAAGACTGATCTTATTTGTGATCCAACAATTTAATTCGGGAGTTATGGCACATCCACCATTTCAAACCAATCCAACTGTTTGATTTGAGAGTTTTAGCATATCCACCATTTCAAAACAAAATGCTTGATTCGGGAGTTCTAGCACATCCACTATTTCAAACCATTAAATTCAGGAGTTCTAGCACATCCACCAACATTCTCCCGTCCCCTCCAACAGGATCGAAGAAGTCGACAAATGTTTTGAATCAGAGGCAACATTTCACTTTAGCAGACATTTACGTTATTGGATTAAAGAAAATGAGAAGAACCATGCACATCGGAGGGTCATATCGAATAACAGATACTTCTGGATTAGTAATAGATATTTAGATGGATATCGCAAGCTGGGGAGCTGTCAGATGTTTCAAAGAACATCCTCGGTTACCGGTAGTGGAGGAACAATGGGAAGCGTCTAATGCGTCATCTTTTTCTCCTCAAGGTGGTATTTCAATATTTGCTTTAAAAAATCTTGATAGGGAATTAGGGGTTTAATAGTGTGTCGGTTTTGTGTTGTTCGTACAGTTTAACAGATATGGGTTTTGGCTAGTAAATTCAATGTTGAAGAAAAACTAGTCAGGTTCTTATTATTTTCGTAATGTATTTACCAAAAATTTTTTGCAGATTCGTAAAAAATCGACAAATGCAGCCATTAGTTCCAAAGAAAGGTAATTAAGGAAGATGTACCGACAAATTACATAGATTTAATGTAATAACATTTATGTACATGATAATTCCATGTATGATTCCCTCATTTTTGCTCAGGAATTCATTACAAATCAACCAATTAATAAATTGCTAGTTCGTATCAAATATCAAACTATTTCATTCAGTTTTTCTTCCACTCTGATACCGGGACCGCAAGGTCTCAGTTTTCAAACAGAATCACGCTGCACGCTCAACCCTTTATTATCTTATATCCGGCACCCTTGGAACCTCTTTCAGCTAATTTTTATTATGAGATATAATAAATAATAATATTATTAATAATAGAGCCTTTACAGCCAGCTTTTATTATTGTAAAAAACAATATTTTTATTATTTTATTAACAATAAAACCTTAGGAGTTAGGACCTAGTTATTACCATTGCATTAATAGTAAATTATTATCAAAACTATTAAATTTGCATTGAACAGACTACCGATAACACCCCTCTTTGCTTCTTATCTCGCTCTCAAAGGGATCTTAAGATCAAGGGTAATAATTAGGCGGGTTAACAGTCTGGCGTGCAGAGGGGATCCGATAAAAAGGATCCGCTGGATCAAAGACACCTAGAACCGTCAGACAGGATTATGACATTGGGCGATTCAAAGGACTATCTCATAATAAATAAACAAGAAGTACGTAGGAGTAAACTCTTACTTAAGACTAAATTGATCTTCCTGGGTGGAATCTGTATAATATTAAAAAACGTCAAAACATTTTCTTTTTGCCCTTTCCCAAATCTACCTGGGGTTGGCAATGATCAACCTCCTGTTCATGGTTAAGGTTGCTTTGGTTCTGATGTTGATCTTTTCTGCAAAAATTTCAAGACGTAGAAATTATTGCGAGAACGATGTAAATAGGTAATGAGGGTAATGACCATTCAAGAAACACTGTTTCAATTGATTCCGAGTTATGATTGAACTCCACTGTGTCAAACTTTGTGTATTATATTTTAGACTGAATCCATCTTGATAAATACAGATATTCCTTGTTGATTTTAGGACTTTTCGAACGAAATAATAGTTAGACGTTAATAAAATTCATGTAGGTAATAATCATCTTTAGAATTGTACATACTATTTTTGTAAACAGAATATACTCATAATTGATTCTAAACTTCACTTGGCCTTGCATACGAGACAACAAAATATCGAATTTTGAGATTCCAATGAACCTTATCGAGTAGGAAATCACTCTACGATTCACTGTAGCAGAGATAAACCAAGTAGACAAATATTAGACGACTAATCTTTCTAGGTGTGGATTTATGGAAATATTCGATGAATGTTCACAGTCACAGTTGCTATCTACACTCCTACAATGAATACCTAGAATAATTATCTCAAAACAATACAAACTCGAGTTACATGATGATTGTCATGCATATACAAATATACATAATCTACAATCATATGAGTACCATCTGGAAGCACTAAATAATATCTACACAAGTTTAAGAAATTAGCTCGAAAAAGCTATTCAGGTATGTTCTAATAGTCTGTTCTGATATTCTTTTACATAGATTGCAACCTCTCGCTTTAACTTACCGTTTTGAGTTATTGACTGAAGTAAATTGAAAAAGTTAAGGTATTATTATTTGTGCGAATCTCAAGTTACTATTACTCAAACCAGAACATAAAATATTTTCCCGAAGCTTGGGACTCGAACATCAGATCTTCAATTTAGAAGTCCGCAGACTTAATCATCTTGCTAGTGAGTTTCTTTGATCATGAAAAAAATAATAATTTAAACGTAAAATGTGAAACCATTTTTTCCCCTATGTGCAGCCACAGTACCTAACTATTGTATTTTGAGTTTATTATTTTATTCTTCAAATTACGATGTGCTGTATTGAACTGTTTGCGTAATGAGTAAACGTATGTCGACTGAGAAGTTTTTGTAATTCGATTCATTCAATTGTGTCTTCTTTTGAAAATCTAAGCTAATATTAAAAAAAAATCAGAGGATTTCTATTGACTCGTCTTATTTATATGATGACTACTATAATTTGTAGCTACAATTCTGGAATTGAGAAAGAATCTAGGATTCTATATTTGTATTTCACATATCCGAGGGTCTCTATATTGTGCACAAATGAAATATAATACCAGAGCTGGTAATATCTCTTCTGCATTTGCATATGCACAGTACTGAGAGGATAATACTAACAGGTTGCACTACTGAAGAATAAAGTATTTGCAGCAGATTAACAGATAAAAACGGTCTATGGAAAGAAATTGGACAGTTAGAACGCTCAGCACAATGTTTACTACAAAATCCAATTGGAGGTTTGCGTAGATGTACCCCTAAATTATGATGAAGGCAGAGATGTTTGTGTTGATCAGAAGAGTGATGTCATAATATTTTACTCAAATCCAAATCACTAGAAATTCATCATGCTTGGGACTTCAACTCTGGACCTTCAGATCAAGAGTCCGCTGTTTAAATGACTGACAAAATTAGATTCAGGACCCGTGCAGTGAGAGTTACCTAAACATTTGTTACCTATTCACTTTTTTACTGTCTTTATCTTGTAGTAAGGAAAGTAATGGTTCTTTTTAAAATTATATCACCAACCACCACGTTCGCTGTCCACAGAAACTGCTGCCAGTATTGGTAATAAATATTCAAAGTATTCTGAAGGGTTCTTCTCCTTATCCAGATACTTCCTTGTTACAACAGAAGTATTTCTTCCTCTCTCGGTAATTACTGTACTTTCAAGCCTCTGGGAGAGTAAACAATAAAGACAATAATTAGTGATAAAATGTTAAAAGGAGTGGTCATTGGAAGGAAATAATTAATATGATTTTGCCATTAGGAGACCTCCCGATGAGACAAGCTCCCCCACAAGAGTGGCCTTGTCGACAGAGCAATGTAAAAGCAGGCAAATTCTTATGCCTACCTCACAGGGTGAATTCAAAGTCGTTTTGCGAAGCCTTTAAAAATATGGTGATATTACGGTAAATATTGAACTTATAAATGAAAAGATCCTAGACCTTGAAGCCTAGCTGTTGATACGTGATAACCAGATACTTATTCATACTGCCCAATTAGGATAAAGTTTTCTTATTACAGCACCTGTTTTGGTCACACTATTACGGTGATCGACGACATCATTAAATGAGTATGAATTCAAGCTGTCTAGATCATCAGACTAGCTACCATAACCCTGAAAATAACACTTCTTATCAAATTAATGTTAAGAATGCTCATGATAAGTGAAAATTAATTTTGTATGAATATGTTTGTGTTTGTAGTAGGCAATATGGGCAAGTGGTAAAGTTCTCAATCATAGAGAAGAATAAAGGAGTTTACCACAAAAAAAACTTCTTTGGCTGTCGTTACAACGTGTTTATTTTTCACTATAGACATAGCCACAAACCTACATACATTACGAAACTTAAGATGTATTTGGAGCAATAGATGTACTTTGGCCTCATGCAGATGCATTCATATGTCATGCTGGGTGCATGTTTGATTGTAATTGTTGGGATTGGCAGCGCCAAGCCAAGAAGATGACATAAGCAACCCTGAATCTTTGAGAGCTGTTAAGACGTCGTTTATTTTAATACTTCAAAAATAGTAATAATCTTGTATTACAAACATCACATCATCTTCAACCAGCTCTTCTGCAACAATTTTCTGGCAAAAATTGATTTTTTATAGAAGTTAGGACTTTTTGGTGGTTGTAAAAGAAGCAGAAAATGTATTTCTGAAATCTCTATTTAATATAATACTTTCCATTCAAAATCCTTAATCTACAGAAATTATGGTCAGATTATCAGGAGGATCAACCCTTTGAAATTTCAATGAGACGGTAACTTGACCCCTTTTTTTATTAGATCTGTCTGAAAGAAATTTACAAAAAGAGAGGTAATTGTACATTAACATAATCCGGCAAATATCTTTTGTCGTTCTGAAAACTGGTTGGCCGTTTGTGGGACTTGGTTGAGTGTAATTATAGACCTGTAGTCCGGTTGTACAATTCTGCATTATCATCTATCAGGTTTGAATATCCCTTCTATATGAATCGCCAACATGCTGTTCCATTATAATATGCTTTTGTTAGGCAATGTAAATGGCCGTCCCAGACTACTCTTGATTTTCATCTCTTATATGTATCACTGGTAGACAGATTTAGTATAGATTGTCAACTATCTAAGATTTTTTCCACGCTTAACAACATGAGAAATAAATACAAAAATATATTTGTAACAAAGGTGTTTGATAAGGTTCATCTGGAAATAGATGTATACTAAAGCATAAAGCATTCCTAAAGACTAACCCGTTCACATAATAGTTGCCTTTTCTCTAGATGCTAGAAGTAGATTTTGAACCTTCTAATCCATGCAAGTAAGCTTGAGAGGCAAATATTATTTCACAATATTATTATTGATTATGAGGTAACTCCGTTTTAAAATTCTAACAAAACACAAACGACACAATTATTTACAAAACACATCTAACACTTTATGATCTTTTCGTGTTGCAGGATGCAGGGAAACGGCTTTCATCTACGCCATCACCAGCGCGGCCGTCACGCACACGGTGGCACGGTCGTGCGCCGAAGGCAGCATAGAATCGTGCACGTGCGACTACAGTCACCAGTCCAAAGGTCAACGGCCGAAGACCACGCTCAACAATGTCGCGGGCGTGCGAGATTGGGAGTGGGGGGGCTGTTCGGATAACATCGGATTTGGATTCAAGTTTTCGCGCGAGTTCGTAGACACGGGCGAACGAGGTCGAAGTCTAAGGGAGAAGATGAACCTGCACAACAACGAAGCTGGGCGAGCGGTAAGTTGAAATTATTCTGTAAATATTTATATAACCACCTCTGTTTGTATGTCATTTACATGCATTTCACTCTTCCTACTTTTCCGTACGTAATGCAGAGTGCGATGTCAACTTTAGCAACAACAAGAACAACAATCAGAGCAATTTATAAAGTGAACACAAACTGACAACAACATTTCATAAATTTACCCAAGGCGTTCTCTACCTCTTTACTAAATCGTTTCCGGAACTCAGTTTAACAACACGCCATATGGCTCAGATTTTGTCGGCACAACAGTTGTTTCCGGCAAAATTACTCATGGTATCTTCTTATAAACTCCATGTATTTATTAGTCATGTCGAAAGGTATTCAAAGAATTCTTGAAAAAATAATTGAAGCAAAATATTGAGGAAATTCCAAACACAAGACAGGATCAAACAAAGCTAGAGAGAATATTACTAATCCAAACCAAACAAAGCTTGGAGAGATAGTGAGGAAGATCTGGAGGAACAAACAGAGAGGTGTAACAGGATATTTGGAATATGGAATATTAAGAGTGGAAATTTCCAACGTATATTTGAAACAATGAAAACTGTGAGGTATTGAATATTGAAAATTCATAATTAGATCTTAAAAATGGATTAGTCAATACTTATTGATTAGAACTAGGTATTAATAAAATTTATCGAATATATTTTTTAAAAAAATCATGTAAAACATAAATTTAATAATATGTAATTTAAATTAAAAGCGGTCGGCTTGTGGAATCCGCGGTTATACCTAGTCAAATCGATAAAAATGAAGAAAAAAAAAAACAAACAAAAAAGGAATTACAGAAATTCTTTAAGTATAACAGAATAATACCATTTCCTAGTGATACTCTTTGCTTTGTTTGAGAAATTTTGGTTATTATTATAATTTATCTTGGTTAATATGAAATATAAGAGATTTAAGCTTTACAGATTATGTATCTATAGCCGGGTATATTCTCCATATTTACGTCTACATCAGACTGCTATCTGTGAACCATCGCTTGAGAAAAATTGAAGAAGAGGAGAGAATGATTTAAAAGTTTATGAGAAAGGTTTAAAATAATATAAAATATAGAAATAAATAAAAAAGGAATCTTACAATTTATGGTCTGGTCAAAAACAATTTATGACATTCTCAAGTTGGTAATACTAAACTTTGTGCTCAGGGTGGCCCAACGATTTGCAAAAGCAAACAGTTATTTCTGAACCAATAATTTCAATGACCCAGAGGGGACACAAATTTGATTACAAATAATTATGTATACTGGATTTCTTTAAACCATTTTGGTTGCCTTCCATCAAAATTATAAACATTATTTTGATAGTTGCTTGGAATAAGTAACAGCAAACTTGGGGCTTATAGTTATAAAAGATGAAGGATTATATAAAAATAAACACAAAAGTGATGTTGTGTCACCTACCATCTACAACTACATTCAATAATTGCAAATATAGTATTGATTTAGCTTTCCTAAAAAAATCTCATAATACATCTTAAAAAATTCGACGTATCAAATTTTACTAAAATCAACAGTTTAAGGACCGAATTAATGAAAGACGCTTGGGTAAAAGCTAATCACATGGCTGATATTAGATTTTAGACTTTTTAGAGTAATAATTTTTACCACATCAGCGTTTAATAATTCGGATGTAATTTAATGAAACCAATAAGGAAAATGTGCGCGAAATTCTCTTTTAAACTTACAGATCGGGATCACCCGGTATCTATGGCAAGAAATATTGATTTTATGTGACTTCTCAAAGTATCTTAATTGCTCGCTAGCATTAATTACTTCTCTAATAGTGTAATGAATAAGATGGTCTGGTCTGGGATTCCTAATGGAGGTTAACTTCTGCATGGATAACAACATTCAGACTCTTTGAATGTTTGCCATTTTCGTTCAATCCTAAATGTCATCTTCTCGACCGTGCTGAATGTGCTTCTCGTTCTAGTTTGGTATCTTTAAAAAAATACATAATCTTTTACAATAATGTTTCAGTTAGCATTCAGTTTGATTTAAGTGGTGTATTTCAACTGCTTTGGTATACTCACCAGTTTTTAGTTACTAATTGAGACATTATAAATATAATTTAGTACATAGATATCATAACAAAACTACGAATGTACTTAGTGAAACACTTAACATTCTAAGCCTATAATATAATGCCTTTGAAGAATGCACCTTGTTGATATCCTTAATAGAAAGGTATTTAAGAACATTATTGAAAGATTAGTGAAAAGCTTTGCTAAGTGTCACAAGAGAATTTCAGTCATAAAAATTATACTGCACATAATAAATGCATTCTAATAATAACTTTTTTAATTGCTTTGATACTTTCGTTTGATAGGTTCAGATGTTATGATCTGGATTCCAATGTCTAGTTTGAAATTCTAGAAAAATTGTAGCGTCCTCGTTTTTATTTATGAAGCTCAATTGAGAACAATAAGAAATCATATTGTTCTAATATATGATCTGTTTTTTAATACTTCATTTTTTAATTGTTATGAATAAGTTTTCATCTTATAAACGCTGTATTGTGTAAAACCGAATTCATGTTAGTTAATGACCTACACAACAGGTCGTTAGAAAATAAAAAGCTTTTATGGTCAACAAAAAGGAACGTTTGAGGATTTGGATGAAATTGTCCTAGCTCCTTTAATCCACAACAGCAATTTGATCTGCAGAGTGATGCAGAGATGTAGTATTATCAAGTTTGTCCTACATGAATGAGATCTTCGTCATTGCCCGTTTTACTGAAATGCATCACTTTTATTCTTACATTGATAACGTACCTCTTGCTCAGGTCGTATTACAATATTGTAATATTAATATCAATGATGAATATTGTTGTGTAACTACATTCTTCAGACAATTGCAATTATACATAAGATACACATAAAAATTTATTATGACTAATGTCTAATATGATAACGGTATTGTTATGACTTTAATTTTAGCCCTCATTAAATAATTGATAGTTTCATTTGGCTTTAATAAGTCTATGTATGCTATTTGACGACTTCAACAATTCCAAAGGGTTTTCAACAAGTGACTTATGAATTTATCCATTCTTTGTTGCAGCATGTCATGGCAGAGATGCGACAAGAGTGCAAGTGTCACGGCATGTCGGGCTCGTGCACGGTGAAGACCTGCTGGATGAGGCTTCCCAACTTCCGAGTCATTGGAGACGCGCTCAAAGATCGCTTTGACGGCGCGTCGAGAGTGATGGTGAGCAATGAAGGAAACGTCCGAGGCACCATCGGCGGCAAGAAGAGTCGGTACAACTTCCAGCTGAATCCATACAACCCGGAGCACAAGCCCCCGGGGTGAAGGACCTTGTGTACCTGGAGACTTCGCCAGGGTTCTGTGAGAAGAACCCCGCGTTGGGCATCCAGGGAACTCACGGACGGCAGTGCAACGACACCAGCATCGGCGTAGACGGCTGTGACCTCATGTGTTGTGGGCGGGGCTACAGAACGCAGGAAATCACCGTGGTGGAACGGTGCGCTTGCGCGTTTATCTGGTGCTGTGAGGTCAAATGTAAAACATGTAGAACAAAGAAAACCATTCACACTTGCTTGTAAATAATACGAGTGAGAAGTATTCCGGCCTGGGACTAGTCATCCATGACTTTGTACTAAGCTATGCCAGTGTAGATTATCTCCACTTGTATGCAAGTCAAACCTATGAAGAATTGCAGGTATATTCCTACTGTATAGATAGATTGTTTGTTTAAAAATAAAATCTCGCACAGTTACTACACCAAGTGAGGAAGAAAATCCAGTGCATCTTCTTACATGTTAGGTTACTATCACTCTAAAAATGGCAAACGATTGCAGGCCGGAATAGTTGTAGATGATAGATTTTATAATGTCTCGGATATAATCCTACGTTTTGTGTCTTTTGTACAGCTCATTTAGAAAAATTGTAAATATGTATCTAAAAAATAGTTTAAGTTATGATAATAAATGATTGTGATAAATTATTATTTAATGTTCTTTTCCTATGTTGGTGTTAATTGCTGTTGTATCTCTGTTTCTTTTCTTTATCGATTTTGGATGGAATTTAGGACTGTCAAAAGCTTGACTTACCCTTCTTCACACTCGTTAAATTATCAAAATTAACACAGTGTCAGTGTTTTATCGGCAAGTAACAAACTACTGACACTTCAGGCTCTTCTTATTTTGTTAATACTTTTATTTCTCATGCTAAATTTTTTATTTGGAAAAAGACTGAATCGTTAGAACAAAATTTTGTACTTATTTGGATATACTTCTTCTAAATATTCTCCATTCGATCAAATTCACTGAAAGTTACCTGATTCTATTTTTATTTTATTAACTAGGCAGTAGTAAATGTGTGAAAATGTATAGAAATTTGCAATAGGAGTTGTGAGGTTAGATGGACACATGAAATTATCAAATAATTTCATTTAAAAGGAAGGTACAAAAGTTTTGTACTTGAAATCTTGTAGAAAGAAAACTAAACTTGAAAGAATGAGATTTTTTTTGTTGATGGTTAACTGTAATAACGTGAGATTCTATTTTAATAAATTTATTTATTAATTTTAACATGAATAGTGATCCCAACGACTAAATTTCAAACATTCTTCACAGATCAGCAAAAACTATTGGTGCACTTGCTTTAAACTAAGCAGGTATTCATTGAAAAACTATTATTTTAACATACATTGAAAATGTGGAGATAGGTGATACTGAAAAATTACAATTAGTTTTGAAAAAAATTGTACCTTCCGAATCTAAAATATTTACTCATCTATTTATTTCTCTATAAAGTATCTGTTGGTTTGGTCCAAAATAGAAAACGAGCATTATTGTTTCATAGGTATCAATCAACAATTTAACATAGCTGCGGTTGGTTATAAGAAAAGTTGGATAGAAGATAATCTTTTCACGTTTTGATGAAAACTTTGTATTTGATCAGAGAATATTAGATTGGTGAATATTTTAAGAAAGACTGTAAGTTTTAAGGAAAAAATTAAGGCTGTTATAAATATTTTACTTTTGGAAGAAAAAAATTGTACATTGGTAGAATACTACGATATCAATGAGGTTAGAGGAAAACATAATATTATCGCCTAAGCATTTTCTTAAAAAGCAGTGTTAAAACAAAAAATACATTACATTGTTACTTATTGTTTTGAGAAGATTTTTTATCTAATTCGTAAATATCTCACTTTTAAGGCACTATTATCGAGATGAATAAAATAAGTGTAGTAATGCTTTCCATCATTAAGCTTTCATAACAGGGAAAAAAACAAGGTAAATACGAGTAAATTGGATCAATCAAATCATTATAAGCGAGAAAAACAATTAGGTTATGCATGAGGCAGTAAATTTGTTAAAACCGTCTGCTTTTGCCACGATGTATTTTGAATTCCTCCAACCGAAGTTTTTCTTTTTAGTAAGTAGTGTCTCATGCACCGTAAAAATAACGGTTTTAATTAAATATTTTTACACATCCGAACTGAAACCCATATCTGTAAAAATACTAGATGTGTATTTATTTCGGAGGCGTTAGACATTTTTCTTTTTCTGATTTGATGATTTCGATTTTAAAAGTAAACTGAGTCGTCAACGATTTCTTGTATTTTTACGGTGCACTAGATTATTTAGAGTTTTACATTAATCACTATCTATAATTTGTTTATGACTTTACAATAAATTTTGTATTTTTCTTTTGTATAGTACTTTTTTGAGGGTTTCATTTTTGTAATAATTATAAATTAGGAAGGTAAAATTAACAATAAAATATGTATTAATATGGCAAAAATTGATCTGTATGCCTAATGAACAACTTCTGTATTTGACTTTTTGAAAAATCTCGCGCCCTGTGTATCGATTTTTTATTGAAATTTATTTAAGTAAGTGTGCCAACACCCTACATAACTATATGGATTTCTCGTTTCTTTATACAGTGAATAACTATTTTCAACTGTTTTAAAATAATATATGAGTGTTAATGTATAACGGTTTTCAAATAATGAATTTACAAGTCAAATCTTGTCCGCAAAAAAAAAGAAACTGACGGTAAATTATCAACAACAAAAAATGTTTGGCCACAGTCAATAAATTGAGAGTGGAGAAAAAAATTATACGAAAAAAATAGTTATAAAAGATCTCACTTTTTTATTTCAATATCTTACTACTAAACTTTAACTTTAAGACTTTAGCAATCAGCATTTTTGTGTACATTGATCAGGATATTTGTATAATTGTACCTATTCGATAAATTCTCACTGATAATTGAATTTCAAATTCAATCAGACTAGATTCTTAGAAGCAGCTTTTTGAATTTTGTGTAAAAGTTTTTGTACAATATTATATTTAAAATTTCAGTATTTTGATATATAAAATCGTAAATAAAATTTTATTGATGCAAATATTACTCAATGTTGGATAATTATGCCTTCTTTTTCGCAGTTGTTTCTAAGCCTATTCTAGTCATCTTCCTTGATGTTGTCATTATGACGTAACCGATCTGGATTTAGAGATAGTTCAAAACTCCCGCTGGCAGAAATTTTCGACAAAAATTCATGTGAACGTCAATATTATTATTAAATAACACCTTTGATTGTCATATCAGACCGAATCAGGTGGTTTTATTCCAAGCATATGGAGGGTGGAACTCGGTTCTTGAAATCCTTTCCAGAAATTAATACCATATTTTAATGGCACCTAAACAAACGCTGGATGAAAGGAAATTTTACTTCACTCCTATTACTAGAGCAGATACGAAGAATCTTAAACACAAAATGAGGAGGTTTTCGCTCCAAGTTTAATGGATGGCACCGCATTTCAAGTCACCGTTTTACATCATTTGGCTAAGTAACTCATGGCAGTCACAATTTGCATTTAATGTCACCACAGTTTGTTATGAATGCAATTAACAACTCATTTTCCTCACAAGGTATGATAGGATCCCGTAAAATCCTAAGTGCAGACCTGAAAAAAGTTATCTCCGCCAGGAGTCAAACCCAGGTCGTTTGTGTGCAAGCCGAGTACGCTCGGCCACGGTAACTTCTAGGCTATTCTGTAAATCAGAGAAGTTGGAAAAAGATAGGTGGTCTCTTAACATAATGTAACCAAGAAATCTTATGGCCTGGACGGACTCAGCTTATGGCCTCAATTAAATTCGTGATGGTTTTTATTGAGCGTGCTCAGATCAAGAGGACATGGTCTTTATCGATCACATTCTAAATCCTACGCTTACAATTATTGAATCGACACCGATTATTGGTTTACTCCATCTGTAGGGAGGGGCATGAGGAAGAAATTGTACGTAAAAAAAAGTTTAATGCTTGTCAGAGTGGCTGGCTAAAAAAACCAATATCAGATAATTATGTAAATACTTGGCTTTATTCAAATTTGAGTGCAGATAGTGATCTCTGAAGAATCGATTTCCAGAAGGAGAAACTCTGAGAATGGAGGATTCGCTTGACCAGTTGAGAGCAGAGAGTAGTTACATACCTATTTTTATATAATTATTATGCCTTGTAGTTATTTACCCATAGTTTATTGAATCTGAAAATTCTTATGTTAACAATTCTCTTATGTCCAATGATACCTCGAACGAGTGAAATAATAGCACTTTGAAAATCTGTGTTTGGTAAGTTTCCGGCGAATAATCTGCTTCATTAACCCAATCTCGATTTATGACCTAAGCAGTTGAAAGGGAACTCCAAAACACTCAAAACGTACGCAATATCATGAGAAAATAAAAAAGAATAATAACGTTAGAAGGGTGTACGAAGGAACAGCTTTTCTCTAGAATGAGTGAGTCTCACCAAACGCAACAACAGGAACAGGTTGTACAAATGTAAAGTACTATTTTTGACACCTTCACAACCACACAAAATGTTTTCTCCTTTCTCTTGCGGCTAAGTATATTGAGTTTCCTTCCTTAGGTTCACCAGTAGTGAAAGGCTATTGTAATCATATTTATCATAAACGGTCTGAAATGTAAAAAACCATATCTGAGAGCTGATGTAAGAATGCGACCAGTTAGCCTGGCGAACAACATTTCGAATCTGAATATTTACTTTATATAAAAATAATTGTGCTGGATAGACATTCTTTGTTAAATTGGTCACAGCAAAATATGAGTACAGTCACATTCCAGAATTTTGTTTCTTAAAGTTGGTGGGAAAATGGCTTCCTTTTGGAATGTGACTCGAAATGCAACCGTGGGACAGATACAAACTTTTTAGTACCCTTTCACTGCCTTGAGATTGATTTATAGGCAATGGGAATCCATTGTGTGTATTGGCAGACGATTTTTTTCTTCGGAACCAGAAGAGACCAGGAGGATGATGAGTGATGGAGCGCCATCGTGCGGGATGGCTTGTCTTGAATGAAGAGTTCTGTGCGACTGTTATGAGAGATTCGGCGCCAATTCTATCTCAGCCCAAATGGAAAAGAGTCTACCGGAGAGAATGAGAGATTCTTTGGAGCATCACTTTCCACACAAACTATTAGTTATGTTCGTTATCATATAAATTTGTGTTAATCACAGTCGTGATATCACAATTAGTTTACTAATATTTTGCTTTTGGAGCTCGAACCACTGACTTCCAGATTACAAGTCCTCCACCTTATAGAAACAGTTCAGTTCAATTTCAAAGTTATTTCCGATTACAAAATAACTTCATCGTTTAATTTTCATAATGGCAAATATTTTTTGGTTCAATTAGTATTTATAAGTTATTTTTCCTGCTTTACAATTTTTTGCTGATTTATTTTGGTTTCCACGCTGATTTTACTGATGAAATATGTGACAGCTTTCTACCCATATTTCTGGTATGAAACAATGAACAAAAAATTATAAGTACGAGTACCTCAGATATTTTATTCGTCAAGTGAATTTTAAGAACTATATACGAACGACCAATTAATAACGATGGACAATATCTAGGTATTTTCTATCGCGCCATGACAGAAGTGTGATTGTTTTTAGACAGTTTACAGCTTTTTTTATTTTTATTTTTTTAAAACAATAATCTCTCTAATATGTACAAAGCATATTGGTGAAATCCTTTAAATTTTGTTCCTTCCAATATAAAAGCTATCCTCAATTCGACATAACTATCCTGCCGTAAGGTAAACAAACCTCCCTTTCAAACAAGGATTCTCAATTGACCATACTTCAAAACCTCATTGCAAGAGTTTATATTCCTCGTATAAAATTATTTTTTACTATAAGCACAAGTAGACCAGCAATTTGGCTGAGCCATTATAAACAGGGAGTAGACCTACAGTCTCGCCGGGGAAATATAAACAGGGAGTAGACCCGCAGTCTGGCTGGGGGACTATAAACAGAGAGTAAACCAGCATTGGTTTGTTTCTGGGGGCTCTTGTCAATTATTAGCCTCCTTGTAAAGACAGTGGTAGAAGTGCTTAGTCATTCCTCCACTGGCTCTGGCTACCATCGTTCACGATGACGCCACCCTACGATGATGATAAGCACGATATAATCACCATCACCATAATACTCAAGTAAAAGTTATTTATCCTCGAATGAAGTTCATGTTGCAAACAGTTAGCCAATAAGCAAGGACCTCTTTTCTGAAATTTCATAAAACTTCTCTTGAAAAAAAAACTTGGTATCCTGCGCTAACATAGCTTGGTGAGATCAGAAGTCCTCAGTATAAACTCCTGTTTGAGTGTAATCCTATCCAATGGTACTCGATTGAGTAGCCCCTGAAGGTTTGACATGCCAGAAGTTAATTCTGAATTAACAACTGTGAATGAATCCATGGGAACGTTTCACTACTTGCATCCACGGGCATGACAAGAACAGTACTCGACAGCAAGAGACTCGCGTTCGATTTTGTTGGATTTCATTTTTTTATTCCGTGAATCGCAGGACTAGTGGAATAAGAACTACTAGTAGTATATTGAACTTTCGTCACCATGGCCAAGATGTTTTACACGCGGTTTGCATGAAGGAGACCTCTGTTCGAATACCAGTACATCACCATCATCATCATACGGTGGCGTCATCGTGAACGATGGTAGCCAGACAGAGGAGGAACGACTCAGCACTTATACGACTGTCTTTACAAGGAAGCTAATAATTGACAAGGAAATACCAGTACTGCAGACATTTCAATTTACTTATGAATTCTGTTGTCATGTAAACTGAGGTCTGGTTCAAGTGATAGTCCGAGAAGTCCTGAGATTCATCTCTAGACGGAAATTTTCTTAGATTATTTGAAAACTGGATGACACACCGCACTTCGTGACCGCTAAGGTACGCTTTTGTGACGATATAATCTTACATTTGTGCTTTTGGGCGTTATTTGTAATGTATTTTTTAAAAAAACTAATTTGATTATTATTTTCTTGTAAATATTTGTTCACGCCCGCCCTACATCTATCATGATTATTCATTTTCAAGTAGATATTATTTAAATTATTTGCCGAAATTGTTGTTGTTATTGTTTTTGTTAAACATATTTGTCTCTAATGCTTGTATTTCTGTAATGTTAGAAGGTAGGTAGGTATCTATCAAAAGAGGTAGAAGGTAGGTGAATGTCAAAGAAGCACATATAATTTAGATTTTAGAAGGTTTCCAGTTTTCACAGAAAATGAAGAAATGAGAGGTGCAAGAATTTAAAATATGTTTAAAAATATGTATTTCTTACGCATACCTGTCACAAATTCACTTTCCTTCAATATTGGTCTCGTAAATTTCGGATGCTTCATTTCACGATGTCCGTCATCTATTAAACTGGAGGAATTTCACCTAGATCCAAACTTTCAACAATTTAGATGAATTCACCCAACTGTAAATTATAAAATATTTGAAAAAAGTTTTGTTGTCATCCCGTCCCGGTTTACCTGGCAGCGAATTATTTTTTGAAAGTATTTGAAAAAAAAAAAAAAAAAAATTATCGAAGCAAATTTAATTATTCATACATTTAGGTTGTTCGATGCGAGGGTTTCATTCGCAAGAAACTTACAAATCAGAAATCAGCTACTCATATATTATACTCACCTAGCCCGGATTTGTCCCGGAAGAGCCAGGATTATGAAGATTCATACTTCAGAGGCCACCCATCGAGTTTTCACCACGCTAGGCGTTGTTTAACTTACGAGAACTAATGTATTCTACTTGCGCTCTACGCGACGTGGCGATCGACGGCGACACATTCTACGAGATTTCCGAATTGTGTCGACGTGATGCTATGTTGAGTGTTGATGAGTTTATTAATCAAAACTCAATAAATGAAATTAAAAAATATTGTATATTAAAATTTTCAAGTCACATTGTTTATTTTATTATTATAAATGTTGTGCCAATTTCCTGCTGTCTTGAATTTTCAGGTACTTTTGCGCAAAAACGTTAACTTTTTTTATGCCTTAACGCCTCTAACACCTGGGTCATTTGCAAATTGAGATGGTACCTACCCTATCTGTACTTACGTCAGCTAGCGCCAAATTTCACACTTTTGTAATATCCATAATGAGACTTTATACCTTCTCAGGACCACGCACACACGCCACACACATTGCACAAACGAGTCATTAAAATATGCTATTCACTTTCAGCAGCTAATACGAACTGTTTTTTGACATTTTTTTAGTCTTTCATTAAATATCTGAAAATATTTGTTTGACAGAAAAGCACAGACAAAAATATATATTTTTTGGGCAAGATTCATTCTGTCAACATGATTTTTTGCTACTTTAACATTCTTGCCTTTCGGTCGTCTTCTTTATTCAAGATCCATGAGAATCCGCAGTTGCCCTCGGTTCTGGGTTTGGTATGTCTTAATAGCACTTGGTTCAAATTATTTAAACATTCGGACGGTTGAAATATGTATTTCTATACAGTTTTAGGGCGTATAGATGATTGTGTTTGGTTTTAAGTATAACCAAGGTTTTCATTGTTTAAATAGCGTATTTTAATTTGCGTATTTCAAATTTTAAATGAATTTAAATACTTAATTTTCCAATGTTTCCAATTTTATTGCTAATACCTAGATTAACCCTCAAGTTGATTTTGCCTTGATCTATCATTGTCAGGTAAAAAGTAAAAAGAATTTAGCAAATTTTTGCCCTATAGAAATCAGGCTTTAAATCGGGGTCCGTCATCGAACATTCAAGTTGGGGGTCAGGTATGTTGTAACACATCCAATCATAAGCATCTGAAATTGCTGCTGTTTCACGACTGCCAAATAAAGCAAGAGACTCTGAATTGTGAAACTTACCTAACAAAAAAAAAAAGAAGAAGAAAAGAACAGAGAGTCAACTGACTTCCAAATTCAAAATGCTACTCAAACGCCTTCGTCAACCTCACTGGTCGCTCTTTCCTCAAACGCAATAAAGATATAAAAGTTGGTTTCAAGTTCTAAATGCATCGTGGTATTTAACTTCTTCTGAGGTTCTCGTGAACATGCCTCTCGGAAGGTGGCTTGCAAACCATGTCAACTTGCTCAAAAAGTTCAATAGATAAGGTGTGGCGGAATAGTAACTTCGAGTTCGGTGCTTCGTGTTCCAAGCACCGGGTATTTTTACTAGTTAGAGTTTGAGTCATAGTGACGTGACAGCCACTATTTATTTTTTGAAAATTAAGTAAATGTCCGGTTGTGAGTTCCAACTGTTCTGCAGAAGAAAATTTTCTTCAGTCTACATCCTTTATTTCCTCCGCTCTGCAGATCTTGAATCGATTTTTCTTCTACTGTTGAGCTTGTGTTTATTCCTGAATTTTGTTTTTGTTTTCTTTTAATTGCAGAGATTAAAAATGTGCCATCCGTTCGCTGTTCACCCAAAGCGTCGCGCAGCATTTTCAGATATTTTTTACGACTCGGGCGCGTTATTTGATTTTAGGTTAGAAGGCATGGCGTGGCGTGAGAAATAAAATAAATTTCTACCAGAAGAAACATTAGCAGAGAAGTATGTTCAGGTGCTGACAGGAACATGTGTTCTCAAATTGTGAGCTCCACGGTATACTGGATTATTCAGATTCCGCCTTTTACCTGGGACGATTACGAAATTGAAACCATATCCAAAGACATATCAGGTTTGCTTTTACTGATATGGAAACGGTCTTACCACTCTTTGAAAGAAGTTAATTGCTGCATATTCCCATACAATCGCATACAAATGGACATTCTGCCAATATTATGAATAAAAAGACATCTCATTATATGTCGCCTGCTAACTGGAAACGCCCTGATGTCCTCTTGGAATGGTCTCACTCTAACCAGACGACAGCTCGAGTAGACAAGCACCAAGCAATTCTTGTTGCCTGTTGCAATAATTTATCGTTCATTAATAAATCAGAACAAGAATCGACTTGCGCATGTATCAATATGATAAGTCACCCTCTGTGACATTGTGTTGCAAAGCTACATTTCTTAAAAAAAAAATACTTAATACAAACACATTGATTACAAGAACGATACACTACATTGTTTCATGTCCTACATACTCCTACATAATGTTAACTCAGCTTTAATTCAAATGAACCTCGATTATCTGTTCCTAAGTAGTATGTTTTCCAGGATAAACTAAAACTAATGCAAAATCACTTAAGATAATAACAATAAAAAGTGATATAAAGTGCACGCCAAGAAGAAGTTCGTTTAACTTTTATTTCCAGATGGTTTAAATGTTAAAGTTCAGTTCCATCAGCTTGGGTCTGTGACTTTCACAGTTCACACTTCTTAGAGCATCATGGTGCGTCACTAAAAAACGTCTATGATTCATCTCTTAAAATATTACATAGGTATTCAGGTAATTATATGATTCTGTTATGCTTGAAATATTTATTTGATTCAACTCCTGGGAATTGGTTCAATCGTAGGGCACATGCACAATGGACAGTGTCCATTGGATTCATACAGACTATTTTTTTTTTTTTTTACCTATTTTGAGTGTGGAATCTGGAAAAGGAATTCAGACGACCTTCCGAAGACTTCTCTTCTACTCTATTTTTTGGTGAACATTCATCAGCGTGGAATGTAGACGCCGCATTCCAATGATGTGTTGAAAATATTTTGCTAGAGTTTCATGGACTTACCATGCGGAAAACACTGCTGACAACTCAACTTGTAATTCCTTCATTCAGAAACAATCTGGAAAATGTTATAAATTGGCCTCACAACGAGTACAGGGAAGATTGTCCCTTGGAGATATCTATGGTGCGTTTGCTGTGATTGGTGAAAATTCCTTTCAACCTTCAATTTTCCACTAATCCCCAGGATCCATACGAATAAAATTATCTCATTGGAATCCTTTTTCATAATTTTGTGCTAACACTATTCCATTCTCAAATTTCCACTATTTCTATTGTTCTGAGGAGATGTCATGTAAAACTATGTTGGTTGTAAAATCTTAATGTTTTAAAGGTAAAAATAGTACTACCAATTTATTGTAGTTCTGACATCTCCACTATTGCCACTAGTTCTGTAGTTCTAGAACCTGGCATCTGTACAACAACTTGAGTGTTTCAAATAATTCAGGTATGGTACTACATTTGTTATAGTTCTAGAATCTGGACAGTTATTTTAGTGTTTTAAATTATTTAGGTATTGAATGGTGCAACACTCATTTGTTGTTCTGCCATCTCCAGCTCCACCAATATTCTAATATAATAATTTTGCTTGGATATATGAATATCTACTAGTTTAGTATTTTTAGAATCTTGACTATTTTAGTTTTAACATTTAGGTATTGAACATTAATTTGTATTTAATTCTTGCACCACCAATATAAACATCCACTAATTCTATAAGCTCAGAACATGCACTGAGGGGGGAGTAGTTCTTGCATATTTACTACAAATTAGAGTACATAATTATTTACTACAGTAAATGGGCGTAGCCAGGATTTTGGCTAGGGGTGGGGCAGCTGATGAGGAAAATCAATAATACCTAGTGAACAATCAATAATACCGAGTATTGCATACTCCCTGGAATTTTCTAGGGGGGCTATTTGAACACTAAAATAAAATTCTGTAGTTCTGAAATACGCATTCTAGTTTTATATGTCTAAAATTTCCACTAATTTTGTATTGTTGCTCTGGAACCACGACATTGTCCGATGCTGTGATATCTTCATGGATGCTCTGATGGAATTCTCGATCAAGGTAATAACCGAAACAAATAACTGGATAGAGCGGAAAAAACTGGCGATGAAGATATAAAAGATATTGGTTCTCAAGATTACAAAACACATACACAAAAGGAGTCAGAAATAATTAGATCATCCTGAGATTAACATGAGGCATGTCTGTTGCTCTGTGGATCATTTTAGCTCTCGGATTCTCATTTACTTCCCCTGTATTATTTCATAGTTTCATATCTACTCCAGGACGTTTAACAGATAGGTATCAGCTTTGTTAGGCCAAAAGACTGCAACACGTCACCTGTGCTATTAAACAGGGTTTGTGTTACAAGGTATGTGGAAGGAGGAATAGTAGAACCAAAAAACCTGAAGCATAAGGAAAAGGTTCAACAATATCGACCCTAAAGTAGGTTTGGGAAAGGGGAAGTGAAGGAATTATTCTTCTTTAACTTTCCTGTTCCTTAACTTCTCAAGAAGATATGAACTCGAGTAACAGTATGAACATCTTTGCAGTAATCCGGAGGTTGGTGGTTCGTGGTCCAAGATTGAAGAACGAGAAAGAAGAAAGTAATTCGAGTTTCATTGGCTGCATTATTATCCATTTTGACAAGTCCTTTTTTTTCTATGATTTTTTTCAGAATAACTGTGTCATTTTTCAGTTAATTAAATACCAAAAAATCCATTGATCTAGTTATTGTGATAGAAACAGGTTTACAAATTTAGAGTTAATTTTTTTCTCGACGTATGAGGTTATAGTTTAGTTCTAACACTTGATTGAGACTGTCAGAGTTTTCAGAAAGTGCTCTCTTTCGACTTGTTTATTTTCGTCTATTTGAGGGCTATTGAAAATAATTACTATTACATCAGAAGGAAAACATATCAGGTAGAAAGTGTTAAGGATATTAAGCGTCGGAACGGTTTCTAGAGTGGTGGGTGGCATGGATCAAAGAGCGGCGTAGCGTCCTGTTTGAGTAGCGTCATGACAAGTTGATTTCCCGTTGACAGAGTGACAACCGCCGCATGATGAGTGACTTCTTTATTAGTTGTGTACATAAAATCAAGGTTTAATGCTCTTAATAGTGGCTTGAGTTTTATAATGACTTGAGCGTGATTGCTTACTCCTGGAAGACAAGCCGACCTGACCGAAGGTGGTCTCGTAACGTGGAGGTCGGAGGTTTGAATTTCATAAATGGTTTATATTTTAATACCGACTTCAGTAGCTTGATCGATAATGCGGCGGAGTTGTAACCTAGAGGTCGGTTGTTCAAGTCCCAAGTTCAGCAAAGATTTAGTAAAGCTGGTTTGAGTAGTTGTGACATCAGTAAAGTGATTAACAGAAATAAATGATAAAAAAATCCAAGTTGTACAGATCCTCCCAGAACATCAAAGGTCAATTTCGTTTCTTTCTACAAATATTAGCTGTTAGATGGTTTTGGGTAATTTGACAGTAATAAATTATGTAATTATTATGAGTTTTTGACCAGATAGCTGAAGCACGAGAAATAAATAACTGGAAGAGGATCGTCAGAGGTTATGGGCCCCCGTGGTCTGGTGAAACCACCAAGCAAGTAATAAGTGAAATAATGTGAAAACCAGACAAATATCATGAACCATTGGAAATTGACTTTTGATATTTTCTAGTAGGTATGGACAGTACCAAATAAGTAGTTCTTTAATGTATAGTTTATTTAAGCAGAAAAATGTCATATTATAATCAAAATTAAGACAGTAATTAGGTATATAATAATAACACTCTTTAGTGGAAGGTAACCACCAGGCGAGGTTAATGCTCAAAGCATTTTCTACCACCAAACCCTCAGAGTCTTATTATTATGTGGTCACAAACTTAAATTAATGAGGAAAAATTCGTGCACTGGGTGGGATTCGGACCAACGAATCCCTACGCTACCTGGATTACCAGACTATTGTCTTGAATGATATTATTTGAGGACACGTACTGTACGTAGGAACTTATAGTTACATACCTATATCTCTCAAAATCAATATAACAATCCAGTTTGCTTGCAATACTATGTTTATACCTAATACCTACCTACAATAAATTATTATAACTTTTTCAGATGGAAATATTTTATCACTTAAAAATGTGACTGTCCAAGGTTAGTCAACTTTTAAATTGTAATTGGGAATTTAATTTTTTTTTCTGGAAACAATAATTCAAGGGGTTTCCGATCAAATTGTCCTATCACCAGTCAGTCCGCTAATTGCTCCGATTTTTTTATCACATCAAGGTGGATTCAAGAACGATGAGACATTGACTTATCCGAAGCTGTGAGCAAGTAATTATTTATATCTTAAAGGGTAGTCAACTAGTCACTGTGGTCAAGTGAGTCAGCGCACTAGACTTGCAGGCACGGTAACCTGGGTTCGAATCCTAGCTGGGTAGAAATAATAGTGTCACCTCATGTCTTCAGATGATTGTTATGTTTCCTTTTTAATAGGTAATAAACAGGTATATGGGTTTGTCACAAATCTTTTTCAATAGGAACTTTGTCAATAGGTATCTAACCTACATTCAACAAAAAAACTCAACTAGAACTCGACTCGAAAGGCCTGAAAGTTTAAAGTACTCTTAGAATATACAAATACCAAAAAAGGGCCATGCCTCTGCCTCATGAAGTGGGTTTCCATATCCGTACAGAAAAACAGGTTACCAGCTAGTGCAAAAATTAAACATATATAAAATTGTTTTTTTTTTTTTTTTTTCGATTTCAACTACAAGGTCACACACACATGGCTAGTATGAAAATCAATATTTTTGACATGAATTTTGTCTAGTTCCTTTACTCCTTTTACATAGGTGGTAATTAATGCAGGTCGAACGAGAAATCAAAATATTTTCTCTCACTCTCATTTTCGTAGCAACAATGTCTACCATTTCCCATCTATCTCACAAGCCCATACATGGCTCCCCCCCTGCTAACCACCCGCGGAATACCTCGGACCATTGAACCTGGGCCCGACAACCGGTCTTTCAATTGTTCGAGAAATTATTCAGGTGCTTGCTGATTTAAAAAAGTGTTACCTCAAGAATACCGCATTAACTGCAAAGTTACATAACACAAGTTGGTTATTATCGACTCAGTACTCTATGGAGACAATTGATTTGTTGTTGTTGTTGTAGTCACACTTGTCACTAGACAATTTAAACTATATTTCTTTTGCTTGGTCGTTAGTCAAATCTTCAACGTACAAAAGGGGATAGCAGCCAGCACTTACCCCCGCTATTGGTCTCTAAAAATAAAATAAACCAATATTAATACAAGGTATTGAATTTTTGGGGAGACACTTTGTTTGCAACTGAACCTACAATAGCTATAACTACATAATTGTAATCTATATGACGTACGAGGGGGGACCCAAAAGTAACGGGAATTGGGTGGTGGGGGGAACACGGAGGGGGGGATCGGGTTCTCCAGTGATTCTATTTCAAGCGGCTACTCTCCCAAGTAAGTGTGCAAAGTTCATTTGCTGTAAGTGCATTCTTTCGTCCGTGAAAAATTTTCTAGTGAAATGACTTTTTTCGTTTCGGCGAAAACGTGAAATGGCTTCAAGAACGGACGAAAACATTGAACAAATCAACATTCTTGTCCGTGAAGACCTGGCCGAACCATCGATCAACTTTGTGAGATGTCTGGATTGTCATGGAGTTCAATTCAGAGGATTTTAACTGAAGATTTGATCATGAAGAGGATTGCAGCCAAATTTGTTCCTCGCCTTCTCTCCGACGATCAAAATAAGGAGCGTCGACTTCAGGCCTGTCTGGAGCTGCAAAATCAGTTGGATGAAGACCCAGATTTTTTTCTCAAGGTTATAACTGGCGATGAATCATTGTGCTACGGCTATGACCCCGAAATTTTTACAGCCACTCATTGCTCTCCGCACTCAGCCATTTCAAGTTGCCATTTCACGTTTTCGCCGAAACAAAAAAAGTCGTTTCACTAGAAAATTTTTCACGGACGAACGAATGCACTCACAGCAAATGCACTTTGCACACTTACTTGGGAGAGTAGCCGCTTGAAATAGAATCACTGGAGAACCCGATCCCCCCCTCCGTGTTCCCCCACCACCCAATTCCCGTTACTTTTGGGTCCCCCCTCGTATACCTGCTTTTTCAGAATTTTGTCTGTTTCGGCCACTGATGTCATACGATGTAATAGTGCACACGTTACCTGGAGAAAAAACAACAACAATATTTTTGTGTATTATTCTACCGGTTCATACACAGAGTTCATGCCCTAATAAGTAAATAAGGAAACACGAATCCTCTAGCTCTTCATATTTAGGAAACTGATTCCGTCGGTACAGAAAGGTTCTTTCTCGTGCCTTTCGCTCCGATTCGTTCCAGCAGAATGCTAGATGCCACCTACAAGTTCCCATGGACCAGATAGACCTCCGGTGCGTCAGCTACATGGATACATAAAATATTTATGTAGGTACATATTTATTTTTCTCCACAATCAATGGACTAATTACTCTTTCCTCCAGCCTGTCTTCGTTCTAGAAAACACGGCTCAAGATACTTGTATCCAGGATTTCTTTTACTCTTGAGTTATAGAGCAGCTGTTCTTGAATCACACAGTATCTAATATTGTGTCACAGAGCAACTATTTTTTGAGTCGCAGAGCATCTACTATAGTAGTTTTTTAGTTTAATTATCATATTTGTGATATTCCTTTTCGTGATATCACAACTACTCAAACTCGTTTTTACTACATCTACGCTGAAACCGGGACTTCAGCCACCATCCTCCAAGTTAAAAGTCCGCCGCCTTATCGATCAAGCTACTGAGGTCGGATCTACTATTGTATCACAGAGTAGCTATTTTTGAGTCACAAAGCATCTACCCTTGAGTTAAAGAGCAGTTGCTCTTGAATCACAGAACAATAGGTACTCTTGTGTCACAGAGCACCTACTCTTGAGTCACAGAGCACCTACTCTTGAGTCACAGAGCACCCACTCTAGAGTGTCATAGCAGCTACTCAAGAGTTTCACAACACCTATTCTTGAGTCACAGTGCACTTACCCTTGAGTTTAAGAGCACCTACTATTGAGCCACAGAAAAGTTGCTTTTGAGTTACAGAACATTTACTCTTGAGTCATAGAGGAGCTGCTCTGTACAGAGCATTTATACTTGAGTTACAAAGCATTTATACTTGAGTTAAAAAGCATTTATACTTGAGTTAAAAAGATTTTTTATACTTGAGTTAAAAAGCATTTATACTTGAGTTAAAAAGATTTTTTATACTTGAGTTAAAAAGCATTTATACTTGAGTTAAAAAGCATTTATACTTGAGTTAAAAAGCATTTATACTTGAGTTAAAAAGATTTTTTATACTTGAGTTAAAAAGCATTTATACTGGAGTTAAAAAGCATTTTTATACTTGAGTTAAAAAGCATTTATACTTGAGTTACAGAGCATCTATACTTGAGTCACAGAGCATCTATACTTGAGTTACAGAGCATCTATACTTGAGTTACAGAGCACCATGTCTTGAGCCACCTCCAGGATGAACTTAATTTGCTCTTCATCACTCTCCAGCTCACGTCTCTACCTGAGGTGTTACAAGATTAAGTGTTTGGTGAGCGTCTGGGTCGGTCCATGATATCTTTCTAATGGAAAATCCTCTTGGAATGGCTGGGGAAGGGACATAAGGGAGTGAGTTTTGTGTTTGAGAAAGGGTTAGGATTATGCTGTGATGGAGTTCTCGTGATGGAACAAAAATAATGCAAAAACATTATTTTTGGTATAGATTCCGGCCTAATCAAGTAGCCGAAAAATTATACTTTACTTTATCCACAAGAAAAATCATGATTCTTTTGAAGCAGATTTGTTTTCATAGGCTAATATTACCTAATTCATGACAGAATAAACAAATTTTGAAAATACTTTTAATCAATAATAACTAACTAGGTCAGTTTAGGATAAAGATCGCACTTTTGGTATAATCTTTATAATCTAGCTCTGGTGTAATCTTTGTTCTAAGTTCTAAACACAGACCTGTGGACCAATCGTGATCGAATTCATTAAAATCTGACTAAATTGGACTTGATGGAATATTCCTACATACTTGACACAATGTTGAAATTCAGTGATAGTAGTGACATTGTATCATTAAAATCTGTACACAGTGTTGCACATTGATGCTGTGATTGCCACAATCGTGACGGGGAGTGGCCTGGTTGCACGGTTGGACATGGAATCATTTCCAAATTGATTTATGTGTGTGTGTTGAATGATTTTTATTATGACTAGATCGTGTCGTGATAAATAGTACAGGATGAAGCTGAATGTTGAGCTTTTTTTGGATCTTTTTTGCATGTTATACCTAGAATGTCATCCCTCTCTTTTCATAGTTTTTGGGAGAAAAAATTATAGATAG
Organism: Bactericera cockerelli; assembly: GCA_024516035.1. NCBI lineage: Eukaryota > Metazoa > Arthropoda > Insecta > Hemiptera > Triozidae > Bactericera > Bactericera cockerelli. The sequence goes on from CM044956.1 coordinate 40,153,455, forward strand.
TTCATGATACCTATCTGTAAGTACTGTCATTTCAATATTATCTTTCTTCCGAGTATAAGATATCGGAAATATTTTCAATTGATATGAATGAAATCTTTTATTTAAATTTTTGAGACGAAGAAAAATATCGTTTTTTTTTTTTCTTCTACATTTCGATTATCTGTTTAATGAAATACTGAAGCGAAACACACACAACTTATGCATAATTTTAAGCTTTACCCACCTTAAATGAAAAACCCCACATGAAAACATTAACGTCAGCGATCCTATACATCCTATACTTGGTCTTATTTGTTTGTGACAGTAACTAGATAGGTACTACGATTCCCTAAAGTTGCACGCAAGCTATTTTCTTAATCTCTTTCCCAGTGAGGTCATCCTATAACCACTGGACGATGTTTTTATCACTTACATGTTTTCGAGATTTGCGCCATAAAATCTTTATCAAACAATGTTGTTTGACACATATTTCTCAAACGCTTCTATAAAACTAGATCTGATAATAATTTATGATCAGTGATCACTCCAGAATGCCTGGAGTACTTACATAATAAATAATAAAAATAAACAGTGTTAAAATATTTTATAAGTAACTAGCCGCGTTGCGTACTAGAAAATTTGAAAAAAATTGGAATACTCTTGTACCAGGAAGGAAGAAATCAATAATGGTGAAAATCCAATCACTCCAACAAAATGTCAGAAAATGGAGCCAAAAGCTGATAATGAAAAAAGAAAAGAGCTAGATTTTAGGTTTAAATGGCGCTTTCTACGTTTCAACTACATGATCATATCACGAAAAGCAAAGATTGATACTTGTTAGAAGCATAAAACTACCTAAGACAATATCAGAGATCATAATAATATCAAGTGAAACAAAAACAAAAAACAAAACCAACAACAACAAACGAGTAGGTATAAAAAAGACGATCCACAAGACGACAAAGTGAATAAAAAAATTCAACTTTGCCACCATCAGCAACTCTGGTACAACATGTGAAGTGTGATCAGATAAAGCCATGCTAGTGTGCAATTTACACAAGTAGTGAAGAGTGCCTCTACTAGATTCTGGACGATGACAACTCGTAATAACAACCAACTTCCCATCAGTTATGTGAGCATGACACTTGTAAAATGTTAATGATATATTGAACTGAATGTGGAAATGACAGATCACACGCCGAGAGAACAGACACACTTGGAGAAACTGAAGAAAATGAACGCACGAGTGCTCAGTGTTATATTCTGGAAAGTACCGGGTTCCAATCCCATAGAAATTTGTAGTCCGAATTTGATTGCAGATGTTAGTAAGTTACATGTGTACCGGAAGGTGTAACTTACTAACATCTGTAATCAAATTTCATGTTAACCCAAGACCTGATGGTGAGCTATTGGACTATTTGGTCACTTCTCGTCCATCGAAACGGAGGCATACTACGGAATGGGCCAGCTACAACAGAGACCACTATAGTTTAAAAGATACAAAAAGATTATTCTACAGCTCCTCCTTAAAGAAAGCGTCAATAATATTTGAAATCAACAGTTTTAACTTTCAAATTCTTCACACTTCATAGTGTGTCACTCTTCTCAGGTAGGAGCGACACATGCAAGCAGGTAATTTAGATTAGGCGATGAAGAAAAAAAATGCAATTCATGGAAATGAAATGAAAGAAAAAGACAAGTAAAGAAAATATCATTGAAGAGTCATGTTAACACGGAGTATCCATAACTTACTAGACTCATGTGCTGTACTCACCTGCATTGCTGGAGCATTCCTGCTGTATAATGTTTTCTATGATATCATGAGGAACTAACAGGGTTTGATTGAACACAAATAATATTATGAGAAACTAACGGGTTTAAACACAAATGATATTATGAGCAACCAACGGGGTTTGAACACAAATGATATTATGAAAAACTTACTAGAATTGCACGCAAATGATAGTATGAGCACCTTACTAGAATGGAACACAAATGGTATTATGAGCAACTAACTGGGATTGAACATAAATGATATTACGAACAACTTATTATAATTGAACACAAAGTATCAAGAGCAATTGATCAACTAAGTACTGGGTTTTAACACACATGATATTTTATCATGTGTGTGTTAAAACATTTGTGTTATTATTAATATTATTATTACTATCCATATCTGCATGTGATGTGGGTATGTGTAGTGTTTACTATAAATCAGATTTAGGCTTATAATATTGTGTAAACCACAACAGCGATATAAAACCAGACCTGAAAATTGCTTCCTGCTTGGTTTAGAACCACCAAACTCCCAGTTACACATCCAACAACCGATCGAGCTACTGAGGTCAGCATATACGTTTTATATATAATACACAGGAAAGTTTGAGCAGCCAACTTCCAGTTGTCAAAATGGAGAAAAAGTTGAAAGGTATTAAGGAAATTATTTCATCGACTTACATCAGGTATTACAAGAGTTTTAATACCACTAATTTGAACAGGTTCCAGTGCAGGACGGTAAATGGACTAACGGATAACGTGAACACAGACAAGAGTAGAATGTACGTTTCTTTAACATCAGAAGTCGTTGGAATGATCTAACCTATATTTTCAGGAAACTGACAGAACCGCAATAACTTCGCTGAACGTTGCTTAACTTAAGAGATCTTGTGAGAAAGCATGCATTGAACAAGTCATTGCTAGTGGCTTGAACTCAACATGGGAAACTGCATGAGGATAATGAATTTATTGTCATAACTTGACTGACCAAACAAGTTGAGATCTGTTCAGTTGTTCTACAAAACTTGAAAATAAAATAGAAAAATCAAGTAAAATAATACAAAAGAGTAACAAATTATAGATAATTATAGATAATTTAGGTCGTTTTAATGAAATATTTTTACCCAAAAAACCAATTTTGTTCATCCACCACTGGGAAAACCAAATCATCATGAGACCTACAAGTTAAGATGTTAAACCTCTTAGATCAAGCTCTGGCAATGGTGCCTAATCATATTAAAAGCTTTACTTTTCAACATTTGAATTGAATTTATTTATCAGTTCATCAACAGTTCAACAGGGACCTCACCTGGGCGAAGTCTTGAAAACACTTTATAGGATGGTTCATAAAATATATATTTACCTGTAATTTTAAGACAAAAAAGATAATAAACAATTTTAACTTTACAACGGTACTTTTTGTATCGGCAATCATGTGTAGGTATCGAAACATTTACATGCTAAGTATGATTTTTGCCAATTTGGGTGCCCTAAAAGCCATCCCATTATAGCACAGTAGAGATAACATAGACCATGACGTAGAGTAAAGATAAGTCAAATTTTCATTTTTTTTATACAAAGGAATTCATCAATGTTCTTTGAAAATAAATCAAAACAACTCCGTCCACACGACTCCATCCCAAAAATTGATAAAATACTTAATTTAAGTAAGTATATAGGTACTATAGTTGCATCATTCAAAAAACGACAGATATAAGCAAGATACAACACCATCTCATAAAAGGGTTCTTCATTAGCTAAAGTGTTCACTTGGCGGTATACATTTGGAAAGACCATTTACCAGTTAGTATGGAAAGAATTTGCAAAAGTACCTACTCTAACTAAGCGAAATATCTCTCTATTAAGGATTATAATGGGATTTCTTTAGAAATCTTTTCAAATATGTAATTAACAATTAGATGCACCACTATACCGAATCCAAATTAAAATGTTTCAAGAACAACACAGACAGTGCTCGCAAAATTTCAGGTCTGAATTCAAACAGCACTAGATGTGAGTGAGTTAGTGGGAAAAATGAGGTTAAACTTGAGTTTTTATTACTTTAGATCCATCCTCTTAGTTTTAATACATTTTTATTCCTGTAATCTTGTCTTTCCTGGTCTTTCAGAAACTGTTAATAAGTTATCATTAGCAGACTAAATATCTTGGATTATTGTCAATAAATCAAAAATTATCCCCAGAGATACTTTTTAATGCACTTTGGAAAATTCTTGTGTTTTCAAATTGCAATTGCCATTTGCAGAATAAATAATAATTATGCCAACTATTGCGAGCCAGAAAGATAAAGACTAAGAACATCACAATTCTTCTTTTCAACAATTAGTCTCCTGAGAAGGATGTTCCAGTCGAAAGTTATCAAGTCTTTTCGTACTTTTGTTCGTAGTTTACCTTAAACTTGAATTTGTTACCTACTAACACAGCTAAGAACTTCTGTCAATAATCCAAGATATTTATGGTAAAGTTAAGTTGTATCGTCAGTACGATTCAAAACAGAAAAATCTTAGAGTAATTAATTTCTAATGCAAAATTTGTATTAATTAATTGATTATATTCGGTGCACTCGTGTTGACCCAGCAACAGAATGGGAAGTTCTGTCTCACTTCTCGTCCCTAGAGGGACACTACGGTATGGACAAGCTACATCACAGACCACAAGCGTCTACAGTAGGCACTGTTTCATGGCTAAAAAATAACAAAGGTTGTGAAACACTCTATAAAATATATCAAATTGGGGATTAAATAGTAGTATTCCAAAGCAGTCCTTTGGATAAATGTCACAGGACTACCAGTTCTCTGAACCTGGCTGGATCCGGGAGAAACCGATCCAAAGTTTAAATCAACAGTTCTTCGAGATCCAGGCAAAACTGGTTGTGATGTCCAGGGCATTGCTTCCTTGCAAATCTTACGAGTAGAAAGTAAGGTAATGAAGAAGTAACTCAAGATTAATGAAGACCTGAGCCTCCCACCCACCGAGTGGCACAGACGGGAGAGAGGCTCTTTGATTACAGATAGAGGGGGCGGGGCAGTCGGACCACCCAGCCCGCGTGTTGTTTTCACACCCGCAGAACACTCGGGGAGTGTTTGTTAATTTGAAAGCTAAAATCACGACGTATTAAAAATGAAAGACCTCGAGATGCATGTGTGTGTATAGGAGATTTCGCTATGGTTTCAGCATAAACATTTAAGTCTTTCTTTTTGCAATGGAGGTGATACAGACTTGTATAATATGTACCTATGCTGCGGTATGTAGTCTTCGTGTGTACATGTACATACATAATATAAAATAAGATGTACTGTCTTTTTCAAGGAAATTTGTGGAAATAAAATCGAAATTATAAGGAAAGAGTCCAGTTATGAAATGGAACAATAGAAGATGGAGATGTTTCCGACAATGTGGAGTTGGGGAGATGTGATTTTTGCACAAATGATTCAAGAGATTAATACTAAAGATGAGTATTTAGTTATTAGTTCTAGAATCTAGATAATTCAGCCATATTGGACTATTATTTCTTTATCAACCTCAGTAGTTTGATCGATAAAGCAGCGGACTTGTAATCTGGTTGAGCACTCGCTTGCCATGCAGAAGGTCCGGTGTTCGATCCCCCAAGCCGACAAAAAAATTGTATTCTACATTTGGTAACAATTGTTTGTCAGGGATACCTTCCGGTGCGCTCGTGTTGACCCAGCACCTAAATGGGAAGTATTGTGTCACTTCTCACCCATCAGAGGGGAGGCATACCACGAGATGGACAAGCTACAACAGAGACCGAAAGCGTCTACAGTAGCTTCTGTTTCATGGCTACGAAATAAAAAAGGCTGTGAAACAATCATCGTAAAATAATAAAAAAGTTCCTAGCTAAGCAAGTATCTAGTTTAGTTACAGTCGTGTGCTTGGTGGCAGGGATTTGTCCGCTTTCAGCTAGTGTTATCTTGATAAAATCATGAGCTTTTTTATATTTATTTAACTGACATCTCAGTGATGCTTGCCAAGCGACACTGTAATATTTTAAAACAATTGTATATATCTTTTTTTAATGATTTATATACAGGTGTTAACAAGATTGCAGAGATATAAAATAGTTTAATTTGAACAATAAGAGAAGTGGGCACAAGGGGTTCTTTTTTTAACATAACTTAGCTTTATTTCTGCTCTCGGGAGGCAGGATTCCAAACTTGGCTACATTGTAGGTACCTATCTATTCTCACGTGTAATCTATTGGGAGACATCCAGTTCTGCATTCATTTATCTATTTTATTAGATAAGGAACGGCATGATTTAGTATATTTTTCTGTTCTTGATATTAGAAACTATTTACCAACTCTGCATTAATTGATAAAAGTATGGAAGCAATCAAAACTGTGGGAATCGGTTGATTTAGAAATTCAATTTCTGAAGCAATATAATTAGATTTGCCAGGGCAAACATCTTGGTACACTTACTGACCCAAGATGTATCCTATCTTAATGCACATACAGGGTGACATAATAAATTATAAGTAAGTTAATCTCATGGACCTTCTATAAAACATCTCTTCAAAAATTTGGAAAGATTTTAATTATAGTCTTACATATTTAAAGAATAAACTAAAGTGCCAAAGACTCCACACTAGAACAGTAATAATTATATACGATTGGACCTACCGTTAATTAAAGATAAAACAAATTAAATTTATTTCCGTGTTTGCCTTTAAAAAAACCGCAAATCATTTGGTTTCTACAATTTAGTTTAGGGAAAGTGATTTCTGTTTTTTTTTTTATGCAAATAAATAAACATCATGATTATTAAGAAAAGAGATTCATTATAGTGTAATTGGAACAAAAAATTGTTTTTACACAATCAAAATCATCCGGAAGCTCATTCCAGAAACTTTTCAACGGGCCACACTGTAAAATGCGCTCTTACAACAGCTAATAGTACAAAACCGAGTTCAATAATCGACCACCCAACTTTAATTGTGACCCCCTCGGGTTCCCTCGGATTGTTTATACTGTGCAATGACTTAATGTTCTTCAAATGCAGTCCTAATCCGGGACTTGGGCCCAAATGTGGCTACTGGACACCGCTAACACACGTATGAACAGAAAAATTGGTTTTAAAAGTGTCTCAAACACTTTTATGTTTTCCCATTGTACGTCTTTTTATTTCTATGTTTGGCCAATAACTTTCCTTTTTATTTATTGATGGAGTTAACGTCCATTTCAACTACCGAGGATTTGTGGCAGAATCTGTTAATAAAAATGGTGGTATTAAAATGTTGTCAAATACATGGTATATCATACTATCCATATGTAAGAGTATAATTATGTGTCTCCAAATGTAATAAGTCGAATTACCAAACAATAGAAAAAGTATATCTAAAAAAAAAAAATAAAAACAAATCCCTGTACACAGTGTCTGCAATTGATAGATTCATATTTATAGAGCGAAGTAAAAATGATTTTTCCGGAGTGAACGACAGGCTTACGGCCTAGTTAAAGTGCCGTAAAATATGAAGGGGAGGTGGAAAAAAAAATGATTTTTTATTATCTTAGGTATCAAGAGTGTAAGTTTAAGTTCCATAATTATGAACTAATAGATTCACAGACAGCCACTGAATCCCCCAGCGAGACTTGTATAAAATCAAAGTCAGTTTTGTACATTATGTAGGTATGTAGTATTTTGAGATCAAAGGCAGTGGTGCATCCACGTCCTCTCTGGGCACATGTTGCACACCACCTCGCAGCAATACTTGAACGTACAGTTGCAAGGGACATTCTTATCAATGAAACTCGTGTTGTAGCCTCGACCACAGCAAAGGTTCTCACAGGACTGCGTGGCTGTCGTGTTGGGGAAGCATTCCCTCCCGCGCGTCCCCAGCGACCCCGTGACCTTGTTCTCAGTGCAGAAGTTCGGGGAACTCTCCGAATACACGAGGTCCATTTTGTTCGGAGGTTTCAAGGTTTTGGACGCAGCTATGAATGAATGGCCGTCGTTAGAAGAGACAACTTTGACGGAAGTTCTGAAACGTCTCTTGAGCATGTTGCCGACATTTCTGAACGGGCCGAGGGATCGCCAACAAGTCCGGATGATGCAAGAGCCGGAGAACCCGTGGCATTTGCATTCCGTCTGCATGCTGTTGCGGATAACCTGGAGGAGATACATGGATGAGCAAGTTAGATCATCATATTTGTGTTAATCTACTACTTATACTTCATCCTGCCCCTTCTACCGTAGGTGTAGGGGTTTTTGTGTTAATTACTTTTGTTTATTACAACTACTCAAACTCTCTTTACTAAATCTACGCTGAAACCGAGATATAAAACAACGAACTTTAGGTTACAAGTCCGTCGCCTTATCGATCAAGCTACTGAAATCGGTACAAGGAATACCCTTGTAAGGTTCTTGTACAAGTCCACATGCAAAGTGTATGTTTGTATGGCTTTATTTGTGGTGAAGCAGAGGGCCTCTTCACAATTTTTGTGGGTAGCGCAGCATTACTAAGAGCCGCCTTAACATTTCGAATTATTCTATTTCTTTAATTTCTTTTTACTCTGGTAATGCCGCCACTAGTCGTTACTCATACAAGTAACTACTCATTTTTCCTCATGAGGTATGAGTGGACCCCGAACATCCAAGTACAGAGCAGAAAAATTCGTGCCCCGCCGGGAATCGAACCCGGGTCACCATGCGTGCAATGCCTAGCGCGCTCACTCACTCTGCCACGGTGACTACTCCACATGCAAAGTGTAAGTAAGGCTTAAGTTAGTTGTTGTTGTAACCTGGGGGAGTGATGGTCTCCAGCCAACTTAAGTTGAAATATTGGTTTGTTCTGAACCACATATTGTGCGATAAACTCTTGGAAACCTCCAAGCTAGCCTGGCTTGTTAGGGTTGGCTAGTCCGTTCTCTGTTTATAGTCCTCTAGCGAGACACTGGACTTCTTCCCTGTTTAACATGCCCCAGCCAGGCTTCCTCAAGTTCGTCTCACCAGTCTGCCAGCTTCCAGATTGTGATGCATCGTGAGGCTCTTCAGATCTCCCAGCTCCAGGTCACTCATGTCCATGAAGGTTTTTGCTTTCCTCAAACCGAACTGGATGTTGTCTGTGCAGCCGCCCCACTTCCATGGTATGTTTAAGTTGTCAGGCTTGGAGATTTTTGCTGAAAGTATCAAAAATCATTACTTATACTAAAGCATTCTTGGTCTTTACAACCTACATGGATAATGCATACGTGGTGAAGTACAAATCCTATACATGTATCGTATTTGTATGTAATATGTATAATTTTCACAGCCTTCTTTAATTTGTAACTATTTTAGGCTCTTGTGTTTTGTGTTGTAGCTTGTCCATTCTGTAGTATGCCTTCCTTCTAATGAACAAAAAGTGACACAATACTTCCCGCGCATTGTATCAACACGAAGGCACAGCGTCCGGTGCCCTTATGTTGACCAAATTATGGATAAAATTTTTTTGTCGGCTCTGGGGTTCCACTTTGAATTGCGAGTATCTTACCACTGAGTCAATCGTCCGGTTAAGCCGTTAAAGCCATAGACCTTTCATGACAGGATCTCGACAACACCACGGTTAATTTTGAAACCATCAATATTTCTTGTATTTTTCCAAGAGAACATGGTAAGTTATACTATTTGTAAATATCTAATTAATATCTATTGCAAGAATTTTGTTAAACAATTCAAAACTCTGTGAACCCAGTACAATTACGAATAGACCCTAGAGCCAATACAAAACAGTATTCATGGTAGTCCGGGAAGTATAAGTTGGGACACCATTATTGCCAAATTTGCTTTTTTGTGGTGAGAATATAGTCAGGATTTTGTAAATATTTGCCACCGTTGCGTTGGCTCTCCTCAATCACTATAGGTATTACTGAACAAAGCGCATTTTCTGTTATTCTAACTTGCACTCTACATCTTGACGGACTAATAATGCCATTATTTTCAACACGTTCAGTGCTAGCACCCACGAGAAGTGTATGCATTGTAAGAACAATATGGCGGACCATACACAATTACGCATATTGTGGCAAAATATGATAATTCTCAGTAAAAACTTATAAAAGCTAACACTAAGCTGGAGCCATTAGCCATAGCTAATCAAGTCTATTACAATATGCAAGCAATCTAAACAGGCATGGACTGTCTTTATAACTTTACACGAGTCCCAGTGTCAACTTCACTCGAAATCATCATAAGTCAAATTTGAAAAGTTGCTCTATATGTACAATGCGTCAATACACACACCAGCAGAATTAACCGGACACTTATTGTTTTTGCATTTGACTCCATTGTATTTCCTGATGGACTAAATTTGACAAAACTTTTTTGTGATTAAAAATTTCTAGGTATTTTTCCGTCATTTTTTTCTCGATAGAAATCAAAGTGCATGATTTTTTTTTATATAATTTATCTAATAAAACTTAGGAACCTGAAAAGTTAAACATGACATGTTTTGACACATTGTGTCTTCTGTTCAGTATGAATCTCCATACTGTTGGTCTTCTATCTAAGTAATAATACCTTGAAAGTTTCAAATAAAAATTTAACATGGGGTCCAATGGAAAAACCTCAACTGTCCAGTTGATTCTACCGGTGAGTATAGATGACTGAATATAAATGGGAATCTGTTTTGAGCCTATTGGATTTCATCAGCTGGCAGTAGTTCTGAACCATGCTATCAATCATCAACTAACCTCTATTATTCAGTCATATCAGAAAAATCATCAACACCGTCCTTGTCGATTATCCTTGCATATCAAGATTAAATTTAAATGTTCTCATCATGATAAGATTTTTTCATGGTAAACCATGGTAGCTTCATAATAATGGTGAAATCAATTTTAGCATTTGTTATACTTTTCAGGGAAAGCAAAATATTAGAGTTCCCTAGAACCATTAACAAGAGACAACGGTCATATTAATTTTTTGCTGAAAATATAGTCAGTTATCTTAAGTAATCTCAATTTTGTGTTTTCACTTTCACTAGTTTAAATTTTAGAAATGGTATCTTATTTATTTGATAAAATCAATTTGACTTTGAGAGCACTCAAATTGTGGTTGAAGAATTTGTTATAGAACCAAGGACCACATATACAAATATGAAGAATCTTATAAGAGCCGTGCCTGATAGTATTTAAAGCAGAAAGTATTATAATAATTTAAATTCAGTTTTTTCTTCGCCTTGAGGCATATTCATAAATGAAGTTTAGTGAAGCAGTATAAATATGGTTTATTTCTTTATCTAAGCTTTTACATTAACCAAGTTGTATGCTGTACGATGCATATAAGTTGGAAGTGTTCTTTATGTCGACATTTATCCATGTCCGTCGACCATTTCTACCTACCACTGAGAACCCAGAGATGCATAGCTGGCTGTCGACTGGGAAATATCATCCTGCGTAGGTACATAGATTAGTTATGTATTTATATAGGCTATATAATGGGTACCACCTGAGAGTTCCATTAGCCATTTTTAAGTGCAACAGGATTATTTACTACCAAATACTACATTGATTACATAAAATAAAGTTTAGATTTTTTTCTGCGATGAGTTGATAAAGGATGACACTAAAAATTAGATAGGAATGTGTGATAAATAAAATAAAATTTAAACATTGCTAAAATATTATTTAGAATTTAAGTTTAGAAGAGGTGCCTGACCCGCTGCCTGAAAGTTATTTATAGTTGAGAAGTTTAGTCTGCAGCGAGAAGACGACAAGGTGAAGCTAATGCCAAGTTATTATCAGACTATTAAAAATGTTCAAAGCAAGTTATGGTAACGTTAACACCATCAGAGTTGTGAAAAAGTTTTAAAACAAATAAACGCGAGGATAATTCAATAAAAAAAAACTATGAAGTCTCGTAAAATCAAAGTTGAATCTCGTAAAAAGAAGTCACAGCCTGGAGAAACCAGATGCCCCACTGTTTTGGTGGTCGTTGTGACAGCTATATTATTTGATATTAATGAAATGTCTTCGCTACTTATGGAACCCATAGCCAACCAGCGGGAAGCCTTGTAATCACCCCCTTGAACACGTTTCATCATGTCATTAATAGTATAAGATCTGAAGTTCAACCGGGCTGAAATCAAGTTGATGATCATTTGCACAATATTCATCATTTTATCTCAGGCATTAGACCACAAGAGGTGCTTCCCAGCCCATGGTCTGCCTCAATGAGACAACCCGTTGTACGAGTATATTACATATAGGTAGGTAATATAATGATCCTCAACATAATTGAGACTGCATACTTTGTTAGTCAGTAGAGTAGAGACAATTTTAGTAAAGACTACTTTAGGTATGTATATTTGCTTATGAAATCTTTCATAAAAAAAACCTGGTCAACCAAATTATTGTTCAAACTTTTGTCTTCCTTGTTTAGTAAACTTGTAAGACGAATTTATTCACTCCTTGTAGATTCACTGATATACCAATATGTAGTTACCTTGGTTAATTTTTCCACACTCACAATTGGGTATGGAGCCTGTGGAGCATGCCTTCGTCAAGCTGTAGCTCACACCTGCAGAAATGACGGCGTTCACGAAACTTGACTCTTTGGAATCTGGAAAAAAACAAGGAGGACAAAAATCACATAATGAACATAATATGTAAATATGTCAAGTGTACACGTGGCTAAAAATATGTTTAAATTTGAAATGTATTTTGATCGAAGTCCTTTGCCGACCTGCAAAAAAATAATTCGTTCTTTCCCTCGACCAATGTATCCCCCAAAAAACACTTCGTGTAAAAATAGTCGTCAAGTGTTGGAATGATTAAAAAGAACTGATATCAAAAACGTCAATTTTCTATGTTTGAAGGAAATATTTTTCACGTAATAAGTCTCTTGATAATTCAACCAAAATAATAGCCTCACAACAACAGCAAACTTCGATTTGGTATTTTGAGAATTTAACCAAAAAATAGCCACACAACAAAACAATGCTCTTGTAAGAACAATCTTGCATATTTACATAACCACGTCCTTGACTACTGCACACTGTTTTGTTAGCAACATACTTCACATAAATTTCAGAACAAAACAGTGTGCAGTCAAGGACGTGGTTCTGTAATTATGCAAGATTGTTCTTACAAGAGCATTGTTTTGTTGTGTGGCTATTTTTTGGTTAAATTCTCAAAATACCAAATCGAAGTTTGCTGTTGTTGTGAGGCTATTATTTTGGTTGAATTATCAAGAGACTTATTACGTGAAAAATATTTCCTTCAAACATAGAAAATTGACGTTTTTGATATCAGTTCTTTTTAATCATTCCAACACTTGACGACTATTTTTACACGAAGTGTTTTTTGGGGGATATCACTACTTTTTGATATAATTGATTTTCATATGATAGATGAAATAAAAACTGGTCAACAATCAACAGATAAAAGAAAAAAAGATTTTAATTAAAGGATGTTGATCTTTTAATTCAAGGAGAAAAAAAAAAATGATAGAAAAAAAACTTTGAAAAGATGCTGAAAGAATATTTCACGGTAGTTGCTGGAGAGAGGAGAAAGTTTCAGTTTTGTTGGCAATAATTAGAGATGGGTGATACCGAGTATTTCATAGAACCGGTACTTCAGTAATCGATTACATAAAAGTACCGAGTATTTACAGAGGTTCTTTTGTACTTCGTTTTTGAGATTCTGCAAGCGGATGTAAATGGAATAGTGGATTCGAGTAATCACTCAAGAACCAAGTACAAAAGCACCGTACACTAACTAAATCTCACAATTTTGCATTCAGAATGTTTACAGGAGACGAATCTCGATTCACAAAATTTGTTGGGTGTTTTAGTTTCAAGTGTTTCAATAGATTAGAAGCTCCACCTCCTATTTTATAACCTAAATTAAATAATTTACATTTCCCTAAACCGTCCAATTGTTTGACAAAGAAGTTTCAAATAGAAGACTTGTTTCTACGAGACAAAAAGAAAAATATTAGGACACCGACAGCCTGAATATTATTCATAGATAATATCGGAATAATGAAGTACCTCTCTCTGCTGTACCCAGTTCTAGAGATGGGTATTTGGGTATTATTGTAATACCGATTATTTCATAGAATCGGTACCCGGTATGGTACCCGGCCCCGGCGTGTAATACCAAGTATTTAATAAAAACGGTACCCGCCTACTACGTACGATACGTCGGTACTCGGTCCCAGTGTGTAATACCGAGTATTTCATAAAATCGGTACCCAGTACGGTATGCGGATCCAGTGTGTTATACCGTCGCCAGTGTTGTACCCGGTATGGGTACGGGTACCTAATTTTATTATGTACCCGGTGCGGGTACTTTTGTAAATGTACCCGGTATTTTTTTTGGGTACTTTTCGGGTACGTTATCCTTATCTATAGTAAGTATAGTAATAAGATTTGTCTAAATTATTTTAACTGTGGAGGACAAAGTCTTGTCATTAGAATATCACCTAACAACCCAACTAAATAAAATACCAAATTGATGGTTAGCCTTTAATGAGGTCTTGAACTCCAAGTTCCAGGTTAAAAGTCTAGTAAGCTAGATTTTATTTTTATTTAAAATTACTATTAATGTTAATGTATTATTATTATTATCATCATCACAATCAATCAAGAAATAAAAAGATACATTTATTAAAAATAAGGCTTGCACTTTTTAATTTAAGTATGAATTTGTGAACAAATTTGAAGAAAATCGGTTAAGCGGTTTTGAAGATACAAGTGATTTAGTCGATAAAATCAAAATTGCCAGGTGTATACAATGTGAAACAATCACGAGGAAGTATTGTGTCCATAATTAGCAGTGTTTTTTTTATTTATATTTATAATGTAGGTACATATTTGTAAATTTTGAATGAGATCTATGTAATTTACGATTCATAATACAAAAGCATTGATCAAAATAAATGCTTTATTTAGACTGTCAGTTGTCAGTGGCCAGCCTCCGTGGCGTAATGGTTGTAACTACTGCCCGTAGTTCAGACATTTCGAGTTCGATTCCCAGTTGTTGCAGACTTTTCTAATATTTTTTTCCCCTGTAAACACGTGAGTCTGGAATCTACCCAGGCTGGGCGAGTTAAATGTAGGTAGCTGGAACGATTCCCAGCGAATGGAGGGTAAAACCCCCCGTCCTGACTAGTTCAAATCAGGACGTTAAAACCAAATACAATCAACTGGTCACAATCGTTTTAAAATGAGGTTGGTGTGATAATTGGTGCTTCTTTTGTGGAACTTCAACCAGTAATAATGAAGAAAAAAACATACCTATTTAATCTTAAAATCCATTAACAATAATTCATTAATAATCAACTAGTGTTTTAACCTTGTATTGAAAAAATAGTTATGAACTCGTTAAATAACGGACAACTTTGTTTAGTGGTTTTGTTTACAATACAATTTTAATTATAATATGTACCTAAGTACATGGTAGGTAGATGGAAATTCGATCTTGGTAAAATAAAGAGGGAAATGAAAGTGCCGAGTATTATTGTATCATCCGAAATTGACTCTTACTATGGCTCTAAGAAATGTTGACCCATATATTTGCCTAACTTCGAGTTACTAAACATGGTGTCAATTCAGCATAATCAGTTGGTAGGTATAAACAGAAGAAGTGAGACATTATACTAGATAATACATTTAATAATTATAAATTAATAAGCAAGCATATATCCATGGAATATACCCTGAAAATTTCAGCTCGATTGCACAAAAAATGCAACTTATATCATGTTACAATGTTACATACATAGGTAGATGGATAATTGGATTGTGACAAATCAATGATGATCGAGTTAAACCATACTCACTTCGTTCGAAATTAAACGGTCATAGGAGGTTGACTCAAACTACCAACTACTGTTTTTTTTCTCACGAGAAAACCGGACATCCAAAGTACAGAGTAAAAAAAAAAATATACCTAGCTGGGATTCGAACCCAGGTCATCTTGCAAACTTTGTGTTTTACCTACACCAGTCGACGAGCACAGAGACTGCTCAATACATAATATTTTATTATAATTTATCATTGTTTTGATCTATACTAATCAATATTTTTCCTCTTACTGGCCAATATTTTATACACTTCTCATAATATAGACCTAGTTACCTCTTGATGTAGAAATCTCTGAATGAAGTTATAAAACGTTATTATTCCCTCACTGATAACTCAGTCTGCTGGCAGCTTGGGTGAAGCAAAGATGATTGGATCCCACCCATATTTTAAGTTCTATGTGAGGCGAAGATTTTTTGTTACTCTCATAAATCTTATTTCAGTTTTTTATTTTTATGTCTCACACTGTCGCTGATTTTTCTAACATTTTATTTACATCGTAGTATATTTCTGCGTAATTGGACCTTTAGAAAGAACCTTCAGTCATCAACTTGGGATAAATAGGCGTGGCTCCAGGGTTCATTTTAGATATTCCTTTAGATAGATGGCTTTAAATACTTTTCTACTTGTTTCAACCATCTGAAATTAAGTGATCTCTTTTCCTTTGACTAGACCTTTCTAAAAACACCAGAAATACAACTCTAGGATAATAATAGACGGCTCTGGGCTCCATAATAAGTATTCCTTTCAAAGGGTATAACTCAAGTTTGGTCCAGTGTAATACTTTAATTATATTTTTATATTTTTTCCTATGATAAGGCCTTTCGAAAAATACCAGAATCGCAGCTCCAAGATAACCAGGGGCGGCTCTATGCAACTTTCCGCTTTTATTTTAGAAGGCTATATCTCCTATCCTATAAAAAATAAATACTTAAAACTATAAAAGGTATGCAGAGATGAAAATTCCCTTTTCAAAAACGTATCTCACGTCTTTCTACGATAAGCACATGTTGCTGTACCCTTGACAGAAAATTGGTCTGAAAAAAAAAAAAAAAAAAAAAAAAAACCCGTATGAATAATTTCATGAAATTCAAGATTTTTGGCGTGGCCAGTAAACGACTTTAACTGTACGTAGGAACCTCGCGCTTTCGTGAAACACAATCTATTTTCGCGTCTCATTACGAATTTGAAATAAAAATTGATAAAAGTTAGCGTTAAGTGGGCGAAAACAATAAAACAAAATACATATAAACTCTGTTTCGTGTTAATATAGGCCGGGTGGCTGGCGCTACTTGACGAGCGCTCGCCTCCCGGCGAGCTTGATGGTACTCATTTGTTCAAGTATTTCTTGTCCATGGTAGTGGTAGTCAGTGGTTAAGAGTATTGGTTACGTACCCGGAGGTTCCGGGTTGGAATCCCGTCCGTAGTGGAAAATTATTCAACAATTTAGATCAATCTTTATTTACAATTTTTTATATACAGGTGCAGTCAAAAGGTATAATTAATGAAAGATAAACAAAGTTTGATCAAGGGTGGTGATAATGCCTTTGGCATTCTCTTCTGTTTTTCTGGATCCAGATTGGAATGGATGAAAAGGTAAAGTGCAAAAGCTGTTTCGGTGCACAGTTACTTTCAAATGAAAAAAGTCATATTAGTAATACATGGATTTAGGGGTTACTTGGAAAAAAAACGAACACATTATTAGAAATTTCTCGGAAGTAATACTTCCGATTTCTAATAATAATAATTTTAACTTTTGATATAGCTTTAGAAAGCATGCAGCTTCAAAAGATATATGAAAGCTAGATACTTTAAGAAAAAAATAATTACTATACAAAAGCTATTGTGGAAATGTGGACCACCTGATTTGTATCCCCTTAAGCCTTCACAGTTCATACCCTCGCTTAAACTTACTGCCTAAAATGGATTGTGAATCTTCAAAGTCAACCTTTTGAACCAACTATTCTACTCATACCAACCAAATCTTCTCATATATTTTAATCTCCAAGATTTTTCCAAAATAATTTTAAAAAATAATGTCTTTTGATTCTACATTGATTCTACATGACTGTGTAATGCTTAGAATGAAATGGGGTTTGGTGGAAGAGAAAGCCACAGGCTTTAACCTCGCCCCTTGGTTCACTACATATTCTGTGTTCTTTTTTTTTCATGTCCTATTTTATTGAATGTATTTTGTAGTTGACCAATTAGGAGTTAAATAATAATAATAATAATAATAGCATCTGAAATCTTAATGGTCAGCAATTCATGTCCTTTTAGTTCTGGACGTTGGCTTTGTTTGCGTATCTCTAGTCAGTTGAGAAACTGGTATATTTAACCTTTTTTTTCTGGTGAACTACTGCTGCTGCGCTGGTGAACTTAAATTTAGGATACGATCAAATATTTCTTCGACAATTTTCTCTCACAATGATAGGTACAAAGCAAAACATTGTTGTATCAGGTTACAAGATGCACTCTGAGATCAGATGATGAAATCATTTAGAAAATCCACTTTGTACCTATACATTTTATGTAAAGATACAAATCTACAAATGGCACAATTCTTTTGACAGAAGAATAGCCTACCTCCTTGTTGCGATTGTCCTCAAGGAAATTCTCATATGTTAAGTCTTGTGATTTTATCAGTCTTTTATCTTAATGTTGTTTCACTAATTGCTTGATACTCAACTTCACATCCATATAAAAGTAATACCTACATATATTATACATGAAAGAATATTTATTTTATTGTTTTGTTCTTCATCGACCTGAGTTCTTGCATGTTGAATATTTGTGATATGTTCATGTGCGCCAAGGAAATGATTGCAAGAAAAAACAAAGCACGCTAGAAGAAAATGAATAAAGTAGCTACTTACCTTGATGGTCTTCCAATCACATCAAAGGATAATATGCATACATAGTTGGATGATATCATTGATTAATTTCATCAAGGCTCGTAAGCTAAATTGAACTATTGAGACCATCTAAAGTCCATTTATATTACCTATGTATTTCGTTAACAAAATCGAAAATCTCGTTTCATCTACAGAAAGCCCTTACCTCTTTGCAAAACTTTCTTCATACTCTTCTTGTGCAAGGTACAATTCCAACGTCGGTTCCGAAATTGAAATTGGCATTCTTTCGTTCCCATTTCAATGCCTCTCGATATTTCCTCCAGGACTGATGGCTCGTTCTTGCAAATCTCTAACAGTTTGGCCTTGAGTCTTCTGGTTTTCTTACAGATAACAGTGGGGTCCATCATGAATTGACTGCCTGAAATTCTAGAGAAGAAGAGGTAGTTGTATGGATTATTCCGATGGTCAATAATTTTCTAGATGTAGCAAACTCTCTGAGACATAATTATTTTTAGAGTTTTCCGTCACACTTAAGTGTGAGTTCTAATAATTTCATTGGGTGAAATAAGGTATAAGTCTTACACAAGAACCTTGAAGTTTGGTTTCTGGAAATGGCCATTTCACTGAGTACCATGCCTGCCTGGTTTGAGTGCATTGTTTATCAACAGGTACTTAACTATATCCTTCATTTGTATTGCTATATTAAGACGGAGTAAGTCGGATCTATCTGAAGATATTTATAAAAATGGAGAAAAAAATCTAGTTCGTGAGTGACTTGATTTTTTTCTCAAGCCATTGTCCCCTCAGATATTGCAGTTTTTTATGGAGTTTTATATAAAATACATTATTATGGATTTATTGCACAGATCTCCATGCCATGGCTTGATCTACGTTAGTGCAATACCTTCTATATGGCTACTCGTGAGTTATCGTCTGATGTAGTCGGGGAAACTGAGCAACCAATCCATTTATTCCACCTGATCTTGCCGAGGAATGCTCATACCGACTTCTGCTGGGTAAGAGGATGTGAAGAATTACGATTTTCACCATTGAAAAATAATTTTCAAGTTCATCGAGAGGTTCAAATTCAGATGTGGGTGGAAACTCGCATCAACTTCAGCATAGTTATATGAAAGATGAACTTTATTATATTATGGACTTGTTGATTACTATCAGTACATTCTATTCTACTTGTTTATAAATAATTTTGATGATTAAATTGTCAAAAAAACTAGTATAAAATAGAAAATTCAATGTACAACTACGAGTTTAAGAAGACACACGCTTCGAATAAATATACAATGCACCGATTTTAAAAAATATGAAATAAATACATGAGATGACTTACGAGTCCCTCCTAAAGCTTTTACTACTCGTACTCTACTCTTGAAGTCTATATTACAATCCATCTCATTCCATGGAAACTTATGAGTCATCGGAAAAATCCTCCCTTCTTCTTGAACAACCACAATGCCGAAGAAACGTTAGGTAAGCAAAAAAAACTCTTATTCCTTATTCCTTGGTCCCACAGGAACACAAACGACCTCCGGAGGGCGTCCATATCAAGATCAAGTTTCAGCCAAGGTGGCGCGGGCAAACCTGCTGCTAACAATTGTTCCATTGACAAACCATAAGACGAGATGAAAAAAAGTGTGAAGCAAAGTCACAAAGTGATTAACAAGAAAAAAGACCAAGTGAGGAAGGCGTCTGGTGAACATGAACTACGTGAGCTGGTTGCCAAACAAGGTTGCCGAATTCAACTTCGACAGGGTCTCTCACAATCTAGAGATGACAACTGATGGATTTTGAAAAGTCTTATATAGACGACATTATGTTATTTATTCGCTATTTGACTTGTTTTCTTTTCAATAATTGTGCATCAACGTGATATGTTATCCACATTGAAATTATTTACTTATTATGTTTATTGTTTAATTTTATTCCTCCTGTCAAACAATAAAAAAAATCAGCCCTGTGACAACGGTTTCAGTTGAGGGACATTTTGACAAGAAAATAATCGCATCATAAGGATTATTTGGTTTTGTCAAATTCAATCATTTTGTACTAAATCAGTTGTATTAATCTTTTAAAAATATTAGAACGAGAAAAAATCAGTATTGAAGGACATACCAGGACTGTAAATAGTTTTGGTTTGTAAAAAATAATGTTCTAAATGTTGACTGAAATATGGGGACATAATGTAGCATCTTGTAAAGTGTAGACACAAGCCAGACGAAATTCATATCATACTCGTAGATACATGTTTTTTCTTTAGTCTTATACATCTACTGTATACATACGTACATATCCAATTTTATGTGTTGTTTATTACACCTGCCTTCTTTAAATTGTGGGCGATTTATAATGTAATAAATCATTGAAAATATATTGTACTCCTCACTTTGGTATGATGCTCTTAGTCTTTCCGAATTATCATTATTAGGTAAGAGAGTATCATAATTAAATAATAAATTCAGCGATGAAATATTCAAGAATTAATTTTCCAAACGACACTTCGTGCAAAAAATTTACTACACGTAATGTCATAAATCATTATCTAACCTCAAGCAAGGTTTCAAATAGTTACGAAATCTATTTTCGGCGGCATTGTCAATATTGAAATTGAATTTTCTCATCGTTATCACGTTGATAAAATGCTTTTCTATCGAGACAGCGCCAAGCAAGTGTGCAAGAGTGCATGTGGTACAATCATGTACACCAAATTTGTTGTAGATTCTCATATTGTTTTTGTTAGGATTCTGGAGCTTTGATGTAGATTCTTCGGTTGTTGTTAACAATATTATACAGGAACTTTGACGTAGATTCTCAGCTCGTTGTTGTTCTTGTTAATAGGATGCTGGAACTTTGACGTAGATTCTCATATTGTTTTTGTAATTGTTGTTAACAGGATTCTGAAGCTTTGATGTAGATTCTTCGGTTGTTGTTAACAATATTATACAAGAACTTTGACGTAGATTCTCAGATCGTTGTTGTTCTTTTTGTTAATAGGACGCTAGAACTTTGAGATAGATTCTCCGGTTGTTGTTGTTGTTGTGAACTTTGTATTTAGATCCTCAGGTAGTTGTTAAAGTGATCAAAGTATGCAACAACTTTGATGTAGATTCTCAGGTTTTTTGTTGTTCTTGTTGTGAACAATTATATTCAGTAACTTTGATTTAGATCCTCAAGTAGTTGTTGTAGGGAATATAATATGCAGAAACATTGATCTTCTTAACCCGACATTTTCGAGAACGCAGTTTTCATGATTCTTCTATGTTAAGGAAATCTGCCACTTCAACAAAATTTGCCAATAGAATTTAAGGTTCAGTGATGGTAGGTGGTAGGGTTGACGGAACATTTGATGAGGTACATACATTTCCTCAGGTAACTCTGAACTAATTTCGGTTGTAATTCTGAACTAGGAAGTAAATTCAATAATCAGAAATTTGATAATTCAAAAAATAAAAATAAATTAATGTGTCAGTAAATATCGCAAATGGACATTATATGTATTTTAAAGATGAAAAAAAAAAGAAACTTCTGTCAAGAAAACTTAACAAAAAACAAACTTTGCATTGAAATGCTTATTATTTACAGTAAGCATATTATATAGATATACTTGTACCATCAAAATAATTCGTGGGGACCGATAAATCTAATGAAATATAAATTAAATACACAGAGCAGTGATGACAAGATAGAACTATGCTGTAAACTATGCTGAACACAGCACCATGGTGACTTGTTTGGAATGCTTGGACAAACAAATTCGTAACACGCTGAGATAAGCAGATCTATTGTTCGATTTAATGAGAAACAAATTTCTCGTGTGTTTAGGATCTCATCCAGACATTCTTATTATTATTTTAATTGACTAAACTCACAATCAAATGAGCTCATGAGAAAAAAGGATATTGGTAAATTAGTTTACTTTAGGTAGGTACAGTAGAATCTGTTATCGACGAGATACTCCTAATCCGATATCCGGGATGAGAAGATAATAGAACACACACTCAACACAACATCAGATAGTTACAGGTTTGAAGTTTGAGGATATTGGAGATAGGAATGTCATTACAGTAAATATATGCGATGAAGTTGAAATTAGACAAGGCATTGCCAAGAATAATTTATTTGATATGTGGCTCATGAAGTCGTATAGCTTATTATTATGCCATTAAATGTGGATAATATGACAATATTCACAAGCTTACGATATATTCAGATACGTTGTTCAGATAATATGTATGAGAAGTTCACTCATGAATAAAATATATTTATCCACTCCAAATATAAGCGAGTAAATGCATACCTTGTATTATGAGGTAGGTAATGTATTTATATTATATTTTCTGTCGATAGATTTATAGGGGACTCCTGAGAATTTTGTGGTCTTGATGATTGAATATTCAACTTCATCAACATTAGTTAAAACAATATCAAACTATAAATTTATATACCTAATATTTTTTAGAGAAAGAAAAGAAATGTGTTAACAAGACGAAGAACAATTCCTATTTTGATCCACATTTTACCTTAATGTTGCTAATATGATTTAATTGCTAGACTTTTGATTATTTCATTTAGAGGAAGAGAAACTTTTCTACATATTTGAATATACACATTAATACAACTTTCAATTTGAAGATATTATTAGTTCTTACAAAATCAGCTAATAAATTACGGTAATTTGGATTAAAAAAATATGAGTTTTCTCAAAAAATACAAAAACTCAATTTAAATCGGCAAAGATAGTTAGTTCTCCTATGGATGAAAAGTTTGATGCAGTAGCACCTAATAAGATTAGAAACATAAGTATGTTTCCTTGAAGAAAATAAAATTCATATATTATAATTACCTATGTGAATCTATTTTAAAAAAACAAGTAAGTTGAAGAATCCCTGACATTTCAAATAAGTTATGGCATGTCTCTTATGATCAATTGTTGTATCGGTTCTAAAATAAAATCCTGCCTTCTGAAATGTGATATTTTGTAAAAACTCATATAAAGAAACATTTTTTGTGAATCTATGGCAAGTTTTGTTATTGTCTCTACATTAGATTGCAACCTGGTTTATGTTGCAGAATTGCTCAAGTTTGAATGCGTTGGTAAGTTTCAGAATCTCCTAGTTAGTTTATGTTGACTCTTGTGTTGATTTCAAGTCCGCGTCACTTTCTCAGAGTCAGAGTCGTGCAAAGAAACAACAATTTTATTTTTGTCTCAATTTGACATTGAAATAATGTCGTTCATCCATCCATCAATCAGAAGAGCTCAGCCATAAAAACCATTATTCTGTGAGACATCAGTCTCTGTAAACAATAAACGATTTCTTTGGCATTCTACAATCTACATTCTCCATGGAAATGCTCAAATCCTAATTATTCCAGTGTAGATATATCGTATACCTACCTAGTGACAGATAGATAGATAAAATTGTTTTAATATTCCAAGTTCTGACGAGAGAGTAAACTCGTTTATATAAAATTAAAATTATACTCAACCAACTACAGCAGCACATAAGCTTAAAACTTTGAATAACAGACGAGGATTCGCGGAAAAAGTCACCTGTTCCAGTTTCTCTGAAATTTAATTCATTTGAGGATTTAGTATACCAGTAAATAATTAAATATTGTGTTCTCAAAAGTTTTAAGATTCAATAGATCTTTTTTCTTTAATTATTGACAAAAAACTTGTAAAAGTTGCTCCACTGTGCAAAATACACATAATATGAATGTGTACTGTGGGTGGCATCATGAAAGGCTTCTTTTTCTTGTACTTTTTTCACTTTTCCTAAAATCACTTGGTGTGGGCATGTGCCTCATTTAGTCGTTTAATGAATATTACAACAAGATTTAATTCACAAAAGGCACTAAAACATTCCAATAAATTAGACAAGCTTCTGTAATCAAATGTTCTTGCTTTTCTGACAAATCCTGTAAATTCTAATAGAAAGCCGGTCATGTTATTTACTGGACTGCAGCCAATAAGGAGAACCTCACAAACCAAACTGTTACTCTAAGTGTAACCAAGAGTTTATTTTTGTATAAATAAAAAGAGAACCTTTTGGGAAATTTACATGAATTTGCAGGGCTTAGACGAAATCGCTTTTTGCTTTAAAAGAAATACCCAAAAATATATATGAATTGGACCTAATCTAGCAGTTTGTCACTAACAGATCAGATTCTAACAGATCAGATCAAAGTTCTAACAGATCAGATTACCCTAATGAATAAAATCATTGACAAATTTTTTTATGTAAGATGGAAAGGTTTTTTTAGGCTATGATCTGATATCTACATACAATCTGTTGGTACTGCTGCAAAAAGAGAGGTTATATGATAGCATGGATATTACTAATATTATAGGGTAGGTACTACTTGCCTATGAGAGCCACTTAGCTCGAAACTACTGAACTAGTAAGTTCTTATATCTATTTATGGACATCTACGTAAAAAAATCTCACCTTTTTACACAATATTCAATTATTTGACTACAATACATCCCATGTCTTTATAATAGGTTCTTTATACAATACCGCATTTTCTTAATTTATTGTGAACCTACTATTTCATAATTATTCAAACCTCGAATGAAATACGCCACTAGAAATTGTTGTATTTCAAAGATAATGCTATACTAAAATATATGTGCATTTCAAATTATAACTCAATATGGTGTTTTTTCAGTTTAAACATTTCTGCTGGAATGCATTATGCAGTTAGTGGTAGCTCAGTGCATTCAAATACCGAGTGTAGGTTATCAGTAAATCTCATAAATAAGAAATATGTTCGGAATGAGCCTAGCAATTGCAGCTATGTAATGAGTTTATCACTTGGAAATTATGCATGTTTGAATGGTGAACTGAATCCCCGAGTCTTTAGAGAATTTGATAGCATAGTCAATGCACTGAGGGCATTTTAAGCGAGGCATAGTGGGTCAATGATTCAGCTTCAGACATGAGACACCTATGTCCAGTACAAATGTAACTAATGGCTCATTCACACATTCTTGTCTTCAGGAGACGCATTGAATTTAGCGCAGTTTACAAGTAGCCGAAACTCGGCTTTATACTTATACTGTGGATTTAATCTTTGCCATCATCAACTTGGTTTTATTGTTTGTGTTTAACCCATACCGACACAGGAACTTTATTAGATTAAATAAAAAATATGATTATGTTTATCAGAATTGTGAATTGGACGTAGGAAGTAAAAGTTTACAATTATTGTTCCCTTTTAATATGAATCTACTGAGTCATCCATCACAATATTGTAACTTGAGATTGACTATTTTCAAATTTAGAAGAATGGAAAAACTTGAAGTAGGAAGCAAAGAAAGTAATGAAAAACTGGTAGGAGCATCCCAAATCAAGAAATCATGGGTTTTTACTTGAAAAACACACATTGGATATTCCCTTCATAAGAGTCAACGATAATTTTAATAGCGAAAGCGAGACTAAATTAATAGCGAGACTAACTGAAATTGTTGACATAAACCCACATAACTATTTAAACTTTATAAAGTTTCAAACTTTATAAGGTTTCAAGATACCAATTTAAAAAACTTGATTTTTAAATATGATTATGACATTTGAAAAAGATGATTTTGTTATGATATTTTAAAAAGTTGGCCAATTTATCAAACACGTGAACAATAATACTTATTATATTGATTAAGGTTGAGAAAGTTTTACAAATCTGTACTCCAAACTTAAAAATCTCAAGGGTTAAATCAATAAAAATTCTCAAGTGAAATCAAAGTTGGCTCTGGACTTTAAACAATGGCTCTGAGTATTATGACAATAATAATTGACAGACAAGACAGAAAATCAGAAAAATGGTTGAAATACCAGGCAAAACCATCAAACTGAAATAAAATAATTTCTGAGAATAAAAGCAGATCATATTATTCTTTATTAATAAGAGAATATAAAATATTTATTTATTAATATTTTGTTAAAAAAGAGGCACGTGAATGAGAAACTTTGTTGTCTTCTCTCCAACACAAACCATGGGTTTTGTGTTTTCAGAAAGGCATCAAAGTAGTAATTTACATTGTCCTACTAGGTGTTTTGGGAACAACTGAATAACTGGAAATATCAAATTTTTAAGAGGAAATTAGTGAACTAATGGAGACTCTGTTGTATAATTGGTGCTTCACTTCCTAGAGTTAAGCTTAGTAGCCTTAAGATCATACCTCCTTGTAAAATCTGTGTCTGAATAAAATATAAACACACGCCACTCTGCATCTGGTCGTGGTACAAGAAAGTACGTTGTTCCGTCTTTTTCTCTTAAACCTCATTCCTTATGGACCCCCATCAAAAGCGTGCAACAAAGTAACAAACTACTCGGCTACAAACAAGACATGGCTGGACGAGAACGGGATTCGTGAAGGAATGCAGGATCGACGAGATAATCATGGATAAAAACGCCCTCAGATAAGTACCCTAGCAATAGAATGAAATAAAATAGTCTAAAACCCAATCTAGTCAAGTAACCACTTATAATATTACTGAGTCAAAATGTCCCTAGTATCACTACCTAAAACCTCTAAAGTGTTTGAAACATTAAAAGAGCTGAACAACCATAAGAAACAGTTTCAGTGGTATCTTACTGCAAATGAGCTTGATGACAAAAGCCAGGAGATCAAAGTAGCACACCTTAGGTGCTCACTTCCTGAACCCTTAAATGATCTGGTGGATAAACTGACAGGAACATTAACAGTGGATAAAATATATGATCACATTCAAGCTGAAGTAATCCCCAAAGACAATAAATGTTTTAATCAATACTGTTTTTTCAATCATGTTCAAAAAGAGGGACAGACATTCAATGAGTACTATTTTGAACTAGATCAGTTGGGAAGGAAATGTGAACTAGGTGAAAAATATGAAGAAGTTTTGAAAGCAAGGCTAGTATGTGGGTTGTGGGATCAAAGTCTTAAAGAAAGACTAATGAGGTCACCTGAGATGACTTTAAAAGAAATGAGAAACTATTGCAGGGTTACTGAGGATGCCAAACTAAAAGTTGAACAAATGGTGTCTATAGGAAATGAACAGAACCATTCAACAGCCGAGGTACATGTTCTTGAGTCCAATAAGAGATCAAGACATACCTGGCAAGCCAAGGTAAATGCTCATGAATCCAATAAGAGAACGAGACAAACCTGGCAAGGTGCACATGGGCATGCACAAACAAGAACCACAAAGAGTTCAGTGCAGACAGTGCAACCACAAAAGTTCAACTGTAGTAAGTGTGGAACCAACCACTTGCCTAGACAATGTCCCGCATTCAATAAACTTTGTTTGAATTGTTCTAAGCCAAACCATTTTGCAATCTCCTGCAGGTATCCAAGGTACACGTCCAATGGTCAACAGCAGCCTCAAAAGCGTCAGCAGACTCGAGTACATGGCCTCGAGCAGTGTGAGTTATCAAGTTCAAGGGCGTCAGCAGCAGATGAATGGACAGGAGACGTCAACACACTCTCAGTGGATTCAATTCGGGCTTGGGTCCAACGCTTCAAGATAGGAGGAGTGGATGTGGAGTTCAAGCTTGACACAGGAGCGGACATCAACGTAATACCAGAATCTGTTGCTGAGAGAATTCACCCTGATTGGAGATCCAAAGCGTCAAAGGAGGTCAACACTGTAGAAGCATATGGAGGTCACAAAATCCAAATCCTGGGTAACGTACAGATCAAGATGAGGAAAAGTGAATTGAGTCACACCTTGACATTCTCTATAGTCAAAGATGGTAAGGGTATAATACCTATATTAGGGCGTGAGGCCTGTGTTGATCTGGGTTTAATAAAGAAGGTGGAAAACTTGGACCATGTTTTTAATTTGGATAAATTCTTGAATGAATATTCCGAGGTTTTTGAAGGCACTGGGGAATTTCCTCAAAAATATAAGATAATATTAGATAAGACACAAACCCCTACGTGTCAAGCCCCACGAAGAGTGGCATACACTCTAATGGATAAATTGAAAGTAAAATTAGATGATTTAGTAAAAAATAAAATAATAGAACCAGTCACACAGCCTAAAAACTGGTGTAGTAATCTGGTTGTTAGACAAAAACCAAATGGTGATCTAAGATTGTGCTTGGATCCCATCGATTTAAATAAGGCAATAAAAAGGGAGTACTATTTAATTCCAACATTGGAAGAAATAAAGACAAAGTTGATAGGAAAAACAATATTTTCAGTAGTAGACTTGAAAGATGGGTTCAATCAAATAAGCCTACACGAAGAGTCAAAAGACATTTGCACTTTCAACTCTCCATTGGGATATTTTAGATATCTCCGTGTTCCTTTTGGACTTGTCAGCAGCCCGGAAATTTTTATGAAGTATAACATAGAATGCTTCAGTGGCATTGATGATTTAGTCATTTATTTTGATGATATATTAATAGCTAGTCATGACCAAAAGAGTCATGTTGAAACATTGTCCAAGGTTTTTAAACGTGCAAAAGAACTTAATATCAAATTCAACAAGAATAAATTGCAATTAATGCAAAGTGAGATAGCATACTTGGGTCATATTTTCAATAAAGATGGCTGTAAGATTGATAAGGATAGAGTTAAGGCTATTGAAAACCTAAAAGAACCTAAGTCAGTAAAAGAATTGCAGTCTATGTTGGGGATGTATAACTACCTAAGAGAATTTGTTCCCAACATGTCTGAGATAACAGCCCCCCTGCGGGTGTTACTAAAAAAAGATGTTGCTTGGCACTGGAATGCTGACCAGCAATTGGCTTTTGACAAGCTCAAAGAAGCTATTGCTGGCTCCACAGTTCTGAAAATTTTTGATTTAAATAAAGATGTTGTCATTCAAACAGACAGCAGTCAGAATGGATTGGGTTGTTGTCTCCTTCAAGACGGTAAACCTATTGCTTTTGCATCTCGGAGTTTAACAGAGACAGAGAAAAAGTATGCTCAAATAGAAAAGGAAACCTTAGCGATCAAATTTGCTGTAAGAAAATTCCATAAATACATATGGGGTAGACGGATCACTGTGCAGAGTGACCATTTACCATTAGTGTCAATATTCAAGAAAAATATTTGTCAAATAGTATCAGATAGAATAGTCCGAATGAGACTTAGTCTTCTAAAATATGACTTAGATGTTAAATACTTACCTGGTAAGGACATGCTGATAGCAGATCATTTGTCTCGAAATTTTCCTGAAGAGTCTTATGATAATGAAATAGAAATAACTGACTTTGTACATAACATTTACAAAGTGGACAACCTTCTAAACTATGAGTTAATAAAGAAAGAGACTGAAGACAATCTAAGTCTAGCCAAAGTTATGAAATACTTAGTTGAAGGTTGGCCTCAGAGTAAATGTTATCTAGAAGATAGTGAATTGATCAGGCATTTTTTCAAACTCAGAGAAGAACTCATATGTAATGATGGCATAATCTATTATCAGGACAGAATTGTGATTCCTAGTAAGCTAAAACAGCTAGCATTGTTCATGTTGCACTCTGGTCATTTGGGTATTTCTAAAACAATACTGAGAGCACAACAAACATATTACTGGGTGAACATGAACAATGATATTGAAGCCTATATAAAAAATTGTTTGACGTGTCAAGAAAACAGACCGTCTAAAATTAAAGAGCCATTATTACCTTATGAGATACCTGATCGGCCATTCCAAAGAATTTGTTTAGATATCATGAATTATAAAAATATTGATTACCTTGTAATTGTAGACAGCTTTAGCAAATGGATTGAGTGCCTCAAGCTTAAAAGTAAATCCTGTCATGAAGTGATTATAAAACTTAAAACTCTTTTTGCTACTTTTGGTATACCTGATATCATAGTAAGTGATAATTCACCATTCAATTCATATGAAATTAAATGTTTTGCAACTAGTTTTAACATACAGTGGCGGACAAGCAGTCCACACTACCCCACTTCTAATGGGCAAAGTGAGAGAGCTGTAGGTATCTGTAAAGATCTACTTAGAAAAGCTGACAGCTTTAAGTTAGATTTTCAAGACCTCCTCATGGAAGATCGTGCTACACCTATTGCTTCTATTGGTGTCTCCCCCAGTGAATTACTAATGGGAAGACTCATTAAAACTAAAGTCTTAATTAATCCCAAAAAATTAAGTCCTGTTGAAAACTTCAAACAACTCACAGAACAGGCAAAAAAGAAAATCAAAGTAAAACAGAACAAAGTAAAAGAACACTATGATAAAAGTAGCAGAATAGAATCTGAATTTACTCCTAATGAAAACATATTGCTTCATGACAAAAAGAAATGGGTCAGAGGTAAAATTGTTAGTAAAACCCAGTATCCTAGGTCATACAATGTTCAAACTGAAAATGGACAAATCTTGCGAAGGAATACTAGCGTATTAAAACACACGTCCATAGAGTTTAAAACTGGCAAGCAGGGACATTGTATGATTCCTGGAGCTGTGGGTGTGTCCTCTGGAGACAATTTTGATGACTTGTGGGAATCGAGACTAGTTAATAAAAATAATCCTCAATTTGCTCAGCCGTTAAAAATGCAAAGTGAGTTAAATAATTTCCCTGAAAGAGAGGAAAGTGAACTTGCATCCACATCAATAATTGATAAAACCATTGTTCAGAACCCCACAGAGTTAAATAATTCCCCTGAAAGAGAGGAAAGTGAACTTGCATCCACATCAATAGTTGATAAAACCATTGTTCAGAACCCCACACATAGGGTAGGCATATCAAGTGAAGAAGAAGAAGAGTTTGCAACCCCATTGAAAGGGTCCCAGGTAGAGGACCACACTTATTGCAAAACTCCTTCTGCAAAGAAAGAGAATAGACCAAAAAGGGAAGTTAAAAAACCAGCAAAGTTTAAAGAATTTCAGTTGGATTAATTAAATAAATTAAGTGCTAGTGAATGAACTACACCTCTAATGTAATAAGAAATAAATAAGCCAGATGTAGAGTCATATGTTATATGTGTCAATAGATAAAATTAATGTTCTATGTGTTAATAGTGTCTCATGTAACTGACAAATTAGAATACAGAGAACAAAATTTATGTTAATATAAGCTGAAAAATTGATAATAATTTATGTACCGTATCACATACCTAACAAAGAAAAGTAAATGTGAGTAACGAAGATTTTTAAAATTTTATTTAATTGTTACATAAATAGTACCTATATATATTTTTGGCTTTAATTTTTTTAAAACTATTTTACTATTGTTTGGTTATGTTTTTTATGTACAATACTATTACTAGTTTAAGTATTATTTGTTTATATGTATAATGTATACTGTACCATACCAAGTCTGAGGAGGCAGATAATGTGTATTTAGAAAACTGTTAACTTGCAAAATGCTAATTAATGTAAGCTGCATATTGTTTTATATTATTAAATCTTAATCCCAGGTGGATGGTGATAGCTTCCACTGAAAGGAAAACTTAAAGGGAAGGATGTTGTATAATTGGTGCTTCACTTCCTAGAGTTAAGCTTAGTAGCCTTAAGATCATACCTCCTTGTAAAATCTGTGTCTGAATAAAATATAAACACACGCCACTCTGCATCTGGTCGTGGTACAAGAAAGTACGTTGTTCCGTCTTTTTCTCTTAAACCTCATTCCTTATGGACCCCCATCAAAAGCGTGCAACAAAGTAACAAACTACTCGGCTACAAACAAGACAGACTCAGAGTGAATGAAATAGATAAAACCTAGTCAACTAAAATATCCAAAGTTTACAAATCCTCCGATATTGGAGCAATGGAGCGAACTCTTTACAGCACACGCCTTCATCAAGCCACCTCCTTGATTTAGGAAAGACAAACATCTCTTGATAGAAGACAACTTTGAACATAGACAACAAAAGATTGATTTGATGAGGAAACTTGAAGATTTATATCCCGCGAGTTTAACAATAGCTGACCAGTGAGGGATAGGTCAGTATCAGATTATGCCAGACTGGCTTATTATCAAGTTGTTTCTTTATATCGGGGGATACGTCCAAACAAAAATGTATCTGCTTAAGGTCGGATTCCTGAGAGGCCACTCAAGTTCTCGGTCGGGTATAATCTACTGATCCGGTTGCTGCAAAGCAACGCGACGTGATTTGCACGACTTGAAACCATAGCACCAACATACATACAAAACAATGAAGTAAATGTCTGGAAGCAATGGAAAACACAGGTCGAAGTCATCCATTTTCAATATTGAATGTCTGTTACAGGTAACTATCTGAATGTAAAGAGACAGGTATTTGTTTTACAGGTGTCTGTAAGGAAACAAATACCCAGCCAAATATTAATTAAATTTAACATACCTATCTTGAAAAATCTTTAGGTAAAGGTACATATTATTTAGGTATGTGCACTACAACATTGTTGCAGCTTCAGGAGGAGATGAAATCGATGATGCAAAGTACTTATAAAAGTAATATCATCAAAACAAGACTACTTTAACTGTTACAAACGGTGTAATCATTGATGAAAAAATTGTATTTGACTTGCTATATGCTGATACCAACAAAGTGTCAATGAGAGTCCCCAACATAACCACAACACCTCTACAAATGGCATTCGCGTTGTGGAGAGATGTAATGCAACATTGCGATGTGTGGTTGCGATTATGAAAATGCTTGTCATAGAATGAAATGCTGCATATGAATAGTTTTTGCTCACTCCTTTCATCGTTCCTTATACTGGAGAAAGGAGTTCTGAAAACCAATCAAGCAAGATAATATGGCTGGTAGATGTAGGTAATGCAGTGAAGAGTTCTGCACAGTCCTAGCTATCGATGGCATATTGAATACACCAATTTTTTCATTTATTTTAATTTAATAAATTGTTTATTTATGTCATATTTTTGCAATACATTATACATAAATTACATAATAAAACTTATAGCTAGGGTTAAAGTTATCGTTAAGTCACTGTAGTAAATCAACATCCAGCGAGTAGAAGACTGCGTGGGTGACCCATGGGTTTACGTTTCGTGATGCTCGCGCTTCTTAGCCTAAACCAGACTTGGTTAAGTTAATGGGGGTTGCTGGTTTACGAGTTTCCAGCAAAGAAGTGTCAATGATGTTACAGAGAACAGTATAGAGGAAAACGATGAACGTTTTCTTATAAAACAATCTAAAAGCAGGCATTCTGTTATTTTTTTCCGCTTTGTGCTTTAACTCTCAATAATCAGCGAGTACGTTCGCGCTAATTCCTATAGTGATCTCATGCAACAGATGATAATAATAATAACACTCTTTAGTGGAAGGTAACCACCAGGTGAGGTTAATGCTCAAAGCATTTCCTACCAACCCTCAGAGTCTCATTATTATGTGGTCACAAACTCAAATTAATGAGGATAAATTCATGCACTGGGTGGGATTCGAACTAACGGATCCCTACGCTACCTGGATTACCAGACTAGCTCGTTAACCACTAGACTATCAATGCACAGAGTTTGATAGATTTTAGGTTACTCGAGGATAAAATTGATTCTGCGCTTTGAACATTGTTCTTCAGCGATGTTGGAATATTTAGTGAATCTGTATCAAGCTCGCCGGTAGGCGAGCGCTCGTCAAGTAGCGCCAGCCAACCGGCCTATATTAACACGAAACAGAGTTTATATGTATTTTGTTTTATTGTTTTCGCACACCTCCCGCTAACTTTTATCGATTTTTATTTCAAATTCGTAATTAGACGCGAAAATAGATTGTGTTTCACGAAAGCGCGAGGTTCTTACGATCAGTTAAAGTCGTTTTCTGGCCACGCCGAAAATCTTAAATTTCATGAAAATATTCATACAGGTTTTTTTTTTTTTCAGACCAATTTTCTGTCAAGCGTACAGCAATGTGTGCTTGCCGTGGAAAGACGTGAGCTACGTTTTTGAATAGGGAATTTTTATCTCTGCATACCTTTTATAGTTTCAAGTATTTATTTTTTATAGGATAGGAGATATAGCCTTCTAAAATAAAAGCGGAAAGTTGCACAGAGCCGCCCCTGGTTATCTTGGAGCTGCGATTCTGGTATTTTTCGAAAGGCCTTATCATAGGAAAAAATATAAAAATATAACCAAATTATTACACTGGACCAAACTTGAGTTATTGCCTTTGAAAGGAATACTTATTTTGGAGCCCAGAGCCGTCTATTGTTATCCTAGAGATGTATTTCTGGTGTTTTTAGAAGGGTCTAGTCAAAGGGAATGAGATCACTTAATTTCAGATGGTTGAAATAAGTAGAAAAGTCTTTAAAGCCCTCTAAAGGAATATCTATAATGAACCCTGGAGCCACGCCTAGTTATCCCAAGTTGGTGACTGAAGGTTCTTTCTAAAGGTCTAATTACGCAGAATTATACTACGATGTAAATAAAATTTTAGAAAAATCAGCGACAGTGTGAGACATAAAAAGAAAAAACTGAATTTAGATTTATGAGAGGAACAAAAAACCTTCGCCTCACATATAACTTAAAATACGGGTGGGATATAATCGTCCTTGCTTCATCCAAGCTGTCAGCAGACCGTTTTATCAGGGTGGGAACAATAACGTTCTATAAATTCAATCAAAGATTTCTACATCAAGAGGTAAACTAGGTCTATATTATTAGAAGTGTATAAAATATTGGCCAGTAAGAAGAAAAATATTCATGTAGATCAAAACAATGATAAATTATAATAAAATATTATGTATTGAGCAGGCTCTGTGGTCGTCGACTGGTGTAGGTAAAACACAAAGTTTGCAAGGTGACCTGGGTTCGAATCCCGGCTAGGTAAAATTTTTTTTTACTCTGTACTTTGGATGTCCGGTTTTCTCGTGAGAAAAAAAAACAGTAGTCGGTAGTTTGAGTCAACCTCCTATGACCGTTTAATTTCGAACGAAGTGAGTATGGTTCTCGATCAACATTGATTTGTCACTATCTAATTATCCATCTACCTATGTTTGTAACATGATATAAGTTGCATGTTTTGTCCAATCGAGCTGAAATTTTCAGGGTATATTCCATGAATATAATGCTTGCTTATTAATTTATAATTATTAATTGTATATCTAGTATAATTTCTCACCTTCTGTTTATATCTACTGATTATGCTGAAATGACACCATGTTTAGCAACTCGAAGTTAGGCAAATATATGGGTCAACATTTCTTAGAGCCATAGTAAGAGGCACTTTCGGAACATACAATAATACTCGGCACTTTCATTTCCCTCTTTATTTTGCCATGATCGAATTTCCATCTACCTACCATGTACGTAGGTACATAATATAATTAAAATTGTATTATAAACAAAACCATGAAACCGAGCTGTCCGTT
Organism: Bactericera cockerelli; assembly: GCA_024516035.1. NCBI lineage: Eukaryota > Metazoa > Arthropoda > Insecta > Hemiptera > Triozidae > Bactericera > Bactericera cockerelli. The sequence continues at coordinate 40,189,175 of CM044956.1, forward strand.
TTTTAACGAGTTCATTACTAATTTTTCAATACAAGGTTTAAACACTAGTTGATTATTAATGAATTATTGTTAATGGATTTTAAGATTAATTAGGTATGTGTTTTTCTTCATTATTATTACTGGTTGAAGTTCCACAAAAGAAGCACCAATTATGCAATTATCACACCAACCTCATTTTAAAACGATTGTGACCAGTTGATTGTATTTGGTTTTAAAGTCATGATTTGAACAAGTAAGGACGGGGGTTTTACCCTCCATTCGCTGGGAATCGTTCCAGGTACCTACATTTACCTCACCCAGCCTAGGTAGGGCTGTGATTCCAGACTCACGTGTTAAGAGGGGAAAAAAACATTAGAAAAGTATGCAACAACCGGGAATGGAACTCAAAATGTCTGGACTACGGGCAGTAGTTACAACCATTACGCCACGGATGCTGGCCACTGACAGTCTAAATAAAGCATTTTTTTGAATCAATACTTTTGTATTTTGAATCGTAAATTACGTAGATCTCATTCAAAATTTACAAATATCTACCAACATATACAGGACATCCATAAAGTCTCACCCAAGCCTGGTTTTCTCGAAAACGACTCAAAATATCAAAAAAACGCAAAAATCCGTATTTCTTTATTTTTAAGACACCTTTAAAACAATATACCACAAGACACACCATTGTATTTAAGATTTTAAAGCTGGTCCATGTTCAGCTTGACTGGGGCCGTGTAGGCAGATTTTTTTTTTTTGGCTGAAAATTAATCCTCTTAAAAATAAAGGAATATTGGTTACTTTATTTCTAGAACTGGGTACAGCAGCGAGAGTTACTTAATTGTTCCGATATTATCTATGAATAATATTCAGGCTGTCGGTGTCCTAATTTTTTTTTTCGTTGTCTCGTAGAAACAAGTCTTCTATTTGAAACTTATTTGTCAAACAATTGGTTTAGGGAAATGTACATTATGTAATTCAGTTTATAAAATAGGAAGTGGGGCTTCTAATCTATTGAAACACTTGAAACTAAAACACCCAACAAATTTTGTGAACCGAGATTCATCTCCTGTAATCGTTCTGAATGCAAAATTGTGAGATTTAGTTAGTGTACTGAATAATGAAAGAGCCGGTGCTTTTGTACTTGGTTCTTGAGTGATTACTCGAATTCATTATTCCATTTACATCCTCTCTCATAACCTCAAAAACCAAGTAGGTACAAAAGTAATTGGATATATACTCGGTACTTTTAAGTAATCGATTACTGAAGTACCAGTTCTATGAAATACTCGATATCACCCTAATTATTGCCAAAAATAATGAAACGGGGTAGTTTTCTGTTAGTGAACCTCGGTAGTGGGTTTCAAAATTTGAAAAGATCAACAAAATTGCTGGACGCTATCTAATGTCACTCAAAAAAGGATCACACCTGTTATCTCAAGATTTCCCCTCTCTTCAGCAAGTACTGTGAAATTTTCTTTCAGCATCTTTTCAATGTTTTTTTCTATCATTTTTTCTCCTTGCAATTGTAATTATTTACAGAACAGTACTTGGGTCACAATATAATTTTCGAGCATTCAACTCATTATAACTTTTTTCCACAATGTAGTGTCACCTCACTAGTTCAATATAAACTACCCAACATTTTACATGATAGTCTTATAATATTACTGCGTATCGCAACATCCTTAAATTAAAAGTCTTTTTTCTTTTATCTGTTGATCGTTGATTAGTTTTTATTTCATCTATCAGAGGAAAATCAATTAAATCAAAAAGTAGTGATATCCCCCAAAAAACACTACGTGTAAAAATAGTCGTCAAGTGTTGGAATGTTCAAAAAGAACTGATATCAAAAACGTCAATTTTCTATGTTTGAAGGAATTATTTTTCACGTAATTAGTCTCTTGATAATTCAACCAAAATAATAACCTCACAACAACAATACACCTTTGAGCAAACTTCGATTTGGTATTTTGAGAATTTAACCAAAAAAAAGCCACACGACAAAACAATGCTCTTGTAAGAACAATAGTTCTGTAATTATGCAACATTGTTCTTACAAGAACATTGTTTTGTCGTGTGGCTTTTTTTTGGTTAAATTCTCAAAATACCAAATCGAAGTTTGCTCAAAGGTGTATTGTTGTTGTGAGGTTATTATTTTGGTTGAATTATCAAGAGACTAATTACGTGAAAAATAATTCCTTCAAACATAGAAAATTGACGTTTTTGATATCAGTTCTTTTTGAACATTCCAACACTTGACGACTATTTTTACACGTAGTGTTTTTTGGGGGATACCTAAAATACCTATTTACAATATATAGATTTTTTTGTACAGAAATAATATTATAATTTTATAATTTGAGGAAGATTCAGTGCGATTTTGTTCGCTTTTGCCAGAATTGTATAATATTGAACATAAGAGCAACCTAGGCTATAGGAACTCGAGCTTACGGAATCCATTGGCACCCATCAGATCACTTGAACTGATACTGTGGCAACGATGGCTTATACCTAATTGACCCTCAGTGGACATAACTTAATTGACAATTTTTACCACTTATGTAGGTAGCTTACTATTGCAAGCTTTGCTCTCTTATCATATGGCGTGGGACGTTGCTCCATGACTCTATATGTTCTTGATAGTAAAACCACGTGTAAGACATACCTTCCTATACTTATGTAGAGGTAACTATAGAAAATGTAGCCTTCATACTACAATTATGTAGTTCGAAACAGCTGTCCACATATTTTCTGATATTTTATACGTATCTAGAACAGCTCACTTCTTTTTACTAATTGACTTGCCAGCACAGTAGGACCTATTTATTTTGAACCAATTCCGGAAGAAGAAAATATTTCCATTTTCTATTACCTTCTATAGATGGTGCCCCTAATCCTTCGTGAGGTTAAATGAGAAGTCAGCAATCAGTTACTTAAATAGAGCAACTGAATACATTCAGAAGAGAAACAGAAATTCAGGAACTAATTACAAAGATATTATGTGTAGGTATTGTTTTCATACTTACAGAATAAATTATTAAAGCATCAAAAAGGAACTTTTTAGTCCTACACCACCAGTACATATAAACATTTTTTTAAATTACTATTGTTAACAATGGCCAGGAAAAAGTTAACCACTATAACACAACTTGGCAAAATCAGTGAAAATTTCCTTGCAAAAAGCCATAAATGTGAGCTTTTCACGGCGGGTCACAACACTGTCAGTTAGAGGGGGTGGCGAAAAAGTCGACCTACTTTTGAAGGCCAAGAAGAGAAATGAGAATAAATTTGCATTATGCCACATTTAGGTTATGATCTCAAATCCAATGTGAAATTCGTAATGCTCTGATTGGCTTTAAAATTTTGATATGCATCCACATTGCAGCTGCACTACATAGTCCATGAACACATAAAACACTAATTCCCATACTTTGTTCGCTTAACGGAACTCTAATACTCAAACATTGTTTTATAAGTAGCATCATCAATAACAAAACTGCAATCTACTTGGATAAAATGTAATAAAGTCTTCATTAAGCACACGATAGTTCATTAAAGATGACACTCGAATTAAATTTTGTGCCAAATTTAATGATAAAAACACACAAGAAACCGCTGTAGATCTCGAGAGGAAACTGTTTTGTAAACCATTGGAAAGATTTATTGAGTACTAACACTTGAATAATAGTGCATGAAAATTAAAACACTAGAGCGTATAATTAATTAGAACTAATAATTTGCACGTTGTTTAACACAAACAGACGCTTGAATTAATTTATCCGACACATTACATGCTCCTCTGCGCTGCTCTTCAATCTTCAGTCCTTTCTTGTTTAAAAATTTAATGTCGTACGATGAAACTCCGTTTTTATTTTTGCTTAATAGGATGTTTATTTTTTCGTCTCATGCATTTAGAATATGAAGACATTAACAGAAACCCGGCATTTTTTCAAAGTTGAAGTGTTTCCTAGAAAAAATTGAAAATCCTTTCTTAGTACGCTCCTAAATACCAAGAGAAGAAAGACTCTGTGCCAAATTGGGAGTCATTTGGCCCAGCCGTTTCGGTGTTCAGTACGCTACCTGGATTACCAGACTAGCGCGTTAACCACTTGACTACCAGTGTTGTATGTGAATCTCCAAGATTAGCTGTGTAAGGAGGCTTGAAGAGCACTTTCCTGCTAGTTTCCTGTCCTGAGCTTACATAATTATACAAGTTGATCTGTTTTCTTAGACATTCCTAGTTCTCCATACACAGCGTCATTAGAACGTTGAATTTACCAGTTCTTGATTTTAAGCAACATCAAGCGACGGAAACTGCAGGTTTTGTTGATCGACCACTTAAACATTCATAATGTTTGAGTCATATTATACGTTTGAGCCATATTATATTCCCTGGAATATCTAGGGAATATAATATGGCTATTCCCTGCCCAGCTCGGGCTTGGTAAGATTACTGAGGGTAGTTCAGTATAATCAATATAAAGAGAAAAGTGAGAAGTTGTACTAGATGTACATGAATATCAGAACATACCTGGACAGCTGTTTCGAGCTTATTTGTTCTCATCAGCAAGTAATAGTTCTGAATATCCATGCCATCAACTAACCTCTCTATTTTAATCAGTATGAACAAAAAAATTGGTTTGTAAGTTTCCATAAATGTACATAATCAAACGAGGTGGTTTCATTTGATATATTTACTAATAGAGAAAGCTGTATGGTAATTGTGTTAAAACAGTCGGCTTTTTTCGATCAATATGACGTCATGACTGGTATAATCAGCACTAGGATGATTTCATCATTCTCACAGATATATTCATATATCCTTGCACAGAAAGTTCAATCGCGGAACAACAACAATGTATAATGTACTTCCACTTGTTTCATTATCCTTTTCCCAAACTTACTTGGGGTCGGCAATGTTCAACTTATTTCTCGCGGTTGAAGTTGGTTGGTTCTGGCACTCCAACATGTCATTTCTGAAAGCGCTTTCTAATGCCAACCCTGTTAAGCGCGTCAATGATTTGTGTTATTGGCTTTTAGCTTTTAGCCTGATAAAGCTGGTACGGTATCGTCCCCCTACATAACCTATTTCTCTATGGAAATTCCCCCGTCTTGAATATCCCCATTGAGCGAAAGATATGACTACAAAGAATTAATGGACATGAAAGGAGTCTACACATTGAATTTAGGCATCCATATAGTCCTCTCACTGCCTTTGTTTTGATTTTTTGATTTTAACAAATGAAAGGGCATACATAGCCCATGTTTATACATTTATATCACTGCTGTGATTTATGTAGTTAACTCAAAGATATGATATTATTTATAACAATAAAACACACTCAGTCTGCACTGAAGAGGCAGAGGTTGATATAAACCAGAAACACACGTCCAGTACCACTAGAAAAGTGGAAGCTGGGCCTCTAGGTATCTATCCTCTCCAATACAGAGATGTCCAACATCCTGAGAGTACACTCCCCATGACCAACTGTCCAACAGAACCATTGTCAGCTCACTTATCTACAATATCTACATATGCATTTTAACCTGGATATAAGAGAACTCGAGGGACTGATCTTTATTTCTTTATATCCAGGTTTCTCTTATAAGGAGGTCATTTTCCCTTATACAGAAGTAAATTTGACCTGAAAATTGTTCTCTTACACCTAGGTTTCTCTTATAAGGAGGTCATTTTATCTTATACAAAAGTAAATTTGACCTGAAAATTGTTCTCTTACACCTAGGTTTCTCTTATAGCCAATTCTCTTAAATCCAGGTTTGATTGTACTAGGGAAGTGGATGGCACGTTGAATACACCAGTTGCCAGTTCTCTTTCTGTCATTGAAGTTAAGCAACACCCTGCGAGGTTGTTAGAACATGGATGGGTGACCATCCCAATTCGAACCTTCGTAATGCTGGCTATTTCCGACCCCGCTCAGGCTGGTTTGTTGCGTTAAGTTTATATTGTACAAAATAAAGTATAAAACATATTTAAAAAAAAATGAGTAGCTGATGGTTTGTGAGTCTCAAGCGTCTGGAGGGTATAACACCCGTTGTAATTTGACCATGCAGTTGAAAGCCACGTTAAACCCAATTTTTTTTTTTATTATTAATTAGTACTTTCGACTCGTAATATTTTACAAAGGAAGAAGTCACCGTGGGGGAGTGGAGTAGCTTCCGTTCTAGGTTTTCACTCAGAGGACCTAAGTTTGATTCCCAGTAGCATTTTTATTTTCTGTACTAGGATGCACGAGACCTCTCATGAGGAAAAAAGAGAAACTACCTGTATGGATAGAGATTAGTGTTGGCATTTCGAGAAGGAATATCTATACATATTAGACAATTTGAAGAACTTAGTAGTTTCTCAGAACTTAGTGGTTTCTCAAATATCAGGGAAAAAATGAGAGAGTGAGAGAGTTGAATTGTGACGAAAGAGAGACAGAGAGAGATAGTGGGAGAGCAAGGGAGGGGGAGAGAAAGAGATATTATGGGAATATAGAAATAGGACTGGCAGAGGGAGATATAGAGAAAGTTGGGAGGGGAGAGAGAGAGAAAAGAGAGGAGACAAAGATAGGGCGAGATAGAGGCAGAGGTCTCATAAGAGAGAGAAGGAAAGAAGAGCAACTGTGAAAGAAATGAGAAGGGTACAAAAAGCACAGAGACATACCTACATACATACAAAACATGAGTGATTCGAGAGCCCAATTAAATGAAAAACAAGCAGAAATTTGAAATTCGTATTCGCGGATGTGCATGTTATTAAGCCTAATTATTATGATAGGTAGGGGGACGTTGAACAGATACCGTATCAGCCATGTCTGTGGTAAAAAATAAAATAACATAAATCGTTGGCGGTCTTAACAGGAATGGTGTTAGGAAGAGTATCCAGCCGTAGATTGTGCTAGCATCAGGAGTGCCTGAATCAAACAACCTCAACCATGAGGAAAAGGTTGAACAGTGCCGACCTGAAGTAGTTTTGGCAAAAGGCAAAGTGTAAGAAGAAGAATAGGAACCTAGTATCACATGTAACTACATTACATGTCAAAATTATATTTTGTGCTAGCATCAGGAAAAAATTGTGCTAGCATCAGGAGTGCCTGAATCAAACAACCTCAACCATGAGGAAGAGGTTGAACAGTGCCGATTGGGGGGGGGGGGGGGGGTTAACCGTCATGGTCATATCATGACGGGGGTTTACCCTTCATTTGCCGAAACTTTACAAACCAGCTACTCAAATTAATCTCACTTGGGACCTGGTGGGGCCTGGAATAGCCAGCATCACGCGAATTCAAATTTGAATGGTCATCCATAAAAGACCAAATCGTTGCTTAACTTCAGTCACGGAAAGAGAAATGGTTGTTCAACGGGTGCTTGACACCGGCATAGGTAATATTGAATTATTTTGTTAGGACTACTACCGGTGGTGGTAAGAAATTAACAATTTCAGGCGCACGGAGTTCTAGTGCGGTCGGATTTTTAAGCGAGATCCTGACTTCGATCCCTGGTCGGAGCAGATTTTTCACACAGAAAACTCAGTTTCCTGGCATTTCCGGCCCTACCCAGGCTGGGTGAGGTTAATGTGGGTAGCTGGTACGATTCCCAGCGAATGGAGGGTAAAACCTCCGTCCTAATCTAGGACGTTAAATCAAATAGACTCGTTGGCGTTAGGAAGGGCATTCAGCCGTAAAAAATGTGCCAAAAACAACCAACCTCAACCATGAGGTTGAACAACGTTGACCCTGCGCGGGATAAGACAGAGTAAAAGAAGAAGAAGAAGAAGAAGTGGATGTGCGAATAAATTCCACCCTAATAAATTGCGAATAGATTTAACGTTGAGATTTGTAGAGTCTTTATGGAATAGAAATTGGTACCAACTCTACCTGAAAAGGAGATTATGTGAGTGCTTTGAGTAGCAGTACCCTGGTCACTATTTGTAGTGTCAGTGTAATCTGGGCTATCAAGATTCCAAGGAAACATACCTCCTCATTATGTACGTTATGTACGTACATTTTACGAGTAAGTAAAAAATTGCAAAATTTACAGTGCATATTTCATAATTGATCGCGCGATTAGATCAGTGGTTAAGCACTCGCTTGCCATGGGGAAGGTCCCGGGTTCGATCCCCCGAGGCGACAAAAATATGTATTCTAAATTTGGTACAGTTGTTTGTAAGGGATACCTTCCGGTGAGCTCGTGTTGACCCAGAACCAAAATGGGAAGTATTGTGTCACTTCTCGCCCATCAGAGGAGAGGCATACTACGGGATAGGCAAGCTAAAACACAGACCACAAACGTCTACAGATGCTCCTGTTTCATGGCTACGAAATAAAAAAAAGGCTGTGAAACACTCATTTTTAAAATAAAAAAATCAGACTCTCTTAGAAAAAAGAAAGAAAAACTGACAAACAATTAATAAACAAAGTTAATGCACTCTATGTTAGGAAAATGATATGATTAATTTATCAGTTGACATTAAAATTTGTGTTAATCACAATCGTCATATCAAAAATATTCCAACTCGCTTTACTATTGTTTGCCGTACATGGTACACGAACCACCGACCTCCAGGCTACGTGTCCGCCAGATGATCTATCGAGCTAATGAGATCCTAGTTGTTAGCAGATAATATGTAATGTGATTTGCGCAATGCTAGTTTTATCCAATAATGATTCAAATAAATATCATGGTTGGTATTGAACAAGAAACAACTCTCCAAACTTGGATTCTAACTTGTCTATTATTTGTGAACAACAAAAAAAATCACACTAAAATAACTAAAATAATTATTGCTTCCATTTGTAAAAAATAAATAAATTTCAACAATGAAAACTGAAAAATAGAAAATTTCAATCCAATGCATCTGATATTTCTTTCCTTTTAATATGAGAAGGAAAAAAAAGGCCACATAAAGACACAAACATGATGGTCACAGAGGAAGAGACATCCGATAGAAAATTAGAGGAAATTCACTTTCACATCTAAACTTTATAGTGTTGTAGGATTTTTGGAGATTGGCTTAAAGCCCAAGATAAAATTAATAGTGGCTTAAGTAGTCCTTCAACTGCTCCTTAACAGGCTGGAAACACTGCATTTCGACTTATTTGCAGGCATTTATTTTTGTATCAAAAGATGCAACCTATGAAAAAGCACATAGTTTTCACAGCGAATTTCCAGATTTAATTACACACACACGATCTTACTTACGCCTGAATAATTAGCGTCAGAAAAACGATCCCGATCGAGCACCGCATTTTGTCGTCGGGAGCTCGCAGCCAACATGTCTGGCGCTACACAAGTCGACTGCCCGACAAATCGCGCCAACATGCGCACCGGAGCTCTCGCTAAAGCGGCCCGACGACTCCGAAATGAAATTTATTGGAAAGGTCCATCCGTGACCTATTGGGTGAAGATTTATTTTTTCGCGATTAATCTTGCCAAAAAATCGAATGAAATTAACCCGCTGTTAGTAGGTATTTGACGCATGCATTGTCTCAGTTGGAGGAATTAGCCATGCCAGAGATAGCTCTGTGACCAGACGCAGGGTATGTCTTCAAAGTGTTTGCGATGGGGTGACTTTTGCGGATGCGTTTCCCAGGTTTGCATCACGTGAGCCCCAGTCTCGTACTTTCGGACACAACCGTGAGACGCGCAGGGGAATAGTACCTTTAGATTTAACACCCAGTAGTTCCTTTTCTCTTTTCAAGTTTTCTCACCTAGTTGTCAACCAGAAATTTTCTGGTCGACCTTCGCTATTCTGGGCGGTTCTGTCCAAGTTTATTTTATCCCCCAAAAAACACTTCGTGTAAAAATAGTCGTCAAGTGTTGGAATGATTAAAAAGAACTGATATCAAAAACGTCAATTTTCTATGTTTGAAGGAAATATTTTTCACGTAATAAGTCTCTTGATAATTCAACCAAAATAATAGCCTCACAACAACAGCAAACTTCGATTTGGTATTTTGAGAATTTAACCAAAAAATAGCCACACAACAAAACAATGCTCTTGTAAGAACAATCTTGCATATTTACATAACCACGTCCTTGACTACTGCACACTGTTTTGTTAGCAACATACTTCACATAAATTTCAGAACAAAACAGTGTGCAGTCAAGGACGTGGTTCTGTAATTATGCAAGATTGTTCTTACAAGAGCATTGTTTTGTTGTGTGGCTATTTTTTGGTTAAATTCTCAAAATACCAAATCGAAGTTTGCTGTTGTTGTGAGGCTATTATTTTGGTTGAATTATCAAGAGACTTATTACGTGAAAAATATTTCCTTCAAACATAGAAAATTGACGTTTTTGATATCAGTTCTTTTTAATCATTCCAACACTTGACGACTATTTTTACACGAAGTGTTTTTTGGGGGATATCACTACTTTTTGATATAATTGATTTTCATATGATAGATGAAATAAAAACTGGTCAACAATCAACAGATAAAAGAAAAAAGACTTTTAATTAAAGGATGTTGATCTTTTAATTCAAGGAGAAAAAAAAAAATGATAGAAAAAAAACTTTGAAAAGATGCTGAAAGAATATTTCACGGTAGTTGCTGGAGAGAGGAGAAAGTTTCAGTTTTGTTGGCAATAATTAGAGATGGGTGATACCGAGTATTTCATAGAACCGGTACTTCAGTAATCGATTACATAAAAGTACCGAGTATTTACAGAGGTTCTTTTGTACTTCGTTTTTGAGATTCTGCAAGCGGATGTAAATGGAATAGTGGATTCGAGTAATCACTCAAGAACCAAGTACAAAAGCACCGTACACTAACTAAATCTCACAATTTTGCATTCAGAATGTTTACAGGAGACGAATCTCGATTCACAAAATTTGTTGGGTGTTTTAGTTTCAAGTGTTTCAATAGATTAGAAGCTCCACCTCCTATTTTATAACCTAAATTAAATAATTTACATTTCCCTAAACCGTCCAATTGTTTGACAAAGAAGTTTCAAATAGAAGACTTGTTTCTACGAGACAAAAAGAAAAATATTAGGACACCGACAGCCTGAATATTATTCATAGATAATATCGGAATAATGAAGTACCTCTCTCTGCTGTACCCAGTTCTAGAGATGGGTATTTGGGTATTATTGTAATACCGATTATTTCATAGAATCGGTACCCGGTATGGTACCCGGCCCCGGCGTGTAATACCAAGTATTTAATAAAAACGGTACCCGCCTACTACGTACGATACGTCGGTACTCGGTCCCAGTGTGTAATACCGAGTATTTCATAAAATCGGTACCCAGTACGGTATGCGGATCCAGTGTGTTATACCGTCGCCAGTGTTGTACCCGGTATGGGTACGGGTACCTAATTTTATTATGTACCCGGTGCGGGTACTTTTGTAAATGTACCCGGTATTTTTTTTGGGTACTTTTCGGGTACGTTATCCTTATCTATAGTAAGTATAGTAATAAGATTTGTCTAAATTATTTTAACTGTGGAGGACAAAGTCTTGTCATTAGAATATCACCTAACAACCCAACTAAATAAAATACCAAATTGATGGTTAGCCTTTAATGAGGTCTTGAACTCCAAGTTCCAGGTTAAAAGTCTAGTAAGCTAGATTTTATTTTTATTTAAAATTACTATTAATGTTAATGTATTATTATTATTATCATCATCACAATCAATCAAGAAATAAAAAGATACATTTATTAAAAATAAGGCTTGCACTTTTTAATTTAAGTATGAATTTGTGAACAAATTTGAAGAAAATCGGTTAAGCGGTTTTGAAGATACAAGTGATTTAGTCGATAAAATCAAAATTGCCAGGTGTATACAATGTGAAACAATCACGAGGAAGTATTGTGTCCATAATTAGCAGTGTTTTTTTATTTATATTTATAATGTAGGTACATATTTGTAAATTTTGAATGAGATCTATGTAATTTACGATTCATAATACAAAAGCATTGATCAAAATAAATGCTTTATTTAGACTGTCAGTTGTCAGTGGCCAGCCTCCGTGGCGTAATGGTTGTAACTACTGCCCGTAGTTCAGACATTTCGAGTTCGATTCCCAGTTGTTGCAGACTTTTCTAATATTTTTTTCCCCTGTAAACACGTGAGTCTGGAATCTACCCAGGCTGGGCGAGTTAAATGTAGGTAGCTGGAACGATTCCCAGCGAATGGAGGGTAAAACCCCCCGTCCTGACTAGTTCAAATCAGGACGTTAAAACCAAATACAATCAACTGGTCACAATCGTTTTAAAATGAGGTTGGTGTGATAATTGGTGCTTCTTTTGTGGAACTTCAACCAGTAATAATGAAGAAAAAAACATACCTATTTAATCTTAAAATCCATTAACAATAATTCATTAATAATCAACTAGTGTTTTAACCTTGTATTGAAAAAATAGTTATGAACTCGTTAAATAACGGACAACTTTGTTTAGTGGTTTTGTTTACAATACAATTTTAATTATAATATGTACCTAAGTACATGGTAGGTAGATGGAAATTCGATCTTGGTAAAATAAAGAGGGAAATGAAAGTGCCGAGTATTATTGTATCATCCGAAATTGACTCTTACTATGGCTCTAAGAAATGTTGACCCATATATTTGCCTAACTTCGAGTTACTAAACATGGTGTCAATTCAGCATAATCAGTTGGTAGGTATAAACAGAAGAAGTGAGACATTATACTAGATAATACATTTAATAATTATAAATTAATAAGCAAGCATATATCCATGGAATATACCCTGAAAATTTCAGCTCGATTGCACAAAAAATGCAACTTATATCATGTTACAATGTTACATACATAGGTAGATGGATAATTGGATTGTGACAAATCAATGATGATCGAGTTAAACCATACTCACTTCGTTCGAAATTAAACGGTCATAGGAGGTTGACTCAAACTACCAACTACTGTTTTTTTTCTCACGAGAAAACCGGACATCCAAAGTACAGAGTAAAAAAAAAAATATACCTAGCTGGGATTCGAACCCAGGTCATCTTGCAAACTTTGTGTTTTACCTACACCAGTCGACGAGCACAGAGACTGCTCAATACATAATATTTTATTATAATTTATCATTGTTTTGATCTATACTAATCAATATTTTTCCTCTTACTGGCCAATATTTTATACACTTCTCATAATACAGTATGTTTCAGAAAAGGTGGCCACCCCCTCGTAACTTTTGAACGCGACGGAATTTTTGAATTCTGTAAAGTCTTAAGTATAGGAAGTGCCCTATGGCCCATCCTGTGGTCATATTTATTTTTGGCCCCGGTCGGCCCTTCCTTCTTTTAGGCCATATTTTTTCATTTTTCTCGAGAATTTTAAATGGAATGCTAATTTTTTTATTCCTGTTAATTAAAGTCCAAGTTAGGCTGAGTATAATAAGCTTTTAAATTTTTCAAAAACCTTATCAGGGGCGGAGCTAGTAGGGTGCAAGGTTCAAAACTGTTACACCCTGTATTTCAGCGTTAGTTATATTTTTTAGTACTTTTTTTATTTTCATAGATTCAAAATATTGTTTTACACCATATGAAATCAAAGAAATATTCTTGTTTACATCTAATCAGGGCCATGGTAAGGTTTTTGTAAAAGTACTTTTTTTCTCACGTCAATTTTTCCGTAAATTAATGGTGTTCTCGAAATTGGCATTTTTAGAGGTGAAAGTCTGCAGTGACATATGATTTTTATGCTTTCATTCGAAAGAAAACTTAACGGAGAAGCGATTAAGATCATAAAAAAAGCCATTTAACCTGCTAGTTTTTTCACGACAGTGTCCGGTAAAGTGGGTGAATTTCGTATTGGATTTTTTTTTTTTTTGTTGAGGAAACACAATTGGCATAGAAAATAAATAATATCTAATAAGGGAATAATACTTCAATAAACATAACTAAATGCGAAATTAAAGTAAAAATATTTATTCTAAATCAGTGCCGGATATTTTTTTTTTTTCTCTCTCTCTTTTTTTCACTTTTCAAAGTTCAAGTTGTATCAAAAATAATTATCGGATAATGCTGCTTCTAAAGTCGGCCAAGGGGTCCCCTCTTGAGACAATTTTAGTTGGTAAGTTGGAAAAATCTGTAGAAAACACATTGTCAATAATTCTGGAGTCAGTCCGATGGCGCTTTGAATGCAACGATTCTTGTACGATCACCGAAGTTAGGCAACATCTAGCGAGGAGAAGACTTCGTGATGCTGGTATTCCGGCATAACCCAGGCTGGGTGAGAAAAATATGTTTAGGAGGTTGGTGAGTTTCTTGCGAATGGAGGGTAACACCCCCGTTATGATATGACCATGCAGTTGATACGCGATATTAAACCCAAATTAATATAAAAAAAAAATCATACTGGTGTTGCTAGTAATGAATACCAGGTCTCTAAATAAAAATCTAATTATCTCGAAATTTAAGAGAAAAAATACCAGGTCAAGTACCAAACTCTTGAGGGTGAAAATTAAACCAATTCAATTATTTTAAAGAGGAGAAGAGAGAGAAAAAAAAAAATTATCCGGCACTGATTTAGAAGAAATAATCTTCATTTAATTTCGCATTTAGTTATGTTAATTGAAGTATTATTCCCTTATTAGGTATTATTTATTTTCTATGCCAATTGTGTTTCCTCAACAAAAAAAAATCCAATACGAAATTCACCCACTTTACCGGACACTGTCGTGAAAAAACTAGCAGGTTAAATGGCTTTTTTTATGATCTTAATCGCTTCTCCGTTAAGTTTTCTTTCGAATGAAAGCATAAAAAACACATGTCACTGCAGACTTTCACCTCTAAAAATGCCAATTTCGAGAACACCATTAATTTACGGAAAAATTGACGTGAGAAAAAAAGTACTTTTACAAAAACCTTACTATGACCCTGATAAAAAGTAAACAAGAATATTTTTTTGATTTCATATGGTGTAAAACAATATTTTGAACCTATGAACATAAAAAAGTACTAAAAAATCTAACTAACGCTGAAATACAGGGTGTAACAGTTTTGAAACTTGCACTCTACTAGTTCCGCCCCTGATAAGGTTTTTGAAAATTTGAAAAGCTCATTATACTCAGCCTAACTTAGACTTTAATTAATAGGAATAAAAAATATAGCATTCCATTTAAAATTCGCGAGAAAAATGAAAAAATATGGCCTAAAAGCCGGAAGGGCCGACCGGGGCCAAAAATAAATATGACCACAGGATGGGCCATAGGGCACTTTCTATACCTAGGACTTTACAGAATTGAAAAATTCCTTCGCGTTCAAAAGTTACGAGGGGGTGGCCACCTTTTCTGAAACATACTGTATAGACCTAGTTACCTCTTGATGTAGAAATCTCTGAATGAAGTTATAAAACGTTATTATTCCCTCACTGATAACTCAGTCTGCTGGCAGCTTGGGTGAAGCAAAGATGATTGGATCCCACCCATATTTTAAGTTCTATGTGAGGCGAAGATTTTTTGTTACTCTCATAAATCTTATTTCAGTTTTTTATTTTTATGTCTCACACTGTCGCTGATTTTTCTAACATTTTATTTACATCGTAGTATATTTCTGCGTAATTGGACCTTTAGAAAGAACCTTCAGTCATCAACTTGGGATAAATAGGCGTGGCTCCAGGGTTCATTTTAGATATTCCTTTAGATGGCTTTAAATACTTTTCTACTTGTTTCAACCATCTGAAATTAAGTGATCTCTTTTCCTTTGACTAGACCTTTCTAAAAACACCAGAAATACAACTCTAGGATAATAATAGACGGCTCTGGGCTCCATAATAAGTATTCCTTTCAAAGGGTATAACTCAAGTTTGGTCCAGTGTAATACTTTAATTATATTTTTATATTTTTTCCTATGATAAGGCCTTTCGAAAAATACCAGAATCGCAGCTCCAAGATAACCAGGGGCGGCTCTATGCAACTTTCCGCTTTTATTTTAGAAGGCTATATCTCCTATCCTATAAAAAATAAATACTTAAAACTATAAAAGGTATGCAGAGATGAAAATTCCCTTTTCAAAAACGTATCTCACGTCTTTCTACGATAAGCACATGTTGCTGTACCCTTGACAGAAAATTGGTCTGAAAAAAAAAAAAAAAAAAAAAAAAAAAACCCGTATGAATAATTTCATGAAATTCAAGATTTTCGGCGTGGCCAGTAAACGACTTTAACTGTACGTAGGAACCTCGCGCTTTCGTGAAACACAATCTATTTTCGCGTCTCATTACGAATTTGAAATAAAAATTGATAAAAGTTAGCGTTAAGTGGGCGAAAACAATAAAACAAAATACATATAAACTCTGTTTCGTGTTAATATAGGCCGGGTGGCTGGCGCTACTTGACGAGCGCTCGCCTCCCGGCGAGCTTGATCTTCTCTATACCCCTCTTGATAGTGTTGATGTTGTCAGTTCACCACACACCAACAAGTAATCGTTTCAAAATCGATAAAATCCACCTAGAACCTCAGACTGGTGCTGACTTTTGATCAATATCAAGCTCGCCGGGAGGCGAATGCTCGTCAAGTAGCACTCGCCAGCAGACCTATTTATATAAACGGTATGTTGGCGTTGATTTTGTCATTGTTTGTCATTTCTTGTCATTGTTTGTCAGTTGTCATTGATTCGTTTGAGTCTCAGCATTTGCCATGGAAAAGGCAGGGCAGCACTAGATGTTTAAAATAAATTTATTTCAAAAAATAGAATTAAATGTAAACAAACTACAAGTTTCACATCCTAGAACAGTTTCACATCGATTGATTCTTCAAGAGGTCTTTTATTTTCAAAGTCCTAAACAAATGCGTCGCGATGAGTGTTTTGAATGAGATGTTCTAAGTTTATGACATGTTTTCAACCCTTGTTACATTTGCGTGAAACGAAATGACATTCAGGTGACATTTGTTGGTGTTTGTTTTACCAAAATAAATAAATTCAACACTCTGTCCTAGCACAGCTTGTGCTAGACCAACAAGAAAACGTTCTTTGAGGTTGAGGTTAGGTTGGCATTTTAATAATAATAACAAACATTTATCTAATAGTCCTCATCCAACCCCCATTTATCTATATCAGCATCAGTTGTTTTGGTAAAGTTATGCTGTGCTCAATTCCTGAGAAATGTCTATGATGGAAAATCAATGCCATGGGTTGGATTCGAACCACCGTACCTCCACGCTGCCTGCATTCCAAGACGTGTTTCACTTACCACTATGACCACCACTGCATATTTAAATTTTTAGCTTTCCAACAGAGATCACACGTTGAACTTCCTTTTCCCCGAAAATGTAGATGTTGAGATACTTCCAGTCCAGAGAGAACTTAGTTTCCTGTTATTATAGCTCTAGAAAGCATGCTGGAAATTATAGCACTAGAAAGCATGCTGGGAATTTGTTGATATCGAACATTCGCTTGATTGTGAACTACGTACTTACGTAGCCAGCGTTGATGGCCCGAATGCGTTGACGGTTTTCGTAGGACCACCGAAAGCAACGTCCAACAAGGTGAAGACTTCGTGATGCTAGCATTCCGGCTCAACTGAGGCTGGGTGAGGTTAATGTTTGTAGCCGGTTTGTGAGGTTCCTGCGAATGGAGGGTAACACCCACATTGTGACAGGACCAGGCAGTCCAGAGTACCTTTTAATTCAAACTAACAAAAAAACTCTACGTAACTGGGTGATGCTCTTGAGTAGTATCTTTAATCTGGATTGTTTGCCCTACGAATTTTGGTCAAAAAACTTGAATTCACCTAAACTTTAAATTCGTCGGGCGTTATTGTGCCAGCGTGCTGCAGAGAGTTAAGACGATGTGCAAACAATACAGTTGAGTATTTTGTAACACATCAATATAACATAAATAATACTTGTATTATTAACGTAAATAATAATTGTATAACGTAAATGATAATACTTGTTTCATGATAACACAAAGAAATCCATAATTTTTTTGGTCTTCTCTAAGTTATGCCAGAGAGTAACTTATTGTTAATAGGGGAAGGGCTGAGGACGAGTTTCAAAACTGGTTGGACACAAAAAAGTACCAATTATCTAATTTGGAAGATTTTACTTGGAAGATTTTATGAGTATGTGGAATAATAATTGTAGAGGTTCTGATATAATAATTCAAAGTAGTGTAGGTACATAATATGCAATAGATTTATTATCCTGTATGTTGATTTAATCACCTAGCTTGAATGTGAATGTCCTTCTCTGTTCAGTACAACAACAGCAAAAAATGTTCAGAGAGACAAAAGGCATCCGTGGTTCGAATCGCACCCATTGGATTTGGATTTGCTTGGATTTTTTCTAATTTATTTGATTATGTGACAAAATGAAAATAAGACTCTGAGGGTTTGGTGGTGCAAAATGCTTTGAGTATTAACCTTGTCTAGAGGCTAGAGGTTAACTTCCACTGGGAAGTATTTCCTATCAAACACCTCGGCCGAGGTGTGAAGAAAGCCTATACAAAGAAAGAGACAGCCCGGCAGAGTGTAAGGTTATGGAAAACATAGTTTCCATGCATTTCATGTATTTTCAGCCAGCGACAACTTCAACATTACCTTTTACCTAACATTTCCTATTACCTAACATTTCCTCTTACTAATAGGAAATGTTCTAGGAAAGGTGCATGGTAATTTCCCTGTGACATTATGTCGAGAAGATGGACGTGCTGATTTGACGAATAATCGCCATAATGCCAAGTCGTTGGGTGCAACAAATATTCGCTGGGTGGTCGGGACAATAAACATGTCCATGGCTCAATCAATTAGCTATTCATGAAAACTATAATGTTCTTTTACTATCTATAAAAATGCTAATGGCTTAATGAAGACATCATGCGCGTGGTGATACGGTACTTGCGGGCTATTAAATCCTATGACGCTCTCTTCACCTTTGCAAGACATAAGTATTATTATACACTCGACTGCACAAGAAACAGGACAAATACTCATGAAAAAGAGTCGCATGGCAATTTATATATAACTCCAAAGATGACAGTTCAGTAGAAGAGTTAATAATTGTTTTTTTTTTTTCAAAGATTCCAACATCATTTTTATTAATATTTAACACACTCATTCATCATAAAATAAAAATAATAATTATATATAAAAGTAAGGCATCCCCGCTCCATCTTCGTAGGGTAAGTTTCTTATGAGCCTCCTTGCTCCTCTTATTCCCAAGAGTTAATAATTCATTGAGGTTTCATGTGAAGGCACTTACTTATCAAAAAATCAATTCATTTTCCACCTTTTCAAGTAAAGTATAAGTCTAATTATTATTTAATTTAATATTATTCAATGATTGTTTTATTTGTTAGGAATCGCAAAATTATTCTAAAGATATCAGTTTAGTAGAATAGTGAATCATAGAGTATTTTATCAGTAGCTATCAAACAATCACAATATTTATACAATCGAGCAATGACTCGATTTTCAGGTCTCTTCCTTATAAATGTCGAAAAAAAGTACAATAAATAATATGACGTCACACTGGTTCATGCGTGAGTCATTACATTAGTCATAAGTCGTAACCCACTAAGATAAGTTTTTTTAATAGTTACTGCAATCCAATCTACTTTTCAGTAAGTGGTGGATTGCAGCAAATAGTAATATCTTCTTTTTTTCATGTCATTTTTACAACCAATATACATTGGTTTTTAGAAAACCAATTAATATACAACCCAACCAATATACATTGGTTTTTAGTAAACCAATTAATATACAATAGTCATTATACAACCAATGTGTTAGCGATATGATCAAAGGCAAAGAAGGATGCCATCAGCAGCGTGGATAGCACGTTGAATACACTAGAGCCTCGCACCAGAAAGATTTCTCACTCTCATAATCCCGTAATCCCTCTATCAACTGCACTTTGATTGAGTATATGGGTTCACAAAACTTCTGATTGGGTTATTTGAAGTTATAAAAATGTTATCATACCTGTGTTAACCGCTTTCATGATGTGTGACATCATCAAACTCGCCTTACCTACTAAATCTTTGCTGAACTTGGGATTTGAATCACCGACTTCCAGGTTACAAGTCCGCCGCCCTGTCGATCGATTGGGTTATTTGTACGAAATTTGCGGCTTGAATTGCTTGAAAGGGAAACTTTGGAACTTTGAGGGTAAGGAGAGTCTCTCCTGGAATGAGGTCCAGTCCTCGTTCAGTCACTGATGTTAAGCAACCTCCAGCCATGGTAAAACTTGGTTTACTATTGAAATCTTTATCTACTCTTGTTATGTTGGCTGGCTATTACAGACTCAACCCAAGGCTGGGTGATGTTAATGTGGGTAAATTGTCTAGATGTTAAGTAAGATAGAAGCCATTCCCCTTCAAATAATTCTGTTCTCTAACAGTCAGACTTATCAAACTTTTTTTTTAACTTTTCTGGCTAAAATCTTCATGTCTTGGATAAATTTGACACATGGAACCGATTTTTCGAACAGAACATATCCTTTAGATTTATCCGTTAGAATTATCCGATGTATAAAACCAATTGTTTCAAACTGTCTATCAATTTTAATACTTTATCCTACATTAAACAATGCATACTACATTATACAACACAGCTGAATTATGTAGGCACTACTACATACATTATACTACACAGCTACATAATGTACACAGACATAATATAAGGTAGGCACTACTACACAGTACACAGGTCACCGTCCCATTGTCTCCTGGAATCCCAAGTTGCACCATCTCACTTCATTGATCATTCAGAATTTTGGTTCACATGTAGAACCATTTCTCATAAAGATATCTCTTTCGACTAAATAGCTATAAATTTAAGTGCTTGTGGATCCAGAATACACGACCATCAGATAGTACACTTTAATAGTTAGGGTCTAGATTAAGCAGGAGACTTTGATAAGTTCTGGTCCCATAAATAATTTACTGCGCTGGAGATGTGTCCAGGTCAAAGAATAGAGGTTCGACGATGAAAAAATATTTGAAGAGGATTTTTTTTTTTTTTTAAGATGAGTGTTTCACAGCCTATTTTTTCGTAGCCATGAAACAGGAGCTACTGTAGACGCTTGTGGTCTGTGTTATAGCTTGCCCATCCCGTAGTATGCCTCCCCTCTGATGAGCGAGAAGTGACACAGTACTTCTCATTTAGGAGCTGGGTCGACACCGGAAATGTATCCCTATAAACAACTACTATCAAATTAAGAATAAAATTTTTCTGTCGGCTCGGGGTATCGAACCGGGGACCTCCCGCATGGCAAGCGAGTGCTTAACCACTGATCTAAATTCATTCAATTCCTTCCTTGTTTGTGAAAGTATACATCGAAGGCTGAATATCATAATGCAGAATAACTCAAAAATATCTTTCCTTCAAACTCTACAAACAGCTCTCATAATTTAGATCTCTACTCTTTGCTTCAGGAATTTATGGTCATACTAACTGTTGAAGGATACCAAGAGATTAGTGATAGTAAGTACTTCCATTGATATAACATCTCAATAGATACCCTAAATCCTGAATATGCTTTGAATTCTTTCCCTCTGGCTCTAGTGGATCCGTTTCAAATGTTGTCACCTTCTTTAAATATTTTTATATCCAATTTGATGTCGCCTAATGTTAAGTGAATGATTAAATAGGGTAGAAACTCACTGAATTCATTTCCTAAAGGGTTCAATTTGTAAACATGGGATAACACGTTGAGAAATTCCTGATCAAAATCGTTTACACCACGTATTAAAGAAATTACCACAGACTTGTAGAGACGTGAAGTGCTATTCTATCGTCTCGACAGTACTTTACAGTCTCGACTTTAGAAAAATACGTAATTACTAAAGTTTTGTCGTATTGAAGAGCTAACCCTAAAAACCATATTTTTGTTCAGAATGAGGGTAGCTGAAGGAGACGAAACTGTTATGGTAGAGTTTCAAGTGTCCAGTATCCAGAAAGGAATTAAAATGGAGTTCCATAGAGTAACTTCAACATCGTCAATGCCACACGTAATAAATGAATACATTATACCTACATGCTAACTGAAAAACAGAAAAAAACAAACGTTCGTTACTGAAATCAACCGAAATTTACAAGGAGCAGGAACTGAACGTACTACCATCGGATCAAGGAGTAAATGTTTTTTGACTTGCTCAACGAAACTTATTAGTAACAAATGTGAAGAAACTTTCTCAGATTATGGTGCAAAATTCGTCTCATAAAGCCAAGTAATTATATCCACAAAATCAAGCTAAAAGACAATTTGTTCTAATGACCGGTGACTTAACCATTCTATTGGTCACACATGATTGCTACAAAATGATCGTGTTCCCATTTGTCAAAGTTTCCATTTGTTAGAGTACAATACAGAGCGTGTTTCAGAACATCGAAACAATAAATTACAAATCAGAGGATCACTTTTCATCACATTATTCTAATAGTTCTCGAGAAACTGACCACTCATCTGTCTTTTTGGGGTAGTATGGAATACCTCAAAGACTAGTTAGTACATCTCAAAGGATTTGCCCCACACCACGCTTTCCAAATCCAAGAATCCTTCTGAAGGAGCTAAGAAAGTCTTCTCAAGGAGGCTCATATTGACAGGTTGGCTAAAGTGAAGTCTACCCACCACTGAGCCTTGGTTTTGCATGAATAGCGACCAATAGAACAACCATTGGGTCTCTTAGTAACTGGAATGCTCCATTGTATACATTGTACGAGTTGCACGTAGCTGACTAATCTCCAGCAGTGTTTGCTCTCTTGAACAATTCGTCCCGCCTGTCTGTTCACCTGAAGAAGATGTTGATTGCCTCCCGAAATACTTTCATTCACAATATTAACCCAAATCAAAATTTGTGTGTTTTAATGTTATACTCTCTGTAGAGAAGAAGAGAGAAGGTCCGATAGGACCACCCCGAGTCAGACCTTGATTAATTACCCCTCATCATGGATTTTAATAGCTTTCTACATGCCATTCAAGCAACTTTTTTACACCTTAGATCTCAATTCTGCCTTAGGAGAAGGTCTCGGGTTATGAAGATCTATGTATTTGTTCACCTTTCGTAGAGGCATTATATGGAATGAATAGGTATACACAAAATGCAGTATTGTATAGATACCCACCCAGTCAACATTAAATATTGTGCACTAATATTATCTAGAAATCCGTGTATCTTGCTGATATACAGGGTAAAGAAAGATCTATTGAATAGAATCACATGAAAGCGTACAGGGCAGTAGATCTCTGTAGATTATCAGTCCACTAACTCGGTTGATTGATAACGGGCTAATGCTGACTGCTAGCTGAAAGCTATCACAGGTCTTCGTCGTGCGCTATAGAAATCTTTGCCAAAAATTGAGATACTGGACCAGCCTGAACATTTCGAACTGGCCGTTCATTCTGGCAAAAGTTCATTCAGCGTCCCCAGAGTATACTTTGAAGGAAGGAGATGACACTGCACCCCATTGACTTCATTAGCCGTGTGATCTGAGTACACAACACCCTGAATAGTGAATAGCTCGTATCGCTAGTATTCACTACACCCCAAACATCTTCATTACTGATACTTAGATTGAGTAAAGGCAATATTATGTTATAGGTGAGCCTTACGCTACTCATGGACATAATATTGCAGAGGAAGATAAATAGGCAGGTACAAAATTACTTGCACTTAATTTGTCCACATGATAATTATGTATATACATAATAATTATGTACCAACATCTGGTACAACTGTTTTCCCTGCTTTCGATGAGATGGGTACTTGGTCCATTCCGTTCTGTGTAGCGAAAAGCTATAGAGAATAGAGGGGGAGGCATTTATCCCATAGTACAAAGCGAATTCTGCTTAATCATAACATTCCTTCATTGGAGTTTTTTTTTAGATTACTTACTTCGTCATTCACTTGGCCAGTAGTGTCGGGGTTGGCAAAGAGCTCCCCATTGGATTCGGTTTCGGGCGATTGTTCTGACGATGTAGAATGTTCTCCAAGGAATATGCGATGGTCCTTGTGCCACTTCTGTCTTGGTATGGCCTGGGATCTTCTACCCCGAACTTTCATATGTCAGGTTTGTCTTCTCGGCTTTTCCCAATCGTACTTGGGGTCAGCATTTCCTTCATGGATGCTTATATCTCTCCATTGGAGGGCCTCTATATCTTTCCATACAGCACCTACTCTTTTCTTTAAATTCGACATTTTAGGTCTTCTTCAAGTTTGTCTCTCCATGTCATTTCTGGTCTCCCTCTTTCTTTCTTATATCGCTAATTGTCTTTGTTTTTTTTTTTTTTTGTTTTCTTCTTCTCAAAATCATCCTTGAAGGATCAAGGGTCTCGAGTAGTGAAGGGTCCTCTCGCCCCCACACATACCTTCCAAGGTCGGAATGTGCACAGTCGCTTCTTTGATCTTTTAATTTTATTGCACGTTGTGCTATCATTTTCACATAGGTTCTTTCTTTGGTTTTGCCGTACTATGGTACCTTTTTACTACCGAAACAAGAGCAAACTGTGCACTACATCTTTTAATGTAGTCACCCTGTGGCCTAAGTTAATCTGAGCTTGAATTCTGGCGGAGTTGGATTTTGTTGGTTCTGTATTTTTGGATAATACATGATCTGCTCATAGTACTCATAACTCGTGAGGAAAAAAGCTTCAAGTTCTATTAGGTTAGACTTTTAGACTTTAATAGATAATTCAGGTATTCAACTTAAGAGGTACACAAGTAAGACCTAAATTTGACCTCATATTCTGGAATTAGAGCTTTTTGCCGAGTTCAGGTGAAATTTTAATATTCTCAACGAAAAAACCTGAAGACTTGGCCTTGGAAGTATATTTTGTCCAGCTCACCAAAACCCCGGAATTTGTTTAACATAACAGTCCCAATCAGGCCAGCTATCATCATACATGTCTAGACCTGTAGGAATCGGTCATGTAAGCGTAATGTATCAGAAATTCTTCATTCCTACGAAGATGGTATACTATGTAGGTACATATGTATGCCTACTAATCTACGTACGAGAATATTATGTAGGTGCGAGTAGGTACCAACTATAACTTTAATAATTGATTAATTAGGTATGTACCTACTTTAAAAAATTACTTAGGTATGCAGGAAATATTAGTTAAATTATGGTCTATATTGATCAGATTGATGATCATGCATTATGTCAAAAAAGAAAAGAAAATTTGATGATTATTTTTTCTTTGTCAAAACCAAAGAAAAAGAATACAAGAATGTTGAGGAAAAACCCTAGGTAATGGTATAATCCTACCTTTATTTATTTGATTCCTGCTCTTCCTCTCCTACTTCTTCGATTTTATGAGTCTTTACCTTTTGTGCCCTGTCTCTAGTGCTACTCATTTTCAGTTAAAAGAATCACAATATTTACAATTATGTACCTAAAATATCGTCAGTATTGAGTTCGGTGTTGTTAAAATAAAAATCGATCCGATATGAAGAAATTTTATATTTTTGAAAATCTTGTCCCCTTCTGAGCAACTTGGGTTTTGGTTTAATCTGTCTTTTTTATTTTTATCTCTTTTCTTACTTATGCTTTAGTTGCTAATTCTCTCCCACTTTGGTTTCGCTGTAATTTTTATATCCTCTTCCATTTCCTCATTCTACTGTTGCTATTATTTTCTCTTCCATTTCTTCGGTAAGAGATGATGATTTTTATATTCTCCATTCCTTTTCCACCTCTTTCTCCAGCTCCTATATTCTTATTTTTCTTCTATTCCATCTATCCTTCACTTCTTCGGAATTCTGTATCGTAGGTGTTGGGCAAATCGCAGTGTGAGGTCCGGAGATGTGTTCATGGCCACGCCCCTTTATACCTAGCGTTGCCACCTGGGGCCGTCACCGGTGTAATTTATGTAAGACCACTGATTTCTATACGAACCATCCTGGGGAGCCCTTTCACTGTCCGAAGGTTGAGGAGGCCCCCCAAACAGTAACAGTTGTATGTATGGACAGGAAATTTGGTATTGTGGTTGACAAGAAGAGCTTCTTAAAGAAAAACCTGCTAATTAAAATAAAGCATTTTTTTATTAACAAATGTAAAGTATGATCTTTTTTTCACCAACATTTTCACTGGCCAAGGCATTGTTTATTTGCTTAATGTCTTTAACATATATTATGTTAACGGCACTTCTGACCTTCCAGGCTTCCATTCGCTATAAACTCAAAGACTAGCTACCTACTATACCTCAATATCTTTTCCCAGGCTGGGTTTGATAGGACCGACGTATAACGTTTTCGATTATTTAGATGTCAATTAAAGCACTAGCCTTCTATTGACAATCATGATATCAGAACATACCTGGACAGCATTTTCGGGTTTTTATCAGCAGGCCGTAGTTCTAAAATCAATGTCATCAAGTAATCTCTTTATCTCAATCAGTTGAAACAGAAAATTTAGGACTACCAAATTGCATCTTTCAATAGAAATTCGGAAATTAATATTTCCGGGGGGTTTCCTGGCAGTTAAAGGCACCTACACTTATAAATTTGTTTTGTAAGCTGCCTGGGAGTCTGCTGCTATACAAAGGTAGGTATTATATTCTATTTGGTCGGCCATATTTATTTAATTGAGTTATCTTTTATAATTAATATAAATATTGCTTCTTCTTCGCAAGGAGAAGATTTCAACTGAACCTGCAAGGTGTCAGCGGGAAAGAGAAATGGTTTTGGTTAGTTTTGGTTGCTTTTCAAGAACCTTCAGGGCAACTGATATTGAACTAAATATCCGATGTAAACCAAATGTCGAATGATAAATTAATATTTTACACTACCTCTCTGTATGTATGTTTGTATAAAATTCACAACTATTATTTATGTACATATCATATAACTGTTTAATCAAGTGCATTAGTGATTTCAGGCAGAGTTTTTACCATTTAAATTTGATTTCTCTACTTCGAATTTTCTTCAGGTGTTTGACTAAGTAGGTATCTTTTTAACAGTGATTTTGTGAAAAGAGATTGCGTCCTTTTTTCCCTAACGCTGACACTAAATAAATACTTGGTAATTTTATTGTGATTGGGAAACAACACGATAGATTATATGACGTAGAGGGAGTAGAGTAGTAGACCAACACTTCAACCCAACAGTCTGGCTGACATACAGGGAGTAGTCCACTGGTCTAGATTGAAGGTAGACCTGCAAGACTCTCATGACTATGTGTTTAAATACTATAAATGACTCGTCAGAAAAGCTATCGAAGGAAAAGAAGCCACCGTTGCGTTGATGACTCGTTGAATATACCAGTTCTCGTCACATTAATGAAATCAAGTATACTGATATACAAGTATACAAGTATACTGATATACTATACTGAAGTAAGGTCCAGAGAAAAAAGGGGAGACCATTCAAATTGAGCTTTGAACTAATTACTATCTTACATAGAAATAGCCTGCTCCATTGTTAAAAATAGTTTCGCCAAAATCAATAAGATTCGCTGCCCCTTGCAACTTAGGTATGCAATACTTATTATTTTTCAATCAGATTGTTTCTGGCAGGCGATTTTTTATCCCATTGTTTCTCCAAGCGATTTTATATTCTTACGATTTTATATTGCGTTTACCTCTTTACCTAAGCATTGGATGATGTTGATATTCGTTTGAGAACTTACTTATGTGAAGCTTACGTTTCACTTGCAAATTGAATTTTTTCTGTTTTCATTTTTACTGTACTACCTATTATAGGTACAACCAAAAATAGGTCAAGTGGGTCTCAATTTGGTACAACTCGATATTAGCTAGTAGCTCCGCAATTTTCGGGCCGGAACTCGGTATTTCATTTATTTATTGTTCATAAATTTATGATTTTTCAGTTCTGTGCGTCATGAATGTCTATTGAACCATTATTTTCATGCTCTTTTCGTCAAGAGACTCTTCATCTTCAGTCTATTCCTTTTATAATATCGCGTCAAAATATTCGCTAAATTCACTTTCTTAATGAATTCATTAAATTTACTAGTCGTCCACACATTGCATCTTGAATTTATTGGTTAGCAAGTCCTTTTAAGTTATATGCGTCATCAATTTGTTAAATTCACATAGTAGGTATCTTTGCAGAAATACGTCCTGAGTTTCTTAGTTATCAATTGCAATTCCTTTAGAATTGCGTCATCATTTCGCTAAATTTCTTTTCTTACTATATTTCACCTTTGTTCTTTGCGTCATGAGTTCATTAGTTATCTTCTTTTAAGTTCTCTGCGTCATCATTTCACTTTCGTAGTCATCACTAATTCCTATTACGTTCTTTGCGTCATGAAATCCATGAACTTATCATTTATTCTTTTTAAGCAGGTCATCCATTCCTTCAAGTGGTTCAGTTGACAACAAAATACATGAGTATTATCCGGACTAGAAACAATATTCAATTCACTTTGTGGAAACTTTGGTGAATTGGGAACCATCATGCATGTGGTTAAGGATCACCATGTATTTCTTTAGAAAAAAAAATAATTTGGGAAAATTCAATTTCAACTTAGTAGGAAAAGGAAAAAAATACACTTAATTGTCAATGTTGGCTCTATTTCAATGTTGGTTCTATTTGGCACATTTTTAGACAGTACATCACTCCTAACCTGGATTTTTTCTAATACAGAGTAGACACACTATGACTAAGATGACTCACTCATCGAATGCATCATAGACATGACAGACATCAGTGACGTCATCATGTGTCATCAAAGTAAAGTAAACATTAACCACTGATGATAGTTTTAATGTTATCAATAATTTCTGGCGGCTCGTCAATAAGAATCTGGTTCATGATTGAAATAATTTTAAGTTTACTAGTTTTCTGTACATTTGTTGTCTCTCTGGGGGACGTTAAACAGATACGGTACCAGGTCAGGCCAAAAAAACAATACAGTCGAAACTAAAAATAAGAGAACCGGATATAAGGGAAACCTGGATATAAGGGAAAAAATCAGCTCAACTTTACCTCCCTATTTATAAAAATAACCTCTTTATAAGGTAAAATTTACGGTCCCTTCAGTTTTCTTATTGCCAGGTTCCATTGTATTTAATTTTTTTGCGTTCTTATGACAATTATGTCATAGCTGACGGAACTCCAAATTTTATGATTAATATTCCTTCTTTTAATGGTGCCACTGGTCGCCATTCATATAAACAGCTGTTCATTTTTCCTCACTAGGCATGAGTGGAAAATTTCTCCACTGCTGGAAATCGAACCCAGGTCACTGTACGTGCAAGTCAGTAGGCTACTCCACGTGACCATGGTGACTACGCCAAAAGACAATAACAGGGTTGGCATTAGGAGAGGGATCCAGTTGTGTGAGGAAGAGGTTGGACAGTGTCGATCACAGAACAGAGCAGATGTTTAGGTTTGGGAAGAGAGCAAAGTGAGGAAAGAAGAAAAGGTCGGCTGTACATTTAACTGTAAGGCCAAATGATTCCACCCAAATGAAAAACCATTTTTTTTAAAGTCCACTGAATTCAATCTGTCTTTAAAACTCGACAAAATTTGTATTCAAAATTTGGTTACATTTGTTTGTAAGGGATACCTTCTGGTGGCTCGTGTTGACCAAGCACCTAAATGGGAAGTATTGTGTCCCTTCTTGGCCATCAGAGTGGAGGCATACTACGGGATGGGCAGGCTGCAACACAGACCGCAAGCGTCCACCAGTAGCTCCTATTTCATAGCTACGAAATAAAAAAGGCTGTGAAACACTCATCTTTTAAATAAAAAAATTCAAATTAATAATTTCTTTTAATTTCCAATAATGACTTAACTAGATCAAGACATTTGTCATGGTCATCATTTGAGATTATTTTATTTTTGAAAAACAAAATAAAATAAAAGTATCCCACATGATCTAATACTAATATGTAATGAATTTATTTCGTCTGACATACCTAATAATATTTTAAAGAGGTAGCGGGTTCAAAGCACTTAATCTCTTTACTTTAAGTGTCACTTTTTGAAATTGAGATGATGGATAGTATTTGTAAACCAATTAGGCCAGGTTACTAACAAAGTTCTTATCAAATTAATGTTCTCGACAGTTATTCAGCTTAATTTTTTATTGAAACTTTTAAATTTGTATTTCAAATTTGAATCCTAGACATATGAAAAGTTTTTTAGAATTTAGAATTTATTGTTTGTTCGACATTTACAGAAATGTATAAAACATGGTCACCCTAAATTATATACATGCATAATTGTATATGTTACATACATAATATATACATTATACACACATACATGTACTTGCTTATGTACGCACACACACATGCGTATACATATTAATTTCGGTATTAATAATATAAATTGATATGGTGTTGGCTATCTTATTTTATTTGGTGCTCTCTAGATATTTATGTTGTTCAAATCTTCAAAGTTGTATGGTGCTAGTTGAGCTATTTCTGCTATTATTTTTTGTTTGAATGCTATGTAGCCAAGTGCTTTTGTTTCATCTTTCAGGTTATTAAAGTATTTTGTGTCGTTGTATTTTGATGTTTTTTCAAAGTATGATGTTCTATGTTTGGGTATTGTAAGGTTTTGTGCTTGGCGTGTGTTGTAAGTATGGTGATCAGAGTTATGTTGTAATGTGTCTTTGGTCTTGTATATGTATAGTAGGGATTCGATGTAGTATAGTCCGTAGAATGTTTGTATGTTTTGTTTGATGAATGTATTTCTGACTGAGTAGTTGTATGGTTTTCTATATATTTTTCTAATAATTCTTTTTTGTAGTCTAAGTATTCGTTGGTGTTGTGTGTTTGTGGCCCAGATTGTTATGGCGTATCTTATTGAGCTCTCCCCGTGAGCATAGTAATAAGTAAGGAGTGATTTTTTGTCCATATTCGTTCTTAGTTGTCCTATTATGAAGCAAAGTTGGGCTAGCTTTTTGCATATGTTTTCGTTTTGTGTTGTCCATGATAGTCTGTTGTCTATTTGTATTCCTAAGTATCTTATTTCTTCTGCAGGTTTTAGTTCTTCATTGTTTATTTTGAGGTTTAGGTCTGTTGTATTGTTAGTCTTTTTCATGTTGTATATGATGTAGTTGGATTTAAGTATGTTTGGGATCATTTGGTTTGTGTGGCACCATTGTATAAATTTGTGTACCACTTCCTCAGCTTTTGTTTTCAGTTCGTCAGTTGTTTTGGATGTTATTGTAATGTTTATGTCGTCTGCAAATATTACTATTTTTTCGTTGTCAGTGTCAAGTATGTCTGGTATGTCATTTATGTTTACGAGGAAGAGGTTTGGTCCTAAGTTTGATCCTTGGCTAATACCATGATGTATGTGTCTTGTAGTCGATGTTTGGTTATTTACTTTTACTTGTACAGTCCGTCTTTCTAAAAATGATTTTATCCAGTTGTTGTCGTTGTTTTGTATCCCTAGTTTGTTGAGTTTGTCTAGTAGTATGTTTTTGTCTACAACGTCAAATGCTGCGGTCAAGTCAAAGTACAGAGTCATATCAAAAAATTAAGTTTTAATGTTTGTGTTAATCATAAGATTTGAACCATTGACCTCCTGGGTACGAACCCGTTGATTCATATTGAGCTACGAGGTCAAGGAAATGATGGGTGTATTTGATATGAAAGTTTGACAGCCTCAGAACACCATCCCAAGCCACCTCCTAGAGATTCATTCTTATCACAGTGGTCAATGCAAAGTGAGGAAACTGCTGCACTTGATAACTTGTTTTGCCAATGACCAAAAATTGGTAAGTATATTCTTTAACTTTTTGTTAAATGTTTATATTATAATAATAATAGAAAATCTTATAAGGGCAAAGTTTTATAAGTAAAGCTATTAAGCCCAGAACAGCTGGATTCATATTGGATTCTTTCCGTTAATAATAGTGCCTTTGAGCACCATTACCAAGTAGGTACTAGGTTTTTTTTAATAACAGGGAAAAAATGTACATCCGGTTAACATGAGCATTGAAATTGTTGAAACAGTACATTCGAAGATCCGGGTACGTGTGATGATGATTATTAAACAATACAGTTTTGGTTTGTATTATTATTATTAAACACTTTATTATTAGATATAAACAGACATACGTACAGTACAAATAATTATTATAACAATTAAAAATGGGAACAATATAATGTACAATAAAAGGAAAAAAGAATAGAAACAGCCTTTGTATTTTTTTTTTTGTTTTGCTAAAGGGTTCTCTTGAAAAGTTGAGGTATCTTGAAGGGAAGAATTTTCCCTCAAATCTACCCACACAGGCCCAAGCCTCATTCTGTTTCAGGCAGGAACCAATTCAATTGCTAAAGATGATGTATATATACCTATTACAAGAGATATACGAAACGCAAATCCCGCCTGGGTCCCCTAAATCGTTAGGAAAGCCTGAGTCGATTCGGAAGGTGATGGAAACAACTCTACCCTTATCCAGAAGTCTGTCGAATCACTTCAAAACCTGGAAAGAATCAAAAGTTCTTAATTTTTAAAGAGTTTCAATTTACTTTCTTTTTCTAAAGAGAGTCTATAAAACTATCAACAGTGAACTTTTTTTGTATCCCTTTCTACTCAGTAACAGCCCAACTAATCCTGTCTAGTATCATTTGTACTGTAAATACTTCAATACTCTGCAACAGTAACTGAAGAATGAACAAATTGGTGGTAAGTGAAGGCATTATTATTATTATTGATGATTATTAAGCAGCGAAATGAAGTCACCAGTCGGTTTAGACTACAGCTCCCTCCTCTTCTCTCCCCCAAACATAACATTCCAATAAGTCAGCACTCGCTGTGGCGTGACCTCTACTACCAGAAGAGCAACTAGCCGGAATCACTGGCCCAGCCAGCAACCACCACGCAAGCAGATGAGCAGGAGTAGGGTCGGATTGAAATCACAATCGGAGAGAAGATATCTGATGCCAGAATAGAATTACAAGAGCGGAATAATAATCCCATAGGGGTGCACAAATGATAGGGAAGCAGCAGATTACCTTAGGAAGAAAAGATCAAAAGAAAGAACATCCTTTGTCGGAGTTAGCACGCGTCCTCTCCCCCCCTCCCTTGCTCGCACTTGATAAGTCCCTCCTCCGATGCGCGTATGATATACTTTTTGTCGGCAGATCCTAAAAACTCTAAATTGATTGGTATTAGGAAGAACTTTGTATTATTTTTTTAAATCATTTTTCTTATCACATTTTTTGAAGTACCTAAAAAAAAAAGAAAACTATTTTATTTATTTAAAAAAACTGGTGTAATTGAGAGTGCAGAAAAGTAATAATAAAGTTTTGCAATATATAAAATAAATAAATAAGTACATAGAGGTACGATATTCTGATGTAATAAATTAAAAAGACTAAGTTTTTAGCCTGTGTAATGGTAGAGGTGTGTATTTTATTAACTTGAATTTATAACGTTGAACTTTTTTTTTCTGCAAATGAAGTGTCATTTCAGTGTTAATATTTAAATTATTTATTTAAATTTAAATCGATCATTTAACTAATTGTGACTTTCACGTCTGTAAATTTCCTTTTCGTGTCCTCGTGTTAAAAGCCTCTTAATCAACTTGGTTTTCACAGTGTGTACCATAATTTCTTAAAATTTTCGTCGTGATACAATGTCAGAGAATCGTCAGATAGATCGGGGCAAGCATCAATTCTTTTGATTTCACCACGGAACGGAAAATGAAATTTGATTTCCAGTTGTTCCTGTACGTTCTCCTCAGAATAACCATTTCAGGGTAAGTTTTTCCGAGAGTTTCTACTTACCTTTCAAGTTTTCGTTTATTTCCTATTCAAAATCTGATTAAGCCACCCGGACATCTGAGAATGATCACACCGCCCTTAGGGCCTTATGACAAGTTGCCATGAGATAGTTTTCGCGCCAAAATGTTATCAATGCAGGCTGTAGTCTAGTGACCATGCCTTTGTCATGGCGTTCATGTGTGCTAAATATCCGCATGTGCCCACTCTCTACATGTATTACATATTATTATGCTTAAGAATAATATACCTCATTATATAATGCTTTAAACAATCACCTCGCGTGGTTACTTTCCACTAGAGTAAGTAGCTATCGAATTGGTGAGACAAATTGAAACCAATTTCTGCAAAGATGAGGCATGATGAACTATCAAACAATTATTAATATTATTTTTTAACGATTTTCATCTTTTAACCATAAAAGATCCTGTTCCTGACCTTTACCTAATACTGTGTTACATTTTTATGTCTTAGGTATGTATATTTCCTAACTAGAAATACTCTAGGACTCGTTAATTAAAGTTAAAATTAACATGTTTTAATTACACCTACATTTTGTGGAAGATACACTCAACATTGGTTTTAGATTCTAATTTACCTGTGATCATCTAGGTACATTTTACTTTCATTTACTAGCTAGAAAAAGTAAAATAACCTGGATATAAGAGAACTCAAAAGGACCGGGCATTTTTTTTTCTTTTTACTGGGATTCTCTTATAAAGATGTTAATTTCCCTTAGAGAGAAGTAAATTTTCACCTTTAATT
The DNA here is from genome assembly GCA_024516035.1 of Bactericera cockerelli. NCBI lineage: Eukaryota > Metazoa > Arthropoda > Insecta > Hemiptera > Triozidae > Bactericera > Bactericera cockerelli. The sequence goes on from CM044956.1 coordinate 40,223,560, forward strand.
TGTTCTCTTTTATCCAGGTTTCTCTTACATAAGAGGTTTCTCTTTTATCGAGGTCTCTTTTTATAAGAGGTTTCTCTTGTGAGGTTTCTCTTTTATCCAGGTTTCTCTTATATTCAGGTTTCTCTTATATACATCTAGGTTGGATTGTATTACAGAATGATCATCTATCATTATATTTGTGATAATCACAAAGGTGATGTCACCGTTACTCAAACCAGGCTTACTGAAATTCACCATGCTTTGTACTCGAACCACCGACCTCCAGGTTGCCACGCTGCTATCTTAACGATCGAGTGGAAGAGTTGGGTGAAAGAGATTGCCAAATGCAATAACCCCGCCCTTTAGGTAGGACATTAGCTTCATTCTCTTTTTTGTTCTTGTTTCTTTGTTCAATCTATTTTTATTTTTTTATTTTTTCTATAATTTCATTGTATTTTACTTACCACTATAATAAAATAAATAATAGAGCTATGGGTCGTTATAGTTTTTTATCGACTTTTAAAAGTAACTTATAGGATGTACTATGTAGCCGATTACGAACTTTTTAATTCTGGTTATATTATTCAGGAAAAGTATTTAGGGTTAAAGGGCAATTTTTTCTTTTGGCTTTCATCAGACTTTTGATTTTACTATTTGGTTTTTCTCAGGGAGCAATTTTTCTTTTGTTTATAGACTTAGGTCCACTTTGTAAGGGTATTGTAGTAGAAGGCAGCTATGTTTGAACCAAATTACAAAGTGGGGTGGTTTCGAGCAACCAAGCATGACACTTATGGTAAGGCGGGTATGAGTTGTAACATCACTCCCTAATAAACAATCACCAGAAGCATCTATGGATCTATGAGAGAAGACGTAAGGATCTGACTCCATCAAAACCCCAAGAAAAGTTTTTATATTAACGAAAATGACCTCAGTAGCTCGATCGATAAGGTGTGACCGTGGGTCGGTGGTTCGAGTCCCAGGTTCAGCAAAAATTTAGTAAGAAAGGAAGTTTGAGTAATTATGATATCACATCGTGATTAACTTTGAAAAAATGTGAATAACATTAATAAACGTTAAAAATATTCTCGAAAACAACCGTTTTCCTACACTTTGCAAAAAAGTTTATAAAAAATACATTCCGTTGACGCCTGAGACCTTTGATATTTTTTATAATCTTCGAATATTTAATGTTATCTTTTTATGGGGGTTTAATTCTACATTTTCATTCTAAATTTGTGCTAGTTAAGCCCAGAGATGAGAGAATAATTTGGCCTGGACAAAAATTGAACCTATGATTTCTGCTTTCTAAAACCAAGCTGAACAGTGCACTTCTCTGTGCTGTTAATACTAATAGTGTCAATAGTTCTCTTCAAACTTCAAACGCTTTGTATTTGCTAACTTTAAAATGTATTCAAGAAATTTTCTATTTATAATTTTTTCAAGAAAAAAAAAATCTCGTTTTTCATTAAATCTCATTAAAAAAGATTTTCATTATAATCAACAACAGTTTGTCAGAACTTTAGGGTCTTAAGGAGAATAGATAAAAGATTATTGAAAACTTATTAATATAAATAATTCTTATTAATTTCTATTTCTCGAAGCATCAACATAAACTGCTTTCCTGGGGCAACTCATAAAAAAAACAAGAACGAATTTAATTAAACAAAAAAATCATCCCCACTTTTTCATCCCTGTCATTCGCTCAGATCCTATTAGAAGAAAATTCGCTGTTTTTCTGCGAATTTTGAATGCAAGATCAAAGCGAACTGGCACGCGGACGTAGAGGGGGGGGGGGGCATTGATAATTCTGTCGGAAATATGCAAATATGCTGAACATTGCGTTTATTAGTATTTATATTTTCAAACCCCCTGCGGCGATCTGTTGTCTGTTGGTACGACAGTAATATTATTGTTGTGTCACAGTAATTGTCTCTCTCTCTTACCATGGATCTCTGGTAGACTGCCTGTCACCATTGTTCCGTTAGTATTATGAGTGGATTATGCTTCAGGTGATCTCCTTTCAAATCGCCTTCTTTTACACTTTTTAAAGGTAAATTGAACTTGGAGGTATTCTTTCGCCAGCAGTAAAATCAGAACCTCAGATTTCCAAAGTAATCAATAGGTATATGAATAATTATGTTTACATTCATTTTTACTTTTTTTCTCCTTTTTTCTAGTAGATTTTTGGCTTATCTCTTAATTTCTAGTTACTTGTGTCTGATTTCCGAATTTCTTGCAATGATCTCTGGCTCTGAATTTTGGGCCGTAGTCTATCTCGCCTCTGTAATTCTGGCTCTGAATTTGAGAAGTTTGCTCCAGTGGTCACGGTATGCTGGGAACTCCGTTATCTCCTTGGTGTTAATATCACACGCATGTCCTCACATGAAATCCTCACTCAGAATCCTCAGGACATCTTTGGGCTATGACGAAAGTACTGAGAGGCAGTAAAAAAAAAGAAGAAAAAAAGTTTAAATGTGAGAAATAAAATAATTTACTCTCGAGAGATGCATGGAAAAGATAGCGTTGACCCTTTCATGTCACAGATTATCTCGCGTCGCTGTCAACTGGAGGATTAATCTTGAAGATATCAGAGGTTCTCATGCATTAGCACTAATAGTTCTAGAAATCAACAGTAGATATTTTTGTGCTCGTTTTTTTGTGTTTATTTTGTGGTAAAAAAAATATGCTCCAATTAAGAATTGCTCCCATAAACTTTCATTTGTTTGGGCACCAGGCAACTCGTAACCTCTTGAGTAACATCAAATGTCTTCTAATAGGATCTGTTTGTCGATGCGTTTGTTTTTTTTTATTTTTTATTAGTAGATGAGGTGTCACACTTCACAATATCTCACTTATAAAACGTGTAATTTTCAAATCATTCAACGAAAACAAGTAGGAAACTATCAGTGCATTAAATCATACTACATCTAACGGGTTAAATATAATTCTCTGGAACTTTTTTCTCAAAAGTGAGTGAAAATTATAAACTGTCATCATTTTGTGATATTTATTCCATAACTACTTTCTTCATATTCCTTAACTACTAGAATGGTATGTGAGAATGTATGGGACATAGATGTGTACCTTCGGAGGTTTGAGTAGTCGAGAGAACATCATTTTCCTGGCTCATAATATCAGTATAATCAGTGTAAACAGAAAAGATAGAAGTTGTATTAGATGCACATGAATATCAGGTACAGGATGTACAGGAAAAACAGATGTACATATGTAATAATAATAATAATAATACTCTTTAGTGGAAGGCAACCACCAGGCGAGGTTAATGCTCAAAGCATTTTTCTACCACCCAACCCTCAGAGTCTTATTATTATGTGGTCACAAACTCAAATTAATGAGGAATAATTCGTGCACTGGGTGGGATTCGAACCAACGGATCCCCACGCCACATGGATTACCAGACCAGAGCGTTAACCACTTGACTACCAGTGCACTGAATATAGGAATTTATTAATATTCTCGATTCTTGGGACTCGAACCAGCGACCTCCAGTTACGAGTTTTCATTGTATGTGCAACACTTACTTTTGCAAATACACTATAATTGTTCTGATCTGAATATAATATACGTAAATGAATAAATTGTAAAATTGTAATCTGTGCCACAACTAAAATCGTACTTCTATCAACAATATCTTCAACCTGAATAGCTAATCCCTTCTCAATTTTTTTTTTTGTAAAAACTTTCCACTTCTCTTCTTTTTTGACAACTTTTTGAAATTAGTATGTTTATTTTTTTGTCATGTATTTAGTTAGGAAAAAAATATATTAGTTAGTACAGGGTCCGCCCGTTCAAGTGTAATAAAAAAGAAATTGTTTACACTGTATCTGCACTTCAATCCAGGTATAGCATCAGCCATATCAGAAGTTTCAGTCAATCAGAAACACCCTATAGTCATTAGGCAATTGAGCTGAATAGCCGCATGGTAGACACACTATACTTGTGCTGATCTGAATATAATTCTTGTTAATTGTTTTCATTGTACTCAAATCCTGGCATGGGAAATCAAAGATACATGTCCTGCATTCAATGATACTTTTAATATCTCAATCTAATGGACCTAATAAATAATAAAGACCTCTTCAGGGTCTTTGTCCTGTTTCTGCATCACGGAAAGATTGAACAGTCGTTTTACGTTACTAATGTTCTCCATTGTGAGAGTAGGTTTAGTATTGATTGGAAAAAGCTTTAGTTTGTTGAGCTTTTCTAAATTCAGAATAGTCTAGTCGGGGAAGGAGTCAAATAAACCTATAATTTTATCTTACAGGTCGTTATTGGAAGTCAAATCGATAATTGAAAAAATCCAAGTAGCAATTCGAAGTCAAATTTTCTTACAAGGATCCGCCATTTTCAATAAGAGAAATTGAGAATTAATGCTTAAAATCCTCTCGCCACATCAACCATTCTGAAACTAATTTGTATTTTTAAAAATAAATTCTCATTCCAGTAAGCTGCAGAGAGCTTTCTGAAAATGGAAAGCACATAATAAAATTATATTATTCAATTTTCTCGAATGCTAATGACGGAGGTATAGAAGAGGTGAGACAGCCCAGGTTGGAAACAATTGGTATCGAAACTTATTCAACCGAGGCACAGAAAGTCGTATTGCTTATTAATATACCAAAACCAGAACAATACAAATTAAAACACTTTGAATGACGCCCCGGGGTGGCGACTCGTGGGGGGCCCATGCTCTTTGTGCTGGAGCTGCCCCCCATTCATTATGACTCTGCTGGGCTGGAGAAATTTCCCATGACGCTGAATTCTGACTTGATTCTGGACGCTGTACGTACTTGTGGAGATTTCGAGCTTTTTTCTATCTACACTACGGAGTTCTGACAAGACGATTAGCCTTTGTCATTCCACCGGTTTTGAGCTTTTATTGCCAGCAGAAAGTAAAAATTCTGTACTGTCTATGCCTTCAGGGTAACATTACGTCTTCTTTTCATACTGTCGAAGTTTTTATTACAATAAAAACATTTTGAAGTGATAAGAAATTGTGTATTATGACTATATTGTACAATTACTAATAATACTGGTCTTCCTTTGTTGAAAATTACGGAAGTCAATTTTTAGTCATTTACGTACATGTTTCAGTAACTATAAATAAACAAAAGAGGAATAATTATACTTCGATGTACAATTATACATGGATATCAGGACATATGCACCTGGAAAGCTAATTCGAGAATCTGCAGGGAGTTGTAAATATATATGCTGTCAACTAACCTTCCTAATGTAAAGTTGATCTTGTCTAAATATACAATAAACATAATGCACCTACGGAAGATTTCTAAATTTTGAATCAATAGGGGGAGAGTTTTATTATACTCAAATAAATGAGAGGCGGGCGGGTGTCTCTAAATAGTTAAGATTATTTTTCAACATAGAGAAGAAAAAAATGCAGTTACCAGTTTATTCCATTATCTCACCAGATTAAGCAACAGTTTGAATGGTCATCTATTTAAAATAGTTTTAATGGTATCAATACTCATTCATAAAAAAAAGATGCGCTTTACTGTCATTCGATGTAATTGCTGCGTGTATTGCTCATTCATAACCTTCTGGGTTTAAAGTCCTAGGTAGATAGCCTGACATGTTTTCTCCAGTGAAATAGAAACCAAAAAAATAGAATGCAAATTCAATATTGATGAACAATACTAATACAAAACATTGTCCTAGCACAAAACATCTAGGGTCATTTGAATAACAAATGCTACCATTGCTACCACAAAAGAAGAAGAAAAAAATGGAACAACGTCTAATAGCATCAACTTAATGCATGAACTAATCACAACACTGAAAGCTATCCCTTGGAATGGGATTAACAAAATGAGAAAGAGGAGATAAATGCGTATTCAAAAGCGAATGACAAAAATAATTGAAAATTTGTTGAGCAACTTCAAAAGTGGACCAATGGATCTTTCAGAAAGATAAAATAATTGAAAATCTGTTGAGCTATGTCAAAAGTGGACTATTCGATCTATCAAAAAGATAAAATGGCTTCTATTGTCATTCTGTTGAATGGAATGAACAGATAGAAATCTGAGATGAGATGACTAAATTAGATGCTTCAAACTCTTGTCAAAACCCTATGAGGTACTTTACCATCCATTAAATACTTGTAGAGATCTTACGTCATGAATGCAGATATGTATAATGATAGAATTGCACAAGTTTTTCCATAAAATTTAGAGGGTTGATCTAAAGAGCAGCTAAATAAGAAAGTCAGACCAAAACTGTAAATTTGTATAACTGTATGAAAGAACAAAGTAGATTGGGGAGAAACGGCCTGAGGACAGAAAATATTCTCCTCAGAAGAACTTATGTATGTCTTACCATTTTTAGCTCATTTAGAGACTTTACTTATCAACTTCCGCTCCTTAGCAAGTTTGTCAAAAATAAAAGATTCCTTCCTAATTGATCACCTAAAGTTGACGGGGGAGTTAAACAAAATTTTAGCAAATCTACTACAATAACTTAAGCACATCACAGAGATTATTGTAAATATATTATAAAATTTGATTTCAATCATAATTTTGTTCAATATGGGATATCTCCCAAGATGTTTTCTACCGCACTGAAGATGTGGCTTGAAAGGTGAAGAAAAAGAACAAGATAGAAACTTTGTGTTAAAAAGCATGAAAAAAGAAAATTGCACACAAATTTAAGAAAATTCAGGCCTGCACATTATAAAATCAAGCCTGGTGACAATCTGACGATAGTAAATTAATTGTAATTTTAATATCAACATATTTGTTTCATAACATCAACATAAGCAGCATCATGGACTGTAACATCCTCTTTGTTGGTTCATAATAAAGTCATAAGCTAGTACCAACTCCTAACTCGCGGTGTGATAGTTCATTTCCAGACGAAGGGTCACAATATGATTCGTTCCGCGAAATCTCGCTGACACCTCGACGGAAGTTCTCAGTGCTGTACCTGACGAACCTCTTGAGCGAGGTCCATAACCTCGTCATCTTACATTTAGAAAATTTATGTACTATACCTACAGGGTGTCGCGGAATTGCCGTAACTCATTTTCGACCTGGCCCTGGAGAATTGTCAAAGGCCGAGGATGTTTGCGCCCATTTCCATATTGAATGTTATGTTAATTTCTGTTTTTTTTTTTTTTTTTTTTTACTTTCCTTATCCTATAATAAGGAAAGTATTGTATTTATATTGGGTTTAACGTCGTTTTCAATTCTGATTGTTGTTCTTATAGTTGTTGTTGATTTTATTGTTCTTAAATGATGTTGTAGGCAAAGCGTGAAGTTAATAGACAAAATCGAGAACACGTCATGTTCGAGTCAGTACTTACATTTTCCTATTTAAATTCAAAAAGTTAGCTGAAGTCTACAGACTCTATTTTTTTTCAAAACTCGTTAAGCTTTTTCGTTTTCATAAATTACAAAATATGTACCTACTAGTGTTTAACCCGATGATAAAATCTCTAAATCCTCATACAGTAGATGTAGTATTCACCAAAAGTCCACAGTAGATGTAGTATTCACCAAAAGTCCATTGTATTCCCCTATCACTTGATTATTTTCATGTAGGTATTTTTTGTTTCACTTTTTAGTTGATTGAGTCCATGAGATCTTCTATAATGTGCAAGTGCATTTAAATTCATACTCAAATGATATTGTTGAAAATATAATTCAGTAAACAGATCAAATCACTGTGTACATTGTAGACAAAGTGATTAGATTAGAATTTCATAGTTTCAATGACCATAGTCAGGACACTTGATATTATCTCATGAGAGAAAATAATATCATAGTCTATGGGTCTACGAAATTCCAGACATATGTACATAGATGGGTACATCATTCTATTTAGGTATTTATACCTATATACCTACACATTTTTTCAAAATTATAGATTCATAGAGCAACTTCTTGTTATTATCTCACTTTGTCTTTTACCAAAATTACTTGAGGTTGGCATTGGTCCACCTCGTCCTAATTCCACTTTTATACGGTTGGATCTGGATACTCTTTCTAACGCACATCCCAGGTCAAAACTTGGCCTGATGCACTACTGTGCCCTTCGATCTCAGACTTTTTAAACAACACGAAATGCTAGTGTACAGCTCAGTAGAAAAGGGATGAAGCCACAGCTGTGGTTAGAAGTATAATTAATTCAAACCACAAAATAGTAGGTATACGTCACATATAATTTTGTTGTGAAGGAAAAATATTTAGACCATTTTTCTTTCTCTCTTCGTGGGTATAAACGCAGACATACCTAATTATATTTGAATATAATGCTGTAATACAAATAATTTACGAGTATATGACATAAATAATATTAAATACACACATTTTCTCTATACTTTTCGTGTGAATATAAATATCCATCTGAATTAACATGCAAACGTCCAGTTCCTGATATCTTTTGATCAAATATTCGACAGAGAATGAATTATGAATAATTTATCGACCAAGCTATTATAGGTATCGATTACAAGTTAGTGGGTGGGTTCTACTACTTCACCCTTGAGTGGAAATAAACTGAAATGTTAACAGGGGTCACTTATTTGGTGGTTTTTCGACGATAAAGGTTTTTTTTTTTTGCCGAGTGAATTCGCAGGTTAGAAGAAAGGGAAGATATAGGAGAAGGAAGTAATGTACAATGCCTTTTGATCCTGATAACACCACCGCCACCACTGATCATTACTCATACAAGTACCTAATTATAGTGAATTTTCCTCACGAGGTAAAGTGGATCACCGGAATTTGAAGTACATTCGGAGTAAAAAAAATCTACCGAGCTCGGAATTAAACCCGGGTTTCCTGCGTTCAAGCCGAGTGCGCTACGCACTTGGCCACGGAGACAGAAGGATATGACTAAGGATATTATGTTTCTTATTTCTAATGCTAAATCCACCAAGTGCTCATCATGCACAGTTTTTGCTAGAATCAGGTCAATGCGTGCGGTCCCGTCCTAATATTCCTGTAAACAATCGCTTGTTAGTTTATGAATCCTAGTTTGACCGAAGTGAAGATGTTGACGTTTCATAACAGCCGTCCTTTGTTTATCTCGCGTCTGACCAACGTACTTGATGTTGATGAAAGAGAACCACTTGATGTTTTGCAGCATGCGGCATAGTCTGTACAGTCGAGACTTCGCTGTTGCCAACTTCTCTTCATAGCTGTGTGGAACAAATAGCCAGATTTTTTTCTTGAGTGAAGATTTGCCAACGTTGCCTTACCCCCCTCCCTCCCACGGCGGTCCATATTTGTAAACAAAGTGCGGTTCTCTGCTGTCTCAATTTGTACGTTACGGACTCGAAACCTCATGCAAAATTTCAGACCAATCCCAGTTCTGAAGTTCTAGCAAGGTCAGTTCTAGCAAAGAAAATTCACCCGTGTGTTAACGTAGGCAAGATGATTCAGGCAGCACCTGGAAAATGATTCATTACTTCGAAAAGAATCATGCTCACTAGGGTTCAATACCCTAGACACAGACAGGGTTTGACTTATTTTGAAGTTGGTAGTGAAATTACATCTTAGAAAACGATATACCGAGATTACCTGACAAGGATCTGGATGTTCGATTTTGGGAAAATATCAAAAATAAAAAGAAAAACTTGTTTTCCTAGAGGAAAGTTTTGTTAAAATGTTTCTACAGAATAAGAACCACTGCTGACCTCTTACGCGACATCCTCTGAATCCTGTATTCGAGTTTTCCTCAGGTATCATTCACCTGCAAGAACATCATAGTCATAAATAAATATATAATTATTCTTATGTATACATTAGAAATATACATTATTACACTAATGTATCTTCACGAGTTCTACGTCTAAGAGTAAGTCTGTAAAAACAAAATGGCGGATCCTATCAGCGTTTCAAGCAATTTGAATTCTAATCCATGTTTATGGTCTTTGAGAAGCAAGACGAAATGAGAGAAGAATTTAGATTGCTTTTACGATGGTTTATTTTTCCTCTAAAATAAAACTCTAGGTATTAAAGTCGTATTAATTCAATGAGTTGGTAGTGGTAGATAGAATAGTATGTACGTTTTCGGATGTTCAATTTAAATTCTAGGTCTAATCCTTTTGAATAAAATTAATTTTTAAAAAGGTATTATGTGTATAAATGTTTTTAAAACAAAGTACGCATCCTCAATCCTTACGGAGAATTATTATTTATGTATGTCAGAATGTAACTTCCTAATATTATTTACTACAGGTGTGTTACGCTGAAGTATCTCTATAACTCTAGACTTCTACATTTACGATCTTTTTCTCCATTTGTTGAAAAAATCAACATTGCCTTACCTAATTTAAACAAATTACGAAGAAATCAGCTCAGAAGTTTTTTTGAAAAAATCCCAATCCAACCTTTAGTCATCATTAAAATTTGAAATAAATTTACGAAAAAATACATCAAGGTGACTGCAGCTAATACTTCAACTAATAAAAATGGCTAAGAAATCAAAAGTTTATTGACAAATATCATCAATAACATCCGCTGATGTTAGAAACGAAGTGACAAAAACATGAGAATTTTGTTGAATAGAACCCTACATTAGTCTCAGCTTACATTTAAAACAAACAAAACACAGCTTTCCAGACATAAATTTTATCTTACATGTGAAATAATTAGATGGATGATTGGCGACAGCAAGTGCTGTGTATACTCAAACCCAAAGCACCTACTTAACTTCTCAAGAGTCACAACATCAAAGGCTTTGTATAGATCGCGCAGGGGAAAGACAAAAGCACACAAAGTCTCAGGATTATATCGATTTTAAGTCCAACTTTGAAATATGTATGTGTATTTCATGTGCCATACTTATACATAGGTACTTTGCTTGAAAATAAGCATACGTGAAGTTCTTTCATTTACACTGAATTTCAGTACAGGAGTTTTCGTTTTACATGGTAAATTAATGTTCGGGTTTGTGATACCTTTTGATGAAAGTTTGCCTTTAAACTTCCAGAGATTAACATACATCATTAATTTGGCCCTCATTATTGATAGCATTATAAGAGGAAGATCTACATTATAAATTCGTACCTGCCTTTGTATGTCACAGACGATTTAAATTATGCACTGAAAATCCGTCGTTTCTGAATTTTTCGATGTAAATCTTCACTGATTCTGCTGGTTGTCGTTTTTACATCTACTCCACACGAATTGCATTGATTATCTATTTTCGTAAAGTTGTTATCGTGCAAATCAGACACAGTTTAAAAATTATTAGAGTAGCCTAAATATAAATAACTGAGGAGTTTTATTGGTTATAAGCACAGGGAAATAATCTTATATTATAAAACTCATCCAAGTGTGTACCTACACTTGAAGATTTGAAATTGGCATATTGTGCTGTGCTCTATTTTTTGAAGATCAATCCAAATATCACATACCAGAGTCGTGTTATGCAGGCTAATATGCCTAAAATATCTATTAGATGCGTTTGTATGATACAATTATTGCGTCTCTTTTCAAACATTGGTCAGATTTAATGATCATTGAGATCAGGAATTAATCATCGATAAGTGTTCAACACAAAGAGAGTCTCAAAATTATGGGTACAGATCCTTCGATTGAAACGATAAGATGCTATCTTCGACTGTATGACGGGGTGTCAAAACCAAGTCATTGGTTTGGAATTCGTCGAATCTGACATATTAATTGGAGATGACTCTCTCAACGCTGAAAAGACTTTAACGTTGTGTGAAACAAAAGACTTGAACAAATAGAATAATGACATAGTTGAAGAGTTGATGGGCGGGGACAGGAGATTCCCATGAGTCCATTAGTGTAAACAGCACAGATCTGGCTGGCGGAGAGTTTAGAATGAGTTGGCACTTTACTTCCTTTGGAATACCTGGGCATCTATCATGCTGGGGCAAGTGATCGTATCGAGAAAGTATAGCTCCATTTTGAAAAGGAAATGGAAGGAAATGTTATACTTGGTCCTCACCATAAGAAACTTCTGATAAAACAAATGTTAACTGACTGTAGCAAACTGCTGCAGAAGCGCGATAACTCCAATACAAAATGTACGAAGAACATATACAAAATGGTATTCTTATGCTTCTGTATGTACCTCGGTACAAGTACTTTTAAAAAACCGTCCGAAATGTTATTAATATCGAAATTAACTCTTTAATTTGGAATGAAATTTCGTGGGAACCAAAGTTTTGGGAGATTCGAACGTTCCGAAGTTCCATGGTATTATTATTACTATCATTCATTGGACATACTTACTACTTACAAAGACTTAATTAAAATTAGACTAATTCCAGTCCCAGCTCAATTAATAAAATAACTTTCTCAAATTTTATCGAAAAAACAATGGAAATGTTGGATCGACCAAGAGGAGTCCGCATAATCGCAGGATTCCCACCATGTCTGAACAAGTGGCATATTTTGAGCTGTGAGATCGCAAACATATTTATTAGGTTGGCAGCATTTTAGTCGTCCTCTCTGGCAAGATCAACATTTTTATTAAATTTCATCTTTTTTTAACTGATTCAAGATTTTTTCCTCTTCAGGTAAATTATGTTTCTCAGGAATAGTTAAAATTCTTCGTAATTTTTGATTCCCAATGGTCTTGCTTGCTAGAGTGATATTGTTCTGTGTGTATACAGGTTGTTCCTTATGTTGTTCTGCAACACTTGTAATTTGTCTCAAAACTAATATGTCTTCCAACTTTTCCTAAACACTTTTTAATCATGCCAAGACGAAGGCATGGCCACAAACATTTTCCTACTATATTTGAGAATTTAACCACCTAATGGTGGCACCTATACAACTGATACATTGGAGGGAATCTTTAGTCCTAGTATAATTATTTTATTATTATTCCAGCAATTATTTTGGAATTATCATGGCCCATGTCTTAAATAATAATATGAGGAAAAATACATGCTTTGTATGAAATCTGAACCCATGCTACTGGTAAAATGGTTACCAGACCAGCGCCTTACATTATCGCTATTTAAGCTATCCTACATGTAAAAGGGTATATTCACTCAACTCTAACTAAATATTTAGAGGCATCGTCAAAGGCTCGTTGAATGCACCGGTTCACCAAAGTTAAGCAACGTCCAGCGGGGTGAAGACTTCGTAATGCCGGCATTCCGGTCCAACCCAGTCTGGGTGAGGTTGATGTGGGTAGCAGTTTTGTGAGTTTCCTACGAGTAACACCCCCTCGTGATATGACCATGTAGTTGAAAGCTACGTTAAAACCAAGTTTAAAAAAAATATATGTAGAGACAACTCTTCTTGAAGAATCAGCTCTTAATGTAACATACACTCTGTATACACCTGTTTGTACAAGTCCGAGGATACACGTTGCACTGGGTAGATAAAAAAATCTGTTTGCTAGGTGGACAAAGTTCTCACAGGTTTGGTGAGGTCTAGAGGATGTAAGAGAAATTTATAAGAAAACAAATCTTGGTGAACACGATGAGCTTGGAACAATTAGTTGACATCGAATTACACTTGATTCTGAGTATGGAGCGATGCTGGGAGTTATAGCTAGAGATGAATTCTGTATCCATAGTCCAAGTATTCTGTATTGAAAGTCCAACTTAGTGTCATTAGTAACATAAAACCTACTGGTATTCCAACTACCTACAATCTACAATGCCTACTTGAAACTCAGAGTAAGAACATGAATTCTGAAGATTATGGGAATTATTGCTCGAGATGTATTCTGTAATGGAGAGCCTTTTCTGTATAAATAGACCAAGTATTTTTTACTATCGAGCATCCAAGTATTCAGTACAATGAGTCCAAGTATTTCTACAGGGTGTCCGGAATTTATCCATGGATATTTTTACCATCGATTCGGGAGGTCAAAATAAGACTAAGAAGTCCCCAGACCCAATTATACCCGCAAATGCTTCCTAACCAAGATATCGAGAAAATACCTGTTTCTATTTAAAAATCATAAATCTGTGCCTGTTGAGTTTTGGGTACGCAATTTGGCATCGCCACCGAGAAGTCCCAACTTCACACAATTGAACTCTTTTTTTTTTTGCACACATAAAAATTAAGTGTATGATTTACAAACATTAAAAGAAAGAATTGTTAAATGCTCGAGTCGGAAAACACCGACGATGTGTAGGGACGCTACACAGGCTTTGACTGCAAGAACGACATTTGTTTAAAAGGTTCTCGAGGATTGAAGGGAGATGTTCGAACTTCCTACCATTCTCTTGTAAACAATCAGTTGTGTAGTGTGTAGCGTCCCTGCGCATCCCCGGTGTTATGAGCCTTGAGTATTCAACAATTATTTCTTTCAATTTTTGTAAATCATTGATGGTTGTGGCATACACTAATTCTTTGAGTGTGTCCCAAAGAAAAAAGTTCAATGGGACTTTTCGGTGGCGATGCCAAAACGCGTACTCAAAACTCAACAGGCACAGATTTATGATTTGTAAATAGAAACCGGCATTTGCTCGTTATCTCTTGTAGGAAGCATTTGCGGGCACATGCTCTGGGACTTTTTAGTCTTATTTTGACCTCCTAAATTGATGGTAGAAATATCCATGGATAAATTCCGGACAACCCTGTATATTAGAAACTAAGTATTGTATTAGAGTCTTGCTTGATGTCATTTGTAATTTAAGACCTGCTGGCATTTGAACTACATACCTACGATCTACAATCCCTACATCAAGACCAGATTTAGAACATGAATTCTCAAGATTATAGATGATCGGTCTGGATAGCATACAAGATATAAGTGGGGATCTCCCACTTGTGTTTTTAAAAAAGTTTATTTTCCAAAAACTGAAAATGACAAAGTCTTAAAAAATACTTAATATCAAAAAATGAAACTTAATTATATTTTTAAATATGCAATTGACACATAAAAATGAATGAAAGATAATTATTAGAACATTTAAAAGAAAATAATATAATTATGAAATAATAAAATAATTAATTAATAAAATGTGAATTAAATAGATCGGAAATTTAAGTTATCGATCAGCGACAATGCTCGATGCAAGTCCTGGATCAATCTGCCTGTCGGATCCTACCAATGGCTATTGTCAGAAGGACAATAGCTGATTTTTTTAATACAGTCAGCATTTATGGTGGCTGTAACTCCTCCACCCTTAGAACTTTGCATCCCCTGGGAGGGAAGGATTGGGATTGATTCCCAGATTTGTTGAAGAGTTACATGCTAGATTGATTTGTGGAAGAACATTTTCTGGTTCACGTTTCTTAAATAGATGTAGTATCTGTAAATATAGATTAGATTTACTAACTATCAGTATCAGTGATGAAATGGATACAGTGAGGGTAATACACATTAGTATTTTCCAAGGGTTCAATGAATTGTGTAAAGATTGAACATCTCTATTTGTTGGAGTCAGTTGGTTTAGCTTAATGTCATCTAAATTTAAATCATGAATCCTTATTTTGAAGTCAGATAATTTTTCTGAACCAAATTTGACATTAACATTTTCCAGGATTGTAGGTTTTCCTGAGGTCTTGGATGAAAAGTTTAAGATTTCATTCCTAAATATAAGGTTTCCTTTGTTTGATTCAATTAGAAATATGCCTTTTAATTCTTTTATTTCAATTTCATTTTCTAATTCTAGTTTTATGGTTTCACTGAAAGGAAAAACAATAATAAACATATTTATTTGGGGAATATAATCAACATAGTTTTCTTGAATTTCTAGCGTTATGTGTGTACATGACTCAGGCTTTTCATTTTGAAGTATTTGCCTTTCACACTCTTTCAGATTATTATTGACATTTCTCTGAAAGCACTGATAAGGTTTTCCCAATTCACAGATATTGTTCAAAGGTTTAAGGGATTTTTCTGATTTCAGGAAGTAGTGAACTTTCGGTATAACTGTAGTAAATCCTAATTCACTTGAAGATGGGATAGACTTAAGGTAAATTAGGTCATATTGTTGGTCATAATTAATAGGAAAAGATAGGAAGTAAATAATTTTTGAGTTTTCAATTTTGCAGCTTACTTCTAAGATCTTTTGGAGTTCTAAAATACTACTTATTTCTAAAGGTATAGTGTTATGTACATTCTTTAATTTCTCTAATTCAGTTTTAAGTTCAGATGGTCGTAGTATAGTAGGGTGGTAAAGTCTAGCTCTACAAAAGGTAAGGGAAATTTCTATCTCCTGAAGCACGCTTATGAGGTTATTATAGAGGATTATTAATTGGTGAAATGCGTCTTCGGCAATTACTAGTGTGGGTAAGCCTTCGTTTTGAACATAAGTACCTAGTAGGGAAATTTTTTTGCGTAAGAGCTCTTCATTGTGTTCAATATTTCTAATTGTAGATTCGAATCTTTTAGTTGCTTCACTATTTACTGAGTACTGCAAGTCGAGTTGTTTCTGCAAGTTGTCCTGATTTTTAAAGAGATTATTTATAATTAGATTGTAATGTTCTCCGTCAGTAGAGTCAAGGTTGCCAGTAACAGTCTTGATAATAGATCCTATCTGTGGAAATAAGGCTCTTTTGTTTCTTTTGGGTGAAAAAGAAAAGTGAATTATATCTAGTTTGTCCTGTGCTAATTTCTGTAAGTGAGTAATCATTTTATAGTAATTTCCTAGCTCTTTTTCTAAAATACCAGTAGATTCTGTTTGTCTTGATGTTCTCTCTCTGATGTAGTCTGACTGGTCGTTGAGATTAGTTAGTTCTTCCATAATTGGTATGAGGTCATAGTAATGTACGACTGTATGAGTGCTTCTTTGTAAGTTTGCTTTGCCAAGGTTGATTGGTAGGATTCCGAGATTTTCGGTTACATTGCGGAGTCTGAATTCTGCACTTGTTGCTGTGCAGATGAGGCACCTGAAACATTTTTGGGTGGACGTTTAATGTTTGACAGATGAATTTTCTCTGTAGTGTTGTGGTGGGTGGGTATAATTTTTGCTGTTTTCAGACTTTTATCAATATTTTCAATGTTTTCTTGTTTGTATTTGTTTTGCGTTTTGCTTTGTATTTGCTTGTTTCTGACCCAAACTTCTTGAGGGATTTCAGGAAGAGTTTCTCTTCCCTGATTTTTATGTGAAGTGACTTTCTCTTTGTTTTGACAGATTTTTTCTCCTATTTCTTTAAACAAAAATTTTGTTTTCTCTTTATGATGTGCCACGTAGTTTGAGGTTATTAGTTGTTCTGTGTCAATATCCGTTATGTCGGACGGTTCAAAATGCCCTGTGACCACTTCTATAGGTTTGTGTTTTGTGACAGAATGACTTGTGTGGTTATAAGCAATGACCGCGTATTTTACTTTTAAGGACAAGGAATCGTTCTTGAATTCTTCGCGATTGTTGAATAATCGTATATGCTCTATTAATGTCGAGTGAAAACGTTCTATTACTCCATTGGACTCAGGATGCTGGGAGGAGGTGAAATGGATATTAATCTTGTGAAGAGAAAGGAGTTCTTTTATTACTGAGTTTTTAAATTCGCCTCCATTATCTGATATAATTAGGCTAGGAACGCCGTGGTGAGCAAAACTTTCCAAGAGTTTACTCGCGATTTCAGTTGCTTGAGCAGAACGAAGCAAGTAGGCTTGTGCAAATTTAGAAAAGGGGTCAATAAGCGTTAGAAATTTGGATTTTTCAAGAGAAATGGTGTCTATGTGTAGGACATCAAACGGTTTTAATGCAGTGGGTGTGATGTTGTATGTCAGTTTCAAGGGGTTGCGGTCGTACTTGGTCTTTTGGCATATTTCACAGTTATTAATATAGTCTTGTACATGTTTAGCAATGTTGGGCCAGTAGTAGTGTTCTTTAATTTGTCTGGTGGTTTCGTCCATACCCCTATGGTTAGTTTTTCCGTCATGAAACTTTTTTATAATGTCAGTTTTCTTGTTTTCTTCAGTCACGTCAGTTAGCATCTTAGTGCATTTGATAAGATTTATTTGTGAATTTTTAAAGTAAGTCTGTAAAGTTCTCGATAGTTCTTCGTATAAGCTCTCAGTTTTAAAGAATACGTGGTATTTGACTTTTGGTGCAATGTGTGTTTTTAAGAACTCAGTTAGTTGTCCTAAGAGATTTTCAGGTGAAAACTCGTAAATTCGTCTTTCTTTGTCTCTGTGAATGATTTTTAGTGATTTGAGTGGGTTAGGGTGGGCTAAATGTGAAATGGAAAGGATTAATTGATTCTTTCCCAAATTAATTGGACCGTCAAAGATAGGTATACCTATGAGAGGGTGTTCCAGGTTGGAGTGGATAGTATTTATATCTTCTTCTTCTGCCTGTTCGGTGATATCTTGAGGTGCAGGGGCGACATTGGTGATGTGTTCTGAAGATGTAGCGGCCTCGTAGGTGATGGGGACCGGGGGTACAGCGACGTCAACAGTTGGGGGAAGTTCTTGAGTGACAGGATCTTCTCTTAGTAAGTGAGCATATGCGTCTGCAACGAACGCATCAAGGTCTAATATGTCCTGTTCTAAGTCCGGTTCCGGTAACATAGATAGTAAGTCGTCGTCTAGTACTGGTTGTACGGGTGAGTTGGTTTCGTTCATGTTTAGTTCGAAATTTTGAAGAGATAAAGCTTCTACAGGGTGTAACAAAACTTTCGTTTGTAATTCCGTGTCATTAACAAGTGTACATATTGCCTTACTGTCTTTGACTCTAATTATACCTTCAGGTATATAAGCCGAACCAAATATTTTGTGTGGGATCAAACAATCTCCGTTTTGAATATTCATAACATCTATAGTTACGATCTGTTCCTGTCGTGGTTCGAGTATGATGTGGTTTACCTGGGTAACTGTGTCTCTGTGATGGATAGTTATATCGGTCGTTGGCGATCGAAGCAGATTATTTTTCAAGTCAACTACCATACTAAGGGCCACAAGATTGTCCATTCCCAAGAGGCAATCGAAAAAGTCATGAAATTTAAAGAGATGTAGCTTCATTGTGCCCGTCATTTTGAAAATTTTGGGAAACGGAATCGAGATGCTATATTTTTCTCGCGAACGTCCATGAGCAGTATTAATTTCGAATGGATCATATTTTATTTTGTTTTTGAAAAATTTTTGGGCTGTTTCTGGGTTTATAAAAGATTTTGTACTACCAGTGTCAATAAGCATTTTCAAATTAAGTCCCGGTATGATTAAAAATGGTAAGTAATTGTCGTTGTTTGTCAAATTCATAAGAGTTACTGGTCCGAGGCTTCTTCTCGAAAATCCTGGACCTCGTCTGTGTCGTTTGGTTGATTCCCATATTCATTTATGGGGTTTGAGTCTTCGATTGACTCGTAATTTTCTTGGGTCATTTCCAGATTGTTAAATCGGGGATTTGTTGTCATAGCGGACATGGGTGTCGGTCTATAAGAAGGCCCGGGTGTAGATCTGTTCCAAACGTTTGTATTGTTGTTTCCTTGATTCTTGTTTATCCCACTCTGCGGTTTGTTGATATTTTGTTGAGAATTGTTATTACGAAATGGATTGAAAAGTCCATTACCTGAAGTAGAGTTATTGTGATTATTTTTGTTTTGCATGTGAGGGGGTATGTATTTTTCTGTGGTATTTGTAGAATATGGTTTGTTTTTGTTATAGTTCGAATTATAATTGTTGTTGTTTTCATACGGTTTTTTCACCGCGTCAATTTGAAAGTCGTTTGTGAGTATGTTGAGAGCCTCGCCAAGATCTCTCGGATTTTTAGTTCTCATGAGAGCACCTAAGGGCTCCTTTAAGCCTCTGAGGAAAGTCCTCAAACCAAGTTTCGAAACGTAATCTCTTACGTCGTTTTGTGTTGACATTTCATGGGTATCCATGAAACTAGAGTGAAGGTTAATGTATTTTTGAATTTTGCTATGAAATTCAAAGGGTGACTCGTTTTTCGTTTGTGTTAAACCACACATTTCGACTGTAAGCGTATAGCAATCACGCTTATCGCCGTATGTACTCAGGAGAGCTGTTTTTAAGTCCCTCCAATTAGTAATATTGTAAGAACTTAAATTGAGCTTTGCTTCGCCTTTAATTTTAGAGCGAAGCGAAGACATCAAAAAGATGTTTTGAAAATTGTCAGCATTTGCTTCATCATAGAAATGCTTTACCATGGTCTCACATGTCGAAATGAATTCCGATAGCAGCTCGACCTCGCCCGAAAATACAGGCACCATTTTTAGGTGTTCAGATTTGAGTTCCGGAGGAGCCATTGTGAGCTTTCTAAAAATACCTAGAAGATCGTCTTCTAACAAGGGATCGTATGAATATTCTGTGTCTGATTCTCTGGTAGATTCAGACAAGGTAGACTCAACGTCTGAGTCCGTTTTGAATTGATAAATTCTATGTAAAAATAATAGATAGTAGGTAATATATTATGTACCTAGTAGTAAGGATTATAGCAAAGAGATAAGAAGGTGAGGATGTGTAGTGTAATTGTAAACAATAGTGAGAAAGATTAAACTCTTGAACAGTAAAAGTGAAAGGAAAAATATTATCTTACAGTGCCAGCAGAATCAACAACATTGAGGTGGGTAGGTACTCGGTAACTGCTCCGTGTGAGGTATGAGAAGCTATTGTTCCAGGTCCTTGCTCTGCTCTGCCCTGCTGACTGAGACTGGTTTCTGCTCTGCTGACTGACTTGGGGTCTGCGGTTCGTGGTTCGATGCGAGAAAATCCGACGATTTTACAGCTACGGGGGTAATCCAATATGTAATCCAAAGGGTAATCCAATAATAGGGCACTGCACTGAGTTCCTCACTATTCCTCGGAAAAGGTTTTTTTTTTTTTTTATGGGTTTTAGCTTTTTGGGGGTGTAGATTTTTTTGTTTTGGGGGTGAAAACACCCAAAATTTGACTGCGCCAGATATAAGTGGGGATCTCCCACTTGTGTTTTTAAAAAAGTTTATTTTCCAAAAACTGAAAATGACAAAGTCTTAAAAAATACTTAATATCAAAAAATGAAACTTAATTATATTTTTAAATATGCAATTGACACATAAAAATGAATGAAAGATAATTATTAGAACATTTAAAAGAAAATAATATAATTATGAAATAATAAAATAATTAATTAATAAAATGTGAATTAAATAGATCGGAAATTTAAGTTATCGATCAGCGACAATGCTCGATGCAAGTCCTGGATCAATCTGCCTGTCGGATCCTACCAATGGCTATTGTCAGAAGGACAATAGCTGATTTTTTTAATACAGTCAGCATTTATGGTGGCTGTAACTTACATAGATAATGTAGTTGGTTTTCTTCTACTTCATCATTTGACCTAATCTCCCCCCCCCCCCCCTAATTATTATAATTTTTTCATCAAAATAATAAGCCACTCCAATACTGTTATGTAGAAACTTGAGTAGTGGAGACGCCAAAACTACAAATTCATCTTTTACAAAGTATTATAGCTTGAACATAATAATTGTTGATGATCGAGTGGTTAGGGCGCTAGTCTGGTGGAATTGGTCCGTTTATATCCTACTCAATGCATTCATTTTTATTATTTGGAAATTTGACAACATAAAATAACAGCACAAAATTGCTCTCAAATAGGGACCCTCCAGTTTAAATCTAACTTAGACACTATAAATAATTAGTAGCAGCAACATTATCATCATGCAGGACCTACTTGTTTTTGTTTTGTGTTTGGTTCTTTAACAATTAACAAAATTTGAAGCAAACAAATAATAATAATGATGATGTCGCGCATGCACAAAGTAGCCGAAGTGCAGCACATCACCGCTAGCTCGGGTTCCCAAGGCATACCACTGTGAGATTTAGTGAACCCAAAGCGTCCCACTGGTCAGCCCAATCGCTGGCTTGCCCCTTGTAAACTGCAGCAAGAAAAAGTGCACTCAGAACTTCTTGCCTGCATTCTTGCACTGCATTGCTCAAGTTTGTTCTCAGATCATTTTCTCAGGAGAAGAATGCAACATTAAGCTCTTGTGTTCACTATCTAATATTTGTACATTGTTTTTATCTTTTTTCTAACTTGATTTTTTTTCTGCTTGATTTTTTTTTTAATTTGTTACATTGCTTGTAGATATGTAATTTAATGGCCTGATAATGAATTACATTCTGAACAATGTTCTTGTTCTTTCTTCAAGTGTCTCACAGCTTTGGCTCTGGGGTTTTGTGTTGAGCTATAAAAATAAATAGTCCATTCGTGACATCACGGATCGCACATTCTCCAGCTCTGACACTATGAAAAATATTGGAAAGTAGTTCCATGTGAAAATGAAGAAGAAGAAATGTACGAATCGCAAGCTGAGAGTTAAATTGAAATTTGGAGCGTACATAGTATTATGTAGGTAATTTAAGGCAAACTATTTTGTGCTTATTGCGAATTTTTCAGTATGATTGAAAAATGCAAAATTGTCAACTTCATTTTGTAGCAAACAGATTTGTTATTACATGGCTTCAAATTCTGTCTAAAAAAAACAATTTTCCTCCATTTCATGAGTCTTGAATCATATTTTTCTCATAAAACCGCTGTCATGCAGTCATGCTGTGATTTTCTCAACAACTTTTTCTTGTTTACTAACAAGCCGTTGTTTACTAGAAAAAAGTTCAGTGTGAACATGAGAGTTACTTCATGATTTTCCATAGTTTTACTGGATATGATCCCGCTTTTTTTTTAAGTTGCAATATTATGTATTTTACAAATAAATACAACTCTATGAAATTAGGTATTGTACTATTGCATAGACAAGACAGTATTTTATAGACACAAGATCTTATGGATTTTAGCTAAATCTCTGTTAACTTTCATGGTCAGATCCACTCCTTAATCTGTTACATGGTGTAAAGAAGTTCTTCATTCACATACAATTTCAAATCATTGTAAATTAATTATTTACTCACAATATGAGTACTCTGATTCGTTGTATTATGAATGGTCAAAGAGAAGATGGACGCAGAAATAATAGATATTGATTTAAATTTAACCGGTTCATGTGATCAACATTAACTTTGCAACGAAAATTCAAAATTTAACAACCCATTGGAAGTTTCCTTTTAAGTCTGACTTTGCAAAACCGACTGAGAGATGTAAGATCAGTTGATATTCAATCTCAACTCCCAAATCCAATGAGTTTCAAACGGATCATAGATCGAATAATATAACTTTAGAAACTTAAAACAATACTGAAAACTAAAACCAATACGATATAATATTTTATGTGGATACCCAATACTCTTAAAACACCAACACTGAGTTAACAACCTAGTAATAATATAAATATGTATACCTAATTCACTTAAACCAATAAACTTGACTGTGTAGATTATACCCAATACACTGAAATCAATAAACATGACTCTAGATACCCTGTACTAATTGACCAAATGATAAAAACCAATATTTTTATCTAATCTCCTCGGTTTTTTATCACTGCCCAAGAGATAGAAGTTACATTACTCATTTATTGAGTAATTAACAAGACGATACAATTTGTCATCGGGTTTCCCATTAAACTGAACTAGAAGGTATCATCATGCAAAGCAATTAGTGTTTCTGGCCTTTAACTTCTCAAAGTTACAGAAAATTACGTTTCCAACATCATTCCTACAAGAAACATAATCCTTCTCCTAATGCTGCCACTGTTTGTTACTTACACAAGTAACTACTCATTTTTCCTCCGTACATCTAAGTACAGAGCAGAAAAACATTATCCAACCGGGGACCGAACCCAGGTCACCGCGCGTGCAAGCCTGTGTGGTACTCCACTCGACAAGGGTAACTACGATTTTAACACATACCTATCGGCCTTATAAAATGGGAAATTGCTTATTGCACGATTCAAATTAGTTGGTTCGTTAAGAAAAATATTTTATATAAGGTGTATCCCGAACGGCGATTCGTGAATTTTAACAACTATAATGTCGGACAAAATAAGTTAAAGTGACAATGCTCCTTCAAGTTATAAAAAAAATCTTCAGTGACTGTGATGTTTTGCTGTTTATTTACAAGAAAAAGCAAGATCTGGTGCTGGTCAGTCAAAGAGTTGAAAAAAATATGTTCTGATGTGTGTGAAATAGTTGATCTTTATCATCACGACATTAATTATTTATAGACAGTAATTAGTAACTGGAAGATTATCTTATTAAATTTACGTTCTAGAATACAAGAGCTCTCTTTCTTTTGTTATATAGTCAACCCTAGATAATATTGTGACCAGTTGATTCTATTTGGTTTAAAGTCCTGATTGAGATCTATAATCAGGACGGGAGTTTTACCCTCCATTCGCTGGGAATCGTACCAGCTACCCACATTAACCTCACTAAGCCTGGGTAGGGTCGGAAATGCCAGCCTCATGTGTTTGGAAAGACCATAATGTTCCTGTATTATCAAAAGTATGGAGCCGAAAACAAATAGACTCTGCCAAGAATTGAACTAGGGTCACCCGAAACCTCCTTGCTAGCCTGATACTCTACCACTAGGCCACTACGACTATTAGTTGTTTCGATAATATGCCATATGCCAAGGATAACATGGTACACTGGTAGTCAAGTGGTTAACGCGCTAGTCTAGTAATCCAGCTAGCGTATAGATCCGTTGATTCGAATCCCACCCAGTGCATGAATTTTTCATAATTAATTTGATTTTGTGACCACATGATAATAAGACTCTGAGGGTTAGGTGGTAGAAAATGCTTTGAGCATTTACCTCGCCTGGTGGTTACCTGCCACTAAAAAGTAATATTATTATGGTGACTGGACCAGTTGCCTTTAATTTGATGTAGTTCGAAGTAAGCTCATTTAAAGAAGCTTAAATGTCAATAACAACAAAGGCTTAAATTTTCCTAAACTAATCAAAATATTATACCCTTTTTATACAATATTTTTTCCAGTGATATTTAAACATGTTTGAAAGGAAACATTTACTCTTTTGTACTTTTTGTTTGAAAATTCTTCAGAGTAAACTCACTTGGGTGTGAACATTGCTCTCAAGTATAGCTGTGATGTGTTTGTAGGTACAAGGATTTGTAAGTAAGGTATACAGGGTAGAAATGGAAATTTGATAGTATTTTACTCAGTTTTATTTTTATAAGAAAATTTCTGTGTTATCAAAAATACTATTCCTTCTGGTAACTTTTATATTTCAAAGTAACTTCTATTTTTGAAAATAGGTATTTATTTTTTTTAAAAATTTTGTAATTCTAAATTTTGCAAATATTATAATCTGTATTTTGGTGGAGTTTTTGGCACATCCACTAGCCTAGTCGCATACTCGGGGGATACTAAACCAACAAGTACTGTACGAGTACTTCAATCAACAATTGAAATGATTTTAATAAAAATAATTATTGATAAAAAAAACTTAATTTATCTGAAATGTCTTTATACACCTAATATGTCTTTATACACCTTATAACGAATGTGCCGAAAGAGTGAACAAGGAGACAACTCACAACAATTAATAAGCAATATCATTAAACAATACTAGTACTGCCTGGATTTGGGATGTTTCAGATTTTGGGTTTGTCAACACTATTGATCAGGTTTTGTGTAATATATGTACGTACTTATAGACTTGCAGGTATTTTAAATGGGTGTCTGTTTCCAAAAAAGAAAAAATTGTATATTAATAAATTTATGTATGCATTGTGTGCATCTGCATTAAATATAATATTATGTATGTACCAAGTACCATATTATGTACCTACCCGACCTATAATTTATATTATACGACAAGAGAACTTGATAGGTGATTGTTTCACAAACACCTCGACGTCATTTTTTTTTTTTTTTTTTTTTACCATCCAGGAATTTCATGATAACAAACACCCTTTATTTCATCACCTAAATAGTTTATAGAAAATAAGATGATCTCAATCCAGGCACATTCAGAGGGATAAGATATATATTCTTTGAGGTGGTCTCTATGAATATGAAATTTGTGTCTTTATTGAAGAGAAAATACTCAATAGGGTAACTATGAAGACGTATTTTCGGTAGGAGGAAAAAGATGTAGTCATGTGGAAATTTTCGAAGATGAAATTGAGTTCAGGATAGCTCACTAAACGAGAGGTCTTTGCTGTCTCCTTGTTCAGTCCTTCGGGACATTCGTTATAAGGAGTCCATCCATGGTCATTATGTCAATCCACGTTCTGCTGACTATTACCGGCCTCACTCATGCTTACTGAGGTTGAATTTAGTAGCTGTACTGTTTTCCCAGTAAATGATAGCTAATACGCATCTTAATATATAAATGTCAAAGACATTGACTGACTGACCACTGACTGATCATCGCTCTACAGCCCAAACCGTAACTCCTAGGAAGCTGAAATTTGGTAGGTAGCTTTGTCTTATAGTCTAGATGTGCAATAAGACGGGATTTTTCGAAATTCCCACTACAACACCTGCCATTGGCAAAAAAGGATTTTTTGCTTTCACGGCCATGCCTCGGCCCGCAAAGCGGGCGACAGCCCACTAGTTTGTAATATGAGTTACCATACTGACCATGTAGTTGAAGGCAACGTTGAAATCAAAAAAAATTAAAGGATTTTTTTAAATTAAATTTAAAAAGTAAAACAAAGAAGAAATTTATTTGCAAAACCATACACACAATAAATTTACATCAATACCTATTAATTGGTGGGTAAACTCCTAATCTTTCAGAGATGAAGTGAGCACAAATTTCATGTATTCAGAAGAAGAAAAAGGTTCCATCACCCCATGAATGCCGAAAGAGGCAAACTTGATTTTCTTCGGGAACAAAAAGATAGCTATTGAAATTGCTTATGCAGCTCCAAACCTTTTCTGAAATTCTTCTAATAGTTAAAGGCCTTTATTTGGGATCATTGAATGTAAAGATCTAATGTGAAATCAATGGATCTAAGAGTCTCATTAAAGCTGAATGGGTAAGACGCTGTGACGTTTGCCCATGAACACAAACATTTTCTTTCCTAAATACGAGGATAAATCTTGGAGTAATATTAATGTAAGTAAGTATTATGTCTTTTTTATTACTCTTATTTATTTTATTTTTTAATAAAACTAGGTTGTAAGCAAATTTGTAAATTACTTCCTTTGGATTTTTGGAAAGTCAGATTGATAAATTTAGAAAACTCAATTATTTTCAAAGTATTTCACCACCGACCTCTTGGTTACGAGTCCACTAACCGTTCGGTGGAAGAGATTGCCATAAGCAATAATCCCGTCCTTTATTAGGACATCTTTATAATTATATTTTGTTATTTATCTTTTTTTTTTGTTCATAATATTATTTTTTGTCATTATTTGTCTGTATATAAATGTCCTATATTAAAGTATTCAATAATAATAACATCGAGTTGCTGAGGTTGGTATGATTAACATTTAATACTTTATCACTAGTTTCTATGTTTGGGTTAAATTATTACTAGTTTTCTACATAACTATGTTTAGGCTTTGAGTGAGAAGAAAGAGAGCAGGACTTTGAATAAAATAAGAGAGTAGTGACCGAGAACCGGGTCCATTAGGATAAGTTTTATTTGAGCTAATTAGTACCTAATCAAACAAAATATATAAATACCTTTTAGAGATTATGTAAAATCAGAAATACAAAAAGATCACCGGGGCCCCGTTTCACTACAAGCCACTTTTTTTCTTCTTAATTTACGGCTTTTTATCTAGGTCGTTCACGCCGGTCAAGCCACTTTACAATTTAGAAATTCAGGCAAACGATCATGACTGAACTTTCAATTCTAAATTCTCGCATCAGTTCCTGATACAAAAAATATCACAGGCCATCCAAAGGGGCAATAGCTCGAGCATCAGAGGCACGCTTCCTCTCGGTAGTGAGCTGGAAGAAATATTTTACCTTTGAAATATACGTTTATATGTACGGGGTGTCTCAAAAGTATCTAAGGTTCCCTATCCCTACGCTATAAAAATTCCCAATTTTTTTCCCCCATACAAAACAGCACGCAAATCAAGACTTAGCGCCACAAAGGCATTAAATAAATGTCTGTTAATTTCGCCCATATAACATACCTTAAAAGCGCAAACACATACTCCAAAATATAAACTCGAGGACCCGGCATGGACGACAGGCGTGTCTCCTTGTTAAAGCGCCGTAAAATGAGAAGAAAAGAAAACTGACTTGTAACTTGTAGCACAGGGCCCTAGCCTGACGACCTGGTAGGTACATAAACACAGGTTCCGATATCGTCTACATTTATAACGTGAGGACACATAGTGAAGAACACAGCCCCGCTGCCGACCGGTGGATTTATGGGACCAATATAAATGAGAATCGAATAAAACACAAGAAAACACACAAAAACGTCTCTAATTTGGAACAAATAGAGATGTATGAGTGAGCACAGACTGGGAATTACTCTTCCCATGAGCACGTAAAGTTCTCATGTGATGGACAAAGAACTAAACTGAGCTGTGAGTCTTGTAATTGTTGTATGGGGTTTATTTGTGTTCTTACGTCACAACTTTAGTGGGTAGCATAGCATTGCGAAGCTCCTAATCACATGATTTGCCCAACTGACTCATTGCTTGCGCTCGAATGCTTGATCTGAACGCTATACATTCCAATGGCGACTATTGCAATATCAGATAGTGGACCCAGCAATATCAGATAACAAAGCCTAAAAATTCAATCCTGCCGGGAATCAAACGCGTTCTCCTGCGTGCAAGCCAAGTGCGCCTCGCATCCTGCCATCACAATCACTACTGAAATGTGTCATGTGTTGGTGAGAGATGACGGGACTAATTAGGAATGTTAACTCTGGTAAAATATCTGATCCTGACCTCTTTTTAACATCATACCGAATCTGAGAGAATTTGAGGTATTGGCTTTTTCTCTATTCGCTGAAATCGCTGAAAACCAGCGACTCACATGAGACTCACGCAGCCTGGGTTGAGTCGTTAATAACAAGCAACAGTAATTAAATATTTAAACAGCGCTAAATATTGTATTTACAATGAAAGAACCGTCCTGCTCCTGTTGTATTTGGTCAGATTTTATCGACTTTCATTATTTGGATCCTTTTTGTGTCTGATTTTCGGTCTTCTCTCTCAACATAGATCTTACTCAAAGACACAAGGGCTTTTAAGAAACTATGTAAAGAAACCTCTGCTCATTTGCATTCTGGAAACAAGTTATTAGTGTTTTTTATTGGATCTGAATGGTTTGACGCCGTGAGATTGTGGCTCTCCCGGTGTATGGAAAGAGAAGGATTATTTATTTATTTTACTATCATAGGTTACGTCCAAATAGATGACCTGTTGCTTCAGACAATGAACGGCATAATATTAATTATGATTCTTACTACACAAATTAAATTACATAATATATTACCTACTTAGATGGATAGATGTCATTACCTCAGTAGCTTGATCGATAAGGTAGTGGTATAATAATAATTTAATAATAATAATATTGGTGAAATTATTTCAATTAGTTGATATATTATGTTAAAATCTCCTTGTCCACTGGTTCAAATAATTATTAGAATTATTTCACCCAGATTCATGTGTCAAAATAAATGCCAAACTTAAAAATGAAGTTTTGGGGGCTTTGAAAATAAAATTATACATGATACTAGCATTAACCTAAAGTCTGAACACATCAGGTATTTTTACTTTCCTTATCCTATAATAAGGAAAGTATTGTATTCGTCGAAAATTTGACCTACCCAGCTTTTCACATTTCTGGACGAATCATAGCCTCAGGATACCAAAAAAGTGATTTTCAGCCATTGGTCCGTGCGTCTGTCTGTGTGTGTGTGTGTCTGTGTGTCTGTGTGTCTGTGTGTCTGTGTGTCTGTGAACAGGATATCTCAAGAACGGTAAGAGCTAGAGACTTGAAATTTGGTATGGTAATTAATTTTATACACCAGACGAACCATGAAACTTTTGGTTGAAATCGGACGCATTCTGCGGCCACAGGGCCGCAAATATTGGCCGAAAGCACCGCTTCTTTGAATTGGTTAAAGATACAAAAAAAGTTAGAGAACAACATTTTCTCAGATTAAAAAAATAATAGGGGTTCACTCTGATCATTTTTTTGATATCTTTAACTTTTTGGAAACCGGCCCCAATTTACCGGTATTGTAGGGGGACCCGATTGGACTAACTTTTTTATTATTCATCCTAGATGGGGGTTGTGACATATCAAATTAAATGATTTTGAAGTGCTGATCACGAATTTGGCATTGATTTTTAGTTATCTGTTACCGTTCAGTCACCCGTGGCGGAATTCGACTCCTTTTTGGGATATAAGGAAAGTCGTGTGATGTTTACACCAGATTTTTTTTGTATAACTTGGCTTTATTCTTTGAAAATGGTGGAGTGTGACACACAGGTCTGAGATCTCGATAGATATTTGAGAGATCGAATTACTTTCAGATAGTCTAATTTTATTACTCTAATTGAACAATAAAATGCTGTTTATTGTACGTTATATTCCTAAGATGTTTCTTCTTTATAGTCCAATTGGAGTTTTATTCGTAGTAAAAATTTAATATCCATCTCGAACATAACTACGTGTTTTTAAAGAAGGTACCTACCTACATTAAAATATTATCATTACATAATATTTTTTTTCATTGAACCAATGTTATGACCACTATTACTGCCGGAAAAAAATTCCAGGAGTATTCAATAGGATTTGACACCGGGCCCAATTGGTATAGCGAACCAAATTTACACACACGGTGATCTGGGTCAGAATCCCGGCTGGGTAGAAATTTTTCTACCCTGTGCTTTGGACGACCGGGGTCCACTCATACCTCGTGAGGAAAAATGAAAATATTATGTAATTACATGTCTGAGTAATAACCAGTGGTGGGATTAAGAGAGTATAAAGAAAATAAACTGGTGTGACATCACTCGACTTTCCTTATCCCTCGTAAATAAAGCAAATTTCACCACTGAACGGTAACAATAACGGTTAATGATATATAAATATCAAATTCGTAATCAGCACCTAATAAAATCATTGGATTTGATACGTCACAACCCCCATCTAGGATGTTTAGTAAAAAAGTTAGTCCAAGCTGGACCACCCCAAAATAACGGTAAAATGGGTACGGGTCCCAAAAAAATTAAAAATGATCAAAGAAAACCCCTATTATTTTTATAAAAAGAAAAACTTGTTCTTCTAAAAAAGTCATATCTCTTATCGTTTAGCCTGAACCGCCAGACCCCGCCAAAAGACCAAGGGCCAAATTATGAAATAGGATTAGATTTAATGTAAATGGACACTATCAGCTGACTAGTAGTGCCCTGCAGTTGGTTGAAATTTCCACTAGAGGGCGTGTGGGATAGTGTCCACTTAGATTAAATCTAATCCTGTTTCATAATTTGGCCTAAGTGGGCAGGTGGGCGCCATCCCATAACTCGGGCTTTAGTGCGCTGTGATTGGTTGAAATTCCAACTTGAGGGTGTGTCTGGAATAGCCTAACTTTAATCCTGTTTCATAATTTGGCCTAAGTGGGCACCATCCGATCACTCGGGCTATAGTGCGCTGTGATTGGTTGAAATTCCAACTTGAGGGCGTGTCTAACTTTAATCCTGTTTCACAATGTGGTCCTAATACTCCCATCTCTCCTCCGCACAGAGTGTCCAGTGTCCACTGGTCCACCCAGTACGCCATAGACCTGCAGACCCGCGGCATCGCCATGTGCAAATCCCTCTCCGGGCTCACCAAGGCCCAGCTGGACCTGTGCACCAAGCACCCGGAGGTCACCGCCGTGGCACTGCGGGGGCTCCGCCTGGCGGTGGAGGAGTGCCAGCACCAGTTCCATAGGAACAGGTGGAACTGCTCCAGCCTGATCACCAAGAACAGTAACCCGCACACCAGCAGCCTACTCAAGAGAGGTAAGGGTTTAAAAGGTCACAATATAATATCGAATAGAGTAGTCACCAGTAGTCACTTGGCCTAGCGGTAGCATGCTCGGCTTGCACTCCAGGTGACCCGGGTTCGAATCCCGGCGGGCTCGGAATTTTTTCGGCTCTGTACTTTTGATGTCGGGGCCTACCCTAGCCTCGTGAGGACAATTGGGGTAGTTGTAGAGTGGGCACTGGGCAACGACCAGTGGCGGTAGTTACGAGATAGATGTTGGAATATGACGATTGGTTGGAGATATGATCCATAAGCATTAGCTCTCGTAATGTCGATGCTACCCACTAAAAATTGTGACATAATAACACAAATAACTAGCTCTCTTATAGAGTAGTCACCGGTAGCATCCTCGGCTTGCAGTCTTGGTGACCTGGGTTCGAAGACCGGCGGGGTTTTTTTCGGCTCTGTACTTCTGTTGTCGGGGCCTACCATAGCCTCGTGAGGACAAGTGGGGTAGTTGTAGAGTGGGCAACGATCAGTAACAGCATTACGAGTTTGTTATTGGTTGGTTATGTTTCATTAGTATTAGTTCTCTTAATGTCGATGCTACCCACTAAAAATTGTGACAGAAAAACACAAATAACTAGTAGCTCTTTATCTTTTTATGATATCTAATAGAGGTTGGTGTGATATTGGGCTTCTCTTGTGGGACTACAACCAGTTTATAATTATATTAAGTAGGTACCTTCAATAGGTATCGGAAGTAAGATGTCTTGACTTCCGTTTTGTGTTTATTTTTTATTTTTAAACAGAGTCCCTGGGAACTAAATTTATTAATTAAATCTAGTTTTTAAAACTAATAAGTATGATCCCATTAGTACTAATAAGTATATTGAGGTTTATTCCGCGAAAATGCACTTGTTCAAGAAAAGTGAGGGCCAAATTGGTAGGCAATTCCTTGTGCCGAGACTATGTAAAGTACAAAGTGCTGAAATTCTTGTTATTATGGGTTATATTAATTCGCATACCTATAGTAATTTGCTCAATACCATGGTATAGTTGGTATATACTTGCTTACATGGGAGGCACCGTTTTCCGTCCCATTTACCTTTTTTTCACCTTATTCCGTCCCGTCAATATTTTAACACCTGATTCCGTCCGGTCATCGTAAGGGTTCAATACCCGATTCCGTCCCATATGTTCCGTCCTATATACATAAATAAATACATAAATTCTAAATTCAACATTTTTCATCAGTTTATTTTCAATCACGTAAAATAAAATAGGTAAAATACAATGACGGCCATGCCTTGGGTTTATAGTAGGGTTAGGTAAAATACAATGAAGGCCATGCCTTGAGTTTATAGTAGGGTTAGGCTTACATTGGTATAAGTACCTCAACCCTAAACGGTGAATTTTAGTGTAGGTGTATAAACTTACAGGTAGATTATTGTTTAGCTATTAAACGATCATGTAGGTAGTATACTGTAATATAGACATTAAAATGTTATGTATGTATTATATAGACAGCTATAAACGGTCTAATCTCAGAAATAATAATAAGTGAGAAACATGTGTTAATTCAGGGCGTTCTCTTTATTATTTGCCCGCCCGAAGGAAGGAAGTATGAAGCATCATGATTATTGATAATTCGATACGGTTCAGGGATATTACCTTGGCGATGGGTAACTCTGTGCTGGCCACAGGGTGCCTGCGGAGTCGAGAATTCAGTATAAACGGAAAAGTGAGAAGTTGTACTAGATGTACATGAATATCAGAACATACCTGGACAGCTGTTTCGAGCTTATTTCCTCTCATCAGCAGCTAATAGTTCTGAATATCCATGCCATCAACTAACCTCTCTATTTTAATCAGTGTAAATAGAAAAGTGAGAAGTTGTACTAGATGTACATAAATATCAGAACATACCTGGACAGCTGTTTCGAGCTTATTTGCTCTCATCATCAGCAGGTAATAGTTCTGAATATCCATGCCATCAACTAACCTCTCTATTTTAATCAGTATAAATAGAAAAGTAAGAAGTTGTACTAGATGTACATAAATATCAGAACATACCTGGACAGCTGTTTCGACCTGGACAGCTCTTTCGGATTATTGGGTATTATTTGGTTCCAGGCCGTAAGCTAGGCCGATTTTTTTCTTCTTTTTTTTTTCATTGGGAAAACAACCCATACACACACAGCCATTCATTTAGGGCCGAATTAAATTAATAGTCTCTGAGCCGCAATCGCAATGAGTCCAACATTTTGTCTCGCAACGTTGCAAAGCGTTTCAGAAAGTTTAGTGCAATTACTGTTCCTCCGTAGTCTTAGCGAAATGAACGTGCCTTGCAGGTTTCTTCGCTGTGACCTTTATTCTTCCTACGAAGGGAGATTAAAAAACCCCGGTCTCAAATCGATTTCAAATTAGATCTGAAATATCACAATATCAACATCCTTAATTTGTAATCCTATGTAATCGTAGAATATTTCAAAACTGAGTTTGAATTCCGAAAACTCCGTCACTCCAAAGAAAATTATTAAAAAATGCAATTAATTATTTGATAGAGTGTATCTTAATCAATGTTGCATTTCTGAACGAAATTAATAAATTTAATATTATAATCAATTGATACAATAACTTAATGGATGTTGAATTTCACACAAAACAAAACCACCGATATCTTTTCAAGATGTATCCTTAATGAATCAGGTCTGTTGAACTACAATCTAGACCTTTTTGTTGATGGATGAAGGATCAGTAGTCCCAGGGATCATGACTTACCTATTAATCATTCCCGTGATGGTTCAGAACTTGGCTAACGCAATGTACCGTGTATATCTTGCTTTGCCCACCCACCGACACAATGGACAAAATAAATACATTACAGGTAGAGGTTAGATACCTATTTGGAATAAAAAAGCAGAAACCACTCGGAGAGTTGATGGAAAAGTGTGAGAAACATCTTAATAATGGAGCCTTGT
This sequence comes from Bactericera cockerelli, assembly GCA_024516035.1. NCBI lineage: Eukaryota > Metazoa > Arthropoda > Insecta > Hemiptera > Triozidae > Bactericera > Bactericera cockerelli. The sequence goes on from CM044956.1 coordinate 40,258,246, forward strand.
GTTTACTCGCAAGTGTTCCAGCAGACGAAAACATTAGAAATAGCTGTAATTTTCTCAACAGCTGGATGTAGTAGACACCATGCATTAGAAACAGTTGCAATCTTTTCGACAAATTTTTATGCTAAGTTATGTGAAAAAAATAACAACAAAAAACAGCAAAAACTAGCGGCAATTCCCTCGTTGAATTTCCTTCATTGCCTAATAAGATCAGACCCTATTATGTCGACAGTCTCCGACGGGTGATAATACCAGTGGTATTAAGCAGAAAACTCTTGAAGCAGGAAGCAAAATGCACGAAGTTCAGAAAGCACAGCAGCCCATGCACAGTTATAGTACTTAGTTGACTAGGAAATGCCAAAATGGAACCCATGGATAAAATCATTTTAATGATGTGATGTGTTGTAGGTCACATCCATATTTCAACTGATTAAATAAGATATCCTGTCGAGATGCAAAGATTCAGCGGAACAAATTATAGAAATCAAAAAAAAAAAAATTGATTTCCCATCATTATGTATGAACCTAAGTGTAGTGAAATAATAATATCACCTTATTTATATTGTCTGACTAATTGGTCCTATTTGTTCAGCAATAAGCCCAAGAAGTAATACTATTTGGCCTAAATCGCAATTAGGAGTATGTATATTGTATAACTTGTCATGTCCCAGCTGAGTTTCACACAGGCCTCTGGATCAACAGACCGATCGTCTCGTCGGCTTGACCTCTGAACATAGAAGAAACTCAACCTTGTCAGAAAAGGAAATGTTGATGGATATTATCATTTCATCTTCCAAAGGAAAACTAATCAATTCAATGAATTATCAAATTTAATAGTTTTCAGTAGTTCAGGGTTAATAGGCACTCAGGGTCCTAAAAACGCCTTGAAGCAAAGTTTGGATTTCATTATGTCCCTCATTTAGGAACGAAAATCACCGATCCATATTAGAAAACAAAAGTCGTGAGTAGTTACCTACATATCTGTAATATGTAAAAGGTTCCAACCCAAAATGAAATAATGGATGAAGCACTTGAAAACATCGAAGAAATAGCTCTAGTAGTCAATATTGGATGAAGAGTTGTGCAGTAGGGGAATTACAGAAATAGCCTGCCTTCAAGTTCTGGTTCATTTCACGATATAATTTGTATTATGTTTTAATTATTATTTATTCTTTGACCTTTCTGAGTTTCATTTGTCTCTTTTGTGGTTTCTTCTGAATCTTTTTGTGTTTTTCCGCTGCATCTAGAATCCTTCAGGATTACCCATTTCAGTAGAACTTACCAGTTGTTGTCAATGCTGTAAGTATAAGGGATTTATCAATCCTTCAAATTATCTTCACTGTCAAATGGCATTGAAGGAATAAAACCATATTAGAGAATCTTAGGACATCGTAAGAAATCAAATCTGAGCACCCATATCATTCTTTCACCATCGGGAGTGGCGTACGTACTATTTTGTTTTATTATTCATAAGATTGAGTAAAACCTAACGCCATTTTATTTCTAGAGTGCTTAACAAAATATGCATTTTCGACGAATTATAAGTTCCCAGAGGTCAAAAAGGTGTTAACTTGTGTGCACCCCCGTCGATATCCCATATCACTGGCATCACCAAACCACAAAGCTATGGTTCATAAACTTTAAGTTGAGACAGCAGAGAAACGTGCTCTGGACCGGAGGGGGGGGGCATTGTTGGCAAGTCTGGACGCAATAAGAATTCTGACTATAAGCTCTAAACAGAGAGCAAGCAAACTTGGCAACAGTGGTGTCTCAACTTGAACAGACTATAAGCCCGTTGGAAATATCAATGTTGATGAAATTTGATCCGACAACCGGCTGAGCACATTCAGTATTGGTTCTTCAAATAGTTCCTCTCCAATCCTTTCAACCAATGGGCGTGATTCTGAACAATACTTTGCACAAACTCTTATTGTAGAGCACGTATTGTGTTTCTACTGGAACAATATGGCTCGCTGGTTCTGCATTTCCTGGTCATGCAATTCTTGCAACGATCAGAAACCGTGGGATGGTGTTTACTCGGATATGCTCTGCGAGAGAAAGAAAAAACAATAAGCAGTTCTATAATAATTCACTAGTGGAGAAAAATAATAAATAGCATTAAAATGGAAGTAGTAGATTATTTAGACTTACTTTTTAGATTGTTTATTATATCTTTTATTGGATTCATAAGACCACTTATCCAAAATTACAGTATTTTTATTATTCTTATTTATACAATCATATACATCTTATCGGGTAATAACAATACTCTACTAGTATTGCAATGAAATTTTATGGGGAATGTTTTATCGTACATAATTTTAAAACAGAAAAATACATATAACTGTAAATAGGTTTATTCTGGAACTGTGGAAAATTGGACTTAAAAAAAAATATGGACTGCAGAACTTTTAGTGAGTCATGTTCCATATGTGATTCTCTAATTGAACAAAATCCATACTTTAAACTTCGGACATATACGAGTACCTCCAAGTCCTTGAAACATAAAGAAGGCCAGAAGTATCGTTTGTAGGGCACAAACTATTTTTTCTGGCCTTCTTTATGATTCAGTGAGGGCCACATGTATATTATGGTTCTCACATTCGTAAGATTTGCCAGTTCAGTTTTCTAATAATAATAGCAAACCATGAAAAGCTGAGAACTAGGACCTTCTCTCCCGTTGAGAAACGCTCCAGTTTTTGCTGAAAGCATTGATTGCTGTTCTAGATTCTGTCCAATGTCGTTGGAGGCACTGATCATCTCAATGCCTACCTATCTGTGAATCCTTGCTGTGAATCGTCCGCTGGCGCTGGTTTTCAAATCCTCCGCGCCAGTGACAAATAGTCACTCCTGACCCATTTCAGCTGAACAATAAATTCAACTTACAACACATGAAAGCGATTTCAATTCACATGAGAAGCACAATGGCAGCAAATAGAGAACCAAATGGACAGAACCGTTTTATATCTTACGGCCTATGAATTCAGATCTGTGAGCTTGTAGACGTGCTCTCAGCATTTGCTGCATACGGGATGTGTCGGCGACCAATTGGAACTGTTTCTACATTTTTTTTATTTTCTTATCATCGCGCAATGTGGTCATTTGAGACTGTTATTATACGTACTACCTCTAGGAAGACCAAATGAAACAGCTGTTTCTAAAGTTTTATTTTTTGCTATACGTCTCTCTAAAATCGAGGCCATTTAAATCGATTTTTCTACATTAAACTCTAGGTTCAGAAAGTTCATGTTGCTCCTTCAAGGTAAATAGAATAAAATTATTGTCATCAGTACCAACTCATGCAACCTTATGCCATATAAACTAACTACCCACTGTAAATAGTGAAGAAAAGTATAGTACCATTTCGCATTATGAATTTCTTTAAATTTCTAAAATACTACGCTCCAAGACCAAAAATATAGTACCTACTGGAACACTTTTTAATAGAAGTACATACTTCTTCAGAACATACAACTTCACATTCATTGTAGCCTGTACCAACGTATTTCTTTAACATCAAATTGATAGTACCTACTATTGATACATTCTTTCCATACGTAATTCTATGTACGAGTTTATCTAGATTGGTAAGTTTTACTTCCATTCCTTTACTCAACAACATTCGACATTTTTACAAGTTGTTTTACTGGTTCATAATGGTGATAGTTTTGAAATGTTCCTTTTGCAATCTGAGAAGACAGATTTTTTACTGTGGTGATTTTTACTATACTAAAACCTTAATGCTCTTATCAATCATAGCACCTTCTAGCATAGGTGACCGAGATTCAAATATCATAGGTGAAGTTTTTCTTTAGCTATAGAGTAAATCATCATCCCATACAATCATTAGTAGTCCAATCGGACTGCTGGACCAAGGTCTCTTCTTTTTTCTTGCATTGAGTTACATCATGTACTAAGTGTTTTGGACATCCAATTAACATCACTAAAATTTCTCTTGTCAACCCTCGAACTACCAAATGGTCTTTCTTTTTTGGGGTTGTATCTCAGTAAATGATAATCTCAACCAAAATCCCAGCTGAACACATACTGTTCCACTTCATCCTGCCTCTACTTGTGTCCAAGTCCTCTCAACGCACCCTGAACGCCGCTCAGCAAGCTTGTATGTAAATGAAGCAGAAGTTTGAATAAGAAGAATTATCGTAGCAGAGGTCAGACGTATTACAATATATATTACTGTACACAATTTGTCTAGTGACAGGATAACTAGCTCTGAAACAATGGGGGTATATACCATGCCTTGTTTTCTTTAATATAATTAATAGTAAATAATTAGAATACATTTATTACTGTATTCTATATCTTTTTCCATGAAAGAATAGAGAAAAGACTTTGTTTGAAACTTACTATAGACTGATAGGAGTACACGTTACGCTATACAAAAGTTTCAACACTATGAAACGTACTATAAGAGAGCTTTGTAAAGTGTTTTTTACAATCAATTGCACAATATTAATTATTCTGAGTTGTCGTGGTATCTACACTTATTCGGATACTTACTAATACATAATTTTATATTTGTTACAAAACTTCGGTTCGGTAGTTCGGTACCGTGAATTGATCGGAAACCGTCCAACTTGTCAATATATGTATGTATTTCGTCTTTCTTGGTAATTTTAGTAGCATTCTGAGAGTTCGGAGGCATCAATTATGAAACTTATCTTTACCTTGGTTGCTCAGTTCCAGCTGGCGAGGCCCAGAAAAGCTGTTCTGAGATATCTGGAGCTCAGATAACACAAGTTTAACTAACATAAATATTTAGTCAAACCTAGATGTATGAGAACTCAAGGGGCCAGAATTTCTTTTATCTTTTACCAAGGATTCTTTCATAAAGAGGTTATTTTCCCTTAAAGAGAGGTAAATTTGACCTGGAAATCGTTTTCTTATATCCAGGTTTGCTTGTGGTATGAATACCTGTTTCTTTCGCGTAAAAAGGTATACACTGATTGTTTGTAGCCAGAGCTGTCAAGAATGTTAATGTAAAGTGTAACCCAGAGACTCAAAGACCTACATGCCATTCGATTTTTTATAGAAAATAAAACACGCCGAAGTTCTTTGAATAGAGAAGTGCAGTATGCATATCATTTCCAGAGGTGGAATCTGCAATCTTCTCAATGAGACGAAACTGTTTCGGCTGTTGCAGTGAAGCCCGGAGTTGATTCTCTGTATAAAAAAATTCAGTTTGATTCTCAGATCTGACATGATTTTTAATCTATCGAAAAACAGGGCTAAGAAATCATCTGGTGTTGGTATATTGGTGTTCCAGCAGTTACTCGTATTTAGTTTATTAATACCTATTGTTTCAAAAGCTAACTATTCCTGAAGAACCCAAACTAATAGATGAGTTTAATTTTGTAATACTTCTGTGACTTTTCAGAGAATTTCATAATAATAATTATCATGTTCAAAAAGTTATCAATCTGCAGCTGGATAAGAATCTCTTAATGATTATCCAATGTATCTGTAATGTTGTCCATTGAGTTCTGAATATTACTTATTTCGTTCTTCTATCTGAGATGGTGCTAGTCGCATAGATTACTTTCTTTTTAGAGATTACTTACTTTTGAGATGTATAATTTGATATTTTCCAATGAAATCCACAGGGATCTTCTAAAGCATGTTTATGAGTTTGTTTTGTAAATTTCGCGTCTACAATAATCAATATCAATTCTCACAATCTCCTTGACCACACCACTATCACAAATAGTTTTTCAATTTATCAGAATTTGTCCTTCCATTGATTAAACTGACAAACATGAAGATCGTCCTTCATTGAATAAAATAAATAAATTTAAAAAAAATGTTCAGCAGTTGAGAATTGCTATATCCGCAGTCCGACGCATGGCGAAATAAAGCTTTTCTTCTAAGAAATAATGCGTCTGTCTTGGGTGAAATAATTGCTCAGACTTATTTTCAATTCTGAGATTCCTGATTGACTTGACAGTTTATGTATGGGTGACAGTACCGACCGTGGCAGTGGTGTTTGTATCCCAATAGAGCGTGGCATTTAAACCTAAATTCTTAGAAACAAATGCTTGTTAGCTTTTTAAGCAATGTATCCCCCCTCAGAACAAAGTAATACAGAGTATTACTCTGAGGAAGGGCAAGTTAGTTTGGATAATATATTATGTATGCACGCATTCATAAACTAATTCAAATTATACCAAAATAACCCGATATCCTTCCTATCATCCACCAGGTTACAAGGAAGCTTCCTTCTCGTACGCTATCATAGCGGCGGCTGTGGCACACAGTGTTGCTGCGGCCTGCAGCCAAGGCTCCCTCCTAGAATGCGCCTGTGACCCGCGCCCCACCAAATATGACATCCTCGCAGCGCGGCACAACAACCCGCACAAGAAGCCGCACCCGCACAAGAAACCGCACAAGAAGTGGAAGTGGGCGGGGTGCTCACACAATCTTGACTTTGGGATTCAGTTTTCCAAACGGTTCCTGGATTCACGGGAGAGGAATGGGGTCGACCTGCAGAGTCAAGTGAATCTGCATAACAATAGAGTGGGCCGATTGGTGAGTGGATTCAGTAGATTGATTATATTACCTACCTATAATTTTTTTTTATCCACTTAGATTCTAGCTATATACTTTAAACTTGTAATTAAAAATCAGTGTGTTTTGAGTCCTAAGTATAGCGAAATATATCTAAGTGAGTTTCATTATATCGAACATAACTCTAGCGACAGACAATATTGATAAAATAATAGGCTTAACTTTATTAAATAATCTCAGAATATAATATCTATCGTGGAACTGCATGAAAATTACTTCGGGTTTGGAATTCTCAGTGCCATGCGATTGCAGTAGCAGAAATTATGCATAGTATGTAGTAGCAGAAAATTCGAAACTAATTGATTGAACTGGATTTGAACCCTTGTCCTTTAGTTGTTAGCCATTCAGTGAGCATGCAGATTGACCTAAGGCAAGTGACCCAAGAGAGAAACAAGAAGTTTCTATTCAATGAAATGGACGACAAAAGACTTCTGAATCAAAAAGAGATGAACCCAGTACTAATTGGAAATGATTCGTACAAATAACTTCCAGGTATAACTGCACTTCTGTTCATCAATCTTCTCACACTCTTCGCTATAGAAAACAAAAAGTGTCAATTCACTTTCTCAAAACAAAAAAAAAGAACCACGGGTGCCCTTAGCCAGGCCTGATGAAGAATGGATGCTTAATGCATTAAAACATTTGTCCATTAACACAAAACAAAGACAATATAATAAAACATCACGGACAATGGAATGTAGAGAGCATTAAAGGTGTTAAAAATCCAGCTAGAAGTGTTTTAAAATTACCTGTGGTGGCTTGGTGCCCGTGGGGTGAATTTTGACACACCATAACACAAACCGCAGTTATTGATGTAAACTTTCACTTGAAGCTGGATCTGTTTCTCTTCGCGAATATTTTAATGACTTTAATGTATACAATAAAATAATCAGCTGGGTCAGTATAAACGTAGACATGTAGTCTAACTGTGAAACTATTTATAGTTAAGCTAAAAGTAGTACAATAGTTTAACTGATGGACTAAGTAAGATTCATAGAAACGAGACCACTAGTCTGGTGAATGGTCTTCTATAATATATGTAGAACAAAAGACGTATTAAGTTCAGGTGAGGGACTTATAAGTTTGGTTTTGCTAATTTTCATTCAAAGAAGTTAGAAATGAAATCATCTTCATGCAGTTCACATTTCTAAAATTCACAGAAGTGGTTTAACAAATTTCTGAAATCCGACATGCTAAAAATCATGCGGAGACTCGAACCACCGTTCATCGAATTACCAGTCCACTGCTACAGAGATTAAGCTATTTACATCGACTTGAGATTTTAGGTACTCACAATACTAGACATACTAGACAACAAATCTAAGATCACCTGAAACAATGGTATAGAAACAGAAATTAGAATCAATTCAGACGAAACTCTCACGGACCCCAGTGGCGGGAGTATTTCCTAGAAAACTCAAATTTTTCAAGGAAAATATCAGAAATTTATTTAAAGTTATATAAATTGAAGATGAGTTGATAACGTAGTACCCCTATTGTCACTGGAGTGATTGCATTGTATTGAAAATTAATAGATGTAAGTTGTCGATTTTAAATCTCAATGCCCGCAACTATTAAGAGGTACCCCTGGGTTATCAATATCCCCCAATCCCCGGACCCCATCATCCCATCCTGCACTGGGTTTGGTAGATAATGATGTAAGGTCTCGATTTCAAACCTGAATGCCCGCAACAATAGGAAAGAGGTCCCCTTGGTAGGTCCAATTTAGTTGTGCTATTACAAGGATCCCCGCTGCTTTTAGTAGCCGTCAACACGTTGAAAAATATATGTTTCTACTGGGTGGATCACAGTGAATGTCTACACAAGAGATGTTGTTCAGTACGAAAGATTCGAATGTGACATTGTGTTTTCAAATAATGCAAAATCTAAATGTTCCAAAGTTATTGGTACTTTTTTGTTCGAATCCCCGCCATTGCATGAATTTTTCATCGTCTATTTGAGAATTTGACCATATAAGAATGCTAACATCCCTACAGTTCTATAAACGTATTGGTATTATTATCACACTAAAGCTTATTTTTAATCGAGATTCAAGATAATTGGAAATATAATTTAGAAATTTAGACAAAAAATAACAGAGAGAACGACGCAATGAGCAAAAGCCCATGTAATAAATGGATGAGGTAAGTTCAAGACAGAGAAGGATGGTGGTCATGTAATCTGCAACACTGGAGAGACAAACAAAGTGTCGATAATACAATAAACAAAGTGTTGGTACCACAGTAAACAAAGAGTAGGATACTAAAAAACGAAGAACACAACAAAATAAGACGCGGCACAAAAAATCCCTTTTCAAAAATTCATGGTAGCCCCAGAGATCATTAGTCCCTAGCGGACATTACCATCCTGTATATTCACTTACAATAATACAACTTATTCACGAAACATTTTTATGTGGTTTTTAGAACTCAATAAATGAATAAATTAGACTTACCTTTTCAAATCCGAAGAAATCCTCTCTGCTTTCCAGCTCTACTTCCATTTCCAAAATCTGGACTCTGTACTTCCCGCATTTCCTTGCTTAGTATGGATTCAGGAAAATTCCAATACGTGACTTTTCCATCTAATCAATGGATTGACTGAATTTTATTTGTTTGTTTATTATCCTCGTGTCTCTCAATATATTCTCTAGTTCATATATTATCGTCATGATAAACTAGTATCATGATAAATTAGGTAAATTATTTTTTTCTAAATAATTGATTCTGTATCAATTTGAATTAGTAAAGTGTATCTAAGTATTGGATAGAAACAAAAAAAATACGAAAGCATTGGTACTAGGTGCTCCAAAAAGCTATGGGTTCATTCCCGTTGTATACAAGTAAATATTATTTCTCCCTCCAGGAATAATTCCTTCACAATCAGGGAAGACTTACGAGTGCTCCTTGTCACCTGGGTGAGGTAGCTCTCAGTGACTCAGTATAATTCCCTTCTTTACTTTGAAAGACTATAATTTCCATTATGAACGCAACATCAATAGAGATGTTCCTACACGGAGGTACAAGTCACATTTGATGACACCATTCTTCTAATTTACGACTTTTGATACGCCAGCTTATTTGTTGGTCCGCTCTCCAACTCTATGGGTCTTTATATTCATCAACACGTCTGTTTGTTCGGGTGCTGGGTGCGCTATGGTGGTCATCATCAAGGTGGTATACCGCCACACATCACGCAGCATCTCTGTGCTTGTGGTCTCTCCATTATCTCCTAGCTCCTCTTGTATGGCATTGTTAATGCTCTTAATACTGTTTAGAAGCGGGGAGGATCTTTCATTTCACCTGGTAGTCGGGTGCTATTCTGATGATTTTCTCCTGTGGGGTGATGATTGAAGTACAATAGTAGACAATTTCCGCAGGGGTTTCCCAAGGAAGTGGTTATGTGTGGTGTGTCTTCTTTGAGACTTTCTTGTTCTTTTCTGAATCTCATGGTGTTACCTACATGTAAGTGGTGAATAATTGTATTTTTTGCCACCCGAGAGGCGAAATTTTCAATATTATATTCAACACCTATATTTGTGTACGAGAATGTTTCTATAAAGTCTTTTTCGTTGGTATAGTCATCACGAAAGCTAAATGTCAAAGAAAACAATATTAAATGAGTGCACCTAGTTTTATACTAAACCTTATGATCCTTACAAAACAAAGATCCTCTGAAATCAATCATTCTTCATCTTCGTGTGTTGTGCGCTGTGCACGTATAGTAAACACGAACAATATTGTTCCTGATATATTAAGGGAAAGGAGAACTTTAATATTGATTATCATAACAACAAGAACACCAGCAACAAAATAAATGAAGATATTATGAAGCACATTACCAGTTCCGAGAGAGGTTGATTGCCCAGAGCGCAGGACCTCCCCTGAGCAGCGCTCGGTAATAACCCATCATTATAGCAGCATGACCACTGGGTCTAGCCGTGATTTATTTGCTATACCGACACCTCACCTCTAGGTCTTCGGGCCCGGGTCCACAGGACTGACATCACACCACTGCACGCTCCACTCTGTGTGATTACTTCTTTGCTGGTCTCTCCTTGGCCATTTGGGTAGCTTTGAAATCGAGATGTTCAATTGGGAACAAGCATTCGGATTTGCCTACGACGCCGACGCGACGGCAATAAACCAACCGACTTCAGTAGCTCCTCGATCTATGTATCACTCTCCTCATTTGGTGATCAGTAATTTGAGTCCTAAGCATTGGGAGGATAATTTATAGGACAGTGGTTTAAGGATTTGTGACAGAACTTTTGTGATTAACACAAATATGATAGTTTGAACTCCTTTGAAATCGCCAAATGTAATTTCACTCTAATGGAAGGCATGTGAAGATCGCACCGACGGTCATACATTGTGCAGATATTACAAAAGAGGTAAAGAGGTTGAAATTTAAAATATGTTTGTCCAACTTTGGAAAAATACACATTAGGTCTTTGTTCATCTTCTGTGAGGTTACAAGACCTTATTCTCATTTACTGATTAAAATAGAGAGGTTAGTTGATGGCATGGATATTCAGAACTATTACCTGCTGATGAGAGCAAATAAGCTCGAAACAGGTATGTTCTGATATTTATGTACATCTAATACAACTTCTCACTTTTCTTTTTATACTGATTTCTTTTTATACTGATTTATTTTTTCTCTATGATAAGATTTATTAGGTCTCTTTTCATATTATTAAAGTAGTATGAAAGATTATTTTCAGATGACGAGTTGTGCTAAGAAGCTGGCACAGTTCATCTATCTAGTAGATATGGAACCATTGTGCCATACTGCCCATGTTGATAATTTTAAATTCACCGATTCTCTTTTCTCCCGACTTCCCATGGCAGAGAAACCGTTGGGCGCTGAATTAAGATCCATTTGTGTGGTTTTTAGAATTAATAGACGTAATCACTCCAGATGACTTATTTCTGAGAAACTGGAAACAGCAACATTCGTTCATATTTCTAAAGTCTAAAAACATCTTCGTGCATATCTAAAGATTTGGGGTTTGGTGGCAGAGAAAGCTACAGGATTCAATTTCACTACTTATTCCAGTAACTGACCTCAATAGTTTGATTGATAAGGCTAAGGACTCGTAACCTAGAGGTCGGAGGTTCGATTTCTAAGTACGGCTTAAATTTAGTGAGACGAGTTTGTGCCGTGATGATTGTGATTACCACAAATATGATATCTTTTACTAGTTCTATTGATCATATTAATACTCATATAGTATGTTGTATCCGCTGTTTACTACTAACTTGTGCCCAGCCGCAATGTAGAGCAATGCCTTGGGTGTACAATAGGGTTTAGAAAAATACGTAGAAGACCTGTGAAGCCATGTTTTTTGACCGTAACTTGTATACAGTCGTTGTATTAGATCTTGTGCTCATTTATTAAGTTAACCAATAAATAATAATAATAATCTTTCTCTTGTGTTGCAGATGCTGAAAGAGCTAATGGTTGAGAAATGCAAGTGCCACGGCATGTCGGGCAGTTGTGAAATCCGGACGTGCTGGCACGCGGCGCCCAGCTTCCGGACAGTGGGCGAAGCGTTGAAAAAGAAGTTCAGCCACGCCATCCGTGTGGACCAGTCGAACATGGGCAACGGCATGCCGCTCATCCTGCCCGAGTACGGCCGTCGCTATGACAACACGAGGCCGGGCCGCGGCGGGGACAGGACGAAGCGGGGGGGCGGGCCGCGTCGGACGCTGAGCAAGATGAAGACGGAGCTCATCTACTACCAGAAGTCGCCCAACTACTGCGAGGCCGACAATGATGTGGACTTCCCCGGCACGGCCGGCAGGTACTGCAACAAGACGAGCGCCTTCGCCACGGACAACTGCGAGTCCCTGTGCTGTGGGCGGGGCTACAACCTCCGGCGGGAGGTGAAGAGCCTCAAGTGCAAGTGCAAGTTCAAGTGGTGCTGCACCGTCCAGTGCGAGACGTGCCGGGTGGAGGAGTGGAACGCTGTGTGCAAGTGAAACAGTGGACTGACGATTCACCATTCGAAATCGTTTCTGAAAGAAACAATACCTATATAATTATGTAAGTAGGTATTCAAAATATTTATATCTTTGATTTTTTTATGTATTTTTGGCAAATGCATAACTTATATGGGATAACCTATAAATAAAAAAAAATCACTTACATTTTATAAAAGTAAGGTGATGAAGAATAACCAAATTATTGAAGTAGGTAGAATATTTTTCATTTTGAAATCTGAAAATGAGCTGTAGCGATATTCAATTCATGTATGACTTGATGAGACTAAAGTTTTGTTCAACTAACTGATTTTCGTAATTTTGTCCAGAATAGTGAAACGGAGCGCTACCGTGGTCTTTAATTAGTTAAATTTCTTAGCAACGGCCATGGCTAAAGCTATTTAAGACTTGGTATTAGTAGGTACCTACTGAATATAATATATTATATCACATTTTGAATTTGATTCATAATAATTTCATTATTAAATTTCATGTATAAATATTTTGAGATAGTTTCTATTTTGAGATAGGTTGTAAATAAATTATTATTGTTTACACTTATTCTAATTTAGATTTTTTAGAAAAATAATTTTAATTGATCCAAAGGATTTCCAAAAAAAGTAATCGTGCATATAAAATACACGCAAAACCATTATTTTGAGAATAGTTTTTCGTGTAGTTGTAAATTTTAACCATGCATTTTATAAATATTTTCTGTTCATATTTACCCACCTTTTTGACTATATGTATATCCTAGTACTATTGAAAGTAAAAAACCTTCTATTTTTTAAATTCTTGTATGATTTTGTAATAATAGTATCCCATTAAAATGGCTATCGGATAAGTTTGTCCGTTTTTGAGTTACGCGGTCAGAAGATCGATTTTCAGGGGCTAATACGCTGTACTTGGATTTCCATGTTCAATCATACCTCGTGAAGAAAATTGAGTAGTTGTATGGCATAACCAGCGTAAAAATGATGTAAGCAAAATAGAAAAACCATTTACTGTTGTTATTCTTAGCTTATTATGTATATAACTACTTTTTGTACCCACGTAAATACATACCCCAACTTTTTCTTTCCAAGTAGCCTTACTGTACCTAACCTACCATTACCTCTTCTTAATAAATGCCCCTTATCATGTGCCCCTTTTGTCTATGATGAATAAATGGTGACGAAACCTGTTGCTTTCTGTTCATGAATAATATTTTGTGGCTTTTGTACTTCAAGCTGAATCTCTTCCTTTCAGGTTTTTTGCAGAACAAAGGTTACGACTAGTCTAGACCTCTTGGTAATTTGATCAGGGTCGCAAGAGTACAGTTCCATTCAGATGAGACGTACATACTCATAACGAGAGGCTGTGTTAATCACGATGTCACAATTCATGAAACCCACCTTACTTAAACTAAATGTGCTCAGGAGTCGAATCTGAAAGTCTGAGTGAGCTACTGGAGTTTTTTTATGTTTAATAAATTAATTATTATAATTGTTTGTTCAAAAATGCTTTCCACAAATCAGATTACCGTGGTTCCTACTCTTTCCGGTAAATTTAAGTGAAGCCACTGAGATACCTAATTACTTTTTGTACTTTCAAGGTAAATATTTTAATTACATCAGAAACTTTGAAAGTCGCAATCATGCATGGCTCCTGTCCATTGGAAAGTAAAAATGAGTATTTTGATTCAATATTATTATTGAACCCCATAAATTTTTGAGAGCAATTCTCAAGTGTCCATCAATTTATTAAATAGATGACTGTAGGTTGAAATATAATGTCAATTTATTTCGAAACCGACCTGGCACATTGCATATACAAAACTAATAAACAGGCGCTCATACGATTTGAAATCAACCCTGAATCTTTTTAAAACGTGCCCGATGTTTAGAAGAGTGACAATTTTCTACTAAATCCCTAAGAATTGAAGCGTTCATGTCTCAGAAATGGATTACCCTTGCAGCTCTAATCAGGATTAATATCCAGCTTTCCACAGGGTACCCGTGAACATCCCCACTAATGTACAGGGTAACGTCGAAGGGACCGGATAAAGTTAAAAATGAATAATTTTTTCGTTTCTAATTTAATTTTTTTTATATATAAATATTTTTACAGTTCTCTACGTGTTGTTGTACGTGCCTGCCTCAATTTGAAATTATAAATCTATGAGTAAGGTTTCTTGTCAAAACAGTTCATATTGTCAGTTGCGGTACCCACTAGTGGTAAAAAAAGTCGGTCTGGTAATCCAGTGCAGGTCGATTGCGGAAAGCTTCTAATGATTATTATTGTTACTGTAAGCCAAAATTCCCCTCTGCATGATAAGCGCTCAATATTGATAGTACTTGCCATTTTGAACCTAGCCTTAAAATCTGAGGTGCATTCGTCCCATGAATAGTTGAATACCTTCCTCTCTTCCACAAATTAAATTGTGTTTCATTAAGAAAAAGTGAATAATGATAATATTATGAAAACTATCTACTTTTTTATTTGCAAAAATAAAAAAGTGGAATATATTGTGAATGATACGGGCGTGACATGAAGAAACAGAAGACTGAATAGAAGAATAATACAATAAATTGTTATAGGATTATTTCCTTATTATGGTCAAAGGAAAGTAAAAATAAAGAAAAGGCAATATAGATTGCGAAATAATAATATTATAATATTTAATTTTGCAAAAATAATGAACTCTTAAACTATAGGGCTATAGTTCCTAAACGCCTTAGCTTCCTAGAGCTTAGCAGTTAGCTCCGCGGAGTTAAGACACAGTCAGGTGCTGGTGCAGTCACGTTTCCACAACCCGAACCTGGGCTCTGGGAAACGTTAGTCGACTTAAGAGAAAGCCCTCAAAATGCAAGGCTGGGGCACTTGGCAGGTTTCTGTGTTAGAATTAGAGAGCTCCGCTGAGGCTATGCTCGTTTAGTCCAGTATTCTGTCACCTGCAGGCTTGGTCGCACCCTCAGTTGTCCGGGTGAGTCCATTCCGAGTGTACTTGTAGACTTGACAGTAGATTAGCTTTCGAATGCTTTCCATATGCTATAGTACCTCAGCACTCGGCTGTATCAGGAAAATAACTTGGATAAAACAACATAATTTTGAAAAGCAGTATGTCTATGTACCTATAGTGTAAAAGAAAATTTGTATTTTTTTCTAAATAAAGGTGTAATAGCCTACATGTATACAGTAGGATCTGTTCTTCTTTGGGCTTGAACCCTTGTGCTTGTCATAGTTTAGAATTTTCTCAATTTCTGCTAAACATTAATAAAAATAAGGAAATAGATATTTTGGACATTTTTTCTATTTGTTTTGAGCTTCTTCAGAAATGAGGAATGACCCTAAAACTCCTTGTCTTGAATGAAATAATAAGGTAAATCGTTTTGAGTCAAACTTTTTATAAATACCTCTCAAAATTTCTTGAATTGAAATTTTCTTTCTTTTATTCAAAGGCATTTGCATTGGTCACATATACTTAGACTTTCAAGTAATGTGCATAAAGATTAGCTTTAAACCTAGAAAAAGTAATCAAATATGTATTATTAAAACTGATATCTTCATTTGAGTTTATAACATAAAGCGTGTCTCAAAAATATTCTTCAATCACCTAAAATCACTGAAATGTACTAGAAAGGTTTTAAAAGTCAATTTTTTGTGGAAATATTATAAATCATTAATTATCTTACACCTGCAGAAGTTATAGCAATATATTTCTGATACAGAAAATTCAATAAATAATTTTCATGAATTTTTTTTAATGAACCTTATTAGATCAACAAAAATGAACACAAAACCCCGAACTTTTCACATTTTTAAGCGATGATAATCCTGTTGATCCTCCTGGTCCATTCTATCGGAAAGAAAAGACCCAAATGGCTGAGCACCCGTGATACGACCCTGTCAAACGTCAAAACTTAGACAACGCTAAGAACAAGACATAAGACTGTAATGTTGTTTTAATTGGATCATTGCGCGACGGTGTCAAAATATAGACAGCAGTTGCCATAGCATTTAGTATCAATGTCGTTTAGGTCTATCAAAAATTAGACATCAGTCTGACTACTGTTCTGGATAACACGGAGAAAATAACAATGTCATCCACATATACTTCCGAGATCTCAAGATAAAATATGATGGTTCAGAGTAATTAACCAATCATCCATGTAAACTTCCACTATCTTCTGATTGGCTATGTAAATGTCATTTAACGAATAAGAAAAACGAGATAACAAGATGGATTGCACAGATAGCAAAAAAGATTCGCCTACACTAGAAGCGACCCAAGTTTCTGTTCGAAGATCAGAAAAGTGACGTCATGTATGTGCGGTTGAAAGTGAAGAAGGGCCCGGGTTTTGAGTCCTAGTGACGTCATGATGTTGATGACACTGACCACTCATCGGAAGCCGGCCAGTAAGAAAATCACCCTCATCATCAGGCGAGAGTCGAAGACTTTCTTTGAGCTATCACAAGAGAAGCGCAAGGTAAGTCTTTTGAAGTTGAGTTAGAACAAGAAAAGAGATGGTGAGTCTTTTGAAGTTTAGTCAGGACAAAAGAAGCGCAAGGTAAGTCTTTTGAAGTTGAGTTAGAACCAGGAAGCAGATGGTAAGTCTATTGAAGCTATAAGTTACGAGTGGATCATGAATAACATGATTTAGTCTCAGATAAGAAAAATCTCAATATAAATAGACAATAACTACTATTTAAGTTCATATAGCATGCAATTTAAGTGTTGTGTTAGCAGTTTTAAGTTACTAACGGGAAATTTTCTGGTGTTGAGTTAACATGAAATTAACGAGAAAGTAAGTTATTTTTTGGCTTGATGTGCATTTCATTTATTTTTAGGGAAGTAAATATTGCTTTATTTAAATGTTAGTACGCCTCCTCGTGGTTCACCCTGGGCAATGTACTTCAGCCGCATTGACATGCGGCTGAAGTACTGACAAGTTTGGCGGTCAGACAATCACTGCCATCAGATTTCCTGATCAAGTTTATTACACATGTCTTCTCACTTTGAGATGTGTAATAAAGCCAAACGATAAATAAAAATAAATATTTATAACTTTCTTTTATTAGAGATAACATAATATATGTAGTATTATCTTCCGTGGAGTTGTAACTACTGCCCGTAGTCCAGAGATCCCGAGTTTGATCCCCGGTTGGAACAGAAATCTCTGAAAAGTCTACTCCGACCGGGGATCGAACTCAGGATCTCTGGACTACGGGCAGTAGTCACAACCGGAGGCCAGCCAGCCTCCGTGGCGTAACGGCGTATAATGTATCAAAAATCAAATAAGTAATAACAACTGTTCCATACAACCAGTGGCGTAACCAGGGGGGGTCCGGAACCCCCAACCCCCCAAAATATATTTTTTAAGTATACGCTGGACCCCCCTCCGCCCTCAAATCAAATGAAATCCTGGCTACGCCACTGCATACAACCTCTTCTGTGTATAGACAGAATAGACACTAAGATTCTGATCTTCGGTAAGAAATTTTTTATGACTACTTCGACGAAAACAATGGAAACCCATTCCTAGTATGTTACAGGACTCTATTCAGGAGAATTTGTAGGTATTGTTATATTTTTTAATGGAAAATACATAATATAAAAAAATATACGCATCCTATTTTTTCTACACTGGGGCTGGGAACACTGGAAAGTTCATACACTGGACACTGAAAAATAAGAGGTTGTAAAAATAAGAGCTGAAATTGAGATTTTTCTGACCATAATTTATCTTATAGAAGTAATGAGTTTGAATTCCAGATTGGGAACAATTTCTAACGAAACCTGGTACTCTCCATGTAAACAGCACATGATAATTCATAATAAGGTTGGCATTTTTCAAGATAGGGGTGAAACCACCATGAATAAATCCTATAAAGACATCAAAGCAGCCTAGGAATTAGAACTAGAACCATCAGTTTAGTGTCCATACTGTCATTATCCCACCACCTATTGGTAATGTATGTTTCCTTGCGGACGGGAGATTATTATTCTGACACCCTGTATACAAATTAGCGACACCTTCCACCTACATATATGAAGGTCGTCAGTAATTTGTTATCGACTGAGCAAAGAGTAAACATATAATGCTAATCAAATTACAGCAATGGAAATGTCAACAAGGGCTTATCTATGTAAGGTTTCTTCTTCGGCACGATATCTTCATATCCAACTTACAGGTCACAAAAATACCTGCATTATCAAATTTTCGTTTTCTACTTTCTGAAAATGTTTCCTCATATTGTAAATTTCCATTGAGGTTATTATATTTTGTTTTAATTGCAAGAGTAATGTCAGAATTGCTAAACCCACATTACTAACAGTTTCTAAGCAGTCTATGCTTTAAAGATTTGAACCACCAAAATCCTTGTTGGAACTCCAATGCCTAAATGACTGAGCTACTGAGATCGGTCTCTAGTTATTTCTCTTGTTAGGTACTACATTGTTTATACATAGAGTTACACTTACATACATAGGTTGTAAGCAAAAGAACCGTTATTGATTTGAATCCGTCAAAGTTGGAATTTTTTCAGCTCTGCAATTTTATTTGAGTGTTGGTGGATTAAATCATATAGTTTGAAGTAAGGAAAATTGTGTAGTTTTATTTAAAATACTTGTAATCCATCCGCAAAGCGACAATTTCTGATTCCTAAAATTTAAAATATAGCTTTTGGAATTCTTATTCCTACCTTCTCTTCTTTTATCCATCTTCTTCTTCTTATTCTTCTTCTATCAATTTCCTAGACATAAACAAAATGCGATTTTTTTTAATTTATTAAAACTAATCAATTTTTTAACGACAAATCCTGTTCCAGAGAGACGCCGAGATGCCTCCCCCTCGCTCCCTCAAACCAGATGAGCTGGATCTGGACAATCTCCAGGACTGCGGAAGTCGCTATGAGCTGGGCTACGTCATAGGTTCTGGCGTGTGTGCAGATGTGTACGAAGCCTTGGACACTCAGAATGGTAGGGCTCTGGCTCTGTAGAAATCTCCTACTCTGAAGTACTTCAGCAAAAATTTCTTCAACGCTAATCGTTGGCTGTGAAACTTGAAATTGCCCAATGTAAGATTAATCATTTCGGGCATTTTTGTCAATAAAGAGTTATTTTGTCAATGAAGAGTTATTTTGTCAACAAAGAGTTATTTTGTCAATAAAGAGTTAATATATAAAATGGGTTTGATGGCAGAGATTGCCTCAGGCAATAATCACGCCCTTTGTCAATATTATTTTTGTCAATAAAGAGTTATTACATTAAGGCCGACAGAGACCGAACTCACGCTTATGTTTTCCTGTAGGTATAATATAGACTTCCCATCCACAGACATTTTTTCTCAACGAAAAATTATGTGAAATTGCGTAACATAATAGAAATATTTCAAAAGAGTTACTATTATTATTGTAGTATGCTTTATTAGGAGGACAGAGTAAAATGGTAACAGTATGAAATTAAGAAAAAACAAACAAAATAATGACAAAATAAATACGTAAAAAGAAAACAACAATAATGTCCTACCTAAAGGGCGGGTTTATTGCCTGTGGCAATCTCTTCCACCCAACCCTAGTGTTAAGTTTCACTACTCTCGTCTTCATTCGTCAGGTAACAAGAAGGTGGCCGTCAAGGTGCAGAAGATCAACCCGGAGTTCATAGAGGACATCAGGGAGGAATACAGGATGCTGAGAGACCTCTCATCCCACTCCAATGTGCCCGACTTTTACGGAGCCTACATGAAGAAACACCAGACACACTCCGAGATTTGGTTTGTGATGCAGGTAATTATTGGAGATAGAGAATTTTACATGAAGAAACACCAGACACATTCCGAGATTTGGTTTGTGATGCAGGTAATTATTGGAGATAGAGAATTTTACTTTGACTTTTGAAAGAGTAGTCCCATTATAGTCCCATTATATCAACTGTCGCGCTCTCTTTCCCATTATAATAATAATAAATAATAATAATGCTTTTTCTTTGTGTTATTATGTCACAATTTTAGTGGGTAGCGCAGAATCATAGGACTTTACCACTTTAATTTACAATATCTTTTATTATTTTTTTGCCTAAGATTCTGCCACTGGTCGCTGCTTCACATTAAAGCAGCTACTCATTTTTCCTCACGAGGTATGAGTGGACCCCGAACATCCAAGTACAGAGCAGAAAAAATCCTCCCCCGCTGGGAATCGAACCCAGGTCACCATGTGTGCAATCATAAAAGACATCAAAGAGGAATACTGAGTGCTGAGAGACCTTATATTCCACTTCAATATGGTCAACTTATACACGCTTCCAGATATAATGATTGAATCGGAGGAAAGTTCTTTTTAGTGGGTGAAAATCGTGTTTTCTATTGGTATTTGGATGTCTTTCAAAGGTTTTTTTTTTTCATGAATCTGACTGAAATCCTAAGATTGGTTATTTATGGATTCGACATCTTCTTGATTTCAGTATTGTGAAGGCGGTCCAGTGACGGACCTAGTCAGAGCTCTTATTGAGCAAGGAAAGCGGATGTCTGAACTACACATTGCTTTCATATTGAAGGAAGTTATCACGGTAAGGACGACATTGGTTATTTGTGTTTATTTACGTTTGGCCTAAGTCAAAAATTAAGCCTTATTATTGGTAGTGAATATAGCTACAAATGCAAAATTTGACAGCTTTCCGGAAGGTAAGGAAAGTCGTCTGAAGTTTATATTCAATATAAATTAAGGGTGAAATCAATAGAAGTTTTTGTAACACCTCTGTGGAAAAGTATATACAGGGTGGGGCAAAAGTCTGGAAACCCCTGAATAACTTTCGAATGGCTTTTTCGGTAAAATTAAAATTTTGTAAGGTAAACTGGGCTAATAAGACCTTCTTTTAGAGGGGGGTCAATTTTTGTTACCGGCCCCCATGTCGGGGCCAGGGGGGCCAACTTCATTTTTTTACGAACTAACAATACGAACCCCCAGCTTGCGATACATTTTTGGAAAGGTCTTCAAATAAGAAATACATTGGTGCAAATTTTATTTTTTTAATATTAACTGTTTGCAAATTTCGTCCAACTTTGTGTATGCAGTAAAGTCTGGAAACCCCTGAATATCTTTTGAAAGGTCTTTCTCAGTAAACTTAAAATTGTGCACGGTAAGTCGGGGTAATTAGACCTTTCCAAAAATGTATCGCAAGGTGGAGTTTCCGTATTTAAAAAAATGAAGTTGGCCTCCCTGGCCCCGACATGGGGGGCTGGTAAAAAAAATCGGTCCCATTCTAATAAGATCTGTTACCAAGGAGGATTACCGTACACAATTTTAAATTTACTGAGAAAGCCCTTTCGAAAGATATTCAGGGGTTTCCAGACTTTACTGCATACACAAAGTTGGACGCCATTTGCAAACAGTTTAATATTTAAAAAATAAAATTTGCACCAATGTATTTCTTATTTAAAGACCTTTTCAAAAATGTATCGCAAGGTGGGGGTTCGTATTTAAAAAAATGAAGTTGGCCCCCCTGGCCCAGACATGGGGGCCGGTAACAAAAATCGACCCCTTTCTAAAAGAAGGTCTTATTAGCCCGGTTTACCGTACAAAATTTGAGTTTTACCGGAGAAGCCATTCGAAAGTTATTCAGGGGTTTCCAGACTTTTGCCCCACCCTGTATTTTGCGTATATTATTAGATGGGAAAAATCCATGCTGACTTACGTTCATGACTTAAAATCTCTATTTTGTCCAACAGAGGGACAGTGAAAATTCTTGTCAGTTAAGGAATAATATAAATATACCTATATAAGTATGTGCGGGACTGGGAGCGATATGTACTTATATATGTATATTCTGTATACATAATATGATTGGGCCAATATTCCAGGGCATGATCTTCCTACACCAAAACCACGTGATGCATCGAGATCTTCGAGGCAGCAACATCGTCCTGACCAAGGAGGGCGAGGTCAAAATTGTTGACTTCGGGCTGTCCAGGTACATACATACTTACATAGTTTCCCTTATTAATAGAGTGGTAATGTCTTTTTACAGTAATAAAGTACAGATTTAAGTGATGATAGAAGAATATATGTACTTTTTGTGACCTTTTAAGTATTTATTTCTTATACCTAGGTAGATCAATAAGTACCCGTGTTTAGGGACATGTTACATCATTGGTGAAACTTGTTGATACTTGTTGATGGAACGACATCTCAAATGACCACATCCAAAGTTTGAAACTGATTACTCTCTTAGTTTTCATTTATCGGTCACTTGAAGTTGTTGTGTTGCGTATAGTTGAGTGATATGGAAAAAGAACAGTACCGAGCAGTTATTCGATTCCTTTTTTTGGACGGGAAAAAATGTGATGAAATAAAATTAAAGTTAGATGCTGTGTACGGGAGCTCTTCACCTTCTATGACCACTGTTCGCTTTTGGTTTAATGAATTTAAACGAGGGCGCACAAGCATTTTTGACGAGGACCGCCCAAGACGCCCAGAAGACGTGTGTACCGAGGAAGTCGTGGAAAAAGTGCATGATATGATTCTCAAAGATCGCCGAACAAAAGTGCGTGAAGTAGCTGAGAGTGTGGGCATTTCATATGGAACTGTTTTTAAAATCCTTCATGATAAGCTGGGCATGAGAAAACTATCGGCGCGATGGGTGCCGCGATTGCTCACAATTGACAACAAACGAATTCGGCTGAATTGTTCAAAGGCTAGTTTAGAACTCTTCAATCGCAATCCAGATGATTTTTTGCGTCGAGTTGTGACCGTTGATGAAACCTGGATACATCACTATACCCCAGAAACCAAACAGCAGTCAAAAAAATGGACTTTGGTTGAAGAATCTGCCCCAAAGAAGGCGAAATCGGTCCAATCGGCCGGAAAAGTCATGGCTACCGTTTTTTGGGATGCAAAGGGAATTATTCTTATTGACTTCTTGGAAAAAGGAAAAACAATAACTTCTGCATATTATAGTGAGTTATTGACACGATTTGATGCAAAATTGAAGGAGACACGCCCCCATTTGGCGAGAAAGAAAGTCTTGTTTCACCATGACAATGCACCAGCTCACTCATCTGGAATTGTTGCTGCTAAAATCCATCAACTTGGATACGAAATATTGCCACACCCACCTTACTCACCTGACCTAGCCCCCTGCGATTATTTTTTGTTTCCTAACTTGAAAGTTTGGCTCGGTGGAAAGAGGTTCAGCTCAAATGATGACGTCATAAGCCAGACAAAGGGCTATTTTGAGGAGTTCGAAGGGAGCTACTTTTTGGAAGGGCTAAAAAAGTGGCAGGATCGCTGGAAGAAGTGTGTAGCCTTGAAAGGAGACTACGTCGAAAAATAGAACCCAAAAATGTAAGTATCTCGCACTCTTTTTTCAAACACGGGTACTTCTTGATCCGCCCTCGTAGTTTCGATGCTAATGGTCGAAAACATTATGTAAAGAGATAAAGATAAAGAGTTATTTATTTGTGTTATTATGTCACAATTTTTAGTGGGTAACATCGACATTACGAGAACTAATGCTAATGCATCATATCTCTAACCAACCGTCATATTCCAATATCCATCTTGTAATACTGCCACTGGTTTTTGCCCACTCTACAACTACCCCAATTGTCCTCATGAAGCTGACATTCAAATTACAGACCCAAAAATATTCCAACCCCGCCAGCATTCGAACCCGGGTCACCTGGAGTGCAAGCCGACTACTCGAAAACATTACATTGTAACATTTATGTGTTAGTTTTTTATGAGTTCCTTTGAAATATCTGGAAAGTGACAAATGAAAAATGTTGCCAGAATATAATTCAATCTACAAAGTAAAGTCAAAAAAAGACAAGCTAACTATCTCATCTGTAAACAAAAAAATTGTTCAAGTTGTGGAATCAAATCTGCCAACTATATGTTGGTAGGCAAATAGTCACTATGTACCAATGAAAAACTACAAAAAAAGCCAGCGTCGATGGCATGTTGAATACACCGGTTCCCTTCAGAACACCGAAGTTAAGCGACATCCAGCGAGGTTAGGACTTGGATGGGTGACCATTCAAATTCTAATTCTCGTGAAGCTGGCTTTTCCCGGCCCCACTCAGGCTGGGTGAGGTCAATGTGAGTAGCAGGTTTGTGAGTTTCCTGCGAATGGAGGGTAAAACCCCCGTCGTGATATGACCATGGCAGTTGAAAGCGACGTTAAACCCCACAAAAAAAAAAAAAAAACTACAAAAGAACAGAGAACAGAGTGAACTGAAATGCCTTTAGATAAATAATTGAATAGTTTGGAGAAATTAATACTGCCTACATTATTATTAATGGAGACATAATTATGGAGTTATAGAGTGTGACAACGTAGCTGTATATGTAGTTATTAATTAACCTCCTCTCTTGTTTTAGGATTTCTATTATTAAAGAGATGTATGTTATGTATACCATATTTTTACTATTTTTTTCTTCAGAGAAACTGCAAACACATTTGATAAGAAGAAAACTTTCCTGGGATCGCCTAGCTGGATGGCACCAGAAATCATGCGTTGTGGTCACAAAGAAGTGGATGGCTACGATAATAGAATTGATGTTTGGGCTCTAGGTAAGATACATGAACAGAAAGAACATAAACATGGATGAGAGGAAAGTCCAGTTCTATTGTCTTATAAAAGTACTTTGTTGATGCATAATGTGACATCCAGTCTTACGCTGACAGTCTACATAAAACATTATTGTATAATTTACCAACCTCAAATTTCCAGTAGCTAGCACAGTAGACTACAAGCTGGCAGGTTCAAGTCCTCGACATACTGGAATTTTTATATTTAGGAAAGAGCATTCATTGGGGGAACAATCATTGTGATAACTGAAACATTTCGTCTGCTCTTCATTCTCAGGTATTACCGCCATCGAATTGGGAGACGGCAAACCTCCGTTCCAGGACATGCACCCCACAAGAGCTTTGTTCCAAATAGTGAGGAACCCTCCTCCTGGGCTGTATCGAGCCAGCAACTGGAGTCAGCACTATGTGGACTTTATTGCAGAGTGAGTTATTGTCACGAGCTTACTCAAAAAAACTTTTTATCTCTTCTGCTTCTCAAATTCTGAAAAGAGAACACTCTACACTTCTACAAATCTACAGTGTACAATAGAAGAAGCTGGTGTAACATACATTATATTAAAAACTATTGACATAATGATATCATCTATCCTAGCTCTTTTTCTACACCTCAACCAAAATTTCACTGGCGTTGATACTCTCTACACTTCTTGTATTCTATCTAATATTTTTCTATTAAATTCTCAAATTTTCAGTTTGAATCTTACAGGTATATTTGAAGTTATGTATCTACGTAACTTATGGCGAAATTAATAGACAAAATCGAGATCTTAAGTCATGACTTAGCATTAGTTTTAGCTACCTAAGACAATACGCCATATCTAGACTTATCTCCACAAAGGTATTACAAAAACGTCTATGAATTCCGCCCTGGAAATATTGGTCACCTCCGTTTGAAAATTATAAAATCCCTATAATTTGTCCTAAACAGCTAGTAAACTTAACCATTATCACCATGCAAATTGTTTTTTCAGTGGTGTTACATTAACTTGATCTACTTTTCTCCCAGGTGCCTCGAGAAGAATCCCGAGCACCGCCCTTACATGGCAGAACTGCTTGAACATCCCTTCATTACATCTTTGCCTGAAAATGATATTCATGTAAGTATATCTATGATACATTTGCTCTTGTTGTAGTGGAGTAAGCTACGCTGATTTGTTTTAGTGATCTAAGAATCTAGGGTTAGTGAATTGATTCTCAATTACACTAACGTTCCTCACAAATAACTACTGTTAATCGACGAATTTATCTGAAATATTTTTTTCAATTCATGTTTCTTTTATGTGGCGAGGTAGTGAAATATTTCTTTCACGCATGTGAGAATAGCTTGATAATGTGTACGATATCGGTAATACAACTGTAATAGATGAACATAAATAATTTTCAACAAAAATAAACAAATGAATTATTTTATTTATCATTTTTACAGCTGGCAAGCGAACTAAAAATCCTTTTGGAACATGTGACCCCCATTATCAAAACCTCAAGAAAGGAAGAGGCTTGCATCAGAGATGGATTCTTGAAAGTAAGTCTTGATGTAGTATTGGAATAAACTACTGATGAATTTTACTGTTATATTTTGAAGTCAAACGTCATCACTTTTGCTGTTAGTAGATAGCGCAATTTTGAAGAAAAAGAACTACTCTAATCGAAGTGAAATTGAACAAAATTCTTTTACTCCATCCAAAATTGAACAATATAGTTTCAATTCAACAGCTTGGATACTGGTTTAAAGTTGTGAAATAATATGTTTAGTACACGTTATTTATTCATAACTGAGGTCATAACATCATAGAAAAAGTATAATATATGTTAGAAAATTATCTGATAGATTTGATGGATATGCTGTGCTGAATGACAACCAGTCAAAGACTGGCAGCTCATGTTATAATTTAATAAAAATTATAATTTGTTTCTCTAGTACTGGGGAAATTTTCATCAAGATATATTAATCTAGGCAGCAGTTTGGTTTTATTTCAAACGACAAATTCGTATCTTGACTTGGGAAGCACGGAACGTCCTTCCTTTTCTTAGACCCGCCACATGATCTCGCGTTTCAGTACAAGGATAGAGAGCTACAGACGATGCACGTCGAAGATCTGGCGGCACTGGAGACCATCTCCGAAGACAACATAGTCCAGGAGCTGGAGGAGAGACACAACGCCAAGAACCACTACTCCTTTGTTGGTGACGTCCTCCTCTTTATCAACCCCAACACTCACCTCAACCTGTATGGAACCAAGGTAACTTTAGAATCAAATTTCAACTCCCATTAACACATTTTTCATAGTCCTCCTCTAAAGAGATTAATCAATAAATTTGGAAAAACATTTATATAAGAAAGAACTGATATTCAA
Source organism: Bactericera cockerelli (assembly GCA_024516035.1). Lineage (NCBI taxonomy): Eukaryota > Metazoa > Arthropoda > Insecta > Hemiptera > Triozidae > Bactericera > Bactericera cockerelli. The sequence continues at coordinate 40,285,737 of CM044956.1, forward strand.
CTATTGTTCGGAACATTTTTTCAATTACTAGCACTTTTTTTAAATCTGACTTTTATTGTTTCAATGATGTCAGTCTCTTGTACAAATCACCTAACTAAAGTACTTGCATATTATTACTTCCGAGAAATTTCTAATATTAGAAATCGGAAGCATTGTGTTCGTTTTTTTTTTAAACTGCAACACTTTGTTAGTAAATAGTTACACTTTTACCAATAGTACACACTAAATAAATTTCTTTGTCCTCAGTACAAGGTTAGGTGTTAGATTTAAAGTTATTTATAATATTTTTGTACTCAGATACTGATATCAGTACTGGTGAGAAGAGTTGTAGGTTTCAAAAGTTGCAATTCTTACCTTACACTATGTAGTGTTCAAAATAAAGTATATGAGGTCATTCTGGACCGTGCACTGTTAGTCAAGTGGTTAACGCGCTAGTCTGGTAATCCAGGTAGCGTAGAGATCCGTTGGTTCAATTCCCACCCAGTGCATGAATTTTTCCTCATTAATTTGAGTTTGTGACCACATAATAATAAGACCCTGAGGTTTAGGAGGTAGAAAATGCTTTGAGCATTAACGTCGCCTGGTGGTTATCTTCCACTAAAGAGTGTTATTATTATTTTTACAGTACAAATCTAGGGCCTTAACCACATCGACTACCAATGCTTGGTTCTTGCTGTGGCGGCGTGGTTACCTTCCACTAAAGAGTGTTATTTTTATAATTGTAATAATTTCTTCTTCCTTAGTACCACTTCAAATACAAGTTCAAGTCTCGCTCAGACAACGAGCCCCACATCTACGCCGTCGCAGACGGTGCCTATCAGGACATGATGCACCACGAGGAGGCTCAGCACATTGTCCTGGCTGGAGAGACCCTGGCTGGCAAGACGACCAGCTTGAGACATCTCCTCAAACATTTGATCTTTCTCGGACAGGTAAGAATAAATGATCAGTTTATGATAATTATGAGGCTATATGTCAATTATACATGCCAGCATTTTAGGCAAAAGAGGCAGGTCACTTTAAAAGTGTCCTGGCTGTAGGACATTTGTTCTTTACATGCAGTTTAAAGCGACGTTAAACCAAAAGGAAAAGTGTTCTACACCGGTAGTAACGAAGTTATTGAGAGCTGAAAATAGTGAAAATCTTGCCCAGTTTGAATTATTACTCAGCATGAACATGTGAACATGTCGACTTGACAATTTCAGTTCAACAATGTCTTGTCTGTAGCTCAAGAAAGTAAAGCCAATTTAGTCTCAATTTTATTATTATTTAGTACTACTCTACAATTTCAGGGTGCTGCAAAGGTAGGAGAAAAAATAGAGAAATGCTTGAATATTCTACACGCTATCGGCAACGCTGGCACCCCCATCAATCATAACTCCACCCGGCATGTTCTCTACCTGCAAGTTACGTACGGGATGTCAGGCAAGCTGAGTGGGGCCATCTTCTGGATGTACCAACTGGAGAAGTGGAGGGTTACAGGAAACAGGTAACATAAACAACCAACCAAGTCTGGGTGGGGGACGTTAAACAGGGAGAAGACCAGTGTCTCGCTAGAGGACTATAAACAGAGAACAGACTAGCTAACCCTTACAAGCCAGGCTAGCTTGCAGTTTCCTAAGGGTTTAATGGCTTATATAGAAAAGCCTATGTCCTCATGATGGTTGATCGCACATAGAAATATGTGGTTCAGGACGAGCCAACTTTGAAATAAAGTTGGCTGGAGACCATCACTCAACCCTCCAGCTGTAGCCAAGCTGGCTACAACAACAACAACAGTAACAACAACAACAACCATTTCAAACTCTTAATAGGTAGAGTCCCATACACACCCCTTTTTTGAGGCGGCCAGAGCATACTTGAGACTCATCTGATATGTGGTGTCTGAATTAAGTAGGACTCCACTGGTTGAGTATAAAGCTTGTACCTTCCTAAATAATTGTCTACTTTTTTTTTTTTTTTTGTAAGATCCCTCCATCCACCCCTGTTGGGCGATTGAAAGGGGGCACCTGCTGGCAATAGCCTCAATCCCCCGTTCAAACCTCCATACAGTCATCTTACTTTTTTTTGTCTACTGTGTGGACGGTTGAGACTTCAATGGAAGCTTCACACCCCAAAGGGTCTTGTTTTCGAGGTAGTTATCCTATTGACAGGCTTGTAGCCATAAGTTGCATTTGTAAATTTGATGATTATCTAAGAATATAATATGACTTTGACGTGGTGTCTCTAATCTATCTTAATTTCAAAATCAGAGCTTAGACAATCCACCATTGTGTAGGGGTACATTTGAAACGCATAGTAAAATGGCTGTTTAATGGAGAGCAATAAGTGAAAAAGATGGGAAGCCTCTTATGATCATATCGGTTTGTTTTTCAGAGATCCTCTACAGGCCAATTTCCACATCTTCTATTACTTCTACGACGCGATGGACGCGGCAGGGGAGCTGGACAAATACTTCCTGGAGCCTGGCCGCAAGTACCGATACCTTCGGGCGGACATCGCTGACGACAAAATTCCCAAGGGTCCTCGAGAGACACCTGAGGAGAACAGTGCCAAGTTCCAGGAAATCTATCAAACCTTGAACGACATTGAATTCAACGACATTCAGATGGAAATTTTCAGTAGCGTGCTCGCTGCCATTCTTTTGATTGGCGAGGTCAAATTTGAGAGCTCCTCCGAGAATACGGCGGAGTTGGCGAATCCAGAGGTTGCTGCTAAAGGTGGGTATCAGTAGATGACTCATCATGTCTCTGATTTTGAAAATGCGTTTTTTTTTATTTTTAAGGTCTTGTCTTCTACTTCTTCTTCTTTCACTTTGCCTTTTCCCAAACCTACTTGGAGTCGGCATTGTTCAACTTCATGGTTGAGGTTGGTTAGTTGTGGCACATTTTTACGGCTAGATGCCCTTCCTAGGGCCAACGATTCTATTTGATTTAACGTCCTGATTAGGACGGGGGCTTTAAGCTCCATTCGCTAGGAAACGTACCAGCTACCCCCATTCACTTCACAAAGCCTGGGTAGGCCCCGTAATGCCAGGCTCACGTGTACGGAGGGGACAGAATTTTTTTGTGTGAAAAGTCTGCTCCGACCGGGGATCGAACTTAGGATCTGTGGACTACGGGCAGTAGTCACAATCGCTACGTCACGGAGTCTTGTCTTCTACTAATTCCTTGAATATAAATATTATCATTTAAATTATCAAAAGAGATGAAAAGCCTAAATATGTATACTGTAAAAGAGTTAAGCAGATTGACTAAAAAAATGCCCTAACTAAAGATTAAATTCGCTAACAGAAGTTAAGAGATAAGTGCTCTATCCTCTTAAGATTGTTCTTCATAGAGATACAATAGTAAAATTACTTAGTAAAATCAGTCATGAAAAGTCGAGTCCGTAAGTCTTCCTATTTTTTTTAATCATTTAGTTTTGGATGTACAGTACTTCCTCGTATGCAGAAAGGACTCTCACATTTCACAATCCCCAAATTTCCCTTACAACCGTTCCATAACGCAATCTGATTGATTAATTAGAACGAAATAACCAATCAGTGTGCGTATTGTTGCGGTTGTTATTGCCATAATATGCAATAACCCTGCCCTTCAGTTAGGACATATCTGAGTACATACAATATATCCCCCAAAAAACACTACGTGTAAAAATAGTCGTCAAGTGTTGGAATGATCAAAAAGAACTGATATCAAAAACGTCAATTTTCTATGTTTGAAGGAATTATTTTTCACGTAATTAGTCTCTTGATAATTCAACCAAAATAATAGCCTCACAACAACAATACACCTTTGAGCAAAGTTCGATTTGGTATTTTGAGAATTTAACCAAAAAAAAAGCCACACGACAAAACAATGCTCTTGTAAGAACAATGGTTCTGTAATTATGCAACATTGTTCTTACAAGAACATTGTTTTGTCGTGTGGCTTTTTTTTTGGTTAAATTCTCAAAATACCAAATCGAACTTTGCTCAAAGGTGTATTGTTGTTGTGAGGCTATTATTTTGGTTGAATTATCAAGAGACTAATTACGTGAAAAATAATTCCTTCAAACATAGAAAATTGACGTTTTTGATATCAGTTCTTTTTGATCATTCCAACACTTGACGACTATTTTTACACGTAGTGTTTTTTGGGGGATATCACTACTTTTTGATTTAATTGATTTTCCTCTGATAGATGAAATAAAAACTAATCAACAATCAACAGATAAAAGAAAAAAGACTTTTAATTTAAGGATGTTGCGATACGCAGTAATATTATAAGACTATCATGTAAAATGTTGGGTAGTTTATATTGAACTAGTGAGGTGACACTACTTTGTTTAAGGAAAAAAGTTATAATGAGTTGCATGCTCGAAAATTATATTGTGACCCAAGTACTGTTCTGTAAATAATTACAATTGCAAGGAGAAAAAAATGATAGAAAAAAAACATTGAAAAGATACTGAAAGAAAATTTCACAGTACTT